>CM066333.1:16315849-17542099 GCA_033807585.1 Hydrophis major
GGACAAAGAAGCTTTGGCTATAGTTGCCGCCGTTAAGCGATTCCACGAATACCTGTATGGCCGCCCGTTCACCATTGTGACAGATCATAAGCCATTGCTGGGCATCCTCGCTGGAAACCGAGCCACCCCGAACATTTTATCACCCCGGATGACAAGGTGGTCCGAGTTCCTGGCAGCCTACAGCTACGAACTGTTACACAAGCTAGGTAAGAAAATTTCGCACGCGGACGCTTTAAGCCGCTCGCCTTTACCTGACTCTGATCCTGACCCAGCACCAACGACAAACACCCTTAGTATCGAGAACCTACCCATTACCGCGTCAGACATTGCCAGAGAAACTATTAAGGATAGGCGTCTGGCGCGAATCCTGCACTGGCTAGAAAAAGGTTGGCCGGAAAGGGACAATGACGAAACTTTTAAAACATTCAGACACCGCCAGACTGAACTCTCACTGCTTAAAGGATGTATTTTGTGGGGTGACAGGGTGGTCATCCCGGACAGATTGCAAGGGAGGGTCTTAGAGATGCTACATGAAGGTCATCCTGGCATCGTCAGGACTAAAGCCCTGGCCAGGAGTTACGCTTGGTGGCCAGGGATGGACAAACAGATAGAGGCATGGGTCGCCAAATGCCAATGGTGCCAGGAGACCAGACCCAGCCCACCCGCAGCACCCATCCGGGACTGGGAAACACCAAGGGGGCCCTGGTCCAGAATCCATTTAGACTTTGCCGGTCCCACAAATGGGCATACTTTTCTAATCACAGTTGACGCTTACTCCAATTGGTTGGAGGTAAGCGACATGAAATCCACTACCACAGAGGCCGTCATTAAAGAACTGTGTAAACTGTTTTCCACGCACGGCCTCCCAGACGTCGTCGTCTCAGACAACGGGCCCCAGTTTACTTCCCTCGATTTTGAGAGGTTCTTGGCGGAGAGGGGTATCCGCCACGCATTAACAGCACCGGCCCATCCGGCGGCGAACGGTAGGGCGGAACGGATGGTACAGTTTACAAAAAAGACCCTCCGGAAAATGGACCACAGGGAGATCAACGACAAAATCAATAAACTCCTCTTCATACAACACATCACCCCCAACACCACGACCAACAAAAGCCCAGCCGAACTACTAATGGGCAGGAAGCTGAGGTCCCCACTCGACAGGTTACACCCGACATATAACCCGGAGCGGCCCCCAGACTCTAGTTCCAAATACCGGACATTTGCCCCAGGTGACTTAGTCTACGCAAAAAACCTGACGGGGGACCCCCTATGGATCCCAGCCGTCATAACTCAAATCACTGGTCCACGATCGTACCGGCTCCAAACCACCGATGGGCGAGCCTGGAAGCGACACATCGACCAGCTCAGGTCGCGAACGGCAACAGACCTCAACCCCCAAGACACGAACCAAGGGGAGAGGGAATACCCGAATAAACAAGCGCAGGAAAAAATAATCCAAAAATACTCACCGGAACGCAGCCATCGCGAGCCCCCTCCGGAGAAGAACCACCTGGCCAGCTCGACCGACTCGGAGAAGCCAAGCGGGAGCGGCGAAACCCGTAGCTCAACCGACCCAGTAGGCCCAGGCGGGAGCCATGGAGAACGAACCGGCCCGATCATCCAGCCGGTTCGCACAGAAGGAGGAGCAGCCAAAAAGATGACCGCTCCGGCCGAGATCCAGCTTGCAACTGAGTTGCGCAGGTCAACTAGGACTAGACGGAGCCCCGCCTACCTGCGTGACTATGCAACGTGATGGACCATACCAAGAGGGGAGGGGTGTTCTGTCTTGAATTTGCATACTCGAAATCCCCGCGCCTTGATTGGCTAAGGTGCGGGGATTTCTGATTGGCCAGGCGAGCCGCGCTGATTGGCCTGATTGAAGTCTCCCGCGATTGGCTCAACCCAAGAGCGGGAGACTTGAATCGTTGCCATTGGCCGCGGCCGCCGCAGCGAAAAGGATAAAAGCCGCGGGCTTTTTCCTTTTCGCCGGTTCGGTTCCCCACTGTTTAATAAAGAGCTTGAATGATAGTCACCGACTCTGAGCGTCTTTTTGCGGACACGACATGGACGAAGCCAGCCAGGAATGAGATTTGAGGGTTCTCTGAATTGTGCAAAATCTTAGCTAGGGGCTCTCCCAAACCCCTGCAACCCCCACTGCATTCATTTAATAGCCATTTGAAATTACAGCAGCAGTGAAAAAAGTGACTTGTGACCATTTTTCATACTTACGACCGTTGCAGCATCCCCGCAATCACATGATCATAATTTGGCCGCATGGCAACTGGCTCGTATTTATGACGGTTGTATTGTCCTGGGGTCGTGGGATCCCCTTTTGCAACCTTCTAGCAAGCAAAGTCCAAGGGGAAGCCAGATTCACTTAACAATCAATGTTACTACCATAAAAACTGCAGTGATTCACGTAGCAACGGTGGCAAGAATGGTCATAAAGTGGGGCAGAGCTCCCTTAACAAGGGAGCAGCAACAGAAATTTTGCTCAGCAAAATTGTGGTCCTTATGTCAGTTGTGGTCCTTATGTCGAGGTCGGCCAGTAATGAGTTCAACTCTGAAGATACAGATGTTTGCGAATCCAATTAAAGGAACAATGGAAATATGAACTCTTATATCTTAAAACTTCAAGGTAACATTAAACAAGCAGATGTACTGAGAATTTATTAATCAGATTCAAGTCTTGCTAATATCTTTCTTTTTGTTGGTAAGGCAATCCAATGTGCTAGTACTCGCCTCAAGCCAATATAGATGCACTGTGATTCCTTAGGCACATCACTGCAGATTTTGGCTCAAAGGCCCTATTTTTTTTATTTTTTTGCCTTTCTATTTTTTATTTTTATTGTATAAAATTCAAAAAGAAAAGAAAAGAAAATAGTAAATTAACTGAAGGAAAGAGAATAGGAAAAGGGGGTGTGAAATACAACGGGGAAGAGAAAAAGAAAGAAAGGGGGCATTGGTTTACAACTCTTCCTAGCACAGTACAAGATAAAGACACTGCAACTTCAACTTTTTGCTTTTACATATTAAGATATAATTAGCCATTTCTATAACACCCAATCTTTCTAATCAACAAAACCAAAATTGAGGTTTTATTTATTTTTTCTTCACAAGCACAAATTCCGGAAGTGATGTCCAAATAAGAACATATTTTCCTCTTTAAATAAAGTATTCAATTCAACCACTCTTACTTTATCTTCCTTGCCATGGAAATAGTATGCATTTGTATTTGCACCTAGTCATCTTTGTGCACTGCCACCAATTTTATTTAGAAAATGTATTATATTCTTTCAAATTGTTTGGCCTTATTGAATAGGGGTGGCGGCGCTATTTTTGTTTTTATTTTGTTATGGAAAGCAGCCCAACTGGAATAGGTTGTTGGGATTGCCAAGAACAAGAAGGGTTGATTATTATTGACTGTGTACCTACTTGGATAAGTGAACCAAGAAGAGGCAGAATCATTCTTCCACTAATGGAAGTGATGTGAGCATCCCCCAGAGATAGTAGAATTCTGCATTGTATATTTTAATCATGAGTCACTATCCTGCCAGTAAACGCCAAAGAAGAAACTAGATTAGTCAGTATAAAGCTCTGATAGGAAATACCTTGATCAATTTCAAGTATTGTTCAAATTTACCATGGTTCAGAACAACTCTCTTTTATTTCTAGCAATTTAGTTCTAAAGAACTAGTAACCAATCTATAGCTCTCTCTTTTTTTTTTTTTTTGGTAAAACACTGAACTTCGAAGGCATTGCCGGGAAATGTGGAAATTAAGTGTTTCCATCCAGAGAATAATGAGTTTGTGATTTGCTGTTCCTTGTTTCAGGCTGCTTATATATGGCCTTGCTCAGGATCATTGTACATCAGTTTGACTCAGGATTAACCCAGGGAGCATTTATTATCTCTATAATCCTAATACTGTCTCCACATTTGTTAGGGATGGTGCTTACAGAGGGAGAAGTGGTTGTGATGAGCTAACAATGAGGAGACAGTTTCCTAAGAAGAGAAAGGAGGGCCAGACAAGAGGCAGATGAGCCCAGAGTTGCACATGTGACAGAGGAAGTTAGGATAGCCATTCCCTAGAACAGAGATCTCCAAACTTGGCAACTTTAAGACTTGACAAGTTGGCATCTTTAAGGCTGGCTGAGGAATTATGGGAGTTGAAGTCCACAAGTCTTAAAGTTGCCAAGTTTGAGGACCCCTGCCCTAGAATCTACCAAGGCAGATCAGTTGGGCTTATTTTTTAAAAAAAATCCCATAAAGATGGCACAATTTTAGCTTCTTTGCACCTCAAATCTTCAGGGACCTATAAAACCAAAAGTCTAGAAATAATGATGTGGATGACTCCTTTCCATTTTTCCCAAATCTGAATCCGGAATATACATATACAGAATAATATGTTAAAGAAATTGGGTCTGTCATGTGCCAGGAAAATCAGGAGATCCAGACAGTTCAAATGGGTATAAATGATTTATTGTAACCTTGAGTTCTCTACAAGAATCTGAACTAGTAGCAGCCAGGAGAAATTAGCAGAAGATAAGAGTAGAAGGAATTCAAGGTAGGCTGGACATAGATCTCTTATGGGCACAAAGGGATTCATGACTCATGATGTGTTTGGCATCTCCCTTGGGCTCAGCCTCGTCATCTCCTACAGAGTCCTAGCATATCCCAAAATAAATGATTTTATAGATGATTTTTTCCAGGCTTCAGATTGTATCGTGTTCATGTGATTGGTAAGCCCCTTTTTCAATATTCTTCCTCTCTTCCAAGATTATCTGTTCCAAGAGATCTTGAAACTAGATTTCCATCATCTTCTAAATAGGGATAGAAAACATGTGCTCCATAAAACACATGCAGATCCCCAGACCTATTTTCTGCCCCCCAGAGGTCCCATCACAGGACCAAATATTTGTGGCAAATCAATAAGACACAGAGACATAAGCTACCTAATAACTTTTGTTATTAAACTAGGTTTGAAATGCTTCTAAGACCTTCTTTTAAGCTTGTCCCAAAGGTGCTTGTTCAGGAGGCAACTGTTTTTTTCTTTTGAAGATGTTTCACTTCTCATCCAAGAAGCTTCTTCAGCTCTGAAGAAGCTTCTTGGATGAGAAGCGAAATATCTTCAAAAGAAAAAACAAAAAAGTCCAGTTGCCTTCTGAAAAAAACACCTTTGAGATAGCCATGTTCTGAATGATTGAGTATCTCTACAGACTTCTTTTAGGTTTATCATATTACCAATTTCTCCTCCTCTTCTCCATCAACTTTCAGCTTAAAATTTTGAATCTTGCTATTCTTTGAAGACTTTGATAGTCCTTCCAAATGAAATAAAATAAAATGGACCTCAGCTACCAATGTATTGCCCTATAATGCTACATCCATCTTAAATATTCTCATTCAGAGGAACTAGATTTGACAGGGTTTGGGGCAAAACACTGGTTCCAAGAACAACTGAAGATACAGTAGCTTCCCTAGCTGCACTAAATGCCAAATGTCTAATGCATCTTTTTCAGTAAATTCATTGCACCTCCACAGAGCAGCTACCTAATAAACATTGAAGTACTGATCAACATTAGCCAATACTGAGATTCATACAACTTGAGAGAATAGTCAGGTTACACAGAATAGCTGTCATGGCTCTATTCTACATTGTAAAAAGAGGAAATAGTCCATGTCATCTAATCTAGACCCACTTTATGAATAAACCAGATGCACCAATGGCCAATTAAGGGACATCGGTACAAATAATTGTTTTTTATACAGAATTGTTCTCAATGTACACCAGGATTCCCCATATAAAGGGACTCACTTTGTACCAATAAATTATATAGGTCCATTCGCAAGGTGTAGAAAAGCTGTAGTGAGACACTGTAAATCCAGCACCTCACTCAATTCCTAGTAGATATTTATTTGGGTAGTCCAATCAGTACTGTCTACATAAAGAAGTAGGGTAGAGAAAGTGATGCTTTTAAATTTTGGTGTTGAAGAAGACTCTTGAGAATTCCATGGAATTATCTAATCAAGGAGAGAGGCAACTTGGAATTAAGGAGAAACTTCCCCTCATTACCTCAGGTTGTTCACAATGCAAGTGACACAAGCCTTATGTTCCCTCAGGCCATGTGGGCGGTGCAGCCTTGTGTTCCCACGCAACCTGAATTAATTGCTTTGGGGGGGTGCTTTGAGGGTGATATTTCTCTGCAGACCACCAAAATTTTCTCGTGGACCACCAGTGGTCCCCAGCCTCCAAGACCTCCAAGGTCTCTTCCAGCTCTATTCTGATCATATGTTGGACACCTTATGTGAAGACCTAGCTATCTTCAGAAGACTATAATGCAGGGAAAGATGGAAGGAAAGACAAGAGGACTACTGACAGCAACATGGACAAGCTCAGTCACAGAACAATGGATTCACTGTTAGAATACTTGGAAGATCAAGTCAGAGAGAAAACCTATTGATATGGTCACTACAAGTTGATACTTACTTAATGGCATATAATCAATCAATCAATACTCCACTTGATGTATCAATCACAGTGAAGATCTGATATTAACTTTCCAGTGTAAACTAACAAGGATGGCAAAACATCCTTAAACACTATGACTAGGGTAATTGCCATATTATAAACAGAAAACCTAGTCATCATAATAGTAAATATTTTGCTTCAGAAGGTGAGGTTGAATCTAAGATCTTATCATTCTTAGTTAATTTCATGGACTGATACAATCTCCTTAAATATTCAGTATTGTTTTAGTATTACTCATTACAATCTTGTTGAAACTGAATTGTTAAGTGATACCAGAAAATATGTATAATTAGTATATGAATACTTTAATATTAAGATAAATTGCCTTGGTTTTATCCTGTAGGCTGGATTGTATTTTAACACTGTAGTCATTCTTTTTCATAAAATCTCCCCAAATTTGTTTACGATATGAATAAATACTTTATGTTTAATTGTAGAATATTTCAGCTGTGCTCTGAGATATAATTTTTAAATGACAAGATTTGCTCTTGTGAACCAAGAAAAATGCAACCCTGTTGATATAAACTATGTAAAACATTAAAGATGCATTATTATTTATTAATACATACATTTGTGTGCATTAATTTATAATGTGTTTAGCAATCTATCCAAATATATATATATATTAAAATAGTGATGTCCCCACTGAGTCTCAGTAAGGTTTATTCATGTGTGGAAAATTCTAGTCTAGAATAATAGCAAAGATAAAGGTCTATCTGAATTATATACATATGGTAAACTAAAATGTATTTCCACATTTTTGTCTGCTTCCACATGTGCATTTATCATACAATATATCACAAAAACTGCCAATTATTATAGATATTGCAAACATACATATTTTAGCAAATTGGATATTATGTAAAACAAAGAAATATACCATGAATGGTTGCAGGAACTGAGTATGTCTAGTCTAATGAAGAGAAGAACTAGGGGTGACTTGATACCAATCTTCCAGTACTTGAGGGAGTGTCACAGAGAGGAAGGGGCCAACCTATTCTTCAAAGAAGCTGAGGGCAGGACAAGAAATAAGGAATGGAAGCTTATCTAGAAGAGATCCAACCTAAAATTAAGGAGAAATTTCCTGATTGTCAGAACAATTAGTCAGAAGAATGGTTTGCTTCCAAAAGTGATGGGAGCTCTATGACTGGAGATTTTAAGAAGAGATTGGACAGCCATTGTCTGGAATCATACAGAGTCTATATGATAAGAGGGAGGGAGGGAGGGAGGGAGGGAGGGAGGGAGGAAGGAAGGAAGGAAGGAAGGAAGGAAGGAAGGAAGGAAGGAAGGAAGGAAGGAAGGAAGGAAGGAAAATTATAATGAAAGGGAGGGAGGGTCTGAGGGAAATCCTGACTTAGCACTTGGCCACCACAGGTGACCCCAACATGAGTGACCTTAAGTCGCCATGCCCCCCATGGCCACACACACACATACACCCCAAGGTCAATCACAACCCTGATGCAGCCCTCAATGAAATAAAGTCTGAGCTAAAGAGATACTGGGGGAGGGAAGGATGGAGGGAAAAAGGAAGGACCATCCAAATTGCTGGTAGATTCAAGAAAGGCTTAGCTAAAGAAAGTCAGTGCTGACATGATCACATGTCTATTAAGAGCACGAAACAGCTAAAGAGATGAAGGAAGGAAGGAAGGAAGGAAGGAAGGAAGGAAGGAAGGAAGGAAGGAAGGAAGGAAGGAAGGAAGGAAGGAAGGAAGGAAGGAAGGAAGGAAGGAAGGAAGGAAGGAAGGAAGGAAGGAAGGGTTATGACCATCCAAATGGCAGATTCAAGAAGAGCTTAGCTAAAGGAAACCAGTGCTGACATGACCACATATGAAACTAATTCTGGAAGTTTGCGTTAGAATAAAATAGAAAAGAAGCTTTGAACCTTCAGTTGTGGAACACTAGACAAATGAATAATTTGTTTTCTGGGCAAGCATGTTGCAAATTTAAAAGGTGTGTGTTCTAAAGTCTAAAGCAGGATCACTTTTGCTCCATATATATCACATTAGGCACCACTGAGGTAATTTCAGCTGTACCAGATCAGAGTCGCACTGTCTCCAGGATCTCATCATTTCTGTGCTTAGCTGGAGCTCTGCTGGCTGTAATCAATTCCTGGAAGGCAGCATGACTTACAGCAAAATTTTACAGGTTATCTATCACTTTTACTCATCTTGAAAGTAAGCCATATATAGCAAAGCTTATACTCCAATAATATGAGAAAACCGAGTGTGAGGATTTAATGCTAAGCAAGGACACAGTATCAAAGATGCTATTTTATATGTTAGAAACATACTTGGAAGGTATTGACCAAATATGAACAAATACCTTGGGATTCTGCTACAGCTGTCCCTTAACATTTACAGTTACTGTGTAAAAAACCATCATGGGGGCATCATGCAAGACAAATCTCATTTTAAATCCAATTTCTCTGGTCCTACTTTGCGAGTCTTGCCCGCTAACCGAACGGGAATTGAGTCTTTCTTCTCCTTTAGAAAAAGGAGGCTTTATTACGTTCAATAAATATCACAGCAGCTACATCAAATATCCTAAAGATGTGATTCCTGCTGTAATTGGCAGATGCTCAAGAATTAGGCCCTCTATTTTGTATCAGCAAACCAACACTTTGCACTTTCAAATTACTTGACTCTCAAATGCTATAATATAAATCTTGCTTCAGAAAAATGTACCAAATGGGTTTAAAATGTATCAGTCAGAAGCCAGCGCATACAAAATGTAATGCAAAACAGCCCTTTTGTGAAAAGGCCCTCTTTTTCTTCTTTCTCTCTCCCTCTCCCCAACCCCCCACCCTCTCTCTTCCTCCTCTTCCTCCTCCTCTTTAACATCTGGATAAAGCTGCTGGGTGAGACCATTCAATGGCAAAGGATGTAGCATCATCAGTATCCTGATGCTACCCATTTACAGGTAGTCCTTGATTTACAATGGCATTCGGGACGGAGATTGCTGTCACTAAACAATGCAGTTGTAAAGTATGACAGCTTTCTTAGTGATGACAATCCAGACAGTTCCAGTTGCCATCACTAAGTGAATGTCCCAAGACAACTTCTTGCCAACATCCCAGAATCAAGTCAGTGGGGAAACGGGCAAAAAGTTGCAAGCCCCAGACCCTGACATGTTAGGGAGAAAACAAAGGGGTCCCTGGGAATGCATGGGAAAGTCAGGAAGGGTGCACAAAGGCCACAGAACTGCTCAATTTTTTTTTTTTTAAGGCCCAGAGTTGAGAGGCTTTTGAAACTTTTCTACTCTGGGGCTGCAAATACTCCATGGCTGAAAAGCTTCCTTTTCAGATGGCCTCGGAGTCAAGATTTGCTGCACCAATCCACGAAGGATCTAGACTGAGATCCTAGCAAGGGGTTTGAAGTTTGGGCTTTTCTAGTGTGTTATTTTTGATTCTAGATGAGGGAGCACTCTCATGGACCGAGTTAGTACGCCTTCTGGGGGACTTCCTAGACTCTGGCTCTTGTTCAAAGAACAGGTGGAGGCCATGCACAGATACATCTTGTACGCCAACTGGACCTGGAGGCCTCGCTCATGATCACTGAGATTTTTGGACAATTCCTAGTTGGGCTGCTGAAATACACTCTACATGCAGCTGGGCTTCAAGAGCACCCAGAAATTACAACTGGTCGAGAATGTGGTGACATGTACAGCACCGGGTGCTCCTAGGTCAGTGATGGTGAACCTATGCCATGTGTGCCGGAAGTGGCACACAGAGCCATCTCTCCGGGCACTCCAACCATCGGCCATTGCTCTTCTGAGTTCCAGCACACATATACGCACCAGCCAGTGTTCACGCGCAACCACCGGGAACCAGAAGAGCAGTTCCCTGGAGCTCATGTGTGCACTGGCCAGCTGGTCTTCACACCCATGTGTGTTAGAAACTGGAAGACCAGGTGGCTGGCGCGCATGTGTGTGCTGGGAAACTAAGCTTCCAATTTCCATTGCTCCCACGTGCATGTCTGGGAGCTGCTCTTTCGTTCCCGTTTTGGCACTCGGTACCTAAAGGTTAGCCACCACTGCCCTAGGTTCGTCCTGTTGTATCTCTGTTGCATGAGTTACATGAGCATCTTTGTCTTGCTCCACACTACTAAATGGCAGCCCATTATCGCTTAGTCTATCAATGATTTTAGACTCTTAACTATCCAATGATTATAGCAGTGCAATGAATCCCCTACCTAATCTTAATGGTAATGCTGAAATCAAAGCATCTTGAGAGGGTGAATTTTTGTTGGTGGTAGTGGTGGTGGAAGGACTATGAATTCAGTTCTGCTCCAGATAGTCCTTGACTTATGACCAAGTATCTTTTGGGGATCCGTTGGACCTTCATACGGTTGCTAAGCAATAGGTTGTAAATCGAAGACTATCTGTACTCAGATTTAACTTCCATCTTTGGAATGCTTCCATTCCAAATGTATGATTTTGTTTCAACTCCAGATGATGAACTTTTTTGTTTCAAATATAATTTCCTTTTGTTGATTTCTTGTTAGCTGCTCTACCTTTCTGCCCCCCGTTCTTTTAATTTATTCCAAATGTTCAGCAGAATTCAGCCCATGTACCCCAGTATGGCTGTCCTCTAAAATAAGCAGAAGCTACCTCTAAATATCATAAAGTAATTGTCCTGCACCAGTGGTGGGATTCAATTTTTTTACTACCCTTTCTGTGGGTGTGGCTTGGTGGGCATGGCAGGGGAAGGATACTGTAAAATCTCCAGTCAGAGGTAATATTTGCCAGTTCTCTGAACTACTCAAAATTTCCACACCCGGTTCTCCAGAACTGATCAGAATCTCCTGAATACCACCTCTGTCCTGCACATAGTTCTTTTCTCCATAAAATGAACATCCCCCTCCTCTTTGCAAGCTGTTTGTACTGTTGTACTATTCCCCCTGGCAAAGAGCTATTCCCTTGAAATGCATTAGAACTCGGTTATAGCAAAGTTTTCTTTACACTAATTTTCCTCCTTTCCCATCACTTCAGTCAGTGCATTTCCTTCTGTTGGCTCTTATATAGAGCACAAATCTGCAGGTTCAGTTCAGCAATGTCAGTGAAACGGAGCAAGGAAAACCTGGCCACACTGAGATGCTTAGAACTCTTTTTTTTTTCTATCTGAGTAAATTTGCAGCAGATAAGTAGAGCTCTTCTTAAAAAGGAAAGGAGACCATTAACCCCGAGACACTTTCTGAGAAATAAACTCTGTTCAGAATAGTTGGATTTGTTCCTTAAGTACCATGTTTCCCCCCAAATAAGACCCTGTCTTATTATACATTTCTCAAAAAAATAAAGGGAACACAAAAATAAGACATCCTAGATCTGAATGAATGAAATATTCTTATTAAATACTTTGTTCATTACATAATTGAATGTGCTGACAACAAAATCACACAAATATTATCAATGGAAATCAAATTTAGCAACCCATGGAGTTGGAGTTTTAGATACTTCCAATTTCTAAGGATGGCTGGTATTTTTCTGTCTGTTTTGAATAGCAGCCATCCTTAGAAACCCCAAAGATAAAATTGACCTGGAAAACCAAGGCATATACGAAGTCCCCTGTGCATCATGCCCAACCACATACATTGGACAGACCAATAGAAGAATAAGCACCCGCCTGGATGAACACAAAAATGCGGTAAAAAAGCTGGAACACACTTCCTCACTAGTCCAACACATGAAAGCCACAGGTCATAGCATCAACTTCAATGGCACCAAAACCCTAGCCACTATAGAAAACCCCAGCCACAGAATCATCAGAGAAGCCATAGAGATTGAAAAAAAGACCAGAAAGCATGAACAGAAGAGATGATTCCACCAGGCTGTCAATCATTTGGAAGCCTGCACTCACAAACAAAAAAATCTCCACACCACAAGCCAGGCAAACACCTGGGCACAAACAGATCCCCCCTGATACCTCCAGCTCAAACACACCCCAACCAGGCACCCAGATGAAACCCAGCTTCCTAACTAATGATAGCCATCCATTTACCTGAAGCCAAGCTGCACTAAAGGCCTCCGATAAAGTAACACAATGCTGCCAGCCAATCAGGATACAAAAAGAGCCAAAAAAAAAAAAAAAAGACAGAAGATATCAGAAACACCAATCAAGCAGAACACAGCAAACTCCAAGACCAATAAACACAGACCAAGACTCCCAACCAATCAGGAGGAAGAAAAAAACATTCTGGCACAGCAATAGGCTGCCCCAAATTTAAATCTGAAACCACTGTAAAAGTCTGACTCACAGATGAACACAATACAGAAGCCTGATGATGGCAGATGAGATTCTGCTGAAACGTTGCTACAACTTTAAAAGCACCACGTGGGAAAATACCCGAACAAAGCTGAATGCCATACACACACAAACAGACAGAGAGAGAGAGAGAGAGCGCCACCAAAAAAGGCACCAGGTCTTATTTTGGGAGGATGGCATCCACTGACTAACCTCACTTGTGTGTGTCATCCCTGGCCTCCTTTTTGCTGCCAAAGGCCTTCAGAAACTTCTTCTGTGGCCAGCAGAGCTCTGGATCAATTTGGAGCTTTGTTATCAGCTAGAGGCCTCCAATAAAGCCTTGCCAGCCTTGCTGGCTGCAGAAGAAATGGGCCAGTAAGGCAGATATTAGGGTGTGTGAGGCCTGGCACAACTGTCCAAAGGTAAGTAGTAGGGCAGCTCCACCCCCACCCTAGCTTAATTTTTACCTGTGCGCTCTGGAGTGGGTGTGATCTTAATTAGGGCTTATTTTGGAGGTAGGGCTTATGTTGGGCACATGTGTAAAAATCAAGCTAGGACTTACTTTCAGGGTAGGTCATATTTTAGGTCATATTTTAGGGGGGAACAGATTTATTCAGATTAAATTCTATTTTTGTTAAAGCTTCTCTTATCATTTATTTATATGTTTAATTTCATTTCTAGGTCAAGCAATTCCTTAACATCTCTAGGTAGATGTTAATTAAAAGAGAGAAACAGCATTTATAAGAAATCCATTCATTAATAGATAACTATACCAGACCATAGCAGTGAAATGTAAAGAAGAGTCAACAGAGAACACACTAGCTTGATTACATCAAAACTGATACCAAAAAAAATGAGCATCCAACAATTAAAAGAAGCTGTGTTTGACAAGGTAGCATGGAGAGCACTTGCCAAGTCACCAAGAGCTTCTTCCTGTGATTCTTATAGTTTCTCTTAAAAACAGAGCCAGAAAGATAAGTATTTCATGAAAACAAAGGATTGGCATCGCTCATAATCCTCTTCCCAGTTTACAACATTATAGATTTTAAAGAATAGCTTATCAGGTCCAGCCCACTATTTTCTGCACAGACAACACAATTACTTTTTCATTCCAATTCAAATATTTGCAAATCTCCCAAAACAATGTTCTAAAATGGAAAAAAAAATGCTAGAAATTAAAAAAAAAAAAACCCAATAATTATTTCTAACATAGCTTTATTTCTATAATCCTCCATTCAGGTTTCTTATCTCTCACTGCAGTGGTATAGAAATATCAGTCTTAATTCATGAGCATCTGTCCCTGTTTTTGGTTTTTGTTTTGCTCAGTCAGTCCAGCTCTTCCATAGTGTTGTATAACTTACATATAGAATGTTCACTAGAAGATTTTGGAATTTTGGCATATTCTAAAACAGGTTCAGCATTTCACATCCAACTTGATGTCATGCAAAACAAACAAAGAAACAAACCAACAAACCAAAATAAATAAATGTCAAAGAGTGATCACTGGCAGATCACTTGTTGACATTTTATCTGCTTTTTATTTTCATCAGTTAAAATAATGAGAAAAGCCATGAGATTCTATATTTACTCCATGAACTCATGCTGCTTCAATGGGGCTCTGCTTAAATTTCCACCCTCTATAAGACTTTTAAATGACTTTCCTTCATTTTTTTGCTCCACTTGAAATAATCTATTAAAAATGCTGATTCTCCCTCTGTGCAAGAGACTAAAAGATGAAGTCTATTAAAAAGTGGTTTTTAAAAAAATATATTTACCCACCATAATTCTTGCTCTGACAGTGATGTATTGTCTAATTCATGTGGAACTACACTTTGGAACATATTCATACTGACAAGCCAAATGAAAGAATCCTTCTTTTTTCATCTTCTAAGTTTAAAAGCCATCAAAGCCAAGCAAGAAAATGAATCAATATGAATTGTATATGAACAATCCACAGGACATGTCAGTAAAATGAAAAATGTTCGGCCAAATTGCTATCTATGCAAAAGGAAGTGCGTATCCACCAGTGTAATTCAGCATCAGATACAATATATAAAACTGACAAGAGACTCAGTTAAAGTCAAAGGAATGAGAAGAGGCCATGATCTCCAGTTGAGTGTTACACGATACAGCCTTTCATGTGTTGACATCTCAAAGACTACATTGTACAATCCAGGCTATGAGGCATTTCAGATGAGGAATTCAGGTGATGAAACTTACTTGAAGTTACGTATTACATATCATCCTGCCAAATCAGTACAGCAGTCATATTTCCCTCCAAGAAACCTTATCATATAGGATGGAGTCCATCAAGGAAACATACCAATTGTGATAACCCAGCACGTGGCACAAAGGTAACACAGTCAGATAAACAATAAGAGTCCCTTTATTATCTCCAACTTTGTCCCCAATGTCCAGGTTACCTTCTGGTTGGAGTAAAACTCTCCCAGGAACAGCCTTTGACTGCAAAAAATTAAGTCCAAAACATGGTGAACGCAAACTTTAATTTAAACTCCAAACAAGCCAAACTGAAGGAATTAGTTTGGCAAGGCAGGAGCAAGAATTTCAGATGTGAAGGCACGGCAAAACACACATGGTTGGGAAGACTCCAGGAACAAGATAAGCCACGACAACATAAAATAAAGTAACGTTTGCTCCCAACAGCCTGCCACACGCAGCCTGCCTTTCTTATCAACTGTCTTCCCAGCTGTGCCTAATGAAAGGAATCAGGGCCCTTTCCTCCCCTAAGCCATGCAACCCATGTTGCTCTCTTCTCCATTCCTCCCTGCTGTGCCCTAGGATGAAGAAGGGATGGGCCTAGTTCCTCTTCTGAACTCCCTCTCCCTTGTTCTATCTCTCCCCTGCTCTGCCCAATCAGACTTTGCCCTTTCTCAGCCTCTTCCACAGCCAATGGAGCCACACTCCCATTCCCTGTCCAGCTTCCTCCTCAGATTCAGACTCTGACAAAGGCATGACACCAATGTGCAAACAATGTATTAATGTTTCAGGGATCAGTTTTAGGGGAAAATTGATGTTGTGTGTATAGGAAAGAAAATGGGGTGATTGGAAAATGGGCATCAGAGAAAGTGCATGAAGTGATATAAGGCAAGGGTCCCAACCCCTAGTGTATGGACTGGCACCGTGTTGTGGCCCACCAGCAGAGCTGTTGGCAGACTCAAACAGTGAGGAGGTTGGGGAGGAACATGTGGCAGTCCTGGAGTCTGGGAAAGGCTCTGACGAGTGCTTTGCATCAGAGGCAGAGATGGGGCCAGTGCCATCCGACAGTAATCAGCTGCCTTCGGAGTCGGAGATCAGTGGGGCAGAAGAACAGCTGGAGCCTGTTCCTAGTGTGCACATGTGCAGAGCTGCCAGGAGAAGGGAACAGTTACGGAACAAGGGTCAACTCGGGAGTATAGGCTTGGGTGGATGGTGGATGGCCCCTCCCATAGGGAATAAAGAGGAGCGAAAGGGGAGGGGTGTTTGCCGGAGACAATTAGTTCAATTCATTAGGATGAAGATCTCTTCCTGACTTCTTACCAAGTAATTGCTGCTACAGCATGGCATTTGGAAGATATCGACCTGGCAACTCTCCAAGACTGATAAAGGTCAATAGCTGTGAAATCTCATGAAAGATTGTTTGCCAGGACTTTGCTGGAGAGGAATTCCCTTTAAAAGGGGGTTTTATCGGGATGAGGAATCTGCTTCATGATCTTGGGGAAGCCTAGGTCATAACAGAAATGGCTGTATAAACAAGCAAAGCCCCATCTGCAGGATGCAAGCAGTACACAAAACCCCCTTTGGTCCATGGAAAAAACTCTCTCCACAGAACTGGTCCCTGGTGCCCAAAAGGTTGGGACCTGCCATTGTAAAGAGTTGTGAGAATAATCTTGGGGACAGGAGGAAGAGCTACAGCCAAGACAACTATTTGAGAAGAGAAATCTAAATTCAAAGAAAGGTTTGGGATGGAAAAAGCATCTCAGAAGACACCCTCCTCAATGCTCTGACATCAGGGGTGGTATTCAGCAGGTTCTGACCAGTTCTGGAGAACCGGTAGCAGAAATTTTGAGTAGTTTGAAGAACCGGTAGCAGAAATTTTGAGTAATTCAGAACATCACCTCTGACTGGCCCCGCTCCCATCTATTCTCTGCCTCCTGAATCCCAGCTGATCAGCTGGATCTTCTTTTGTTGCTCTGCACAGCAGAACGGAGCTGGAAATCAGGTTAGTGAGGTGGGGAGAGAATGGGATTTTGTTGTATCCTTCCCCTGCCACGCCCACCAAGCCAGACCCCAGAACCAGTAGTAAAACAATTTGAATCCCACCACTGTCTGAAATGTATAGGCAAGGGAGGGGAAAAACACTTTCAGAGTGTAAAATCCTCTTACTATAACCTTCCAATAAAGTACTCATAGTTTTGATTTTCTATCTGGACTATTTCAAAGGGATGACAGGTGCTGCCAAGAGTATATTTATGTACTTAAAGTAAAGGTAAAGGCTCCCCTCGCACATGCATGCTAGTGGTTTCTGGCTCTAGGGGGCAGTACTCATCTCCATTACAAAGCCGAAGAACTAGCGCTGTCCAAAGACGTCTCCATGGTCATGTGGCCAACATGACTAAATACTGAAGATGCATGGAGCACTGTTACCTTCCCACCAAAGTGGTCCCTATTTTTCTACTTGCGTTTTTTTACATTGCTTTCAAACTGCTAGGTTGGCAGAAGCTGGGACAAGGAACGGGAGCTCACTCCATTATGCGGTGCTAGAGATTCGAACTGCCAAACTGCCAACATTTCTGTTCGACAAGTTTGACATCTTAGCCCCTGAGCCACCACGTCCCCTATGTACTTAGTTGTTACCTTATGCACTTAGTTGGAACCAAAAAACCAAAAAGATGCTTTGGATGAAAGTTCTGAATAAAAGAACTGAAAGTCATTCTGACCTCCAAAAATCTAAGACTGCAAAATCAGAGGGCTGTCCATTAAAAATTCAGATAGCAACTCCAGAGAAGGTGGGAAAGAGAGAACAGTCATCGTCTTTGCCCTGCTTAGGGATCTTCTAGAGGTGAGGACTTCAATCCACAGAATTCTCTAGCCAGCCTGTTCCTTTTCAGTCTGTCTGGGGTGGTTAGGACCTTCTTAAACACTGTTTGTTTGGTTAATATCAGCAAGGTTAATATCAGCAAAACACAGCTCTGAGATAAGATTCACTCATAGTCTGTATTCTGTGTTTATGAGAACATGTGCTCCTATTATGTCAATAACTGTTTTTTATTTAAGTTGCGATGATATATGAATTCTATATCTGTATTCCAACAGTGCCATAAAGTTGGCAAACATATACCCCTTACAAATAGAAACATGATTTTCAAAAAGAGAACAGGTTCTTTTATGGATTCATTTTCATTTCAAATTGCTGCATTTAAAATGGTTGCGCCACCAAATTGATAAGAAACAAAATACCAAGTTGACGGCCTTGGGAAATTTATATATGATCTGGATTTAAAAATAACTTCTTTGCTATTTATTTAGAGTTTTTTTCCTTCAAGGCTGGATTTACTCATGAAATTGAGAAGGTGATCTTTATATCCTAAACGATGCAGGTTTTGACAGCAGCATGTATAATTTTCCAGTTACTACGTACTTTCTTTTCACACTATCCCCAGGAAATAGGCTCACGAATAACTGGCCCAAAATAAGCTTTATGGCTGAGAAGAAGCTTGAACTTGAATTTTCTTGATCCTAATTCTGGCTTTTTGTCTACTGTGTTCTGTCATGTTCTACTGTCCTGTCTCCTAATTCTGATTCTAATCCTGATTCTGTCTACTATGTCAGCGGTCCCCAACTTTTCTGACTTGGCAGATTGGCAGAAGCGGTAGTGGCAGCGACAGCAGTGGGAGAGGGAGAAGGGATAATTGCACACCCATGCTGCTTTCACAAATGCAGCTTCAGATGCGTGTGTGCACACATGCATGCTTGTATCCCAACACATCAATGGCCTGGTTCCAAATAGGCTGCAGCTCAGCACTGGCCCAAGGGTCGGGGGAGTTGGGACTCCTGTACTATGCTACAATATCTCTCTAATATTGCTTTATCTACCAAACATATTATCAATTCCTCATTGTTAACAAGTCTAAAACAGGGTTCATAGTAGAAAAAAAAATTACAAAAACTGCAACAATAATAATCAGGCCAGCAAGAAAAGAAAGACGTGATTCATGTATCTCACAAATACAATTTTCTTGGCTTGGATTTAGTATATCCAGCCAGTTGTGACATTCAAGAGAACATGGGTAAACCGGGAGAAAAAAAACCCCCACAACTCAACATCACAAAGGTTGGTTTTATATAGTATACAACACCAGGCTAAAATGGACACCTTGTCATTCAATGTGTTATAGGAAGTTGGCTATTAGTTTATTCTGTTAAACCTTAACATATTTATTCACTTAATTCTGGTGGAGAGGAGCCCAGATGGTTACACACTTGCAGCTTCTGAAATAAGCTCTTGGTTTTCAATAAGACCATGATGGCAAACCTATGGCACACATGCCAGAGGTGGCACACATGCCAGAGCCCTCTTCACGGCCACGTGAGCCATCGTCCCAGCTCAGCTCCACCATGCATCTGTGCACGCATCCTGCAGCCAGCTGATCTTTGGGTCTCTGCCACGCCTGCGGGGGCAGGATTCAAGTGGCACAGGGCGCATGTGTGGTGGGCACGGGAGCAGGGCAAATGCCTGGGGAATATGCACACGTGCATGGGGCGCATGCATGGAGGACACGCATGCATTGCACTTTGGGGGTTTGCACGCGCTTTGGGCACTCAGTGCTGAAAAGGTTAGCTATCACTGCAATAGGCCATACCACTTCTGACTCAACCCAATGCCCCTTAAATGCCACCCAAGGGCAAGAAAAGAACCTGGATCAGCCCCAACAATATTACTGGCACTCATCAATCTAATAAGGCACGAGGGTGAACACAGTAGTTGTGTGGGATTTTTTTTAAAACCCTTAATTTAAGATTCATCAAGTTGTGTGTACCCAAGCAAATTCAACCAAAACCTAGGTAAGCAAATGAGTCTTTATTTCATTTATTATGCAATTTTCAAAGCTACCCATCTCATTTATGGGATGGTAAAGATCCCCTGTCCAGTCGTGTCCGACTCTACAGGGCAGTGATGAATCTCCCTTTCTTAGCTGAGGGAGAAAATGTTATCCAAAAACACTTCCATGATTATGTGGCCAGTATGACTATACACCAAAGTGCATGGAATGCTGTTACCTTCCGACTGTTAACTAAAAAGATACTCCTTTGGTCTTTTTAGCTGCCAGAAAAAGGGAGTGGGGGAAAACAAGGCATTCTTGAAATACCTAGATAACCAACTCAGCAGCCCAAAGTTGTCGGACCAGAAGAAGGTTATTAGAGAGCATGATGGATGACTCTTGGAGACTGATGTGTCCTATTGGAGAAGTCACATCCAGGGGGTGGGGGAAAGACCAGGGTCAAGGGGGAAATGTATGATGAGATTTAGTATCAGCTGCACACAGCCATGCACCAACATGGCAATTTCTAATAAACCAATTTATTTTTTCTGAGATGCGGCGAGAGACTTTTGCTTTGAATGGGGAGGATTTGTTGGAGCCCTGATACCCATCTAAGTGGTACCTAATTGTCTACTCACATTTGCATGCTTTCAAACTACTAGGGTGGCAGGAGCAAGTAACAGGAGCTCACCCCGTCGTGAAGCACTTGGGTCTTGAACCCAGGCTGTCAGCTTTCCATTTGAGAAGTTCAGTGTCTTTAACTGCTGAGCATCGCAACCCCTAAATGTATAACTATAGTTGATATCAATAGTTTAGTTTAGTTTATTGTCATTGCACCTCGTACAATGAAATCAAACACCATCTTCAGTGCATATCATAACCAAGAAAATAAACACAAACACATATCCTTCACCCTCCACACATTGAACCGAAAATCCCCGACACCACACCAACACTGCACTATACAGTAGAATTCAAAAGAGCTACTGCCCTGGGATAGAAGCTGTTTTTCAGCCTATTTGTCCTTCTTTTTATTATTCTGCACCGTCTGCCAGATGGTAGTAGTTTAAAAAAAAGATGCCCAAGGGACTTCCGGTTGCAAGGCTTCGGCGGCGGCAGGAATCCACTTCTTTGTGGGTCCCTGCTGCGCTCGCCGCTGAGGTACCCCTAATCCAATTGGATTTGGGGTGTTGTCGCTGCCCCAAAGGGGCAGTGGAAGACAGAGGAGATCCGGGCAGGGGTCTGGGGATATCACACCCCCTTTCCCCAGCCAGCTAGACTCCTTTTTCCTGAGGCGGTGGAGCGGCTGTCAGAAATGGCAGCCACAAAGGAATCTTCAACCAGATAAGACTGTGCAGGAGGAAGACAGAAGGAGAAGTTTTCTTGGCTGAACCGGGACATTAAGTTACTTTTAAAACACCCTGGAAACCTGACTTTCAGATTGATACATTTGTTTCCAAAAGAAGTTGTTATGGCGGTGAAAGTGCTGAAGGAAAGTTCACTCCCCTTCCTTACAGAGAAAGCAAATGAGCACAGAAAAACCTGCTTCTTTAAGGTAAAAACAAGCTCTTTGTTAGAAGTGGGAAGAAGAGGACTAAAAAAAAATCTTTAAAAATTTGTTGGAGATTATAAGACCAGCAACTAACTGTAATATGGCTTTAAAATATATTTAGGATTTTGCCCCAGGAGGAAAAGTTGCAAAGAGAAGAAGAGGAAATAATTTCTGTCTGTTTGGATTGTTTGATAACTTTGACATTTGCAAATTACTTTAAGATTAAAAATATCTGGGTTGTTCTTAAAAATTTACAATGGCACCATCTGTGGATCAACTAAAAATGGAATATGAAAAATTAAAAGAAAGAACGAAATGGCAAGGATTCATTGGGAGCTGTCTTCCACTTTTTAGAAATGGTGGTTTCTACATATCAGCAAATACTTGAGGAAGAAGGAGAAGGAGAAGAAGAAGAAGAAAAGGAAGAAGCCATTTTTAATGGACAAAAAAGTTCGATTAAGAAAGAAAATAGGAAGAGAAGAAGGAAAAATGAGAATTTAAGATTCAATAAAACAACCAAGAAAAAGAAAAATAAGGTGAAAAAAAGGTACAATGTTAGAAAGCAATTGAAAAGAGAATTACAACAGAGAGGGGAAGCTAAAAAGGTGGAGGTTAGGAGGGGAGGGGGGCAAAAAGACCAGACTGGAGAAGAAAGGGAGAGAAAAAAAGCCACGGTCTGAAACAAGATATTTTTTTTAGAGATAAAGGATAAAGGATAGTGTATAATTTTAGAAAGATTCTGCAAGAGTACATAAGATAGTATTGTAGTATTTGCATTTGAAACAGTCTATTGGAATATTATAAGATTTAACAAAATATTATAATGATAGATTTCAATATTTAATAAAATATTAAAGAGAATGTGTAAAATAATTAATGCTTAGTTATACTATTAATTAGAATTAGAATTAGAATGGAAATTATATACTTAACTATATTATAAGTTTATTATTCTTTTTTTTCAAAATGCAACATGTAGAATGAATGTACTAAGTAGAATCAGGATAGAAATTATGTATTATTTTAAGTGTTATTTTAGGGAAAGGCGTCACGCCTTAAAAGTGATTACAGGGGAAATTCTTTGCTAAAGAGAAGAGATAAATAGATGATTGGAAAAGAACGGACAAAAGATACAAACATAATGATTTTGAAATAAGATGAAATAAACAAAATATAATTAAGAAAGTGAAAAGAAGGGAGAAGTTATATAGAAAATATAGAATGGTTAATAAGATATGAATGGTATATAAGGTGAGCATGAATTTGATGTTGATCTGTAAAAAAAGATGCAACCCGGGGCTAAGCCACTTTTCAAAAGAAGTTTTATGTTTTATGTTTTGTGTTTTGGTTAGCTATGTTTTGATTCTGAATTAATAAAACCTGAGAAATTTGGAAAAGACGTGTATAAATGATAATTAAGGAGGTTTTATCTTTTTATGTCTTGTTTTATGTTTTATATTTTGCATGTTTATGCTTGATTGAGAATTAATAAAACCTTGATGGAAAGAAATATAATTGAATAAAAGTGAAGGAAGAAACAATGAGAAATTTGGAAAAGATATATATGTGTTTAAATGGAAATGTGATAATGTGGAACTATGCCTTAAAAATAATGTTTTATTTGCCTTGTTAAAACTTATAAGTAATTTTTGAGATAGGAGGTTTTATACTTTGATGTCTTATGTTTTGTTTGTCTTTAAAATCAATAAAACTTGTTTGTTTGTTTGTTTTTTAAAAAGATGCCCAGGATGAGATGGATCTTTTGAATTTTCTTAAGGCAGCGGGAGCTATAAAGCTCTTCCAAAGAGGGGAGAGCAGAAAGATTCATGACCATTCTCTACACCCTGTTGTTTCATGAAACTCCCAGCATCTTAATGTTCCACTAAAGTCAATAGTTCCTCAATCAACAATGCCAATATGCAGCACATCCCACTGGATTCAAGGAGATGGAATCCATATTCTGTTTGATCAGTGCATGAAAGCAGCAAAACATGCAGTATCATCAGCAAGGGGAACAATGGAAGAAGAAATGGGCCAACTATATGTTTGAACTCTACCCGTTATGCTAAAAATCATAGCAGGATGGAGTTGTCACGTTAGTTTGCCAAGATTTGTTTTAGCTTTGTCAAAATATATCGTTCTGTTCCACATCACAATCGTCCATAAGTTTTTTGGGGCCAAAGTTTAAGTTATCACTTCACAATCCATCTTGGTAAATTTGAGCAGGGTGGGAAAAGAGGATGGATTGCAGCTGTAACATAAGCAAAACAGAGCTATTTACTTCGGTAGGCTGAAGAAGAAGATGCTGTCTAAGCGAAGGTGCTGTCATTTAGAAGAAATAAATTGGGCAATCAAGGGCAGCCCAGTTCTCAGAGATTTGAATTAAACCTGCCACAGAGACTCATTCCAGCACTGAGTGGTTTCCTGACTAGCCTTGGCTGCACATCAATGGAGATAAAAATAAAATAATTTGCAAATGCTACCCATTCAGTAGGGAGGGCTAAGTTTCATTGTTAAGAACAGCACATTCCAAAGCAGCCTTTTGCTCCTTGAAGATCTGCTGTATCAGCAGAACCTAGAGCAGCTGTTGTGGCTGATGGGAAGAAAGTGGAGAAAAGCTGTAAAACAGGGGTATCAAACTCAAGGCAGAGGGCCTGATCAGGCCCATCGGGTGCTTAGAAACAGTGAAGGACCAGCCCATGGTGCTTCTGCCAGTGAAAACAGAGCTTGCGGGTGGGCACATGTAGCACCTCCGAGCTCCATTTTCGTTGGCCAAGAGCTATCAAAACAAACTAAAAACAAAACAAAAGGTTAAATGTTCCCCCTTTTTGCATTTGATGCAAGAAGGGATAGGAAAGGAGAAAGGGAAAGAGGAAAAACAAAGAAAAAAAAAGGAAAGATGGGAAGAGAGCAAGGAAAGAAAAATAAGGACAGCTGAATAAGCTTCTGGGATAGAAATGAAATGTCTTCAAAGAAAGATCACAAAGACCACTTGCCTCTTGAAAAAGTACCTTTGGTACATTTTTTTTAATATCTAATTTGTTAGAGAATGTAATGTTATCCTATCTCTTTGATACCACATATATAGTATAAGAGCATCCCACAATCACTACAGCACTACCAATAGCCATGGGATAGATTTATCAATATCTAATAAGTTTGCATTCATCCTAGACTTAGTAAACTTATGGGTAAGCTTTTCTTAGACAGCCAGATGTATTCCCTGGAAAGAAGCACTTTTTTGTTGCAGATGATGATGATGATGATGAAGAGGAGGAGGAGGAGGAGGAGGAGGAGGAGGAGGAGGAGGAGGAGGAGGAGGAGGAGGAGGTAGAGGCGGTTTGGTTCATTGACATTGCAATACTTGGTGATGCACAAATTGAAGACACGCAGCAAGAAAAAAATCACAAAGCATCGGGACTTACAAATTGAAGTTCAGAGACTTTGGAAAAAGAAATCGTGTGTTATCAAATTAATTGTAATTTGAGCCCTTGGAGCAATATCTAAAAGGCTACCTCGCTATTTGGAAATTCTGAATTTATCAGACTTGAATACCCTGATTCTACAAAAAACCTCCCTACTTGGAACTGCTTATATCCTCCGATGCTACCTTAACAATTCCTAGGTCCTTGGTTAGGACTCGAGCTGTTGAGCTGTCAACCAGCCCCAAAGGCTGTGAATCTCACTAAAGATTAAATAATAATAACTGTTAGGGATAACATTGTTTTACCCTAACTGGTTTAGGTAAATAATAATATGTAATCATAGTTTGTATGTTAAAGTGTCTGCAACTTTAACTGTGGGATAGTAATTAAGGGAGTGGTTGTGAAAGCACTTTAAAAGAAGCAAGACTGCAGCTTGCTCTCTCTCTGGCTTTGATGATCCCTGATTACTGCAAGGACTCAAGACTGCATTGCTCGAACGGGAGAGAAAACAAAGGACTGACTTGTAAGTGAACTGACATAGGATATTCTAAACGGACTTTGCTAACTGAATATCCCTGAATGGACTGACTAAATGATACATGACTATTGGACTGTTATTTTGACTATGCTATGAACTCATAATGGAATAAACTATATTTTTGATAGCACAAGCGTATCTGTTATTTTTACTGTATGTTAATAAACATACAAGCTTAGCTCACTCATTTATCTGTGTGCCTATCTGACTAACGCTGCACATTCTGTTTAGCTTGTCTCCCTAACCCTGGTTGGGGAAACCAGGCTTAACACTAACAATAATAATGATAATGTAAAATGAATACATTTCTGTATAGTTCTGCCTGATTTGAGACTCAATGTGGTGCCTCTTTCTTGAAAGAAGTAGAGTTGCTGAGGAGGGATGGAGTATGGAGCTCTGGATATTTAGTCCTGAAAGACCTCTTAGATGCCTGGAACTGAACGAACTTTGCAAAGTACAGAACTATAAAAGCCTGCAATTGGCTCCAGGAAACTGGAGGTACTTTATTTTATTTTGTTATCTTCTCTTATATAGCATTATTTTGTTTTATTGTATAACTTTTTGCTTACATTATTGCAAACTCAAGATTTCTCTGCAGAAAGGTGGCTGGGACATTGAACTCCTGCCCTTAGCTGACTTCTCATAAAATATTGCCATATACCAAGAGGCCTATAGCAGGGATCACAATATCCTATTTTTTCCCAAGACTAGCAGCAGATAATGTAATATATGCATTACTTGCAATATACAGGTAATAATACCTGTCAATAGTTTAAAAAGCCACTTGTTTATATTTATATTGTTTATATTTCATTTCATGAATAATCTAACACCCCCACTGTATGATACTCCCTGAGAATCCTAAGAAAGCTTTGCAGTATGACTTTGGTAAGGGTGTAAAAAATTACATCTATGAAACTTTTGCCAAAATGTGTATTAATAGTTTCTATCATACAAGTGACAAATTTAAAGAACAACAAATAGAAAAATTAGTTTCCTCTCTATAATCTTTACTATTAGGATGGTTAATAAGTATGTGTAACTCAGATTGTCATATTATACTGTTGAAGTTCTTCAAGTTTGATCTGGGGGTTGCATATGTTTCACTACTTCCTAGATAAATCAATCAGTGCAGGAGTTTGAGAAGTGAAGTTTATTGGTTAGTAGACATTATATATTATTCTGCCTTTACAGGTGATTGATACCTTGTTGTTAGGAGATTATTTATTTCACAAATAAAACGGTAATTGTGCCTTTTTATGTGCTGGTTGCTTTTTGGGTGACCCAAAATGTTGATAGCTGTGTGATGGGAAGATGTTGCTATTTTCCTGTGACTGTAGCAATGCAGTTTGTTTTGGCTTATTAGGTTGATAAGAAGATAAATTGATGGAATTTATCAAGCTGTTGACTTAATATTGCCTGATAAGGAGAAGAATGTTGTTGTCTATTCAGTTGATAACTTTGGTTACGTCTTTCAATAAGTCCCTAGACAGTTTAAATCTATAGGTTTTGCTTGGCTGTTGGTTTTGCCTTCTACAATTCTAAGAATTTTCCTGCATTTTTCAACCTAGTTTGTTCTAAATTAACCATATTTCTCACTTGATGCCTGCCCTTTCTATGTAGAGATGATTTATAAAATTGCAACATGTGTTTTCACAGGCATTTGCAGATACAATCAGATGGTTTTCTGTCTGTTTGCCTGATAAAGTGATTTTTTATTTTTATTTTTTTATTTTATTTTGCTATCATGGTGTCTTATTTTGTAAGTGCCTCCTGTTTTGGCTTCCTTGGTCTTGTTGTTGTTATTGTGCTTCCTTGATATTCAGTTGAAGTGTTTGCTTTGTATGATGAGCATTAGATGGACTATTGTAGGGATTTAATTGCTTGTGTGACATAGTTATTGGAGGGGTCTGTTAATAGCTTCTGAGATGCCCTGTTGTCATTGCAGTGGTGAATGGATGGAGTATTTCAGCCTTTTATTAGGCATTTTGAGTTTCCTTATTATATGGGGCTGTAATGTTCATCACTACGGTGGCTCAAAATAAAATAAAGCCTTAATCACAAGAACAAAAGAGATGTACATGGCATTCCTTGAAGTAGTCTCTCCATATATTGATTAACCCATAATGAGCCAAGGAAATAATAATAACATTATGACACAATATCTACCACCTGATTGAATACACCCACCCACACAAAAACACAACACAGAATTTGTAGACCTTTGCTTCACCATATGCTTTTAGTCTGACAGTTAAATCAACAAAAAGATCAAAGGGATCCTGAAAGGATTCCTCACATGAGGACTCATATCAGAGCATTAATGCAACTGAATACTTCCTAAAGCATTAATGAAACTGCAGTTCTCCCTCTAATTTAACTTAAAAAATGGATCCATCCTATAGATAATACCTCTGCATAATTAAAATGGAATGGTTGAGTGTTGGAAGTATTTTTATACCTTCTTACTATCTGTCTCTATGTGGTAAAGGTTGTATTAAAAAGAAGTGTTTGTGAGTTACCATGCTGACATTATTTCTGTTTTCTTTATAAAATTCAGGGTGGGCTGAGAAATCACAGTTTTTAAATTCTAAGGATTATGCACATTTGCAGTTACTAATTATTAATATAATCTGTGAATGAACTGCTTTTAATTAGCCAATTAATATTTGCTTAGCCAAACTGACCTCTTTCTTGTTTTCCCCACTCTTCACTGGGTTTTTTTGTTTGTTTGTTTGTTTGTTTTCTGGAGTCTAATCATAAAACACTTCCTCAGATAATTATTTCCTACTTTTGTTTTAACCAGGTGCCTAATCCCTGCTAGACACTTAAAAATGCTTCTAATCCTCCTAATACAGAACTTTCCCTTAGTGATGCCCAAACCGTGTCTAGGTTTCTAACTTAGTTTTCCCAAAGCAATTTAAGTAACCCCTTGTAGGTGGGGGAAGAATGTGAGAAAATAAATGGTTATAAAATTTGCTCAACAAAGATAGCACATTGTGGGTGGTTTTGTAATGGCTTGACCTCATCTGTTGCTTGTACTCAGCATAGCTAACAGGGAAGAGAATTCTTTGTGTCTATGACAATTTGCCATACCCAAACTTGCCTCAGCCAACTTGTCACAGGCCAATTCATCGGGGCCAACTTGCCATAGAGAATTCGCTGCAGGACAAGAGTTATTCTAATATCAAAGAAATGTTGAAATAGAACAATTAAAGAACAGGTGCAAAAGGAGGGGAAAAATGAAATGTGAACGACAAAAAATAAAATATTTGTTTACAATTTATTTTAAAAAATTGAATTTTTAAATTGTCCTGCAGTGAGTTGTCTTGTAACGATTTACCCTAGTGAATTGTCTCCCAGCTAGTTGGCATTGGTGATTTAGCTGTGGTGAGTTGGCCGTTGAGACTTGGCCACAGTGAGGTGGCCGCAGTGTGTTGGTTGGTCCCATTCCTGAATTCTTCTGGGCAAGTATTGTTGAATTAATCAACAAAGCTTTGTTGATTGCATTTATTCTCGTTTCTGATGTCAATTTCTTCTTTATGATCTATTCTATATAATCAGTCAGTCAGTAACATTTATTACTGTGCATGATGAATAAACATTTTGTTGGGTAACCAAAATGGAAGCATACAATTTTTCACACTGGGAAAGGTCAAGATATCCTTCCCAACACATATCCAGATAATCAACTTGACATATGTAATAGTTACACAACATTATGCATGTAGATATACATATATAAAATGATGTTGGATAACCATTTGTCTGAAGTGGTGTATGGTTTCCTGCCTAAGCAGGGGGTTGGACTAGAAGACCTCCAAGATCCCTTCCAACTCTGTTATTCTATTCTATTCTATTCTGTTCTATTCTATCCCTCTCATACTCTGCCCTCCAAAATCTGTGTATTGCTAAAACATCATGCTTGAAACAGAACATTGCACATGCATTCAACATGCTCATCCATATATCTGAAATGTGATACTTCAATTGTTAAGGAAGAAAATAAGAGATATTTTATTTAAAACATTTATATAGCACCTATTATATAACAAATTCTAAGCGACTCCTAATCAAAATTTTGCATCATCATTTACATGATGTTTTTAATGGTGATATACACACAACTATTTTTGAGTTTATTGTTTCTTTTCCCCAACAGGGTCAAGAAACAACAAAATATATTTTCAAATATTCTGAAACTGCAATAGTCTCAGAATATATAGAATACTATATAATTATAATACAATCCTTGCAAAGATTATACAGAAGGAGATCTAAGGCCTACAGAAGATTTAAACAGCTGTTTAATATTTCTGGACAGAAATACCAATATTTATTTATTGAGATACAAATCATAGAGTAGGTAGGTAGCGGGATTAAAAATAGAGGGCTGCTAACCAAGCTTTTAATTACCATTCCATCATTGACAGCCACCCAAGCCAAGAAATCTATTCCATATAGTGGTTGCTAAGGACAACAGCATCCACCCACATCTTGCAATAAAAAGGAACAAGTGGAATTCAGATGCTGTAAATGTCCTCACACAATCTTGACATCAAATCTTGGCGAGGTCATTCTAGTCTGAAATTTGACTTCACTGCTCACGTTTCCTCAAAGTTGTATTATTGTTCACTCTACATCCATTTTCACTTGAGCCTCCATTGTCTTCTTTTAGACTAAACCTGTCAAAGCCTGTCAAATCCCTTCTGTATATTTATTTAGTATTTTTAGTATTTATTTGATTTGTCAATCGCTTACAAGATACAGGTAAAAGAATAAACATAGTTTTGAATACATGAGATAGATACTTATAAGAAAAATAAAAAGAAACAATAGGACAGGGACAGTAGGCGCGATTGGTACACTTTATGCACGCCCCCTACAGGCCTCTTAGGAAGGGGGTGAGGTCAATAGTAGACAGTCTAAGGTTAAAGTTTTTGGAGTTTCGGGAAGAAACCACAAGTTTGGTACAAGGTTGCAGTACAACCTTGAGTTTGTATCTATTGGGTGCTCTTGTATGGTTATGATTGAAGCTGAAATATTCATTTGCAGGTAGGACATTGCAATGTATGATTTTATATACTATATTTAGATCGGAACAGAGGTGGCGTAGTTCTGGTTTTCTAGATCTAGAGTTTCATGTCTATGGCATAAGGTATTCTGCAATGAGTAGAGGAGTGGAGAACTCTTCTTGTGAAATATTTCTGGACTTTCTCAACTGTGTTAATATCAGATACATAATGTGGGTTCCAGACTGATGAGCTATATTTGAGTATTGGTCTAGCAAATGTTTTGTATGCTCTAGTTAGTAGTGTGATATTACCAGAGAAGAAGCTACGTAGGATTAGCCTTTTTGGTGATGTAGTTACAGTGGGCTCCAGCACTTAGATTGTTGTGTATGTACCATAAAGTATGGGCTTGAGGTAAAGTGCAGGGTTCTGGCCCTGCACTTCTGATTGGCTGTTAGGCGGCCAGATCGGATTGGTTAGTTCTGAGGAATCCGATTGGCCCTTAACAGAGAATTCTTATTGGTTAAAAGAGCCAGCATTCATAGCTCGTTATTGGACAATTCTTACAAGGGTTGCCTACACAAGGCAGAGTTCACTGTTGTTGTTTAGATAAGTCACTATGCAGATAAAGAGCTGAAAGTTCACTATTCAGAGGCTGTCTCCATTTACTTCGACCCATGTTCAGTACTTAACACTGGCGACGTGGATGGGATGTGGAGATGTCTGAACTGAAGAAGCCAGGAAGCAATACCGAGCACGTGATGGATGACAATGGAACCATGTCCAGTGGCATCGTACCACCCGCTCTGTTCGATCCAAACCAAGAGGATTGGGAATCCTACATGGATCGCTTCCAAATGTTTCTCAAGACGAATAACTTGAAGGACGCCACACCAGCAAAGAAAAGGGCGCTGTTCCTGACGCATTGCAGCCCAGCCGTATTTAAGATGGCTAAAGCACTCGCCAAACCTCGAGAAGTGAAAGCCATGAGCTGGGATGACCTCGAACCCATCCTGAGAGATCATTACGTGCCAACCGTGCCTACACTCATGAGACGCCATGAGTTTTATCAGAGAAACCAATGAAAAGGGGAGAGCGTGGCCGATTTCGTGGCGGACCTTCGAAATTTAGGGGGCCTCTGCGGGTTCACCGATTTAGAAGAGGCACTAAGAAATCGAATAGTTCTGGGATTAGATGCACTAGGCGTGCAAAGCAAGCTGATGGCGAAAGGCGACATCAGCCTTGCTGATGCCATCGCCGAAGCCACAGCTGCGGAGGTGACCAAAAAGTCGGCTGCACAATTACGGCGAAGCCGCACTCCAGTAACACCACCGGCCAGCGAAATCTTACCTAGCACAGAAGGGCAGCTACTAACAACGCACCACGAAGACCTCTCTTCATCGTCAGACAGCGACGAAGAAGGGGTCCATCGACTGCGGTCCGACTGGGACCCTCGCCCGAAGCCCTTACGCCCTTGCGCTGGCTGTGGAGCCAACCATGCTAGGGCCGACTGCAAATTCCGCGACGCACTCTGCCATGAGTGTGGGAAAGGAGGCCATATCGGCCAGGTCTGCTGCAGCTTACCAGGACTCAGCCAGGCCTCAAAAGGGGCCAACTATCGCCAATCGACAGGAAACCGTCCTGTAAGGCGAGAGCCAGTAAACCACTCCTACAGAAATCGAGCTTTACAAAGAGAAGAGGCTCACCATACTATCACTATCGGTCACGCCTCAACTTTGGACACTAAGAAAATCCGAGTCACGGTAGCCATCGAGAACCAGCCTTGCCACATGGAGGTTGACTCAGGATCGTCCCTCTCGATGGTGTCTTGGAAGACACTCAAGCAACTTATCCCCACAATTCAATGCCAAGACCTCCAATTGAAATGCCTCATCCTCAAGGACTACCAAGGAAATCGAATCCCCGTTGTCGGGTCCTGCCGAGTCCGAGTCTCCTTCAAGAAGCATACAGCGTACAAATATTGATATTACAATTTGAAATTATTTTATATGTTCTATTGGCTTTCTTCTTTAATTATTATTAATTTTTCTTTTAGAAAAGACTTTTCAAGTTGTTATGCCTGGATTGTGTATTGTGTTTTCTGTAAAATTAATAAAATTTGTTTAAAAAAAAAGAAGCATACAGTGTACTCACCTCTAATGGTCATAGATAGAGATAGTCCTAGCCTACTAGGCCTCCAATGGTTCACGCCACTCGGCATTGAAGTGGCCGGCGTGAACCGAGTTGGTGGTTGTGAGTGGGAGGAAGACCTTATCTCTGAGTTCAGCGACATCTTCGCGGACAGCTTAGGCGAATATAAGGGGACCCCGATCTCATTTAGTCTAGATCCAAAAGTAGCTCCCATTCGCTTGAAGCCCCGTCGAGTTCCGTTCGCTCTAAAAGCAAAAATCGATGAACAACTCGACAAGCTAATTGCTCAAGGGGTGTTGAAGCCCATCGATCACTCTCCATGGGAAACCCCTATTGTAAACCCCCATTAAGCCAGACGGGTCAATCCAAATTTGTGGGGACTACCGGGCCACTTTAAACCACGCCCGACAGCAGAATGCGTATCCAGTTCCGATGGTGCAGCACCTCCTCCATTCCTTGGGGGGCGGAAAGGTTTTCGCTAAATTGGATTTAGCTCAAGCTTATCAACAATTACCAGTGGATGAAAAAACGGCTCAAGCCCAAACAATTGTAATGCACAGGGGTGCCTTTAAATGTACCCGATTGCAATTCGGAGTTAGTGTAGCCCCAGGGATCTTCCAGAGTCTTATGGAAAGGTTATTACAGGGAATCAAGGGCATGGTCCCTTATTTTGATGACGTATTAATTGCAGCCCCTACCAAAAAAATCTTACAGGATTGTTTGAAATGCGTTCTAAAAAATTCCAAGAGGCCGGACTTAAGGTGAAAAAAAAATAAATGTCAATTGTATACTGACAATGTTGAGTTTCTGGGGTACCGGATTGATAGCTAGGGCATTCATCCTACCGAGAGTAAATTAAAAGCGATCAAAAACGCTCCCAGGCCACGCAACAAGGCCGATCTCCAGGCGTTCTTAGACCTCATTAATTTCTATAATGTATTTTTACCGCACAAGGCAACTGTCGCTGAACTGTTACACCGATTATTAGATTAGAAAGCATTGTGGGTATGGGGTTACCGGGAAGAGCAAGCGTTCCGGAATGTTAAAAAACTGCTCACATCTGACTCTGTACTTATGCAGTATAACGAGACTTTGCCATTAGTTATAACCTGCGATGCATCGCCTTTCGGGGTGGGCGCAATTTTGAGCCATATACTGCCTAATGGGAATGAAGCCCCTGTTGCATACTTTTCAAAGTCTCTTTCACAAGCAGAGCGGAACTATGGACAAATTGATAAAGAAGCCCTCGCCATCGTTTCAGCTGTAAAAAAATTTCATGAATATGTGTATGGAAGGACATTTACCATTGTAACTGACCACAAACCGTTGCTAGGGATAATAGCCGGGGACAAACCAACCCCCTACATATTATCCCCTAGAATGACCCGATGGTCAGAATTCCTAGCTGCTTATAATTATCACCTGCAATATCGCCCGGGGAAAGCCATTCCCCATGCCGACGCATTGAGCCGAGCACCGCTTCCAGAGACTCTCGACGATCCGGCACCAACGGCAACCACGTTGCAGATCAAAATACTCAACTCGCCGCCTATGACCACCCGAGACATCGCGAGAGAAACCAAACGAGACCACACCCTAGCTCGAGTCCTAGGCTGGGTAGAATGTGGATGGCCATTGGATCAAGTACCAGATGACTTCGCACCATTCAAATCTCAACAGACTGAACCTTTTTCCCAAAAAGGCTGCATCATCTGGGGCGATAGAGTTGTTGTCCCAGAGCAACTCCAGAAGACGCTGCTGCAAATTCTGCATGAGGGCCACCCCGGCATTGTGCGAATGAAAGCGCTTGCACAAAGCTACGCATGGTGGCCGGGCATGGACCAGCAAATCGAGCAGTGGGTTAAAGCGTGTGCCAATTGCCAACAAGTCAGCAACACCCCACCAAAAGCCATGCCTACTGAATGGGAGACGCCACGTGGACCCTGGTCCAGAATCCACCTGGATTTCGCAGGGCCAACCAAGGGCTATACCTTCTTGCTGACAGTCGACGCATACTCCAATTGGTTAGAAATTCATCGTATGACGACTACGACTTCCGAGGCGGTGATCAAGATTCTAAACAGACTCTTTGCAACCCACGGATTGCCAGACGTCCTGGTGTCCGATAACGGGCCACAGTTTACGGCACTAATGTTCGAGCAGTACCTCGCTGACCGCGGCATCCGCCATGCGCTCACCTTGCCTGCGTACCCTGCGACCAATGGCCAAGCTGAACGCATGGTCCAATTTGTTAAAAAGACTTTGCAAAAAGTGGACTATGACAATATCGATGACAAGGTCAACCAAATTCTCTTTTTGCAACACATAACTCCACATAGCGTCACCACCAGAACTCCCGCCGAACTACTGATGGGATGAAGACTCCGCTCCCACCTCGACCGGCTGCACCCTGCTTACGAACCAGAAAAGCCAATAGGATCCAGCGGCTGCTGTCGCACCTTCCAGGTAGGAGATCTCATTTACGCACGAAACTTATCAGGCGATCCGTTATGGATAGAGGCGACAGTAGTACGAGTGACCGGCCCCAAATCCTACGTAGTGAAATGCTGTGACAATAAACTGTGGAAACGGCATATCAACCAATTACGGTCACGACTCACAACGGCCAGTCAACAACTCCCCCATGACCAAACCGAGGGGGGGGAAGGTACGGAAGAAGATGAAGTTCCAGGGAACCTGCTTGAAGGGAGCGACGAACTAAGTGATACTCAGGAAATGGAGCAGGAAGGAAAATCGTTTGCACCGCAAGAAATTGCACCTGAGCAAGAAGCAGAACCACTGCCAAACAACAATCTACCTCAACAGGGTTGCAACCAACCAATCCAACGAAAATCCGAAAGACTTAAAAGACAACCGTCCTATCTAAGGGACTATATAACTACACCGTAATTAAGAAGCCAGGGGGAAGGGGTGTTGTGTATTTACTATAGTTAATAAAGTATGGGCTTGAGGTAAAGTGCAGGGTTCTGGCCCTGCACTTCTGATTGGCTGTTAGGTGGCCAGATCGGATTGGTTAGTTCTGAGGAATCCGATTGGCCCTTAACAGAGAATTCTTATTGGTTAAAAGAGCTAGCATTCATAGCTCGTTATTGGACAATTCTTACAAGGGTTGCCTATATAAGGCAGAGTTCACTGTTGTTGTTTAGATAAGTCACTATGCAAATAAAGAGCTGAAAGTTCACTATTCAGAGGCTGTCTCCATTTACTTCGATCCATGTTCAGTACTTAACATAGATCATTACAGATGAGCACTCCAAGGTCCTTGACAAAGTTTGGATCCTCAACAAGGTCTTGATTATTTAGCTTGTATTTTATTTTCTGATTTTTTTTTTTGCCAATATGTAAGACAGAGCATTTATTTGTTGAGATTTGAAGTTGCCATTTGATTGACCATTCCGATACACAGTCAAGGTGTTTTTGGATGGTAGTAATATTGTCTGTGGTGTTGAATAGATTTATATCATCAGCGAAGAGAACGTAGTTGCTCTTAATCACAGAGGTCATTTATGTAGAGTATGAAGAGAATTGGCCCTAAAACACTGCCTTGGGGGACACCACTATTGACAGCTCCAGAATTTGATAGGATGCTACCAATTTTGACCATTTGTTGTCTGTTTGGCAGGAATGCTTCTATCCAGTTATGTAGGTGTCCAGAGATACCATCAGATTTCAGTTTTGGTAGTGGTTTGTCGTGTACCACTGAATCTTTACAGAAGTCTATGTATATTGCATCTATTGCTTTGCCCTGATCAAGTTGTGTAGTCCATATGTTTTTGCAGTGTAAGAGTTGTAGATTATAGGACTTCTGGTTTGCAAGGCTTCGGCAGCGGCAGGGATTTGCAATACCACGCAATCCCTGCTGCACTCGCTGCCAAGGTTCCCCCGATCCGCTTGGATTTAGGGGATATAGCTGCCCCGTAGAGGCAGCTGAAGACAGGGGGGATCCGGATAGGGGTTTGGGGGTGTCGCAGACCCCCTCCCCAGCTGGCAAAACCCCCTTTTCCCAAGGTGGAGGAGCGGCAGTCAGCAATGACCGCCACAAAGAAACCTGCAACCAGACAAGATTGTGCAGGAGGAAGAAAGTCGGAAGAGTCATGAAAGTAGTTTTTGACTGGGATAAAGCAAGAGAAAGTAACCTGGAATTTGAAAGTTGTCAAAGATAAATTGTTTCCAGAGAGAGTTACAAGCGACGAATGGAATTCTAAAAGGGAAAGGTTTTTTTTCTTTTTTCACTCTCCTTCCTAACGTGACAGTGGACAGAACAATAAGAGAAATCGGAAAATCTGCATTTGAGGTAATTAAATGCTGAAGGGTTAAGGATTTCTGAACATTTTTTTTTAAAAAAATCTATTTTGCTGTGAGTGGGAAGGGAGAGGAAAAAAAAATTGGAGCAGAATTTGAACATAAGGAGAAAATTGCCTAGAACTCTAAAGAGTTATTAAACATTAATAAGACTTCTAAAAGATATATCTTAAATGGAACTTTGTGACTAAACTTTAACCGCAGAGAGAGAAAGTGAAGAAGGAGAAAATATTTTAAAAAAACAGCTTGTTTGGATTGTTTGGTGATTTTGGAACTTCTGAGAATTATCTCTGATTAAAAGCACTTGGGTGGTTGTTTGGAAAAACTTTCTCTCTACAATGGCATCACTTGTGGATGGATTGAAACTTGTATACCAAAAATATGAAAAAAAAAGCAAAAAGGGAAGGATTCTCTTGGCACTCTTTTTCAATTTTTAGAAATGGCGGTTTGTACTTATGTAAAGCTGACTGTGCAACAGGATGACTGGGACAAAAAAGAAGCCATTTTTGATGAACAAGTGACTTTGGTTGGGGAAGGAAAGGAGAAAGAGAAAAAGGAAGACAAGACTTTAAGACTTGGAAAAACAACCAAAAAAGAGAAGAATAAGGTGAAAAGGGGATATTATGTTAGAAAACAACAGAAAGGAGGAAAGCAGAATAAAAGGGAGGTGGAGAGACAAGGGGGTAAAGAGGACAAGGAGAAGAATAAGCAAGGGAAAAAGGAAGGGACGAGAAGCCTTAATGGTGGGGAGCAAGATGCAAAGAAACAAAAGTCCTTTAGAGATAATGGGTAAACTTTATTGAAAAAGGGATTCTGGAAAGGTACATAAGATTGTATTTTTACATTTGTACTTAGAAATAATCTTAGAAAATTGGAAACAATATGCAATTTAAAATGTGATAAAATATTTAGTATAATTTAGTGAAATTTTTGTCAAGAAAAGGGGAATACTTTAATGAAACAATGATTTAAGATATGATGGGGGGGGAATAATTATGGAAAGCATAAGTGTTCCCATAAAGGCATGATATTTAATTGAAATGGGTAAAATGTTTAAGATATAAATGAATGTTAATATTAATGACTAGACTATGTCATTCCAGTGAATTTTTTTGTGAAATGAGAGATTTGAAGTAGGAGAAGGGGGAACATTTTAATGAAATAATGATTTGAAATATGTGATGTGGGGGGGGGGAATAACTATGGAAAGCAGGTGCTCCCATAAGAGTATGTGACTCAACTCAAAAGTAATGTGCTAAGTGTTTAAGATATAAATGAATATTAATATTAATGAATAGATTTGTATCGGTATTGATAATATTGTATAATTTTAGAATGTACCAAACAGAATCCCAATGTAAGCTATGTATTCTATATTAAGTATTATAAATGTAGGGGAAAGAGATAAAGGCGTCATACTCCAATTAGTGTACAGGAGAAGTTTTCTTCAAAGAAGAAAGATAAATGGATAGCTGGAAATAGAACAGACAAAGAATAATAAATATTATTATTTGAATTGAGATGAGATAAATAAAATAAAACTAAGAAAATTTAAAAGAGAGGAGAAGCTATATAGAAAATTGAAAATGCTAATAAGATATGGAATGGTATACAAAATGAATATGAATTTGAGTTTGCGTCTGTACGAAGAGTTTTAACCCGGGACTAAGCAACTTTCAGAAAAGAGTTTTTTTTATGTTTCTATGTTTTGTATTTTTGTGTGTTTATGTTTGATTGAGCTAATAAAACCTTGGAGGAATGTGAGAAAAGAACAATGGTGAATAAAAGATAGAAGAGAATAAAGCAAGTTAGAAAGGAAAAATAAGTATAATGAATAAAAACATATAAAATAGATAAATATAGAAAAGAAATATAATTGAATAAAAGTATAGGGAGAAATAATGAGGAATTTGAAAGGATATCTATGTGTTTATAAGGAGATGTGTCAGTGATGTATAAAATGTTTTATTTGTTTAAAATTTACAAATAACTTTCAGAAAAGAGGTTTTATGTTCTTATGTTTGATGTTTTGTATCTCTTTAAAAATTAATAAAATTTGTTCAAAAAAAAAGAGTTGCAGATTATAGGATAGTTTTTTTTCTGAAACCAAATTGTTTATTAGAGAGTAGGTTATTTGTCTCTAAGTGGAGGATAATGGATTGGTTAATAATTGATTCCATGATTTTACAGGTGACACAGCATAAGGAGATTGGTCTATAATTTTCAACTAGGCTGGGGTTTCCCTTTTTCAAGATGGGGATGACCATGGCTTGTGACCATAGTTTTGGCAAGGAGCTGGTCCCGAAATATTTTTCAAAAATTATGCTTAGAGGTTTGGCTTTGGCAGTGGGTAGCTTTTTTAAGAAGTAGGCACATATTCCATCCAGTCCAATAGATAGGGATGGTTTTAGATTGCGCAGTGCTTTTTCAATAATGTCTTCTGTAAAATCGATATGTATTAGATCATTGGAGTTGTCTGTGGTTTGACTAGGAAGTACTGAGCTTGATCCATTGCTGTTCACAAATACTGAGCCAAAGAATGTGTTAAAGAGGTTTACTTTGATGGTGTTGATTATCTCTCGCAGTTATTGTTAGGAATGGAGGCAACCTGTGCAATTATTCACTGAACAATGCAAATAGATGGCAAGAAAGATTTCATTTCTGAAGCAACTTTTTAACAAGCTGCTGAAATCTTTTAGTTCAATGTCTACGTCCACCTGAAACCCAAGTTGAGATATCTCAGTATAATGGGCAAGGAGTCACCAGCATGGAATAACAGATGGTTTATGGACTGACTATCATTTGTTCAGTTTTGGATTGCATATTACTTCTGCCTCCTATAGAAAATGGAGGTATTGAAATAATCTCCCAAAACAACTTAAGGGGCGTGCATTAGTGCACCAATGTGCCTACCATCCCTGTCCTATTGTTTCTTTTTATTTTTCTGATATGTATCCATTTCATGTATTCATAACTATGTTTATACTTATACCTGTTATCTTATAATTGCTTTACAAAATAAACAAAATAAAATAAATAAAATAAATTTCAGCTGCCATATGTAGTGTATATGGTTTATTCTCATCACAATAATTTCACATCTATCACCTGATATATTCCTTCCTTTATTATATTTATATCCCACCTTTATTTGTACCACTGAAAGTGATATACATAATGCTCATCTTCCTCTTTTTTCCACGACAACCTTGTGAGGTGGTGTTGGGCTGAAAGAGAATGATTGGTGTAAAGTCACCCAGCTGCTTCCATGCCTAAGAGAGGACTAGAATTCATAGTATCCCAGTTTTTAATATAGACCTTTACCTATTGCATCAAACTGGCTCTTTTCATTTTTTCTTTTCTTTTCTTTTCTCTTCTTTTCATTCCTTTCCTCTTTTTTTTTTGTTTGTTTGTTTGTTTACATCTAATGTCCTGGTTTGAAATTTGAAAGTCCTATAGCATTATGTTATTCCAAAGACCATTCACACAGAGAAATAACAGACCCTAAGAAAATACTTGGAAGATAATGCCAATAATGTAGATTCGGTCCAACAATTCAGGGTGTCATGCCCCCCCTCAGAGTCTGAATCCAAGGAGGAAGACAAACAGCCATCAGGGAGTGGGAGAATGGCTCTATTGGCTGTGGAGGAAACTGGGGAGAGGCAAAGTCAGGCTGGGCAGAGCAGAGAACAGGTAAAACAAGAGAGGGTTCAGAGGAAGACCAAGGCCCACCCCCTCTTCATCCTAGGGCATATAGGGTAGAATGGAGAAGAGAGCAACATAGTTTGCATGGCTTGCGAGGGAGGGCCCTGATTTCCTTCACAAGGCACACTTGGGGAGGGAGATTAAAGGAGAACCAGTTGGGAGGAGCATTTGTTGGAAACAAATGTTGAATTTATCTTGTGTGGGCTTCTGTTATTGGTTCCTGGCATCCTCCCAACTGGTTTGATTTACTGCATTGTTACTTCATTCCTGGAACTCCCTGTCTTGCTCTGCCAGATTTATTACCTTATTTTGCCTTGTTGGATTTACAGTTTAAAGTTTTCAGTTTACAACATTTGGACTGGAATATCTGCAGCCAAAGGATGGTGCAGGTTCGTGGGAGTTTTCTCCAGACCAGAAGGTAACAGGGTTATTGGGGGCAATGTTTGAGCTAATAAAGGGACCTCTACTTATTATCTAGTAGGGTTGTCTTTGTGCCACACCCCGGGTCATCACCCAGGGATTTTTCAGTGACAATCTTTGGTGTTTTCCATTAAAAACTCTCTTCTTACAGCCTTTAGATGGTCACAAAAGATTATTAAAAGAAGCCGTTTAATAATTTTACTAACATTTTATTTTTTAACTCCACTGTGGTACTACATTATTTATAATATTCCTCTACTAATTTGATTTCTATAATATTGTAGCTGGTCTGGGAAGGCATTTGTCATTGGGAAAGGACAGAAAGCAAATAAACCAGTCAGGGGTGGGAAATGACAGGGTTAACTACAAGTTCGGGATTTATGAGCTTCCCTGCGCACTGAGAGCCACACACCTGTAAATCGTCATCAGCAGCTGCGTGCAGAGAAGCAGCCTTTGAAACAGCCCCAGTTTCCTGCTTTTTTAACTGCAGCTGTGCCTCGTTCGGCAGCTGAAGATGAAAAATCAGGAAATAAAGATCAGGTAAGAGACCAGGTGGGCAGGTGGGCAAAATCATCAGCAGACATAGAACTGGTTCTACGTCTGCTGCTCTTCAGAGCTCCCAGTTCTACAGAGGGGGAGAGATGGTAATGACCTTCTCTTGAAGATCTAAGTAGGCTTAAAATGGAGTGTTTTATCAAGGCCTAGGGCAGGGATGTCAAACTCAAGGCCAGATCTGTTCCACGGTGTGCTTAGAACTGGCCTGCACGACCACCCTGGAAACAGTGAAGGACTGGCCTGCAGTGCCTCTGCCAGCAAAAATAGAGCTTGTGAGGGCTGTATATGGCTAACCCAAGTTACGTTTTCGCTGGCAGAGGGTTGCAGGCGGGCTGGAATTCTACCAGTTCGCACCTATTCTCTAGAACTGGTTGTTAATATTCTAAGCAGTTGGGAGAATCAGTTGTTAGAAGAAATTACTGGGCTAATCCTGTAAGGAAGGCAGAAAGGAAACATTCTGGTGTTGCTTACAGAAACTGCCCCTCCATTAACCCTTATTACATTCTTGGCAGGACTAGACTTCTTGTCTCAGGAACTTCTCTGGAATTTTTTTCCCCTCCTTTGCTGGTACTTTGCTTCTGTGGAAAGTTATATTCAAAGTTCCATTCAAAGTTACAATGGCACTGAAAAAAGTAACTTATGACCATTTTTCACACTTATGACTGTTGCAGCATCCCCACAGTCATGAAAGGCCAGAGGAGGAGATGCGTGCCTCAATGTGAGTGATATTGAATTGGCCATGCCCAGCCAGTCACATGAACACCAAGCCATGCCCAGCCAATCACATGACCACCAAGCCATGCCCAGCCAGTCACATGACCACCAAGCCATGCCTACCATCTAAGCCACACCCACAGAATCAGTTGTTAAAAATTTGAAACCCATCCCTGATTGCAGGAGGCCATCGCAGAGCTTGGGAGACCGTTTTAACTGGCAGAGCACTCAGGCCACCACAGGTGCCCGCAATACAAATGACATTGAGCTGGCCACACCAACCCTGGCCACTCCCACCTTAGCTCCCTTGAAGTCAAACACAACCCTGATGTGGCCCTCAATGAAATCGAGGTTCTAGGGCAACATAGAAGGAGAAAAGGCAAATGAACTCACACCTATACGTGCTATATGCTCTGTGAATTCACTGTGTGTGGGTGTGTAGATGTGGGTGTGTGGGTGTTATACATAACCTTTAGTTTTTGGTTGTGTGTGTGAGATGAGTCGTCCCTTGTTGAATCATTTCAAGCAAAGAGTACACAGCCATCTGTTCCTGATGCTTCGCTCATAGATTTGATGATTCTCTCAAAAAATAATTGCCATGGCTCTATAATTCCAACTCACAGAGCAGTAATCAGCTTGGTGATTAAGGTTTACATTTTTCAGGTCTGTCTTTTTGAAAATTCCTTTTTTCCCCCCTTCTTTCAGAAAAAAATAAAAGGAAAAGGCATATTGTTTGTTGTCTCTTCTTCTTGCCACCTTATTTTATCTCGCAGTATTGATATAACAACATATAATTTTATAAGGATAAGATTTTGTTCTTGGGAGTAAGAAGAAGCTATTTAGATAGGATGCTGTCATGGCTCTGGTGGACTCTGAGGGAGAGGAGGAACAGTCGACAGGGAGTGGAAGTGTGGCTCCGGAGGTTGTGCAGGAGGCTGGGGAAGGGCAGAGGCCGGCAGGGCAGTCAGAGGAGGACCCAGGCCCATCCCCTCTCCATCCTTGGGTACGTATGGAGGAGAGGATAAGGGAGAGACATGGTCTACTCAGGAGGAGAGGGCCTTGATCATCTTCATGGGCTGCAGCTGTGACAACTGAATAAGAGGACAGACATGCATATGGGCGAACGCTGGAAACCAAGCATGGAAATATCTCTAGTTTATGGTTCCTCTCTGAGTTTGGCGTCCTTCCCAGTGTATGTTCTGTTATCTGTGGACATCCTCCAGCCCTTATCTTGCCTGGTTTGTGTTGTTTTTTTCCCCTCCTTCTTGTAACTGCTTGTGTGGGAGTTTTTTTGTCTTCTGTCAAGGATATTCGGAGCTTGGAAGCAAAGTGAAGGAATAAAAGCAACTTCACTGAGTTTTTGTTACTGTGTTTATTTTGTATTCCCCACCCCCACCCCCCGGGTCACCACAGATGCACTGCTTCTGATATATAGGATAATTCTCGATTTACAACCACAATTGTTGCCGCTTAGTAAATTTACAGTTGAGATCTGAAGTTGTAATGTTCTATCATCATTCATTTAACTCCTCCGATATATTACTCTAGTCTCCCTGTTAAAATGGTGGCTGCTGATTTTTAATTCAGTTTGGTAACATGAAGTAGGAAAATAAAAATTGCTGCAGTAAAAATAAGATCCCGACAGCAAACCACATCTCTTACAAAATGAGCCTTAGTAAAACATATTCATGATTGCAACTCTATTCTGTAATTAGGAAATAGCAATAACAACAGTGTCCAATTCTATAGGATTGTTTTGGGAATGACCGAGATAAATAAAACATTTAATCTCTTAAAATTATTACTAGTATTATTAATTATTAACATGATTTGTACAAATCATGCATTAGTACAATGACTTCTAAAGGGCTGTTTGTATTTTCATAAAAATTTAATCCAGCATAATTTTAGTTCCATTTTTTAAACTTTTTCTGCTCAAGGAAATGATAATACTTTACAAATCCTGTTTGTGTCCATAAATATCCCCAGATTATGTCCATAAATATTGTTTCTCTACTTAAGAGAAATTACCATATCCGGATCCATAAAGATGGTTGAAACTATGTTCAATCAACACTTTATACAGGAACTCTTGGCTTTATATGGTTCTCTTCATTAATTTGCCATTTTCTTTTGTTGACTGGCATTAGTTATTATATGCTTTACCAGTTCTAGCAAATAGGTGCAAACGGGTAGAATCCCACCCCTGATCCAGGGTAGGATTCAGCCGGTTTGGGCTGGTTCAAGCAAACCAGATGTTAATTGTACACCAGTAGTTCCGACAACCAGCTGGTCCCACCCCATCTCACTCCTCCCCTCTCTGGAGCTCCCACATGCTCCGTTCTGGCTCCCAGGTAAGTGCAAGGAGGCCTCTCAGGCCAAAAATGTCTGAAGATTAGAAGAACGTCCCTTCCAATTCTGTTATTCTGTTACCTGGAAGGATATCACTTATGGTTAAGGCATTTCATCCATCACTCCAGCATACAAGGCGCAGAACAATGGATTTAAGTTATAAGATAGCAAAATTCAATTAAATGTAGAAAATCCTAACAGTTTGAAAAATTCAATGGGAGAAACAATTATCCAGACAGCTGGTGAGTCTCTGGTGAGTGGATATATTCATGAGGACCCTGAAGACCCCCTTTTAGGAGATTTTATGAGTGCCTTCCAACATTTATACTCTATGATTGTATGATTCTATGTACATCAACAAGAACAAGAGGATAGAAATTAAAGTTTCTTCTTTCATTTACATCTTTATTTGTTAGGTTTTACTGTATGTTTGTCATGCCTTTCCTTCAGAAGCAACATATGTACTGTTCCCTCACCCCAGTTTTCCATACAACAGGGGTGAGGGATGTCAAACTTGCCACGTCATGTTGTTATCACACCCATCCATTCTTTAAAATGGGTGGGCGTGGCCAGTGTGTGATGCAACTGGGCCATGGGCTGCGAGATTGACACCCCTGCCATACAATAACAATCTTGTGAAGTAGAGACAGTGACAGGCCTAAACACTTTTGAACTTGTGTTTCTGTTGTGGCCCGCCAGCAGCCAGCGGAGCTGGAGGCAGATTCAGACAGTGAGGAGGTTGGGGAGGACCATGGGCCAGTCCTGGAGTCTGGGGAGAGCGCTGATGAGTGCTCCGTGTCAGAGGAAGAGATGGGGGCAGTGCCATCCGACAGTAATCAGCTGCTTTCAGAGTCGGAGATCAGTGGGGCAGAAGAGCAGCTGGAGCCTGTTCCCAATTGCGCATGTGCAGAGCTATCAGGAGAAAGGAACAGTTAAGGAACAAGGGTCAACTCGGGAATTAAGGCACAGATGGATGGTGAATGGCCCCTCCCATAGGGAATAAAGAGGAGTGAAAGGGGAGTGGTGTTTGCATGTGACAATTAGTTCATTTAATGAGTGTGAAGATTTGCTTATCTAAGTTCATGACTCACAGAGACTCCTTGCCAAGTATTTTCTGGTACAGCCGTCGCACTTGGAAGCTATTGGCCTGGAAACTCTCCAAACCTGATAAGGTCTGTGGTTGCAATTCACCCTTGAAAGACTGTTTGCCAGGACTTTGCTGGATGTGAATGATAGGAATTCACATTAGCCAAACAAAAAGGGGTTTTGTCAGGACAAGAAATCTGTTTCGTGATTTTGGGAAGCCTAGGTCAGAACAGTTTCTTCAGTCCAAAATCTAAACTACTTTCTGGCTATCTTATGCATGGATTGATTGTTGTCTTAAAAATATTTGTATTTTTAATTACATTGTTTTGATTTTACACTGAAAAGCAAGTTATACATCTATTAAACCTTAAACTGAAGAAAGAAGCTGAGAAATGGACTTAGATAATCTATATCTGTCTCTTCTTTTCTAGTGTTTTCTCCTACACATTGTGTGATTAACCTCCTACCTTTAATAAAACTGAAGTATTTTGTTTCTTACAACAACTGTGCATGGCAAAAAAAGAAGAAAAGAAAAGAAACAAACTGCAGTTTAGAGAAAATCTGCTTTCTAAAAAGTGAGTTTTGTTTGGTGTTGTGGGAAAATTACCAGCCAGAGTTTATTCAAATGAAATCATCTTTTTAGTATATATTAACAATCACTTAATTTTTAATTCAGCATTGAATATTTTTTCAGTCTTCATTGTATATGTTCATTTCATATTAAAACTATGTTCTTAAAATGCTGATCATCTCTGAGCTTTGTGCAGTATTTGCAAAATAACTCCATAATCTCTTAATTTTTTGCAATCTCTACCTTGGCATCGTGTTTGGAAGCCATTGATTTACACCTTATAGGAAATTTCTCTATCATTTTATCTGCCATTGTTTCAGCTGTGCAAATATTACTGAGAAATTGAATTTGGGGCCACACATTTAAACATCCTGGGAGGTTGAATCCTACTGAATCAAATTAATGTGTGTGGATATATTATGTGGCAGCCCATAGTTCCTTAAATTACTCTGTATGAGCTCACATCAAAAGGCCTGGAAATCAGACAGATGGCATGCAGAATTGGAAATATTCTGCTGTTTATGAATGAACATTATGCTACACATCCACAGCTGCAACTTATCTATGCTCAATAAAACTAGAAAGGAGTTGCATTATCTCGTATTATCTAGCAGGCTATGCAGGCTTTTTAAATCAAGAGATCCATGCCAAACAGTTCAGTTTTGAGAGATTTCAGATAAATGGAATGAAATGGAATGGGAAGCTTTAGAATTTCTCCAGTCAATGAGAAGCCTCTCCAATCAATCAAAATGAAAGACATCTTCCTCACAAAATGTGCCTCAATTGCAAATGATTATTCAAATGCCTAATTACATTGGGAGCAACCACGCAGAAATATTAGGAAGGATATTTAACTTCCTTTAACTAGGAAGTTAAAAATATTCAAGTCAACATACTATAGAAGGGGTGTCAAACTCAAGGCCCGCATGCCGGATCCAGCCCAAGGGGTGCTTAGATCTGGCCTGTGGGGCCACTCTGGAAACAGTGAAAGACCAGCCCATGGTGCCTCTACCAGTGAAAATGAAGCTCAGGAGGGCCGTGCATTTTCACTGGCAGAGGGTTGCAGGAGGCCATTGCAGCCGAAAACAGAGCTCGGGAGCCTGGTTTTGCTGGCAGAGTGTTCAGGCCACCATTGGCGCCCCTGACATGAGTGACATCCAGCTGGCCACGTCCACTCCATCCACACTCACCCAGGCCCCAGAAGGTCAAACACAACCCTGAGGCAGCCCTTAATGAAAATGACACTCCTGTACTATAGGATGTTTTCACCCATTGTCCCAAACGGCAACAGTGAGGGAGGGCTGCCACAAAAAGCTTTCCATGAAAGAAATCAAGTTTCTTTCATGTGATGCCTCAAAGAATCTTTCAATTGCCTCAATATAAAAAGGGAATAATGCTAACTGTGCAAATATTAAATAAATAAATTCACTTCAAGTGACTTTAATGGAGGCCTCCATGCTCTTTTCTTAGCAACAGTATAGAAGCAAGCTCCCACTGCCTTCTTTTGGGAAATATTTCAACTTGACAATCCTAACCCATAAACCTGGTTTCCCTAGTAGTCATTCATTCAGTAGGAAACAGGCCTACTAGATCCCAAGCTCAGATAAAGTTAGGCAATGGAATGTTTATATTGATCAGGTTAACCTATGTTTCTGTTGTTTTCTCCCTTTAACTTGGTTTCATTGAGGGTTGCATCAGGGCTGTGTTTGACCTCAGGAGTCAGGGTGTGTGTGGCTGGAGTAGGCATAGCCAGCTCAATGGCCTCCTGCAGCCCTCTGTCAAAGAAAATGGAGCTGGGTGGTGGTGCACGCAGCTCCCTGAACTCCGTTCTTGCTGGCAGATGGCTGAAGGAGACTGCCCTGGCCAAAAATGGGGCCTGGGGGTGCGCATCTCCCCATAGTTCCATTTTCACTGGCAGAGGCATTGCGGGTCGGTCCTTCACTGTTTCCAAGGCAACCCCGCAGTCCACCGCAGTCCACTGTTTCCAGGGCAACCCTGCAGTCCACCCCAGGAGCCGGATCTGGCCTGCGGGCTTTGAGTTTGATACCCCTGCTCTAAAGTATAAATAATGTATTGATATATCTCAATGTTATATATTTAATAGCAGGGTTACTGCTTTGTCACAACGATTGGTCTTCTGCTGATCCTACTAAGTGCCCCATGATTACCATCATGGTCTCTGGGCAGGAATCAATCCAAGATACATATGTTTAATTTTCTATTTAGCTTTCAGTATAGCATAGCTTACCATGGGATATTAAAAGGACAACACCATAATTGTTTGGAATGATAATACATTAAGGAACAGTAGAAAATTGAATTGACAGTTCCCAGATTCAGCAGACAGGCACTGATTACAGGAGAAACATCCATGTTAAAAACCCACCAGAAGGATTTTTAATTATGCTCCGATCAAACCAGGAGGTGGCCTTGCCTGCTAATTTGTTTCATGTAGGAGCAATTGGCACGGAGACCTGAACAGCTAAGTATTCAATTCTCTGGCCACAAGTGGGATCATGTGGGAATACCACTGAAACTATAACTCTGTTGCAAATGACAGTCCAAGACCTTGGATGTGGTCTCCAGAAAGTTAATTATGTTACCTACTTTGCCTATTCCTTGTCTATTGAAAAAGTGTACCATCTGATCTACCATCTGATCTATCCATTTACAACTCTACAGAAATGTAAGAGACTAAGCCGAGGCAAGGCTGCTTTTCAATTGTGGTTTTCACAATTGGGAGGGCGGAGCTGGCATTGTGATGATACGGCATGCGATCTTGGACGTCTGAGATCGCTGCCGATATCTTTGCTCCTGGATGATCCTATCGGATCTAAGCCATCCCAAAGAGACGGTGAAAGTGAAGAGTGCATCCTATCGATCCCAGGGACACCGCAAAATCCCTGGTAGATCCAGGAGAAGCTCTTCTTGCCAGCAGCAGCCATTAAAGCTGCTGAAGTTGGGACAGCTCCAAAACAGAAGAGAACAGAAAAAGAGAGTGTGCTGGTTTGGTGAGAACTTTATTCTAAGATCTGAAAAGACACCCTAAGGAAAAGAAAAAATCTGTAAAAGTTTTGACAGAAGTGATTAAGCAGCGATTTTAAACAGGAATGGCAAAGTAATGTGTTTTTTCTCATTGCTGGATTTTCTATACATGATCTTATATTTTAAAACTGGACTGGTTTTTTCTTTTTCATCTATTTTTTTTTCTCCTTTTTGATTTTGTAACTATTTTAGGCTAGAGACTCCCATTTAATTATTTCTTTTTTTAATTAATTCTTATTGCATTTTGCTTGGAAAAGGAGGGGAAAAGTGAAAGCAAAGAAACTTTGTAACACTGCCAACTAGAGGCTTGGAAATATTCTATTTCTGTTGTGACCAGACAAAGCTGAGAAAGAAAGAACTGAGACTTTTTTTTTCAAGAACATTGCTATTCAATAAGATAGAGGGAAGAGCATGGGAGAGTATTATTGCAGGTGCTCTTCTGGGTTTCTTTCAACAGCTGGAGTCTGGTGCTGAAGGTTATAGGAAAAGAAAATATGTTAAGTTTCTGGAGAAGAGTGTTATAACAAGAGCCTTGGATAACTAAACAAAGTGCAGTGTGTTTTCTTGATTTTTTTTTTTTTAAGCTGTGCTACCCCTCCTCAACAGTTTACTTTTTGAAATAGCTATTTGGACTTTTAGTTCTTTGGAACGTGTCTTTGTTTTTTTTTCTTTATGCTTGTCTTTGGAAGTTAATTTTTTACGTTTGTTTTTTATTTTAAAAGAAAAGTTTTAGTATTAATGATTCCCTTCCTTTTCTTTTTAAGGGAGTAGCCTTTTTTTTTTCTCTTTTTGATTTTCTGGTATTTCTGTTTTTCCATCTACCTCCAATATTGGTTTTTTCTTTCTTTTTATCTTCCTGGCTTTTTTTTTTTCTTATGCAGTCTTTTGTATTTGAGACCTCTTAATTGGATTAAGGTGTTGAAGAACCTGAAGAATTTTTCCTTTTTTTAAAGCTTTTTATTCTTCACTTTCCCATCTTTTTTAGGATTTTACAACTTTTTCTCTTTCGTGTATGTTTATGGTATTTTCCTTCATTTTTGAATTTTCATTGTTATTTAATTAATCGATTGGATTAAGGTATACAAAAACCTGAAGAAATTCTTTTTTCTTTTTTAATTATTATTACTATTTGGCTTCTTTTTTCCTACTATTTTTATTTGGAACTGCAAATGGTTACTTTACAATCGGATTAAGGTCTAGAAGAACCTGAAGATTTTGAATTGTTTGAAATGAGTAGGAAATTAACAGCTACCAGTTCTTCAACTTCTACTTCCTCCTCTCCACCATCTGGAGGACGATGTTTAATATAGACAATGTTAAGGCAAGAGAAAGAACAAGGAAAAGAAAAAGAAAAAGTGACCCTGCAGATGATTATGCAAGGAATTCAAAACATTCAAACATGATCAAAGAATATTGAAAAGAGAATAGAGAACATCGAACAAAGAACAGGGAAAACTGATGAAAAAGTCGAGAACATCCAACAAATGATGATGAAGTATGATGAGACTACTAAAAATTGAAGAAGATAAACAAAGAGATAAGAAGATTGGAGATATTGATACCAGATTAACTGTGGTTGAACAAGATAAAAGTGGTATGCTGAGATGGGAAATGGACAGATCAGAATTTTATCTCAGATTCCAAAACATAGAAGAAGAAAAAGGACAAATCTAGCTGAGATAATGATAGAAATATTGGCTGAAGCTTTGGAAATAACGGAAGAGAAGATGATGAATGGAATAGATGAGGTTTATCGAGTCTTCACAAGATACACAATGAGAAATAGTCTACCAAGAGAAGTTCACATCAGATTTACAAAGAAAGCCATTAAAACGCAAATATTGCAAGTGGCAAGAGAGAAAACATTGAAATATAAAGATAAAGAGATTGTGGTTTTGAAACAAGTACCCAGAAGAGTGAGAGAGATGAGAAAAGAATACCAATTCTTGACCAAATTGCTATTTAAAAAAGAGGTGAATTATAGATGGCTGATTCCAGAAGGTTTAATGTTCACATGGCAAGAACAGAGATACAGAATTGATTCAATTGAGAAAGCTGAATCATTTTATACAGAATTTTTCAGAGGGAAAGAGGAAGAGGCAGAAAAAGAAATTTCATTAATTGAATTCCAAAAGGACTGCCAAATGACGACTGAAAAAAAGGAAGGTGCAGTAGGTGGAAAGGAGGAAGCCAAAGGTCAACGTGAACCAAGATTTGACATAAATGAATAAAAAAATAAAATAAACATAACATTTATTTTCCCTTGACGACAAGACCAGGATGGGGTTGGAGTACGAGCAAGGCTATGAAAGGGGAAAGTATTAAAGTGTTTGACTGTGTAAGCATCCTACCTGATTTCTTGACACTCTCACATACTGCAAATATTTCTGCACCAATTCAGAAAGCTCAAACTGCCCAAGAAGCTGCTAATGCAGTTCTACAGAGGAATTATTGAGTCTGTCATCTGCACCTCTATAACTATCTGGTTTGGTTCTGCAACCCAACAGGATAGTCACAGAGGGTAATTAGGACTGCAGAAAAAAAACAATTACTACCAATTTGCCTTCAGTCGAGGACCTGTATACTGCACGAGTCAAAAAGAGGGCTGTGAAAATATTTACAGACCCCCTGCATCCAGGACATAAACTGTTTCAACTCCTTCCCTCAAAGGGATGCTATAGAGCATTGCACACCAGAACAACTAGGCACAAGAACAGTTTTTTTCCCAAAAGCCATCACTCTGCTAAAAATTCATTCCCTCAACATTGTCAAACTATTTACTAAGTCTGCATTACTATTACTATTACTATTACTATTAATCCTCCCATCCATCCTTTTACCCATCTCCTCCCCCATGACTGTATGACTGTAATGTTGTTGCTGGTATCCTAATTATTTTTATTCACTGTTTCCTAGTATTTGATTGCTTATTATATCCTATGACTATTATTAACTGTTGTATCTTATGATTCTTGACTCTTGATGAATGTATATTTTCTTTTTATGTACACTGAGAGCATTTGGACCAAGACAAATTCCTTGTGTGCCCAATCACACTTGGCCAATAAAGAATTCTATCTATCTATCCTACCTATCTACCTGTGTATCATATTAGAATAGCTGGACCAATTGTCTGATTCAGTAGTGAATATCTTCCTGTTGGTGTAACAGATTCTTTATTTAAGAATCTTTCAAGAAAACAGTGCCTGTGAATATAGGGAGGACTCACATAGACCCTTTTTTCCCATTAATTGTCTTCAGTTAGCCTCCTTCGGTATCCTGTATTATAAATACAACTAAAATAATAATGACATTCTTCCAGTGCTGTGGTGGAAAAACACGGGAAGCTATTTTCTAAAAAGATAGGGCATTTTTCCACCTGGTTATGTACTGTCTAAATTAATTTATCAAACTCTGATGTCCTTCAGAAATATTGAAAACCCTTCACATCAAGAAGTATCAATTTAAGAGCAGTTTAGCCATACTAAATTTCAAAATCCTGTCAGGATCTGAGATCAGGAGATGCTAAAGAGTGGGTCTGGGACCTTAAAAGAGATGCTTTGCTATTGATCTGGCCCTTCCTTAGTATTGTGTGAGAAGTTACCTTTCAAAATTGTGCAGGGCTTTGATGGAACAGTAAAAGGACAGCATGAGAAACGCAGAGGCCAAAATCGCTTAAAAAGAAAAGCTTAAAAAATATCTCTCACGTTGAACTTGGCTCCTGAGGACTACATCAAACAGGTATGTGTAGTTTTCTTGGCTACAACAGAGAAATGCCAAGTGCTCCAGCCCTATTAGCTTTTTGTTTTGTTCTGCAGAGTCATGAAGACCTCATTTTTCTCCCATACATTGAGCCAGAAGATAATAGAGCTAATAAAAGTGAATGCTTGATATGTCCAGCCTTGGCTAGCTATGTAATTGTGTTTCCATAAATTGGTGTTGTGTTTTATGTTTGATTTTGACAGTTTTATTTTTGTTAATGCACACTCCCAGAATTGTAAATCATGTGTAGGAAGTTAGCACCCATCCCTCTCCTAGAAAAATGAAACATCCTAGGAAATATTAAAAAGGCAGAATATTTTCCCTAAAAGAGAAGTAGAAACTCAGAAAGGCAGAAGCTCACCCCACCTTTGTTAATGAGGGGTCCATTAAGGCCTGGGCCAGAGTATTCTACATAACAAAGGCCTCTACCTATCTTACCACCTGGCCTGGGAAGATTGCATCAGCCAGCACTCAGGTAAAACCATATGGTCCAGACAAAGTCTGCAAAGTTAGCTAAGACCCCCGCCCCCTGGGAGTCTGAAAGCCAATGGGATACATTTCTTACACAGGAACAGGAAACACTAAGGTGGGAACCAACAGAGGGTATATATCTAAGGGTCTCTCAGCATCTTGGCCTTTTTTTTCCTTCACCCAACATATTGAAGCATGTGATCATCCTTTTCACTTTGGAGCTCCAAGTCATGTGGTCCTGTCCACCATTAAACCATCTTTCCAAGGAGTCACCATGTTTCCAGTGTCTTTCTTCCCCACTTGGAAATGAACCCAGAAGGATATTTCTTCCAACACATGATTTACCGCATTATAAATATGGCATAACTCCACAACGCTAGGAGAAAAGCTACTGTGTTGTGTACAAATAGGGAACAAACCCCACACTCACTAGCACTGATGATGTTACCTCCTCAGGTAATGAAATATCTGCAAGCAAACAATCAAACTCAGAGAACACCAAGGACACTACAGCATTATAAATTCCATTTATACATCCATCAATCCGTTAATCATTATTTTCTTCTGGGATTTTTTAAAAATTAAGTCTGGCTTTCGTCCTGGCAGTTCCTGAGGTTTGGAGCGGAAGATCTTTCATAAGTCTGGTTTTCTTTAGGTCCACCATGGTGTTGACTGTCTTCTAAGAAAACAAGCAGCTTATTTTGCTCAATTTTCTTTGAATCTGTGAATCTGGATAATGTCTCATAGTAACCTAATCAGAATCCCAGTGTAAGGGAAAGTACACTGATTGTGGCTTAATAGATAAATGGATGAGAAAAGATAATGGGGCCGTACTTAACAATTTCCTACTGAAATGCCTACATGGAGTCCTAACAATGTATATTCGAGTGGAACAACAGACAAATTGACTGATTCCTGTATGTGATTGTTAACAACAAATTGATGGCACATAATCAATGTTAAAAAAACAAACCATGGAATAAACAGATTGCAACAGCTTTGCAATGAAGCAAATACATACTTTTAATTTCGCATTTATTTTATATCCTTTTTGCAGGATGATGATCATTATTATTGCTGTCTTTTCAATCACCCCTTCACACAATTAATGTTAAAGTTTACTCAACTGGCAATAAACCAGAGCACCCAAACACCAGATGTTTGATATATAGATGTGGTTAGGCAGTGTAATCTCAGTTCTATGTGAATTTTGCTAACTCATATAGCTAAGACTTTAATTCTTCCCAAATTTGACACCCACAATTGAGTTTTTCACTTCTTCCACACAGATACATGCAATGAGGGGAACCTCTAATACTCGAATATCAATTATTAATACTTTTAGTTTATATCCTGCATCCCAGACCACCTTCTACCTAGGTACTACTTAACCTGCTTAACCTCAGCAAAGTTACCAGATCAGAGGTATCTGTAGGATTTTTAAAAATGGATAAAAAATGGATGGACCTTTGAGCATTTAACTGTAGGTATCATCTTGGCTTTAATTTATTTTTTACCATGCTCTGCAGACAGCCCAGTACAAAATGGATTTTTCAGCTTAGAGTAAAGGCAGATAAGGAACAACATACTGGATAGCAGACTAAATCCATCTATAACACACCCTTCTGCATTATGTTGAAATGTACAGAATTTCAGCATGGTGTATTTCTTCAGCAACCTCAGGAAAAGAAATGGCAGCTCTGTTACATTTCTATTTAAATGTTGGGCAACTAATTCTTCTTTAGTCTTCTTACTTGGCAAGGATTAAGTTGACATGAGCAAGATGGACCTCATATGGTACCCAGGACATGTCAGTGGGCCACATCTTTCAACCATAATTGCGAAAACATATCTGAATATTTATTATGCATGTGGAATTCCTCTCATTTCTACATTTAGAAAACAAATAATTGAATTCACAGGTCCAAGTATGTGTATCTGTTCCCCTTCCTCGCTTATGCCTCAGATGCTTGAACAGAACAGAACAGAACAGAACAGAACAGAATAGAATAGAATAGAATAGAATAGAATAGAATAGAATAGAATAGAATAGAATAGAATAGAATAACAGAGTTGGAAGGGACCTTGAAGGTCTTCTAATCCAACCCCCTGTTTAGGCAGGATGCCCTACACCACTTCAAACAAATGGTTGTCCAACATCTTTTTTGAAAACTTCCAGTGTTGGAGCACTCACAACTTCTAGAGGCAAGTGGTTCCACTGATTAATTGTTTTAACAGTCAAGAAATTTCTCCTTAGTTCTAGGTTGCTTCTCTCCTTGATTAGTTTCCACCCATTGCTTCTTGTCCTGCCTTCAGGTGCTTTGGAGAATAGCTTGACTCCCTCTTCTTTGTGGCAACCCCTGAGATATTGGAACACTGCTATCATGTCTCCCCTTCTTCTTCTTTTCATTAAACTTGCACTGGTGGTTGGTACACACAAAACTGGGCAAGATGTTCATTGATTTGCAAAGACAGCCCTATGATCTTTGCCATGGGCAATGTTTTAAGTCTGCATGTTGACTGCAGGGAAATGTTTTCTTATATTCTTCCTGCATCAACTTGGGGGGGGGGGATGTGTGTTTCAAGCTGCCCCAGGAGTTGTTGATACAGTTTTTACAGAGGAATTACTGAGACTGTCATTTGTAACTTCCATAACTGTCTGGTTTGATACAGCAACCAAACAGGACCTGTCCAAACTCCAATGGATACTTAAGACTGCAGAAAGAACAATTGCAACCAGTGTGCCTTCCATGGAGACCTGTATATAGCGCAAGTCAGAAGAAGGGTTGAGAAAAATATTTACAGACTCCTCACATCCTGGACATAAATCGTTTCAATTCCTCCCCTTGGGATGGCACTACAGGGCATTGCAGTCCAAAACAACCAGACACAGAGGTAGTTTTTTCCCTTGTGCCATTACTCTGCTAAATACCTAATTTTCTCCTAATGTCTATTAACTCATGTAGCCTGACTGTAAGCATTATTATTTATCCCCCTTGTTATCTTAGAATAACAGAGTTGGAAGGGACCTTGGAGGTCTTCTAGTCCAACCCCCTGCTTAGGCAGGAAACCCTATACCATTTCAGACAAATGGTTATCCAATCTCTTCTTAAAAACTGTTGGAGTGTTCACAATCTCTGGAGGCAAGTTGTTCCACTGATTAATCTGTCACTGTCAAGAAATTTCTCCTTAGTTCTAGGTTGCTTCTCTCCTTGATTAGTTTCCATCCATCGCTTCTTGTCCTGCCCTCAGGTGCTTTACTCCCTGAGTAATCTTCTTTATTCCCCTTTTATTGGTAGTATTATGATGATGATATTCTGTTGCTTTGCATGTAGGCTGAGAGCTTCTGCACCAGAGACAAATTCCTTGTGTGTCCAGTCCCACCTGGCCAAATAAAACATTCTGTTCTCTTAAACAACACCAGCATCTGCTGATCTGGAAGCAGGCACCATTTCAATTTATTCACAGCTCTATAGTCAGGCAAGAACCTTTCCACAAGCAATGCCCAAATATCTCTTACCTTGCCTCCACAGCCTGTCAGAGATGGCGAGGGGAGATGCATCCCCTACAAGCTGTTTTTAGCAGAGAGCAGCCTGCCCTTACAATTTGTTCAGCACATAACTGCCTGCAAATGATTTCTGAATAACTATCAGTAAGCATACAACTTTTCACAGTTGTTAATAACAGCTTATGGAAGATCTTACATTCAATGCTTTAAATATTCTAAAAGGATAAAATGCACTGTGGCTGCTATTTAACTGGATGAAATGATTCTATAGTTGGGACTTTTGAAGATAAAATTTAATTAATGGGCTATTGTTTTATTATTGCTATTTATTAAATTTATATGCCTATCATTATCAGAAGAGCAAAGGAGCCTTTTCTCCCATATGGTTGAATGACTATCATCCTTAGGATAAAAAAAATGGAATATTATTCTCAAAAAGGAAGATTTTAAAATTATGACAAGGAATGGAACCAGACGTTCACTGAGATCTACATAGTCATCATTCTGCAAAAATTATCAAGGCGGAATCAATTGTTAAAAAAAGTAGACACTCCAATAATATATGAACCGTGCTAAGACACATCCCTCCATTAGAAAATGAAAGAATTTTTATCCGAGTTGCACTGAAGGGCCCAGACACAAAATTGTTCTCTTAAAAATCTGCTTATTCCTCTTTCAAGATGAAATACAAGTGTAATGTTTCCAATTTTTTTTCCAGAAGAAGGGCTTTGGAAAATGCAAGTGAAGGAATGGTACATCTGTCTCTGATTCATTAAAGCACCTAGCTCTCATCAGAAGCACTCTGCAGCTGCAGAGCAGACAGACATGCAATACTATGAAAAGATATAGCTGCTTTAATGAGCCATAGACAAATGCTGTACTCAAACTGCTGTACATTCTAAATCAAATCTTCCAAATCAGATCAGAAGTATTACAGAGAATCTTCTGTTCACATTTCTCTTCATTTCACATATTTTTCTACTTTACATTGACTATACCAACTGCAGAATATTTCTAGCAAAAAAGAATGGCATGAGAATTGATTTATTTAAACAATGTATATGGCTTGCCCATTTTACATCACAACTCTTTATGCTCATATTAGGAACGTATCTTCTAATGTATGCATTTGATATAAATTTTGCCTAAAATATACATCCCTGCAACGTTTCCCCCCCACCTTTAAATTAATGCATTTTCTTCACACTTTTCCCTGAGATACTCATTTGTAACAGAAAATTGTTTAGAGAACTGGAAATATTAGTGGGTTTACCTTGCATATGAATTAGGAAAGGTGAAATTGAGTAAGTGTGCATTATAATGTGAATAAAATGTATTTCTCCCCAATGTCTAATGCAACGGTGCGATTCAACTGAATGAAAAACTGCTGGTGACCTTCTACCACTGCACCATAGAGAGTATCTTAACTTACTGCACCTCTGTATGGTTTACCAATTGCACAGTGGCAGATAGGACAGCACTCCAGAGGGTTAACTTCATTGCCCAGAAGATCACTGGTTGCCGTCTCCCCTCTTTGGAAGAGCTTTATAGCTCCCGCTGCCTTAAGAAAGTCCAAAACATTTGCAAAGATCCATCTCATCCTGGGCACCCTTTTTTCTAACTATTACCATTTGGCAAATGGTACAGGATAATAAAAACAAGGGCAAATAGGCTGAAAAACAGCTTCTACCCCACGGCAGTAGCTCTTTTGAATTCTGCTGTATAGTGTAGTATTGGTGCGGTGTTGCGGGTTTTCGGTTCAATGTGTGGAGGGTGAAGGATGTGTGTTTGTGTTTATTTTTACGGTCATGATGTGCACTAAAGATGGTGTTTGATTTCGTTGTACGAGGTGCAATGACAATAAAGTGAACTAAACTAAACCAGTATAACAACCAGTTCGATGAGAAAATCAAAGATTTATCATCCAGAGAAAAGCAACAGCTGGACATACTCATAGAGGGAAATTTACACCAAGTTCTATAAGCCCTTACAGGTAATCCTTGATTTAGAACAGTTCGCTTAGTTGACCGTTCCAAGTTACAACCTCATTGAAAAAGTGTCTTGTGATCATTTTTCACCTTTATGACCATTGCAGTATCCTCATGACCACATGATCAAAATTCAGACGCTTGGAAACCGCCTCATATTTATGACGGTTGCAGTATCCCGGGTCACAAGATCCCCTTTTGTGACCTTCTGAGGAGCAAAGTCAACGGGGAGAAGTCAGATTCATGTAACAACCATGTTGCTACCTTAACAACTGCAATGACTCATTTAACAAGAAAGGTCATAAAAATGTGCCCAAACTCACTTGAACAACTGTCTCACTTGGCAACATAAATTCTGGGCTGAGTTGTGATGGTAAGTTAAGGACTACCTGTACTGAACTCTAAATCAGGAAATAGGTATTGCGCAACCCACATGCTGTATATTAATCCAGCATTATCGAATGCTACATCACCAGGCTGAAAACACAAAAGCTACAAGTAGAAGTAACAAAAACGAAGCAAAGGACAATCAGTGACTGCACCTATCTTAAAATGGGGAGGAAGAGATAGAAAGCAGGGCTGGTCTGCTGGGGGTTCGCAGGGGTTCAGGAGAGCCCCTAGCTAAGATTCTGTGCAGTTTAGAGAACCCCCAAATCCCACTCCTGGCTGGCCCCACCCACCCCATTCCACCTTTCCCAGGAGTGGCCTGTTTTGGATGCAGTAAGTGCAGGGTGCGCATGGAGGCCCTGGGAGGGCAAAAAACAGCCCTCCCGGAAGTTCAAGAAGGCCGGAAATGAGCCCTTTTCTGGCTTCCAGAGAGCCTCCGGAGCCCGGGGAGGGCCAAAACGCCTCCCCCACCATGGTGCAGGAGGCCAACTAGGCCACTCCCACTATGGCCACGCCCAGATAGCAACCAGGCTGTCAACTAAAAAGATACTCCTTTGGTCTTTTTAGCTGCCAGAAAAAAAAAAAGGGGGGGGGGGGAAACAAGGCATTCTTGAAATGCCTAGATAACCAACTCAGCAGCCCAAAGTTGTCGGAGCAGAAGAAGGTTATTGGAGAGCATGATGGATGACTCTTGGAGACTGATGTGTCCTATTGGAGAAGTCGCATCCAGGGGGTGGGGGAAAGACCAGGGTCAAGGGGGAAATGTATGATGTAATTTAGTACCGGCTGCACCCAGCCACGCACCAACATGGCAATTTCTAATAAACCAATTTATTTTTTCTGAGATGTGGCTAGAGATTTTTGCTTTGAATGAGGGGGATTTTTTGGAGCCCTGACACAGGCAGAGAACCCTTTGCTAAAAATTTTGAAGCCCACCCCTGGATAGAAAGGTTGAAGTTTGGCATCTCTAGCCATAAATAGCCATGCTAAGTTTCCTAAAGAATGTGTCCAAGAAAGTGAAAATAAATACAGAACAAAAACCACTTACTTCCTTTGAATCCAGTTGTTTAAGTAAAAGAGTGCAGGGGAGGGAATGGAATCAGCTGACTCTCAAATCCTGAGAACCCACAGAAAACTCTTGGAATCTTAAGCAACCATCTGCAACATTAAGGATTCTTCATACAGTAAAAAGCTACTCCCCAGGATGCAACTCTTTTGCACAGAATCACTTGTGTAAAGAAAAAAGAGGAAGAGCCAGTTCCCGGCATGAATATTATTATCTGCCAAGACAGAAAACTGCTGCTGATGCAAATGGTTAAAAGAAATGAAAGGTTTTGAAAGAACAGGCTTTCCAATGTCAACTGCAATCAGCATTTCTAACTGCATTCCAACTCAAAGGATAATTGCACCTCCTTTCAGCCAAGGTTTTTACCGTGGTTCCAAATGCAGGATCAATCATGAAACAGGACAAAGCAAGCCCAGGAATTGTCAGTAGAAAACGTTTAAGGGGATTTTGGAAGAATAGAGAACCATCTCTAGTTCGCCTTGGTTGATTTTTTTTTTTTTAAAAAAAAGGAAAGGCAAGTGGGGTAAGACCCATTAAGTGAGATACCACCAAGAAATCACAAAAGGTGTAGGATTGTTCTACAAGGGTATCAAACTCAAAGCCTGCAGGCCATTATCTGGCCCATGGGGTGCTTAGATCTGGACCATGGAGCTGCCCTGGAAACAGTGAAGGAACAGCCCACGGTGCCTCTGCCAGAGAAAACAGAGCTCGAAAGCCCCTCCCAAACTCTGTTTTCGCTGGCAGAGGGTTGCAAGAGGCCATCACAGCTGAAAACGGAGCTTGCAAGACCACGCATGGCCCTCCCGAGCTCTGTTTTCACTCACAGAGGGTTGCAGGAGACCGTTGTAGCCGAAAAGGGAGATTGGGAGCCCGTTTTCACTGGCAGAGTGCTCGGGCTACCACAGGTACCCCCAACATGAGTGACATCAAGCTGGCCATGCTTACTCTGGCCACACACCCCAGGTCAAATGCAACGCTCATGTGGCCCTCAATAAAATGCAAGTTTGACACCCCTGTTCTACATCATTCTACGAGAACTCCAAAGATGTTAGTTTTTGGCTTGCTCGGGAACCTCATTGAATGGAATTATTTGCACCCATTAAATCTAACCTGGCCTTCCCCCCATCCCTCTTGAGGTACAATTGACTCCTCAGAGTTCAGATTATCGCTGCTGTAATTACCGGTGGAAATAGTTCAGGTCTTGGTTCTTGAAAGCAGAAAGATGAGCTGATACCCTCATAGAAAGACTACAAGTAGTTCTCAACAATTCGTTTAGTGACCATAGTTACAACGGCACTGAAAAAAGTGACTCGTGACCAGTTTTCACATTTGCAACCATGGCAACATCCCCATGGTCAGGTGATCAAAAATTGGGTCCTTGGCAACTGACATATATTTATGTTGTGTCGTCACCTTTTCTAACCTTCCCAGCCAGCTTCTGAAAACCAAAGCAAATGGGGGAAAGCCAGATTCACTTAACAACTGCAGTCATTCACTTAGTGTGACAAGAACGAGGCAAAGCTCACTTAACAACTGCCTTGCTTAACAACAGAAATTTGGGGCTCAACTGTAGTTGTTGAGGACTACATGCGCATGTGTTCGGTAACGCCACCCATTCACCTATCCAATGGTGTGTTTCAAAATTGTCTACTACCAGTTTGGTGAGCGTGGCTTGGTGGGGCGCTTTGCATTCATCCACATACTTTGTGTGCGTGTGCACACCAAACACACACTTTGCGCAGACACAGAGGCATTCCAACTCACCCCTTGCAAGCCTGCACTCTCCCAGTTGTTTCAGCAGCTGCCGCGCAGCACTCTTCTGTGCCACGCAGAGGATAAAAGTGAGTATGGGAACTCGGGTGGATGGGTACGCCCAACAGCAGAAGGACGGAGAGAACCAGTTTGGTCTCTGCTGCTCATCAGTGCTACCAGCTCGGTAGAACCAGGCAGAACCAGTGGAATACCACTACTGCAGACTGGACCTATCTCAATTTTATCTAAATTGAACTGTGATAGCTGTAACACAGAATTGCTTTTTCCCCTCCATTTCTATCTGGAAAAACCAAGGACTGACTTAAAGACTTTCTAATATGTGTTCTGTTATCGAGCTGCACTTTTCTCAATCTTTTTCTCCCTGTTTTGGATACTACAGTATCGGACCACAGAGAAGCTTGCTGAAAAGGTCCACGGGTTGATGTTCCATCCCATCCCATCTTGTGGGATCTCCTGAGATGGATAGAATCTTTTGCAATGCCATGCATGAAAAATTTGGTGGAAGAGGCTATGTTGAAAGCTCACATTAGCAGCCAGCTTAAAATATGCAGGAACTCACAGACAAGTGAAAACAGAGGAGACTAACCCCCTAGCAACTTAAGATGCTTAAATTTGGCAGCAAAATGGCTGAATGATTCTACTTTTTCAAAATAATGGCTGGGAAAGGAAGATAGCAATAGCACTTAGAGTAATATGCTGTATCACAGTATTTTACAGCCCACTCTAAGCGGTTTACAGAGTCTGCATATGGCCCCCAACAATCTGAGTCCTCATTTTACCCATCTCGGAAGGATGGAAGACTGAGTCAAACTTGAGCTTTATGGGATTTGAACTGCCAAATTGCAGGCAGCTGATAGTCAGCAGAAGTGGTCTGCAATACAGCACTCTAACCACTGCGCTACCAAGTCTTCTGGGAGGACTTGCAGGATTTTTGTAGAATGAATTCAAAAGGCTTCTCATCTCTCACTTCTCTTTCACCCAAAACTCAAAATATGGCCAGCATTACCCTTTTTAGTGATCATTCATCATTCAATAGCTTGCTGTGACCACTGGAAGTTAATGAACCCCCAACCGTTATTTGGCTTCCTTCCTGTAGAGCAGAGGTATGGAATGATGGCCCTTTTATGACTTATGAACTTCAACTCCCAGAATTCCTGAGTCATGCTGGCTCAAGTATTCTGGGAGTTGTAGTCCGCCAGTCAGGAAAGGGCTATCGTTCCACACCCTTGCTGTAGAGGAAGCTGAATGAGCCAAACAACAAAGCAAAGGAGTATTTAGACACAAGTCACACTAAGAACATGGCATACCTTTGTGTCTAAAAGCAGGAAAAGGAGATCAGGACCTCTAAAATGTTGGCGCTGGGCCACCTATGGATGGGAAGACTTGAAGCTCTGCAGTTAAATGCCAACTCCTCCTGCTGCTCTCCCTCCTTAGGTTTTCTTGTTTGTAGAATCTCCGCTTCATCTGGAGCTCAGAGGAAAGACAGTACAGGGAGACTTTTGATCCCCAGTTTCACACCTGAGGAAACAAGAAAGGTTGGTTTGAGCTCTTTCTCCTGACGTATGAAGGCATAGGAGCAACTAACTAAAAAACCAAAGCCAATATTGTTGATGGATAATGGTCAAACTCAAAGCCCATGGTCTGGATCTGGCCCACGAGGTGCTTAGATCTGGTCCACAGGGCCATCCTGGAAACAGAAAAGGAATAACCCACAGTGCCTCCGCCAGCAAAAACAGAGCTCAGGAGAGCCAAGGAAAGAAGGAAGGAAGGAAGGAAGGAAGGAAGGAAGGAAGGAAGGAAGGAAGGAAGGAAGGAAGGAAGGAAGGAAGGAAGGAAGGAAGGAAGGAAGGGAAAAACAGCAATGCAATAGAACAGGAAGGAAGAAAAGGAAGGAAGGAAGGAAGGAAGGAAGGAAGGAAGGAAGGAAGGAAGGAAGGAAGGAAGGAAGGAAGGAAGGAAGGAAGGAAGGAAGGAAGATAGATTATAATGGGAGGGAGGGAGGATCTGCCTTAGCACTTGGCCACCACAGGTGCCCCCAACATGAATGACAGCTCCACTCTGGTCCACTCTGGTCAGGTCCACCCTGACCATGGCCACTCCAGCCACACACACCCCAGCCCCCCCCCCCCAAGGTCAAACACAACCCCGATGCAGCCCACAATGAAATCGGGTTTAAAACCCCAGCCCATGTCATATCATAACTATCCATTCCTTCCATACCTTCCTGCTGGATTCCACTGAATCCACTTGATTCTCTGTCATTACGCAGACAAGATACAGTATGTAGTATTATTGGCAATGCAGAAGTAACACAAATGCAGAAGTAACTTTCCGTGGCTGCCTTCAGGACAAGGTCCATTGGGTGTTGCCAAATGGAAAATGTAAGTTCAGAGAGCAGAGACAATAGCCATCTGCATCCCATTCTATTTCATGCATATCCCAGTCTATCTCATATATCAACTACCCATGTTTCCCCGAAAATAAGACCATGTCTTATATTAATTTTTGCTCCAAAAGACAATTAGGGTTTATTTTCTGACTAGGTCTTATTTGGGGGGAAATATGAAACTAAGTGCATCCGTCTGGCTGATGATCTTAACTAGGGCTTATTTTGGGATAGGGCTTATATGGTAAGCATCCTGAAAATTCGTGCTAGGGCTTATTTTCTGCTTGGGTCTTAGTCTCAGGGAAACAGTACACAGAGGCCAGATTTTTAAAACTTAATATTTAAGGGAAGATAGTGAAATAAACTTTTTACTGTTGCTCCTTTAGGCAACTGGAACTTGAAAACTATGCAATTACAACTTATATAGAGATCTCCTTTAGACCCCCAATATCCTTTCTATTGCATATTACCTATACAGATAATCCTCGACTTACAATTGAACCCAGAGGTTCCGTCGCTAGCAAGCCACTGATTAAATGAGTTTTGCCCCATTTTACAGTTCGTAAGCCTTTCTTCCCCATTGACTTTGTTCGTCAGAAGGTTGCAAAAAGTGATCGCATAACCTCGGGATAGTGCAACTGTCATAATACATGCCAGTTGCTGAGCATCCAAATTTTGATCACATGATCACGGGGATGTTGCAGGGTCATAAGGATGAAAAACATCATAAGTCATTTTTTTCAGTGCCACTGTAACTTCAAATGGTTACTAAACAAATAGTTGTAGGTCAAGGACTACCTGAATTAATAATACTAAAATAATATCAGTTACATTAGTCAGTTCATGAAAGTGTCGGAAATTTTGGAGTTGCTGAAACAGAAAAAGAACCCAGCCAGAACTGAAGATTTAAAGAAAGGGGGAGAAAATAGCAAAACAATTGAGGAAGGAAACTTACCCACAAAGACACGTTTTCATCCTTCTTTTTATTTCACTTGAAAAACTCAGTGGCATATATGATCAGGAAAATAGGATACTGTAAACTTGATGTTTAACAAACTCAGTGTCACTGAAATATTTCTAGTGAAAATAGTCAACAATGAATCACACAGGTGTTAAAATCTGCCAGAATCTATACTCCACATTTGGATGGCAGAAAGAGGAATGTTGTCAGCCTTGCAAGCCATTTTTTACTTGGAAGCTTCGAGGCTGCCACATTCAGTGCCTGGGAATTTGGGAGGAAGGATTTCATAATGAGGTAGAAGATTAGACTCAACGACATTCTTTCTCAGAGAGTCAAGGACATATTGCCCTGCACCCAGAGGGGAGTGACTGGAAGTCTCCAGTTGAAACGAAGATTTGATTGGGCCATGGGATGGACTGACGGGTGCAGAGGATGGATCTTTGATTTTCTTTTGGGAAGGGGAAATCCGGAACTCTCAGATTTGGGGTTTCTCAGATGTGCCAATATGACAACTCTAATAAAATGGAACTTTGAGGAAATGTTTATCTTGGAGTTTATTGGTTTGGAGTTGGTTAGTTGAAACACTGACAAAAGTAAGGAAACCAAATGATTTTGTATTAAAGTTATTCACAGACACACTCACACAACTCTCTTCTTTCAGAATGACTTATCTCTCAATGGGTTTAGAACTACAGTATGGATGCATTATGCAATCTCATTAATTATGGCCTCTAATGGAAGCATTCTGCATTAAGGGGGAAAAAATTCTATGTATATTAGATGCAACAATGCTTCTAATTTGGCCCTTGATTTTGAATAGAAGAGGATGTATGTCTTCACTGTGCCTCCATTGTTCTCTTTAGCTGGCTTCTGTGAGCCGTCTGTGCAAATCTGTAAGAAGAGAGGACAATCTCTCTGATTCTGCATTAGTGAGACTTCCTTTTGGCTAGAGTAAATCTAATTAGACTTACTCTATAAAGTGCCCATAATTGAGTTGGATGGCAATAGGAAACAGTCTGTACTGAAAATGTAGCACACAGAAACTCTTCAAATGAACTGGCACTGTAAAACGATGATTGACTATCCTTTCCACAAGGTTGATGGCAAGATCCTGTATGTAAATGGCCTACTTCTAAGTATGTGTAATAAAATAGAATAGAGTAGAGTAGAACACAACAGAACACAACACAACAGAACAACAGAACAGAACAGAACAGGATAGGATAGGATTGGAATGGAGCTTGGAGGTCTTCGAGTCCAACTCCCTGCTCAGGCAAGAAATCCTACACCGTTTCAGATAAATTGTTATGCAATCTCTTCTTTAAAACTACCTTTCTTGGAGCACCTGGAACTTCTGGAGGCAAGTTGTTCCATTAATTAATTTTTCTCTGATAGGAATTTTTTCCATATTTTTAGGTTGGTTCTCTCCTTGATTTCCATCTATTGCTTCTTGTCCTGCCATCAGGTGCTTTGGAGAATAGACTGACCCTGTCTTCTTTGTGGCAGCCTCTGAGATATAGGAACACTGATATTATGTCAGTCCTAATCCTTCTTTTCATTAAACTGGACATATCCAGTTCCAGCAACCATTCTTTATACGTTTTAGCCTCCAGTGCCCTAATCATCTTTGTTACTCTTCTCTGCACTCTTTCTAGAGTCTTTTTTACATTGTGGCAACAAAAACTGGATGCGTATTCCAACTTACCAAGGCATTATAAATCTTGATTCTATTCTAGCCCTCTGTTTATGCAGTCTAGAATTGTGTTGGCTGTTTTGGCAGCTGCAGCACGCTGCTAGCCCATATTTAAATAATTGTCCACTAGGACTCCAAGATCCCTCTCACAGTTACTACTATTGAGCAAGGTACCACATATAATGTATCTGTGCATTTTGCTTTTCTTGCCTAAATTATTATCATAGACTTTGGCCCAGTTACTATTCTACAGCCTAATCTACTTTATGGAATTGCTCTTATACAATGTAGATCCCCAATGTTCACCATCTTTAGTTCTCACTGTAAATCACAATACAAATAAAATAATAGCATAACATGTAAAGAGGACATCATTCCATCTCTATTAGATCCATTACTGATCCTCATGCAACCATTGTAGAAGTTTGAATGCATAGTGTAGGATCAATTTGAATAATCAGATTGGTTGTTCTCAAACTGCACAAATTGGAAATTTCTCTACAATATGCAGAAACAACTTTGTCCAAATCAGTCCAAAACTCTGAATTGATCTGATTCAAATTATATTCAATTCACTGGGCCAATAGGCACTAATTTTCTCTAAATCAAATCACATGTTGCTTGATTGCACAATTTAATGTATGTCGCTTCAACTAAGTATAGTACTTGCACTGCCAGTTGTAAGGAATGTCTAAAATATGTTTCGTTTCCACACTTTAAATTTACTTTATTAAATATGAGAACATATTCAATCCATGTTGCTAATAATCTTTTCTAACTTAGATACCCTGAAAACTCTATAATTTATTTAATTATTCATAATTAACTGAAATAACTTTCATTATTCAATTTCCTTCTCGTCTTTCTCTTCTTTAAAATGTATAATTAAATAAAGTATACAATAAAACTGCAAAAAAAGTCTAATTAAAAATAGGGCAGGAGGGAGGAAGGAAATTGTCTTCCCTGATTTAGACATCTGTCCAGTTTGAGACAGACTGAAAAATCAGCTGCTTAAGTACACTCCTGTCATGTTAGCAATATAATTAATGAAAGTAAGCCAGTTTGGAGAAGCAAAAAAAGAAGCTATCCATTTGTATATCTTTTCTTAGCTAGACAAATGGATAGCTAGAATTATCCTTTTCTAGCAAAGGTAGATAAAATATTCCCCAGACACAAACAAACAACACAACAGAACAATGACAAAGAAGGAGGGAAACTTTAAACATAGATTCAGCAACACCATAACTGGATAATATAAGCATCACGACAGTGAAGTTGAAATAAGGTTCACTTTCACTTGTTATTCCATTTGCAGGCAAATCCTACAATGGTCCCCAAACTACTTGTTATTTTTGTTTATTCATAATAGGAGATGAGGACGCTGAATTTATTTATCATGCAGGTGGATAGAGCACCCAATGCATGATGATACTTCAAGCTGGAAGGGGTTAGATATTGTAAAGAAAACAAACAGAAGCCTGAGGTTCATTAAAAAGGATTTTTATGTTCATGCTGCACACTGCAAGGTTCTCAGAACAGGCGGTGCTTGACTTAAGGCCACAATTAAGCCTAAAATGCCTGTTGCTAAGCGAGGCAGATGTTAAGAGAGTTTTGCCCCATTTTATTACCTTTTATGCTGCAGTTGTTAAATGAATCCCTGCAGTTAATACAGGTACTCCTCAATTTATGGCCACAATGGAGCCCAACATTTAGATTGTTAAGTGAGAAATTTGTTAAGTGAGTCTTGCCTCACTTTGTTAAGTGAATCACTGCAGTTGTTAAATTAGCTGAATCTGGTTTCCCCATTGACTTTGAAGTTCACAGAAGGGCCCCAGGACACTGCAACCGTCATAAATGTGAGTCAGTGGTCAAGCATAATCAAATGTACATCATGCAATGGTCCTAAGTGTGAAAAATGATCACAAAGTAATTCTTTTCAGTGCTGTTATAACTTTGAATGGTCACTGAATGAAGCGTTGTAAGTTGAGAACTACCTGTAATATGGTTGTTAAGTGAATCTGGCTTCCCCATTGACCTTGTTCATCAGAAGGCTGCTAAAGGGGATCACATGACTCGGGGGGAGGCAGGAGGAGAGACTGCAATCATCACAAATATGAGCCAATTGCCAAGCACCCAAATTGTGATCATGTGACCAGGGGGCGGCTGGAATGGCCACTAAATAAGAAGTTGTAAGTCAAGGACTGTCTGTATCTCTAGAGGAGGAATTTTGTGGGGTGGCACTGAGCCCCCTGCAGGGGTATAGGGAACAGCAAGAAGCTACCTATGCTGGAATTCTGCTACTAGCCCTCTAAGACTAGGCTGGGTCTAAGGCTGGGTCTCCAACCTTGGCAACTTTAAGACTTGTGAATTTCAATTCCTAGAATTCAAAGCTGGCTGAGGAATTCTGGGAGTTGGAGTCCACAGGTCTTCAAGTTGCCAAGGTGTTCTGACCCAGCCTTAGCAGAAGCAAGAAAGAGACTCCTTGTCATGAAAAACCTCTCTTTTATTTACTTTTTGTGAATTAATGGCACTCGCCCACCAAAAAGTCCAGACAATAGTCCTTTAAAGAGTTCATGACAGCAACAGACTTTATCAGTTGCTTGCAATAATTGCAAGAGGCCGTAAGATCCCAGCTAAAAGGCTGCAAATTATGTTCTGGCAAGCAGTCTCTGTGGCATGAAACACAATGAGCAAAATCTGCACAAAGATGAACTGTTGTCTCCTATGACAACTACTCCACTTTCCTTCTATTTATTCCCCAGCCAGGGAGGGGCCATTCAGCATCCATGTATGCATTGATTCCTGAGTCGACTCCTTGTGCTCCATTGTTCCCCTCTCCTAACAGCTCTGTGCATCTGGAACAGGGCCCAGCTGGTCTTCCTCCTCATTCATATCAGCCTCCAAAGACAGCTGTCTCTCCAGTGGCTGGGAAATGTCGGAAGGCCCTGGATCTATCTCTGCATGTGACACAGAGCATCCATTAGAGCCTTCCCCAGACTCCAGAACTGGCCCAAATCTCCTCATCATCCGATTCTGCCACCAGCTCCACTGGCAGCTGGCAGGCCACAACACAAGGTTGGAGACCCCTGCTCTAAGAAAATCCCTATTGGCACCCCCTCCCACATTCCTCCCAATTTAAGGAGGGCCACTGAGATTGCCTTGATCCCTAGAGTCAATGTTGTTGAAACATTGTTGAAGCAAAGCGCCAGAGCCTCCTGGATAGCAGGGAAATATTCAATTTCGAATTCCCTGAAGGAAGGCTATAGCGAAAACATTTTCTCAAAAGTGATGCAGTTTTAATGAAATTGTTATTTTGATTGTAAAGCCATTCTCTTGAAAAATATGCCCAATTGGGTATACACAATGTATTCCGGGAGCTAGGAAAAAGAAAACTCTGGTGTGGGGATCGTTATTTACATTCCAGCTAAAATGTTAGGCATCAGCAGTTGTTGTTGATAATAAAGTTTGGAATGTAAATGATAAAAAATAATAAAAACAACAAGCATTTGATGCCGTTTTGCTATTGAACTACTGAAAAAGAAGAATGTTCTGCAAATGTTTTAAGAAGGCACTTTTTGGACAGAATAACTAATCTTTTAAAATTATTAGCATGAAGAGTCTGTATTTTTCTCTCGGTATGCAATCATGCATAATGCGCTGCAATGGAAAACTGCCATTTAATTGCCAGAAATCGCAGCAGAATTCCCACACCACTGCTACCCCCTTATATATGAGCTAAATAAAGTCTCCCCTTGAGTAAAGTTTAACACATGGCGACTTTGAGTACTGCTTTCATGGCAACAACATGGAAAAAGTTTTGCCACTGCCTTATGTTCTTTCAATGTTACGGGCAGGGGTGGGCTGCTACTGGTTTACCCCAGTTTGAGCCAACCAGTAGCTAATTTTATCATTTTTAATGACCGGTTCAGCGAACAGGTAAATTCCACCCCGGCTGCCCCTCCCCTTCAAGGAGGCCCCACGTGGTCCATTTTGGATGTCAGGTAAGTACAGGGCCCTTGCGGAGGCTCAGGGAGGGCAAAAAAAAATGGGCCTCCAGGATGCTCCAGAAATTCCGGCCTCTGGAGCCCAGGGAGGCTGTTTTCGACCTCCTGGAGGCTCAAGGAAAGCCTACGGATCCTGGGGAGGGCAAAAATGCCCCCACCACCATGGTGCAGGAGGCTGATTAGGCCATACCCACCATGGCCACACCCACCCAGCAAACAGGCAGAGAACCAGTTGCTAAAATTTTTGAGGCCCACCCCTGGTTATGGGTTGAAACAAAAGGAAAACCAAGAATTTTTCTTCCCACACAGATGCAGAAAAACCTGGCATCTGTTGAAGAGTAGAACAGTGTTTCTCAACCTTGGTAATTTGAAGGTATCTATAAGTAGAATACCATTAGGGAGAGGAAATGGTTCTAAGTTCATCATTGATTTTCTAGACAAATGTGGAAATTGATATCGAAACGGAAGCACTTTTATTAAGATTCTTAATTAATTTTAGACATATTTCCTGATTTTGAAAGTGCTTGTTGACATAATTTTCTTCTTTTTTAACCATGAGAAGCAGAACATTGCTTTTTCCTGTCTTCTTTTAACCTTCAATGAGAGATCTTCTTAACTTCCAAAAATCAACATGTTACTCCTCGTCCAATTTCTACTTCTTCTAGTCCAGCATTTCATTATATATATTTTTCATGGGAGCGAAACAACAACAATTGACAATATGCAACCTTGATGTGGTCCTTCCCTAATTTCAAAACATTTGATTTCTCCACAGTGCATTCTAAGTCTTGCTTCCTAGTCATCATACAAAGTCCTCAGTAGATAGATAAGGTGGCTTGGAACAAACTCAAACATAAAGAATAAATAAAAGAAAATATATGTGTTTTTGGAATTCTTTTGGAATATTATTCTTCAGAGGTTAGCAATGTGATCACGTGTGACCTTGCCTCTTTTAAATCTAGCTTGTTTACTTGGGAGTTCTAGTTTCATATAGTCTCTTGCTAACATGCAACACAGTTGTTCGGTGCCTGAATTTTCTTAAGCACTCTCCATTTTTTGGTACTGGAATATAAACTGATATTTTTTTATATAGTCTCCTGACTACTGCTGTTTTTTTCCCCTATGTCTGCTTACAAACTGCATGTATTATTTTAACTCCACCACTTTTAAGATTTCAAAAAGTTCTACTAGTCATTCAGGAAATCCTGCCATTCTAGTTTTGGATTAAAGCAATAAGAATGAGTATGGCAACTGGAATACTTTACTGAACATAACTACAATATGTTTTCAGTTATAAAGATTATCATGCTCAATAGCAGTTTAATAGTAATAGTAACAGCAATTAGACTTATATACTGCTTCATAATGCTTCACAGTTCTCTCCACGTGGCTTACAAAGTCAACATATTGCTCCCAACAATCTTGATCCTCATTTTACCAATCTCCGAAGGATGGAGGGCTGAGTCAACCGTGAGCCAAAAAAATCCACACCCTGCCATTCAGTACAGTTTGACAACTTCTATTGGAAACAATCAGAAATATACATTAATCTATGTGTAGGGATAAACTGGCATTACACAAATCAAGTCATGAAGGCATGCAATTAATAGAGATCATCCATGTGAACTGAAATCCATTTATTGATTACAGGTCTACCTCTGAGATAAATATTGTAAAGACTGAATGCTATAACTTTTCTAACATTCAAAAAGTAATGATAATAATTACAATGCTGCCTTGATACCCAACTCCTTTGAAACTCATCAAATTTGGTCCTCAACATATTTTGATGCAAAATTTTTGTCCCAGTACTCCTTGTTTGTTTGGTACTCAACGTACAGGCTACAACTAGTTATTGTCTGTTGCTCACTGTGTTATTCTTTGTGGGGGGAAATTGTTTGGTACGGACCATTTTTGGTACTCTTCACACCTCCCAGAACTAATTAATGATTAATACTGAGGTACTTTTAAAATAAGAACAGCCTAAATTCAATCAATCTGTGAAAGGTATCTGAAGAAAGAGTAAGTCAAACTCCTGAAATTTATTATTATTTGTTTGTTTTAAATTTATTGGCTTCCAAACACTAGTGTATTGGTTTACTTTTTATTTGGTTAGTTTTCGCTTTTTGTTTGTATACATAAACTATACAAACATGTGCTAAGCATCATTTATCATTTATTTATGGCCCCAAACATATGCCATGTTTAAACCTTTCTTTTTAATAACAGCTCTCTAGATTCAAAGCATTTCATTGATAATCAGATTATGAGACGGTAGAAACCTTGCATCAAGATGTGGTTAGAATTCTATTATATATAGAGATTAAACCCAAAATTTAAATTTACTGTGCATTTAATTGGCATAGCGAGCATCTTATTTTTTTTTTAAGGAGTAAGTTTACTGATAAGAGAGGATCCCTGTTGATGAATTTCAGTAAAGTTTATCTACCTACCACTTAAATCAATATATTGTAAAGGACACAAAGTGAAACAGAACAATTGTGCCCTATCGCCACAGTTGCTCATCCACGCATGATTGATCATCATCTAGCCTTCAAGTAAAAACAGTTGAACTGTTTCAAAACAACAATTAATATTCAAGGGGAGACACAGCTGTTCTCTTGGATCAGGAAATCTGGAAGACAGGCGTTTGGCAACCTTGCACAGAGTTCACTGCCGATGTCAGACAATTTCAAAAGAACAAACAAAGCTTCCTTTCTTGTCACCATAGAAGCAGAATGTGTACCATGGAGAAGGGTGGTGGAAGAAAGGATTCTAAAAAGAAATAAAGAATAAGGTAGGGTAATTTTCCTGGCAAGATGCATGTCATGAAAGTGTGTGTTTGGGTGGATCTCATATCCTACTATCTTGTTCATTCTTTTATATGTATATGTTATAATAACATAACACAACATATAATAGTATGTAGAGCAGTAGTTCTCAACCTGTGATTTGAGTCAAACAAATAAATAAGGTATAAACCTTACAATGTCACACTCTACATAATAAAAAGTTTGGGAGAAGAACCCTAGGCTCATGCACTTCCAAATTAAAAATTGGAGACACCATTCTTCTTTTTCCTTTCCCTTCCTATTTCCATGTCTACTTTCTATTCTTTAGTTAAAGAAAAATTATAAAGAAAGAAAGAGATGAAGTTCCCAGTTGAAGTAGGATCCGGGCTTCTTCGAAGAATCAGTGAAAGGCCTATTGATAAGCATACAAGCACATAACAAAGGTATAATTAAATGGGAAAATTGGGACTCAATTGTTTGGAGGGCATAATTTTCCCTTGGCAGGTTGAAACTATGGGGATTTGCACACCAGTCAAATAATAAGCAGCCTTGTATACCATATTAATTATATACCCTAAGATTGTGATATTGATATGTTGACTTCTTTTGAAATTATCAGTGGCTTCCATGGGCTTAGGCAGACGTTTTCATATTATCTATTCCTTAGGTTTTTTTTTTTCAATAGATAGAGATATCATGACTTCTCACATCTTTTGCACACAATCAACTTGTGTACCATGTATATGAAAGCCTACAGTAATAATTTCCGATTATCACCTAGGTTTCATGGAATCCTGCTGCTACAGCTGGCGTAAGAAAAAAAAATTAGTTCTATCCAGTTGTCCAGCACCAAAGTGATGGAAGAAAACTCACTTCTCACTTAAGATGTTGCCTTAAATTCAGTGACAAAAAAAATTATCTTTTTGTACAATTGTGATGCCTTGGTCACATTAAAAACGCTTTGCGGCTGCAATCTTATTTTTTCAGCCTGCTGGTATTTTCCTCTGCAGTGTCAGATAAGACCATTTGCTTTCCCAAATTCTGAAATTGTTCATCCACTCAGTAAGAGTTGCTGTTTTTCATTGCCATCATTTTCAGCACAGCCAGCTGCATTCTACTGGTAAATGAAGCATTCCATCTCTAGTTTGTAACACACCTCAGCTCATTAGGTGTGAAAAGCTTTCTTTGTAAAAATGCAAAATATTAATCACAGCCATTTGCCTTCCAGTCTCAAGAGGCTGTTACTGCAGTTAAATTTCTTCCTCTATCATAGTTTCAGAATGAGGCAGGATACAAATAAGATATATCCGTCCAATCAAACATTGGTCCAGTTACTTCACAACATTCTAAATCCCAATAAAAAACATCTGTTTATCACATCTTTTTCCCAAGGTGCTCATGAGGGTACAAATGAAGTATTATCTCATTTATCACAATCAAGGAAGTGAGTAAAGGAAGAACCACTGTGATTTCAGCAAGAATTCTTGACTCAGTCCAACCAAATCTCCCAGGGATCCAGGAGATAATTTTCAAAGACTGAATGACGGATTCTCAAAGCAATTAGAAAATAAGATTGATGTCTACCTTTTAGGTGCTTCCACATCTGTTAATTGAATAAAGCTAGCATAGTCAGGAACTTAGTGCATTTTTAATTAGAATTAAAATTAGAAGAACGTTATTGTCATCGTACAAGTACAACGAAACGGTGGATGCACCCCAGCAACTGTTTGCAATACAATAAAACCAAAGCACTTAAAAATGAAGATAAGAAAGACAGACTACCCACGTCTCCATTTGCAATTTGAGAGTACAATATCTACGAATATACACAAAATATACATCCAACATTGACTGCAACACTTAGCTGAGTATAATACACAAGAGATGGATTGTACTGTAATATGTTATTATACATCTGAATGGGGTATTGAGATTTCACATCTTTTCACATCTTAATGAGATAGTGACTTCGTGTTTGTTAAGTGATGTACATAACAGTAACATATTTTAAAACCCTCATGAAATTATAAGATTAAGTCATAAACATAAGAAATAATGACTTGAATCAGGGTTTGTTTTTTGCCATTTAACAGAATAACAAAAGTGGAAGGGACTTTGGAGGTCTTCTAGTCCAACCTCCTGCTCAAGTAGAAAACCCCATACACCACTTCAGAAAATAGTTGTCTCTTCTTAAAATCCTCCCATGTTGGAGGATCCACAACTTCTGGAGTCAAGTTGTTCTACTGATTGTTTTAATTGTCAAGAAATTTCTCCTTATTTCTAGGTTGGTTCTCTCTTTGATTAGTTTCCACCCATTGGTTCTTGCCCTGCCTTCAGCTGCTTCGGAGAATAGGTTGACCCATTCTTCTTTGTGGAATCTCCTTTACAGGGCTATAATTTTTGGAGGAGGACTCATCATACTTCCCAAACATTACCTACAATGCCTTGCATGCTGTTACCTACTTAAGCCTATCAACTTTTGATAATTATCAATATTAACTCTCAGTCACCACCTAGACAGGCTTTCCTTGGGATGATCTGCCCCCATATAACTTTCAGATATTCCAACCTATAGCATCCGTCACTGCTGTATGCTCCATTGTAGCATTTTTCATTTGGAATCCTGCAATAGTGAATAAAGTGAATAAAAATTCTGAACAAAAAACATCTGAAGAGCATCAAACATATCTATTTGTTGAATTAACTTATCTAATGGCAAGTCTAGTGATTTTTTAATTCTAGACACAGTCACTAGTTCATTGATTACCCCACATTATAATATGCATCTAAGTCCATATACTAGTACAGGGGTTCCCAACCTGGGGTGCCCCTGGGGGTGCAAAACGATATTCCAGGGGGTGCGAGAAAAGTCCAGGTAAATAATAGGATATTGGCTATATGTTGGCATTTTTATTTATTATGCAATGGATTAACTTTGTTTTCGTTTTAGAGTTAAGTATCGTTATTTAGTGGCCATCACATACATAGATGAAAAGATTCAATCCTATCATATATTTAACACGTTCAGTAGTTCCTAAAGTCTAAATTTCAAGGGGTGCGAGGTTTGAGTGAAATTTCTTTAGGGGTGCGGGGCGCAAAAAAGGTTGGAAACCACTGTACTAGTAGGATACATTTTTTGTTGCAGGAGAAATGTGTTCAGCTGTAGCTAATTATTGTATGCAATACATATAGTTGAATTTGCACCAACAGATATGTTGTCACCTGTTATTATGAATGTCGGCATAACCCCTCTCGTTGCATTTATCACTTTGACTGCTAAGTGTCTACTTGCAGATTTCCCAATGGCAGACACAGGGATAGCTCATGAAACATAAAGGAGAAATAAAGATTGCTTTTTGCTTCCATGCATTATTGTCAATCTTCTAAATGAAACAAATAATAAACCAGGACAGATTTTAGTGGGCTAAAACCATATTTTAAAACCCCAGTGAACTGCAGAGGCTGAATTTTTAGCATCAAGTAAATTAAAATGTTTTTTGTAGTAATCAAACTTCCTGTTTGATATTTGTAATGTCATTCAACAAGATGGTTTCATCTGATGTTAAGTTAAAAATTGCATTTGGTGTTTTTCTACAGATGATCAGAAATGCCTTGAGATATTAAAGGTATTAGTCGGGGAAGGGAAGAGGAAGTTTTGATTTCATATTTTAAAAGTCCAGTATTTGCTTTAAAACTTGAGATTTCATTTATGAAATATTCATAAAAGATATATGAAAAGCTTTCTGATTTTTTTATCTCCCTATTCACACTTGTTGAATTACCATGATGATATCAAAAATAAAGATTATGAGCAACAGCTTGCTATGAGCATGAATATAGTAGATAAGTTGCTGATTGCACATATTATTCAACATGAAGATTATTTATATGTATGCAAAGAGAAGTCAAAATGTCAAATGCTCATGCGGTTAAGCTTTTTACTCTGTTCTGGCTTATAACTATAGCTGGCAACAAAAACACGCTTTCCAGTAGTCCCAGATATTCTCTCTCATCTCATGGTTTTCTCTGTCTAAACTGAATTGAACAATCAATATCTTAGGAATGAAGTAAAAGCATATAGTTGTTGAACTCTTTTGATTATTCCAGTGTATTTATTAATGACAGTCCCATTTCTATAGTAGTTCTAGGATAGTATGTCTGCTTCAAGTTTATATAGATTGTGCAGTGGGAACCCCAGAATGAAAGTGTACAATGTGAAGCCATGGGTTTGGACCAATCCTTTGTGGTGAAAGGACTGGAAACCAATGTTAAATACATGAATAGCCATTGTAATAATTGCAATTAACTAAAGTGAAGTTTATATTTACATTCAATTGCCATCTGCATCAGTTTGATACCAAAGACAGAGGCCATATACTAAAAGCATGTTGTAAACTGCCATCTGGCCATTTTGTTACATTCTTCAGTCTGAAATGACCTCCATGCTGTTTCTTCTGGTACTGACCATCTCTAGTGTGAATATTCCCTGGTGAACCAGTTGGCCAAGGGTCTTCTACATCTAAGGTCTTCCAGAGTTAGTATGTATTTATTTATTGTATTTATGTCCCCTTTTTGCCTTAGAGTAGCAATAACAATAGCACTTAGACTTATGTACCACTTCATAGTGCTTTACAGCCCTCTCTAAGAGGTTTACAGAATCAGCATATTGCCCCCAACAATCTGGGTATTGAGTTAATCTTGAGCCAATCAGGATCAAACTCCTGGCAGTGAACAATGAGTTATCCTGCAATACTTCATTCTAACCACTGCGCCACCACATCAGTATCCACCAGGTTTTCTCTAAAATGATTCCCAGGAAACTATGCAATGGACATTTAAGGAGGAAAGAAGAGAGTAATAATTCATAGTCATCCAATGGGATCTATCTCATGGCAATCTGAACTCCAGGTCCTTGTGGTGCTAGATCAATTAATTCCAGAGTGATCAGCTAGCACAACACTGGCTGCCAGATGCAAGACAATACAGTGGATCAGAGACTTCTATCATTCTCTGATTGAGCTCACTTTGCACATAAAACAAGTATAGCTATTTCTGGAGTTTATTGCTTCTTATGAAATAAATGTATTGTCAGTGAGAATGAGTGAATGAGTGAGGAGGGAGGGAGGGAGGGAAGGAAGGAGAGAGAGAGAGAGATCAAACCTTTCAGATCTACAACAACCTACAACTCCATGTAAATATTCACTTGCCCATTTCCTCTTATCTCAAGACTTGTTCTACCTAAATACCTATTTATGATGCCTTGTTTTGCCCCTACCCTATCCTACCATGCCTCACTATGGGATGGTATACGTTTTGTTTCAAAGAAGGTTCTTTACTCCTTTCCTGATGCTGCATTTTTCACCAAGGCAGGTTTAATTATGTACTCTGCACTTCATTTTGAAACACAAATTCAACCATGTTTCTAGCAGTCGTTGATGAAAGATTTTTCCTACTTACCAACTCCAAAGGTGTTTAATTTTTATCCTTTACATAAGGATAGGTTTACCTGTGGTTTAGTGTTAGGATTTGAATATTGCCTCTTCTCCTTCCTGGCCTTCTTATCAATAATATATAAATCCTGGAATGACTCAGAAAAAAAGCACCAATCTATATTGTCATTCTTCCCTTTTTTTGCAAGTATTGCTCCACTATCCACTTATTTCATATGAAATAAATTTTAATTTACTGATTGATCTATCTTCTCATCTTCAAGATTGTTCTCACACAGAGATAATTTAGATAGGTAAGAGTTAGTGGATCTGGCCACTAACCCATAACTAAAATAAAGCATACAGACTATATATACCAGGGCTGTCAAACTCGATTTCACTGAGGTCCATATCAGGGTTGTGTTTGACCTCAGGGGGCCAGGATGGGTGTGGCCTGCTCTATGTCACTCGTGTTGGGGGCGTGAAGGTGGTTTTAAAGAACCTAGATTACTGAAGGAGGTTACAAGCAAGATTAAATTTACAACACAGTCACTCAAAATCTAAAGAAGGGAAAGGGAAGGGAAGCAGGAAGGATGGAGTATATTAGGAGAACTGTGTGTAGTTAATGAATTATAGAGGACTTTTTCAACTCAAAGTATCTGATTTTTTTTATGCAGCTATTCCTCTTTTGATAAAGAAAAAGAAAGAGAAAAGGCAAGTGATAACTATGGAAATAAAGACTTTCTGATCCGAAAAATCAGAAGACTGTAATTCTATGAATTTTATCTGAAAGGAAGACCACAGTGATGATATCCCTCCACCTCAAGAAAGATTAGAGAGAAACATAAATTACAACCTACCCAAAACTCTTATATGCTAGCTACCTGTACCTTGTCAACTAGGGTTCCAGCTTTCAGTAAAATGAACCCTGGATTTTCCCCCAACAAATAATATACAAATTAGGTGCAGATCTATATGTATATAAAAACATTGTATTGATTGCTGTGAAAATATTATACAGTATATACACATACTGATCAGAAATCAAGCTCCAAAAAAAGAATAAGACCTAATTTTTAAAAATTAAATCAATATTAATTGAGTGAATACAAAATCAGTTGCTTCTAAAGTACCTCATTTGAAAATTTAATTACCTCCCATTTGTAAAATTAATTATATACAGTGCTTCACATACATACAACCTGCATATACATTCATGAGATATTCCTAAATTGGTGCCTTCCAAAATTGTGGCTTTTATCTCCCCAAATCCCTAACAAGCCCGTCAATTGGGAGAAATAAGATACCAGACTATAGAAAGCTGAAGATAAAATTTCTCAGAAAATAAAATCTATTTATTTAAAAGTATTTATTTATGCATCGACGGTGGATATGTAAAGTATATTCTCCCCTTATCTATATTACCTTTATTATTCTTTGAAGATCTTGCCTCTCCCTTTTCTTGTCCTAATTCATATTCATGTCCTCTGAACCTATAATTACATCCATATAACAGACATCACCAGTCCGTCACAGTTTTCATAACACCTTATGAATTTGGATGCACTAAATCTTGGAGCAAATAGAAAAAACCAGCTGGTTATTTGTAGCCTAAAATAGCAGGTGGATCTGATTTTCTCTGCAAGGTGTTATGTGTCGGTATCTATGTCATAGAAGCAGATGAAAAGAGCATCTGGAGAAGAGGTAAGCAGTGCCCTTGGCAACCAAATGGATTGGAGCTTAGCGCCCAACTGTTAACACAGATATATTTGAAAGATGAAACAGTTGTGAGCCATTTGTTCTTCAAAACCAGCAGAAGATCTTGAAAAATTTCATTTCTTTCCATAATCGCGATTCCTGAATTTCGGTATCTCTTCTTTCTACCCCTCAATTTTCAGAATCTTGGGGGAGAGGGAGAAATGTGGGTCCTGATTTTAAGTCAAAGGATGACTCAAATTGTATTATACTATAGAGCAGCACTATCAAATTCGTGGCCTGTGGGCCAGATGCATCACGCACTGGCCACACCCATGCCCAGTTTAGCGTGGGGGGGGGTCGTGATACGTCACATGACACTGCCGTGACAACGTGAGTTTGACACCCCTGATGTAGAGCCTTGTCTCCCAGCATTCTGGCCAATTAATGTGACAAATCAACACTGGACCACTGCAAGTCAGTGAGGAAGTTGTATACCATGCAGCTAGTTCCTTAAACTTACATTGAAATACATTAAAATGAATGAGAGCTGAGAGAATGAAAATATAGGGGCCAGAAAGACTTTTACTTGGGAAAGAAATTTATGAGTGGCTGTCATCACTGACAAGGTAGTCTCACAGATCATTGATTGCCTTAACAGCCCCTCATATTCTTTCTCCTTTCCATGAATAAGATTTCTGAACACCTTTTGTGAGGAGGCCTTGTGGTACCTGAAGCAGAACATCCAGATTTAATCACAGTTTTGTTCCACTACGTTTTCAAAATGGACAGTGATTAATGTGTGTGTGTGTGTGTGTGTGTATGGATATACATCTTCTCTTGAAGAGCAGGCAACATAATTTCATTTTTTAATGTGGGCCAGTGTACTCACAGTAAAAAAAATGACAATAAAAGTTTTCTTATATCTTATCATATCTTAACAGTATTCAGGATAGGGAAAGCAAGAAAAGCAACAACTGTTCCCTTCTTTGCTAAAATGTACACTGCTCAAAAAAATAAAGGGAACACAAAAATAAGACATCCTAGATCTGAATGAAGGAAATATTCTTATTAAATATTTTGTTCATTACATAGTTGAATGTGCTGACAACAAAATCACACAAAAATTATCAATGGAAATCAAATTTAGCAACCCATGGAGGTCTGCATTTAGAGTTACACTCAAAATTAAAGTGGAAAAAAACACTACAGGCTAATCCAACTTTGATATAAGTCCTTAAAACAAGTCAAAATGAGGCTCAGTAGTGTGTGTGGCCTCCATGTGCCTGTATGACCTCCCTACAACCCCTGGGCATTCTCCTGATGAGGTGGTGGATGGTCTCCTGAGGGATCTCCTCCCACACCTGGACTAAAGCATCCCCCAACTCCTGGACAGTCTGTGGTGCAATGTGGTGTTGGTGGATGAGCGAGACATGATGTCCCAGATGTGCTCAATTGGATTCAGGTCTGGGGAACGGGAGGGCCAGTCCATAGCATCAATGCCTTCATCTTGCAGGAACTGCTGACGCACTCCAGCCACATGAGGTCTAGCATTGTCGTGCATTAGAAGGAACCCAGGGCCAACTGCACCAGCATATGGTCTCACAAGGGGTCTGAGGATCTCATCTCAGTACCTAATGGCAGTCAGGCTACCTCTGGCAAGCACATGGAGGGCTGTGCGGCCCCCTAAAGAAATGGCACCCCACACTATTATTGACCCACTGCCAAACCCGCCATGCTGGAGGATGTTGCAGGCAGCAGAAAGTTCTCCACAGCATCTCCAGACCCTGTCATGTCTGTCACATTACTCAGTGTGAACCTGCTTTCATCTGTGAAGAGCACAGGGCACCAGTGGCGAATTTGCCAATCTTGGTGTTCTCTGGCAAATGCCAAACGTCCTGCATGGTATTGGGCTGTAAACACAATCCCCACCTTTGGATGTCGGGCCCTCATACCACCCTCATGGAGTCTGTTTCTAACCATTTGAGCAGCCACATGCACCTTTGTGGCCTGATGGAGGTCATTTTGCAGGGCTCTAGCAGTGCTCCTCCTGTCCCTCCTTGCACAAAGGCGGAGGTAGCAGTCCTGATGCTGAGTTGTTGCCTTCCTACAGCCTCCTCCATGTCTCCTGATGTACTGGCCTGTCTCCTGGTAGTGCCTCCATGCTCTGGACACTACACTGGTAGACACAGCAAACCTTCTTGCCACAGCTCGCATTGATATGCCATCCTGGATGAGCTGCACTACCTGAGCCACTTGTGTGGGTTGTAGGCTCTGTCTCATGTTACCACTAGAGTGAAAGCACCGCCATTATTCAAAAGTGACCAAACCATCAGCCAGAAAGCATAAGAACTGAGAAGTAGTCTGTGGTCACCACCTGCAGAATCACTCCTTTATTAGGAATGTCTTGCTAATTGCCTATGCTTTCCACTTGTTGTCTATGCCTTTTGCACAACAGCATGTGAAATTGATTGTCAATCAGTGTTGTTACCAAAGCAGACAGTTTGATTTCACAGAAATGTGATTGACTTGGAGTTACACTGTGTTGTTTAAGTGTTCCCTTTTTTTTTTTTTTTTTTTTGAGCAGTGTATTTTATCTCATCTACCTTTCCCCTTTTTTTACCACCCCCAAAACAAGCCCCAAAGAGTTGAACAATGAGCCTCTAAAACAAGGGTCCCCAAACTTGGCAACTTTAAGACTTGTGGACTCCCAGAATTCTGGGAGTTGAAGTCCACAAGTCTTAAAGTTGCCAAGTTTGTAGACCTCTGCTCTAAAAGGTAATCAGATAGGTATGATGGTAACTAAATCTGTGCATAGAGAAGATAATTAACAACAGTTTCTCCAACCTGAGACACTCCAGATAGCAGCAACCAGAATACTTTGGTCATTCTGGCTAAGTGTTCTGGGATCTACAGTCCCAAAGCATTTAACTGTCAGATTGGGAAAGGTTAATTATAATGTCATCTTTGGTACTTCCTGAAGACCTTAACAGAACACATGGGAAAAACTGTTCTTAAGTTTTGGAGATGGATCTTTAATTTTATCATAAATATTGAATCCTCATAATATCAAAATTCTTCTTCCCTTTCACTTTGTTGAATTCAAGAAAAAAAGGAAAAGGGAAAGCTTTGCAAAAAAAATATTTACTTCAGGATTATTGTGCCTTAATAAAGGAATTAAGCATGGATAGCAATTCTGTCAAAAAACAAAATCTCTTCAGATACTGAGGTTTTCTATAATTCTCCATCAAATAGGCTTTTAATACTAAATTCCACCAAAGGGAACACACATACGTGTAAAGCATCATTCTTTGCAAAATAGAAATATTCTCCATTTTATTTTATACAGGACATCTTGCTGAAGCTTCCCAAAAAGTTAAATCGCCATCAAATCTGCTTATATGTTGCTTGATCATAAATGGATCTAAAATAGAAAAAATTATCTAGAGCTAAATCTGTATTCCTTTTAAGACAAAGGACAGGATAAAATCAGTCTGGATAAATGCTTTTTCTACTTCTTCGTATTTGTCTTGCACCCCAGGGAGAGAACAAATGAAAAGGCAATATTTTCTTAAACTCCACAAAAATTGTTGCTCCATAATGTCTGTTAAAAAAAAAATAAACAACATTTGGCAATAGTATTTTTGGGAAACCAGAAAAAGAATGTATTTTGCTGCATTTCAATCGAAATCTGGACAGATTAGAGATTGCCAAATGAGGTCCAAATTTGGACCATGAATCACCTTTACCTATAGCCCTAAAGAGCATACTCAAATAGTTTAGAAAACATTTCTAGGTAAGCAAAGGCTGCGCCATCTGTGACTCTTCGAGATAAATTCTGATCTGGTTAAATCATTAGGAGATGCAAGAGAAATAGAGTAAAATCTCATAGGCTTCTTGTAAGGAATACTTTTGCATAGAAGGGAGGGGATGATGCCAAGTTGGCAGAGAAGAAAAGAGGTCTTTTATAAAGGGACTTGTGGGAAGAAAGAACTCTGAGAGGGAATTGGAGTCATGGTTGGAAAGCATGATGAATTAGGACAATGTTGGTTTTTTGATGTGAACAAAGATCAAGGTTGATTGTAGTCTTGGGTAGTTTTTCACTGCTGTAGGAATGCTATTAATTCCATAAGACCTGGGTAAGTTTTGGGCAATGGGAGTAGGAAAATCTGAAAACCCACTGAAGATATTGAAGACCACCAGGGATGAAACAACTTAACACAGCTGGTTTCTGGGGAAAGCTGAAGAAAGGAAGATCAACTGAGGGAGAGATATTAACTGGACCCTAAATGAATGTACAACTGCAACCTTCTACAATGCTATAAGAAATCTGGGATTGGAACAACTAGTAACCAACAATACTAGGCTTAACAAATGCCTCGATCTCATCTTCTGCAATAGTTTGAATTTAATTTATGGAATACAAATTAAAGAACCCTTTTCCAACAGTGACCACAACATGATTGACTTTTGTCTCAACATATGTCCACACAAAAATCATCACAATGACAAAATCCCCAATTATAACTTCAAAAAAGGCAACTATGATCTTATAATCAATGATCTCTTTTCCCTTGATTGGTAATTTCTATTCACTGGATGCAGTACTGTTGAAGACCATTAAAACATATTCTTACTTGAAATCAAAAGGGTCATCAAACTATATGTACCAATAACAACTCCCAAACCAGGAAAAACAGATTACCTATAACAATAAGGAAGCTTCAATCCAAAAAGAGATCACTTTGGCGAAAAAACAAATCTGGTCATGTTACCAACTTCGAAAGCCGAGACAAAAATCTATGCCACCAGATAAAAACTGAATGCACTAATTATCACATTAAACAAGAGGAAAACCTTCTATGCACAAATTCCATCCGTGCTTTCTACAATTTTGTAAACAACAAACTAAAAGACTCAAGGTCCATCCCACCCCTGAAAGGACCTAATAGCAAAGACTGCAATGACGACACCATCAAAGCAAACCTCTTTAACACATTCTTTGGCTCAGTATTTGTAGACAGCAATGGATCATGCCCTGTATTTCCTAGTCAAACCACAGACAACTACAATGATCTAATACATTCGATTTTACAGAAGACATTGTTGAAAAAGCACTGCGCAATCTAAAACCATCCCTATCTATTGGACTGGATGGAATATGTGCCTACTTCTTTAAAAAAGCTATCCACTGCCATAGCCAAACCTCTAAGCATAATCTTTGAGGATCAGCTCCTTGCCTAACCTATGGTCACAAGCCACAGTCATCCCCATCTTCAAAAAGGGAGATCCCAGCCTTGTTGAAAATTATAGACCAATCTCTTTATGCTGCGCCACTTGTAAAGTCATGGAATCAATTATTAACCAATCCATTATCCTCCACTTAGAGACAAACAACCTACTCTCTAATAAACAATTTGGTTTTAGGAAAAAACTATCCTGCAATCTGCAACTCTTACACTGCAAAAACATATGGACTACACAACTCGATCAGGGCAAAGCAATAGATGCAATCTACATAGACTTCTGTAAAGTCTTTGATTCAGTGGTACACGACAAACCACTACTAAAACTAAAATCTGATGGTATCTCTGGACACCAACATAACAGGATAGAAGCATTCCTGTCAAATGGTCAAAATTGGGAGTGTCCTATCAAATTCTGTACCTGTCAACAGTGGTGTCCCCCAAAGCAGTGTTGTAGGACCAACTCTTTTCATACTCTGCATAAATGACTTCTGTGATCATATCAAGAGCAACTGAGTTCTCTTCACTGATGATGAAAAGCTATTCAACACCACAGACAATACTGCTACCCTCCAAAAAGACCTTGACTATGTATCAGAATGGTCAATCAAATGGCAACTTCAGATCTTAACAAATTACATATTGGCAAAAAAAATCAGAAAATAAAATACAAGCTAAATAGTCAAGACATTGTTGAGAATCCAAACTTTGTCAAAGATCTTGGAGTACTCATCTCTAATGATCTAAGTGCTAGAGCCCACTGTAACTACATGGCCAAAAAGGCTAATCCTATGTAGCTTCTTCTCTGGTAATATCACACTACTAACTGGAGCATGCAAAACATTTGCTAGACCTATACTTGAATACAGCTCATCAATCTGGAACCCATATCATGTATCTGATATTAACACAATTGAAAAAGACCAGAAATATTTCACAAGAAGATATCTCCACTCCTCTACTCATTGCAGAATACCTTATGCCACCAGACTTGAAACTCTAGACCTAGAAAACCTAGAACTACACCGCCTCCGGTCCAATCTTAATATTGTATATAAAATTATACATTGCAATGTCCTACCTGCAAATGAATATTTCAGCTTCAATCATAACAATACAAGAGCATACAATAGATACAAACTCAAGTACCAAACTCAAACTTAACCGCACCAAACTTGACTGCAGAAAATACGACTTCAGCAACAGAGTGGTCAATGTTTGGAATACTCTACCTGACTCAAACCCCAAAAACTTTAACCTGAGACTGTCTACTATTGTCCTCACTCCCTTCCTAAGATGCCTATAGGGGGCGTGCATAAGCACACCAATTGTGCCTACCGTCCCTGTCCTATTGGTTTCTTATAAGTATCTATCTCATGTATTCAAAACTATATTTATTCTCATGTGACATCAACGTGATGCAGTGAGTTTGGCACCCATGGCCCAGTGGTGGGTTTCAAAGTGGTTTACTACCAGTTCGGTGGGCATGGCTGGGAGGGGCGATTTGTATGCACATGTACACATTGCACGCGTGCATGCGCCAAATGCCTGCTTTGCCCACATGCAAAGGCTTTCCTACTCACCTCCTGCAATCCTGCAGGCTCCCTGTGTCTTCAACACTAGCACATGGCAATCAGCTGTGCCACGCAAAGCAGCTGCGCTTCAAAATCAGGAAATAAAGGTCAGTTTGGGAGCCCGGGCAGGCAGGTGGGCCCAACAGCAGATTGTCTGAGAGAACCAGTTCAGTCTCAGCTGATCTTCGGTGCTACTGACTTGGCAGAACTGGGCCAAACCAGTTGCATCCCACCTCTGCCATGACCTATATCTTTAACCTTCCCTTGTACTGATGGTTCTCTCTCCTTTTTATTATTCTGGTGGTCCTTTTCTGCACTTCTCCACTATGCAGCATATTTTTTTTAACATAATAGACAAAACTGTCATTATAATAGCATAGTTAAGGTGTTGAATATATTTGTGTTTAAATTTGCCTGCAGCCATAACTATTCCCTGGATGACTTTAGGCCAATCAGTCTTTCTCAATCCAACAGCTATTGTTGCTGCAATGGAGAAAGATTGGAAGAGGAAGAAACAAGTACATCACCTTAAGCGTTGAAGGAAATTTGGAGTCAACTTCTAATATATCTGTATTCCCCATGTGTGTATGCAGGTGGTAGGATTCAAAAAAAATTACTACCACTTCTGTGGACGTGGCTTGGTGGGCGTGGTGTGGCTTGGTGGGCATGACAGGGGAGGGATACTGTAAAATCTCCATTCACTCCCCACCCCACTAACCTGCTTTCCAGCTCCGTTCTCCTGTGCAGGACAACAAAAGAAGACCCAGCCGATCAGCTGGGACTCCGGAGGCACAGAATAGATTGGGGCAGGGCCAGTCAGAGGTGGGATTTGCTGGTTCTCTGAACTACTCAAAATTTCTGCTACCGGTTCTCCAGAACTGGTCAGAACTTGCTGAATACCACCTCTGGTGTATGCACATCCAGACTTAGATTTATGCAATATAATTGTGGTATTGGCCATTTTTGTTACGATCATGAAGATTTTTGTATAAAGCAGCCGTAACAGGAATTTGGGGCACACACCCATTATTTTTATGAGTAGTCTCTATATCTCTCCCTTTCTCTATTTCTATGTTCATATTATATTTCATGGCTCTACAGAGTTTTCTTTATTCCCTATTTGAATTATTAGGGAAAGGGGGGTATTTGTTGCATTGTACTCCTGGATATAAACAAAAAATGTGTTTCCTTGATTTAGAATGAGCCTACCTGGTTGGTCTGCTGGTTTACTTTTCCGTATTTTTCCAAACCAGGATTAGAATAAATGGATGTGAAAAAAATCTACCATGCTCATGAGATATATTTTTCTTCCTAAGGTCTTCTATTCTACTGCTGAACAGTTTTAATGCCAAGGACTTAGGGTATTAGCAACAGGTTTACTTTATTGTATAAAATGTGTTAAATCAGTTCCTTGGGAAAACTGCAAGAGAGTATATGATAAATGATCTCTCTTGATCAAGGCTAGCCTCAATTGACATATAAATATAAAAACTTTTTTTTAAAACCACCTTAATGTCACAGTATACCCAAATGCTTCATTTTCAAGGAGCAATGGAGCAAGGATATTTCATCAACTCAGCCAATAACTGCTACCTGACCATAATAATTACTACTAAACTTCTTCTGTGTTGAGAGACTCATAGTCAACACTAGCAAGAAGCTTAAATGTCCTACTGAGTCAAGCATTTGAAGCTTATCTACTACACCTTGCAAGATTACCTTAGGACTTACAGTTCCTGGTGTTTTGTTTTTTGACCTTGAATGCTTTCTCTTCCTTCTATTTTTCATTTTCACTTTTGACGGTCATTTCCTGAAATTACTGACTCATGACAAGATGGCTTTTCAACATCCAAGAGAGAGAATCAGCAAGGCATCTTCTTAGGAATTAGTTGCTTTGGGCTTCCACAAACTATGTCCTCGCCAGCAGTCACTTAACTAATGATAGCAACAGCAATAGCACTTAAACCAGGCGTGTCAAACTCAATTTCATTGAGGGCCGCATCAGGATAGTGTTTGGCCTTGGGGGCCAGGGTGGGCATGGACAGGTGGGCGTGGCCAGCTCGACATCACTCATGTCATGGATGCATGTGGTGGCCCGAGCACTCTACCAGCGAAAACAGATTCCCAAGCTCTGTTTTTGGCTGCCATGGCCTCCTGCAACCCTCTACCAGCGAAAACAGAGCTCGGGAGGGCGGCCTTCCTGAGCTCCTTTTTCATTAGCAGAAGCACCACGCAGCAATCCTTTGCTGTTTCGAGGACAGTCCTGTGGGCTGGATCTAAGTTCCCCATGGTCTAGATCCAGGCCCCAGGCCTTGAGTTTGACACCCCTGACTTAGACTTATATACCACCCCATAGTGCTTTACCGCATTCTCTGAGTAGTTTAGAATGCCAGAATTATTTACATATTACCCCCAAAACAATCTGGATCCTCATTTTATTGACCCCAGAAGGATAGAAGGCTGAGTCAACTTGAACCCCTTCAGGATCCAACTCCAGTCTGTGGGCAGAGTTTGCCTGGAATACTGCACTTTAACCACTGTGCCCCCAGGCTCCTATGATCCTAAGGATACTGATTGATTATGTAAGAACTGCAGTGTTAAGAAAATTATGCTAAAAGTTGTTCTCTCTTTCTCCCACCCCAAAATAAGTCTTTCCTGTACATCATTTCTGTTAGAACATAATCTTGAAGCAAAAGAGTAAATTACAAATATCACCAGTAAGACAATCTGGAGCCTTTTCAACTAAAGGCTGGATGATAATGCTTTAAACAAATTATAAAAAGTAATCATATTTTACTCTTTGGATTTATGCCATTGTTGAGATTGTCAACAGTCATTTGTAATTTTATTTCCAGTTGAACCTCTTTGAAATTGCACTATGATCCTCCCTTGGGCTTTTTTTCTAACTTTTTTGGGGAGGAATTCATTTATTTCAAACAGAACAAAGGACATAAAATGGAACAGAACAAAAAATGAATCTTACATATATATGTGGGTTTCTCATACACATATGTATGTAAAGCTACATAAGAGTATCAATAAAAGTTACTATATTTCATTGTATTCGACTATAACCTGTAAGTAATCAGTTCATACACTGCAAGTAACTTCAACCTTGGAAAGATAAAATTATGGTCCCATCTGATATTAGCTAACAGCAATAGCAATAGCACTTAGACTTATATACCACTTTATAGTACTTTACAGCCCTCTCTAAGTAGTTTACAGGGTCAGCCTATTTACCCCAACAATCTGGGTCCTCCTTATACCAACCTCGAAAGGATGGAAGGCTGAGTCAATCTTGGGTCTGGTGAGATTCGAACTGCCAAATAGCAGGCAGCCGTAAGTCAGCAGAAGTAGCCTGCAGTACTGCACTCTCACCACTGTGTCATTATGGCTCATCTAATACATTTCTGATTATTAGGAATGTGTATTGTATATGTAAAATTGCATTTCTGAGACACTTTAAAACACTGAGACACTGAGACACTGTGGGAAAAGACACAATTAAAAAACTTACTTAGGAGCTTTTAAGATACTTGTTATCTACTCTACACTCTTTCTTTAAAATATCACCTGTGACATCATCTATCATGCGGGAATCTAAACTCACCAAACCATGCCACACCCACCAAGCCACAACCACAGAACCAGTAATAAAAATAATTTGAATCCCACCTCTGGTCTGGACCATTAACATTTATATTATCTGAGGGTCCCATATGCTAAGGAGAGATTATTCTCACAGTTCTGGCCAAAGATCTTGCCATAGGTGAATTAATCTTTTGGGTCACATGCTGAGCAAAGGTGTACTTCTAAAACAGCAATAAATTCCTCCATCTGACCAAATAGGATATGAGCAACCAGCAGGACCCACCAACTAGATTTCCCTTGATATCTCTACCTAAAGTACAAATGCCTTCAGGGAGACAATATTAATATGTACTTCTGTATGCATGAAAGGCTCCTCACAAAAGGCAACCTCAGTGGTATAGCTTTGCATGCAAATGAATCCCCCCCCCTCCCCGCTTTGCACACAGATGCCAGCTAGTTAGCACAACTCCGAAAATTTCTCTTCTACTAATTGAACGCATGGATGCAACGTCTGGTGTAATGTGAAACTGGATTGTTTCTCTAAAATGGTTCATTAGCATGCAATTCTAAATACAACTTCCCTTGGCAACTTCCCTCTTCACAGGGCCTTCTTTTTTCCTGTGTAGAAGAATGACATAGGGGATCAGAAGAGAGAAGAATATTCATCAGAAAATTGTGGAAATTTTATCAATGCCTGCCAAACAAACCCATCGTCTGCAATTCTCAATGTTGTATATTAAAAAAGAAAAAAGGCTATGCTCAGCAACTCACACCAGTTAAAGAACTTGAGCAATCTTCCACTTCACTGAGTTAATATGTAAAGATCAGCACAAAACATTATTCAGGAGTCTTTACCAAATAGCTTTTTGTTTTTGTAAATAACTATGCTATGAATCATTTGCTTCTTTCCTGAAAGCTCCCATATGTAATCTTAACACAAACTTATCTGCAAATTAATAACGACTCTTCCAGTGGTGGGATTCAATTTTTTTTACTACTGGTTTTGTGGGCGTGGCTTGGTGGGTGTGGCAGGGGAAGGATACTGTAAAATCTCCAGTCAGAGAGGGAATTTGCCAATTCTCCAAATTACTCAAAATTTCCGCTACCGGTTCTCCAGAACTGGTCAGAACCTGCTGAATACTATCTCTGGACTCTTCCCAATTTAAATATAAATAATTCAGCAATATTAAACCACATATTTACTATGGGTTGTAAATCTGTTGTAAATTCTATACTCATAATTAAGCATGCCATCTTGTTTGCTAGGTCAATAGGAGTTTAAAAAAAATCTTGCAATATAATCAGACTTGTTTTCTATTTATTATGTATCAAATTTATAAGCCACTCATCTTGCTTGTTTACTACTATAAGGCCAGGCAAGCTAAGAGGAAAATTCATACCAGGATTTCAACATCAGATTTCCATACCAGACCATAAACACCAAAAGCATAATAGATTAAATGAGAGCACCCTCTAGAATCCAATATCTATATGCTTTAGTGTTCATTCAGCTGGTCATTCACTGTTCAACCATCTACAACACTTTAGTTTCAAAGGTTATTCCTTTATGTGAGGAAGTAACTTCCCATATGATGGTAGTGCTGAAATGAATAAAACTGGTTGTTGATTGATGTCCTAGATATATCCTTCCGCAAATTATTTGATTTCCACTCTGAAAATTTCCCTGATACAGATACCAAAGCTCCTGGAGTAGATAGCTTAAAACAAACTTCCCATAACTCAGAGGGATCCAGGTTAAAAGGAAGCCTCAGAACATAGTTTTATTGAAGGCTAACCTATCAAAGATATTTTTGTTTTTTATTGACATTTGTGGAATTATTTACTGTGGAGTATATTTCTTTTTGGAATGAAAAGATAGATACTGTCTTTTAACTCCTGATTTTCAAAGGTTTTAACATTATTTAATATAATAGTTCCCTACATATGACCAAAATGCTTGGATTTGCTTGGATGAAGAACTGCTACTCAGCCAATTGTGATAAAGTAATGCAACCAGATATCCCATTAAAAACTCTAAGCAGTGGAATGGTGCAAAGGGAAATTGTCACTATTAACATATAACGTCTGCTCTGTGAATTCACATATATATTCTCATTTAAGTGTACAAATTGTTCCGGAGAAGAAGGCAGAGCCTCCTCGCCGACGGACTGTAGATCGCGACTCTCTGCGGCTATGGTCCGTGCTCTTGTTAGAGAGCCCCAATCATTACAATTAAGGGCTGAAGCTACTTTGGAGGGGCGACGGAGTAAGGGGAAGCCACAAGCCAGGTTGAGAGGAGCCGCATCTCTCCCCCCCCCCCCCCCCCGGGCTTGGTCTTTTTCCCTCCGAAGACAACTTCAGCGGTGGTTTAAAATGGCCACCCCAAAGAGGAGGACTCAACTGGATTAAGATTTGTGCAGGAGAGAAGAAAGAGGTGGATAACATCTGAACTGGGACAACTGGGCAATACAACTAAACAAAAGTACCCCAGGATTAAGGTAACATGGAATTTTTAAGAAAAGAAAAGTGAGCGGCAAAATTACAAAGGGACAGGAAAAAAAATAAGAAAATATTTTTGACAGCTAAGCGGGGCTTCAAACCAGGAAAGGAAGAAGCCGGAACTAAAGATTTAACTAAATTGGACTAAAATATTTTGGCAACAAACAGGCATAAAATAAAGCTGGACTTAAGATTGTCAAAAAATAATAATAATAAAGTTTACAAATTGGAAACTGGACTGGGCTGGAATATTGAGGTTCGAAAAACCCTAAACAAAAATATAGGGGGAAAAGGTGAAGACTTTGTATAATGAAGAGTGCCACCTTTTGACAAAAACTTGAGCTCAAACAAAAGGGAAAGCATCCTGTTTCTGAATGAACTTGTGTGGATATAACATTAAAGAAATATTGAAACAAAGTAAGAATCTTAGAAAGTGAAAGCAGAACCAGAATAAAGAAAAAAGCAAGGAAAGACTGACTGTGGGATTGATTGATGTTTTTGGTATAGACCCTGGGCTGGAATAATTGAGAACTTTAGAAATTGAAAGAAGAAAGAAGGAAAGTAAAAGTGGTTTTTTTGTGGACTTTAATGATCATAAAATACAAGAGTGTGTAATGATGATATCTTTTCAGGAATTAAAAATGGAACTTAAAAATATGAGAGAATTATTACAGGAAAGAGGCGAATCACTTTGCTCTGTGTTAGAAACAATGGAAATGGCGATTGAAGAACAAGAAGAAAGAGCTTCAGAGGAGGAGGAGTCGATTCAAGGAGAAGACATTTTAAATAGACAATGAACACAAAAAACACTACAAAGAAGTGGGGAAAGAAGGAAGGTTAAAAAGTTGAGATTTAAGAAGGCAATCAAAAGGGGGAATACCTGTGAAGTTGGGAAAGGCAGAAAGACCCAGCAGAAAAGGGAAAAAGATATTAAGAAAGAGAGGGATATAAACTGGAATGAGAAAAGATATGGGGAAAAGAGGGGGAGGAGAAGCAGTAAGAAACAGGTGCATGAAATAAAGAAATAAGGAAATAGTAAAATGTTGAAAAGAAATTGTTTTTTCAGAGATAATAGTTGATGAATTAAAAAGGGAATTCTGCAGTATGACAAGGGGTAATAAGTATATTTTTGCAATTAAAAATATTACTGATAACTTTTATTAAAACTTAAGGGGGGAAAATATGCTGCAGAATCCAAATGAAAAGATGTAATGATTATTATTGTAACTTCTTAAAATTAATGGTTTATTGGGAATCAAGATGAGGGAATAAAGGTAAATTTTAATCACTGAGGTATCACACTCAAAGCAGTAAAGTGGGGGTAATCTATACTTGTTTTTTTTTTTTCTTTAGTGTTAAAATTTGTATTAATCTAGAATTTATAAAAAGAATGTGTAATGGAAAGGAAATATGACAGACTAAAGAACCAACTAAATTAGTAAGTTAATATAGACTATTAAAAGCAACGAGAGACATTGGTAACCTTTATTATTATTATTGTTGTTGTTGTTATGCAAACACATATTGTTTATCTTTATTTTGAAAATAAATATTAAAGGATTATATTTGAAATAATTGAAATGAAAAAAAAAGATGTTTTGATTGAGATGAAAGAGGCTAGAATTAATGTATTTGTTTTTCTCCTTACTGAAAATTTGGAATGGAAAAGGTAACAATAGAATTAAATATGCATATATGAATGCTCCCTTCACATACATCCTGCACTTTCATAGATAACTATTTTTCCATTGTGCATTTTACTACAACCTGAGGATTATATGAAGTCAATAGATCTGGAGGGCACCAGCTGGAGACAGCTACTCTAAGAACATTATGGCTCTTAAAGAAGGATACTAGCAGACTGTTAAAGAGTATGATGCTTAATCAGCATATCATGCAACGATATAGAAACAAGCCAGGATATAGAAACTTGTTGTTTGGCATAAAAGAGCAGTGTAGTTGATTCTATTCTTGTTAGGCTAAGGACAAAGCTCCATGAGTAAGTAAATGATGTTTTTAAAAAGGAGAACCTAGATTAGTATTGCAGGGGGGGAAATTTATTACATTTGCTACCAATGTGACTACGAACAGTTTACAAGTTGGAGTGCCTTTCTCTGCTAATTGGGAACAACTACTCCTACTGGTATGAATAAAAGTAGCTTTCTTCCAGTGCTATGTTAGCATTGTAGTCTCAAAATGCAGACCAAGTCCAATGAATTGAAAATTTAATGTTTACTTTATTGAAAAACAAAAGAAAGTTAATAGGGTTGATGGAACAGAAAAGATTGACTGTTTTGTTGGGTTTTTTTGCATTCAGCAACTTGAGCAATGCAATGGATATTTGAAAGTAATACATAATTTACATTCAAAATACCAAAACACCAGTTCGACCCTTTTTTCATTCCACTGGTTGAGGTTCAAGATTAACGAAATGTTCTGACTGAGGGGAAAAAGCTCATGATACTGTAATATATTTTAAAGTTCTGTGAAAATTAACCCTTACTTTATTTCTGGGGATCTTCTGCCATGTCTTATTCCAAAAATTCAGGCCTGGACCTCAGTAGGGATCATGCTATCTTAGTCTACTGTTGTGTCAACAAACTGTGGAATGGCTTAGAAAAATGGGATTCCTAGAACATTTTGTTGTCCTCACATAAAACCTATACATAGCCCAAGAAGCCATACTACCAACAAAGGAGAGTATTTATAATTCAGGGTTAAAAATGAAGGGTCCTTGGTTCTCTCTGTTTGGCTGTTTTCTTGCAGACATTTCATTACCCAAACTAGGTAATATCATCAGTGTTAGGATTTTTTATTTTTTATTTATACTTATATATAGTCATCCATCTTATAACCAGCTATATTTATATATAGCCATCCATCTTACTACCAACTCAGATGGCTCCCAATCAAATATGCAGAATATAAAATGAGGGAATCTACTCTGGAAGAAAGTGAGTGTTGTTTTAGAGGAAGAAACATAAATTATCTACACTGATTTGACTAATCTGACAACTAAAATGATCTACACCTCTAGTAGTGAAAATAAAAGACCACAGTTAAAAGAAATGGGATTAAATATAAAGAACAAGCTAATGACAATGGGTACAACAAAGAACCATAGAATTGATGACACTGATACTGAAGTGATGGACAGGTTCTGCTTCTTGAATCTATTATCAACAGTAAGGTGTCCTCAATGAAAGCGCCAATCAAGAAATACACCCCAACTATCCATTGGAAGAGCCTTTATATCACTAAAACAATTTTACAGGCAATCTTACAGGCAAATGTTAACTCTGTTGTGCTAAGACCTGAATTGTTTCTTTATGCATCTAGTCCTATTGCATCTGATAGAATATTTATTGGCCACTTCAACTGATATGCAGCAACAACCTTGATTCCCAAGATGATGAACCTTTTATGCATGTCATTATTCTGTTATATTTCTTCAATTTCTATTACAGTGCTGCACCCTGCTATCTTGTATTTGCCTCAATACATCTTGTTTATAAAACAGAAGGAAAGAAACTTGTGACAAATGGTATTTTTAACCTTTTTGTAAAGTATGGGATTGAATTAAATCTCCCGAATGAATCTGCTTATGCGGGTGCTGTGAATGTATACATACAGCACTGTAAGGTTAAATATCCATCTGTTCTCAAGACGCTTCAGAAGCATACAAAAAATGAATCAGCAACCATAGTTTCTAGCAGAAAAAGAACTGTGTTATGAATGAAGGCAAATAGATGTGTCCCAGGATAGTGATGCGATTGAATTTGGGTGGGTCACCCAAATTGACCAGAGATGTATTCTTCTGAGCTTTCAAGATTTATGCTGGAGCCCATCTTCAGGACCTTCTCTATTGAAATGCATGCTTTGAACTGTTCTTTGAGTCATGTGGTGCCTTCCTATTAGCTGATTGGTGTGTAGATGGCTGGCATCATGAACTGTATTAAGTTTAGTTGAAAAACTAATGCAGTCCTAGGTTGCGTCAATAAATGTATAGTTTCAAGATCATAGATAGTATTGTACTGCACTAGTGAGACTGCACTTGGAATACTAAATCCAGTTCTAGTCACCATACCAAAAACAAATGTTCAGAACATAGGAAGATGGCAGAAAAAGCAACAAAGATTATAAGGGGTTTGGAGGCCAAAACATAGGATGAACGATTGCAGGAACTGGATATGTCTTGTCTAATGAAGAGATTGACTAGGGATGACATAATAGGAGTCTTCCAATATTTGAGGGGCTGCCATAGAGAGGTGGGGGTCAAACTATTTTCCAAGGCAGCTGAAGGTCAGACAAGGAATAATGGATGGAAACTGGTCTAGGGGAGATTCAACCTAGAAATAAGGAGAAATTTTCTCATAGTGAGAACAATCAACCAATGGAACAGAAGTTGCCTTCAGAAGTTGTGGGTGCTTCATCACTGGAGGCTTGCAAGAAGAGATTGGACTGCCATTTGTCAGAAATAGTGTAGAATCTCCTCCTTGGGTGGGGGGTTGAACTAGATGACTTACAACTCTGTTAATCTGTTAATTATAAGAGATTTAGTGGCTAAGATGAACGATTGCAGGAGCTGGATATGCTTAGTCTAATGAAAAGAAGGACTAGGGATGACATGATAGGAGTCTTCCAATATTTGAGGGGTTGTCAGAGAGAAGAGGGAGTCAATCACTCATCCTAAAGTTTCACCATAATAAATTTACATACTTGTCCCACCTAGTATACCCAACATTAATCTTTTTAAATACATCTATATTTAAATAACCAGATACTTCATTCTAGTGGGGAAAACTAGGGTTGTCTTCTCAATTGTAGGTTAGCAGCTTCAAAGTTTTCATTCTGTTGTTCTTATTATTATCAACATTTAAAACAGTTTTAATCTGGGCATCCCTTCAAAACGGAATTATTTTACATTCGTGACAGCTGCCAAACAGCTCTTCAGAGAACTACTGTAGTGTATATGCAGCCAGAATTATTCATATGATTTGCAAAAGTGTGATGAATTATAAAGGTCTCATAATGCCAAAATAAATTAATTTATTACAAATGCTATGTTTGGATTTAGGATTTGATCACTAGATTTGTTATGATTATAGAAATAGAAGTATTTTATTCTTATTAGGTACATAGATTGTATAATTTTAAGGTTTAGGCTTAAATTTAGAATGTGATTGTTTTCTACTATGGTTTTATTTGTTTTATTATTATTTAGTATGCATACTGTTTATATGTTTTTGTTTTAATTTAGAGCAAATTTTTATTTTATATATTTGTACCTATACCAAGGAAGGTAAGTCATTCTTTTTCTGATTTTTCTTTTTTGACTTTATAACTTTTTCCCCCTTTGAACCCCTCCTCGGTTAAAAAAAAATTTTTTTTTGTTAAATCAGCACTATGCAAGCAAAGATTCATTTGCAAAATCCAAACAGCAGGTTACATGTAAGCAGGTTAAAATCTGAGCAGGGTGTAAACACAGATAATTCCCTGGCCTGCATAGGATAAAGAAGAAACTGATGGATTATCAAATTACAAATATGTCTTATATGGGACATGTAAAATTAAATACCACCATGATTGTAAATTTAAGCAAAATTTTAGCAAAAAGGAATTCATAAAGTATTAACCTAACCTACAAATGGTTAGTCTTCATATCCTTTCATATAATTTACTGGGGAGACTACTGTTAATGGAAGTTAGAATTTGGGATAGTCAGTACTAATATTTGTAGATTTTTAAACAAAGCTAAAATTATTCTAAAATTTCACAAGCAATTGGAACATCCATCACTCTAATTAACCCAGTTTTAGCCCATAAAAATGTTTGATCTAAATCTGGAACGTGGTAGAAATATCTGAAGCTTCATTAAGGAAGATGAAATATTTTAACTCATACAATGTACAATATACAATGTACAAAATTTGGAATTCCTATAGAACAAGAGCTACATTCCTGAAGAAGAGCTAAGCATTTCTACATTTTAAGCACATTTCCCCTCTACTCATTTAGGTACAAAAGGTTATTATTGGAAGAAGGTTTCACATCCATTTTCACTATGCAGGTGACCCTGAGGACAAAGATAAACCTCCAGGTGACCTCAACTACTCTCTAAAAGAATGCAAATGACCAGCTGTTTACAAGGAATATAAACCCTTCCATTCCCTACCATTCAGTCAGAGCTGAAGAAGCTTCTTGCATGAGAAGTGAAACATCTTCAAAGAAAAAGGAAGTCCAATTGCCTCTTGAAAAAAAGCACCTTTGGAATCCCCCACAGCTTGATGTTATTGACAAATTTGCTGAGCATTTTTTCTATGTCCTCATCTAGATCAATTATAAAAATGTTGAAGAGCAGAGGGCCCAGGATAGAATCTTGAGATGCCACATTGCATACCTGTTTCCATGTAAACATACAATAGATCCATTAAGAGCCAAATGTTGTACATTCTTGCTCAACCAACTATGAATCTATCAGGTGGCAGGACCATCTGTCCCATATTGTCCATTTTATCAAGAAGAAGGCTATAGTCAATTTTTTATTAAATGTTTACTGAACTCTAAGTGGGCCACATCTGTAGCATTCCTAGGGTTTACTAATCTTGTTGCTTTGTCAAAAAAAAAAAAACCAATAAAATTACCTGGTACGATGTATGTTTAAAAAAAAAAAGCCAGCTTCTAGTAACTTTGTTCTTTCCTAAGTGTTTGCAACTGTTTTCGATATAGTCACCTAGAAAAATGGAGGTTAAAATTATATTTGCAATAAATGTTATGATGTTATAGTCACATAACATATATTCATGCATGCTAATTCACCAATATATTGATTCTTCCTTGCTCCTTTCACCTTATTTTTCTAAGGGGAAAAAGTTGCTGTTGCCATGGGTAATCATTGTTTTTCTTTGGGAATTACAACCCATCTGTCCCTTATTTGCCAAGTTTAAAAATAAGAACTCTTGAAAGACAGAAGGTAGTTTATTTCAACACTGAGAACAAATATGCATGAAGGTACATCCAGGTAAATTATGTGCTCATAAAGGAAAGCTTTTCTGGGATCCCTAAAGAAGCATGGAGCAATTCTATATTCTTTTGGTAAAAAGGGCAATATGCAACATTACTAAAAAGATATCTCCATGCTACATGAATTGCCAACCAAGTAGACTAAATCAGGGAACAAACAACGCAAGGACAATATTGAGACTCCTCATTATTGCTATAGGATATAATAAAATTCTGAAAGCTTGCCAGAGAATATTTCCCCAACAAAGAATAAAATACAGTGGCTGGAGATATTAGGCCTAGATTTCAGATCTTCCATGCAAGAAATTATTTTATTTAGAGGTTTCCTCAAACTATTTAGATAGTAAGAATTTTCTCCAAATTTTTTACTTACCTATTTTTATACTACTGTTGTGTTCCACAGCTGTCATGAGTAGGATGTTTATTTGATCTCTTTCCATTTACTTGTATTCAAATAGACAATTTGTCTATTACTATATGCAATTGTTTTTAAATTGGCTAGAGATACATCTTGAGACATCTACAGCAGATACCCAAAGCAGCACAGAGCAATCCTTTCTACAAGTTAGTTCTCCCAAATACATTGGGCTTCATCTCCTTAATTCCAAATCAACTTGGACAAAAACTATTTGCCTGGGAAATAAACCTGGTAAGAACCAGATTGGAGAAAATTATTTTATATTACTTTATATAACAGCAATATTTCCATACAGAACCAAATTATATATGACTGTTACTACATGACTGCATTTAACATGTTATGCTTTCTATAAATACAGTAGCACCTAAAGGGAAAGAAAGTGTAAGTAATCTCTTATTACCATTATCTGCGGTGGGGGAGGGAGACTGGCTTTTAAAAGCTGTGTGGCCAAAGGGAACAGATGGCTTTTGGAGACAAGATGTGTTGCTATTTAGATAACAAAACTATACAAAGTTTATTTATTCCTTAACAATATTGAGGGAACTTTAAAATATATCATCATATACTAGATTACGGGTAAAGGCGTCTTCTCAAGGACTAGTCATCTCACTCAGAAAATGAAATAAAGGACAGAGAACATACGCTTAATAACTACCGAATACATGAATCAAGTTTCAGAGGTGCCCTTCTCCCCTGTCGATTAATAAGGAATATACTTGAAAAATTACAAAAGAGAAAACACTCCGTTGGCAGAGAAAGTGTGGAAAGAAGGATTTGTGGACAACTGTCTCGGCTGTTATGATCAGTTGGTTTCACTAATGTACATTACGTGAATAAATTTAAACAGTCAAAAATGGGTAATACATTTAGATAATTCCATTTTTTTAACATTCCACCATATTGAAATATCCAGTTCATCCATAAAAGCACTTTCAACCCATCAATTGCACAAATTGATTCCCAAGACTCTCTCCGTGTTAGTTGCTATTGCCTATTGTGATCATTATGTGATCATCATCTTATTATGGCTTTCCTTCACCAATAAGAATATCCCATCTGTTGTAACAGTACTATTGCAGTTTCAGCTTGATGTAAAGTATTTCACAACTGTGATCTTAGAACTCCTTTCATGGGAAAACATCTTCCAAAGGTCAGTCATAAAATTACTATTTCTGCCATAAAGTTGAACAGTTGCTAAATAGAGTAATCGTTACCTGAGGATATTCCTATATCAAGAAAAGTCATCATAAGAATTGTTGCAATCAATATGATTTTTATAATGATCTGCTTTTCTTCACATCTTCTAGACGACTAATTCAAACTAAAAATAAGATGAAAACTGCCTGAATAGCATAATCCCAAGAAAAAGTATTCTACTTGCCAAAAAGGAAAATGATGAATTTGAAACAATTACCTCTTCCCACCCCATTCTCAAAAATGAAACTTTGATAGACAAATACAAAGATGTCTCCAGTACTGTATTACCAGTGAATTTAACATCCTCTTATCTGGAGAGAAAAAAAACAAGTCTTTCGTATGTAGTCTATTCATTTTTCCACAGTGATTGATCATGTGCCTCTCAAAGCTGTAGACCAAGGATGTCAAACTCAAGGCCCGTGGGCTGGTTCCAGCCCATAGGGTGCTTAGATCTGGCCCGTGGGGCTGCCCTGGAAACAGCAAAGGACCCGCCCACAGTACTCCTGCCAGTGAAAACAGAGCTCGGGAGGGCCATGCGCGAGCTGTTTTCACTGGCAGAATCCTAGCAAAACAAACTACTAGCAAAAGTGGCATTTGATCACACGAGTGACATCGGGCTGGTCACGCCCACCCTGGCCACACACCGCAGCTCCTCCCCCCCCCCAGGTTAAACACAACCCTGATGTAGCCATCAATGAAATCCAATTTGACACTCCTGTTGTAGACCGAGTAAGAAGGGAATCTTCATTGATTCCCTCCAGCTGTTGATTACTAGAAATAATCTCAATAAGGAAGATGCATTTAGTTGTCATGGCAAACAATTTATAATAATTCCAGATTCATAAATCTAATTTCTGCAGAATGAACTCACTCTTTGTGCACCTATTCTTCTGAGGCAGAAACAAACTGTTAGGAATAACAAGGTTACCTAACGTAGTTTGGGTAAAATAATATATATAAACTATGATTGTAAGTTAAAGTGTGTGTCACTTTAAACAGCAAAGCATGTAATTTTGGGTGCAGTTGTAAAACCACCATAAGAGGGAGCAAGAGAACCTACTGGCTTACTGTATTGCTGGCTTACTGAATTGCTTGCTGAATTGCTTGCTGACAGTGATGGATTGATGGTTCCCTGCTGCTTTTGCTGAAGAGAGAAAGAAGAACTTCTTCATATCTCTACTGTGAGAAGATTTATTACTGGACTGATACATGTTAAGTTTACTGACCTCTTTTTCGATACTGGACTTTGCAACTGAATAATCCCCGGACGGACTGAACTAGTGAATGATATATGGACTGTTTTGACTATGCTAAAACTCTTACTGGAATAAACTATTTAACCAGCACAGTGTATCTGTTTTACTAAGTGTAAGCTACAAAAACGTTTATCTCAAATATTTTGCCTGACTGCCGTGCAGATTCTGCTAAGGTGTATCCCTAACACAAACCATATCCTTTCTTACTGTAAATGTAAATCTTGTCATGATTTCAATTAAGCCATGAATGTTGGCTATTATACCTACTAAGACAAATAAACCATATTATGGTTTGAACTCAATATGTATTAGGTAGGTATCTAAAGCAGTATTTTTTTTCTTTGTACAGGCTTCGGCCTACTTGCCTATCAGGTTCTTATTCATTGACTCTAAAGTAGAAAAGCCTGATAAATTTTTTTTTTAATAAAAGAAGATTTTCTGTTAGGGAAGATGCTACCTCTCTTGATCATTTTACTGTGACACTGAAATGGTCAAAGGGATCCTAAATAACTGTATTACTTTAACAAAATGGTCATTAAAAACTGCTTTTGGAAAGATATTTCCAATAGGATCTACCTAGAGCAGGGGTGTCCAACCTTGGCAACTTTAAGACTTGTGGACTTCAACTCCCAGAGTTCCTCAGCCAGCTTTGGGGTTTTTTTAAAGGGATATATTCTATAGTTGCGCTCAGAACGATTACAGGTTATCAAATATATAAAGCCAAGCCTGAATCACAAAGAAAATAGTCTGGCTTTATCTATTAAAACCTAATTTTAGCTAACTAGCAAAACAAAATCATCATTTGAGGAAGGGAACAGAGGTTAACAGAATTCTCTCCATTAATAAAATGCAACCGTACTATAGAATAGTTCTATTTTTTTTAAAAAAAGGGCTACAGCCGTGCATTAAAGACCCTTAAAGGGGAGCAAGTACATTAAAATAAAGTCTATATTTTAGGTAGCTGTCAGAGGCATTTGCTTATGTTGAGACTTTCTCCTTCTTAACAGAATGTTCCATACAAGCAACATTTTTTCTACCACTCTGGATATATAAAAGAATATCCCAATTCTCCTTAATGTGTACTGATAATATAATGTATTATTTATAAATTCAATTAATCCCTCCAGATATTTTACAAGGAAGAAATTAAATACTGTATATAGGTTCTTGTCTCAAGATATTTCAACACCTAAAAATCTATCCAGGCAACACTAAAGGAAAAGATTGCAAAATTGAAACTTGGGCTCATGTATTGGGTTAAGCTACAATGATGTTTCTTCGATGGAGTCCAGTATATTGCATGAATTCATGCCTTAAAAGTAATGAACTATTGTATGAATGGTTTCTAATGTAGAAACCATTGTCTTATTCACCAAACCGTGATTAAATAAATTGGCTTAAAACCACGTACGAAAGCAATTCTGAAGCATAGTAGAAGTAGGAAGCCTACGGTATCCTAAGCATTGGTGGACCTCAGTTCCCATTGGGCTCAGTCAACATGGTCAATGGTCAATATTAATGAGGGATGAAATTCAACAAGACCTGGAAGGCCATTTTTCTTCCCACACCATAATTGTTTAAAATTTAAAACACTTATTTAAAATGTATATAAAATTCATATTCAATATTTTAAGGCAGGAAATGCCTCATGCTGTTATATATGTAAAACCTAGTTCCTGAGTGGATTCATTTTATGGATTTCTAGTACAATAAATCATAAATTAGTCAGACTGGATATGTTTGCAACACCAATAGTCCTCGACTTACAATCAAAAGCGAGCCCAAGATTTCCTAAGCAAAACAGTTGTCAAGTGAGTTTTGCCCCACTTTATGACAGAGTTGTTAAGTGAACCACTGCAGTTTTTAATTTAGTAACACAGTTGTAAAATGAATCCGGCTTCCTCATTAACTTTGCTTGTTACGAAAAGTGATCACTGCAACCATCATAAATACAGGCCAGTTGCCAAGCGTTCAAGTTTTGATCACATCACCATGGGAATACGGCAACAGTCATAATTGTGAAAAACAGTCATAAGACACTGCTGAAACTTCAAACGGTCACTAAACAAATGGTTTTAAGTTGAGGACTGCCTGTTTGTCCTATTAGCTGACAAACCAGAGTTTAAACCTGGGAAGCCAGCATTGTACTACTAAGTAATAAGGTCTCCCTCAAAACTTACTGTCAGCCTTGGTAGCCATATTTTACTTGGAAGTTTCGAGGCTGCCACATTCAGTGCCTGGGAATTTGGGAGAGGGGATTTCATAGTGAGGTAGAAGATTAGACTCAACAGTCTTTCTCAGAGAGTCAAGGACATGTTGCCCTGCACCTGAAGGGGAGTGACTGGAGGGATGTCTCCAGTTGGGACAAAGATTTGATTGTGTTGGACTGATGGGTGTAGGGGATGGTTCTTTGATTTTCTTTTGTGAAGGGAAAACCCGGAACTCTCAGATTTGGGTTTTCCCAGATGTGCCAACATGACAACTCTAATAAAATGGAACTTTGAGGAAATGTCTGTCTCAGAGTTTATTGGTTTGGAGGTTGTTAGCTGGAACACTGACAGTTTGTCTTAGCAGAGCTTTCTCACTGCCAAAAGTCTCCATCATATCAATGAGGAGAGTAAGTCCGTGTTTCTATTCCTAATGTATTTTAACCCGGCTCTTGGACATTGTACTTATTTCAGTACAGAACAATTTGGCTCAACCACCCAAAAGGGTTGATTTCCCCCGTATAAATAGCTTCTCCTGCTTTCACTTTGAGATTTTAGTACATTATTCCACAATGTGATCATCTCCAATGCTAAGGAAGTTGTCTTGGAACAATGTCTATGGAGATGATCGGTCATCCAGGTCATTGTTGTCCCAAAGGTGCTTTTTTTCAGAAGGCAACTGGGCTTTCTTGGGTTTTTTTTTTTCCTTGAAAACCTTTCACTTCTCATCCCAGTTGGTTCTTCCGTTCTGCCTTGTCTTGGGACATAACTGCTACTTTGCACTTCTCAATTGCTGACTTATGTGGAACCCCAAGAATCATAATTTTCCATTACAATTTAAAAGTATTTAGCAATGCCTTCTTTATCTGAATCTGAAGATTAGGTTAGAGTTTTATAAAGAGGATGTAAAAGCTACATGTGGGAGAGGATCCCTAATGCAAGAATGGTTTTCACTGAGATTACCAGACAGCACATAACTTAATCACAATATGATGTCTTGGAAATCCCAAGGATGCTTTTCAAAAGGCAACTGGACTTTCTTTTTTTCCTTGAATACATTTCACCTCTCATCCAAGGAGCTTCTTCAGTTCTCACTGAATGGTGGAGAATGGAAGGATTTATATTCTTTTCACTCATCGGGGACTGGAGGCTAAAACATACAATGAATCCTTGCAGCAACTGGGCATGGCTAGACTCATGAAGAGAAGGACCAGGGGAGATATGAAAGCAATTTTCTAATATCTGATGGGCTACCACAGAGAGGAAGAGGGTCAAGATATTTTCCAAAGCACCTGTAGGCCAGACAAGGAATAATGGATGGAAACTGACCAAGGAGAGATTCAACCTGGAAATAAGGAGAAACTTTTCTGACAGTGAGAACAATCAACCCATGGAACAGCTCGCCTTTGGAAGTTGTGGGACCTTCATCACTGGAGGCTTTCAAGAAGAGACTGGACTGCCATCTGTCAAAAATAGTGTAGGCAGGTGTCTGCTTGGGTGGGGGGTTGGACTAGATGACCTACAAGGTCCCTTCCCTAAACTCTGTTAATCTGTAATCTGGTCATTGGTATTCTGATACTCAGCCATTAGCTCTTTGAGGGTCATTGAAGCTATTTGGTATGGAAATTTTTGAGACTGCTGAAAGAACTGTATTGAAGATGACCTTCATAGACCTCCTCACCATATGAGCAGTTTTCCACTCGTGATCACAATTGGGACAGCAATTTCCACTGTAAAGCTAGTCATCACTTGCTTTTTTCATTTTTACCCAATTATACAACTATTTTTGCCATGGTCATTAAATCCATAATATGCTAATTATGTGAGTCACAGAGTTGTTAAGAGAATCCAGCCCCAATTAATTTTGCTTGTTGAAAGTTGGCTGGGAAGATTGCAAATCACAATCGTGTGACCACAAGACAACCATCATAAATGCAGGCTTGTTGCCAAGTGGCTGAATTTCAATCATATGATCACAACATGCAACAGTCATAACTTTGAGAATGAACATAAGTCATTTTTTATGAGGCCGTTATAACTTAGAACTGTTGTTCAATAGCCATAACCTGAAGAATACTCAGAACTGAAGAAGCTTCTTGGATGAGAAGCTAAACATTTTCAAAAGGGAAAAAAAATCCAAGAAAATCTAGTTGCTTTGTCTTAATTCGGTAAATATTCCCATCAGAAAGTTCAAAAGTCCAATAGGCAAACATATGTTTTCGGTAATTCGTCGTCAGGCCTTGGCCCAAGCCAGCCCACACTGAAGGCCATGCGCCACCTTGGCCCGCGCCGCTATCTCAGCCGTTATGAGTCACGCTAACTATACCTTGCATGCCTTCCCCTTTCCCCCCAAGTTGATTGGTTGCCCCGCTCGAGACCATACCGCTTAAACTCGTGACACGACTTGACTGTACACTTCTCATGTAAATGTATTGGCCTGACGACGAATTACCGAAAACATATGTTTGCCTATTGGACTTTTGAAATCTAGTTGCCTTTTAGAAAAAGCACTTTTGAGACAAAGTCTAAATTATTCTTTAAGGTTTTCTTTCCTGCTAATTGTAACACATTCTAATGCATGATTATTAACAAGCAAGTTCCTTTGTGATCAACTAGGATTTATTTCCTAATGAATGCAAGCCAAATTCATACTTTGCATAAAATCATTGCCTTGCTTTTGGTTTAGTATGTTTTGTGACTCTAACTATAATTGTAAGCCAAGTTTTATATTTTAGTGCATTATGCCAAGTTGCTCACTGTAACAACAAACCACTATTAAACAAGCTGTAAATCACCACAATGTGTGAATCAAATCACAGCATGACTTAATTCCACTAAACATGGCTGAATTCATTCTATAAACAGATACAGGGAATTGTATTGTTCTGAGCCTGTTAAGTGGTCTGTTTAGCTCCAGCACAAACTGCTATGATGCCTGATTCTAACAATGATTTGTTTTATCCTTCAGATAACCAACACAACATTGTTTTTTTCTTCTTCCACACAATCATGTCCAATTATCAGAGACTGCCTGAACAAGTCCCTACATTTTCCTTGGCAAGATTTTTCAGAAGTGGTTTGCCATTGCTTCTCTCCTAGAACTGAAAGTGACAAACTCCAGTGTGCAAAAGACTTGTCAGTGCGAAGGATAAGTCTTGCTGGAAATATATTATATTTGTATGCTTTCTTTCTTAGTCCTATGATGCCTTCACTGCTAAAATCCAGAGCCCACTAGATGGCAGAAAAGAATGATAGCTTCTGTATCACTCTGCTACCTTCTAATGATCATCTAGATTATTGCAGTCCAGATGTGGCATCACTATTCTTTCCATATCCAGGGCAGAGTCCTTATTTCATTTTATTCTACAAAATATTTTGGAAGGTTCAGCTGAGCAGTGAATTTGATTTCAGAATTCCCTGGGAATCTGCCTTCTAATCATAACATCACACTGGCTGTTGCTTTTGTTGTTCTATCCATCTATTATCCTGTGCTATTCTATGGCTGGTGCAGAATACTGAGTTGATGACCTCCAACTGCCATTGCAACTCCATCATGGTTTGAAAGTATATAAACATTTCCGTAAGGTAGCAACCTCCCCTGCCAAAATGACAGCCTTTGATCTCCCCTTTTCCTCCCCTCCCCCCACCCTTTCTACCTATCCAAGTGATTGACCCCTGCTAGGAAACCATTAAATAACAGTTACAAATAAGCCAGCAAAACACACACTCATCCCCTCTGGGAAGCTTGCATAAACAGCCTTCCTCATCCAGCACACTCACACGCCTATAAACACATCCTCACACACATCTCAAACAAGAAGAGGAAACAGTCATTTTCCCAACAGTCAGCATGAAGCAGAGATTGCTGAGGGTGGCTTGTATCCCAATGCAACATTATTCCCCTCTCCCTGTATTATTCCACCATATCGTGCATGGCAACAATAAACAAGAGGTTTTACAGAAAAGATTAGACGCCCTGAAACACTGGTGAAGAAAGGGAGCCACAGCTCACCCTGAAGAGGCAAATAAGAGGGGGGCATGTCCTAATTTAACAGCTCAGATCACACCATCTCTGTCATTCATTTCATAATAGGAAGAGGGGGAAGGACAGGGGGGGGGAAGAGAAAGATGTGCAGATATAATTTAGGGTTATCAGATGTCCCTTGCTTTCACGGGATGTCCTATGATAAAGAAGGCATCACTTGAGCTCTCCCAAGCATTCCTTTGTTTTGAAATTTTAATCCCGGCAACATGGTGCACGTTGTTATCCTAGGGGTGGAAGGTGGAGGGAGAAATGAAATATTACAGGGAAAAAGCAAATGCTAAGGGGGAGAAAAACTGCCAATTCAAGCATGCACGGTGGCTTCCTCCTCCTGCTTTACACCCCCCCCCCCCCCGCCCAGTAAATCAAGAATATTCTCCAAAGAGCTCTTGTTAAACCCTTAATTCTCAGGTTGGTTGTTCTCAACACAAGCCCTTTCTGTCTTCCTTATTGGCAAGGCACTTCCTTCCCCATCCCCATCCTCTGCCTTTAATGGCCTTCCGTGAGAAGAACAAAATCAACAATCCAGACCTGCTCTGCTCAATTTTATATATATAAATGCAAGATCCGCCTTTCATAAGGCACCAGGTCACCCAGAATGAGAGGAGAAGATGGGGGGGGGGTGAACCTGCATTGAAGAAACAGGCAGCCCATGCAGCAAAAGGCACCCATGTAAACAAGCCTATGGTTTCTCCCCCACACACAAACACAACAGTAAATACAGTAAATCCATCAATACAATCAAGGCTGGAATTATCGGGGGGGGGGGGAAGTAAAATCCTTCGTTCAAGACGTTTACTGGCTTTTGAGCTCTAAAAAAGAAAAGAAAAAAGAAACACTCCGGCAAATTCCAGGCATCTTTTTAATTCTGTCCCGCATTGCAGAAGGGGGAAGAGAAAAAAAAATTGCTCTCGGAACATTTTGCCCTATAGCCGGGCCACGCAAAGACTATTTCTGTAGCGCTCATTGATTTCACTGCAGTCTTTAAATGTTTAGCGTCCCTTCGCAGCATGCGGCCAATCTACTTTCTTCTCCCTCCAAACAGTTTTCTTTTTTTTTTTAAAAAAAAAGGGGGGGGGACTCACTCCCCTCTTCCACCCCCAACAGCTGCAGTTATGCAAGACCCGGCCTTTCAGCTTAAGAAATTACTTCCTCACAAGCACTTCATATTTTCCTCCATCTTCACCTCCGGATCATCAACTCCCCCTTCACCCCCATCTCACCTTCTAGATAGGAAATCCATATCCCACCAACATAGTTCTAATCTAAAGCGATCCAGACTTCCCATTCTGGGTTTTTATATATAGCTATAGATATATAGATATATTTCTTTCTCTTCCCCCCCCCCCCCACCTGCACCCCTGCTGCTGAAGGAGCTGGGGAGAAAGGAGAAGGGTTAAAGAGAAGGAAGGGTTCAGAAACGCCAGAGCGAAATATCCTTTAGGGAAAATTGGAAGGAAAAAACAACAACAACAACAACAACCACCACCACCACCACCAGAAATCTGCCATCCCATTCCAACAAGGATTCGAATAAAGAGACCTCTCCGTCAGAGCTTTTAAGGGGAAATAAAGATATTTTAAGGAAAAAGGCTTTCCTGTTCAGGAGGGGAAAGGATGGAGAGAAGCATCAGCACCTCTGGACTTCAAGACGCCTATTATGGACTCCAGTGTTTACATCCTTTCACCGCCACCAAGACAACCGCCCCGCAAGGTTCAAAACAAGCTCCACGGCCGCCTTTGGGGGGGCGGGTGGGGGCACCTTCCCGTCGCTTAACGACCCCCCCCCTCCGAAATACATGCAGATACTGACCCAAATCACAAGCTCAAAGATGTCTCTCTCTGTGTGTGTGTGTGTCTTCTCCTTCCCAGGAGCGCAGCTACTGCCTTCCCGCCTCCGACAGCAGTTTGTTTCATTCACTTGCCCCCCCCCTTCCCGGCCGTTCGCTCGCTCGCTCGCTCGTTCATACACATACACACGCGCACCCTCACACTCTCCTCCCTCCCCTTTATTATTTTTAACAGCAATCAATATTCATTCTCCTCTTTCCCTCCTCTTTCCCTCCGCCTCCTCGCCTTTGTGTGCGCGTTCGCCTCTCCCGCGCCCCTCACCTACCATCCCGCGCCCGCGGATTATTAGCCCTCCTGGGCGCAGAGCGAGAGACCTTTCCACGGAGTTTCCTCGCGCCCCCCCCCCCCCGCCCGTCCCCTCGCCCCCCCCCCTCTCTCTCTGTCTCCCGCGAACAGGCGGCCGTGACCTCACTTGGTCTTGAGGAGCCTCATTCAGAGCAGAGGAAGGAACCCGGGCGGGGGAGAAGAAGAGATGGAGAGGAGAGAGAGAAAAGCTTGCGCTCGGAGGGAGGAGCCGGGCGTGGGTGATGGGCAGGTGGGCAGCAGAGGCCACCTGGCTGAGGTGATGGGTGAGCGGCGGTGAACGGGGGGGGGGGGGCTCCCAATAATAACATCGCCGTGCGAAAGGAAAGGAAAGGACGAGAAAGGGGAGAAGGTCTCAGCCCAGAAATGTGGAGGAGGAGGAAGGAGGGGGAGAGACCGGAGGAGAGAGGGGGGTGTGAGGTGCGGGGGTGGTGGTGGAACGGATGGGATTGTGGCTTGCTGAATCACCCTCTTTTTTTTTTCTTTTTTTTTTAAACTGACGGGGCTGGTGGGGGCGGGGGGGAGCACCGGGCATCGCGATACTGGCTCTTCCCTTGTGGAGATGCTACCAGAGGAGACAGGCGGAAGGCTTTGGGGGGGGGGGGGGAAACTGGGCTGCCATGGCAACGGAAAGGAGCACACGTGACGTCAAAGCGAAGAGAGGTCTCGGGAGGAGGTCTGGGGCGGGGGGGGGGGGCAGCTGCCTAATCCGCATTTCGGGCTATTCTATTGTATCGCCTTGGTGGAATCAAGGGGAGGGAGGGGAAAGGGAAGCGCGCGCGCGCACACACACACACACACCCGCGCGCGCGGAGAGGCGGCCGCATCTGGAATTAGCAAGGCCGCCTGAGCGGTGGCAACCTAGCCAAGCAAAAGGGCCCGCAGAGGTGACCTCGGCGAGGGCCGGGGGCGCGCACGGGCCCGCCCCCGATTCCCCCTTCTTAGTCGACCAGACCACGGCCTGCCACTATCTCCTTTCCTTTGGAGACTTCAGTGGCCTCTTTTGTCCTCTGCGACTTCGCAGGTGGATGCACCGTTGCCCTCAAAACGGGCAGGCCACCTGAGGCATTTGCACCAGTGGGGTAGCTCCCTTTCTTTCCCTTGCCCCAAATAAAAGAGGTCCCACCTCCCCCCCCCCTTTTTTTTTTTCCCTGTCAGCTCCTTAGAGCTGTGATCTCCTTATTCCTAATTGGGAAAAAAAAATTGGTCTCCTCATTTAAAAAATTGCTCAGATGGGCTTCAGGAGCACTGGCAGAAAATTGCAGCCTTTGCTTCTTGGGAAAAAAAGAAAGAAAGTGCAAGCTCAAACAGCCATTCTATCCAGGGATTCCCCCTCACTTTCATCCAGGAGAAGGGATGCAGAATAAGCATTCAGCCCTTGCTGGAACTTTCCCCACCTTCCAGACTGTTTCCCATGCAAGCTGTTTACCACGGTCAGCCAGCGTGTCACTCACAGATCAGTTTGGACAGCCCCTGCGGAGAACAAAAAAAAAAAAGCCTTCAGTCTCTTTGTCTTTCAAGGATTGTCCAGTAAGCAGCATGTAAATCCAAAATTAATAAGTCTCAAGGGAACGGGGATGGTTGTCTTCCGCTGAACTTTTTACACCATTGATTTAAAGGCTTCTGCCCCATCGTTCCTTCGCCAGACATATTGTATGTGGAATTTACATATCCCTGCCAGTAAAAGGTATTTATTGTTTGAGTTCCTGCAGTCAGCCATGACCTCCTCTAGAAACCAATTATCAAGGGAGGAGGTGAGCTGTTCTTCACTGGATGTGTGTTCAAACTGAGGTTGGACAGCTCCCTGGTTGGGGGGGGGGGCACACTTTAATTTAAATGCCTGTATTGTACAAATTGTTGCACTCAATGGCCTACAATTAGCCTCTTCACACTTTATGGGTCCTCTGATTCTCCCTTCCTGGCCTACAACATTTTGTCTGATTTTTTTTGTTTGTTTGTTTCCCAGATCATTTGCGGCAAAAAGCCTCAGACTCAATGATTCTTTGAGTCTCAATCTGCAGAGATCGAGAGGAACATCAATGTAGAAAGACTCTAGGTCACATCAGCACAATATATGAAGGAATCATCTGTCCCTTTGAAAGGGAGAATAGATTCTACATGTAGAGATTCTGCTTGAGATTTCAACAAGATCAAAGATATCCTGTTTCTGACACTAAGACATTAGACAGGTTGTTCTCATATTCTCATGTTTCTAAGTAAGAATCAACACCATGGTGGCCCTTATAACCGAAAGAACTAGCTCTGCAGTCAGTCTAGTACAAGGGTGTCAAACGCAAGACTCGGGGGTCAGATCCGGGCCGCAGGTTACTTAGATCTATCCCTGGAAACAGTGAAGGATTGGCCTGCGGTGCCTCTGTCAGCAAAAATGGAGCTCAGGGAGACTGCGGGCGGCCCTCCTGAGCTCCATTTTTGCAAGCAGAGGGTTTGCAAGAGTCCATCGCAGCCAAAAAATGGACCTTGGAAATAAAGATAAGTTTTCTGACAATGAGAGCAATCAACCCATGGAACAGACGTTGCCTTCAGAAGTTGTGGGAACTTCATCACTGGAAGCTTTTAAGAAGAAACTGGACTGCCATCTGTCAGAAATGGGGTAGGGTCTCCTGCCAACTCTGTTAATCTAATCTAATCACTATGTAGCTTAATCTGAATATGTTTAGTGCATAAACATCTGTGCTAACAATATCCAGACGAGGCTAGTATAATTGGAAGTTCTAGCCCAATGGTAGCTAACCTTTTCAGGCTCCTATGCCAAAAAGTGTGTGTGTGCTTGTGTCAGCACCCAGAAGGCAATGTGTGCACCCCCCATGTCCCCTGCACTTGTGCTTGCAATCTCTCCCCCCTCCCACTACCCCCTTACCTGCACTGTGCCTCCCAGCTGATTTTCAGCTCGTTTGAGGTCTTTTTCAGCCTCCCAGAGCCTTGAGGAAAGCTTCTGCAGGTTTTGCAGGCCAAAAAATGGGCCCGTTTTGGTCACTTCCAGTATTTCTGAAAATACAGGAAGTAACAAAACGGCCTTATTTTTTGGCCTGAAAAGGCTTTCCTCAAGCCTCCAACAGGCTGAAAATCAGCTGTGAGGCATGCGCATGTGCAGTGAGGTAAGTTTGCCTGTGGCTTGCATGCCAGCACAAATGGCTCACAAATGGTGGCACGCGCGCCATAGGTTCGCCATCACGGTTCTAATCCCTATCAGTACTAAGTCATATGCAGAACAGAGAAGCTATATAAGTCAATGAGTTGAAAGGTTCCCTAGCAACTGAGGCACATATATTTCTTGAATTAGCCTGTAGCCCAGTTAGCGCAATTAATATAAAACCTGGACCTTGAGGGAAGTACAAACTCATCCAAGACTAGCAAAGATTCACAATCTAGAGCAGGCATCTTTTTTGCAAATGGAAACTGGTGCATTTAACTAGCTTGCAGCCTGCAGAAGGTATGATGGTGATGTAATTAAAATGGGAAGTGACAAACATATTCAACCTTTTTCTTTTTTTTTTTTTAAAAAAAAATCAAAATAGCTTAAAGTTTCTTAAAGGCTTGATGTGTCTATTTTAGCCAATATTTTGTTCATTTTTAAATTACCAAAATCCAGTGATGTTTTGCTGAATTTCATTGGTATTTCATTCATCCATTCATTGAATTTCATTGAATTTCATTCATGAAGGTTCCAGAGCTTTATTGGAGTCCATAGGTAGTCCACTGGTTATCTAACCATCTTCTACATCCATGATGGTGAACTTATGGCACGTGGGCCAGAGGTGGCACGCAAAGCCCTCTCTCTGGGCACACAAGCCATCACCCCAGCTCAGCTCTGTTGTGCATGTGTACACACGCCTCCTGCTGGCCAGCTGGATTTCGGGTCTCTGCCGCACATGTGCAGGGAGCAGGGCATGCACAGGGATCACACATGCACAGGGGTTGCATGCGCTGGGGGCAGGGCACATGCACAGGGCATGCATGCGTTGCATTTTGGGGATGCACTCGTGCTTTGAGCACTTTGTGTCAAAAAGGTTAGCTATCACTGTTCTACAGCATTTGGCTTCCTAAACACCTTCATTTTATTTGGATTGGCCTCCACCATCCCAAAGTCACATGGAAGAACACAAAATTCAGCTAAAAAGATTTTTCAACACTTTCAATTAATGTATAGAAATTGGTGTGTTAATGCCAGGAGTTGATGTCACAGTTTTGCAGAGCACATGTGTTCCCATAATTCCTCCTCCAAATGTTGGCTGGATACCTGGCCCAGGATACTATGGGTTTGCCAAATAACAGCCATTCAAGGACCTTCTATTGAAAACTCTGAAATAAATAGAAGAAACTCAATTGCCCTAGCAAAAGGTCCCAAAAGTAATTACAGTATTTGTATTCGGAACAAACAAGCTAAAAGAAAATTGCATCTTCCCAGTAGATGTCTTTTATGATAAACGAATTTGTGTTCCATACAGACCTTATCTGCCTTGATTTCCTACACATCTATCAGTTTGTTTTATTTGGTTTCTTACTATATTGTACTGAAGCAACCATACATTCTAAGAAAGAAACTTGGAACTGCCTCATTTATTGTGCATTTTTATACAATAAAGGCTGCCTCTGAATTTCTTCATAAATTTTAAAGAGTAGGGACTCATAATAGATATAAGAGAAAAGAGAATTCATAACCATGCCCCTAGGATTAATAAATATATAACTTGCTTTTTTTTTTTTTTTGCTTAGCCACAGGTACTAACATGCTAATTAAGAGCAAAACAGAATCACTCAAAGCAAACTATTAACAAGTTTTATTACTCAGTTTTACAGAGCAATGGCTTTAATCCTGAGTGCAATAATTTGGAGATATAGGTCGTCCTTGACTTACAAAAGTTCATTTAGTGACCAAAATTACAACATCACTGAAAAAAGTGACTTATGACCATTTTTCACACTTGCAGCATGCCCATGGTCACATGATCAAATGCTTAGCAAATGGTTCATATTTATGATGGTTGTAGTGTCCTGGGGTCATGTGATCACCTTTTGCAGACAAACAAAGTCAATGGGGAAGCCAGATTCACTTAACAACCATGTTACTAACTTAAACAACTGCAGTGATTCACTTAAGCATGGCAAGAAAGGTCATAAAATGGGGAGACATTCACTTAACAGTGTGCATTTTATGTCTCGCTTAACAATGTAAATTTTGGGCTCAGTTGTGATTGTAAGTTAAGGGCTACCTATGTATTCCATTGGAATTAGTAATGTTAACTTCTGACTTTTGTCAATGCAGTTTATAAAAAGCACACTGACATTTAATGAAATATCCTCAATCTCCTAAAATACAATGTTTCATTTTTAACTGGAAATGTGTACAATCCCGCAACAATTGAGTTGAAATAATACTTTGTGGCAGAAAAAAAGGATAAATTAATCCACTCTTCAGTTTTGTTTCATTCATCCATCAACTCTCTTTGGTAATCTTTCTACAAACAGGAATAGAAGTTAGAAACCATGTTAACACCTTATATGTTTCCTAGCGTGAAGGAGGGGACTTGGAACTCTTACAGAAGATGTCATCACTCAAACTGTATTTTTGGGGGAGAGGCAAGATTACATTGATAAATAAATCATTGGTTGGTTAATAATAAGGCATTAAAATAGAAAAGAGGGTAAATAGAAAACAAGCTTGTTTATTCATATGAATGAAAAGTTTGTTTTCTATTTCCTTGTTTTCTATTTAAATGGATTATTATTAACCAACCAATGATTTATTTATGTGTGTGTACACATACTGTATATATACATGTACAAACGTATGTGTGTGTGTGTGTGTGTGTGTGTGTGTATACCACTTCTTGGAAATTCTTCTTCATACCACTTCTTGAAAATGGTCAAAGATCTACATGTGGAGCAAAAAGATCTGCTTGTAAGTTTCGACGTGGTTTCACTATTCACTCAAGTCCCGATAAAAGAGACCCTTGAAATAATCAAAAATAAATACCAACCAGCTAAACACCTCATGGAACTAACAGAACACTGCTTAACCAACACATATTTCATATACAAAGGACAAAGATACAAACAAATTGAAAGAGCCCCCATGGGATCACCACTGTCACCTGTCATTGCAAACCTGTTCATGGAAGAATTCGAATCCAGAGCCCTGGCCAATGTCATCCACAAACCCAAACTATGGTCAAAATACATTGATGACACATTTGTGATTTGGCCCCATGGAAAAGAAAACCTAAACAATTTCCTAACACACCTAAACAGCACACACCCCAAAATCAAGTTCACCATGGAAATGGAAACAAACAAACAACTACCATTCCTAGATGTACTAATCTACAAAAAAAAACAGATGGCACACTAGGACACACCATATACCAGAAGAAAACACACACCAACCGCTACCTCAACGCCCAATCCCACCACCACCCAGCACAGATAAACTCTGTGGCTAAAACACTAATTACTAGAACCAAACGCCTGGCAGACAAGACACACATTAAGACTGAACTATGCACCCTGACTAAAGTACCGACAGCCAATGGATTCCACAAAAGCAAAATCACCAGCTTGATCCACCAAAACACACTGAGACATAATAGAGACCCAGAAGATGAACAGACCTATGGAACAGCTGTTCTGCCCTACATAAGAGGTACTACAGACAAAATTAGTAAGATACTACACAGACATCACATCAAGACTGCCTTCAAAACAGACAGAAAAATAGCAGCCATCCTTAGAAACCCCAAAGATAAAATTGACCTGGAAAACCAAGGCATATATGAAGTCCCCTGTGCATCATGCCCTTCCACATACACTGGACAGACCAATAGAAGAATAAGTACCCGCCTGGATGAACACAAAAATGCAATCAAAAAGCTGGAACACACTTCCTCACTAGTCCAACACATGGAAGCCACAGGTCATAGCATCAACTTCAATGGCACCAAAACCCTAGCCACTATAGAAAACCCCAGCCACAGAATCATCAGAGAAGCCATAGAGATTGAAAAAAGACCAGAAAGCATGAATAGAAGAGATGATTCCACCAGGCTGTCAATCATTTGGAAGCCTGCACTCACAAACAAAAAAATCTCCACACCACAAGCCAGGCAAACACCTGGGCACAAACAGATCCCCCCTGATACCTCCAGCTCAAACACACCCCAACCAGGCACCCAGATGAAACCCAGCTTCCTAACTAATGATAGCCGTCCATTTACCCGAAGCCAAGCTGCACTAAAGGCCTCCAATAAAGTAACAATGTTGCCAGCCAATCAAGATACAAAAAGAGCCAAAAAACAGACAGAAGATCTTAGAAACACCAATCAAGCAGAACACAGCAAACTCCAAGACCAATAAACACAGACCAAGACTCCCAACCAATCAGGATGAAGAAAAAACCATTCTGGCACAGCAGTAGGCTGCCCCAAATTTAAATCTGAAACCACTGTAAAAGTCTGACTCACAGATGAACACTATACAGAAGTCTGATGATGGCAGATGAGATTCTGCTGAAACATTGCTACAACTTTAAAAGCACAACTATTATGACGTGGGAAAATACCCGAACAAAGCTGAATACCATACATGTAAGTACCCGTGAAAACTTAAGAAAATACACACACGCACACACACACACACACACACACACCATTTGCAAATATATATATTACTTTTGAGTAAAGTCTTAATTTCTGACAACTGCCTGGACAAGTTCTTGGCAAGGTTTTTTTGGAAGTCAATTACCTTTACTTTCTTCAACTCAAGTATAACTGGCCCATGATCACCCAGCTGCCTTCAGGTCTAAAGTGGAACTAGAACTCCCAGTCTCCAGCATGATATCTAACCATTACACCAAACTGGTGCTCTATTCTATGTCGCCAACCTGTTTTCTATTTAAACCATTTTATAAATCCACAGAACCATAAAGTCTTGAACATGGCTACCAAATAAGACATATAACAAGTCTATGTTAGTTGAGAATGATGGGAGTTCTACTCCAAACTATTTAAAGGGCACTGCACTGGGGGATCCTCTTGCATGCAAGGGCTATGTTTCATCCCACATACATGTTTTTTTTTTTAATTATTATTATTATGGTGGCCAGAGTCAATGGCTTCATGAAGTTAATACATTATGAATTCTGGAAAGCTTAAATGTGCAGAAAAAAATAAGATAAAAATGAGAAGATAATGAAGAATGAAAGAACTGGCATTGAAGAAGTCATTCCTTTTTATCTACTGCTCAGAAATTATTCATATTATTAAAGGATAATGAAGCAAATAAAAAATTAATTTAGTCTGACAAAGATATGCAAAACATTTTTTTTTAAATCAAGAAACTGAAGATGAAATCTGGTTCTCTTTTTCATCTGAGGGAAATGAATGGAATTAGAAGGAGCAATTCCCTCTAGTCCTTAATTGTGAAGTTTCACAAAACTAGGGGCTTTCTGGAGGAGCTTCCTGGAGTATAGATTATTTTTATTTGGGGGGGGGAAGTACAGACAGGGAACAAGAATGTTAAAAGTTCCACTACCAGAGCACACTTATGTGCACCTGGTATTTTGGCCTCGATAGTCTATCCACTGTTTACCCTCACATAATCCCACTAAGAAGTTCAATCCTATGTACATTTACACAGATATAAACTCTATCCAAATATTTGAATAAATATGCATAGTGCTGGTTCCATGGTATATGGGTAGCTTCTCTAATCCTAGTTATCTCTGAAAATACTGAGTATGACTGAGATCAAATTAAGATTTGAACGGAGCAGTTAAGTAAGTGTATCTGATCTACATTTTCTTCAGCCTCCCTTGTCATCTCAGGAATAAGAACAAAGCCAATTAAGATCTGATCAGATCATAACATAAGCAATACCCACCTCTGACTCTGTAAGCAGTTCATGATTGCATTGTCTATCTTTAGCTCTGAACAAAGTATAACAAAGGTATAACCTTCTTAACAGGGGCATGAATCCATTTGGCGCACTCTCGTACTACCAGCAGTGCATCACCGAGAGACTAAAATGATTTTTGAGGTCACTGCTAACTATAATTCTTCAGTTCTGTTCAGTGGCAGATTAAGGCTCACTGGTGCCCTAAGCACTGACAAATCATGGTGCCACCCTCCTTTGTACAAAACAAAGCCATATTCTCAACTTTGTGGTGCCTCTTTTGGGCCTGGAGCTGTAAGCACATGCTCAGTCTGCTTAATGGTTAATATACCACTGGTTCTGGTATCTAAATCTTTACCCTTTCTGGATGGATTAAGGAATACCCATACAATAATTAATTAATCGCACAATACTTGATTGCAGCAAATACGACTTCAGCAACAGAGTGGTCAATGTCTGGATTATTCTACCTGACTCTGTGGTTTCTTCCCCAAACCCCAAAACTTTAACCTTAGACTGTTTACTATTGACCTCACCCCTCTCCCAAGAGGTCTGTAGGGGGTGTGCAAAAATGCACCAACCTGCCTACCATTGCTGTCCTATTGTTTCTTTTATTTATTTTTTATTTTTCTTATAAGTATCTATCTCATGTACTGAAAACTATGTTTTTACTTATACCTATTATCTTGTAAGCAATTGACAAAAAATAAATAAACAAACAAACAAACAAACAAACAAATAAATCAATAAATAAATATTCAGGGCTGTAAAAACCTTGGCAGGCTCTGCTAAGATTCTAAAGGTCCCTTTATGACTTGTGGATTCAACTCCCAGAATTCCTGCTGGCTTAGGAATTCTGGGAGTTGAAGTTTGCAAGTAAGTCATAAAGAGTCCATAGTTCCTCACCTCTGCTCTAAATAGGTACCTTCTTACCATGAGCCATAAAATGGAAGACAAGACCTAGTAATAATGCAAGGAAAGAGGGGAGGGGGAAGCCTTCACATACAGACAGGGGTGGGTTGCTGGTGGTTTGCAGGGGTTCGAGAGAACCGCCAGCTAAGATTCTGTACAATTTGGAGAACCCCCAAAACCCACTCCTGGATGTCCAGCCCACCCCACCCCTTCCAGGAGTCCCCACGTGGCCCATTCTGGACACAGGTAAGTGCAGGGCACATATGGAGGCTCAGGGAGGGTGAAAAATGGGCCTACCAGAAGTTGAGGAAGGCCAGAAATGGGCCCATTTCCAGCTTCCAGAGAGCCTCTTGAGCCCAGGGAGGCCATTTTCGCCCACCCAGAGGCTCAAGGAAAGCCTACAGAGCCCGGGGAGGGCAAAAACTGCTATGGAGCATGTTAAGTTTTGAGCATGGGCGAGAAAGAATGGAGACAAGCCTCTGAACGGTGAACTTCAGCTCTTTATTGACATTGTGACTTCTTCAATTCAACAACAGTAAAACCCGCCTTATATAGGCAAACCCTGTAACGTTTAACCAATAACGAGCTAGGAACGCTAGCTCTTATAACCAATAAGAACTCTCTGTTAAGGGCCAATTGGATTCCCCGGAACGGGCCAATCCGGTCTGGCCGCTTAACAGCCAATCAGAAGTGCAGGGCCAGAACCCTGCACTTACTCCAAGCTCACACTTTATTAATCTTATTGCATACACAACAGTGCAGGAGGCCGACTAGGCCATGCCCACCCAGCAAGTGGGCAGAGAATGCCTTGCTAACATTTTTGAAGCCCACCCATGCACATAGATTCACAATTCACACATTTGTAGCATATTTTCAAACTTGGGAGGGAGATTTGTACTTATATTGTGTGAACCCAACTAATTATTTAATGAAGAAATCAAGGTTAAAACATAATAAGCATAGAGGGTAAATGCTGTCACACACTTTTATGATTCAAACTAGCTTTGGTCCTTCTAGAAACAGACCTTAATGGATAATTAAATTGATAATACAGAGAAAAATTGGGAACAGTTAGGAAAGAAAAGATATTAAGATAGGCAAAAATAAGTTCTCTTTCATATGCCAAATAAGCAATTTATAGATTTTTCCTCCATTGAAGGTATGCTAATGTGGCATTAGTTAAAATAAAACCTTCAGAATCAGAAGTAGTATAACTCTGGGTTCTAGTTGTGAAATAAGAAGAGACTTTGTTGATTTCATATCATGGCTTTAGACTCTATATCAAAGGTGTCAAACTCACCGTGTCAAATTGCTCTGATGTTTTGCGATGTTTTTCCCGTTTGTGGAGATGGGTGGATGTGACCTGCGCATGGTGTATGGCCCATGGACTGCCAATTTGACACCCCTACTCTATACAGTTGTCTGGCCATTCCTAGTCAAAAGGGACTTTTGAAATGATCCAGAAAGCCAATCCTACTTTTGTTCCATTTTCTGTTATTTGATTTGACATGTACCCATTAAAAATAAATCACAGACCTAAGTTAATATTATTTGCATGATAATATGAAAGAGTAGAAGACAAAGATGATTTGTGGGAAAGTTCACACTTCTTTGTTACTGTAAAAAGTTGTTGCTTATTGTAAATACTGTTGTCTAGATATGGTTCCTTAAAGCTGTATTTAGGGGTTTTTTTTCTTTTTATAGTATTCTGATATGAAATATTTCTGATTAAACTTTCCATTTAAAGATTTATATGTATCTCCATTATCAGCTGTACATATACGTCATTAAAGAACTTGGTGAAATAGATAGCTCCAAAGTACAATTGGCTCTTGATAAGATTTAGTAAAGTTTTAATAAAAGCTCCGTATTAAAAGTCCTTCAACTGCAGAAGAGTAAGTGGCCCTCTGTGTCTAGTGAGTTTTCACAGTCAAGATGGGTTTGAACCTAGGTATTCTGGCTGGGGAATTCTGATAGTTGATATCCATGCATGTTACAGTTGCCAAGGTTGAGTATGAGAAATTTTGTTTATATATATTGCACCATAGAGCAAACAAAGAGTACAGTTACCATGTGCTTTACTGCTCAACTATTTAATTGTAACAGGAAACTGGAAACTACTTAGTACAAAAGAACACATACTATAAATCCAAACTTGTAACACTGCCATCTGCTGGCTGAATACTACTGTAGTTGTTTCAATACAAAATATATTCCAACTTGTATTCCAATTTTGAGAAACACCATTTGGCTGTCATTCCTTCTGGATTTTGAGTAATCTGAAAATTTTAATCATATTGCTCTCTGTTTCCTATTTTTCTTCTAGAACAAGCAACGGTATCCCTCATTATACAGAAGAGAACTCTGAAACAGATTAGTTCTGCATCACACCTGCTACTTGTGTCAGCAGAAATTACAAGCAGGTTGGAAATGGCTACATTTTTTTGAGCTTCATGTCTGATTAGCACAGAACCATATGTTGATATTGATTCTGGCATGAATCAGTGCTCAGATGATGTATGACTCTATGCAAAAATTGACCTTATTTGGAAAGGTGTTTCGCTTCCTACAATATTACACTCCGAGGTTTTGAATGAAATTTGTTTTCCAGAGAAGAAAATGATGACTTGATCACATTGTTCTGCAGTAATATAAAATCCATATCATTAGAATTTAGTTCCTAATGATTACACTACAGTTCTTTAGGTGTAGCAGACCTAACAAAACGGGGGGGGGGAGGGGCGGCTATTGGGAACAGTTTGCTTGTTGGATTTAAGGCTCCAGATTGAAATAAGTGATGATAGGCAGAAATGGTTTGGCAAGCAGAAAATGCAAGAAGTCAGAGGTAACGGGGAGATGGAGGGGCGAGGAAGAGAGAGAGAGAGAGAGAAACTAAAAACATTTAATTGAAGCTGCAAAGAATGTCCTTCCAATTTGATATAGCCCATCAAAATAAAGATGACTGCCAATCAGATTATCATCCCAGTTCCAACTGTGTTTATGTTTAGCTGAACCCCAAATACAGAATTATAAAAATAGAATCTTCAATGACAAACTTTTGAAGAAATCAATCAATTTTGACAGGAAACACATTTATTTCCACCCATGAGGGCAGGCCTGCCTTTTATCTTCTCTGCTTTGTGCTTGAAATTTCAGAAGCTTTCTACGGTACAATGTTCTCTATGACTACCTTTTTTATTGTACTTTGAAAAGATGACTTCTTCCACTATGGCCTTTGAAAGTTTGATTAAAATTGATCTGGTGCATCTACAGAATACTTCTGTGTGTTTTTGAGATTCACAAATCTTCAGGCTTAGAAAACCCAACCCTCAAATATTTTTTTTAACAAAAATGAAGTGGATATTTTAAAAAAATACATGGCGTGTTCTTCACCTTATCGACTTATCGTCAACTTCAAGTTGACAATCATTGGGACTATAAATAGACCCAACAATTTTTAGCTGATGAAGCAATGTGATTAAGCTGTGTCCAGTTCTTCACATTGCAATTTAAGATAGATGTTTGTAGGTCTGTCCCAGCTGGGCCACATTTGGGGGCAGATCTTCCTACCTAAAAACACTCAGTCCAGTAAAAACCCAGACTGACATTATGATGCCCTAGATGATTGAGATAGGGGCTATGGAGGGGTGTCATAGATATTCACAGGAGGAAGGATATAAAGAGAAGATACAACATGCAACTGTCACCTCATTCTCCTTCATCATTTTTTTCTGTTGATGGCTATGGATGGACCTCCCTCTGGAAGAATTTTAAACCTCATACTCCTTCTGCATTTTCTTCAATCCTTGAATTCAGATAACCTTCCAAGGCCATTCTCACCAACACTGACAGGGCAAGCCAATAAAATATAAACTGAAAGTGAACCCCACTCCTTACTAGCACTGATGAAGTTCAAATATGGTATTCCTCAGGTTCTGACCAGTTCGGGAGAACTGGTAACGGAAATTTTGAATAGTTCAGAGAACCAGCAAATACCACTCTGACTGCCCCCACCCCCATCTATTCTCTGCCTTCCAAGTCCCAGTTGATTGGCTGGGTCTTTTTTTGTTGCCCTGCACAGGAGAACAGATCTGGAAAGCAGGTTGGTGGGATGGGGAGGGAATGGGATTTTGCAGTATCCTTTCCCGGGAGTGGGGAGGGAATGGAGATTTTACAGTATCCTTCCCCTGCCATGCCACAACCACCAAGCCCACAGAACCAGGAGTAAAAAAAATTTGAATCCCACCCAGGAGTGGGATTCAATTTTTTTTAACAACCAGTTCTGTGGGCATAGCTTAGGTGGTGGGTGTGGCTTGGGGGTGATGTGACTGGGTGGGCACATGACTTCATGGTCATGTTACTGGGTGGACATGGCCAACTCAATATCACTCACATTGAGGCATGCATCTCCTCACCTGACCTCTCATGACTGTAGGGATGCTGCAACAGTTGTAAGTGTGAAAAATGGTCATAAGTCACTTTTTTCAGTGCCATTGTAACTTTGAATGGTCACTCCACACAAGCAAAGTACCAGCAAAGGAGGGGGGAAAAACTCCAGAGAAGTTCCTGAGACAGGAAGTCTAGTCCTGCCAAGAATGTAATAAGGGTTAACGGAGAGGCAGTTTCTGTAAGCAACACCAGAATGTTTCCTTCCTGCCTTCCTTACAGGATTAGGCCAGTAATTTCTTCTAACAACGGGTTCTCCGAACTGCTTAGAATGTTAACAACCGGTTCTAGTGAATAGGTGCGAACCTGTAGAATCCCACCTCTGATCCCACCACTCATGTGGCCTACCTGTGTTCTTTCAAAGATATTTTTTATTGTTGTCCCAAAGAGTTGGGCAGGTTATTGTTTTTCCTTTTTTATTGTTTTTATATTAGGCTGTTATCCTTGTAAAGTGTCCAGACTCACTAAGAGTGAGAGTTGGGCAGCTGTATAATTTTCATAAATAATTTTCATAAATAAATATGTCACCTCTGAAAATACGCACTGCTCACTTTGTGGATTTGCCCATAGTACACTATGCCTCTGTATAACAACAGCTATTGTGAAATGCCATTTAGCACTCCCTCTTTATTTCAATTCATTTATTAGTTTGGGTTTACAAGAAATCTGCCCACACAAGTAGTTAAGTGTGGCTTCTAATCCCAATTACTGATATATTATTTAGAACTGGGTCTGAAGAATGTGAGAAAAAGAATTTATGCCGAGCAAAAAAGGAGCTACAAAACAAAGAAACAAAGAAACACACATACACACGCACACACAAGCAAGTAATTAAATGATGAGTTGTGCTACCTACGGCTCATTGAAAAAAACACGGTATATAGCCCTGATCCTAACCAATTGACAGGAATATCTCCAATAACAAACAGTAGAAATGTCAAGGTTTACCATGGAAAGTTGAGGAAGATGATTTTGTTAGACAAGAGAAGCAATGATGGAGAGGCAGTATGATGGTTTGTTGCAAGGGTGTAAGCATATTTGCTTTCTAGTGCTCCAGAGGGTACCATAAAATAAACAAAACCAGCAGGAACTGGGTGTGAATGTTTGGAGGAGGGCCAGAAAGTGAAGAGACTGTGTACGTTGCTGGAATGACAAAGAGGGAACAGCAAGAATTGTTCCATTAAAAAAAATGTATAGCCATTATTTTAATTAAATAAAATAAAACACTGGTTTGGTTTTTTTTAATAATTTGGGAATTGCTTCAATCATTAACCAACTAATTACATGAACTACAAAATGCAATTAATTTGGTTTTGGATTAGAATAACCTTTATTCCTAGCCACTATATCGTTTAAAAATATATTTTAGGGCTTGAATGCAAATTTTTAATATAAATAATTATGATTTGTTCAACAAACCACTATTTTAAAAGGTGTAAACCCACTATTTTTTACCAAAAATGTATCTTTCCTTCTTTTGGAGTTAGCCTTTATTTTATTAAAACACTGGTTTTTTCATAATTTGGGATTGCCTCAATTATTAACTACAAAATGCAATTAATTTAGTTTTGGATTAGAATAACCTGTAGTAATCCTAGCCACTGTATCTTTTAAAAATATATTTCAGAGTTTGATGCAAAATTTTAATATATTTGTTCAACAAACCATAATTTTAAAAAGTGTAAATCATGATGTTTAGCAAAAATATATCTTTCCTTCTTTAGGAATTAGCCTTTGTTCAGAGAGGTAGATTAGAAATATTGTAAATAAATAAAAAATATTATTAATTGATTGAATTGAAATGGGACACACACCTGTTTGAAGCAATATTAATTATCAATAAATAGTCTTAACGTCAGCAAGAAATTCAAAGTATGCCAATTATAGACCTTTAAGCCCCTAAGAACTAAAATAGTTTTTAATAGAATATCCAATATACATTTACTTTTTAAAAAAATTATGAAAGTTAAAGCAGCACACTTGTACTCTGTAGTTACAGGTAATTCTCAATTTATAACCAGTTGCTTAGGGACTGTTCAAAGTTACAACAGATTCCAGGGTGGGATTAAAAAAAATTTTTACTGCCGTTTCTGTGGGCATGAGGCGTGGAGTTGGGGCCAGTCAGAGATGGGATTTGCCTGTTCTCCGAACTATTCAAAATTTCCGCTACCAGTTCTCCAGAACTGCTCAAAACCTGCTGAATCGCACCTCTGACAGACTCAAAAAAAGGTACTTATGACTAGAATTGGATGTCCTGATAGTTGCCCCTCCTCCACCATGTAGGTAGTCCTTGACTTACAACAGTTCATTTAATAACCGTTCTAAGCTACAATGGCATTGAAAAAAGTGACATGACCATTTTTCACACTTACAACTGTTGCAGCATCCCCTTGTTCACCTGATCAAAATTCTTGACACTTGATAACTGATTCACACTTATGATGGTCGTAGTGTCTTGGGGTCATATGATCACCTTTTGAGGCCTTCTGACCAGAGAAGTCAATGGGGAAGTCCCAGAAAACAGGTGAAGCCCCTTTTATTCCTTCACTTTGCTTCCAAGCTCCAAATATCCTTGACGGAAGACAAAAAACATCCACACAAACACTTACAAGAAGGAGGAAAAAAGCAACACAAACCAGGCAAGATAAGGGCTGGATGACATCCACAGGTAACACATACTGGGAAAGACACCAAACTCAAAGAGGAACAACAGACTAGAGATATTTCCACGCTTTGTTTCCAGCACTGGTCCATATGCATGTCCGTCCTTTTAACCAGTTGTCACAGCTGCAGCCCATGAAGAGGATCAAGGCCCTTTCCTCCCGAGTAGACCACATCTCTCCCTTATCCTCTCCTCCCTGCATGCCCTAGGATGGAGAGGGGATGGTCAGGGGATGGTCCTGGGTCCTCCTCTGACTACCCAGATGGCCTCTGCCTTTCCCCAGCCTCCTCCACAACCTCCGGAGCCACACTTCCACTCCCTGTTGGCTGTTCCTCATCTCCCTCGGAGTCAATCTCCAACGAGGGCATGACACATGGCAACCAGCTAGGTTTATGATGGTTGCAGCGTTCTGGCAGTAGTGGGATCCTACCTTAGTCGCTACCAGTTCTGTGGATGATTGAACGTGCATGCATGAGCGTGCGCCCAGTGGTGGGATTCGGCCAGTTTGTGCCACTTTGGGAAAACCAGTTGTTCACTTTCTGAGCAGTTTGGTGAACTGGTTGTTAGAAGAAATTATTAGGGCAGAGAACCTGTTGTTAAAAATGTTTGAATCCCACCCTTAACACACACATCCCTAACAAGCCGAGAGGATGAAGAAACAAAAAGTTAGGAGGGACCCTCTCACCAACCCCCATGCATTTTTCGGTCTTTTATCCTCTCAGATGATCGGAGGCCTTTTTTTTTTTTTTTACTACCAGTTCAGCCAAAGTGGTCTGAACCGTTAACATACCACCACTGCATTCTGGGCTTATTGGGTCACCCTTTGCAACCTTTCCTGGCTTCTGACAAACCAAATCAAAAGGGAAAGGCAGATGTGCTTAATTATTATATGATTCACTAGGGAGTGGTGCAATGGCCTAGAGGTAGCCTCACAATCAAGAGGCTGTGAGTTTGATCCTAGGTAGAGACAGATATTTCTCTCTCTGGGCACAATGAGAATATATCTGCTGAACAAAACTCCCCATTTGCAACAGGAAGGGCATCCGGCCATTAAACACTCTCCTAGCTCCATTCAGTTGCCCAGACTACAAAAATTATGGGGTGGTTAAAAGATGATGATGATGATGTGATTCACTCAACAACTGCAGTGATTGGCTGAATAACAGTGTGGGGGAAAGGCCATAAAATTGGGCATGATTCACATAACAAGCACTTTGCTTAGAAATGGAAATTCTGGATCCACTTGTGGCTGTAAGTCGAAGACTATCAGTATTTAATACAAATTTTTTTTTTTAAAAAAATGCTGATATTCATGCTGATAAAAATGGATTTCTGCCAAAGAGACAAATTAAAGACACGTGAGAATAATTCTGGATACTTTGGAATCCTATGAGGCACATCCTGAAAAGCAAATGGCTTTGATGTTTTTAGATGCACAAAAAGTGAGTAATTTATGTTATTCCAACTGGTACAAATGGACTTTGGTAAAAAAAAAATTACTCAAGCCATTGAAACGATATATCACAAACAAACTGCAAAGGTCATGATAAATGGAGAATTAACAGAGTCTATAGATATAAGAAAAGAGACTAGATAAGGTTGCCCACTGTCGCCTCTGCTGTTTGTGTTAACATTGGAAGTGTTGAATAGGAATATTAGAGCAGAAAAAGAAATAAAAGGAATGAAAATTAAAAAGGAAGAGTATAAATTGCAAGCCTTTGCAGATGACCTGGTATTTATATTAGAAGACCCATTGGAAGCAGCACCTAAATTAATAGAAAAGACAGAAGAGTATAGAAAAGTAGCAGGTTTGAAAATAAGTAAAGATAAAACAAAGATATCAACAAAGAACATGTTAGCAAGACGAAAGAAAGAGTTGGAGGAAGTTTTAGAAATATAGGTCACAAATAGGTTAAGTATTTTGGGATATACAGTATATTACACCAAGATGTAGTACATTGAAGGAGGATAATTATTTCAAACTCAAACAAAAGATTGCAACAAACTTGACAAAATGGGAAAATTTACAATTATCATTGATTGGGAGCATATCTACAATTAAGATGAATGTATTGCCTAGAATCTTATATTTATTCCAGACAATTCCAATTCGATTAGGGAAATATTTTTTTGAAGACTTAAATAAAATTGTGTTGAAATATATTTGGCAGGGTAAAAAAGCAAGAATAAAACTTAAACTGTCACAAGATGCAAGAATAAGAGGAGGGTTTGCTTTGCCCAACTGGGAATTGTATTATCAGGAGACAAACCTGATGTGGGTAAAGGAATGGATAACATTAAGGAACAGTAGATTACTGACTTTAGAAGGACATGATTTGCTGTTGAGATGGCATGCTTACCTCCGGTATAAGGGAACTAAAACACAGGGATATTTTAGAAGACATTATATTCAAGTGGCACTGTTTTTAAATTGGGAGAAGATAAAAAAGCAACATTACTTAAAAATTCCATTAAGGATATCTACCATTGAAGCTTTTTCTTATCCAATAATATATAAAAAGAAACAAACAGTTAGATATGGTGAGATATTGAATGAAAAGGGTAAACTTAAATCTATGCAATCATTGGAAGAACAAGGTATAAAAATGAATTGGTTTTCATATTTGCAAATACAATCTAGATTTGATAAAGATATTAAATTAGAAGGTACTTATGATAAGTTGACTGACTTAGATAAAATCTTGATAGGTGCTGATGAAAATGTAATTTAAAAACTTTATGGACATTTTCTAGTATTTAAATTGGAGGAGGAACAAGTTAAAGAAATGATGATTGCTTAGGAGGAAAATTTTGGATATGGGATTGATTTAGAGAAATGGCAGAAATTATGGTCTCAAAATTATAAAATGACAATGTCAACTGCTTATAAAGAAAATTTGTATAAAATGTTTTGCAGGTGGCATTTACCCCTGATGAGAATTGCAAGAATGTTTAAGAACAAATCAGATAAATGTTGGAAATGTCATCAGATACCTGGTTTGTATTACCATATGTGGTGGACGTGCTTGGACGCAAAAAGATATTGGACTAAAATCCACACATGGTTGGAAAAAATGATAAAACAACATATAGACTTTAAGCCAGAGATATTTTCATTGGAAATTATACCAGAAATGTACAATAAAGAATTGAAATATTTAATTGTAAATGTTTTAACAGCAGCTAGGATTGTATTTGCTAAGAATTGGAAAAATGAAAAAATACCTGTGCAGGAAGAAGTTATTAAGAAAATTATGGACTGTGCTGAAATGAGTAAATTGATATTTGAAATCAGAGAACAAGAAGATAAACAATTTTACATGATATGGGATTTGTCTTATCAATGATTGGATAAAAAGACATGGTAATGTAATAGACTAGGAAATCTTGCAATATAAGTTTAATTGATCGATATAAAATATAATACAGATATATATAACCATTGGATGAAAGTACAATATAAATTTCATAATAAAATCTAGAATATCTCATATAAAATGATGGAATAAATAGTTTAGTCATGATTCTACTATAGAAGAATGTGGATTCTATTATAGAAGAATGGCTGCAGAAGCTGATGGAGTTGGCTCAGATGGCAAAATTGACTACTCTGCTCAAAGAAAAGAACATAAATACTTTTGTTTCCACATGGAAACCGCTTCTGAGCATCATGCTTAATGTGGAAAAGAATGAAACTTTGATTTTGGTTTTCACACATTGACTGATAGACTTTTGTAGAAATAACTGGCTTATACTATTGTGATAAAACAAACAGTTGTGATTTGTTGTTAATGCCTTATTCTACTGCAACAGATAGAGTCAGAAGTCAATGTTTCTTTTTCTTATTCTTTCCCTAACCTTCCTCACCTTTCACCTTCCCCTACACTGTCCTCTTATTTGCTTTTGTATTTTATAATACCTTTTAACCTAATAAAAAATTTAGAGATAAAAAGACTTAACTTAGATCAAGTGAGGTACTAATACCACTCTATAAAGCCTTAGCAAGACCACACCTAGAGTACTGCATCCAGTTTTGGTCACCACATTATAAAAAAGATGTTGAGACTCTAGAAAAAGTACAGAAAAGAGCAACCAGGATGATTAGGGGACTGGAGGCTAAAACATACAACAAACAGTTGCAGGAACTGGACTTGGCTAGTCTAGTGAAGAGAAGGACCAGGGGAGACATGATAGCAGTCTTCCAATATTTAACGGGATGCCACAGAGGGGAAGGGGTCAAGATATTTTCTAAAGCACCTGAAGGCCAGACAAGGAATAATGGATGGAAACTGAACAAGGAGAGATTTAACCTGGAAATAAGGAGAAACTTTCTGACAGTGAGAACAATCAACCAATGGAACAGCTTGCCCTCGGAAGTTGTGGGACTTTCAATGCCATTTGGAAATGGTGTAGGGTCTCCCGCTTGGATGGGGGGTTGGACTAGATGACCTTTAAGGTCCCTTCCAAGTCTGATTATCTGTTATCTGTTTATCTTTTGATCTAAACTAAAGTTGGGGGAGGGGGAATAAAACATCTAAGCTGCAGATAGAATGTTTGAAATGAAATGCTTACATTGGGCAGGGTTAAAACTAGTCCTTCCATTATGTGATTAATGTGCTCCTACAACCACTTATTAAAAGGGGTCCTGGAAAGGAGATGAGATCAGCCAAACGATCCTCCCATTCACGACACAGTGTATGTGGAGGAATGGGATGAAGATCATGAAATGCAAGTCCTATATGCCATCCGCTTCTGTCAACAGGCCTGGTTCTGCTGAGAGATTTCTGCTTCTGTTGAACTGTTTAAAAATATATTTACGGCTCGGTATACAAAGCAATAATCTAGTTAAATATTTTTTCCAGAACTTAGAGATATAAACTGTTTACTCAGAAGATATTCCTGCTGTGTTCTGTTGAGCTTACTCCTTAAATATATACAAAGAAGATTGAAATATATTTTTCTGCTTCCTGGGCATAAAAAAGATTATGTTTTGGGACAATTATTTGTGTAAAAATTCAAACATTATAAACCAGAGCTGTATTTTTTAATAAGTAAAGGTAATGGGCTGGAAAAAGTATACAATAAAATCCCGCTTTTATTTGATCATAAATTAAGTACTTCTGTTTTCAATATCAGCAAGCTGTACAATATCAGCTATAAGCTATATTGTACTCTTCCTTTGTTTACTATCAGTAAAATTTACTTATACACTTACTCCAAGGAAAAAATACAGGTAGTCCTTGACTCAACAGCCCAACTGAGTCCCAAATTTCCATTGTTAAATAAGACTGTTGTTAAGTGAGTTTTGCCCAATTTAATGACCTGTCTTACCACAGTTATTAAATGGATCATTTGGTCATTAATGGCTTCCCCATTGGCATTGCTTGTCAGAGGGTCACATGAGGGAAGGAACTGAGGATTTGAAATGCAAGCACATGTAAACAGGCCTCGTTCTTGCAGAGAGATTTCTGTACCTATTATACCGTTTAAAAATATATTTATAGCTCCGTGTACATGGCTGGCTGGGGAATTATGGGAGTTGAAGTCCACACATCTTATAATTGTCCAAATTTGAAAAGCACTGCCTTAGAGTTAAAACTCACTCCAATCCTCCTTACACCCTAGAAACTACCAAAAACATTTTGATTGAATAACTTATGATCACTATCTTTAATTTATTTCCTTTTGAATTGCTTATATTGACTTAATTGTTAATATTATTTGATTTGGTTTTGTTAGCAATTCAAGTAATGCTGAATTGCTAACAAAACGCATATCACGCTAAGCCATATTTAGCCTTTGCTTCGTACGATACGAGAAGAAAATAATTGTGGTTGACTCATGAATGATTAAATAAACCAAGGTTTATTGTAGTGCCAGAAACCTAGACACCGAGTCTGTCTGCTGTTATAAAATTTGAAAAATGAAGTTGATTTAAAAAGGAGTCCTCTTTTCCAGACAAACCCCACAATCATATATTGAGACAAGCAAAGTGCTATTCTTTCAAAGCAGGTTGTTTAATAATTTGTGCACAGATAAAAATCTTTTTCATCTCACATCAAAATTCAAAACAATTAAATGTTCCTCACACAGACAGCAGCTTCAGAGCTACATAGCATAGGATTTATATTTTATGGTAATTTACTTCCATCCAGCCCCTTCCCAAAAGTGAGACCATTTTCACTGATGGGTTCACTTTAAAACAAAATAACAATAAATGGGGTGATTTTAGCTAGGTGTATAGTTGGTTGACCGTTTCAGTCCACAACACATTGGCAGACTTGCCAGTTTAAAATAGGGCAGAATGAATAATTTATGAAGTCATACCTATGAATTATACTGAGACAGGTATCACAGAACAATAAGTGAAATCATAGCCACATATTTGTTTAAGGTTGCATTTATACTTGTAATTTTTCCTTCGCATGGAAAATGGCAAATTCCACTGTTCCTAATATACATATATACATATATACATATATACATATATACATATATACATATATACATATATACATATATACATATATACATATATACATATATACATATATACATATATACATATATACATATATACATATATACATATATACATATATACATATATACATATATATATATATATATATATATATATATATATATATATATTTGTTTTCTGAGGTTCTCGCGGGTACTTGTATGTGGATCTTTGGTTATTCGGGTTTTCTCCCGCGTAAGATTGGAAGTATCTGGGCAACGTTTCGATGAAGTCTCATTCATCATCTTCAGGCTTGGTCTTCAGCTCTGTGCTTCTCAGAGTGAATATATATATATATATATATATATATATATATAAAACCTGCTGAAGTGTTCAGTTTTGGCGATAGTTCTGGTATTTTTAAAGTCAATCTCATGTCCTGTGGCTTTGAGGTGTTGGACCAGGGAAGAGGTCGGTTCTTCCTTTTTGATTGAGTTCTTATGTTCTTCAATGCTTTCAATTATGTTCTTTAAAAATACCAGAACTATCGCCAAAACCGAACACTTCAGCAGCAGAATCATCAGAGAAGCCATAGAGATAGAAAAACGCCCACACAGCATGAATAAACGAGATGATGCCTCCTGCCTACCAGCCATTTGGAAACCCGCCCTCATGAACAGACGCGTACCTAACATGAAGAGTGACACCAGACCCACACCCCTGATAGCCACACAAGATGCCGCCACCACACTTCCATGTAGAAAGCAGACTCACACCCACACAGAAGATGAAACACGACCATGGACCAGAAGCTGCACTGCAGCTGCATCACTACCCACCTCAAACCCCTCTGAGCCATACATGAAGCGAACTGACCCCCACAATGAAGATGCAGCACGACCACGAACTCGAAGCCAAACAGCAAGATCACAGCTCACCAGCTCAAACCTTCCAGCAACTAAGACTAACCTGAGCACAATCAAGCCCCCACCTGAACAGAACACGCCTCCAGCCAATCAGAACACAGCCAATCCCCCAACCAATCAGAACACAGCCAAGCCCCCAGCCAATCAAGTCACACCCCCAGGAGCAGTTAAAAGGAAGAAGCAGCTGCAAGCTCACATCACTCTGAAAAGCACAGAGCTGAAGACCAAGCCTGAAGATGATGAATGAGACTTCATCGAAACGTTGCCCAGATACTTCCAATCTTACGCGGGAGAAAACCCGAATAACCAAAGATCCACATACAAGTACCCGCGAGAACCTCAGAAAACAAATATTGCACCTCTACGGGGAGGAAACCCACCATCTGACCAGGACTTATGAAAAACTTGAAGTCCAAAGAGCTTCCATTTTATGTGACCTCGCATTCCTATGCAACTGCCGAGATCAAAATTTAATTCCCACAAGCTTCCAATTGAAATTCCACACCAACACAGCAGCCACCAAACGCATCCTAAAAAGAACAGAATTGGCCCTAATTAGAAATGAACTTCACACAAAAAGATTTCTCCTAGACCAAATCAACAAAGATCTCCTTACACTTCACCTCAGACTCAGCAACAAGATTCACCCCTTACTTTGGGACAAATCCAAACAGCTCGCTGTCTGGAGAGCCGAAACACAGACCACCCTCAAGACAGACACACACACCAACAAACTCAGAAAACTACAACAACGCCAGAAACCAACTCCTCCCCCCTCACAGCCACACATGAAACAAACAGTGCACAACATCTCAGACAAGATCCTCACCGAAGCCGAAACCAAGGTCCTTTCTAAAGGATTCAACTTTGCTGTCGCTCCCAAACACATCCCCACAGAAACCATCATATGCGGAGTTGAAACCAGCCTGACCAAAACCAACCCTGATGACGCTAATAGAATCAGACTCGAAATCACCAACATCCTCTGCACTAGCAAACCACCCAAAAGCAACTTATCCAAAGAAGAACAAACTGCACTACTTAACCTGAAAGAAGACACCAGCATAATAATCCTACCAGCAGACAAGGGAAACGCGACAGTGGTTATGAACACATCTGACTACCAATCCAAGTTAACCAACCTACTCCAAGACCCCACATACAAACCCCTAAAGACAGACCCCACCACCTACCTAGAAAAAACCACCAGATCCAAAATAAAAGCCTCCCCCATCAGCGAAGAAATCCAGCAAAGAATCATACCCAGAGAGAAATCATCCAGATGCCCTAAACTTTATGGTCTCCCCAAGATACACAAAGAAGGAACCCCACTTAGACCAATAGTCAGCTCCATAGGCTCACCTCTACAAAACCTAGCCAAATTTCTCGCCAAACAACTACAGCCCTATGCAGAATCCATCAACTCACACGTAAGAAACTCATTCCAGTTCATCGAGATCATAAAGAAACAAAACTTACAACCCAGTGACCTACTAGTGAGCTTCGATGTCATATCCCTCTTCACCCAAGTGCCAATAAAAGAAGCCTTGACAGCCATCCAAAACAAATACAACCCCCCCAAGCACATCCTAGATCTGACCAACCACTGCCTATCCAATACATACTTCACCTACAACAGACAAAAATACAAACAAATAGAAGGAGCACCCATGGGATCACCCCTCTCACCTGTCATCGCTAACCTCTACATGGAACACTTTGAAACACAAGCTCTAGAAAAATATGATCACAAACCCAAACTCTGGCTCAGATACGTAGATGACACCTTCATAATCTGGCCACACGGGAAAGAAAAACTGAACAACTTCCTCACACACCTCAACAGCCAACACCCCAAAATACAATTCACCATGGAAACAGAAGCTAACAACCAACTTCCCTTCCTAGATGTCTTGCTATACAAAAAATCCAATGGCTCCCTAGGACACACCATCTTCCAGAAGAAAACACATACAAACCGCTATCTACACGCACTCTCACACCACCACCCAGCACAGATCAATTCCGTAGCTGAGACACTCATCTCCAGAACAAAATGCTTAGCCGATGAACAACACCTAGAGACCGAACTACACACTCTCACCGGCGTGCTGACAGCCAATGGATTCCAAAGAAAGAAGATCACCCACCTAATCCAAAAAGAAACCCCAGCCAAAATCCAAGACAAAGAACAAGAGAATGGCAAAGCCCTCCTCCTATATATAAAAGGACAAAATCAGCAAGATCCTCCAAAAACACAACATTAAGACAGCATTCTGCACAAACAGAAAGATATCCACCATCCTAAGAAACCCTAAGGACAGAATCGAGTTAGAAAATCAAGGAGTATACGAAATCCCTTGCACTGCCTGCCCCACCACATACATTGGACAGACTAACAGAAGAATAGGTGCACGCATTGAAGAACATAAGAACTCAATCAAAAAGGAAGAACCGACCTCTTCCCTGGTCCAACACCTCAAAGCCACAGGACATGAGATTGACTTTAAAAATACCAGAACTATCGCCAAAACCGAACACTTCAGCAGCAGAATCATCAGAGAAGCCATAGAGATAGAAAAACGCCCACACAGCATGAATAAACGAGATGATGCCTCCTGCCTACCAGCCATTTGGAAACCCACCCTCATGAACAGACGCATACCTAACATGAAGAGTGACACCAGACCCACACCCCTGATAGCCACACAAGATGCCGCCACCACACTTCCACGTAGAAAGCAGACTCACACCCACACAGAAGATGAAACACGACCATGGACCAGAAGCTGCACTGCAGCTGCATCACTACCCACCTCAAACCCCTCTGAGCCATACATGAAGCGAACTGACCCCCACAATGAAGATGCAGCACGACCACGAACTCGAAGCCAAACAGCAAGATCACAGCTCACCAGCTCAAACCTTCCAGCAACTAAGACTAACCTGAGCACAATCAAGCCCCCACCTGAACAGAACACGCCTCCAGCCAATCAGAACACAGCCAACCCCCCAACCAATCAGAACACAGCCAACCCCCCAACCAATGAGAACACCCCCCCATCCAATCAGAACACAGCCAAGCCCCCAGCCAATCAAGTCACACCCCCAGGAGCAGTTAAAAGGAAGAAGCAGCTGCAAGCTCACATCACTCTGAGAAGCACAGAGCTGAAGACCAAGCCTGAAGATGATGAATGAGACTTCATCGAAACGTTGCCCAGATACTTCCAATCTTACGCGGGAGAAAACCCGAATAACCAAAGATCCACATACAAGTACCCGCGAGAACCTCAGAAAACAAATATATATATATATATATATATATATATATATATATATATATATATATATATATATATATATATATATATATATATATATATATATATATATATATATATATATATAAAGTTGTAGCAATGTTTCAGCAGAATCTCATCTGTTCGTCTGTGAGTTAGACTTTTACAGTGGTTTCAGATTTAAATTTGGGGCAGCCTATTGCTGTGACAGAATGGTTTTTTCTTCATCCTGATTGGTTGAGAGTCTTGGTCTGTGTTTATTGGTCTTGGAGTTTGCTGTGTTCTGCTTCTAATATCTTCTGTCTGTTTTTTTGGCTCTTTTTGTGTCTTGATTGGCTGGCAACATTGTGTTACTTTATTGGAGGCTTTCAGTGCAGCTTGGCTTCGGGTAAATGGACGGCTATCATTAGTTAGGAAGCTGGGTTTCATCTGGGTGCCTGGTTGGGATGTGTTTGAGCTGGAGGTATCAGGGGGGATCTGTTTGTGCCCAGGTGTTTGCCTGGGCTTGTGGTGTGGAGATTTTTTTGTTTGTGAGTGCAGGCTTCCAAATGATTGACAGCCTGGTGGAATCATCTCTTCTGTTTATGCTTTCTGGTCTTTTTTTCAATCTCTATGGCTTCTCTGATGATTCTGTGGCTGGGATTTTCTATAGTGGCTAGGGTTTTGGTGCCATTGAAGTTGATGTTATGACCTGTGGCTTCTATGTGTTGGACTAGTGAGGAAGTGTGTTCCAGCTTTTTCACTGCATTTTTGTGTTCATCCAGGCGGGTGCTTATTCTTCTGTTGGTCTGTCCAATGTATGTGGCCGGGCATGATGCACAGGGGACTTCGTATATGCCTTGGTTTTCCAGGTCAGTTTTGTCTTTGGGGTTCCTGAGGATGGCTGCTATTTTTCTGTCTGTTTTGAAGGCAGTCTTGATGTGGTGTCTGTATAGAATCTTACTAATTTTGTCTGTAGTGCCTCTTATGTAGGGCAGGACAGCTGTTCCATAGGTCTGTTCATCATCTGGATCTCTATTATGTCTCAGTGTGTTTTTATGGATCAAGTTGGTGATTTTGCTTTTGTGGAAGCTATTGGCTGTCAATATTTTAGTCAGGGTGCATAGTTCAGTCTTAATGTGTGTATTGTCTGCCAGGCGTTTGGTTCTAGTAATTAGTGTTTTAGCCACAGAGTTTATATGTGCTGGGTGGTGGTGGGATTGGGCGTTGAGGTAGCGGTTGGTGTGTGTTTTCTTCTGGTATATGGTGTGTCCTAGTGTGCCATCTGTTTTTTTGTAGATTAGTACATCTAGGAATGGTAGTTGTTTGTTTGTTTCCGTTTCCATGGTGAACTTGATTTTGGGGTGTGCGCTGTTTAGGTGTGTTAGGAAATTGTTTAGGTTTTCTTGTCCATGGGGCCAAATCACGAATGTGTCATCGATATATCTTAACCATAGTTTGGGTTTGAGTATGGCATTGACCAGGGCTCTGGATTCGAATTCTTCCATGTTTGCAATGACAGGTAACAGTGGTGATCCCATGGGGGCTCCTTCAATTTGTTTGTATCTTTCTCATTTGTATATGAAATATGTGTTGGTTAAGCAATGTTCTGTTAGTTCCATGAGGTGTTTAGCTGGTTGGTATTTATTTTTGATCATTTCGAGGGTCTCTTTTATCGGGACTTGAGTGAATAGTGAAACCACGTCAAAACTTACAAGTCAAAACTTGCTCCACGTGTAGATCTTTGATCATTTCCAAGAAGTGGTATGAGTTTTGTACATGAGAAGCTGCTGTTTCAGCATGGGGCTGTAGCTCTTTTGCTAGGTGTTTAGCTAGGTTTTGTAGTGGTGCTCCTCTGGAGCTGACTATGGGTCTGAGAGGTATGCCTTCTTTGTGTATTTTTGGGAGGCCGTATAGTTTGGGGCATCTGGAAGATTTCTCTCTAGGTATGATCGTGTGTTGGATCTTTTTGCTCATGTGGCTGGTTATAATTTTCTTCTTGGTTAATTTTTCCAGATATGTGGTTGGGTCTGTGTTTATGGGTTTGTATGTGGAGTCTTGGAGTAGGTCTGTCAATTTAGTTTCATAGTCTTTTCTGTCCATTACTACAGTGGCATTCCCTTTATCTGCTGGGAGGATGTTTATGCTGCTGTCTCTTTTCAGGGTTTGTAGCGCTTTAATTTCATTTTGCTGTAAGTTGCTTTTGGGTGGTTTGCTTGTGCATAGAATGTTGGAAACTTGGTGTCTTATTTTATCAGCTTCATCTGTATTTAATTTAGTTAGGCTGGATTCTACTGCACATATGATGGATTCTGTGGGGATTTTTTGGGGTGCATAGCATAATTGAATCCTTTGGTTAGGACTTCTGTTTCTGTTTTGGTGAGTTCTCTGTTGGAAACATTGTACACTAATTGTTTCAGGTGTTGTTGTGAGTTGGGGGTTTTCTTGTCATGTTCTAATTTCTTTAATTTTTTCAAGAGCTTTTCCTGTTTGTAAATGTTTGCAGATTCAGCTCTCCAAGTTGTAAGTTGTTTTATCTTGTCCCAAAGTAGAGGGTGGATTTTGCTGCTCAATTCCAGGTGTAGTGCGAGCAAATCTTTGTTCAACTGATCTAATTGGAATCTCTTAGTGTGGAGCTCGTTCCTTAGTTGAGCCATTTCAGTTCTTTTCAGGATGCGTTTAGTGGCTGCTGTGCTTTGATGAAATGTTAATTTGAAGCAGGTTGGTGTAGTGTTGTTGTCTCTGCAGCTGTGTAGGAATTGGAGGTCACATAGTATTACTGCTCTTTTAATTTCCAGTTTCTCGTAGGTTTTGATCTGGTTGTTTATTCCCTCCCCGTAGAGGTTTGATATTTGTTTTCTTAAGTTTTCGCGGGTACTTACATGTATGGCATTCAGCTTTGTTCGGCTATTTTCCCACGTCATAATAGTGGTGCTTTTAAAGTTGTAGCAACGTTTCAGCAGAATCTCATCTGCCATCATCAGGCTTCTGTATTGTTGTGTCCGCGAAATGATGCCAGGAGTCGGTGACTTCAAATCATGCTCTTTTATTTAAAGTTGGAACCGAACTGGGGCAAAGGAAAAAGTTTGCGGCTTTTATTCCTTTAGCCGCGGTGGCCGCGGCCAATGGCACCGCTTTGAATCTCCCGCGATTCGAATGGACCAATCGCGGGAGATTCTTAGAGAGCCAATCGGCGCGGCTCGCCTGACCAATCAGAGTGCCCCACGCTTTGGCCAATCAAAGCGCGGGGATCTCAAGAATGCTAATTAGGGACAGAACACCTCTCCCCTCTTGGTTCAGTCCTTACGTCGCGTAGTCACGTAGGTAGGCGGGGCTCCATCTGAGCCTACTGGACCTGCGCAGCTCAGTCGTAGGTTGGATCCCGGCCGGTTCGGTCGGGATCTCTGTTGCTCCTGATGCCGTCGTGGGAACTGGCTGGTCGGTCGGGCCGGGCCACTCTCCGTAGCTCCCTACTGGGCCTCCCGGGTTGGTTGAGCTGCGGGTTTCGCCGCTCCCACTCGGTCTTTCCGGGTCGGTCGAGCTGGCCTGGCTGTCTCTTCCTGGCGAGGGGTCGTGATGGCTGCTTTCCGGTAAGTATGGCTGGTTTATTCTTCTTTGGTTTTGGTCCCTTGGGTATTCCCTCCCCCCTTGGTTTGTGTTGTGGGGGTTGGTTTCGCCTGTTTGTGCGTCGGTGGTCTCTTGGTTGGCAGTCCTCGACCTTAATTGGTCGATGTGGCGTTTCCACACTCGTCCGTCTGCTGTTTGTAGCCGGTACGAGTGTGGGCCTGTTATTTGTGTGATGACGGCCTGTATCCATAGTGGGTCTCCCGTCAGGTTTCTTGCATATACGGGGTCGCCGGGTGTGAAAGTTCATTCTTTGCTGTTTGAGTCTGGGGGCTTCTCCGGGTTATACGTGGGGTGTAACCTGTCGAGTGGGGACCTTAATTTCCTCCCCATTAATAGTTCGGCTGGGCTCTTATTCGTTGTGGTATTTGGGGTTATGTGTTGGGTGAAGAGTAGTTTGTTTATTTTCTCCTGGATCTCCCCGTGGTCTATTTTCCGGATGGTTTTCTTAGTGAATTGCACCATCCGTTCCGCCCTACCGTTCGCCGCCAGGTGCGCCGGTGCTGTCAGCGCGTGGCGGACGCCTTTTTCTGCTAGGAATTTTTCGAATTCCAGCGAGGTGAATTGGGGCCCGTTGTCGGAAACGACGACGTCTGGGAGGCCGTGCGTTGCAAAGAGTTTGCAGAGTTCCTTGATCATGGCCTCCGTGGTTGTTGTCTTCATGTTGCTTACCTCCAGCCAGTTGGAGTAAGCGCCTACTGTTATAAGGAAGGTGTGTCCTTTTGTGGGCCCGGCGAAGTCTATGTGAATCCTAGACCAAGGTCCCCTTGGGGTTTCCCACTCTAGGACGGGTGCTGTGGGTGGGCTTGGCCTAGTTTCCTGGCATCGTTGGCACCTTGCTACCCAGGTCTCAATTTGTTTGTCCATCCCTGGCCACCAAGCGTAACTTCTGGCCAGGGCTTTAGTCCTAACGATGCCAGGGTGCCCCTCGTGTAGCAGTTCCAGAACCTTCCCTTGTAGCTTTTCTGGAATGACCACCCTATCCCCCCATAGTATGCACCCTTTTAATAACGAGAGTTCCGTTTGGCGGTTTCGGAACGTTTTGACGGACTCGTCGTAGTCCCTTTCCGGCCACCCTTTCTCTACCCAATGCAACACCCGCGCCAGACGTTTGTCTTTATTAGTCTCTCGGGCAATGTCTGACGCGGTTATGGGCAGGTTGGGTAGAGTCTCTATGCTGAGGGTGGTTGTCGTGGGTGCTGGGTCGGTGTCAGGTTCTGGTAGTGGCAAGCGGCTTAAGGCGTCTGCATGGGAGATCGTCTTACCCGGTCTGTGTATGAGTCCGTAGTTGTAGGCTGCCAGAAACTCGGACCACCTTGTCATTCGGGGAGACAGAATGTTCGGGGTGGCCCAGTTTCCTGCAAGGATTCCCAGCAGCGACTTGTGGTCGGTTATGATGGTGAATGTCCGGCCGTAGAGATACTCGTGGAATCTTTTTATGGCGGCAACGATAGCCAGAGCCTCTTTGTCCAGCTGGCTATAGTTCCGCTCCGGTTTGGTGAGGGTCCTTGAAAAGAACGCGATGGGCGCTTCTTTTCCATCGGGGAGGGTATGGCTGAGGACAGCGCCGACGCCGAAGGGTGATGCATCGCATGTGACGACCAGAGGTAGGGTCTTGTTGTACTGTATAAGGACGGCGTCTGAAATGAGGAGGTCCTTTGTTCTTTGGAAGGCGGCTTGCTCGCGTTTCCCCCAAGTCCAGATCGCCGCCTTGTCCAGGAGCCTATGCAAAGGCTCCGCCACCGTCACCTTTTGGGGCAGGAAGACATTGTAAAAGTTAAGTAGCCCCAGGAATGCCTGTAGTTCCGTCTTCGACTTGGGTGTGGGGGCTTCTTTGATGGCCTTGATTTTTTGGTTTGTGGGGTGAATGCCGTGACGGTCTAGGAGGTATCCTAGGAATTCTACCCGTTCCGTGTATAGTTGGCATTTCTCCCTCTTGACTTTGAGCCCGGTCTCTTTGAATTTGGTAGGACCTCCCTTAGGCGACCCTCTAGTTCGGCTTGGTTGGTTGCCGACACTAGGACGTCGTCGAAGTAAGGTACCACCCCCTTGATGCCTTGCAATAGTCTTTCCATTAGGCTTTGGAATATTCCCGGTGCCATGCTGACTCCGAATTGGAGTCGGTTGCATTTAAATGCCCCCCGGTGGGTGACTATCGTTTGCGCTTCTGCCGTTTGCTCGTCGACTGGCAACTATTGGTATGCCTGGGCGAGGTCGAGCTTGGCGAAAACCTTGCCCCCTCCCAGTGAGTGCAGTAGGTGTTGCACTACTGGGACGGGGTAGGCGCTTTGTTGTAGCGCGCCATTTAGGGTGGCCTTATAGTCCCCACAGATCCTCACCGACCCATCGGGTTTGATCGGGGTGACTATGGGGGTCTCCCACCGGGCGTGGTCTATTGGCTGTAGGACCCCTTGCTTAATGAGCTTGTCAATTTGCTCGTCTATCTTGGGTTTAAGTGCGAATGGCACCCGCCTTGGTTTCAGGTGTTTTGGGGGGACGTTTGGGTCTAGGCTGAATGATATAAGGGGCCCTCGGTACTTGCCTAGGTTTCCGTCGAAGACCTCTTGGAATTCCCGGGCCAGTTGCTGCTCCCAGATGTCGTCGGTGACGTGGTCGACTCCCGTGACTGCGATGCCAAGCGGGGCGAACCATTGCAGTCCCAGTAGGCTTGGGCGGTCGCGGTCAACGATTGTCAGGGGAAGCCTTTCGGTGTGCCCTTTATATGTGATGTTGAAGTGTTTGGTTCCGACTACCGGGATGCGGTTTCCCTGGTAGTCCCTTACGATGAGTCTCTGGCTGTCTAGGTTCCTCCTTTGGATGGTAGGCACCAAGCGCTTTATTTCATGTCATGCTATCATGGAGAGGTAGGACCCGGAGTCCACCTCCATTTTGCATGGTTGGCCCTCGATGCCTACCTCCACGTGGACCTTCCGGGCGTCATTGGTTATGGTGTGGCCGATGGTGACCGTCTGATGGGTCTCCTCTCTTCGCCGGTCGCTCTGGTCCCATCGTGCCGAGCTGCGGGATTTTTTTAGGCGGCAGACACGGGCGATGTGTCCCTTCTTGTCGCAATGCCGGCAGATCGATTCGAAAAACCGGCATTCCAACCTGGGGTGGTCGCCGCCGCAACCGGCACAGTTGGTCCTCAACTTACGACCCCGCCGGTTCCGTGGGTCGCGGCCTGTCTGGAGGCGATGGATGTCCTCCTCGTCATCAGAAGTGCCCGATGCCGAGTGGAAGTCGCCCTGCTGGGTGGTCGTCTTGGGTTGGGCCTCGGCCGACCTCGCAGGGTTGTTGTTTCTGCTGCGGTCCCCAGCTTTCGGTCTGCGCATGCGGTCGGCGGAGGTTCGGGTTGCTTCGGCGGCTGCGGCTGCGGTGAGGGTGTCTGCTAGGCTGATGTTGCCCTTGGCCATCAGCCGGCTCTGGAGGACGGGGTCCCACAAACCGAGCACGATTCTGTCTCGCAGGGCGTCGTTCAGGTTGTCGAATTCACAGAGCCCCCCTAGGTGCCGTAGCTCGGCGACGAAGTCGCTGAAGCTCTCACCTGACCGTTGGTCCCGACGGTAGAATTCGTTGCGTCGGATCAGGATGGATACCTCTGGAGCGTACTGCCACCGAAGTATTGGCTCGAGGACATCCCAGTCCATCGCGGTCGCATCGGCGGGTTTGGCAAGCGCCTTGGCCATCTTGAATACTTCGGTCCCACAGTGGGTCAGGAAGACGGCGCGCTTCATGGGGCCGGTGGCGTCCTTCAGGTCGCTGCACTCGAGGAACATGCGGAATCGGTCGGAGTATGATTCCCAGTCCTCGGTGGCGGGGTTGAAGGGTGTGGGGGGTGCGATTTTCGCCATCGTGGTGGTTCATCTGGCTTCCGTCGGACACGTGGTTCGGTTCAGGGTCTGGATCCCACCTTCGTCGCCAGTGTTGTGTCCACGAAATGATGCCAGGAGTCGGTGACTTCAAATCATGCTCTTTTATTTAAAGTTGGAACCGAACTGGGGCAAAGGAAAAAGTTCACGGCTTTTATTCTTTTTTGAAACAAATTTTTATTAATTTTAAAGATAAAACAACACATCATTAACCATTAAATACATAAACACATAAAACCTCTTAACATTGTAAATCCTTACAAGTCAAACAAAACATTATTTTTATACAGCATAATTCCAATTTATCCCATCTCCATATGGACACACAAATATCTTTCAGCAAATTTCTCATTATTTCTCTTTACTCCTATTCAATTTCATTTCTCTTCCATATTTATCCATTTTATAGTCATCATATTCTTTTCTTTCTGGCTTGTTTAAATTATTCTCATCTAACATTCCTCCAAGGTTTTATTGATTCTTTTTTCCTTTTTTTTATAAAAAACAAATTTTGTTAGTTTTACCATAAACACAATACACAAACATACAAACACAAAACATAAACAAAACTAAAAGATCTTTTCTGAAGGTTGTCTGTTCCCGGGTTAAAACTCTTCACACAGACACAAATTCAAACATCATATTCAACCCATATCTCCTTCCATATCTTATTATCATTTTCTTTTTTATATATATATATAAAAACCATTTTTATCAGTTTTATAAAAACAATGCACAAAGAATCAAGGCATAGCAGCTTATAAATTCTTTTCTAAGAAAAAATAATAATAAAAGATCAATAAGGCATAACATTTCCAGATTATAATATCAATATTTCATATAATATTAACTTCATATCTTGTCCCTACTTCTCCTTTCCATTCAAATTATTTATTAATTAAAATTTTATTGCCTTTTATCAATATACAAAATCCAAAAAAAAAAGCATATATATCCTTCCATATCTTATTACCATTTTCAACAACATTCTTTGTCTGTTCTATTTCCAATTATCCATTCATCTTTTTTTTCTTTTACTATACTTCTCCTGTACACCAATTGGAGTAACATCTATAACTCATTACCCTAACTTAGAAATACTACATATAGCAATCTTTCTTGGGATTCTGTTTAAAAGATTCTAAAATTACATAATAAATTTTATATTCTAAATATACATATAAAATCACACTCTTATATACCCTCCAGAATCCCTCTTTTAATCTAAATTAAATTCACCCATTGTCTCTAAATAAACTTTTTTTCTTTAGGTCTTGCTTCCCCCCATTAAGGCTTCTCCTCCCCCCCTTTCTCTCTTGCTTATTCTTCTCCTTGCCCTTTCTACCCCTTTGCTTTTTCCCTTCGCTTTTCTTACTCCTTTTCCTTTGCTTTCTAACCTTGCCTCCATCTTTTCGCTCATTTTTCTCTCTTTTGGTTGTTTTTATAATTCTTAAAATCCCCTTTTTCTTATCCTTTTTCTCCTCCTCTCCGGAAGGGACCCATTGTTCATCAAAGATGGCTTCTTCTTCCTCTTCTTCCTTGTCCCAGTCCTTCTGCTGCGTAATCAACTTTTCAACAGAACATAACGCCATTTCTAAGAATTGAAACAAAGCGCCCAAAGTATCTTCTTTTTTATATTTTTGATATTCAATCTCTAGTTCATCCACAAACGATGCCATTATAAAAAGGGAAACTTTTTCCAAAACAACCACAAGTATTTTTAATCAAAGACAATCAAAAGCAATTAAAAAAAAAAAATTCCAAAAGTTAATACTTTTCTTCCTTCTTCTCTTTCTCTTTCTGGATTAATTTTTATTCAAAGAGGTCCAATTACCATATGTCTTCCTTTGGGATCCGCAAAGACGTTCTAGACAATCTCCTCCTTTTTCAGCTTCTGCTCCAATTTTTTTTCTCCCTTCCCACTTGCAATGACAATTTTAAATAATCAGAAATCCATACCTCCAGCAAAGATTTTCCAATTTCTTAAATTTTTCAATGTCCAAAAATCCCTTTGTCTCTTAGCTTCAACTTTCAAAGCAATCCACTTTCAATGTCTAATATATCCAAATATTTCTGCTATTTCCGTGGGATGGGAGAGTAAAAAAAAAAAAAGTTCCCTTTAACAGCTTCTCCGCCGCTTTTCGCTCTTCTTAGGGATACAATGTATCCTCCAGCAATTCAAGCAGCTCAATTCCAGGCAATTTAAAAGGTGTTACTTGACCCGGCTCAGACAGAACTTTCACTCTTCACACTTCCTCCAGCACAGTTCTTACCCGGTTGCTGGCTTCTTCGTGGCGGCCATTGCTGACCGCCGCTCCACCGCCTTGGGAAAAAGGGGTTTTCCCGGAGAAGGGGGGGGTCTGCGACACCCCCACCTCCCATCCGACTCCCCTCTCTCTTCAGCTGTCCCTACAGGGCAGCCATATCCCCCTGACCCATCTGGATCGGGGGTACCTCGACGGCTAGCACAGCAGGAATCGCGAGCTGTCGCGAATTCCTGCTGCCCCGAAGCCACGCGAAACCGGAAGTCACGGCTTTTATTCTTTTAGCCGCGGCAGCCGCGGCCAATGGCACCACTTTGAATCTCCCGCGATTCGAATGGACCAATCGCGGGAGATTCTTAGTGAGCCAATCGGCGCGGCTCGCCTGACCAATCAGAGTGCCCCGCACTTTGGCCAATCAAAGCGCGGGGATCTCAAGAATGCTAATTAGGGACAGAACATGTATAGTGTTCGTCTGTGAGTTAGACTTTTACAGTGGTTTCAGATTTAAATTTGGGGCAGCCTATTGCTGTGAAAGAATGGTTTTTTTCTTCATCCTGATTGGTTGAGAGTCTTGGTCTGTGTTTATTGGTCTTGGAGTTTGCTGTGTTCTGCTTCTAATAGTTTCTAATAGCTTCTAATAGCTTCTAATATTAGAAGCAGAACACAGCAAACTCCAAGACCAATAAACACAGACCAAGACTCTCAACCAATCAGGATGAAGAAAAAACTTACATGTATGGCATTCTTACATGTACTTACATGTATGGCATTCAGCTTTGTTCGGGTATTTTTCCACGTCATTGTAGTTGTTCTTTTAAAGTTGTAGTAATGTTTCAGCAGAATCTCATCTGCCATCATCAGGCTTCTGATACATATATATATATATTTGTAATGCTCACATTCATATTCATTTATAGATTTAAAAGTAGATTTGCAACACTACTGCCTAGATGACAATGCCAGAATCACTGAAAAGATCAGTTGTAATAATAAAGGCAAATCTTATCATTCAGCTTATGGTAAATCAGTTAAAGATGCCTCTTCCAAGATGTACATATTGATCCTGCATTTTGTAAACATAGCAATTTTCTTCCCCTGCAATGGACTGAGAACAGCCAAAAAATTCCACTTCCCGGTTACACAAATACAGGCAGTCCTCAAGTTACGACTGCAATTGAGCCCAAAATTTCTTTTGCTAAGTTTAAACATTTGTCAAGTGAATTTTTCCCATTTTACGACCTTTCTTGCCACCGTTGTGAAGTGAATTATTGCAGTTATGTTAGATAACACAACTGTGTAACGAATCTGGCTTCCCTATTGATTTTGCTGGTTAAAAAGTCATAAAATTACATGATCCTGGTACACTGCAACCGTCATAAATATGAATCAGTTGCCAAGTATCTGAATTTCGATCATGTGACCTCTGCCAAGGTTGTAAGTGTGAAAAATGGTCAAAGGTCACTTTTTTCAATGCCATTGTAACTTCGAATGGTCACTAAGTGAACCAGTTTAAGTCAAGGACTATTTGTGTTTTACTCTTCTCTTCGAGGCTGATGGAATATGCAGCCCAGTATGTTCCTCACATGAATGTACTTGTTGCCAGATATATTCCCCATTTCATTCACCTCATCCCCTAAAATAAAGTTTGGGTTGTTTCAAAAATTGATACACAAAATTGACTTGAGATTTTGGAGAATCATACAGTTGTTGAAAAAGGCTATTTAGATCATCAAGTCCATGCTCCCTTTTTGCTTCACCAATCGAGATTAAAGCAGTCCTGACAGATGATTGTCTAAACTTTGTTTGACCATACCCAGTGAACAAGAGCCTACCGAGTCCCTGAGTAATTGGTTTTTATTGTCAAATCCATTTTCTTGTGAGGAAAAAGAAAATTTTTCAGGCACAGAATTACAGTCTACTTTCCTGTAACTTAAATCTATTCTTCTCTGTCCAATATTCTCAAATGTCATACCACCTAATCACTTCGCAATCACCTTCTATTCTGAGATCTTTTTCACAAGTACTGTTAAAATCCACCCAATTTACATATGCTGTACATATTTGCTGTTGTCCCACAGAAAACATTAGAAATGGCCTTTCATTAACTTCATCATTTTCCTAACCTGTCTATATTTTTTGAATTTAATTTCTTCCTTTGCGAGTCTTGTCTAACTCACCCAATTTTGGGTCATTTGCAGATCAGATAACTCTCCTTCTGCCTCTTCATCTGAGTCCTTAATAAGGACAAGCCCGGTAAATCACATTAATTAATGTCACTAGAAAAGCAAAAATAGTCAAAGGACACAGAGACCAATGAACTTGATGGCACTTTACTCTGGTTGAGTGAGATGAACGCTTTTTAAGGATAATTCTTCTGAGATACTACATAAAGGTTGGATATGCCATCAGTAAATATACCTTCTTCTGTATATCCTAGAATGCCATTCCTCTGGCATTAGAGATGAAAACTCAGCTTCTCTCAAATCATCCATCCATCAGTCTCACACTTCAGTTCCATGGCTTCAACCGGCACTCATAATTTCCTCACGGAATACATTACTTGACTGAAAATACTACCAGCAGACATTTTATTATGTGTTTCACGAGCAGCTGGGCTGTTGCTTCTTTTCTTTTTACCTGAAGAAGTCCTCAGCATTTTTTCCAACCTTAACTCATTGTGAGCTTTGCTTCTCCTGTCACCATTTCTATAGTTTTGGGCTGCTTCAATGCGCTCTGGCTTTGTTGTCCTGTGCCTTTTCCCACTTTGTATATGTGCCATGTTCTGTTTTGTTATGGAGTAGTTTAAACCTCCATGTGCAGCTCCATTTGCTTCTTCTGTCGTCTTCCCTTTTTCTCTCCCTCTCCTTCTCAGCCAAGTTTTTAAGTGTTTCCTACCTCCTTATTCCTCTCATTTTAGTTAGATACTGTATCTTGATTTGTTTGTTTTATGTGGAATGAAGAATTTTCCTTGGCATGCACTGAGGAACCCATCGGTATTCCTATTTTAGACTCTGAAAGTTTGGCAGGTATGTATCGGTGTAACATGCCAAATCAAATCTAGTTCTAATCATGAATAAGCTGCTTACTTATCACTGGTGTGTTAGACAATACGGCACACTGCAATCACTGCCAGACTGATTACCCTCCATTTTGGCTCTTACCCCAACTGCCGTTGTGGTTTTCAATATGCAAACGTTCCAGAAGAAACCACGATCAAGGTCAGAGCCCTGGTGGCTGAGCTTTTTCCCAACCCTTCACATTATCATTTGCCTTCATTGTCCAGCGATCCAAGATGAAAATCCTTCGGATTTGGACAATTTGGAAAGGCCCATTTCAAAGGTGATTCCTCAGTTATAGAACTGGTAATAGCAAGATGTTGTTGGAAGAAATATCCATCTGGGTTCAATTCCAAGTGGGGAGAAAGACACTGGAAACATGGAGGCTGCTCAGAAGGATGGTTTAATAGTGAACATGTATTTGAAGTCCTGGGTACCTGACCATATGGAGTAGAGGGTGAGTGTCATTTATACCTTCTCTTGGGCTTTGTCCTTGAGCTTCCTGTTCCTATAGCAGGGGCATGTATCCTATTGGTTGCAGACTCCCATTTGTAGTCATGTTTGTCTGAATCCAGTTTGGTTGAACCTTGCTGGGTGATGTAATGAATGTAATGACTTGGTTGTGCCATGTAGTGAGCTAGATAATCCTATTATGTCCTGGAGGGTCATGTCTTAATCCCATCACCCTGGAACTGAGGTCTTCTGTTTTGTAGATAGGCTGGCCCAGCCTTAATGTGCACCAAATATCTGCTGGGGGCGGGGAGCTGCTTTCTGTCTTTAAAAGCCTGCTTCTCCTTTGCTCATCCATGGAAATATAATATCCTGCCTTCTTAATATTTCCCAAAACGTTTCATTCTTCTAGGAGAGGGATGGGTGCTAACTTTCTTCAACGTCGTGCAAGCTTTTTAAAGAGGTATTTAGGTGAGCTTTTCATGTGAACTGAGCCATAGTTATTCTTCTTTCCCTTTAGAAAGCTAAGAACTTTGCTTTTAAACCAAGAGGTAGAAGGGGAAAGATGCTGTGACTGAATAAGGATTCCTTTTGTAACTGTTTCCTAGCTTCTTGTTTTGCTGATGTCTGTAAATCCATCAGTTAGAAAGGACAAACCGCACTGGAATAATCAGGGCTGAAAGAGAATGGATACTTAACATTTCCAGGGGTTTCCCATAAAGATTCTTCAAGAGGTGAGTCAAATAAGTTGTCAGCTGTCCAAACCTCACCCTTTCCTTAAACCGTTCCAAATTGACAACATCACTTCTCCAGAAAGGTGGACCATAAATGCCACTTGGTAGCAGTGGTGGGATTCAAAAATTTTTTACTACCAGTTCTGTGGGCATGGCTTGGTGGGCATGGCTTGGCTTGGTGGGTGTGGTTTGGTGGGCATGGCAGGGGAAGGCTACTGCAAAATCCCCATTCCCTTCCCACTCCTGGGGGAAGGATACTGCAAAATCCCATTCCCTCCCTACCCCACTAACCTGCTTTCCAGCTCCATTCTCCTGTGCAGGGCAACCAAAGAAGACCCAGCCGATCAGCTGGGACTCGGGAGACAGAGAATAGAAGGGGGCGGGGCCAGTCAGAGGTGGGATTTGCTGGGTCTCTGAACTACACAAAATTTCTGCTATGGTTCTCCAGAACTGGTCAGAACCTGCTGAATGCCACCTCTGCTTGGTAGAGAGAAGCTCTTGTGGTAGCTAAACCATCAAACTGTATTACAAGAAAATAGACATGATAGTAGTTACCATGATTAAGGAGAAAGAGGAAGGAAGCAATATGCTTCTAAAACAGCTATCCTTTTCCAGAAAGAAGAGTGGAGTGAAGTTGGTACATAAAAGCACCAAGGTGCTTACCGTCTCTGTCCTATTGTTTCTTTTATTTTTCTTATATGTACCCATTTCATGTATTTATAACTATGTATATACTTATACCTATTATCTTGTAAGCGATTGACTACTTCGGCAGATCACTGGCTGATCGGGTCTCACTGGCTCAAGGTTGACTCACCCTTCCATCCTTCCTAGATAGGTAAATTGAGGACCCAGATTGTTGGAGGCAATAGGCTGACTCTGTAAACTACTTAAAGAGGGCTGTAAAGCACTGTGTAGTGGTATACAAGTCTAAGTGCTATTGCTATTCCTTCCCCTCTTTCCTTCTTTTTCCTTCCTTGCTCTCTTCCCATCTTTCCTCCTTTTTCTTTGTCTTTCCTCTTTCCTCTTTCCCCTTCTCCTTTCCTGTCCCTTCCTGCATGCTCCAATGCATTTCTCCTTTTGTTTTGGTTTTAGTTTGTTTTGCTAGCCCTCTGCCAGTGAAAACAGAATTGGAGGAGGGCTTGAGTTTGACACCTCTGGTTTACATGATACATCTATCTATGTTAGACCAATTTTCTGGCACTGCTCTGATGACATGGAAATAAAAGTTGGAGCAAACCGTTTTTAATCCGATAAATACCCAGAGGAGATTCAAAGTGTTATTCACATTATCAGCTTTCGCTTTTATTGGTCCTTTGTTGCTTTATTGCCTTTCCTCTTAAGTAGTCTGACTCTGCTTTCTGAGAAATGAAAAACCTTGAAGGGAGGGGAAGTGATAACTAAAAGCAGGAGATAGCTACCCTGTTTCTCCAACAATACGGCCTCCCCCAATAGGAAGTCCCAGCATGTTTTATAGGCATGAAATGAAATTAAGCCCCTCCCCTCCCAAATTAAGGCCTATATTAAAACATGCGAAATGGGGGGAAAAGGCGGGGGGGCTTGCTGTTAGGAAGTACTTTTGTTGCACACCCGGACATGGTGCTGCCTGCGTTGACCCTGATACAAAGTGCCCTACCAATGCCGAGGTCAACATCCAAGCCGTTGCCACCCACCTGCCCGAAGATGCAAGGGAGGGGGAATTAAGTCACCCCCAAAAAGACAGCCTAGCCATTTTTTCGGGGCTCAAAAAAAAAATAAGACCCGGCCTTATTATATGAGAAACACGGTAGTGATAACTGTTAAGTTCTGCGTATGGGTGCAAGAAATGGAGACAAGACAATGAACAGTGAACTTCAACTTTTTATTTAACATTGTGGAACAGATCAAAAACTACGGCAGCAATAGCCCTTTTTATAGGCAAGCTGCTGATCAAATAACCAATAAGAAATGGGAAGCGTTAGATCCCTTAACCAATGAAAGAGGCCTGCTAATAGCCAATCAGATTCTCCTGAATGGACCAATCAGATGTCGCTATTATCGGCCAATCAGGGCCAGAACCCTGCACTTCTCTAAAGGTTTTAATAATTTTTATTTAAGCACTTTTATTAATTCACAACAATAACCACAACAACAACAGTAGAAAGAGGCACGGTAGTTTGTGCAAGAGAAGATGTTATGGTCTAAATTGGAAATATTAAACTGTGTGAAGTGGGTGGCTTTTGTGAATAGGAAAAGAATAGGGAAATTGATAGTACCTGCAGTTATGAATATATATGAGTAGCTGACATTGTAGTAGCTGGAGACAGAAGCAGAGGTGGTATTCAGCAGGTTCTGACCAGTTCTGGAGAACCGGTAGCAGAAATTTTGAGTAGTTTGGAGAACCAGCAAATCCCACCTCTGACTGGCCCCACCCCCATCTATTCTCTGAGTCTCAAGTCCCAGCTGATCAGCTGGGTCTTCTTTTGTTGCCCTGCACAGGAGAATGGAGCTGGAAAGCAGGTTAGTGGGGGTGGAGAGGGGATTTTGCAGTATCCTTCTCCTGCCACACCCACCAAGCCCACCACACCACCAAGCCAAGCCCACAGAACCAGTAGTAAAAAAAATTTGAATCCCACCACTGGACAGAAGTCTCAATGAAAACAAGCTAGAAAAAAAATAGGAAATTACAAACATTTTTTTTTTTTTGAAAAAGTTTTTATTAATTTTCTACAAACAAACAAGACAAACAAAACATAAAAACATCAAATCTTATATGTACATCCAGTGTGTCAGTTGGTTCATCATTTTTGTGCATTCATTCTGTAGTCTCAATTACAATTATGTTACATAACAACTCATATTGTCAATCCAAAATTATATATCCTAATATCACTAAAAAAAGAAATTTTTGACTATATTTTTAATCATTTTTGCTTAATGAGCTAACAATACTTTAAACCAGTTTACTCTATAACAAATCATCTAATCATATCAAATCAATCCTAAAAAATCCTTTATAAATATAATAGCAAATAGCAAAATAATGACAAAATAAAGATAATCCTTACTCTCTAGCATTCTAAATATTCTATTATCGTATTTTATCATCTAGCCATTTATAAAAAAGATCCCAAATTTCGTAAAATTGTTTATCCTCTTGCTCTCTAATTTCAAATGTCAATCTGCTCATCTCAGCACATTCCAATATTTTCTTAATAATTTCTTCCTGTAATGGTATTTTCTCATTCTTCCAATTTTTAGCAAATACAATCCTGGCCGCTGTTAATACATTTACAATCAGGTATTTCAAATCTTTACTATATATATCAGGTAAAATTCCCAATAAGAAGATCTCTGGTTTCAAATCTATATGTTTCTTTGTCATTTTTTCCAACCACATGCGAATTATAGTCCAATATTTTCTAGCATCCTCACAAGTCCACCACATATGGTAATACGAGCCGGGTATCTGATGACATTTCCAACATTTTTCAGATTTGTTCTTAAACATTCTTGCTATTCTTGTCGGAGGAAAGTGCCACCTGTAAAACATCTTATACAAGTTTTCTTTATATGCTGTTGACATTGTCATTTTATAATTTTGAGACCACAATTTCTGCCATTTCTCCAAATCAATCCCATATCCAAAATTCTTCCCTCAAACAATCATAGTTTCTTTAACTTGTTCTTCCTCTAATTTCATTCCCAGTAAATAACCATATAATTTTTTAATCACCTTCTCATCAGTACCCATCAAGATCTTGTCTAAATCAGTCTGTTTATCATAAAATCCCTCCGTTTTAGAATCTTCATCATACCTTGAGTGTATTTGTGCATATGAAAACCAATTCATCCTTATACCTTGTTCTTCTAAGTTTTGGATCGATTTAAGTTCACCCTTTTCATCCAAAAGTTCCCCATATCTAACTGTTTGTTCCTTCTTGTAAATTATAGGATAGGAAAATGCTTCAATGGTCGATAACCAAACTGGAATTTTCAAATAACATTGTCTTTTTATCTTCTCCCAATTTAACCACAGAGACTCCCGTACATAATGTCTTCTAAAATAACCCTGTGTTTTAGTTCCCTTATACCATAAAAAAGCATGCCAACCCAACAGCAAGTCATGCCCTTCTAGTGTCAACAACCTATGTTTCCTTAATGTTATCCATTCTTTGACCCACATCAAACTTGCAGCTTGATAATACAATTCCCAATTAGGCAGACCAAAACCTCCTCTAATTCTAGCATCTTGCAAAAGCTTTAACTTTATTCTCGCTTTTTTACCTTGCCATATAAACTTCAACATAATTTTATTTAGATCTTCAAAATAGTCTTTTCCAAGCCTAATTGGTATTGTTTGAAACAAAAATAAAATTCTAGGTAAGATATTCATCTTAATTGTTGAAATTCTCCCTATTAATGACAATTGCAAGTTTTCCCACTTCTTCAAATCTGTAGTTATCTGTTGTTTAAGTTTAATATAATTATTCTCCTTTAATGTGCTACATCTTGTTGTCAAATATATCCCCAAATACTTAACCTTATTTGTAACTTGAATTTTCAAAAGATCTGCCAATTCTTCTCTCTGTCTCAATAACATATTCTTTGTCAAAATCTTTGTTTTATCTTTGTTTATTTTCAAACCAGCCACCTCTCCATATGACTCTATCCTTTCCAGTAACTTTGGAGCTGTTTCAATCGGATCTTCCAAAATAAAAGCTAAATCATCAGCAAAAGCTTGTAGCTTAAATTCTTCCTTCTTAATTTTCATTCCTTTTATGCTTTTATCATCCCTAATATTTCTATTCAAGACTTCCAAGGTCAACACAAATAGCAAAGGAGATAGGGGGCATCCTTGTCTTGTGCCTTTCCTTATATTAATAAAATCTGTAAGTTCCCCCTCCATCATTACCCTTGCTGTCTGTTTATTGTATATAGCTTCTATTGCTTGAATAAATTTTTTAGCAAAACCCATCTGCTCCAATAATAATAACATAAATCTCCAGTTGACGTTGTCAAATGCTTTTTGAGCATCTAGGAATATCAAAGCCATTTGCTTTTCAGGATGAGCCTCATAATATTCCAAAGTGTCCAAGATTACTCTCATATTGTCTCTAATTTGTCTCTTTGGCAGAAATCCATTTTGATCTGAGTGAATAAAATTATTTAAATATTTTTTAAGTCTTTCTGCTAAAATTGAAGCAAAAATTTTATAGTCTGCATTCAATAAAGAAATAGGTCTATAATTCTTAATTTGCAATGGGTCAGTCTCTTCCTTTGGTATAAGTGTGATATAGGCCTCTGACCATGTTTTAGGTATCATCTTTTTTAACATAACTTCATTCATAACTTCTAACAATGGGATGCTCAATAATTCTTGAAATGTTTTATAAAATTCTACTGGAAGCCCATCTGGGCCCGGAGCTTTCCCATTATTTTGTCTCTTAAATGCTTCATTTAGTTCCATCATTGTTATGTTGCTTTCTAGCATTTCTTCAGTCTCTTTAGGTATCTTTGGTAAATTAGCTTCCTGTAAATACTGTTTGACTTTTCCTTCATCAATATTCTCTTGTTTATATAATTGCCCATAAAAATCTCGGATAATTTCTTTTTTCTCCTTGTTCCCATAACAAACTTGGCCTTGTTCATCTATTAACTTCAATATTTTTCTTGATTCCTTCTCTTTTCTCAATTTATATGCTAGCCATCTACCTGGTTTATTTGCATCTTCAAAATAATTCTGTTTAGAGTTTCTAATTTTCTGTGCCAATTCTTCTTTCTCTATTAATTCCATTTTATGTTTGATTACATCCAGCTTCAATTTAATATCCTTTTTCTGTGGCATTTTCTGTAATTCTTTTTCAAGAGTTTTATACTCATTTTCCAAGGCCTTAGAAGCTTGCCTTTTCCTAATATTCTTTTTTCTTGTATAATCTATTATCAAACCTCTAGCGTATGCCTTCATAGTATCCCACACATTTTGCGTTGAAGTATCTTCTTTTTTATTTTCTCTAAAGAAAAAAGCCAATTCCTTCTCCATCCATTGTGTAAAATCTTTCTCCTTTAAAATAGTATTATTTAATGTCCATCTCGATCTTTTTTTTTGTCCCTTCCATTTAATTGTCATTGGGCTATGATCTGCCCAGGTACTTGTTTCAATGCTTGTTTCTTTAATATTAGATATTAGTTCTGTTGAGATCCAAATCATATCTAATCTGGACCATGATAAATGTCTATTTGAATAAAAAGTATATTGTTTAGCTTTAACGTTTCTTTCTCTCCAAATATCTTTTAAAGTTAATTCATCTGTCATTTTAAAAAAAGACCTTGGGAGAACCTTTCTATTTTGCTTTGTTGTTGTTGCTATATAGTCCAGTTTATTGTCCACAATTCCATTAAAATCTCCCATCATAATTATATTAACATAGTCCAGTCCAATTATTTTCATGTGCAGTTTTTTATAAAACTCTTCTTGTTTATCATTCGGAGCATAAATTGCAATCAAGAGTATTTTTATATTATTATCCATTATTTCTACCATTAATACTCTTCCATCATCATCCGAGTAAATCAATTTTGCTGGAATAGCCTCTTTAATGTATAAAACCACACCTCTTTTCTTACATTGGGTCAAAGAGGTAAATGTTTTCCCTAATTTTGGCTGTAATAACAATTGTTCATGTTGTTTTTTAATGTGAACTTCTTGTAAACAAATTATATCAAATTTTAATTTCTCTAATTTATGAAAAGTTTTCCTTCTTTTAACAGCTGAATTAAGTCCGTTTATATTCATTGTAGTCAGTTTTTTTTCCTCCATGATTATGCTTTATATTTAGGTCTAACAGCTCTCGTGGATCTCACTTCACGCTGTTCTTTACTATCAATCTGTCCCCCTATTGCTCCTTTCTCTTTTTCAGTCTCCAGTTGTTCATCTTGAAACTCAATTAATGAAACCTCTTTCTCTGCTTCCTCTTTTCTTCCTCCAAAAAATTCTGCATGAAAAAGTTCTGCTTTCTCAATTGAGTCAATTCTATGTCTCTGCTCTTGCCACGTAAACATTAATCCTTCTGGAATCAGCCATCTATAATTCACTTCGTTTTCCAATAGTATTTTGGTCAGAAATCGATATTCTCTTCTCATCTCTCTCACTCTTCTAGGTATTTGTTTTAAAACCACAACCTCTTTACCCTTGTATTTCAGTGTTTTCTCTCTTGCTACTTGTAATATTTGCGTTTTAATGGATTTTTTGGTAAATCTAATATGGACTTCCCTGGGTAATTTATTTCTCATCGCATATCTTGTATAGGCTCGATATATCTCATCTATTCCATCCATCATCTTTTCCTCTGTAATTTCCAAAGCATCTGCCAAAATTTCTATCATTACCACTGCCAAATTTTCTCCTTTTTCCTCCTCTATATTTTGAAATCTAAGGTAAAATTCTGACCTTTCCATCTCCCACCTCAACATCCCACCTTTTTCTTGTTCAACCGCTGTTAATCTGCTATCAATATTTCCAATCTTCTTCTCTCTTTGTTTTCCTTCTTCCTCAATTTTTTGGAATCTCTCCTCATACTTAACCATCATTTGTTTAATATTTTCCACTTTTTCATCAGTCTTCTCTATTCTTTGTTCAATATTTTCTGTTCTTTGTTCAATATTTTCTATTCTTTGTTCAATATTTTCTGTTCTTTGTTCAATATTTCCTGTTCTTTGTTCAATAATATCTGATTTTGTCTTAAGTTCTTGAATTCCTTGCATAATCATCTGTAACTGTAAAGTTATTTTTTCTTGTTCCTTATCTTGCTTCAACATTGTCTGAATTAAACGTTGTCCTCCAGCTGGTGGGGAAGCAGAGGTAGAAGCAGCAATGCTAGATGGTATTGATTTCTTGCTCATTTCAATGTTTCCAAAACTTCAAATTCTTCTTAACTTTTAACCCAACTGGTAGAGCAGCCAATTATAATCCAAAATGGAAAACTCCAATAGTAAAAAACACGAAACCAAAGAAGAAACAGAAAAAAAGGAAGAAGAAAGATCTTCAGGTTCTTCTAGACCCTAATCCAATTACGAAATAGTCCACCATAAAAAAGGAAAAAATAGAAAGGAAAAAACCAACAAATCCAAAAGATAATAATATTAATTAAGAGCAAAAGAAAAAGGAAAAAGCAAAAAGAGAAAAAACAAAAACAAAAAACAAAAAGTTCCTTCAGGATCTTCACACCTTAATCCAATTAAAAAATCTCAATAATCCAAAAAATAATCCAAAAAAGGAAGAAGAAAAATTAAAAAAAAAAAAAAATCAACCACAACAACAGAATAATCCAAAAAGATAAATATGAAAAGCAAAAAAGTCCCAATAAAAAGGAAAAAAAAAAAAATAAAGAAGAAAAGAGAAAAGACTCTGAGGCTTTCCCTTTAAAGTAAAAGGCAAAAATAAAAATATTACTAGAAATTAAGATTTAAAAAAAAAAGCTAGCGAATGGGGTACATATAAGAAAACACACTGCACTTTGTTATTTATCCAAGGCTCTTGTTATGACTCTCTTCTCCAGCAGCTTCAAAGCCAAACCTCAAGTGTTGATAACAGTCCAGGAAAGCACCTGCAATAATATTTTGCTGTGCTCTCCCTCTATCTTATCACGTTCCAAAGTCCTTGAGATGAGGTCTTTTTGCAATTCTCTCCAATTCAAATAGAATACTTTCAAGCCTCTAGTTGGCAGTGTTACAAAGTTTCTTAATGCTCTTTCTCAGCCCCAACCGGAAAAAAGAATTAATATATACAAAAAAAAAGGGAAAAAAAAATAGCCAAAGGAAGCCTCTATCCTAAAAAAAATAAAAAAGTCAAAGGGAGCCTAAAAGTATATATAAAAGAAAATTCAGTCCGGTTACCTAAGTCACAATAAAATCTTTCCCATGGAATATAGAAAAAAAAAAAAAAAAACACCCCAAGCCTCAATTTGACAGCACTTTAAAAACGCCGCTCAAACAATTTCAATCAAAAAAAAATCTCACAGCTTCCTCCTCTCTTCAGAATGAACTTTCCAACCTCAGCGAATTTTCAACACAAAGAGTTTTTCTCACCCAACCGACACACTTCAATCCAGTCACTTTCTTTTCGGAGCTGTCCCGACTTCAGCAGCTATGGAGGCTGCCTCTCCGCCGCCAGCAAAAGGGCTTCTTCCGAATCTAACCAGAGACTTTGCGATGTCTCTGGGATCCTGGAACAGTGCCCTTCACAATCACCGTCTCTCCGGGACGATTTAGGTCCGTTAGGACCGACCAGGGGCGAAAATATCAGCTGCGATCTCAGAGCCCCGAGATCGCAGCTGTAACGCCAGCACGAAGCTCCGCCTTCTCCCCGAAATTACAAACATTTTGAAGTAGAGATCAAGCAAATGTGGGAAAAGAAAGAAAATAATAGCAACACCAATAGCGTTTCATGTGCTGGATACCATACCAAAAGTTCTGGGGGGGAAAAACCCTTGAGCATAATTGCAATGGATAGAATTTCAGATTATCAATTACTTAGAACAGTGCATATATTATAAGAATACCTACAGCTATCATAGATCCTTGGGAAAAGATTCAATAATCAAAGCCAAAACTAGCTGGTAGAATGTCTAACAATAACAGCAAAAATTCATGCATTATGCCCAGATTTTGTGGAGCTGTACTGGCTTCCAGTTTGTTTCCAGGTTCAAGTCAAGGAGCTGGCATTGAATATTAAAGCCCAATATGGCACGGGACTGGGATATTGGAGGGAGCCTCTTCCCAATTCTTCCCAATCCCAATGCATGTCCCACTAGATCTAATAGGATAAGTATGTTACGGTCCCTAAATGAATGGTTGTAATCGAAGAGTGCTTTTTTTCCCCAAGCGACAACTGGACTTTCTGGTTTTTCTTTGAAGACATTTCGCTTCTCATCCAAGAAGCTTCTTCAGCTCTGACAGAATCCTTCCAATTCCTCACCATCCAGTCAGAACTGAAGAAGCTTCTTGGATGAGAAGCAAAACATCTTCAAACAAAAACCAGAAAGTCCAGTTGCCTCTTGAAATAAAAGCACCTTTGGGACTACCAGGACCTGGATGACTGAGAATGTTTCTTTTAATGCTTCTTAATAACTATTTATAAACTATTTATAAACTATTTATAATCAGAGGTGGTATTCAGCAGGTTCTGACCAGTTCTAGCGGAAAATCTGAGTAGTTCAGAGAACCGGCAAATCCCACCTCTGACTGTAGATTTGACAATATCCAGGCCCCCAAGCTATGCCCACAGAACCGGTAGTCAAAAATTTGAATCCCACCACTGTTCATAATGGTTTTAGTTAACAGTTGTTTCATATTTATCGTTGCATTGGATTGTTGCATGCCATCCAGAGTCTCTTTCGGTGAGATGGGCAGCCTGATAAGTTTTATTAATAAATACAATTATATATATATATATATATATATATATATATATATATATATATATATATATATATATATATATATGTTTTCGCGGGTACTTACATGTCTGGCATTCAGCTTTGTTCGGGTATTTTCCCACGTGGTGCTTTTAAAGTTGTAGCAACGTTTCAGCAGAATCTCATCTGCCATCATCAGGCTTCTGTATGGTGTTTGTCTTGAGTCAGACTTTTACAGTGGTTTCAGATTTAAATTTGGGGCAGCCTATTGCTGTGTCAGAATGGTTTTTTCTTCCTCCTGATTGGTTGAGAGTCTTGGTCTGTGTTTATTGGTCTTGGAGTGTGCTGTGTTCTGCTACTAATATCTTCTGTCTGTTTTTTTGGGGGGGGGCTCTTTTTGTATCTTGATTGGCTGGCAACATTGTGTTACTTTATTGGAGGCCTTTAGTGCAGCTTGGCTTCGGGTAAATGGACAGCTATCATTAGTTAGGAAGCTGGGTTTCATCTGGGTGCCTGGTTGGGGTGTGTTTGAGCTGGAGGTATCAGGGGGGATCTGTTTGTGCCCAGGTGTTTGCCTGGCTTGTGGTGTAGAGATTTTTTTGTTTGTGAGTGCAGGCTTCCAAATGATTGACAGCCTGGTGGAATCATCTCTTCTGTTCATGCTTTCTGGTCTTTTTTCAATCTCTATGGCTTCTCTGATGATTCTGTGGCTGGGATTTTCTATGATGGCTAGGGTTTTGGTGCCATTGAAGTTGATGTTATGACCTGTGGCTTCCATGTGTTGGACAAGTGAGGAAGTGTGTTCCAGCTTTTTGACTGCATTTTTGTGTTCATCCAGGCGGGTGCTTATTCTTCTATTGGTCTGTCCAATGTATGTGGCCGGGCATGATGCACAAGGGACTTCATATATGCCTTGGTTTTCCAGGTCAATTTTGTCTTTGGGGTTCCTGAGAATGGCTGGTATTTTTCTGTCTGTTTTGAAGGCAGTCTGGCAGACAAGGCGCCTGGCAGACAAGACACACATTAAGACTGAACTATGCACCCTGACTAAAATATTGACAGCCAACAGCTTCCACAAAAGCAAAATCACCAACTTGATCCACAAAAGCACACTGAGACATAATAGAGACCCAGAAGATGAACAGACCCATGGAACAGCTGTCCTGCCCTACATAAGAGGCACTACAGACAAAATTAGTAAGATTCTATACAGACACCACATCAAGACTGCCTTCAAAACAGACAGAAAAATAGCAGCCATCCTCAGGAACCCCAAAGACAAAATTGACCTGGAAAACCAAGGCATATATGAAGTCCCCTGTGCATCATGCCCGGCCACATACATTGGACAGACCAATAGAAGAATAAGCACCCGCCTGGATGAACACAAAAATGCAGTCAAAAAGCTGGAACACACTTCCTCACTTGTCCAACACATGGAAGCCACAGGTCATAACATCAACTTCAATGGCACCAAAACCCTAGCCATCATAGAAAATCCCAGCCACAGAATCATCAGAGAAGCCATAGAGATTGAAAAAAGACCAGAAAGCATGAACAGAAGAGATGATTCCACCAGGCTGTCAATCATTTGGAAGCCTGCACTCACAAACAAAAAAATATCTACACCACAAGCCAGGCAAACACCTGGGCACAAACAGATCCCCCCTGATACCTCCAGCTCAAACACACCCCAACCAGGCACCCAGATGAAACCCAGCTTCCTAACTAATGATAGCCATCCATTTACCCGAAGCCAAGCTGCACTAAAGGCCTCCAATAAAGTAACACAATGTTGCCAGCCAATCAAGATACAAAAAGAGCCCCCCCCCCAAAAAAAAACAGACAGAAGATATTAGTAGCAGAACACAGCACACTCCAAGACCAATAAACACAGACCAAGACTCTCAACCAATCAGGAGGAAGAAAAAACCATTCTGACACAGCAATAGGCTGCCCCAAATTTAAATCTGAAACCACTGTAAAAGTCTGACTCAAGACAAACACCATACAGAAGCCTGATGATGGCAGATGAGATTCTGCTGAAACGTTGCTACAACTTTAAAAGCACCACGTGGGAAAATACCCGAACAAAGCTGAATGCCAGACATATATATATATATATATATATATATATATGAATGAATGAATGAATGAATGAATGAATGAATGAATGAATGATATGAAGAAATTCCTCAGCACTGGATGTTCCTGTCTCCTCCGTTTTCGTGTTTTAAACATGGTAGGAGGATATTAGAGAACTTTTCTTAATTTCCTGCAATCCATACAGTTTAAAAGATTGGGGAGGGGGAAATCACTGTGGTTCCAGCTGACAAAAGAAACTTATTTAAGTCTCTTATGAAAAGTCTTACAACATTTATTTGGTCATTATTCATACAAGAACAAATGAGGAAAGTGTGCACATTTAGTGGAGGGTCTGCTCTATTGTATTCCCTGTAGCTACCCTGTTTCCCCATAAATATGACCTACTTTGAAAGTAAGTCCTAGCTTGATCTCTACACATGCACCCAATATAAGCTCTACCCCCCAAAAAACGAGAGTTGTATTATAATTATTTGTATAAAATCCCACCTACTCGAGAGTGTACAGGTAAAAATTAAGCTAGGGTGGGGATGGGGGGTGGAGCTGCCCTATTACTTACCTTTGGACAGTTGTAACCAGGCCTCGCACACCCCGACACCTGCCTTGCTGGCCCATTTCTTCTGCAGCCAGCAAGGCTTTCCTGAAGGCCTCCTTAGCTGATAACAAATCTCCGGATTGATCTGGAGCTCTGTTATTGGCTGCAGAGGCCTTCAGGAAAGCCTTGCCAGCCACACAAGAAGAAGTTCCTGAAGGCCTCTGACAGTAAAAAGGAGACTGGGGGCGACGCACACAAGTGAGGTTAGTCAGTGGATGACATTCCCTGAAAATAAGACCTGGTGTCTTTTTGGTGGGAAATATATATATAAGACAGGGTCTTATTTTCAGGGAAACATGGTACCTATGCTTGTGAAAGTTGTATCTTAAAAAGAACAAGACAGGAAAAAAATTGGCTCGTTTGAGCAATGGTGCTGGAGGAGGCTCCTGTGTATTCCTTGGACAGCAAAATTGACCAACAAGCTGGGAAGAGTTGGCATTAAAAGGAAACCAGGCCGTCAAAGAACATGGTGTCTGGATACCATCAAAGCTGACATCAGATAGAACATAGATAAATTCAAAGAAGCAGCATGAGATTAGAAGATGTGGAGAAACCTGGCCCATAGAATCACTAAGATTTTTTGGATTGTTGGTGAAGCAGAAGTTAAAGTAGTCGTTAAGGTCGGGGTGGTCTTCCTTCCTGATTTCAAAGCCATAGTTGTCATGGAGGTCATCTCTCTTAATATTTGTTTTTGCTGTTGCACTATATTGGATATATTGTCCCAGATCACCATTCAGTGTTTAACTCCTAAAATAAAAATTCTATTTTAATACTTCAATCAAATATATAGATAGGCAGTCTGTACACCTATATTATAAAAGGTTATCTAATAATATATAATAATCTTTATAATTAATTTATATACTGAATATCAGTATTAATCACCAATAATACATAAAATCCAACCCAATTACTACTTTAAGAATTAATCTTAAGTATTCTAAGTAATCTAAACACTATTTTTCACTCTTTGTTTTTTGTCTATTTAAGACAATCAAATCAATTGTCACTGAAATCTATAAGGACAATATACCCCTTTTTTTTTTTCCTTTGAGTAGGTAAATTTATCAGAAAAAAGGAATATCTGCATGATAGGTGACTTCAACTCCATTGCTGATCATCAAAAAGACCAAAGTAATGTGAATAAGAACAAGAAAGGGAAAAGAGAATTTTCTATGCCCTGTAAGGACATAATGAAAGAATTAAACTTAATAGACTTATGGCGAAAACTAAACCCAGAAGAGAAACAGTTCACATATTATTCAAATCCACACAAAATCTGGACCAGAATAGATATGGCCTGAATGGATGGGGAATTGGCCAATGAAATAATAGAAATTAAAATCCTACCAAATGAATGGGCCGACCACAACCCAATACAATTAATTTGGAGAGATAGGAGAAAAACAAAGAAAAGATGACCACTAAATACTCAGTTAATAAACGAAGAAGAGTACATGAAGAGTACAAGAAGCTGAAAGAGAAATTAAATTATTTTCTAAAAGAAAATAATAATGAAGCAACCACGAAACAAAATATTTGGGATACAATGAAGGCAATTATAAGAGGAACAACAATCTCTTATAATGCCATGAGAAATAAAAGAATACATGCCCAACAAAATAAATTCCAACAACAAATTAAAGAATTAGAAATACAACTACAAAAATCCCCTAAAAACCAGAGAACACAAAATCAGTTAATAACAATTAAACATAAATTGAACTTACTTGAACAAGATAAAATAGAAATTAACTTGAAAAGGTCCAAACAAAATTATTTTGAGCATGCAAATAAACCAGGAAGATGGTTATCCCATAAACTTAAAAAAGTGAAAGAAAAGAGATTGATACACCAACTAATGGATGAGAAAGACGTTTTACAACATGAGATAGAGAAGAAAAAAGATATCATTTACAACTATTTTCAAAGATTATATAAAAAGGAGGAAGTTAATGAAGATAAAATAAGAACTTATTTAGAGGAGACAAATGACAAGGTAATTGGAGAGGAATGGATAGAATTATTGAATAAAGATATTACATGGTGTGAATTGAAGTCAGCAATGGAGAATCAAAGTAATAACAAATCTCCAGGACCAGATGGGATTCCGGCAGAACTATATAAAGCAATAATGGAACTAGTAGGACCACTGATGCTGGAAGTGTTTAATCAAGTACTTCTGGCAGCCAAGATGCTGGACTCGTGGAGGGGGGCGCTGATTTCGCTAATCCCGAAGGAGGATGCAGATCATAGATACATTAACAACTATAGACCGATTTCACTTTTAAATGCTGATTATAAATTATTTACTTCTATCATAGCTAATAGAGTAAAACAAACTTTAAATACACATATCCACGAAGATCAAAATGGATTTCTTCCATCTCAACAAATAAAGAACAATTTAAGAACCGTTATCGATGTCCTAGAATATTATGAAGCCCACCCGGAGAAACAATCCACACTCATGTTTTTAGATGCTGAGAAAGCATTTGACAACTTAAATTGGCACTTTTTAATTCAAAAAATTTACAATATGAGTCTTGGCACCAAATTTGAAAACATTATAACAACAATTTACAATACACAACAGGCTAATAATATACTAATCAATGGCGAACAAACAGGTCCAATAAATATAGAAAAAGGTGTCAGACAGGGCTGCCCTCTCTCACCTCTTCTTTTCATTTTTGCCCTAGAATCACTCTTAACACGGGTTAGACAAAATTCTGAAATTAGAGGAGTGAGGGTCAAATCAGAAGAATATAAACTACAAGCGTTTACTGACGATATAGTTTTCTTTTTTGGAGGAACCCATGGAAAAAGGATATAATCTAATAAAAGAATTAGAACGATTTGGCGCAGTAGCAGGATTAAAACTTAATAGAAACAAGATGAAATTAATGACCAAAAACTTAACAGAAAACCAGAAGGAAGAATTAGAAGCAATGATGGAGATACAGATAACAAAAAGGGTCAAATATTTAGGAATATGGTTAACACCACAAGGTAAATCATTCAAAGAGAACAATTATGATAAATTACTCCAACAAACAAAGAAAGATTTAGAATCCTGGAATAAGCTGCAGCTCTCCTTATTGGACAGGATTGTCTCGATTAAAATGAACATATTACCAAAATTTCTTTATTTATTCCAGACAATTCCAATTAAGTTGCCAAAAATTGTTTTCAAAGAATTAAATAAGATTACACTTAAATTTATTTGGCAGGGGAAAAAACCCAGGATCAATGTAAAGGCCTTACAAGTTGTGAAAAGTAGAGGGGGTCTAGCTCTTCCAAATTGGGAATTATATTATTCGGCAGCTATCCTATTATGGTTAAAAGACTGGATGAACTTACTTAATAAAAGAATTTTAGCATTAGAAGGGCATGACCTCCAGAGAGGGTGACATGCCTTCTTATGGGAAGTGGGGAAACCCAAGCAGCCTTACTTTCATAGACACCTCATTAGGGACTCATTATTAATTAATTGGAAAAAATATGCAAAAAACACTTTCTAAAAATTCCGATCTGGCTATCAACAATGGAGGCAATGGTACACCCCAATAATTTGGACATAACAAAAATGATTAAATATAAAGATTTATTAGATCCGCAAGCAAAATTAAAAACTCGACAAGAATTACAGGAACAGGGATTTAAAATTGATCAGTGGTTATATATACAAATCCATAGCAGATACAAACAAGATATAAAAGACTTTGGAATTTATAACAAACTGCAGTATTTAGATAAAATTTTACTAGGATCAAACAAAAAGAACATATCCAAATTCTATAAATACTTACTGGAAGTAGAATTAGAACAAGAGATAATCAAAGGGAACATGATAGCCTGGAGCAGGAATGTCGGAAGAAGTATTACATTATCAGAATGGGAAAAGATTTGGAACAGAAATATTAAGATTACCAAATTGGCAGCATATAAAGAAAATACATACAAAATGTTTTATAGATGGCACTTGCCCCCTTCAAGGTTGGCAAAAATGAACCCAAACATGAGCCAAAATGCTGGAAATGTAAAAGCATAGAAGGAACCTACTTTCATATGTGGTGGTCTTGCAAAGAAACCCAGAAATATTGGCAAAAAATCAGAAAATGGTTAGAGGAGATAACCAAAGAACAAATCGACTACAAACCAGAGTTCTTCCTACTAGGGATCTCCAATAAACATTTACCCAAAAAGATGAAATATGTAACAATTCATATCCTAACTACAGCCAGATTAGCGTTCGCCCAGTGTTGGAAATCACCCTATACACCTACAGAACAAATGATCATCCAGAAAATATGTGATTGTGCAGAAAGGGATAAATTAACTATAGCACTTAAAAACAAAGAGCCTTCAACATTTTACGATAATTGGAACTCTTGGTATAATTGGTTAGTCCAGAGATAAACTGCTTAATAGACAATGGGTAATTTAAGCATAGATATCGATAAGATGTATGTATTCAAATTATGATAGGAGAATTGGATCTTGCAGACTGTCAAAAAGGATATTGTCTGTTTTTAAATGTATCCCTTTCCTTTTTTTCTCTCTTTCTCTGTTTCTTTCTTTCTTTTATATCTCTTCTTCTCTTCTCTTTCCAGTTCCTAAGACCAAGTGTATTTTTTTGTTTTTTTCCCTTTTGTGTATGTAATGTTGATATGTTTTTAATTGTAAATTTAATAAAATTTATTTATTAAAAAAAAAAAGAATCACCAAGAATTGGACACGACTGAATAGATAACATCATCGTCGTCATCATATGTTGGAGGACTTAGAATAATATTACTAAATTGTCACTCAATGCCAATTGCCTCATATATAGAGATGCATTAGGGCAGGGGTGTCAAACTCAAGACCTGTGGGCCATATCTGGTCCATGGAGCCTGTGATAATCCAGGGCATGGCACAAAGGCAACACAGTCAAATAAGCAATAAGAGTCCGTTTATGATCTCCAACTTTGCCCCCAATATCCAGGCTACCTTTGGCTAGAAAAAAACTCTCCCAGAAACAGCCTCTAACTATAGAAAATTCAGTCCAAAACAAGGTACACACAAACTGTAACTTAAAATCCAAACAAACCAAACTGAAGTAATTAGCTTGACAGGGCAGGAGAAGGAATTTCAGACTTGAAAGCATGGCAAAACTCACACAGTTGGGAAGATGCCAGGAACACAGATAAGTCACACAATACAAGATAAATTCACATTTGCTCCCAACAGCTTGCCTTTTTTTAATACACTGTGTTCCCAGCTGCAGCTAATGAAGGGAATCAGGGCCCTTTCCTCCCCTCATTAGGCACGCAACCCATGTTGCTCCCTTCTCCATTCCTCCTTGGGTGCCCTAGGATGAAGAGGGGGTGGGCCTGTGTCTTTCTCTGAATTCCCTCTCCCTTGCTCTACCTCTCTCCTGCTCTGCCCAGCCGGACTTTGCCCTTCCCTAGTGTCTTCCATAGCCAATGGAGCCACACTCCCGCTCCCTGTCAGCTGTTCAACTTCCTCCTCCAAGTCAGATTCCAACAGGGGCATGACGGGGCTGTCATGGAAAGTGTAATGGACCAGCCTGCATTGCTTCGGCCCGGTCTACGCATTGCAAAGAGAAAACATGCCAGCAATTGGGGAGTGGCATCAAGCTGGCTGTTAAGTTTGGAGCATGGGCGAGAAAGAATGGAGACAAGCCTCTGAACGGTGAACTTCAGCTCTTTATTTACATAGTGACTTCTGGCATCTATAACAGTTTTAACCCGCCTTATATAGGCAAACCCTGTAACTATTAACCAATAACCAACGAGGAGCGCTAGCTCGCATAACCAATAGGACTCTCTGTTTAAGGGCCAATCGGATTCCCCGGAGCAGGCCAATCCGATCTGGGTGTTTAACAGCCAATCAGAAGTGCAGGGCCAGAACCCTGCACTTTACTCCAAGCTCACGCTTTATTAAAACTTTATACATTCACAACACCCCTTACCCCTGGCTTCTGTTTGCAGGGCACAGTTATATAGTCCTTTCGGTAGGACGGTTGTTTTATTAGTCTCTTTGATTTTTGCTGTGTCATTTGGCTGCAATCACGCTGAGGTAGATCGTTGTTTGGCAGTGGGGCTGTTTCTGGTTCAGAGTTCATTTCCCCGTCGTTGCCCATGTTCTCTGTAATTCCCTGAGGTGCAACTGTTTCCCTCTCTGGTTCCACTTCCTGAGTCTCTATTATACCGTCACTCCCTTCGAACGGGTTTTCTTCTCCTTGGAATTCATCTTCTTTTGTACCTCCCCCCCCCTCAGTCTGGTCATAGGGGAGTTCAGGACTGCCTGCCGGAAGCCGCGATCGTAATTGATCGATATGGCGTTTCCATAATCTATCATCAAGGCATTGTACAAGGTAGGATCTTGGGCCGGTTACACGAACTACTGTCGCCTCCACCCACAATGGGTCACCCGATAGGTTTTTAGCATATACCAAATCTCCTACCTGGAAGGCACGACAGCGGCCGCTGGATCCTATTGGTTTTTCCGGTTCATAAGCTGGGTGTAACCGGTCGAGGTGGGAGCGGAGTTTTCATCCCATTAGCAGCTCAGCAGGAGTTTTGTTGGTGATGCTATGGGGTGTGATGTGTTGTAAAAAAAGGATTCGATTGATCTTGTCGTCAATGTTGTCGTAGTCTACCTTCTGTAAGGTTTTCTTCACAAATTGTACCATGCATTCTGCTTTGCCATTGGTCGCAGGGTGCGCAGGCGAGGTGAGCGCATGTCGAATGCCGCGGTCAGCGAGGTACTGCTCGAACGACAGTGCTGTAAATTGGGGCCCGTTATCGGATACCAGGACGTCTGGTAGTCCGTGGGTTGAAAATAGTCTTTCCAAGGTTTTGATGACCGCCTCGAAGGTTGTAGTCATCATGCGATGAATCTCGAGCCAATTTGAATAGGCGTTGACAGTTAGTAGAAAGGTGTGGCCTTTGGTTGGCCCCGCAAAGTCCAAATGAATTCGGGACCAGGGTCCGCATGGTGTCTTCCATTCAGTAGGAATGGCTTTAGGTGGGGCGTTGCTCACTTCCTGGCATTTTGGACAAGCTTTAACCCAATGTTCGATTTGCTTGTCAATGCCCGGCCACCATGCGTAGCTTCGTGCAAGGGCTTTCATTCGCACGATGCCGGGGTGGCCATCGTGCAAGGTTCTCAGAAGCGCTTTCTGGAGTCGTTCTGGGATAACGACTCTATAGCCCCAGATGACACAGCCTTTTTGGGAGAACAACTCGGTTTGTCGAGTCTTGAATGGTGTGAAGTCATCTGATAATTGCTCCAATGGCCATCCATGTTCTACCCAGCTTAGGACTCGCGCTAAGGTGGGGTCACGTTTGGTTTATCTCGCGATATCTCGGGCGGTTAATGGCAGCAAGTTGAGTGCCTCAATTTGCAATGTGGTTACCGTTGGTGCAGGATCGTCGAGAGTCTCTGGAAGCGGTGCTCGGCTCAATGCATCGGCATGGGGAATGGCTTTCCCCGGGCGGTATTGCAGCCGATAGTTATAAGCAGCTAAGAATTCTGACCATCGAGTCATCCTAGGGGATAATATGTAGGGAGTCGGCTTATCTCCGGCTATTATCCCCAATAATGGTTTGTGGTCAGTCACGATAGTAAAAGCCCGGCCATACACGTACTCGTGGAATCTTTTAACGGCTGACACAATTACGAGGCCTTCTTTATCGATTTGTCCATAATTTCGCTCAGTTTTTGAAAGTGTCTTTGAAAAATATGCAACAGGGGCTTCGTTCCCATTAGGCAGTACGTGGCTCAAAATGGCGCCCACTCCGAAAGGCGAAGCATCACATGTTATATTTAACGGCAAAGTCTCGTTATACTGCTTGAGTACAGAGTCAGAAGTGAGCAGTTTTTTTACGTTGCGGAATGCCTGTTCTTCTCGGTGACCCCATAACCAATTTGCTTTCTTATCTAACAACCGGTGTAACAGTTCAGCGACCGTTGCTTTATGCGGTAAAAGTACATTATAAAAGTTGATGAGGCCTAGGAACGCCTGGAGATCGGCCTTGTTTCGTGGCCTGGGAGCATTTTTCATCACCCTTAGTTTACTTTCAGTAGGGTGAATACCCTGGCTATCAATTAGGTACCCTAAAAATTCAACACTGTCATCACACAATTTACATTTGTTTTTCTTTACTTTAAGACCGGCCTCTTGGAATTTTTTTAGGACTAATTTTAACCGGTCCTGTAAGATTTTTTTGTAGGGGCCGCAATTAATACATCGTCAAAATAAGGGACCACGTCTTTAATCCCTTGTAATAACCTCTCCATAAGGCTCTGAAAAATCCCTGGGGCTACACTTACTCCGAATTGAAGCCGGGTACATTTAAAGGCACCTCGATGCGTCACAAGCGTTTGTGCCAGTGCCGTCTTTTCATCAACAGGTAGTTGCTGATATACCTGAGCTAAATCTAATTTAGCGAAGACTTTCCCACCCCCCAGGAAGTGGAGGAGGTGCTACACCACCGGCACTGGATATGCATTCTGCTGTAGGGTGTGGTTCAAAGTGGTCCGGTAGTCTCCACAAATTCGGATCGACCCGTCTGGCTTAATGGGTGTTACGATTGGGGTTTCCCAGGGGGAGTGATCGATGGGCTCTAACACCCCCTGAGCTATCAGTTTGTCGAGTTGTTCATCGATTTTCGACTTTAAGGCAAACGGAACTTGACGGGGCTTAAGTCGGATGGGAGCTATCTTTGGGTCTAGGCTGAACGAAATCAGGGTCCCCTTGTACTTGCCTAACCTGTCCGCGAAGACGTCCCTGAACTCGTGGATGAGGTCTCCCTCCCAGTCACTTCCGCTGACTCGGTTTATGCCGGCCACTTCAATGCCGAGTGGCGCGAACCATTGGAGGCCTAGTAGGCTAGGCCTGTCTCTATCGATGACAGTTAGTGGTAAGTACGCTGTGTGCTTCTTGAAGGAGACTTGGACTCAGCAGGAACCAACGACGGGGATTCGATTCCCTTGGTAGTCCTTGAGGATGAGTGTTTGGAAGCGGAGATCTTGGCGTTGAATCGTGGGAATGAGTTGTTGACATCCAGATCACCATCAAGAGGGACGATCCCGAGTCGACTTCCATGTGGCAAGGCTGGTTCTCGATGGCTAATGTGACTCGTATTTTCTTGGTGTCTAAAGCTGAGGCATGACCGATAGTGATAGTATGGTGAGCCTCTTCTCTCTGCAAAACTCGATTTCTGTAGGAGTGGTTTACTGGCTCTCGCCGTACAGGACGGTTTCCTGTCGATTGGCGATAGTTAGTCCCTTTTGAGGCCTGGCCGGGTCCTGGTAAGCTTCAGCAGACCCATCCGATGTGGCCTCGCTTCCCGCACTCATGGCAGAGTGCGTCACGGAATTTGCATTCGGACCTGGCATGGTTGGCCCACAGCCAGCGCAAGGGCGTAAAGGCTTCGGGTGGTGGTCCTGGTTGGACCGCAGTCAATGGACCCCTTCTTCGTCGTTGTCTGACAACGAAGAGAGGTCCTCATGGTGCGTCGTTGCGAGCTATCCTTCTGACCTGGATAAAATGTCGCTTGTCGGTGGTGGTACCGGAGTGCGGTTTCGGCGTAGTTGTGCAGCCGACTTCCTGGTTGCCTCTGCTGCAGTAGCATCGGTGATGGCGTCGGCAAGGCTGATGTCGCCTTTCGCCATCAGCTTGCTTTGAACGTCTGCTGCATCTAGTCCCAGAACTATGCGATCTCTTAGTGCTTCTTCTAAATCGGTGAATCCGCAGAGGCCTCCCAAATTTCGGAGGTCTGCTATGAAGTCGGCCATGCTTTCTCCCTTTCGCTGGTTCCTCTGATAAAACTCGTGCCGTCTCATGAGCGTAGGCACGGTCGGTGCGTAGTGATCTTGTAGGAGAGGTTCGAGGTCGTCCCAATCCATCGCCTTTACTTCTCAGGGTTTTGCTAGTGTCTTAGCCATCTTAAATACGGTTGGAGCGCAATGCATCAGGAACACCGTCCGTTTCTTTCCTGGTGTGGCGTCCTTTAAGTTGTTGGTTTCTAAGAACATTTGGAAGCGATCCATGTCGGACTCCCAGTCCTCCTGTACTGGATTGAACGGAGCGGGTAGTACAACGCCGCTGGACATGGTTCCGTTGTGTAGCGTCGTCTGTCACGTGCTCGGTGTTCTTCGAAGTTTCGTTGGTTCAGATGTCTCCACATCCCATCCTCGTCGCCAGTGTTATGTTTGGAGCATGGGCGAGAAAGAATGGAGACAAGCCTCTGAAAGCTGAACTTCAGCTCTTTATTTACATAGTGATTTTTGGCATCTATAACAGTTTTAATCCGCCTTATATAGGCAAACCCCGTAACTATTAACCAATAACCAACGAGGAGCGCTAGCTCTCATAACCAATAGGACTCTCTGTTTAAGGGCCAATCGGATTCCCCGGAGCGGGCCAATCCGATCCAGCCGTTTAACAGCCAATCAGAAGTGCAGGGCCAGAACCCTGCACTTTACTCCAAGCTCACGCTTTATTAAAACTTTATACATTCACAACACTGGCCACGCCCACCCAGTTAGCCACACCCACCACAGGGTCAAGCATAGCCCTGATGTGGCCCTCAATGAAATTGAGTTTGATACCCCTGTTTTATAAAATATATTTTAACTCATCAAATCCTTAACTAAATAAATGCACCTAGAACAGCTATTGCTGCCATTATTTCTACTTCATATTGTTATTGCTATTTATTTTCCTAGTCATCCTACAATGAGCTCAGGTATCATGCATTATTCATTGTTCATTTTTCCTTTAAAATAACTCGAAGGTACATTAAGTAGAAAGGCTGGATGAGTTCTCCTAAGACACCAAGAATAATACCTTTTGTTTGGTTTTGGCTTGTAGGAACTCAATCATTATCACTGGTAATCTACAATTTATGGCATAGGTTATTTTGCAAATGGAATCCATGTGGTTTGTTCAATAAGCCATGATTAAATAAACCATGGCTTAGCACAAGGTGCAAATCTTTCTTTATGGTTGTTGGAAGAAATATCCATCTGGTTCAGTTCCAAGCCAGGAGAAAGGCATTGGAGACAGAATGGAGGCTGGAGGCTGATTAGAAAGAGAGTCCATTTATTGATGAACAGAACCACATATTTGTAGTTCTGGTGCTGCTGACCACATGAAGTTGAGAGTGGGGAGTATTTATACCTTCTGTTGGGCTTTGCACTTGAACTTCCTGTGCAAGAACATGCATTCTATTGGCTGTTGTCAAACTCCCATGGGGCCATGTACAAATCCTAGGACTTTGTCTGAGCTAAGTTTGGTTGAAGTTTGGCATCTTAGGGTGGTGAAACTGAGATGATGCAACGAAAGTGGCTTTGGGCAATTCCTATTCCTACCTTTGTTGGATCTTGGGTGAGGGCATTTGCTTATGAATAGAGCTAGCTATCTCTTTATCCCTGAAGTGCTGATATCCACAGAGGGCTATTAAGGAAGGTGGGTCTGCTTTCCAAGAGCACGTCTCTCCATTTTCTCATCCAGGGAAATATAATATCTGCCTTTTTAATATTTCCTAAAATATTTCATTCTTCTAGGAGAGGGGTGGGTGCTAACCTTCTACACGGCTAAACAGAGAGTTTAAGAATCAGGAAGTTTCCATTCTGTTATGTCATACATTATTTACTGCTAGGATCATGAAACACTTTGAACTGGTTTTTGGAGCACACAGGAGCACAAACATCGTATCAATGTGTGATTTTTTTAAAGCAGTATATTTTTTTTTCCTGAGGTTTTGTGTCTCTCTTTCAAAACCCTGCATAGCATCTGTTGGAGATGACCTCCAAAGCACAACCCAGCCCATTTTATTTTGTTATCTTGATTCTAAATACTGGCCAAATTACAACAAAGTCCAATCAGATAAGAACAAAACGACAAGTAATAAAAGAGATTAACTTTTAAAAATGGAACCAAACTATAATTTTCCCCCGGAACAGTTCCTTATTGTTTCTCTGCTTTCAATTACATTTTTGGTTAATTGAATTTCCATCTCCACATATACACAATTGTAATTTTATCTTTTGCATTCTTCAGCCATTGATTTCCTCCCCCATTCAACTCGTGCTTGACACAGAACTGAATACAATTAAAATGACATGCTTCTAACTTCTCTTGACAATCCTTGTAATAAATAGCCGATGTGTAAAATGTTTTGTCTCTAAGTTCATATCACATGGAATGGTACCGACAACAGCCAAACACTTGAACTTTTAAGTGCTATGATGAGGTACAAATTCCTTTGCCCTTTATCAAAATCACACAGCTGAAAGGTGCATTATTGCTCAATGCTGAAATCCAAATTTAAAAAAAAAAAAATCACAGACAATTGTCTGCCTTGCCTCAGCGTGAATGGTAGCCCACTACTTTTCTGAAGAATAGTGGATGAATAATAAAAAGTACAGTTAGGCCTTGACTTACAACTTCAATTGAGCCCCAAATTTCCACTGCCAGCAAGATGGTTGCTAAGTGGATTGTGCTCCATTTTACGACCTTTCTGGCCACAGTCTTTAAGTGAATCACTGCAGTGGTTAAGTTAGTCACATGGTTATTAAATGAATCCGGTTTCCGCATTGACTTTGCTTGTCAGAAAGTTATAAAAGATCACATGACCCTGGGACACTGCAACTATTATAAATACATGCCAGTTGCCAAGCATCCAATTTTTGATCAAGAGACCATGGGGATGCTACAATGGCCTTAAGAGTGAAAAATGATCATAACTCCCTTTTTTCCAGTACCATTGTAACTTTGAACGGTCACTGAACAAATGGTTGTAAGTTGAGGACTACCTCGAAAGAGAGTTCGGGCCCATATGAGTTGACCTCATTTCTGCCAAATGACACAATCACACTCAGGGTGTCTGTGATGACCTAGGAAGCAGCACATACATAACAAATTCCCAAACATAAATAAATTTCTTTTAATGCCTCCAACTTGGACCCACTGTTCAATTGTTTGCAGTTGGAGATTAAACTCTTTCCAAAATAGTCTCCAAAAGAAAGAAATACAGTCCAAATTCAAAGAACAGATAACAGAGAAATAAAAAACCAAAACAAACTGCACTGAAGGAATTTCCAGGACAGACCAGGATTATTAATTATGAACTTCAAGAAGATAACAAAGCACAGTCTGTTGGAAGAATGCCAACCAAGATAAACCTCAGCCAGAAATAAAACATGCTTTGCTTCTATATACTATTCCCACCAGCTGCAGCCAATGAGGGGGATCCTCTCTAATAAGCCACATTGTTCCCTTCTCTATTCCTCCCTGCGTGCCCTAGGATGAAGAGGGGAAGGGCCTGGGTCTTTCTCTGACTGCCCAGCTGGCCTCTGCTCTTTCCGAGCCTCTTCCACAACCTCCGGAGCCACACTTCCACTCCCTGTTGGCTGTTCCTCCTCTCCCTCGGAGTCATTCTCCAACAGGGGCATGACAGTGTCAGCCTTACCAGACAGACTAGACCAGGGCTGTCAAATTCACAGCCCACAGGCTGGATGCGTCACACCCATGCCCAGTTTACTGAAGGGGGGGAAAGTCATGATACATCACATGACGCCACCATGACAACATGATTTTACCACCCCTGGACTAGACAATAAAGACAACCAGATTCTTCTTTGTTGTAAGGCTACATTAATAGAATCTTGCAAGTTGGAAAGTTCCATTTTCCTACCATTTCCACTACAGCCTGAGAAAATAGGCCATTCTGGCCCTCTTGACCAGGGGTGGGCTTCAAACATTTTAGCAATGGGTTCCCTGCCCGGTTGCTGGGTTGGCGTGGCCATGGTGGGTGTGGCCAAGTCAGCCTCCTGCTCTATAGCGAGGGGGACGTTTTTGCCCTCCCTGGGTTCCGTAGGCTTTTCTTGAGCCTCCGGGAGGGCAAAAACAGCCTCCGAGAAGGGGAAAACAGCTTCCCTCGTCTCTGGAGGCTCTCTGGAAGCCGGAAACTGACCCATTTCAGGCCTTCCTGAAATTCTGGGTGGTCTGTTTTTTGCCCTCCCTGATCCTTTGCATGCGCCCTACATTTTGGATACCTGCATCCAAAATGGACCACATAGGGACTCCTGGGAGGGGCAGGGTGGGGTGGGTAGGGCCAGCCAGGAGTGGGGGTTCTCCAAACTGCACAGAATCTTAGGTAAGGGCTCTCCCGAACCCTGAGAACCCCCAGCAGCCCACCCCTGCTCTTGCTCCACCCACTATTCAACTGAGGACTATGCAGTCTCTCATCTAACCCTTCCTTAAGTAGCATCTCTTTGCACGGTCTCCCGAGATCTTTCCCACATACAGAGAAGTCTATTTTAGGAGCAAGAACAAGGATTTCAAGTCCTTCCACTTTTGAACAATGTTTTAAAAAATGGTAGAAATAATGAGAGGCTGCTGTATGTCCCCAGCCTGCCTTGCCACACCCAGCACACTCTTGCTCTCTTTAACTGATGCCCATATGTCTAAATTTTGATTAGATCCTATTTAGCAGATATTTATCAACCAAGCATCTTGGAACATTAACCAGCAATCCAATTAAGAAAGAAATCAACAGCAGTAACAATGATGATCAATGAAGGGATTAAACGAGTAGATACTTAGGATGTATCATGCTCAATTCAAGAGGGTTGAGTAGAGGAGACAGGACCAAAATAAGAAAATGCTTCTCTTTTTCATGAAGCACTTCCTCAGCATGAAGAAGTTTCTCTGAGACATATAGACAGAATGTTCTTTATCAGAAGATGTTTCATCCAATCAGAGTTAAGGGAACAAAAGGATAGATGTTGGAGGAGGCATCAGAAGAAGTTGTTGCATCCAGTTGGGCAGTTCTCTGTGGGTCTTTTTATTGCACTGACTACCAAAACCAAACATTTTTTTTTTATTCAGCATATCCCTGGTGTACAATAAAATCCCCAAGGTGGCCATACTTAGAACTGCAAAATCTTGCACACTTCCTATGGCCAACACTTCCAATCTACTTTCTAGCTGCACTTGGTTTTGTAAATACAAACAATGGGCAAATCCGAAATTTGGCATGCCTTGAGAAGCAGCAAATCACCTGAGAGCATTTCATAGGTGGAAAGGAGCTTAAAAAGAAACTATGGATAAGAACATGCAAACAAGCTAAATACACTACTAACATGGGCAGCATCCTGCCCACATGCTTTTATCTTTCTTGGTGACTTCAATCTACTTCATATTAACTAGACCCTTTAATGAATGTACAACTGAACCCACACATGCAACTTTCTAAAATGCAGTAACAAATCTGGGACTAGAACAACTAGTAACCAACAATACTAGGCTTAACAACTGCCTCAATCTCATCTTCTGCAATAGTTTGAATTCAATTTACGGAATACAAACTAAAGAACCCTTTTGCAACAGTGATTGACTTTTGTTTCAACATACATCCACACAAAATAATTACAATGACAGAATCCCCAATTATAACTTCAAAAAAGGCAACTATGATCTTATAAACAACGATCTCTCATCCCTTGATTGGCAATTTCTATTCTCTGGATGCAATACTGTAGAAGACCATTTCAACATATTTTTACTTGAAGTCAAAAGAGTCATCAAACTATATGTACCATTAACAACTCCCAAAACCAGAAAAAACAAATTACCCAAAACTTCCAATAAGGAAGCTTCAATCCAAAAAGAAATCATTTTGGCGGAAAAACAAATCGAGATAAATTGGACTCCTCGATCAGAAACTACACGCTCAGGTACACCATGCAACCTGTAGACATGAAGAATGAACAGCCTGGCCAATGACCTCGCCGAAGGGATCTTTGAGCAAGGGATGAAGTGGGCTTGTTTGGAGAACAAGTCAGTCACCACCCAAATGACTGTGTGTCCACTGCTGTCGGGTAGATCTACTATAAAGTCCATGGAAATTTCCTTCCAAGGAGCAGTTGGTCTGGCCACATTTTGCAGCAGCCCTGGTGGCTTACCAGGAGGTCTTTTTGCTGAGGCGCAAATCGGACAACTCGCCACATAAGTCTCAATGTCTTTTTTCAACGAAGGCCACCAAAACTGCCGTTTCACCAAATGTAGGGTCTTCACAAAACCAAAATGACCAGCCACTTTGGAATCATGAGTTTGTTGCAATATTTGGCTTCTCAGGTTTTGAGGTACAAACAATTTCGCACCTATCCAGGCTAGACCATCTCGAACGGTGCAGTTATTCGCATTTGCCAGGAACCACTCATCCGTCTTCAAAGCCTCCTTAAACCGTTCCATCAGGTCAGTGGACAGATCCCTCTCCTGGTTTCTCTTTTCGCACGGGTAACTACAGGGGCAGCCAGCTGTGTAGTGGACACAATTGGTCTTATCACTTCTTTACGGATACTGTTGTATTGAGGCATTCTAGACAAAGTATCTGCCATAAAATTTTTTCCCCCTGGGATATATTTCAAGGAGAAATTGAATCACTTGAAAAACTGAGCCCACCTAACTTGCTTAGGGGATAGCTTCCGAGGAGTTTTTAAAGCTTCTAGATTTTTATGGTCGGTCCACACTTCAAATGGGTGTTTCGCTCCTTCCAGAAAATGCCTCCAAGCTAGTAAAGCCCAATGGACTGCAAATGCTTCCTTCTCCCAAACGGCCCATCTCCTTTCAGTGTCAGTCAATTTACGAGAGGTGTAAGCGCACGGTTGCAGTGTCCCCTTCTCGTTTAATTGAAGTAAGACCGCCCCCACCGCCACATCGCTCGCATCAGCTTGGATCACGAAAGGGGCGTCCATGTCTGGGTGTTTCAGTACTGCTTCTGCAGCAAAAAGTCTCTTAAGCTTTTCAAAAATAGCTTGGCACTCCATGGTCTAATTCAATGGTTGGCTGGGCTTTGGTTTCAATTCCCCCTTTGTTTTCAGGAGGTTGGTGATGGGCATGGCTATTTTAGGAAAAGACGGGATGAATTGCCAATAAAAGTTGGCAAATCCCAGAAAACTTTGAAGCTGTTTACGGGTTCTCGGTGGGGCCCAGTCCAAAACGGCTCGCACTTTCTCTGGGTCCATCTCAATGCCCTCGGGGGAGATACGATATCCCAAGTAGTCAATTTTTTCTTGATGGAACTCACATTTGGATAGTTTGGCGTACAATTTGGCGGCCCTCAGCTTGTGCAGCACAGAGCGTACCAGTTTCACATGTTCGTCTCTAGTCTCCGTGTAGATAAGAATATCATCAAGGTATAGCAGAACCCCCTTGTATAAATGTTTGTGAAGCACTTGATTGATCATTTGCATGCAAACAGCAGGCGCCCCCTGTAGGCCGAAAGGGAGAACATTGAACTGGAAACAACCCATCGGGCAGTTGAACGCAGTCTTCCACTCGTCTCCCTCCTTAATCCGGATTTGGTAGAACGCCTCCCTCAAGCCCAGCTTGGTGAAAATCTTCCCCTTTGCCAGGTGGGCTAACATGTCCTTCATCAAAGGGAGGGGGTACACGTTCTCTACGGACACTGCGTTCAGGTTTCTATAGTCCACTACCAGACGTTTGGAGCCATCTTTCTTCTCGCAGAACATCACAGGGGCTGCCACTCGAGGTCTGGCAGGTGTGATGAAACCCCGTTGCAAGTTCTTGTCGATAAATGCCCTCAATTCCTCCAACTCCCCCGGTGTCATCGAATACAGCTTCGGCTTCGGGAGCGTCACCCCGGCAGGAATTCAATACTACAATCAGTTGACCGATGAGGGGGGAGCTTGTCGGAAGCCTCTTCACTAAACATCTCTCTTAAGTCCCAATACTCCTTCGGGATTTTCTCCTCCCCTTCTACGTGTTCGGCACCTGTAGAAGCTGTCTTGGCGGGAACCTGGGACTTCGGATGGGATTTCTCCTCCCCTTCCGGATAGGGTTGCTCCTCCCCTTCCAGTGGCCGATCGGTGCGGATGCGTATCCACCCCTCTCTCCAGTTCACATGGGGATTCCACTTCCGAAGCCAGGGTAATCCCAATATTAGGGGTTGTTCCATCCCAGGGGCCACAATAAAACACAGGGTCTCATGGTGGTTTCCCATGGTCATTTCTAGGGGTTCTGTTATAAAACGTGCAGGGCAACCTCCCGCCACCGATCCATCCAGTTGGCAGAAAGATATGGGTGTTCTTAAAGTTCTCAGTCCGATGCCCATACCCTTAACTACTTTCATGTTAATTACACACCTCGTGCACCCCGAGTCCAATAAGGCCAACATCTCTCCCTCAGTCCCAGAGGTGGGCTGCCTTAACTTTATTGGGATTGTCATGGGCCCTTGGTTAGGACTTACTGGGACATCATCTTCCGAGTCAGTCTTATTCTTATCGAGTGGGGTTGGAGGTCCCAGCTCCTCTCCCGCCGAAAGGGCGACCTCTACAACCTCTCTTGTCTTCAGCCCGGTCTCGCGAGGCTTGATTGAGGGGTTTTCGGGCTTCCTCCCGGGGCCCCACGCTTTCGGTGGGTTCGTCTTGACCCGGCAGTCCGCCATCCGGTGGCCCTCCTTCCCACAACAGAAGCATACCATGGTCTTGGCTCTTGGCACCATCCCTCCCGGTTGGGGGGTTGAAGTCTCTCGGAGACGTGGGGGGAGTGGTTTTCTCCAGGCGGGACCTCCTCTGCGTCTGCTTCGGGTTAAATCAATGTCCACCTCTTCCGCCAGCAAGTACCACGACTGTAAATCACATGGGTCCCTTCTGGAGATACACGTGTGGTATATATCTTCATTTAAGCCATCTTTGTAGGCTTCTACCAGGGCCCCCTGGGACCAACCTCAGATGTGGTATGCCAGCTGCCTGAATTCTTGGGTGTAGTCTGCCACCGATCTCCCCCCTTGGACTAGGGTCTTCATTCTGATCCTGGCCTTTCTCTCTGCCAGAGGGTCCTCAAACCTTCTCCTCAGTGCAGTCATGAAAACATCGAGGTTTCGCAGTTAGGGGGAGTTATCATTGTACAAAGTCACCACCCAGTCTGCTGCCATCCCTTCCAGGGTTCTGGTAACACATCTCACTTTGGCTGCTTCAGAGGTGAACTCCCATTCAAATTCTGCCATATAGCTCCCGACTTGTACCAGGGAAAACCCCAAATTTCTGGGATTTCCTCCAAACTTCACATCTATGGGGGGCAGGTGGTGTCTTCCAAAAGCCACACCTATTGCTGGGGCTCCCCGGGCGGCGGCGGGCGACTGCGCTGGCATAGGTTGGGCAAGGGGGGTAGGGATAGCTTGACTTCCCCGGGCTGACCTCGCTCCCTCTTCCCCCTCATACCTTTGAGCAGTGCCGGGCTTCTCAGAAACATCCATAAGGAATTTCCCGCCTTGATCCAGCCTGCATTCCATCTCCTCCCCCTCCTGCCACAGCCGTTCCCTTGCACCTTTTCATCTTACAGTGATTCTGGGAGGAGGGGGGTCTTCAGAGTCTCTCCAACCAACCCCCAATGACCATCTGGGCATCTCGGCTGGGGTTTCTTCCAGAGTCAAGTCAGCCAGCAGGTCAGTCACCGACATCTCCAGTAGCAGCATTGGCTGCCCCCCCCCCCCCCCCGCAGCTCCCTGGTCCTCTTCATCGCTGGCTGGAGACGACATGAGATGAAACCCCCTTGGAAGAAAAGTTGCTGTTTTCTCCGGATGGGTTGATATGGGAGTTTCGCAATAATGTCAGTCTGTGCTCCCTTTAGATCCCAAGAAAGAAATACTCAGACTCCATGGTGTAGAGCAAAGTTATCCTTTTACTGGAAAATAAAGTGGAAGCTACAAATCCAATTCCGAAACTGAGAAATTGGCGGGTAGAACACAGATACAAAGAAATAGAATTGCTCCCACCCCCCAAAGTTCAAATGATTCTTCCAATTAAAACTTCTGAATATGCTCATGTGGTCATCTCCAGGTGGTGAAGAGGCTTCTTGTCAAATGGCCTTGACATATTTTGATAAAAGTTCGCAATTGCGCAAAAGAGGACAGAAGCTAGCCAAGAAATGGAAAGTTAAAGAAAAGAACCCCCTCCCCTTGCTAACCCAGCAAAGGAATGCAAAACACCTCCAGCTTTCTTCCCTTCCAAGGTCCCCCCCTCCCACCATTGTCATGACAGCCGAAAGAAGTAAAAGTTGGGTAATAGCAGAGAAGCAACAGTGGAAGATATCTTGAGGCTGACAAACTCTTACACTGCAAAAACATATGGACTACACAACTTCATCAGGACAAAGCAATAGGCACAATCTACTTAGACCTCTGAAAAGCCTTTGATTCAGTGGTACATGACAAACTACTCCTAAAACTAAAATCTTACGGTATTTCTGGACACCTACATAACTGGATAGAAGCATTCCTGTCAAACAGACAACAAATGGTCGAAATTGGGAGTGTCCTATCAAATTCTGTACCTGTCAGCAGTGGTGTCCCCCAAAGCAGTGTTCTAGGACCAACTCTTTTCATACTCTACATAAATGACCTCTGTGATCATATTAAGAGCAACTGCATTCTCTTCACTGATGATGTAAAGCTATTCAACACCACAGACAATACTGCTACCCTTCAAAAAGACCTTGACTATGTATCAGAATGGTCAAACAAATGGCAACTTCAAATATCAACAAATAAATGTTCTGTCTTACATACTGGCAAAAAAAATCAGAAAATAAAATACAGGCTGAATAGTCAAGACCTTGTTGATGATCCAAACTCTGTCAAGGACCTTGGAGTACTCATCTCTAATGATCTAAGTGCTAGAGCCCACTGTAACTACATGGCCAAAATGGTGTTAAGAGTTGCTAACCTAATCTTACGTAGCTTTTTCTCTGGTAATATTACACTAATAACTAGAGCATACAAAACATTTGCTAGACCAATACTCGAATACAGCTCATCAGTCTGGAACCCACATTACGTATCTGATATTAGCACAGTTGAGAAAGTCCAGAAATATTTCACAAGAAGAGTTTCCACTCCTCTACTCGTTGCAGAATACCTTATGCCACCAGACTCAAAATTCTAGACCTAGAAAACCTAGAACTACACCGCCTTCGGTCCAATCTAAGTATAGTATATAAAATCATACATTACAATGTCCTACCTGTCAATGAATACTTCAGCTTCAACCATAACAACACAAGAGAAAACAATAAATACAAACTCAAGATTAATCACACCAAACTTGATTGCAGGAAATACGACTTCAGCAACAGAGTGGTCAATGTCTGGAATACTCTACCTGACTCTGTGGTTTTTTTCCCCAAACCCCAAAAACTTTAATCTTAGACTGTCTACTATTGACCTCACCCCTTTCCTAAGAGGCCTGTAGGGGGTGTGCATAAGCGCACCAACGTGCCTATACTGTCCCTGTCCTATTGCTTCTTTTTTATTTTTCTTATATGTATGCATGTATTCATAACTATGTTTTTACTTATACCTATTATCTTGTAAGCAATTGACAAATAAAATAAAGTAAATAAATAAATAAAAACTAAGAAACACTTGGAAACCACTTCTGGTGTTTGTGCTGAAAAAAGTGAAACTTCAGTTTTGGGTTTTACCAATTAGATAGATGTGTTGTTATAGAAATGTCTAGTTTCTATTTTCATGAAAAAGTAAAAAAACTGAGGGTAGATCTTAATGTCTTATTTTATTGGACTAAAAGAGTCAGAAGTCAATGCCTTCATTTTCTTTTTTCAGTCGCCACTTCCCTTTTTCCTTTCCTAATTTGGCTAATATTTGCTTTTGTATTCTCTTTGTATATCATATTATAAATTAATAAAATTATTTGAAAAGACAAATAAACTATGGTTAAAGCCACTACAAATTATCAGCATTATTATGTCATTTGAAACTTTTCTTGTGGGAAGAAAACCATGATATATATGAGTCAGAGAGAATCAAACTAGTTCAAAATCTTTGGAGGGAGAGAAATGCATATAGCTGAAGTGTTCAATGACTGATGGACAATATATATTTAATACAGAAGTCAGAATGATACTGTGGATTGGAAAGAGATGGACAATAAGTAGCCTTGTTTTCAGATTTAAATATTTTAATTTGGGGACACAGAAGTTTCAATTTGTCGGGATGGAATTTGCAAAATGCTGCCACCATTTGGTGTCTCCACTTTCTACTTCCTGAGGAATAAAATTTCTGTCTCTTTCTGCTAAGAGGATGCACACTAAGTTCAGATCTAAAATCTATTTAAGCACTCTGTTTGGTTCGTGTATTTATTTGTCAAGTTTGGTAACAGCCCTATAGTTACCGCTTTCGGGTCAACAAATAAAACAATAATAAAGCAGTCAACTAACAGTCCATTCCAAGATTGGCCAATGAGGTGTCTCCAAGCAACAATGAGTGAAGTGTCCCTCCCACTTGGAATGAGTGAAGTGTCCCTCTTAGCCACTTGGAAGCCCGGAGCATTTGATACTGCAAATCATACTTAACTATCACGATTAATAGCCCAGATCATCTTATCTTTCATGGATTTCTCTAATCTTTTTTTCAAACTTTCAGTCATGCCTCCATCGGAGCCTGAATCTGTGGAAGAAGATGAGCCAGAACAGGAACAGAAGGAGATGGAGTGGGCAGCTTCATTGACTTGGGAGGAAAATGATGAAGGGCAGGCCCAGTAAGTCCAGGGCCTTTCAGGATTGGGATGGCTTGTAGGCAGGGAGGAAGGGGGCAGGATGACCAAGAGAGGCTAAGCAGTGAACATGAGAGACAGAGCTCAGAGATGAGCAAGGACCACCCTTCTCCTGATCCTCGAGCACGGAGAGTGGAGAGAAAGTGAGAACAGCGCAGAGTGACCCAACTATTCAGGAAGAGAGCGCTCCACTACTCTTCACAAGGCACACCTGGGGACTGAGCCTTAAGGAGATGCTGTGGGGAGGGGCATTTGTTGGGAACAAACGTTGAATTCCTGGAGTGCTGAGTGCCGACATTTGAACTTTCCTGGATTCCTTGCATTCTTTCTGGATTTCTTACTTTGCAGCTGTGGTTGCTCACAGCGTTGGGATGGATTATTTGCAGCCAGAGTCTATTAGGGGGTGGGATGAGTGTGTATGTGTGTGAGAGAGAGAGATCACTTTGCTTTAAGACTTGCCGGAAACATGGGAGCATTTGGGAAAATTTGGAACAATAAACAGTTTGAACTGCCAGCTGCCTGTGTTATCTCTGTGCTGTGCCCCTGGTCATCACACTTTCCAAGTTGTTGACCATCCCTGTGTTTTAAGGTTGCAAACTTTATTGATTTTGAGAAATGCTTCCTCCTATTTCTCCTGAATCTCCTACAGTTGAGTTTTCTTTGATTGCCCTTGGTTTTCTCTCTTGCTGAAGAGTGAATAAATTCTGTCCTATTACCTGGCTAACTCTCCCACGTTGGTTAACCAGACCCTAATTATTATTATTTTTTAAAGGAGAAAATAATACCCCCTCCCCTCAATCTTGAGCTGCTTGGGCTGACCAACTCTATCCTACAATTTAATTTAATTTTTATCTTTAATCATCTTTAATAATGTTTTACATCAATTTACTCAGGCAAACGATTAAGAGAAACAGTCTGTGCTTTCCTGGATCCTTCTATTTTTTAAAAAAAGAACACTTGACACAGCCTTACCCAATTTCATAAGACTTGTGAAACAGTCTTATTTAAGAAACATATACCATCTCTGCAGTATACTTTAGACCACAGTTGATCCAAAAATTGCTAAGCAACACAGTTGCTAAGTGAAGTTTGCTCCAGTTAGCACAGTTGTTAAGTGAATCTGGCTTCCCCATTGATTTTGCTTGTCAGAAGGATGCAAAAGATAACAAGAGCTGAGACACCGCAACTGTCATAAATATGAGCCACTTGCCAAGCATCTGAATTTTGATCACGTGACCATGGGTCGTAAGTGTGAAAAATGGTCATAGGTCACCTTTTTCAGTGCCGCTGTAACTTCAATTGGTCACTAAACATAGTGCTGTAAATTGTGGACTACCTGTATATATAATGGCATGTGGGAATGACCTTGGGAGACAGAGAGAAGAGACACATCCAAGGGAATGGTTAGATCAGGGGTGTCAAACTCGATTTCATTGAGGGCCGCATCAGGGTTGTGTTTGACCTCAGAGGGCCGGGAATGGGCGTGGCTGGGGACGGTTGTGGCCATGGTGGGCGTGACATGACACTCATGTTGGGGGTACCTATGGTGGCCAAGTGCTAATGCAGGACTTTCCTGAGATCCTCCCTCTCATTATAATCTCCTTCCTTCCTTCCTTCCTTCCTTCCTTCCTTCCTTCCTTCCTTCCTTTCTTCCTTCCTTCCTTCCTTCCTTCTTCCTTCTTCCTCTGTGCCCCGTTTTCACTAGCAAAGGGATATAGGAGGCCGTCATGGCCAAAAACAGGGTGCAGGAGGACAACGTGCAGCCCTCTTGCACCCTGTTTTTAACTGGCAGAGAGCTGCAGGAGCCCCACCCCCCAAGCTCCATTTTTGCTGGAGAGGCACAGTGGGCCAGTCTTTTGCTATTTCCAGGCCTGCCCACCTAAGTATCCCGCTGGCCAGATCTGGTTCGCAGGCCTTGAGTTTGTCACCCCTGGATTAGATAAAAGGCAACTTAGCCCATAGCAGGAATGTGGGCAGAGCAAGCAAGTCAGGAGAGACCTTCCTTAGTTTCTTAGGTTGTTAAGGGGTGAGGGTACATATATACATTCGAACTGGCAAGATTCTGTTCATGTAACCTTACAACAAAGTAGAATTTGCTCATCTAGCCATGCTTCCTGTCAGGTCTAACTTGCAAAGCTGACAATATATTTGTTAATATGGGAATTTTAACTTGGCCTTCTTATATTTGGTTTCAGTTTGGTCAATAAGGTCTACACTTTTATCCCCTTTCCTGTCCACCGTCTCCTATACTTCTTTCCTAAAACATCACTTCAGGAACAAGTAGCCACAACACAAAGAAACTATTCTCTCTTTCTGAAATCTCTTTATCCTTTTTTTTTTTTTAATTCTCCTGAACTCCCTTTCGAGGGTGTCCATAAGGAGGCTTAAAAAATCAAGATGGTGGCTTTGATCATGAGGTCATGATTGCCGCATTGACTACTTATCACCATGAAATGGCCCATATTCCCTTTTCATCCAGTGATTTATCAGCATCCGGCTTTGGATAATTTTCTACTTGGGTCTTAGGGCACCTCTACACAAGGGTTTTATGTGCCATCTTCCCTGACTCTTCCTGTATTTGAAACCAAGCAGCACCATATTCACTTCTACTACCTTGAAAAGTTTAGAAGATTATGAACCAATTGGTGTTCCGTTTCTGCAAATCAATAAGAGAGTGCAAACAGGTTTCTGGAACTCAAAGGAGGCAAATGTTACTGCAATGTCCACAGTTAATGTTATGTCTGGAAAGATGGGTGCAATAATGGAGATGAGACCTCGGATAGTAACTTTAGCTCTTTATTAGTGACTTCAGATCGGAGGTGAAAAGCCTAGCAGCAGCAGCTCCTCTTACAGAGCTGGCTGCTGCTAAGGCATCCAATGACAGAGATTTGAGCCTGCCGCGCTTGGAGCATCCAATCGCGGCAGCCCATTTAACAGCCAATCGGATCAGCTCTAAATGACCAATCACAACCCGCTGTTCACGGACCAATCAGAAGTGCAAGATTACGAGCCTGCTAGTTCGGAACACCCCTCCCCTCTAGGTTCCATCTAAGGGGTGGGGTGATGTATTCTCGCAGGTAGGTGGGTCTTCGTACCTGTCTACCTGATTTACGCTGTTCAAAATGTCTTTGCTCAGTTTCTGATTTGACGGATTGTTTGCTGGAACTGTCTGGCATGGCAACCTGGCTTCTATGCTGGGTCTCCCATGAGGTGATTCAGGAATACCTGCAACACTTTCATTATTGCTGTCATCTGGGTTCTCTGAAATCGTGGACCCTGTTTGGCTGCTAGCTCCTGGAGATACAACCACCTGCCAAGGTTTCTCCTCCATTTGTGAGTATAGTGAGCTTCACTGAGCTGGTTGTGGGGTTATGCTTCCTTCGTCCGATGTTGGTTCAATTTCAAAAACCCCTGTTTCCCTTCCCCTTCTGGTTTCGAGGTGGGGGTTAGTGATGGGAGTTGTGGACAGCCTTGAGCGTAGCTAGTCTATGTGGCGTTTCCACAATCTCCCATCTGTGGTTTCTAATCGGTAGGAGCGGGGGCCTGTGATTTGCCTTATATTGGCAGGGATCCACAGTGGGTCTCCTGAAAAGTTCTTTGCAAATACAGGGTCTCCTACCTTAAAGGAGTGGTGTTTACTGCTGGAACCCAGGGGCTTTTCCGGGATGTATGCTGGGTGTGGGCGGTCTAGATGCGATCTGAGTTTTCTGCCCATCAGGAGTTCAGCTGGGCTTTTGTTTATGGTACTGTTTGGCGTAATATGCTGGAGAAGGAGCATCTTGGTGACTTTGTCGTGGATGTTTCCTTGTTCCATTTTCTGTAATGTCTTTTTAGTGAACTGAACCATTCGTTCAGCCCTGCCATTGGCCGCCGGGTGAGCAGGTGAAGTCAGGGCATGGTTTATCCCCCGTCTGCTAGGTACTGCTCAAAAGCCAGGGTGGTAAATTGGGGTCCATTGTCGGAAACCAAGACATCTGGTAATCCGTGCATTGCAAAAAGTCTGTTTAGCTTCTTGATGACTTGTAGTGGTGGTCTTCATCTTGTTGACCTCAAGCCAGTTAGAGTAGGCGTCCACTGTTATCAGGAAGGTATGTCCTTTTGTAGGTCCTGCGAAATCAATGTGGATGCAGGACCAAGGACCCCTGGGTGTTTCCCATTCAGCTGGTGGTGCTTTTGGTGGGGATGAGCGTGTTTCTTGGCATTTGCTACAAGAGGCAATCCAGGCTTCAATTTGTTTGTCCATACCTGGCCACCAGGCGTAGCTCCTTGCCAACGCTTTCATTCGAATGATGCCAGGGTGTCCATCGTGTAACAAGTGTAAAACTTTCTTTCGCAGCTTCTCTGGTATGACCACTCGGTCTCCCCATAACACGCACCCTTTTTGAGAGAAAAGTTCTGTTTGTCTGTTCTTGAAGGGTTTAAATGTGTCATTTGGTTCAATTTCTGGCCATCCCCTCTCCACCCAGCTGAGAACCTGTGCCAAACAAGAGTCCTTTTTTGTTTCCCAGGCTATGTCTAGGGCTGTTAGTGGAGGTGATGGAAGTGTCTCAATTTGTAGTGCTGAAAGCGTGGGAGCTGGGTCTTTGAGAATTTCTGGCAGTGGAGAATGGCTCAAAGCGTCTGCATGGGGAATGTTTTTCCCTGGTCAGTGTCTCAACTGGTAGTCATAAGCGGCTAAGAACTCTGACCATCATGTCATCCTAGAGAATAGGATGTGTGGTTTGTCACCTGCCAAGATGCCAAGTAATAGTTTATGATCTGTGATGATGGAAAAGGATCTTCCATACACGTACTCGTGGAACCTTTTTATTGTAGATACAATAGCGAGGGCTTCTTTATCCAAATGATTATAATTTCTCTCTGTTTTAGACAAAGTTCTTGAAAAGAATGCAATAGGTGCCTCTGTGCCATTTGGTAGGACGTGGCTCAGGATGGCACCTACTCCAAAAGGTGAGGCATCACAAGTCACAGTTAATGGAAGTGTCTCATTATATTGGATGAGTACTGCATCCGAAATTAAAAGGTCTTTTACTTGTTGGAAAGCCTGCTCCTCCCGAAGTCCCCAAAACCAGGAAGCCTTCTTGTCGAGGAGCCTATGTAGGGGTTCAGCAACAGTTGCCTTCTGGGGTAGGAAGATGTTATAAAAGTTAATGAGTCCCAGGAAGGCTTGGAGGTCTGTTTTGTTCTTTGGTCTTGGGCATTTTTAATGGCAGCCAATTTCTTTTCAGTAGGGTGAATTCCTTGTTTGTCAAGAAGGTAACCCAGAAATTCAACCCTCTCAGTGCATAACTGGCACTTTTCCTTCTTAACCTTGAGGCCTGTGTCTTTGAACTTTTGTAGGACAGTTCTTAGGCGTTTCTCTAACTGACTTCTCGTAGGGGCGGCTATCAATACGTCATCGAAATAGGGCACGACCCCTTTGATGCCCTGTAACAACCTTTCCATCAGACTTTGAAAAATGCCAGGTGCTACGCTTACCCCAAACTGGAGTCTGTTACATTTGAATGCACCTCTGTGTGTAACTATAGTTTGGGCTCCTGCAGTTTCTGCGTCTACTGGCAACTGTTGATAAGCTTGGGCCAGGTCAAGCTTTGCAAATACTTTTCCACCCCCAAGTGAGTGAAGGAGATGTTGGACCACGGGTACTGGATAGGCGCTCTACTATAATGCGTGGTTGAGGGTGGCCTTGTAATCCCCACAGATTCTCAAGGATCAGGTTTTATGGGGATTACAATTGGGGTCTCCCAGCGGGAGTGGTCGATGGGTTCTAACATGCCCTGCGCTATTAATTTGTCCAATTGCTCATCAATTTTAGGTTTGAGAGCCAAAGGAACGTGGCGTGGCTTCAGGCGAATGGGTGTGATATCAGGGCATAGATTAAATGAGATGGGGGACCCCTTGTACTTGCCTAATTCCTCCATGAAGACTTCTTAAAAGTCTTGGACGAGGGCCGCTTCCCAGTCTACGTCTACAGTCTGGTTGATGCCTGCCATTCCGATTCCTAATGGCGTGAACCACTGCAGACCCAATAAGCTGGGCCGGTCTCTGTCAACGATGGTGAGCGGTTGTATTGTGGTGTGCTCCTTAAAGGAAACCTGGATGTGACTGGAACCGGCAACCGGGATTCGATTTCCCTGGTAGTCTTTTAATATGAGCCTCTGGGTGCTGAGGTCTTGGCGGTGGATGTCAGAAATCAGCTGCTTGAGGGTTTTCCAGGAGACCATGGATAAGGAAGACCCGGAGTCCACTTCCATGATGCATGGATGATTTTCAATGGTGACCTTTATGCGGATTTTTTTTGCATCTAATGATGAGGCGTGGCCGATGGTGATGGTCTGATGTGCCTCTTCCCATCTGGTTGTGCTAGTAAACATCCGGTTCCTGTTGTACTGGCTCCACTGGTTGTTTCGGCAATCCCGATTTGGTGGGGTGCTTGCTGCTTGTCGGAAGTTAGTCTCTTTCCTCTTGAGGCTGGATCCTCTTTTGTTCCGGCACACCTTAGCAATGTGCCCCCTTTTCTCACAAGAATGACAGATGGCGCCTAGGAACCTGCATTCTGATCATGGGTGGTTTCCCCCGCATCCAGTGCATTGGAAACTGGATTTACAGCCCTGCTGGTCTTGTTGTTCGCGCTCTGACCTGAGTCTGTTGACTTCTTCCTCTTTACTATCGGATGCGGAATCGATGTCCTCGTGGTGGGTGGATGAAGCGTATTTCTCTGAGGATGTGGCTGGGTCGCTGGGTGTTTGACGGCTGGCCCCATTTGCTCGGTGCATTCGTGCTGCTGATTTGCGAGTGGCTTCAGCTGCAGTAGCATCGGCTATGGCATCTGCGAGGGTGATATCTCCCTTTGCCATAATTTTGCTTTGGACCATGGGGTCCCTTAGGCCAAGAACAATTCAATCTCTCATGGCTTCTTCTAGGTTTACGAAACCACATAATCCACCCAAATTTTATAGGTCAGCTACAAAGTCCCCGATGTTCTCACCTTCACGTTGGTCCCTCTGGTAGAATTCGTGTCTTCTGATGAGGGTTGGAACTGCTGGGGCATAATGGGAGCGCAGGATGGGAGCCAGGGTATCCCAGTCCATTGTTTTGACTTCAGCTGGTTTGGCAAGTGTTTTTCCCATTCTAAAAATGGCGGGTCCACAATGCGTTAGGAAAACCGCCCTTTTTTTGCTCAATGTAGCATCCTTCAAATTGTTAGATTCCAGGAACATTTGGAACCTGTCCATATATGAGTCCCAGTCCTTGCTGGCTGGATCAAATGGAGTGGGTGGTATAGTGCTGCTGGCCATTCCGCCGTTCTCTGAGCGTCTTCAGCCATGTGCTCTGAATAATCTGCGAGTGTTCAGTCAGCTCTATCGTCTCCGCATCCCATCCTCATCGCCAGTGTTATGTCTGGAAAGATGGGTGCAATAACGGAGACGAGACCTCGGATAGTAACTTCAGTTCTTTATTAGTGACTTCAGATCGGAGGTGAAAAGCCTAGCAGCAGCAGCTCCTTTTATAGAGCTGGCTGCTGTTAAGGTGTCCAATGACAGAGATTTGAGCCTGCTGCGCTTGGAGCGTCCAATCGCGGCAGCCCGCTTACCAGCCAATCGGAACAGTTCTAAACAACCAATCACAACCCGCTGTTCACGGACCAATCAGAAGTGCAGGATTACGAGCCTGCTAGTTCGGAACAGTTAGGGCAACTGAAAGCAGGGAGGGAACATCTTGGCCCTGCTCTTCAATAATTAGATGGAAACCTAAAAATAAACCCATTTAGCTCACCAAACCAGCAAAGATAAGGGTGTCAAACTGGATTTCTTTGAGGGCCAGATCAGCATTTTAATTCTCCTCAGTGGGCTGAGGGGTGGGAAGGGGAGGGAGATGGGACAGGTGCCTCCTGCAGCACCCTGCTGGCCAAAATAGGGCATGGGGGATTGTGCACACCCCCGTGGCCCATTTTTGAGGCAGGACGGCCTCCAGCAGCTTTGCCAGCCAAAGTGAGGCACAGGGGGTCTCTGTGGCCCCCACAGCCCATTATTGGCCTTCATGGCCGCCTGCAGCAGTCTTCTGGCCAAAAATGGGCCCCAGGGAGCAGTGCAAGGCCCCCTCATGTGGTCCTTTTTTGGCTGGCAGAGTGCTGTAGGAGGCTGTGGGGGCCAAAAACAGGTCATGGGGGGTAGGGGCTGCGCATGGCCTTCCGTGCCCTGTTTTGGTTGGCAGAGGTACCGTGGGCTGGTCCTTTGATATTTTGAGGCCAGCCCCATGGGCCATATTTAAGCACCCCACAGGCCAGATCTGGCCCTTGGGCCTTGAGTTTGACAGCCCTGAGCTAAGACATCAGGTAAGTCCAAAAGGAATTCAAAGAAGTGCCCTGTTTTAGTCTCCAAATGCCAATAAAGATACATTGAGGTTCTCTAAGCCAGCGGCCCCCAACTTTTTGGGCACCAGGAACCAGTTCCATGGAGAGAGGTTTTTCCATGGACTGGAGGGTGCATAGTTTCGTGTGCTGCCTTCATCCTGCGGATGGGACTTTGCTTGTTTGCACAGACCAGTTTCTGGCATGCCTTGGACCAGCTGGGGTAAGGGGACCTCTGCTCTAAGTAACTTCCTTTATTATTGTTCACCTATAAAATGAAATCTTGCCAAACTAAAGGAAAGTATTTGCACTATAAAAGATATACTCTAGGAATTATTAGGGTGGAGCTGTCTTCACTCCTTTTCTCCCACATAAGCTATCTAAACTTTGTTGTCTTTTGTTTTCCTGGAATGCATTTTCTCTCTCCTTGATTTGCAATCATCTTCTACAGGATGAAAAAGTCAGAGTAAGCCAAGAGTAGAGTTTCCTAGAGTAGGGATCCCTCACCTCTGAGCCGCGGACCTGCACTGGTCCGTCACCTGCCAGGAATTTGACTGTGCAAGTGAGAGAAGCCCCATCCATGCATGCATGGGATCCAGGCAGCACACAAAACCATCCCCCCCCTCCTGAGGAAAAACCACATTCCACAGAACCAGTCCCTGGCACCCAAAAGGTTGGGGGCCGCTGTCCTGGGGTACTAAAGGGGGTGATAAGTCACAATCTCAGGAGCGTACTGCTGATAAATCAATGTACTAAGATTCCATACATCTTCAACATTAACCATTTTGTGAGTTTCCATAACACACTACCAACATTCCAAAGAAGTACAGGAGCCTAAAATGTGAAGACACATATTTTGTGGATCTCTTCTGCATATGTTGTGAAGAATTTTGTGAATCTTTTCTGTGTATGTTCTGAAAGAGTTCCCTAACTGTATAGTTGTACAGATAATGTTTTAGGGGTTCAACAATTTTCATATTTCTCACTAGGTCTGAGACATTATAACAGTATGGATTAAGTCTACCATTGTATTTTCTCCGGATAGTTTCATACTAACTCCTGAATTGTAAATATATCCTATCTATGTAAAAAATGATTAGTGTCTCCAGTATTTTCTCTGTACTTACAATATAGTTGAAACTCCTATTATGCCAGTATTTCCTCTTTTAGATGCCTCCTTAATTTAAGAGAATATTAAATTCTCTTCTCTCGCCACGCATCTTTTCCCAGCTAGAGATCAAACACTATTTTTGATTAAGACTTTCTGAGGTACAAATCAAAGATAGTATGTTCTGATCGAGCTAATGTTTACTTTCATACCTGCTTTGCTTTTTCCAATAAATCATTCTGCTACTCTGATTAATTTTATGGAGATGTTCTACAAGATTCATTAGATTTGTTAATTTTCCCCACAGCCCTCTGTGAAGAAAATAAATTTTGCTCAGAACTCCAAGGCGCAATTTGTGTCACTTCTGTGATTGATTCAAAGTGTTAAACATTGGTTGTGTTTCCCACTCTCCCTCCAGCTTTTACATTCCCAATTGGTTGTGTCAGTTTTAATTTGGGTCCAAAGTAAACTCGGTATAAATAAGTTCTTAATTAAAAATGAGATTCTGATGTTCCCAATGATCAGTCTGGACTGGTAAATAATCATACTTCTTTCTAGTCCAATTTCCTTTTTCAAGAGCCTTGGCAATAGCAGTCTCAAAGGTTTTATATCGTATTTAAATCTCTGATAAGGAGAAATCTGTGATTAAGCCATGCTCTCTGCCTAATCCTGCTATGCTGCATCATAATTGAGGTTTTGTGAAAAAGATATGAAACACACCAGGAGTATATGCCAAGAATATATATTCCCACAAGGTTCACCAAGGTGTGAAGAAAATCCCAGGTGTCCAACTAAAGCAAGCAGCTACTCAATGGTGTAGGAAAGTGCTTGAAGCAGAATATGACTTTAGTGGCAGTGACTTTATTTCATACTGCACAGGAAAAGATACTCCTATACAGTGGTATCTCAATTCTTGACTGCTTCAAAACTCATTGAATTTGGTACTCGACACATTTTGATGCAAAAATGTTGTTTCAGTACTGACCATTGGAATCAAGTTGTAAGTGCCTTTTGGGCGGTTTGCTATAACCCCAGAGAGTCACTAAGGGCCAACTGTTAAATGTCAAGTTTATTTAGCGTCTGGCACAGTGGTGAGATTAATTTTTTTTTTTACTACCAGTTCTATGGGCATGGCTAGGTGGGCATGACTTCTTTTGTAGAAACCTGTCCCCCCCCCCCGTTTTGGGGCATTCTGGGCCTCAGGGAAGTCTCCTGGGCAAAGCAGTAAGACAGCAAGGGGAATCCCGGCACATCTGATCATAGGAACAGCTGACTATCAGGAGGAGGAAGAAAAAGAAACCCTTTAAGGAGTGACTGGGCAGGGAAGAATGCAGTCAGCTATATCGGACATGCACGCGATGTTGCGCATGCGTGATAAGGACTGACTGGGTGAGGAGAGGAGGGGCAACTGGGTCAGGGGCATTGCCAGCCAGAAGTTACTAGTGGTTTGGTGACCCATGCCAAATCCTTGCTACTGGTTCGTGTGAACCGGTGTGAACCAGCTGAATACCACCACTAGTATGGCATGAGTTAGCCAGGGATCACCAAGGTGGTTGCCTGCCTCTGTAAAAAGAATTTTTTCAGGGGGTGTTAACTTTACCCCCGGGACTCGTGAATGCCGGTAGGCAATCGTGGGAGGTTCCTTTCTTGTCCCTGCACAGTTTATTCGCTCACGGGAATCAAACTGCCGAGAAGCCAACCTCAAGGCCCAGCATCTTACCACGTGAGCCACCGCAGCCCCCAAGTGACAAGTACTTGCTTGGTGTCCACTATCATACAATATCTTTAATTTCACGTGCTGCAGAGAATCCAACACACATCAACGTAGAAAGGGAAATGCCAGAACGACTTTTAGAAAATGCTGTGGAACATGCATGCTGGATAATAGAGAAAACCAAGGAATGAAAGACAAAGTCAACATGAGCTTCATTGGTTATAGAAACATCTTTGATTGTATTGAACAGGCCAAACTATGGAAGGAACTTCGGAAAATGAGAATTTCAGAACATCTCTTTGTTAGCATGTTAAAATTATATGTAGGCTAGGAAACCACAGTTCAGACTGAACATGGCAAAACAGTCTGGATTCAGGTTATCAAAAGAATGAGACGATATAATATCTCCCTATTCTGTGTGCTAAATGTTGTGAATGTATAAAGTTTTAATAAAGCGTGAGCTTGGAGTAAAGTGCAGGGTTCTGGCCCTGCACTTCTGATTGGTTGTTAAACCACCGGATCGGATTGGCCCGCTCCGGGGAATCCAATTGGCCCTTGACAGAGAGTTCCTATTGGTTATGAGAGCTAGCGTTCCTCGTTGGTTATTGGTTAATAGTTACGGGGTTTGACTATATAAGGTGGATTAAAACTGCTATAGATGCCAGAAGTCACCATGTAAATAAAGTTCACCGTTCAGAGGCTTGTCTCCATTCTTTCTCGCCCATGCTCCAAACATAACACTGGCGACGAGGATGGGATGTGGAGACATCTGAACCAACGAAACTTCGAAGAACACCGAGCACGTGACAGACGACGCTACACAACGGAACCATGTCCGGCGGGGTCGTACCACCCGCTCCATTCGATCCAGTATAGGAGGACTGGGAGTCCTACATAGATCACTTCCAAATATTCTTAGAAACCAACAACTTAAAGGACGCCACACCAGGAAAGAAACGGGCGGTGTTCCTAACGCATTGCGGTCCAATCGTATTTAATATGGCTAAAGCACTAGCAAAACCCCGAGAAGTGAAGGCGATGGATTGGGACGACCTCAAACCTCTCCTACGAGATCATATGCACCGACCGTGCCTACGCTCGTGAGACGACACGAGTTTTATCAGAGGAGCAGGCGAAAAGGAGAAAGCATGGCCGACTTCATAGCAGACCTCCAAAATTTGGGAGGCCTCTGCGGATTCACCGATTTAGAAGAAGCACTAAAAGATCGCATAGTTCTGGGATTAGATGCACAAGGTGTTCAAAGCAAGCTGATGGCGAAGGGCAACATCAGCCTTGCCGACGCCATCACCGATGCTACTACAGCAGAAGCAACCAGGAAGTCGGCTGCACAACTACACCGAAACCGCGCTCCGGTACCACCACCGACAAGCAACATCTCACCCAGGTCAGAAGGGCAGCTTGCAACGACGCACCACGAGGACCTCTCTTCATCATCAGACAGCGATGAAGAAGGGGTCCATCGACTGCGGTCCGACCGGGACCACCACCTGAAGCCTTTACGCCCTTGCGCTGGCTGTGGGGCCAACCATGCCAGGTCTGAATGCAAATTCCGCGACGCGCTGTGCCATGAGTGCGGGAAGCGAGGCCACATCGGACAGGTCTGCCGAAGCTTACCAGGACCCGGCCAGGCCTCAAAAGGGACTAACTATCGCCAATCGACAGGAAACCGTCCTGTATGGTGAGAGCCAGTAAACTACTCCTACAGAAATCGAGTTTTGCAGAGAGAAGAGGCTCACCATACTATCACTATCGGTCACGCCTCAGCTTTAGACACCAAGAAAATACGAGTCACAGTAGCCATCGAGAACCAGCCTTGCCACATGGAAGTCGACTCAAGATCGTCCCTCTTGATGATGTCCTGGAAGACCCTTAAACAACTCATCCCCACGATTCAATGCCAAGATCTCCGCTCCCAAAGACTCATCCTCAAGGACTACCAAGGGAATCGAATCCCTGTCGTTGGTTCCTGCCAAGTCCGAGTCTCCTTCAAGAAGCACACAGAGTACTTACCACTAACTGTCATTGATAGAGACAGGCCTAGCCTACTAGGCCTCCAATGGTTTGTGCCACTCGGCATTGAAGTGGCCGGCATAAACTGAGTCAGCGGAAGTGACTGGGAGGGAGATCTCATCCATGAGTTCAGGGACATCTTCGCGGACAGGTTAGGCGAGTACAAGGGGACCCCGATTTCGTTTAGTCTAGACCCAAAGTTAGCTTCCATCCAACTTAAGCCCCGTCGAGTTCCGTTTGCCTTAAAGTCGAAAATCGACGAACAACTCAACAAACTGATAGCTCAGGGGGTGTTAGAGCCCATCGATCACTCCCCCTGGGAAACCCCAATCGTAACACCCATTAAGCCAGACGGGTCAATTCGAATCTGTGGGGACTACCGGGCCACTTTGAACCACGCCCTAAGCAGAACGCATATCCAGTGCTGGTGGTGAAGCATCTCCTCCACTCCCTGGGGGGCGGGAAAGTCTTCACTAAATTAGATTTAGCTCAGGCATATAAGCAACTACCTGTTGATGAAAAGACGGCACAGGCACAAATGATTGTGATGCACCGAGGTGCCTTTAAATGTACCCGGCTTCAATTCGGAGTGAGTGTAGCCCCGGGGATTTTTCTGAGCCTTATGGAGAGGTTATTACAAGGGATTAAGGGCATGGTCCCCTATTTTGATGATGTATTAATTGCGGCCCCTACAAAAAAAATCTTACAGGACCGGTTAAAATTAGTCCTAAAAAAATTCCAAGAGGCCGGTCTTAAAGTAAAGAAAAACAAATGTAAATTGTGTACTGACAGTGTTGAGTTTTTAGGGTACCTAATTGATAGCCAGGGTATTCACCCTACTGAAAGTAAACTAAGGGCAATAAAAAATGCTCCCAGGCCACGAAACAGGGTCGATCTCCAGGCGTTCCTAGGCCTCATCAACTTTTATAATGTACTTTTACCGCATAAAGCAACGGTCGCTGAACCGTTACACCGGTTGTTAGATAAGAAAGCAAATTGGTTATGGGGTCACCAAGAAGAACAGGCGTTCCACAACGTAAAAAAACTGCTCACTTCTGACTCTGTACTCATGCAGTATTACGAGACTTTGCCGTTAAATATAACATGTGATGCTTCGCCTTTTGGAGTGGGCGCCATTTTGAGCCATGTACTCAAACGAAGCCCTGTTGCATATTTTTCAAAGACACTTTCAAAATCTGAGTGAAATTATGGACAAATCAACAAAGAAGCCCTCGCAATTGTGTCAGCTGTTAAAAGATTCCACGAGTACGTGTATGGCCGGGCTTTTACTATCGTGACTGACCACAAACCATTATTGGGGATAATAGCCGGAGATAAGCCGACTCCCTACATATTATCCCCTTGGATGACTCGCTTATAACTATCAGCTGCAATACCGCCCGGGGAAAGCCATTCCCCACGCTGACGCCTTAAGCCGAGCACCGTTTCCAGAGACTCTCAACGATCCTGCTCCAACGGTAACCACGTTGCAAATTGAGGCACTCAACTTGCCGCCATTAACCACCCGAGATATCGCGAGAGAAACGAAACGTGACCCCACCTTAGCGCGAGTCCTAAGCTGGGTAGAACGCGGATGGCCATTGGACCAATTATCAGATGACTTCACACCATTCAAGACTCGACAAACCGAGATGTTCTCCCAAAAAGGCTGTGTTATCTGGGGCGATAGAGTCGTTATCCCAGAACGACTCCAGAAAGCGCTTCTGAGAACCTTGCACGATGGCCACCCCGGCATCGTGTGAATGAAAGCCCTTGCATGAAGCTACGCATGGTGGCCGGGCATTGACAAGCAAATTGAACATTGGGTTAAAGCTTGTCCAAAATGCAACGCCCCACCTAAAGCCATTCCTACTGAATGGGAGACACCACGTGGACCCTGGTCCTGAATTCACTTGGACTTCACGGGGCCGACCAAAGGCCACACCTTTCTACTAACCGTCGACGCCTATTCAAATTGGCTCGAGATTCATCACATGACGACTACAACCTCCAAGGAGGTTATCAAAACCTTGGAAAGACTATTTGCAACCCACGGACTACCAGATGTCCTGGTATCTGATAACGGGCCCCAATTTACAGCACTGTCGTTCGAGCGGTACCTCGCCGACCGCGGCATTCGACATGCGCTCACCTCGCCTGCGCACCCTGCGACCAATGGCAAAGCAGAACGCATGGTACAATTTGTTAAGAAAACCTTACAGAAGGTAGACAACAACAACATTGATGACAAGATCAATCGAATCCTTTTTTTGCAACACATCACACCGCCTAGCGTCACCAACAAAGCTCCCGCCGAACTGCTAATGGGACGAAAACTCCGCTCCCACCTCGACCGGTTACACCCAGCTTACGAACCAGAAAAACCACTAGGATCCAGCAGCCGCTGTCATGCCTTCCAGGTAGGAGATTTGGTATACGCTAAAAACCTATCAGGCGACCCATTGTGGGTGGAGGCGACAGTAGTTTGTGTAACCGGCCCAAGATCCTACCTTGTACAATGCCTTGACGATAGACTATGGAAACGCCATATCGATCAATTACGATCGCGGCTTCCGGCGGGCAGTCCTGAACTCCCCTATGACCAGACTGGGGGCGGGGGAGGTACGGAAGAAGATGAATTCCAAGGAGAAGAAAACCCATTCGAAAAGAACAACGGTATAATAGAGACTCAGGAAGTGGAACCAGAGAGGGAAACAGTTGCACCTCAGGGAATTACAGAGAACATGGGCAATGATGGGGAAATGAACTCTGAACCAGAAACAGCTCCACTGCCAAACAACGATCTACCTCAGCGTGATTGCAGCCAAATGACACAGCGAAAATCAAAGAGATTAATAAAACAACCGTCCTACCAAAAGGACTATGTAACTGTGCCCTGCAAACAGAAGCCAGGGGGAATGGGTGTTGTGAATGTATAAAGTTTTAATAAAGCGTGAGCTTGGAGTAAAGTGCAGGGTTCTGGCCCTGCGCTTCTGATTGGCTGTTAAATGGCCAGATTGGATTGTCCCGCTCCGCGGAATCCGATTGGCCCTTAAACAGAGGGTCCTATTGGTTATGAGAGCTAGCGCTCCTCGTTGGTTATTGGTTAATAGTTACGGGGTTTGCCTATATAAGGCAGGTTAAAACTGCTATAGATGCCAGAAGTCACTATTTAAATAAAGAGCTGAAGTTCAGCGTTCAGAGGCTTGTCTCCATTCTTTCTCGCCCATTCTCCAAACATAACACTAAATATATATTGAAGGAAGGTAGACTGAAAGATGAGCCTGGTTTGAAAACTGGATGGAGAAATATAAATAGCCAGTGTTATTGCTGATGATTATTTGGTAGCTTAAAATGTAAATGATCTGCTAGCTCTAATTATGGAAGTCAGCAAGTCAACAATGAAAAATGAGCTGTTAATAAATATGAAGAAAACCAAATTAAGGACAACAGGTACAACAGCCATGCTTTTTTTCCCCCTCTCATTCAATATTGAAATCAGATGTGGTATCCTTTCCCTGCCACGCCCACCAAGCCACACCCACAGAACTGGTAGTAAAAAAAAATTTAATCCCACCACTGATTGAAATGGTAGATAGTTTTTGCCTTTTTAATTTGTTCTGTTAACAGCAAGACAGCCAGTGATTAAGACACCAGACTAGAAAGCAAGAGACTGGAAATTCTGCCTTTGGCACAGGACCCATTGGGTGATTTTGAGTGTATCACATACAGTTTTACAAAGAAGTCAAGGCAAACCCCTTCTGAAAATCTTGACAACAAAACTATAAGAATACGCCAGGTGGTGGGATCTTTGGTGCTCTCTGAACTTGGTAGTTTTCTTGCAGATGTTTTATCACCAAACAAGGCACTGATGAAATTACCTAGTTTGGTAGCTAAATGTCTGCAAGAAAACTGCCAAGTTCAGAGAATACCAAGGACCTCCCCACCAGGTTTATTACAAATATTATCTTCTATCAATACTCCAAGGAGTTTCCAGGAATCAATACTGACTAAAAGATACAACCAATACATAAAACATCAAAGGGATCAGCATTCAAGATATATATCAAGAACTAGTACTTTATAGGGTGGTAAAGAAGATCTTTGACAGATCATGCCTTCAAATGCTGTTATCTGTCTCTAACTTCAAAATATATTTATACTTAAAACATTAGAATTATACAGACAAAAGTCTTCCGTGTGGCACTCTGTATAGGTAGTCCTCAATCTACCATAATTCATTTAGCAACCATTTGAAGTTATGACAGATTCCCCCCAAAAGTTATTTATGACTATTTAGGAGTATCAACCTCTGTGTACAGCCCGGTAGTCACATGATTGCATTTTGGATGCTTGGCAATTAGCTCATCTTTACTGAATGCATTCCATGTTCACATGACTGAGATTTACAATCTCAGTTTTTGCCCATTTCCGGCAATTTTGCCCGTTTCCGGCAATTTTGCCCTTTCCAGAAGTGGTGGGATTCAAGAAATTTTACTACCAGTTCTGTGGCTTGATGGGTGTGGCAGGGGAAGGATACTACAAAATCTCCATTCCTTTCCCACCCCACTAACCTGCTTTCCAGCTCTGTTCTCCTGTACAAGGCAACCAAAGAAGACCCAGCCATACATCTGGGACTTGGGAGGCAGAGAAGAGATGGGGGCGGGGCCAGTCAGAGGTGGTATTTGCTGGTTCTCTGAATTACTCAAAATTTCCTCTACTGGTTCTCCAGAACTCGTCAGAACCTGTTGAATACCACCTCTGATTTCTGGCCTTATAACATGTATGTTGGTCAAGAAATATCTCTGAGAGGGAGGGAGGAAGAAGAGAGGAGAGGAGAGGAGAGGAGAGGAGAGGAGAGGAGAGGAGAGGAGAGGAGAGGAGAGGAGAGGAGAAGAGAAGAGAAGAGAAGAGAAGAGAAGAGAAGAGAAGAGAAGAGAAGAGAAGAGAAGAGAAGAGAAGAATTGGTTTAGTTAGTTGACAGGTGTAAAATCCAGATTCAGTAATTTGTTATCTCCATGGTCCTTTTTCTGTAGAGTTGGCCATCAAGCAAATTGCCAGGCCCTGATTGCCAGGCCCTGATTCCTGCCAAGGGGGAATGTTACAAATGAAGTCATTAGGACAAGGGTTTCTTCTTCAGCCTGTCATCATTTTAATGAGTTGATAAATTTGTGCTTTCCCATTCAGAATGCAAAAATACAAAGCCAGGTGAAGCCCTGTATGGAGAAGCACCACTTTTTGCATTCTTTGGCTAAGGTCCAACAACTGTTCATCCAGATGGCAATTATCCATAAGAATAGGAAACATATTTTTAGTTTTCCATATTCCATAATGGTCTTCAAAAGACTAAACATGATGGCGACAAAGCAGAGGAGATCTACAGGTCTCCCTTACACCTGTCAGTAGAGCAGGATGGGCATATGTGTTTATTAAAAGGCTCAGAAAGCTTCTGAATTCCGCTTTAATTAAAATATGCAGATGGATTATTGAAATAGGGAAGCCCCATGTGGGTTACAAAACAAATACAGTCACAGAAAACAGGTGAAGCCCCTTTTATTCCTTCGCTTTGCTTCCAAGCTCCAAATATTCTTGACAGAAGACAAAAAACTCCCACACAAACAGTTATAAGAAGAAGGAAAAAAGCAACACAAGCTAGGCAAGATAAGGGCTGGAGGACATCCACAGATATTAGAACACACACTGAGAAGGATGCCAAACTCAGAGAGGAACCATAAACTAGAGATATTTCCATGCTTTGTTTCCAGCACTTGTATGCATGTCCATCCTCTTATCCAGTTGTCACAGCTGCAGCCCATGAAGAGGATCAAGGCCCTCTCCTCCCAAATAAACCTCCCTTATCCTCTCCTCCCTGCGTGCCCTAGGATGGAGAGGGGATGGGCCTGGGTCCTCCTCTGACTGCCCAGCTGGCCTCTGCCCTTCCCCAGCCTCCTCCATAACCTCTGGAGCCACACTTCCACTCCCTGTCAGCTATTCCTCCTCCCACCAGGGGCATGACACTCCATAGCACTGACTTCTCAATGAAGAGTCAAAATAATTGAAATCTTACTTTACTTGCATTTTATAACATTAAGTCAGACCTGTTAATGAAGGTCCAAGCCCAGAACCTTTGGTCTTTGGCCTCTTCTTAACATTACTCTATCTTTATCCTTGTGGCTCTCAGAGGTTTAAATTATAAAATCCATCTTCACATTTGGTTATCTCTTATCTGTATTATATGTCTCTCTGAATAGCCCACATGGCACTGGTAATTGCATGGAACTTCAATGCATTCATAAACTGATGTCATACGACGTTGGCTTGATGTTAAATCACAGCAGATATAAAATGCAGGTTTGGGGTAAATATGTTTTAGGTACCAGTTTTATACCCCAAAAGTGTTTTTTCAAAAGGACTTTTGTTTTTCCTGGAAGATGTTTCACTTCTCATCTAAGAAGCTTCTTCAATTCTGATTTCAAATGCTGTTTATCTGTTCTGACCAAGTCCACTTGCCTTTTGAGAAAGCATTTTGAGGACAACCATGACCTGGATGACTGAGAAGCTCAAATTTACCTGTTATATAGCATTCACCATTGAAATTAGGTGGAAGATTTAAGCAAAAGTCTCAGTAGATTATTTCAGCGTTGGATTCATAATGGCATTTCGACGAGAAACAATGCCTTCCTTATTTCCTCTATCTGAAGAGCTGTGCACAAACAGTGCTATTTAATTGTTCAGCTTGAAGTTGAAATCCTAATCATGGCAGGCAGAGTGCAGACTTAGTAGATAAACCAAATTAAGACTTATTCTGTTGATTTAAGTGTCTCTAATCTGTGTATGATTGAGTCTAGATCCAAACGTAATTATAATTCTCTTCCTCTTTCTTCTTCAGAAATGTAACTCCAGGAGCTCACCACCTGGAACAATCATCTTCCTAATCAAGGAAGGATAAATATCTCCACCAATGCACTGAAACAGTGACTGATCCAAATTCGGAAGAAAATGACTGAAGTGTGTTTTTCTCCGTTTAGGAGCAATAACTTGTTACACTCCCAGGAACTGTATATACCACCAAGAACCCATCTTTTAACATGATTGCCACTGTTCTGTCCCTAATTTACATACTCGAAATCCCCGCGCTTTGATTGGCTAAAGCACGGGGATTTCTAATTGGCCAGGCGAGCCGCGCCGATTGGCCCGTTGAAAGTCTCCCGTGATTGGCTCACTCCAAGAGCGGGAGACTTGAAATGCTGCCATTGGCCGCGGCCGCCGCGGCGAAAAGGATAAAAGCCGCAGGCTTTTTCCTTTTCGCCGGTTCAGTTCTCAACTTTAAAATAAAGAGCTTTAAACTAAGTCACCGACTCCTGGCATCTTTTGCGGACACGACACTGGCGACGAGGGTGGGATCCAGACCCTGAACCGAACCCCGTGTCCGACAAGAGCCAGACTTAGCACCGACATGGCGAAAATCGCACCGCCCGCCCCCTTCAACCCCGCCACCAAGGACTGGGAATCATTCTCAGACCGATTCCGCATGTACCTCGAGTGCACCGGAATGAAGGACGCCCCGGGCCCGCTAAAACGCGCCGTTTTCCTCACGCATTGCGGAACCGAAGTATTCCAGATGGCCAAAGCATTGGCCAAGCCGGCCGACGAAACCGCCATGGATTGGGACGTCCTCGAACCTATCCTTCGGCGACATTACGCCCCCGAGGTCCCAATCCTGATCCGGCGCAACGAATTCTACCGGCGGGACCAGAAACCAGGCGAAAAACTGAGCGACTTCGTCGCCGAGCTGCGGCGCCTAGGAGGGCTCTGCGAATTTGACGGCCTGAATAGCCTTCTAAGAGACCAATTCGTACTCGGCCTATGGGGCCCTGCACTCCAGAGCCGGCTTATGGCTAAGGGCGACATCAGCCTAGCAGACGCCCTCACTGCAGCCGCAGCCGCAGAAGCGACCCGCACTTCCGCTGACAGCATGCGAAAACCAAACGCAAAGGGCGGAAACAACAACCCGGCGAGGTCGGCCGACCCAAAAAACGAAACAACCGCACACTACGGCGATTTCCATTCTACATCCAGCACGTCCGAAGACGAAGAAGACATACATCGAGTCCAGACGGGGCGCGGCGACCAACGGAACCGAAGAGGTCGTAGGTCGAGGACCAACTGTGCCGGCTGCGGCGGCAACCACCCCAGATCAGAATGCCGATTTTTTGACTCTATCTGTCGGCATTGTGATAAAAGGGGACACATCGCCCAGGTTTGCCGCCAAAAGAAGACTCGCAGTCCACCCAGATGGGACCAACACGATCGTAAAAGAGAAAGCCCACCGCCCAGGACCAGAGATCGCCAATCGGACAGCCGGTGGGACCGAATCCAGCGACCATCGAGAGGCGGCGACAACCGGCGCAAGGAAGAAACCCACCAGACAGTAACCATCGGCCACGCCATCTCCGACGGCGCCAGAAAGGTACACGTAGAGGTCCATATTGAAGGACGACCATGCAAAATGGAGGTGGACTCCGGGTCCTACCTCTCCATGATTGCATGGCACGAGATAAAACGGTTAGTGCCCACCCTCCATAGGAGAAACATAAACGCCCAAAGACTTATTATAAAAGACTACCAGGGAAACCGCGTCCCGGTAGTGGGCACCAAGAACTTTAATGTGACATACAAGGGCCGCACCGAACAACTCCCACTCACAATCGTCGATCGCGACCGCCCAAGCCTGCTGGGCTTACAATGGTTCGCCCCGCTCGACATCGCCCTCACGGGAGTCAACCACGTCACCGACGACGGCTGGGAACAGCGGCTAGCCCAGGAGTTCCGGGAGGTCTTCGACGGAAGCCTGGGCAAGTACCAGGGGCCCCTTATCTCTTTTGATCTAGACCCTAGCGTCCCCCCCAAGCGACTAAAACCTAGGCGGGTACCATTCGCCCTAAAACCTAGGATTGACGAGCAGATTGACAAGCTCGTCAAACAGGGGGTGTTACAACCTATAGACCATGCCAGATGGGAGACCCCAATAGTGACCCCGGTCAAGCCAGATGGGTCAGTGAGAATTTGTGGGGACTATAAGGCCACCCTAAATGGCGCGCTGCAACAAAGCGCTTTCCCCGTCCCAATCGTGCAACACCTACTGCACTCACTGGGAGGGGGCAAGGTCTTTGCCAAGCTCGATCTTGCCCAGGCATACCAACAGTTGCCGGTCGACGAAAAAACAGCGGAAGCCCAGACCATCGTTACACATCGAGGGGCTTTCAAGTGCAACCGACTCCAATTCGGAGTCAGCGTGGCACCAGGCATCTTTCAGAGCCTGATGGAACGTTTGCTGCAGGGCATCAAGGGGGTGGTGCCCTATTTCGATGACGTATTAGTAGCGGCGCCAAACGAAGCCGAATTAGAAAACCGACTCAGAGAGGTCTTAACCAAATTTAAAGAAACGGGACTTAAAGTAAAAAGGGAGAAATGCCAACTGTGCACGGAGCGAGTGGAATTCTTGGGCTACCTTCTAGACCGGCACGGCATTCACCCCACAAGTAAGAAAGTAAAAGCTATCAAAGAGGCCCCCACCCCTAGGTCTAAGACTGAACTACAGGCTTTCTTGGGGTTGCTGAACTTTTATAATGTTTTCCTACCCCAAAAGGCAACGGCGGCGGAGCCTTTGCATAGGCTCCTGGATAAGGCGGCAACCTGGACTTGGGGGAAACGGGAGCAAGCCGCCTTCCAAAAAACCAAAGACCTCCTCACCTCCGACGCCATCCTGATCCAATTCAGCGAAACCTTGCCCCTGGCCGTCACTTGCGACGCATCACCTTTCGGCGTCGGCGCTGTCCTCAGCCATACCCTTCCTGACGGAAAAGAAGCACCCATCGCATTCTTTTCCAGGACCCTAACCAAGCCAGAGCGGAACTATAGCCAGCTGGACAAAGAAGCCTTGGCTATAGTTGCCGCCGTTAAGCGGTTCCACGAATACCTTTACGGCCGCCCTTTTACCATTGTGACAGACCATAAGCCGTTGCTGGGCATCCTTGCAGGAAATCGAGCCACCCCGAACATTCTGTCTCCCCGGATGACAAGGTGGTCCGAGTTCCTGGCAGCCTACAGCTACGAACTAATACACAAGCCGGGTAAGAAGATTTCGCACGCAGACGCTTTAAGCTGCTCGCCGTTACCAGACTCCGACCCTGACCCAACACCAACGACAAACACCCTGAACATCGAAAACCTGCCCAACCTGCCCATAACCGCGTCAGACATTGCCCGGGAGACTATTAAAGACAGGCGTCTGGCGCGGGTTTTGCATTGGGTGGAAAAAGGTTGGCCAGAAAGGGACAATGACGAATCCGTTAAGACATTTAAAAACCGCCAAACCGAACTCTCGCTGCTTAAGGGGTGTATCTTATGGGGTGACAGGGTGGTCATCCCGGACAGGCTGCAAGGGAAGGTTTTAGAAATGTTGCATGAGGGGCATCCTGGCATCGTCAGAACTAAAGCCCTGGCCAGAAGTTACGCTTGGTGGCCAGGGATGGACAAACAGATAGAGGCCTGGGTAGCTAGGTGCCAGCGATGCCAGGAGACTAGACCCAGCCCACCCGCAGCACCCATCCTAGAGTGGGAAACACCGAGGGGGCCCTGGTCCAGAATCCATTTGGACTTTGCCGGTCCCACAAATGGGCATACCTTTCTAATAACAGTTGACGCTTACTCCAACTGGTTGGAGGTAAGCGACATGAAATCTACCACCATGGAGGCCGTAATCAAAGAACTTTGCAAACTCTTTGCAACACACGGCCTCCCAGACATCGTCGTTTCCGACAACGGGCCCCAGTTTACTTCCCTCGACTTCGAGAGATTCCTGGCGGAGAGGGGCATCCGCCACGCATTAACAGCACCGGCGCATCCGGCGGCGAACGGTAGGGCGGAACGGATGGTACAATTTACCAAAAAAACCATCCGGAAAATGGACCACGGGGAGATCCAAGACAAAATTAACAGACTCCTCTTTATACAACATATCACCCCGAACACCACTACCAACAAAAGCCCAGCCGAGTTACTAATGGGTAGGAAGCTGAGGTCCCCACTCGACAGGTTACACCCAACATATAACCCGGAGCGGCCCCCAGACTCAAGTTCAAAATACCGAACATTCGCACCCGGAGACCTCGTGTATGCGAAAAACCTGATGGGGGACCCTCTATGGATCCCAGCCGTCATCACCCAAATCACAGGCCCACGCTCATACCGGCTCCAAACCACAGATGGGCGAGCCTGGAAACGACACATTGACCAACTCAGGTCACGATCGGCAACAGAATCCACCCCCCAAGAAACAAACCAAGGGGGGAGGGAATACCCGAATAAACAAACGCAAGAAAAAATAAACCAGCAATACTTACCGGAACGCAGCCATCGCGATCCCCCACCGGAGAAGAAACACCAAGCCAGCTCAACCGACTCAGAAAGACCAAGCGGGAGCGGCGAGACCCGTGGCTCAACCAACCCGGAAGGCCCAGGTGGGAGCCACGGAGAAAGAACCGGCCCGATCATCCAACCGGTTCGCACAGAAGAGGGAGCGGCCAAAAACTCGACCGCTCCGGTCGAAATCCAGCTTGCAACTGAGTTGCGCAGGTCAAGTCGGACTAGACGGAGCCCCGCCTACCTACGTGACTACGCTACGTAAAGACTGGACCAAGAGGGGAGGGGTGTTCTGTCCCTAATTTACATACTCGAAATCCCCGCGCTTTGATTGGCTAAAGCGCGGGGATTTCTAATTGGCCAGGCGAGCCGCGCCGATTGGCCCGTTGAAAGTCTCCCGTGATTGGCTCACTCCAAGAGAGGGAGACTTGAAACGCTACCATTGGCCGCGGCCGCCGCGGCGAAAAGGATAAAAGCCGCGGGCTTTTTCCTTTTTGCCGGTTCTGTCGTGTCCGCAAAAAGATGCTCAGAGTCGGTGACTTTCATTCAAAGCTCTTTATTTGCAATGGGGAACCGAACCGGTGAAAAGCAAAAAGCCCGCGGCTTTTATACTTTTCACTGCGGCGGCCGCGGCCAATGGCAGCGATTCAAGTCTCCCGCTCTTGGTTTGAACCAATCGCGGGAGACTCCAATCGGGCCAATCAGCGCGGCTCGCCTGGCCAATCAGAAATCCCCGCGCCTTAGCCAATCAAGGCGCGGGGATTTCGAGTATGCAAATTCAGGACATAACACCCCTCCCCTCTTGGTATGGTCCATCACGTGGTGTAGTCACGCAGGTAGGCGGGGCTCCATCGAGTCCTAGTTGACCTGCGCAACTCACTTGCATGCTGTCACTCGGCCGGAGCGGTCATCTTTTTGGCTGCTCCTGCCTCTGTGCAAACCGGCTGGATGATCGGGCCGGTTCTTTCGCCGTGGCTCCCGCCTGGGCCTACCGGGTCGGTTGAGCTGCGGATTTCGCCGCTCCCGCTTGGCTTCTCCGAGTCGGTAGAGCTGGCCAGGTGGTTCTTCTCCGGAGGGGACTCGCGATGGCTGTGTTCCGGTGAGTATTTTTGGTTTATTTTTTCCTGCGATTGTCTATCCGGGTATTCCCTCCCCCCTTGGTTCGTGTCTTGGGGGTTGAGGTCAGTCGCTGTTCGTGACCTGAGCTGGTCTATGTGTCGCTTCCAGGCTCGCCCATCGATGGTTTGGAGCCGGTACGACCGTGGACCAGTGACCTGAGTTATGACGGCTGGGATCCATAGGGGGTCCCCCGTCATGTTCTTTGCGTAGACTAAGTCACCTGGGTCAAATGTCCGGTACCTGGAACTGGAGTCTGGGGGCCACTCCGGGTTATAGGTCGGGTGTAACCTGTCGAGTGGGGACCTCAGCTTTCTGCCCATTAGAAGTTCTGCAGGGCTCTTGTTAGTTGTGGTATTGGGAGTGATGTGCTGTATGAGGAGGAGTTTGTTGATTTTGTCGCTGATCTCCCCGTGGTCCATTTTCCGGAGGGTCTTTTTCGTAAACTGAACCATCCGTTCCGCCCTACCGTTCGCCGCCGGATGCGCCAGTGCTGTTAATGCGTGGTGGATACCCCTCTCCGCCAGGAACCGTTCGAAATCGATGGAAGTGAACTGGGGCCCGTTGTCTGAGACGACGACGTCTGGGAGGCCATGTGTGGAAAACAGTTTACTCAGTTCTTTAACGACGGCCTCTGTGGTAGTGGATTTCATGTCGCTTACCTCCAACCAATTGGAGTAAGCGTCAACTGTGATTAGAAAAGTATGCCCATTTGTGGGACCAGCAAAGTCTAAATGGATTCTGGACCAGGGCCCCCGTGGTGTTTCCCAGTCCCGGATAGGTGCTGCGGGTGGGCTGGATCTGGTCTCCTGGCACCGGTGGCATTTGGCGACCCATGCCTCAATTTGCTTGTCCATCCCTGGCCACCAAGCGTAACTCCTGGCCAGGGCTTTAGTCCTGACGATGCCAGGATGACCCTCATGTAGCATCTCTAAGACCCTCTCTTGCAATCTGTCCGGGATTACCACCCTGTCACCCCACAGAATACATCCTCTCAGTAGTGAGAGTTCAGTCTGGCGCTGTCGGAATGTTTTAAAAGTCTCGTCATTGTCTTTCTCCGGCCAGCCTTTTTCTAACCAGTGTAAGATTCGCGCCAGACGCCTGTCCTTAACGGTTTCTCTGGCAATGTCTGATGCGGTAATAGGTAAGCTCTCGATACTTAGGGTGTTTGTTGTTGGTGCTGGGTCAGGTTCAGAGTCAGGTAAAGGCGAGCGGCTTAAAGCGTCCGCGTGCGAAATTTTCTTACCTGGCTTGTGTAGCAGTTCGTAACTGTAGGCTGCCAGGAATTCGGACCATCTTGTCATCTGGGGTGACAAGATGTTCGGCGTGGCTCGGTTTCCAGCGAGGATGCCCAGCAATGGCTTATGATCCGTCACGATGGTGAACGGGCGGCCGTACAGGTATTCGTGGAAACGCTTAACGGCGGCAACTATAGCCAAAGCTTCTTTGTCCAGCTGGCTATAGTTCCGTTCCGGTTTAGTCAGAGTCCTGGAGAAAAAAGCGATGGGTGCTTCTCTCTGGTCGGGGAGGGTGTGGCTGAGGACAGCGCCGACGCCGAAAGGTGATGCGTCGCAAGTGACAGCTAAGGGCAAGGTTTCGCTGAATTGCATCAGGACGGCGTCGGAGGTGAGGAGGTCTTTGGTTTTTTGAAAGGCGGCTTGCTCTCGTCTCCCCCAAGTCCAGGCTGCCTTCTTGTCCAGGAGTCTATGTAAAGGTTCCGCCGCCGTTGCCTTTTGAGGTAGGAAAACATTATAAAAATTTAGCAAGCCTAGGAACGCTTGTAGTTCCGTTTTAGACTTTGGGGTGGGGGCTTCCTTGATGGCTTTCACTTTTTTAGTCGTAGGGTGAATGCCATGCCGGTCTAGGAGATAGCCCAAAAACTCTACTTGCTTTGTACATAGTTGGCATTTTTCTCGTTTGACTTTAAGTCCTGTTTCTTTAAATTTTGTTAAGACTTGTCTGAGTCGGTTTTCCAATTCGGCTTCGTTTGGCGCCGCCACTAATACGTCATCGAAATAGGGCACCACCCCCTTAATGCCCTGTAGCAAACGTTCCATCAGGCTCTGAAAGATGCCTGGTGCCACGCTGACTCCAAATTGGAGTCGGTTACACTTGAAAGCCCCCCGATGAGTCACGATTGTTTGGGCTTCTGCCGTTTTCTCGTCCACAGGTAGCTGCTGATATGCCTGGGCGAGGTCGAGCTTGGCAAAGACTTTGCCCCCTCCCAGTGAGTGCAGTAAATGTTGCACTATTGGGACTGGGTAGGCACTTTGTTGCAACACGCCATTTAGGGTGGCCTTATAGTCCCCGCAAATTCTCACGGACCCGTCTGGCTTTACTGGGGTCACTATAGGGGTCTCCCATCTGGCATGGTCTATCGGTTGCAATACCCCTTGTTTGACGAGCTTGTCGATCTGCTCGTCAATTTTAGGCTTTAAGGCGAATGGTACCCTTCTAGGTTTAAGCCACTTAGGGGGAACCCTTGGGTCTAGGTCAAATGAGATTAGGGGCCCCTGGTACTTGCCCAAGCCTCCATCGAAGACCTCCTGGAACTCCTGGGCTAGCCGCTGTTCCCAAGCTTCGATGGTGACGTGGTTGACACCTGTCAGCGCGATGTTAAGCGGGGCGAACCATTGTAAGCCCAGTAGGCTTGGGCGGTCGCGATCGACGATAGTGAGTGGCAGCTGTTCGGTGTGGCCTTTGTAAGTTATATTAAAGTTCTTGGTGCCCACTACCGGGACGCGATTCCCTTGGTAGTCTTTTATGATGATCTTTTGGGCATTTACGTTTCTTTTTTGTAGTGTAGGCACTAGTCTTTTGATTTCGCGCCATGCAATCATGGAAAGGTAGGACCCGGAGTCCACTTCCATTTTGCATGGCTGGCCTTCAATATGGACTTCTACGTGTACCTTTCTGGCGCCGTCGGAGATGGCGTGGCCGATGGTCACCGTCTGGTGGGTCTCTTCCTTTCGCCGACCGTCGCCGCCTCTTTGAGATCGTTGAGTACGGTCCCATCGACCGTCTGGTTGGCGCTCTCTGGCTCTGGGCAGGGAACTTTCTCTCCTTCTGTCGTGTTGTTCCCATTTGGGCGGGCTGCGGGTCTTCTTTTGGCGGCAAACTCGGTCGATGTGACCCCGTCGTTCACAATGCCTACAGATAGAGTCAAAGAATCGGCATTCTGACCTGGGGTGGTCGCCGCCGCACCCGGCGCAGTTGGTCCTCGACCTACGACCTTTTCGACTTCGTTGGTCGCCGCGTCCCGTCTGCACGCGATGTATGTCCTCCTCGTCTTCCGACGTGCTGGAGGTTGACTGGTATTCTCCGTAGTGTGCGGTTGCTTCGTTTCTTGTGTCGGTCGACCTTGCCGGGTTGTTGTTTCCGCCCTTCGCGTCAGATCTTCGCATGCTGTCCGCTGACGTGCGGGTTGCTTCCGCGGCTGCGGCTGCGGTAAGGGCATCGGCTAGGCTGATGTCGCCCTTGGCCATAAGTCGGCTCTGGAGTGTAGGATCCCATAAACCGAGTACGAAGCGGTCTCTTATGAGACTGTTCAGACCTTCAAACTCGCAGAGTCCTCCTAGGCGTCGTAGCTCTGCGACGAAGTCGCTCAATTTTTCGTCTGGTTTCTGGTTTCGGCGGTAGAACTCGTTGCGCCATATCAGGATGGGGACTTCGGGGGCGTAATGGCGCCGCAGAATAGGTTCGAGGAGGTCCCAGTCCATGGCGGTTGCGTCTGCCGGCTTGGCCAATGCTTTGGCCATCTGGAAGACCTCTGGTCCGCAGTGAGTAAGGAAGACGGCGCGTTTTAGCGGGCCCGGGGCATCCTTCATTCCGGCGCATTCCAGGTACATACGGAACCGATCCGAGTATGATTCCCAGTCCTCGGCGGCGGGGTTGAAGGGGGCGGGCGGTGCAATCTTCACCATCTCTGTGCTGGCGCTGGTTCTTTGGTGGACACGGGGTTCGGTTCAGGGGCGAGATCCCACCTTCGTCGCCAGAGTCGTGTCCGCAAAAAGATGCTCAGAGTCGGTGACTTTCATTCAAAGCTCTTTATTTACAATGGGGAACCGAACCGGCGAAAAGCAAAAAGCCCGCGGCTTTTATACTTTTCGCTGCGGCGGCCGCGGCCAATGGCAGCGATTCAAGTCTCCCGCTCTTGGTTTGAACCAATCACGGGAGACTCCAATCGGGCCAATCAGCGCGGCTCGCCTGGCCAATCAGAAATCCCCGCGCCTTAGCCAATCAAGGCGCGGGGATTTCGAGTATGCAAATTCAGGACATAACAGGTTCGGTTCTCAACTTTAAAATAAAGAGCTTTAAACTAAGTCACCGACTCCTGGCGTCTTTTGCGGACACGCCAGCCACCTATAAAAATTATAGCAGCCACTGACTGCAGATGGTTAAATTGTTGAGATAAATGGCCTCCTTCCCAGCTTCTGCATGGGTATGATAGTGCAGTAGCAAAATAAACTGGCTTATTAGATGTTTTTCTGCAGAGGGAAGAGCTTAGTAGAATTATTAATAGACAGAGACTGATTGCCTGTAGCATAATATTCAGCCAGGAAGTCTCTTATGATATATAGTATTCCTATTGCAATCTGTCTCTCTTCATCCTGCCTGCTGCTGGTCCTTTTTCTATTTCCATGCTCCAATCTGCATCCTTCTCACTATTCCCTGTGGAGCATCCAGGCAGACAAAATAGGCAGAGATTCAGTTGCCCTGTCGTGCCCATCATTTTTTTTATTTCACTCTGGGGACACCCCCGGAAAAGTCTTTTTTTTAAAACTAAAACCAGGTAGAAGGAGGCAAGGATTTCAGTGAGAGTCCTAGGTAAATATAATTACCTACACACAGCATTTTCTATCTACATTAAAGTGCTGTGTGTAAAATACATTTTGGAATGGTATTCAACAACCTTATTTCGACTTCATTTAAAGGCAGTGTGTAATTTCAGGTGGGCATCATAATTAGGACTGAACTAATCTGGAGTGAGTAATAAGGGCCCCTCAGCAGAAAAAATATTCTAAAGATCAGCAAGCTGGAATTCTACTGGACATAAGAGCTCACTATTTTAAACTCATTCGGGAAAAGGAAGATAAATTTGCATAAGGTTAATTAATCCTCTTCTCTTCCCTCTCATCTTCAGTTACAGTTCAGAAAGTGCCTGGTTTTTAAATTAGCTTATTATCCTAACAATAGAGAAGCAAATTGTTTTACAATTTTAACCCACCATGTCCTTTGCTAGCTGGAAGAACAGATGCTAGGCATTTGTTGGAAAAATTTAATGGATGAAGGGGAACGCCCTGTAATTTTACCAGTTAAAAATTCAACTGTAAGATTATGAAAAACCATGAAACTTGGCAGGCCAATGCTTACAAATTTGTCATTTGGATTCTAATAATGTAAGGAGATAACTTGTACTCATGATATAAAAGGTGGCGACTAATCCTGATCAGACAGTATGATGGAGCTGTCATTGCCCGGAAGCCTCACTTTGCTGCATGAAGTTGAAGTGCCATTTTTAGAGGCAGCTTGACAGAAACATTCATGGTAACTTTGCATTTAAATCCGAGGCTTTTTTTTTTCAAATTGCAAATTGTATTAATTGAGATGAATGTAAATATTGGGATGCGAGCAGGCATGCAGATAAAATTCTTCTTCTTGAGAAGAATTAAAAACTACAGAAACATAAATGAAGTATAAGAAAAGCAAATATGAAAACATAAAAGAAAAAGTGAAAAGCAGTAAAAATCAAAAGGAGATAATTAAAAAGGGAAAGAAAAGCATCCAAAGAAGTGATTGTCAGGTTTCTTTACAGCAATTACAAACCTAATTATTACCATTTCTTCCCTCCCAAATTATATATCATGATCCCTGTTCCGAACTAAGCAAACTCGTTAGCTTGCAATTCTAATAATTTTCCTTCCATGACAGGCTCGTAAACCTGCACTTCTGATTGGCCCGCTGATAGCGGATCGTAATTGGTCATTGTTGGCTGATCTGATTGGCTATTAGCAGGTTGCCGCTGATTGGACGGTCCCAGCGTGGCAAACTCAAATCATTGGGTGTTGTGACAGCAGCCAGCTCTATAAAAGGAGCTGCTGCTGCCCTAGTATTTTGCTCTGTTCTGAAGTCACTAATAAAGAGTTGGAGTCACTATTCGATGCCTCGTCTCTGTTCTTTGCACCCACTCTCCCAGATCTAACACTGGTGACGAAGGTGGGATGCGGAGACGATAGAGCTGACTGAACACTCATTGAACGCTAACAGAGCACGTGGCTGAGGGAGCACCAATAGCAGCAGAATGACCAGCGGCGCCACACCACCCACTCCATTTTATCCAGCTAACGAAGACTGGGACTCGTATATGGACAGGTTTCAGATGTTCCTGGAAACCAACAACCTGAAGGATGCTACGCCTGGCAAGAAACGAGCTGTATTCCTGACCCATTGCGGGCCCGCCGTTTTTAAGATGGCAAAGGCACTCGCAAAACCAGCTGAAATCAAAACGATGGACTGGGACAACCTCGCCCCAATCCTCTGGGCCCATTATGCCCCAGCAGTGCCAACACTCATCAGGAGACACGAGTTTTACCAGAGGGACCAACAGGAAAGCGAGAATGTTGCAGACTTCATCGCGGACCTCAGAAACCTGGGGGGACTCTGTGGCTTCGCAAATCTCGAAGAAGCCATGAGAGATCAAATTGTTCTGGGTCTAAGAGACCCCACAACCCGCAGCAAGATTATGGTGAAGGGGGACATTGGCCTCTCAGATGTCATCGCCGATGCTACTGCAGCAGAAGCAACCAGGAAGTCGGCAGCTCGAATGCGCCGAGCAAACAGACTGCACCGCCCCTTCCCGAGAGGCACACAACGACCACCCACCATGAAGACCTCAAATCCTCATCAGAAAGCAAGGAAGAGGAGATCAACAGACTCAGGTCAGAACGTGATCAGCGAGATCAACGGAATCATAAGCCCTCATATCAGTGTGCTGGATGCGGGGGAAACCACCCGCAATCAGACTGCAAATTCCTAGACGCCTTCTGCCATTCCTGTGGAAAGAGGGGCCACATTGCAAAGGTCTGTAGAAGCAAGCAAGGGTCCAACCCAAACCAAAGAGAAAATAATTTCCGGCAGACAACAGGCACCCCACCAGTAAATCGGGACTGCCCAAGCAACCAATGGAACCACTACTACAGAAATCGAGCACCAGCCACTTCTACCAGATGAGAAGAGGCGCACCAAACCATCACCATTGGCTACGCTTCATCCCTTGATGCAAGAAAAATCCGAGTAAAGGTCACCATTGAGAATTGACCATGCATTATGGAAGTCGACTCCGGGTCTTCCCAATCAATGGTTTCCTGGAAAACCCTCAAACAGCTGATTCCTGACATCCATCGCCAGGACCTCAGCACTCAGAGAATTATATTAAAGGACTACCAAGGAAATAGGATCTCAGTCGCCGGTTCCAGCCACGTCCAAGTCTCCTTCAAAGACCACACCACAATGCTACCTCTTACCGTCATCGATAAAGATCGACCCAGCTTACTAGGCTTGCAGTGGTTCGCGCCACTAGGAATTGAACAGGTGGGCATCAACCAGACCAAAGGCGATGACTGGGAAGCAGCCCTTGTCCAGGAATTCCAGGAAGTTTTCACCGAGAAGCTAGGCAAGTACAAGGGATCCCCCATATCATTTAATCTCTGCCCTGATATTGCTCCCATTCGCCTTAAGCCTCGTCGAGTGCCCTTTGCACTCAAACCAAAGATTGATGAACAATTGGACAAATTAATAGCCCAGGGCATGTTGGAACTGATTGACCACGCCCGATGGGAGACCCCAATTGTAACCCCATAAAACCTGACGGATCTTTGAGAATTTGTGGGGATTACAAGGCCACCCTAAACCACGCACTTCAGCAGAGTGCTTACCCCGTGCCTTTGGTCCAACACCTCCTTCACTCCCTTGGGGGCAGAAAAATATTTGCAAAATTGGACCTAGCCCAGGCATACCAGCAGCTACCCGTAGATGCAGAGACCGCAGAAGCCCAACCTATAGTCATGCACAGAGGTGCGTTCAAATGTAATAGACTCCAGTTCGGAGTGAGCGTAGCACCTGGCATCTTCCAAAGTCTGATGGAGAGATTGCTACAAGGCATAAAAGGGGTCGTGCCATATTTCGATGATGTCTTGATAGCCGCCCCCACTAGAAGTCTACTAGAAAAGCGACTAAAAATGGTCCTCCAAAAATTTAAAGACGCTGGCCTGAAGGTCAAGAAGGACAAGTGCCAACTATGTACAGAGAGGGTTGAATTCCTTGGTTACCTTCTTGACAAACAGGGAATTTACCTACTGAGAAAAAATTGGCTGCAATAAAAAACGCCCCGAGACCTAGGAACAAAACAGATCTCCAAGCCTTCCTGAGACTTATTAACTTTTATAACATCTTCCTACCACAGAAGGTGACTGTTGCTGAACCCCTACATAGGCTCCTCAACAAGAAAGCTTCCTGGATCTGGGGACATCGAGAAGAGCGAGCTTTTCAGCAAGTAAAAGACTTTTTAACATCAGGTGCTGTATTGATACAATATGAAACTTTACCCTTAACTGTCACCTGTGACGCCTCACCGTTTGGAGTAGGAGCCATCCTGAGCCACGTCCTGCCAAACGGTACTGAGGCGCCCATTGCATTTTTTTCTAGAACTTTATCTAAAACTGAGAGAAACTATAGCCAACTAGATAAAGAGGCTCTCGCTATTGTGTCTGCGATCAAACGATTCCATGAGTATGTATATGGAAGATCCTTTTCTATAATCACCGATCACAAACCATTACTTGGCATCTTGGCGAGGGATAAACCAACTCCCCACATCTTATCACCGAGAATGACACGCTGGTCAGAGTTTCTAGCCGCATATGATTACCAACTGCGACACCGACCGGGGAAAGCCATTCCCCACGCTGATGCCCTGAGCCACTCTCCGCTACTAGAAGTCCTGGACGACCCAGCTCCAACCCTAGCTACACTACAAATCGAGACACTTCCTTCACCACCACTGACTGCACAAGACATCGCATCCGAAACAAGGAAGACCCTTGTTTGGCACGAGTCCTCAGCTGGGTGGAAAGAGGTTGGCCTGACAACAAACTCAACGATACTTTCAAGCCTTTCAAACACAGGCAGACAGAACTTTTCTCCCAAAAAGGATGTGTTTTATGGGGAGACAGAGTCGTCATCCCAGGAAGACTGCAGCATAAGGTCCTAAAACTATTGCATGATGGACATCTGGGCATCGTGCGAATGAAGGCACTAGCAAGGAGCTATGCTTGGTGGCCAGGTATAAATAAGCAAATAGAAACCTGGGTCATGGCAAGTGCCAGGAAACATGCTCAGCTCCACCAAAAGCACCATCCCGTATCCACATCGATTTTGCGGGACCCACCAAGGGACATACATTTCTCATAACAGTGGATGCCTATTCCAACTGGCTTGAGGTCCACAAAATGAAGAACATCACCACAGAGGCAGTCGTTAAAAAACTAAACAGACTATTTGCTACACAGGGCTTGCCAGATGTCTTGGTTTCAGACAATGGCCCACAATTCACTGCTTTGGCATTTGAACAGTACCTAGCAGACCGGGGGATACGCCACGCTTTAACATCACCGGCCCACCCTGTGGCCAATGGTAGGGCTGAACGAATGGTCCAGTTCATAAAGGAAACCTTACACAAGATGGAACAAGATAACATCCATGACAAGGTGATCAGGATGCTTCTCCTCCAACATATTACTCCAAACAGCACCACAAACAAAACCCCAGCCTAACTCCTGATGGGCAGAAACTTTGATCACATCTTGACCGACTACACCCTGCCTACATGCCGGAAAAGCCCCTGGGGTCCAACAGCAAGTATCGTACGTTCAAGATAGACAACCCGGTTTTTGCAAAAAACTTTAACGGTGACTCATTATGGGTCCCCGCTACCATAACTCAACTTGCGGGTCCCTGTTCCTACCATTTACAAACTGCTGATGGGAGACTGTGGAAGTGCCACCTTGACTAGCTACGCTCCAGGCTGGCACCTACCCCCTTCACAAGCCCTGAACTCCAAACCAGGGGGGGAAGGGAAATCGAGGGGACCGAAAAAGAACTAGTACCCGACCCAGTACCCGAAACCCAGCAATCAGCACGACCAAACTTGGAATATTCACCTTCTGAAGAAGAGCCAGGGCAGATGGTCATCTCTCCACGAAGTAGCACGGCGGCATCAGCAAACCCAGAGAATCCAGATGACAGCCTTGACGGGAGTAGAGATGACAACCCCGAGTCACCCAACGGAGAAGTCAGATCACCATTACCGCTGAGTTCAACAAACAGCCCACCGGAACCAGAGTCCGGGCAAAGACTGGTGGAGCAACGAAGATCAGGTAGACAGGTGAGATGACCTGCCTACCTGCGAGAATACATCACCCCACCCTTGAGATGGAACTAAGCAAAGTCGTTAACTTGCAATTCTAACAATTTTCCTTCCACGACAGGCTCGTAAACCTGCACTTCTGATTGGCCCGCTGATAACGGATCATGATTGGTCGTTGTTGGCTGATCTGATTGGCTGTTAGCGGGTCGCCGCTGATTGGATGCTCCCAGCGCGGCAAACTCAAATCATTGGGTTTTGTGACAGCAGCCAGCTCTATAAAAGGAGCTGCTGCTGCCCTAGTATTTTGCTCTGTTCTGAAGTCACTAATAAAGAGTTGGAGTCACTATTCGATGCCTCGTCTCCGTTCCTTGCGCCCAATCTCCCAGATCTAACAATTCCCTTCTTCCCATAAGGAATCCCTTTTAATCAGTAAGTTTTGAGATAACATTCATTTTGTCCATTATCAGTAAAAATTCCATAAAGGGTTTCCAGTTCTTTTATAAAGGTAGTTATTGTTCTTTTCCTAATGTTGTTGTTGTTAGTTGTGAAGTTGTGTCCGATCCATCGCAACCCCTTGGACAATGTTTCTCCAGGCCTTCCTGTCCTCTACATCCTCTGGAGTCCATTTAAGCTCACACCAACTGCTTCAGTGACTCCATCCAGCCATTGTCCATCCATTCTGTGTCGTCCCCTTCTTCTTTTGCCTTCAATCTTTCCCAGCATTAGGCTTTTCTCCAGTGAGTCCCTAATGAGACGAAGACAATTCAGCTATTCAGTTTGGCCATTCCCAAGTCCTTTCTTCACAATCCACTCTTGCATTGTGGCTATAATATTTCTGTATTTTTACAGTTTTGTGCATATAATAGCCTCACTGCACATCAAATGTGAAAGAACAAGTCCATACGTGGTCCAATGAAACTGATTTATTGCTAAAAAGCTTATACACAGACATCTTCTCAATTAACAGTTCTAGGTTGCATAAACAGAGGGATAGAATTGAGATCACATGAGGTGTTAATACCACTTTATAATGCTGTGGTAAGACCACATTGGAATACTGCATCCAGTTTTGGTTGCCATGATATAAAAAAGAGGTTGAGACTCTAGAAAAAGTGCAGAGAAGAGCAATGAAAATGATTAGGGGACTGTAGACTAAAACATATAAAGAAGGGTTGCAGGAACTGGGTATGTCTAGTTGAATGAAAAGAAAGGCGAGGAGAGACATAATAGCAGTGATCCAATATGTCAGGGGCTGCCAAAAAGAAGAGGGAGTCAAGCTATTCTCCAAAGCCCCTGAGGGCAGGATAAGAAGCAATGGGTGGAAACTAATCAAGGAGAGAAGCAACTTAGAACTAAGGAGAAAATTCCTGATAGGACAATTAATCAGTGGAACAAGTCACCTCAAGAAGTTACGGTGCTCCAATACTGGAAGTTTTTAAGAAGAGATTGGATAACCATTTGTCTGAAATTGTATAGGGTTTCCTGCCTAAGCAGGGGGTTGGACTAGAAGACCTCCAAGTTCCTTCCAACTCTGTTATTCTAATTCTAATACCAGCACTTGCTTGGAGTTCAAGGGTGTAAGACTTAGTCTGCTGGTGGCTACATAAGGATTCTAGGCTGATTCCTCTTTTAATTCTGGCCCCGAGTTTTGCCACTTTTTCTCTTACACTGAAGTTACCATGTTGTTGTTAGTTGCAAAGTCATGTCCGACCCATCACAACCCCATGGACAATGTTCCTCCAAGCCTTCCTGTCCTGTACCATCCCCCAGAATCTATTTAAGCTCACGCCGACTGCTTCAGTGAGTCCATCCAGCCCCCTCATTCTCTGTCGTCCCCTTCTTCTTCTTTTGCCCTCAATCTTTCCCAGCATTCAGCTCTTCTCCAGGGAGTCCTTCCTTCTCATTAGGTGGCCAAAGTATTTGCCAAAGCAGTTACCATATATAAAATCAATTGTCCAAGATTCTTTTTCTAAAAGGCAATCCTTTCCCTTTATCTTTGGATAAATCCTTGTCTTAAACATGACACTTGATTTGGTAAAAACAAAATTAAAAAAAAAAAAAAACCTTCATCAGAGCAGGTGTTTATAACTGCACTGTAGTAAGAGATCACAAATTGCTTTGGCAGTAGATAGATGGCATATTGATTTTTTTTTCCACCCATATTTTTTTTATTAGAGTCCCATTTTGTGATATTTAGTAGCCTTACAGAATGTTGCAAAGTCTTCAGAACTTGGAAACTTTATGTGAGAGATATTTTTTCCCTTCAAACAAAAGGTCACAGTGTTTGGCCTTAGTCAGAACAGTAAAGACAAGAGAAGGAAAGCAACCTTTTAAGAAGGTTATGCTCCATAGCTTTTGACATCACCATTCTTGTCATAATATTGACAACTTTGTGGGACTTGTCAAAATGAAATGCTCTTTTCTGGAATGATTTCCTTCAGCTTGGAAGCACAAAGGCCAGGAACCGGATTTCAATGAGAGGTACAATAGGTGTGCATAATCAGCACTTGGGGTTTCAGAAGACCTTTTGACTTTCTCACTCTATTTTTCCCATTACCTGTTGCTTTATCTGAATGTGAATTATTCTTTAAAACCATAGATTCCCCAGTACCTGCAGCTAACATTGGATAACATTGTTTACCCTAACTGGTTTAGGTAAAATAATAAATAAGTAATCATAGTTTATAAGTTAAAGTGTCTGCAACTTTAACTGTAAGGACTGTAATTAGGGGAGTGGTTGTGAAAGCACTTTAAAAGAAGCAAGACGACAGCTTGCTCTCTCTCTGGCTTTGATGATCCCTAATTACTACATGGATTCAACACTGCGTTACTTGAACGGGAGAGAAACAAAGGACTGATTTGTAAGTGAACTGACATAGGATATTCTACACGGACTTTGCTAACTGAATATCCTTGAATGGACTGACTAAATGATACATGACTTATGGACTGTTATTTTGACTATGCTATAAATGAAATAAACTATATTTTTGATAGCACAAGCGTATCTGTTATTTTTACTGTATGTTAATAAACATACAAACTTATCTCACTCATTTATCTGTGTGCCTATCTGACTAACGCTGCACATTCTGTTTAGCTTGTCTCCTTAACCCTGGTTGGGGAACCCAGGCTTAACAACACACTTTGAATCCAACTTTTAAAAAAAACACATTTGAGGATTCTCCACAACAAATAGTTTCAGATGAAGATTTTTCCTCAGCATCGTAGTTCAGAAGGTAAGGCTGAGATTCAACCCTTTTTCCTTCTCAGTTAAAATAAATATTTTTTCTTTGAAGCCAGTTTCAGCAGCTGGTAACATTAATGGACACATATAATTTTCTGTATAATTTTCTTGAGTTATTATGGTGATGGTTTGCTATTGTCATCTTCCTTATTTCTTTTTTCTTTTTTTGCACTCTTGATTACAACCTTGAATTCCTGGTATGTCTCCTCATCCATTCTAACATTTATCAAGGGTAACACTGTTTAGTTTTTTTTTTTTTTAAATCAGCTAAGGTTAGCTAGCTGTTTCCCTGGAAATAAGACCCAACTGGAAAATAAGTCTTAATATGATTTTTAGAATGCTCTTAATATAAGCCCTACCCCCCAATATAAGCCCTAATTAAGATCATCAGCCAGACTAACACATTTTAGTACCATATTTCCCTGAAAATAAGACCTAGCTGGAAAATAAGACCTAGTGCATTTTGGGAGCAAAACTTAATATAAGACCAGGTCTTATTTTCAGGGAAACATAGTACTACTAATTGGATAGGCTTCCGCGTTCAAGGCAATCTGACAATATCATACATCCCCTCCAAATTGAAAGCATTTTGACTCTTAAAAGCCTATAAAGTTCAAAGCCTTTATTGTAATTGTACATCATGTATACAATGAAATTGACTAGTAGAATCTCAATGGAAAATCCATTTCATATCTCAGTTAGTCTAGCCCCTCAAAGTCAGTTTGGATGAGGAGGCTGAATTCAGACTTGTGTAAATATCTGGTCACCTAAATACACTTTTCTTCCTAGATAATTTGGCTGTTGTGAATTGCTAAGCACCAATATCAAAATATTGATTTAAGGCGTATCTGATTTAGCATCAATTTTAATGACTCCCCCCATTTTAACATCTTCCAAGAAACTATTAGAAGGCAGGAAGTTGAGTCATGGGCAATGGAATTTTTTGTTGGTGGCGATGGTTTGAGATATTTCTTTGCCCATCCAAGCAATTTCTTCTGCCTGAACAAGTTGGTTAGGGAAATTTGACTAGGCAGGAAGTCTTTGGAATGTGTCAATTCCTACATCTTAACCTTAGGGTTTCTTCCCCAAAGTGTGTGGCAAGACATTGATGAAGATTCTGTCATCCAGGTAGAATTGTCAGGAAGTTGAGTCATCCGGACTTATTTTTTTTTCTTGTTGGTCTCATTCCAATAATACACATTCCAACACCTCTCTGCCTATTCAGGTTCCCCTAACCCACTTGTCTAGACTGAAGAAGCTGCTTGGGTGGGCAGCGAAATGTCTCAAACCAACAAGGAAAAAATTAGTCTGGTGGTCATGACTCAACTTCCTGACAATTCTACCTGGATGACTGAGAATCTTCATTAATTTACTAGAAGACATGTTCAAAAAGATAAGCTGTCTTGCTAATCATATGTTTGGTGGCATCTCATGAACTTTAATTGCCTACAAATATATATCAAATAATACAATAGAATAGAATCTTTATTGGCCAAGTGTGATTGGACACACAAGGAATTTGTCTTCGATGCATAAGCTCTCAGTGTACATAAAAGTTATAAGTGATAAATCATGATCATATCATTGTAAAAATACATTGATCATAAATCATAAGATACAACACTTAGTGATAGTCATAGAATATAAATAAGCAATCAACATAAATCATACTAGGAAACTAAATAAAACAATATAAATTGTAAAGATAGAAGCAACAAGTTATAGTCATAAGTAGAAAATGAGATAGGTAATAAGATGGATGAGAAGAATAATAGTAATACAGCCTTACTAAATAGTTTGACACCATTGAGGGAATTATTTGTTTTGCAGAGTGATGGCATGGGGGAAAAACTGTCCTTGTGTCTAGTTGTTCTGGTGTGCAATGCCCTATAGCATCGTAAGCATCTTTGTGTTTAAAGTCTCAGTCTTGTTACCTGTTTATTTCTATATTCTGCAGCATATATATTTTTTCCAAAAACTGTCTTAATGTTTGATACCACAAGAATTGGTGATGACATTAATATAGTCTGTGTTTCAGTGGATCAGAACCTAGGGAAGATTTAAACTCCTAGGATTAAAATGTACAGTGGTCTCAGGCAAATCCTCATTTTGACAGGGATATCAAAGCACTTTCACTGGAGCTATTTTTGTCTCTTCCCATTTGTGTCTGATATTTCTTCCAGCACTTCTGTGCATCAAAGTAACACCACTCAATTATCCAAAACAAAGGAAAGGGTCTCTTATGGTCTTTTAAACAATGATAAAAGGGGCAGAGAAGACACTACATAATTTATGGAAGAACAGAGCCAAAATGACTTGTCAGAAATTACCTTAATTGTTTTTACCATTTGCCTTTCTTCACTTCATCCTCTCACCTCTCACCAAAAAGTTTATTCATATTTGTTTCAAATCATGATTAGAGACAATTTGGGCTAGTAAGGCACCTGGCTAGAAAGTGGGAGACTGTGAGTTCAAGTCCTGCCTTAACTATGAAAGCCAGATGGATGACTTTGGGCCAGTCACTCTCTGTCAGCCCACTTCATCGCACAGAGTTGTTTTTGTGTGGGAACTAGGAGGAAGAAAGTGTGTTGGAATAAACAATTACTACCAACCTGCCTTCCATTGAGGACCTGTATACTGCAAGAGTCAAAAAGAGGGCTATGAAAATATTGACCCCTCACATCCCGGACATAAACTGTTTCAACTCCTTCCCTCAAAACGATGCTATAGAGCACTGTACACCAGAACATCTAGACACAAGAACAGTTTTTCCCCCGAATGCCATCACTCTGCTAAACAAATAATTCCTTCAACACTGCCAAACTATTGTACTTACTAAGTCTGCATTACTATTACTATTAATTTTCCCGTCCTTCCTTTCACCCATCCCCTCCCACTTATGACTGTATGACTGTAATCTTGTCACTTGTATCCTAAGAATTTTTATTGACTGCTTCTAGTATTATTTGATTGCTTATTGTACCCTATGACTATTATTAAGTGTTGTACCTCATGATTCTTGGCTCTTGACAAATGTATCTTTTCTTTCATGTACACTGGAAGCATTTGAACCAAGACAAATCCTTGTGTGTCCAATCACACTTGGTCAATAAAGAATTCTATTCCATTCTATTCTATATGTTTACCATCTTGACATCATTCAAGTATCATGAGGCTGTTGGATTTGGAGAATTACAATATTGACCCTTTTGAACATTGATGATGGAAAAGGTTCCTGAGAATGCCATGACAAACCACCGAAACCACTGATTCATCAAGACAAAAAAATTAAACCATACATTCTCATTCGAGGCACAAAAGGCTCAAATATGAAGCAGTTGCCAGGCATCGATATTTTGATCACATGACCATGTGGATGCTTAAGTAGTTGTGGTTGCTAAGAGTTGAGAAAGACTTGATGATATGTAATCAATCCATGAATGAGGCTGTATCTAGCACAGTTCATAACTTTCAGTATTCAGGAATCCAGGACTAACACTGAATATGAGTTTCTAGATCAAGGCTGTCAAATTCAAGGCCTACAGGCTGGATCCGGCCTGTGGGGTGCTTAGATCTGGCCTGCAGGGTCACCCTGGAAACAGTGAAGGACCGGCCCATAGTGCCTCTGCCAGTGAAAATGTGCACACACACCCAAAAGCTCCATTTTCAGCCGCACCAGCCTCCTGCAACCCTCTGCCAATGAAAATGGAGCTTATGAAGGCACGCATAGCCCTCCCAAGTTCCATTTTCAGCCACGCCAGCCTCCTGCAGCCCTCTGCCAGTGAAAATGGAGCTGGGGGGGCACACACAATCTCCCGGGCTCCATTTTCGCTGGCAGAGGGCTGCAGGAGGCCAGTGCAACACAACTTAATGTTGAACTGGCCACGTCTACCCTGTCTAGCCACCCCCCACCAGGTCAAACCTGATGCAGCCCTCAATAAAATCAAGTTTGGCACGCCTGGTCTAGATTTACAATTTGACTTCTAGGAGAACATTTAAAAATGGTTTGCAATAACAAGACTGATGAAGGAGTATATGCATCCTCAGTGGAGGTGACCCCAGGAGATTATGGGCAGGAGTGTCAAAATTACATACAGGTAGTCCTCGTCTTACAACACTTTGCTTAATGACCATTCAAAGTTACAAAGGCATTGAAAAAAGTGAGTTATGTCCGTTTTTCACACAACTGCTCTGATTTGCAGGGCCTTTTAAAAGAACTGTTTTGAGGTTTGCTTTCTTTTTCTTTTTTCTTCTTTTTGCGAAGCAGGCCTTGTGAGATTATTTAAAAAGAGGCTCACCATTCAAGAACCAGATTCTAATCAAACATCTATTGTTAGGCTCGTTCAGTTTAATACCCAGAATCTTTAAAGCATGTGCCACCCTGCCAGTAATTGAATTCAATGGCAGTCATTCGGAAAATGTATTCATTTTCCTCCACTAGTTATTACTGAGCGCTTGTGTGTTGTTTTTTTCCCCTCTCTCCAGTGAGAAAAGGAAAGCAAAGAAAAAAGAAATGTTATTTGGAAGGTCAGAGTCCTTTAACAGAGATGGATAGACCAATCTATTTCTAGTCGGTATCCACTTCCAGGCATTTGGAAGTCACTCCTAGCCCATTTTGGCATTAGTATGCAACTTATTTTTTTTAACAAAATCAGCATGAACATTAGAATTTAAAAAGCGTTTTGAATGTATTTTTTCTTCTTTGGATATACAGTATATTTTTTAACATATTCTTGCTGTAAAGTTTTGAGCATAGGCGATAAAGAATGGAGACAAGCCTCTGAACGGTGAACTTCAGCTCTTTATTTACATCGTGACTTGCTTGCATTAACAGTAGTAAAACCTGCCTTATATAGGCAACCCTTGCAACAATTAACCAATAACGAGCTAGGAATGTTAGCTCTTAAACCAATAAGACATTTTTGTTAAGGGCCAATCGGATTCCCCAGAGCGAGCCAATCCGGTCCGGCCGCTTAACAGCCAATTAGAAGTGCAGGGCCAGAACCCTGCACTTGACTCCAAGCTCATACTTATTTATTATATTGCATACACAACACCCCTTCCCCCTGGCTTCTTAGTTCAGGTTGCAGTTACATAGTGCTTTAAATAGGACAGTTGTCTTTTTGGTCTCTGTGACTTTCGTTGTATCGGTTGGTTGCAGTCCTGCTGAGGTAGATCGTTGTTAGGTAGTGGGGCTACCTCCAGTTCAGAGTTCACTTCTGCATCATTGCCCCCATTTTCCGCAATTGCTTGAGGTGCAAACGTTTCTCCCTCCGGCTCCGCAGCCTGGGTTTCTGTTAAATCGTTGTTCCCTTCGAACGGGTTTCCTAGGGCTTCAACTTCTCCGTACCTCCCCCCTCAGTTTGGTCATAGGGAAGTTGCAGACTGGCTGCTGCAAGCCGCGACCGTAATTGGTCGATATGCCGTTTCCAGAGTTTATTGTCACGGCATTGCACAAGGTAGGATCTGGGGCCCGTTATATGTACTACTGTCGCTTCCACCCACAATGGGTCGCCTGATAGGTTTTTTGCATAGACCAGGTCTCCTACCTGGAAGGTGCGACAGCGGCTGCTGGATCCTAGTGGTTTCTCCGGTTCATAAGCAGGGTGCAACTGGTCGAGGTGGGAGCGGAGCTTTCGTCCCATTAGTAGTTCAGTGGGAGTTTTGTTGGTGACGCTATGTGGGGTGATGTGTTGCAAGAAGAGGATTTGATTGACCTTCTCGTCAATGTTATCGTAGTTAACCTTTTGCAAGGTTTTCTTTACAAATTGGACCATGCGTTTTGCTCAGCCATTGGTCGCAGGATGCGCAAGTAAGGTGAGCGCATGGCGAATGCCGCGGTCAGCAAGGTACTGCTCGAACGCTAGTGCAGTAAATTGTGGGCCATTATCGGATACCAGGACGTCTGGTAATCTGTGGGTTGCAAAGAGTCTGTTTAAAATCTTGATGACTGCCTCGGAGGTTGTAGTACTCATTCGATGAATCTCAAGCCAATTCAAGTAGGCATCGACGGTAAGCAGGAAGGTGTGGCCCTTAGTTGGCCCCGCGAAGTCCAAGTGAATTCGGGACCAGGGTCCACATGGTGTCTCCCATTCAGTAGGCATGGCTTTTGGAGGGGCGTTGCTGACTTCTTGGCATTTGGGACAAGCTTTAACCCACTGTTCGATTTGCTTGTCAATGCCCGGCCACCATGCGTAGCTTCGTGTGAGGGCTTTCATTCGCACAATGCCGGGGTGGCCGTCGTGCAAGGTTCTCAGCAGTGCTTTTTGGAGCCGTTCTGGGACAATGACTCTATCACCCCAGATGACACAGCCTTTCTGGGAGAAGAGCTCGGTCTTTCGAGACTTGAATGGTGTGAAGTCATCAGGCAATTTGTCCAATGGCCATCCGTGTTCTACCCAGCCTAGGACTTGTGCTAGGGTGTGGTCGCGTTTGGTTTCTCTCGTGATGTCTCGAGCGGTTAGTGGCGGCAAGTTGAGTGCCTCGATTTCCTTTCTTATCCCACCTGGCCTTTTTACCTCCGCCTTTTTAGCTTCCCCTCTCTGTTGTATTCCTCTTTTCTTTTGCTTTCTAACATTGTATTGATTTTGCATCTTGTTTTTCTCTTTCTTGGGTGTTTTTTTAGGTCTTAAGTCCTTCATTTTCCTTCCTCTCTTTCTCCTTTCTTTCTTAATCAAACTTTTGGATTCATTAAAGATTTCCTCTTCTTCTTCTTCTTCTTCTTCTTCTTCTTCTTCTTCTTCTTCTTCTTCTGCTTCTGCTTCTGCTTCTGCTTCTGCTTCTGCTTCTGCTTCTGCTTCTGCTTCTGCTTCTGCTTCTTCTGCTTCCTCCATCAGTTGTTGTGTTTGCTGATAAATAGCAAGTGCCATTTCTAAAAAGTGAAAAGCTTCTCTCAAAGCGTTCTTGCCTTCTTTCTTTGTTTTTCCATATTCCTTTCTTAGTTCATCAACAGATAAAGCCATTATAAACCTTTTCTTCTTCTTTTTCCCCCCCTCTTCTTCTTCTTAAAACAACCAAGATATTTCAAAGCTTAAAACAGTTCCCCAAAGTCCCAAAGTCATCAAGCAGTCCAAACAGAGCACAGAGTTCTTCCCTTTGTACTTTCTCTTCCTGGGGTAATATCAATTGAAAAAAAAACAAAAAACCCAGTCTGTATTTTAAAGCCTTATTGCAATTAAATTCTAGTCTCAAAATCTTCCAGGCATCTCCTCCAACAAAAGGAGATATAGATTTTTAATATAGATATTTTTTTTTGTCCTCTCCCTTTCCACTTGTAACAAAAAGCTTTAAATTTTTACCTTCTATAAAAAAGCAGGTTTTTCAATGTCCATTTGTTAACTCCGTAAGGAAGGAGAGTAAACTTTCCCTTTCAGCACTTCCATTTGCCATTTTAAAAATCTCCTCTGGAAACAAAGTATCATTCAAAAAATCAAAGTTTTCAGGATGTTAAATGTATCTTAAGATCCCGGTTCAGCCAAAGAACTTTCACTTCAAAACTTTCTCCTTCTTCCTCCAGCACTATCTTGTCCAGCTGCCGGCTTCTTTGAGGCAGCCATTACAGACCACCTCTCCACCGTCTTGAGAGAAGGGGGTTTTGCCAGCTGGGGAGGAGGTCTGCAATATCCCCAAACCCCTATCTGGATCCCCCCTATCTTTGGCTGCCTCTATGGGGCAGCCTTATCCTCCAGACCCGTCGGGATCAGAGGCACCAAGACGGCTAGCGCAACAGGGATCGCACAGGATCGCAAATCCCTGCCGCCGCTGAAGCCTGGCAAACCAGAAGCCCTGGATTCTTGTTTTATGAAGACTTTGTTTAGCTCCATATCCCATCTGCCTGATACAATTCATATTATTGCATTAGAGTTGTACGTGTCCAGGTGACTTTAATCTGCTTCTCTTTTCGAATACAGCCATACATTTCTGCTACAGCAGCAGAAACCACAATTCAATGGATTGATGATGAACCAAATGATGCAAGATCCTGCTCCTTTTTCTTGCAATCTCAGCTTTGACAACTGGTTTTTCTTTTAATGCCATGTCGCAAAAGCAGGGGAAGCAATATATATATTTTAACTGTTATAGTCGGATAATCAAATCTTGCTTTTTCTGCTGCTATCATCAATAGGCAGAGCGCCAAAGAATGGAGGCCTTTGAACTCTGGTGCTGGAAAAGACTCCTTGGATTGCAAGGCGATCAAATTGGTCGGTCCTAGAGGAGAACAACCCTGACTGCTCTTTAGAAGGCCAGATCCTGAAGATGAAACTCAAAGACCTTGGTCACCTCATGAGAAGGAAGGACTCCCTGGAGAAAAGCCTAATGCTGGGAACGGTTGAAGGCAAAAGAAGAAGGGATGGCAGAGAATGAGGTGGCTGGAGGGAGTCACTGAAGCAGTAGGCATGAGCTTAAATAGACTCTGGGGGATGGTACAGGACAGGAAGGCCTGGAGGAATGTTGTCCATTGGGTCACGATGGGTCAGACATGACTTCGCAACTAACAACACAACAACAACAATCATCAATTACTGTTTTGGATATAGGTAAACCATTCTGCTGTACTTGCCCCATGAATATTAGTGTGACTGTTTACATACCTCCACCCCCTGAAAGAAAACCTAAATAGGTTATAGTTATGAAGAATATGCCTGTGCTGTATGATAGAAACTTTACTTACAATAGAAATAATGTTGTGTTTGCAATGAGAACAAAAATGAAACTTTGATTTTGTTTTTGTAAACCGGACAGGCTTATTGGACATGGACAAGACATGTCTTGTACATATTGTTGTGCAAAAGCAAAAAAGTTGTAGTTGTAATGTTGTTACCTATGACTGTGCTAAAGAAAGTCGGAAGTTGGTGCCTTTTTCTTTTTCTCTCCCGTTCCACTATACCCCTCTTTTCCCCTTCCTCTCTTTTTATTTTTCCATGTTTTTTTTTCCTTTGTATTTTATACTTCAATAAACTAACGAAGAAGTTAAATGGGAAAAAAGAGTGACCAGTGACTTTCAGATACAGATGGACTACTGCATCTTCTCACAAACTCACACAAGAATCCAGATGCCTTCTGGGAAAGTGCCTTTGGGTTAGGGTGGGAGTTTGTTTGTTATCTAATACAGCAGTGGTGGGATTCAAAAAAATTTACCAGTTCTGTGGCTGTGGCCGTGGTGGACATGATGTCGCTTGGTGGGCGTGGCAGGGGAAGGATACTGTAAAATCTCCATTCCATCCACACTCCTGGGGGGAGGTTACTGTAAAATCCCATTCCCTTCCCACCCCACTAACCTACTTTCCAGCTCCGTTCTCCTGTGCATGGCAACAAATGAAGACCCAGCCGATCATCGGGGACTCGGGAAGCAGAGAAGAGATTGGGGCGGGGCCAGTCAGAGGTGGGATTTGCCGGTTTTCCGAACCATTCAAAATTTCCGCTACTGGTTCTCCAGAACTGGTCAGAACCTGCTGAATATCACCTTTGTAATACATGCTTGACAAACAAACAAATAATAAAAAATAAAAAGGGCAGTGTGATTAAGGCCTGCCCTTTTTATTATTTGTTTGTTTGTCGAGCATGTATTAGATAACAAATACAAGTATAAACATGATTATGATTCCATGAAATGGATATGAATAAAAGGGAACATTAGGGCAGGGATAGTGGGCACGCTGGGGCACTTATGCATGCCCCTTACAGACCTCTTAGGAATGGGGTGAGGTCAACAGTCAACAGTCTAAGGCTAAAGTTTTTAAAACTTTTGTACCTGCATGGAATGTTGGCAATATATATAAAAAGGGTGGGGCTTCCATTGCAATGCCATCAGCATCGTATTGCTCATTTTGATTGTCTGCAAATTTCACTAATTCGTATTGTGTTGATAAAGTGAATGATGATGCTATGCTAACAATAAGGAAGAAGTTCTCTGCCCCTAGTCCTTTATAACTTAAAAAAAAAATGCCATAGGGAATAAAATGGACTAAGCTTCATGATTAAATGACTAAAAAAAAAAAACCTGAAGCAAAAAGTGATAATAATAAACAACATCTGCCTGTCCCAGCTTCTTGGGAAGGACTCTATTAGTGGATAAAAGTGTCGAATCCAGTCTAAACATCTGGCTGATTGTGTGAAGAACCATAATTATAATTTATTAAACTTGCATGCTGTTAAGTCCGCGTGGACAGAAGCCAGGAGTCGGTGACTGTGTTTCAAGCTCTTTTTATTAGTCAGGAACCAAACTGAGGCTAAGGAAAACTTCACGGCTTTTTATTTCCAAGCTGCGGCGGCCACGGCCAATGACACCACTTTGAATCTCCCGCGATTCGAATTGACCAATCGCGGGAGATTCTCAACGAGCCAATCGGCGCGGCTCGCCTAGCCAATCCTAGCGCCCCGCGCTTTGGCCAATCAAAGCACGGGGATCTCAAGAATTCAAATGAGGGGACAGAACACCCCTCCCCTCTTGGTTCAGTCCTTACGTTGCATAGTCCCGTAGGTAGGTGGGGCTCCGTCTCTGCCTACTGGACCTGCGCAGGTCAGTCATAGGTTGGATCCCGGCCGGTTCGGTCGGGGTCTCTGTTTCTCCAGACTCTGTCGTGGGAACCGCCTGGTCTGTCTGGCCGGGCCGCTCTCCGCAGCTCCCTCCTGGGCTACCCGGGTTGGTTGAGCTGGCCTGGCTGTCTCTTCCTGGCAAGGTTTCGTGCTGGCTGCTTTCAGGTGAGTATGGCTGGTTTATTTTTTCTGGGTTTTGGTTCCCTGGGTATCCCCTCCCCTCTTGGTTTGTGTTGCGGGGGTTGGTTTTGCTTGGTTGCGCGTCGGTGGTCTCTTGTGTGGTCGTCCTCGATCTTAACTGGTCGATGTGGCGTTTCCACGCTCGTCCATCAGTTGTTTGTAGCTGGTACGAGTGTGGGCCTGTTCGTTGTGTTATGACGGCTGGTACCCATAATGGGTCTCCGGTTAGGTTCTTCGCGTAGACGGCGTCGCCTGGTGCGAAGGTTCGGTGTTTGCTGGTGGAGTCTGGGGGTTTCTCTGGGTTGTACGTGGGGTGTAATCTATCGAGTGGGGACCTTATTTTCCTCCCCATTAGCAATTCTGCTGGGCTTTTATTTGTTGTGGTGTTTGGGGTTATGTGCTGTATGAAAAGTAATTTATTTATTTTGTCCTGGATCTCCCCGTGGTCTATTTTCTGGATGGTTTTCTTTGTGAATTGAACCATCTGTTCCGCCCTACCATTCGCCGCCAGATGCGCCGGGGCTGTCAGTGTGTGTCGTATGCCCCTCTCCGCTAGGAATTTTTCGAATTCTAGCGAGGTGAATTGGGGCCCATTGTCGGAAACGAGGACGTCTGGGAGGCCGTGTATTGTGAAAAGTTTGCAGAGTTCTTTGGTCACAGCCTCCGTGGTGGTTGTTCTCATGTTGCTTACCTCCAGCCAGTTGGAGTAAGCGTCTACAGTTATTAAGAAAGTGTGTCCTTTTGTGGGCCTGGTGAAATCTATGTGGATCCTAGACCATGGTCCTCTGGGGGTTTCCCAATCTAGGATGGTTGCTGCGGGTGGGCTTGGCCTAGTTTCCTGGCATCATTGACACCTTGCTACCCAGGCCTCGATCTGTTTGTCCATCCCTGGCCACCAAGCGTAACTTCTGGCCAGGGCTTTTGTCCTAACGATGCCCGGGTGCCCCTCGTGTAACAGTTCCAAAACCTTCCCTTGTAGTTTTTCCGAGATGACCACTCTATCCCCCCATAGTATGCACCCTTTTAGTAACGAGAGTTCCGTTTGCCGGTTCCAGAATGTCCTGACGGACTCATCGTTGTCCCTTTCCGGCCACCCTTTCTCTACCCAATGCAAAACCCGCGCCAGATGTTTGTCTTTATTAGTTTCTCGGGCAATGTCTGATGCAGTTATGGGTAGGTTGGGTAGAGTCTCTATGCTGAGGGTGATCATCGTGGGTGCTGGGTCAGTGTCTGGTTCAGGTAACGGTGAGCGGCTTAAGGGGTCCGCATGGGAGATAGTCTTACGAGGTCGGTGTGTGAGTCCGTAGTTGTAGGCAGCCAGGAATTCGGACCACCTTGTCATTCGGGGAGACAGAATGTTCGGGGTGGCCCTGTTCCCTGCAAGGATTCCCAGCAGCGGTTTGTGGTCGGTGATGATGGTAAACGTCCGGCCGTAGAGGTACTCGTGAAACCTTTTTACTGCGGCGACGATAGCCAAAGCCTCTTTGTCCAGCTGGCTGTAGTTCCGCTCTGGTTTGGTGAGGGTCCTTGAAAAAAATGCGATGGGTGCTTCTTTTCCATCGGGGAGAGTGTGGCTGAGGACAGTGCCGACGCCGAAGGGTGATGCATCGCATGTGATGGCTAGTGGTAGGGTCTCGTTATACTGGATGAGGACGGCATCCGAAGTGAGCAGGTCCTTGGTTTTTCTGAAGGCGGCTTCCTCGCATTTCCCCCAAGTCCAGGTAGCCACCTTGTCCAAAAGCCTTTGCAAAGGCTCCGCCGCGGTCGCCTTTTGGGGCAGGAAGACATTATAAAAGTTAAGTAGCCCCAGAAACGCCTGCAGTTCTGTTTTTGACTTGGGTGTGGGGGCTTCCTTGATGGCTTTAATATCTTGTTGGTGGGGTGAATGCCGTGTCGGTCCAGGAGGTATCCTAGGAATTCGACCCGCTCTGTGTACAGCTGGCATTTTTCCCTCTTCACTTTAAGCCCGGTTTCTTTGAACCTCATTAGCACCTCCCTTAGGCGAGTCTCTAGTTCGGCCTGGTTGGTTGCCGATACTAGTACATCATCGAAGTAGGGTACCATCCCCTTGATGCCCTGTAAGAGTCTTTCCATGAGGCTATGGAAAATTCCAGGTGCCACACTGACTCCAAATTGGAGGCGGTTGCATCTAAAGGCTCCCCGGTGGGTGACTATGGTTTGTGCCTCGGCAGTTTCCTCGTCGACCGGCAGTTGCTGGTATGCTTGGGCCAGGTCGAGTTTCGCGAAAACTTTGCCCCCTCCCAGTGAGTGTAGGAGATGCTGCACTACTGGGACGGGGTAAGCGCTTTGCTGCAAGGCGCCATTTAGGGTGGCCTTATAGTCCCCGCAGATTCTCACTGACCCATCAGGCTTAATCGGGGTGATTATGGGGGTCTCCCACCGGGCATGGTCTATGGGTTGTAATACCCCTTGCTTGACGAGCTTGTCAATTTGCTCGTCTATCTTCGGTTTGAGTGCGAACGGTACCCGCCTTGGTTTTAGGCGTTTTGGGGGAATGTTGGGGTCTAGGCTGAAGGATATAGGGGGCCCTCAGTACTTGCCTAGGGTGCCGTCAAACACTTCCTGGAAATCCCGGGCCAGTTGCTGCTCCCAGTCAGCTTCAGCAATGTGGTCGATGCCCGTGACTGCGATGCCTAGCAGTGCGAACCATTGAAGTCCCAGTAGGCTATGTCAGTCTCGATCGACGATGGTTAAGGGAAGTCTTTCGGCATGTCCCTTGTAGGTCACTGTAAACTGTCCTGTTCCGACTACAGGGATGCGGTTTCCCTGGTAGTCCTTGAGGATTAGTCTCTGGTTTTCTAGTTGCTTTCTCTGGATGATAGGCACCAAGCGTTTAATTTCTTGCCAGGCTACCATTGAGAGGTAGGACCCGGAGTCCACCTCCATTTTACAGGGTTCGCCTTCGATGCCTACCTCCACGTAGACCTTTCTGGCGTCTGTGGTTGAGGCGTGGCCGATGATGACCGTCTGATGTGTCTCTTCTCTCCGCCTGGCCTCGCCGCTTCGTTGGGCTCATCCGTTTCACTCCCAGCGGTTGTCTGTTGGCTGGTCTCTGGTCCTGGGGGGTGTGCTCTCTCGTCTCAGCTTGCTCGGGTCCCATCGACTGGGGTTGTGGGTCTTCTTGAGGCAGCAAACGCGTGCGATGTGGCCCTTCTTGTCACAGTGCCAGCAAACGGAGTCGAAGAACCAGCATTCGGATCTGGGGTGGTCGCCTCCGCAACCGGCACACGCGGTCCTCGACTTATGACTCCACCGGCTGCACTGGTCGCAGCCTGCCTGGAGACGGTGGATGTCTTCCTCCTCGTTGGACATGCCCGAGGTCGAGTGGAGTTCGCCCTGGTGGGTGGTGGTTTCAGGTTGGGCCTCAGTCGACCTTGCAGGGTTGTTGTTTGCGGTGCAGTCCCCAGCGTTCAGTCTCCGCATGCAGTCTGCTGACTGTCCGGTTGCTTCGGTGGCCGTGGCTTCGGAGATGGCGTCGGTGAGAGCGATGTTGCCCTTAGCCATCAACCGACTTTGGAGAACGGGGTCCCAAAGGCCGAGCACGATTCGGTCCCGAAGGGCCTCGTTCATGTTGGAGAACTCGCATAGTCCTCCCAGGTGCCACAGCTCTGCAACGAAATCACTGAGATTCTCGCCCGACTGCTGATCCCGCTGATAAAATTCGTGCCGTCGGATGAGGATGGGCACGGTTGGAGCGTAGTGGTTCCGGAGCAATGGTTCAAGGTCCTTCCAATCCATCGCGGTAACATCGGCAGGCTTGGCTAACGCTTTTGCCATCTTAAACACTGCAGGCCCGCAGTGTGTTAGGAAGATGGCTCGTTTCTTCAGTCCCGTGGCATCCTTCAGATCGTTGCATTCGAGGAACATGTGGAATCTGTCCGTGTAAGATTCCCAGTCCTCGGTAGCGGGGTTGAAGGGGGTTGGTGGCGCGATGCTGGCCATCTCGTCGGTTGGCTGGCTTCCGTCGGACATGTGCTTTGGTTCAGGATGAGGATCCCACCTTCGTCGCCAGTGTTAGGTCCGTGGAGTGTTAGGTCCGTGGAGCCAGGAGTCGGTGACTGTGTTTCAAGCTCTTTTTATTAGTCAGGAACCGAACTGAAGCTAAAGGAAAATTTCACGGCTTTTTATTTCCAAGCCGCGGCGACCGCGGCCAATGACACCACTTTGAATCTCCTGTGATTCGAATTGACCAATCGCGGGAGATTCTCAACGAGCCAATCGGCGCAGCTCGCCTAGCCAATCCGAGCGCCCCGCACTTTGGCCAATCAAAGCGCGGGGATCTCAAGAATTCAAATGAGGGGACAGAACACATGCCACCCAACTTTGAATGATTCTTGGCCACTCACAATAATGAAACAAAGAAATTACAGCTCAGTAAAACTTGAAAAAGATTGATGGGTGTAAAGGAAAGAAACCACCTGTGAGTATATCAATTTATCATAGTAGAGAGTTTTTTCACTCTCATTTTCTCATCCAAAACGATCTGGTGCATGGCATGCCTATTCTCTCTCCCTCTCCTCTGACTTCCTTCACAACTTGGAAGAAGAATGAGAAAAGGAAGTGAATGGCCAGCTTAGGGAAATTCCAGAGGCTTTGCTCTAGGGACACACAACTGCTCATACAACTGAGGTGTAAACAACAGAAACTCTACACCAGGGGCACCAAATTTGCAGCCCATGGGCCAGATATGTCACACGCTGGCCATGCCAACCCTTGGTTTAGCAAAGGGGGTGGTGGAAGTCATGATACGTCACATGATGACGTGACGTGAGTTTGACACCCCCTGCTCTGGACTCTACAGAATAACAGAGTTGGAAGGGACCTTGTAGGTCATCTAATCCAACCCGCCAGGTCAAGCAGAAGATTCTATACCATTTCTGACAAGTGGCTGTCCACTCTCTTCTTGAAAACCTCCAGTAATGAAGCAGCCAAAATCTTCTGAAGGAAAACTGTTCTATTGCTCACTGTCAGAAAATCTCTCCTTATTTCTAAGTTGAATCTCTCTTTGATCAGTTCATATCCATTGTTTCTTGTCTGGCCTTTGGATGTTTTGGAAACTAGATTGTCCCCCGCTCCTCTCTGTGGCAGCCCCTAAAATATTGGAACACTTCTATCATGTCAGCCCTGGTCCTTCTCTTCACTAGACTAGCCATGCCCAGTTCTCGCAACTATTCTTCATTATGTTTAAACTTCCAAGCCCCTAATCATCTTGGTTGCTCTTGTCTGCACTCTTTCTAGAGTCTCAATATCTCTATATCATAGCCTTACCCTACTCAATCAGGTTTGTGGAAGATGAAGTGGGTAGCAAGAAGGCAGGATGGAAAGTCCCTGTTATTGAGGGCCCCAGGGTTCTCTCTCTTCCACTTTCACAATACTTATGCTGTTGTTAATTTAACTTTTTTTGAAAAAAGGGAAAATAACCCTAAAATTGACAGAATAACCTTTAAAAATGAAAAACTGAACTGGCACACTCACCCATCTGCACTTCTACTGTGGTTATTGCCTCTTAATCCTGTCTTTCTGTTCTCTCTTCCTATTGCAAACTCGTTTTGGATAGAGAATCTGGTTAGCACAATGCCATTTTTTTTCTACTCGTTATCTTTGGTGAGGAGTCCTCAACTTACCATCACAATTAGGGTTCTTGCAATTGCAGTTGTTGCCACTGTTGTTAAGCAAATCACTCCAGTTGTTAAGTGAGTCATCCAGTCGTTAAGCCATTCTGATGTCCCTCCTTAACTTTGCTAATTGGAAGTTCGCTGGGAAGGTCACAAGTGGGGATCACATGACCCCAGGATGTGGCAACCATCATGCATACATGCCGGTTGCCAATCACCTGAATGATGATCATGTGACCATGGGATTGCCATGACACTCGTAAGCATGAAGATTTCAGTGCCATTATAACTTCAAGTGGTCAGTAAATGAATGCTCGTACGTCAAGGACTAGCTATAAATATGCCCAATAACTACAGTTCATACAGGTCCCAAGACTGAGGAAGGCTATGTTACATTCCATTATAGTCAAACCATAGAATCAGGGGTGGTATTCAGCAGGTTCTGACCAGTTCTGGAGAACCGGTAGCGGAAATTTTGTTCAGAGAACCGGCAAATACCACCTCTGACTGGCCCCGCCCCCATCCAGTGGTGGGATTCAATTTTTTTTACTACCGGTTCTGTGGGCGTGGCTTGATGGGCTTGGCAGGGGAAGGAAAGTGTAAAATCTCCATTGCAGAGGTGCTATTTGCTGGTTCTCCGAACTACTCAAAATTTCCAGTACCGATTCTCCAGAACTGGTCAGAACCTGCTGAATGCCACCTCTGCCCCCATCTATTCCCTGCCTCCTGAGTCCCAGCTGATTGGCTGGGTTTTCATTCTGCACAGGAGAATGGAACTGGAAAGCAGGTTAGGGGGCTGGGGAGGGAATGGGATTTTGCAGTATATCTTCCCCTGGAGTGGGTTGGCAATGGAGATTTTACAGTATCCTTCCTCTGCCACATCCACCAAGCCACGCCCACAGTACTGGTAGTAAAAAATTTTGAATCCCACCACTGCACAGAATGCTGATTTAATGAAAACCAGGTTCTCTGCAGACACTTATTCACACCTTTCATGAATTCATTGAACACCCAGACCTAATGATGAAGAGGTTTAAAAATACCTGCCACTTGTATAAAGCTCCACTAGAGGGAAGTAAAGATATATCTGAAAACTTTACTGTAGAAAGGTTCTGCTGCAGTCAATGCAAACTTCTCTGCTTCCACAGAGCTTGTTTCTCCCACAAATGTATAATCTTTGCAAATTTTCGAGCACATTAATTATGGTTTGATAGTTTGTGAGATGCTATCATTCTACACTCTATTTCTATTACAGTTTGTCAGGGACTGGGGTGTAAAATGTTGCAACCCTAATCTCGATGAAAATCTGACTTACTATATCCCAAAGTTGCTTCGTGAAGAGGCAACTGGACACTGGTTTTTCTTGGAAAATGTTTTGCTTCTTATCCAAGAAGCTTCTTCAGCTCTGACAAGATGGTGGGGAATGGAAGGATTTATTTTCCTTGCAGACAGCTGGTCATTTGCATTCTTTTTGCTAGTCATTAAGGCCACCTGGAGATTTATCTTTGTCTTCAGGGTCCCCTGAGCGGTGCAAATGGGTGTGGAGCGTTCTTGGAACTGTTGAAAGGACTGTGTTTTAGACTGGAGATAAATGATGTTCTATCACCAGCTGTCTGCAAGGAGTATAAATCCTTCCATTCCCCACCATCCAATCAGAGCTGAAGAAGCTTCTTGGATGAGAAGTGAAATGTCTTCCAAGAAAAACCAGAAAGTCCAGTTGCCTCTTGAAAAAGCACCTTTGGGACAACCGTGACCTGGATGACTGAGAATCTCCATAGACTTCTGACTTCTATGAGAAACAGCAAATGACCAGAGTGTATTCCACAGCAACAGCAATAGCACTTAGACTTATATACTGCTTCATAGTGCTTTAGAACCCTTTCTAAGTAGTTTATTATTATTTATTATTGCCTCCAACAATGTGGATCCTCATTTTACCAACCTCAGAAGGATGGAAGGCTGAATCAACCTTGAATCGGTGAGATTCGAACTGCTAGCAATCAGCAGAATTAGCCCGCAATACTGCATTCTAACCACTGTACCATCACACTTCAGTTGAAAGGAGTTTCAGAAGTCACCACAAATGATCATTAGATCATGATTGCATCAGAATTACCTTATTGGAAAAATATTCTGCAAAGCCCACTGCTATTGAGACAAAGCTACACAGAAATTAGCATACTTCAGAACATCCAACATACGTAGCAAATCATGGGAATTTCTTTAAATCTGTAACACTGATGGTTGAGTTTGATGGTGTAGAATGTGCACCTAAGGGCTTGTAAGAATTGTCCTCATTTTCAAAATAACATCACACAGTTACTGACAACAGGAGTAAAACAGAAATTTGTGGGAACTCTATGGCCTTTATGCAAATGACTTTAATAGTGCATTTTCAAGAACCACTGAATCTCCTGGACATGTCCTGCAATTCTATCAGAGAGAGTTTTCTAGAACTGATTGACGTTGAGTTGACAGGAGTTCTTATGATAAACGGGCTTCTTAAAAAGCTGGGAGTTGTGGGAAACTCTATCCTGTCTTGAAAAAAAAAAAGCAAAGTAGGGAAGACACAGATCTGAGAGTTAAAATATTAAGCTTTCCTTTCTTCATTGGATATCGGGCATCTCCTTTCTTTAGACCACATCACAAATAACACCATTTGACATTTTGCTGTGGTATTATAGAGAAGATGAGAGAAGATCAGCTCCACTGGTATGGACATGTCCAGAGAGCACACCTTCCACCGTCACCAAGACAGCCTACCAACGAGAAGTCAATGGCCGGCAACTTTGTGGGCATCCAAAATAGAGATGGCGAGACACCATCAATAAAGACATGCAAAGTCCCAGAGATGCAACCAACCATGCAAAATGGTGTTAAATGATGTGAAAAGCGGACCAGAAGGAGGAGGAGGAGGAGGGGAAGAAGAAGAAGAAGAAGAAGAAGAAGAAGAAGAAGAAGAAGAAGAAGAAGAAGAAGAAGAAGAAGAAGAAGAGGAGGAGGAGGAGGAGGAGGAGGAGGAGGAGGAGGAGGAGGAGGAGGAGGAGGAGGAGGAGGAGGAGAGAAGAAGAAGAAGAAGAAGAAGAAGAAGAAGAAGAAGAAGAAGAAGAAGAAGAAGAAGAAGAAGAAGAAGAAGAAGAAGAAGTGATGCTGCATCAGCTTTTAACAAGGCTGCTGAAATGTAATTCAAGGCATTTGTCTATTTTTCTTTCTTATGCAGGATAATATAATCAATGTTGACACACGATGATGTGGACAATATCAATATGTACAATTTGGACAATGTATTGAAAACGTTTTCAGCAGCATCTCCAGGAGAAATGGTGGAGTTAAGTGCAGAACTAAGATGACCATCCTTTCTTCCAAATGCTGAAAAAGCTTTTTGCTAAAGAATTTTTTTAAAAAGCACAATTGTGCTGTGCTCCTTAATGACACAGGGAGAGGCTAGTCATCCTTGGGACCACCTCTACAATTACTATAGAATAGTCTCTCCCCAGATGTTAGATTGGCCCTTGACCTGGCTTCCTTCCATACAACTATAAAAAAAATGGGACTAATCCAGAGGGCTTTTGGAAGCTATTCTTGTTCAATATTTGCCAACTGTGGATATTATATACTTATGGTATTCATTAGAGTTTCTGTTTTTATTTTTATTCTGTCACTGAGGGAGTTTCATTTAACTGTGCTTCTTCCTCTCTCTCTCTCTCTCTCTCTCTCTCTCTCTTTCTGTCTTTGTTTCTTTTTCACCATAGTACAGCTACAGAGTTGCTGGTCCATTCTTCCATTATCCTTCTTTTCATATTTGACTCTCACATTTTACCAAACATTTGACCAAAACTAATAAGGCAAAAATAATTTGGCAAAACTAATAAAATCAGAGAAGATGAAAGAAGAATAGTAATGAATAGTTATGGTAATAATTACTGTGGTTTAGTGTATGGTCAGCTTGCATTATTATGTGTAGTTTATGATTTAGTGTATCCCTCAGAATAAGAAATTTGGATTAATTCAACACAGCTGACACATGTTTGTTATATGATCATCTGCCTCTTACAAGTTGATAGCGGCATAAAAAAGAACTATATGTTTGCCAACTAATGGAGGATCCATAACATGCATTCAACTGCTTTAATCAAAATCTATTATAAAAAATATATAATACAAGGTTTACACAATACTTTAACCAATAAAACATACAAACCAAATCACAGCTAAATTTATGCAACATACCAAAGCCATATAGAATGCTTACGCATAACATAGTCTTATGGTTACAGGAGTTATGGTTTATTGCCATGATCTGCTGAACTGAACATTATGATCACCGTTGGTAAATGTGGTTGGTTATAGATCTGCTCCACAGCAGAGATCTTACTAATTTTCTAAAGATGTCTGTTCTGTACGGTCATTTACATTCTTGTAAATGCCGCGCGGTGATTGGCCAAAGCGCGCAGTAATCCGATTGGTCAAGCAAGCCGCACTGATTGGCCCGCTGCGGATCTCCCGCGATTGGTAGAAACTAATCACGGGAGATTCAAAGCAGTGCCATTGGTCGCGGCCGCCGCAGCTTGGGAATAAAAAGCCGCTGTTTTTCCTCCGGAACCCGAGCTGTTCTCGGGACCAATAAAAGAGCTGAACCAAGTCACTGGGTCCTGGTCTCTTTGCCACGATGGACACAACACTGGTGACAAGGATGGGATCCCAAGGCTAATCCCCCACCAACATGTGTCCGGAGGAAGCGAGACTGACAAGATGGCCAGCATCGCACCGTCCGCGCCCTTTAATCCCACTACCGAGGACTGGGAATCATACAGATTCCTCATGTTCCTCGAGTGTAGCAACATGAAGGACGCCGCCGGGCCGAAGAAAAGAGCCATCTTCCTGACACACTGCGGGCCCGCAGTGTTCAAGATGGCTAAAGCTCTAGCGAAACCCGCGGACGTCAAGGAGATGGACTGGGCCGACCTCGAACCATTGCTCCGGAACCACTATGACCCTGCCGTGCCCACCCTCATCAGGCGGCATAATTTCTACCGGCGGGACCAGAGATCGGGTGAGAGCATCAGTGATTTTGTGACTGAGCTACGAAGTCTAGGGGGCATTTGTGGGTTCTCGGACATGGATGAGGCCTTACGGGACCGCGTCGTGCTCGGACTCTGAGACCCAGTCCTACAGAGCCGACTGATGGCCAAAGGCGACATCGCCCTTGCCGACGCCATCGCTGAAGCCACCGCAGCTGAGGCAACCCGGAAATCAGCAAACCGCATGCGGAGACCAGACACCAGAGAGCGCACCGCGACTGCCGACCCAGGATGGGTGACCGAGGCCCACCCGGAAGCAAGTCACCGCGAGACCACCACCCATCATGGCGAATTCCACTCCGCCTCCGATACCACGGACAAGGAGGAAATCCACCGGCTCCAGACGGGACGGGACTGGCGCGATCGGTGGAGTTGTAAGTCGGGGACCGCATGTGCCAGGTGCGGAGGTGACCACCCTCGATCAGAGTGCCGTTTCTTTGATGCAGTCTGCTGGCACTGCGACAAAAAGGGTCACATTGCCTGAGTCTGCCGATTGAGGGAGGCCTACAGCCCCAGACGGTGGGACCACAGCGAGCGGAGACGAGACAGCACACCCCCCAGAGCCAGAGATCACAGGCCGAAAGCCGATGGGACCGGGGCAATGGAACCGACGAGGTGCCGAAACCCGGTGGAAGGAGGAAACCCACCAGACGGTCATCATCGGCCATGCATCAACCACCGACGCCCGAAAAGCCTACATGGAGGTAGGCATCGAAGGTGAGCCATGCAAAATGGAGGTGGACTCCGGGTCCTACCTCTCCATGGTTGCCTGGCAAGAAATCAAACGCTTGGTGCCTACCATCCACAAGAAGGGACTGGAGAACCAGAAACTAATAATCAAGGACTACCAGGGAAACCGCATCCCGGTAGTCGGAACCGGACAATTCAAGGTAACATTCAAGGGCCGCACTGCAAAACTTCCCCTGACAATCATGGACCGAGACCGACCCAGCCTTTTGGGACTACAATGGTTCGCACCGCTCGGCATCAAGGTCACGGGCATAAACCACATCGCAGAGACCGATTGGGAACAGCAACTGGCACGGGACTTCCAGGAAGTGTTCGACGGCACCCTAGGCAAGTACCGAGGGCCCCCTATTTCCTTCAGCCTAGAACCCAACATTCCCCCGATACGCCTAAAACCAAGGCGGGTACCTTTTGCACTCCGGCCAAAAATAGACGAGCAAATTGACAAGCTCGTCAAGCAAGGGGTCCTACAACCAATTGACCACGCCCGGTGGGAGACCCCAATAGTCACCCCAGTCAAGCCCGATGGGTCGGTAAGAATCTGCGGGGACTATAAGGCTATCCTAAATTGCGCCTTACAACAAAGCACCTACCTTCTACACTCACTGGGGGGAGGCAAGGTTTTTGTGAAGCTCGACCTGGTGCAAGCATACCAACAGCTGCTGGTCGACGCAGAAACCACCGAGGCGCAAACCATAGTCACCCACCGGGGAGCGTTTCGCTGTAACCAACTCCAGTTTGGAGTCAGCGTGGCACCTGGAATTTTCCAGAGCCTCATGGAGAGACTTTTGCAAGGAATTAAAGGGGTGGTGCCCTACTTCGATGACGTGCTGGTGTCGGCAACCAACCAGCTAGAACTAAAGGGTCATCTAAGGGAGGTACTAACAAAATTCAAGGAAACCGGGCTAAAAGTGAAGAGAGAGAAATGTCAGCTTTACACAGAGCGGCGAAAACCGCAGCTCAACCAGCCCGGGTAGACCGGGAGGGAGCTGCGACAAGAGGCCCGGCAACACTTTCCAGGCGGTTCCATCGACAAGGCCGAGAGCAACAGAGAACCCGACCGAACCAGCTGGGAGCCAAACAACAACTAACCTCCGCAGGTCCAGTAGGCAAGTACGGAGCCCCGCTTACTTATGGGACTACGTCACGTAGGACCAAACCAAGAGGGGAGGGGTATTCTGTACGGTCATTTACATTCTTGTAAATGCTGCACGGTGATTGGCCAAAGCGCGCAGTAATCCGATTGGTCAAGCGAGCCACACTGATTGGCCCGCTGCGGATCTCCCGTGATTGGAAACTAATCACGGGAGATTCAAAGCGGTGCCATTGGTCGCGGCCGCTGTGGCTTGGGAATAAAAAGCCACTGTTTTTCCTCCGGAACCCGAGCCGTTCTCAGGACCAATAAAAGAGCTGAACCAAGTCACTGGGTCCTGGTTTCCTTGCTGCGATGGACACAACAATGTCCTTAATAGAACTGTCTGGATCCCTGTAGAATAAAAGTGAGGAAACTGAGATGTTCAAGAAGCTGCTAAAGTACAGGTCTCAGCCTGCATGCACAATAGTGATGGCTTTTAGCAATGACCTGCATCCTTAGATAAGATACAGTAGATTCATACGATCTGAAGAGAAACCAGAGTATACAATATAATTAAAAGACTGTGTGGAATGTTGAATCAATCGTACTGACCTACCAAAATGTGTTGGGGCAAATATTTAAAATGTTCTCTTGCTAAGAAACAGGATGTATATAATGCATTCTATGTAAACAGAAAACTGTGCAAATTATGCAAATGCGGAAGAATTTGGCTTTTGACTTGTATATTCACATACTCAAAGGGGAAGCAACTTCCCCAATTCCATGGCTACAGAGTGATTTTATTTTATTTTTTTGGTAAAGCATCTGATCTCTTCTCCAAATTTTTTGGCACCAGCTGTTTGACTACACAGCTGGCAAAAGACTCAGCAAGAACAAAGGGCTGCACAAAAGGCCTTTGCATGTGAGCATTTTTATTTTTATTTTTGAACTATACGATGTGGTTCCTCCTCCTCCTCCTCCTCCTCCTCCTCCTCCTCCTCCTCCTCCTCCTCCTCCTTCTTCTTCTTCTTCTTCTTCTTCTTCTTCTTCTTCATGCAGTATTTAAAAGGAATTGAGCCCAGGGTGAAAAGGGTTGCCTTTTTTATTTTTATTTTATTTTCTAGAGCAGAACAGATGTGCAACTACAACTACAGTCCCTCATGGGTCATGAACGCAGATTGGCTGTGGCAGCAAGAGACCAAATTACAACACTAGCAAAAGTTTAAGATCTGCTTTCTCTGCATAACAGCCTGACTTGGATTAAAATACGTGCTACCATCCAAAGAAAGAGTTAGTCCAACTTCAGGGAGGAGCCCTGTGTTGAAATCTGCCTTGCAATAAACATTTTCTTCATCTGTGGAAAAGTCATCTGCTCTTCCATCTTTTTCTCAGGCGGCTCGATCATTTAAATTCCACATAATTTACGTGATTGTTGGAAGCAGCAGCAAGCAAGGTTTCTGCTGATGATGTTTTTCTGTACTGGGAGTCTAACTTTCCAGCCTCCCAGGTCAAAGAGTGAATCGAAGGAAGAAGCTAGGAAGGCTGGAGGACATCATGGAAGTAATTGAACAATGAAAGACATTTATACATGCCACTTGGCCATCCCTTGCCAAGTAAATTTAAGAATACTATATATGAATGGTTTTACCATAGTTGTTTTCTTCTTAGAAGTGAATTTCCAAAGCAAGTTATCTCTTATTACATTAAGTGATAATGGGAAAGGAGGACTCAGCTAAACAGAGGTGGGGGAGGAAATCCTCAGATTTTCTTTACCCAGCACTATCTCATAATTATAAAATATGGAGGAAAAATTATGAAATGTATGATAACAAACTGATATGGGAGTCTGGTGACTCTTTTAAGACCAATCAATTTTATTAGGGCATGACTTTTCACAAAAGCTCATGTCCTAGGAAAGTTGATCAGTCTTGAAAGCTGTATGTATATCTCCATGTGTATCTAGAGATAATAGCAAGGTCAAAGTAAAATTGATAAAATATATGATCCAGATTACATATAAGGTGGGAGATTCGTGGCTGGAACCGATTTTGTTTCAGTCAAGGAGTTCAGATTTGACTGGATTTTTGCAATAAGTGGTGATGAATATGGGTGGTGAATATTAAACCCCCCCTCCATTTCATTAAGTTAATTTACTCACTCACATTGGAAGTAATTCTGCAGGAATTTTATCCATGGGACTTCCATTTGAAAAGTAGTTTGAGTTTGGTACAAATTAGTTTGATGCAAGATCAGAAGATGTGAAGAGATCTGGCCCATAAAATCGCTAGGAGAAGGACTCAACTGATTGAAGAACATCATCATCACAAATTAGTTATTTTAGTAATGTAATAAATATACTGGGGTTACTTTAATATGGAAGTTGTAGAATAAAGTTGCTGTTTAAACCTGTTTAATTACGATAGGTAGGTAGATGATGGATGGTACAGAGACAAACAGACAGGCAGATGATAGGTGGATAGATGATAGATAGGTAAATAGATAATAGGTAGATAGAATGTTCTTTATATTATTATTATTATTATTATTATTATTATTATTATTATTATTATTATTATTATTATTATTATTATTATTATTATTGTTATTTAAATAAATAACTCAAGGTGGAATATGTACCTAATATTCTTTTTTTCTCCAATGTTCTCAGCCTGTGAGTTGAATTGGGCTGACTAAAATTCATTTTCGACAGATAAATCTTAATGTGCTTTGGCTTACTACAATTAGCAAACCAACTCATACCAGCAAAGGAGATACGGCTTCTTTTTGACAATAAATCATAAATTTAAGGTAATACTCCAGCTATATTCCTTAATCCAGAATTCTGGGGATTTTTTCATGGATTGTTCTTTCTTTTTACTCTTTACCTCAAACTTGATCATTGTCATACATTGTAAATAAACCACTGTATTTCCTATTTATTTATTTTAGGCTGCTTGGGTTAATCCTCGTGTTATTTTATCATTTGTATTTTCAGTTAATTAGATATCATAGGCAGCTGACTATTGATGTTCATGAGGTAGTAGGGCTGAGCTTGTGACAGTATGAAAGTGTAGAATATGCAGTTATGAGGGATTAGGACTAAAGCAGAGATCTCCAAACTTGGCAACTTTAAGACTTGTGGACTTCAACTCCCAGGAGTTGAAGTCCACAAGTCTTAAAGTTGCTAAGTTTGGGGACCCCTAGACTAAGGCCATATACAAAAAAAACCTTGCACCATAACAATACCCAACAGTCTTTCCCAGTGAAAAAGAACCACTTCTCAGTCCACTTACACCTTTAATCTTCCTGAAAGTGTCTTCTTCAAATACCTTAAAATGCTATATAAAAATTACTGTATATTGTATTCAATAAAGATTAAATGGTGAAACATGACATTCATTTTTTTATCTGACAAGCTTCTCATGGATGAAGAATCTTTTGATTATTTTTTGCTAACCATATAGATTTACTTTGTAAAAAAATATATACTTGCTATAAAAGACGGGAGCTAGGAATTCCATCAAGTTGATTGCTGTCAAATGTTAGTTTTAAAGTGATTGCATTGCACAGAACATAGCTGTTAAACTACAAAAGCCATTTTTATTTTCTAAGATTATCTCCCAAAATTGCATCTGGTGAATGAAGTTCAAGAGAAAATGTGGAACCTAATTTATGTAAATGGTTCATAATGAAGTTAATCAGTCCATTATTGGTATGTTGACAATTGCCAGGCAGAGAAATAATAATGTCATGAAGACCATCTTTTCTAGACTGACATTTCAACACATTTTCTACTAATTTTGTTTCTAACCTTTCTCCATTAAACTGGAAAAGAAACACACATGAGCCAGCTCCTAATGAAAGACAGAGTTATACACAGGGGTGGGATTCTACCAGTTCTCATCTATTCGCTAGAACCGGTTGTTAACATTCTAAGCAATTCAGAGAACCTGTTGTTAGAAGAAATTACTGGCTTAATCCTGTAAGGAGGGCAGGAAGGAAACATTCTGGTGTTGCTTACAGAAACTGCCTCTCTGTTAACCCTTATTACATTCTTGGCAGGGCTAGACTTCCTGTCTCAGGAACATCTCTGGAGTTTTTCCCCCTCCTTTACTGGTAATTTGCTTGTGTGGAAAGTTACATTCAAAGTTACAATGGCATGGAAAAAAGTGACTTATGACCATTTTTCACACTTACAACTATTGCAGCATCCCCACAATCATGAGAGGCCAGGCGAGGAGATGCGTGCCTCGATGTGTTATTGAGTTGGCCGCACCCAGCCAATAACATGACCACCAAGCCACGCCCACCACCTAAGCCACGCCCACAGAACCGGTTGTTAAAAATTTTGAACCCCACCCCCGATTATACAGGCTTACAGTCATGAATGTGAGATGGAAATCATACAGTGCCATGGTTTGCTTGTTCACTATTCACTGAGTAAGAAATGGGCTGAATTCAGTCCAGGGATGGGATGCTACCGGTTCTGCCCAGCTCTATAGAACTGGTAGCTCTGCACAGCTTAAGGTTTTTTACACGTGCATGCCGTGTAAACGTAATCACCGAACCGGTAGTAACACCGGTTGAATCCCACCCCTGATTCAGTCATTACATTAAGCCCAAACTCATCATTCACAAGCCAATGTGGCTGGTCTTAGGTAAATCACCATCAGTTAACAACCCCATAATCCCTTGCGGTATGGAGTCTGGGCAACTGAATGGAGTTAGCAGAGCGTTTTAATGGCCGGATGCCCTTCCTTTTGCCAATACGGAGCTTTATTCAGCAGATATATTCTCATTGTGCCCAGAGAGAAAAATATCTGCCTCCACCTAGGATCTCAGATAAGTGGCCTTAGATAAGTGAATAAGCAAAAACAAAATAAATTGCATTCTATTTGAACATCTCATGTGAATTCAAATCACTAAAATAAATCTTTAAAGCTAAAGTAAAATCTAACTTTAGCTATTACTGTATACTGTAATGAAACAAGCTAGGCAGCAAAATCTTTCTCAAACAGATGTCCATTTACAGCAATCAGTGGAAAATAACAAATATGTTTTAGTATGATGATGAAAAGAGGGTTGTTTTGGGGACTTCCGGTTTGAGCTTCATAAGCGACAGACTGAAACCTTGCCTTTGCGAGGCTTCAATCCGTGCTCGCCGTTGGAGTGCTCCAAGCCAGCTGGTTTTGGGGCTAAGCCACCCCGTAGAGGTGATGAAGAGGGGGGAGACTACCAGCAAGGTTGAGGAGAGCCGCATCTCTCCTCCTCAGCTGGCCATTACTCCCTTTCCCGAAGGCGGTTGCAGCGGTGGTCAGAAATGGCCATCACAAAGGAGAACTCAACCGGAAAAGAATGTGCAGGAGGAAGATAAGAAGAGAAAGTTTTGGATGACTGGGTCAAACAGCAAAAGCAACAAATAAGGTACCCTGGAACTGAAACTGTTAAAAAACAATAACATTGTTCCCTAAGAAGATTTTTAAGCTGCGAAGGAGAGAGAAAAGGGAAAAGATTTGGTTTTCTCCTTTTCCTATAGCTAAGAGATTTAAGCTAAGAGACTTAAGCAAGAAATTGGGGGAAAAATCCACTTTGACATCAATAGGCATTTAATTCTGAAAATAAAAAGTCAAAGGGATAATAAAGATTTCTGGATAATTAAAAGCTTTTGAAAACAGGAAAGGAGAGAAAAAGAATAAAAGGGTAGGATCTGGAAGGGAGGAGATTGCCTGGAATTAGAAAGAACTTACAGCAAAATCTCAACAAGACTTCCAAAAGATACATTCTAACTGAAATATCGCAACAAAAACCCCAGGAAGAGAAAGTCGAAAAAGAAATAAGAAGGTATAACTCGGAACTATCTGGATTACTTGAAGATTTCTGGATTCTTGGTTATTGTTTTGAATGACTAAAATCAATCGGGTGGTTGTTTAAAACTGTTTAAAATGGCTCCACTTTTAGAAGAACTGAAAATGGAACTTAAAAAGTACAAAGAAGATGCACAAGAAGGGTGTGGTTCTTTTGGCTTCATATTTCAGTTTTTAGAAATGGAGATTTGGAATTATGAGAAACGAGATGCCTGCAGAACAAGAAGATTGCGATAAAGAAGAAGCCATCTTTAATGAACAAGTAATCTTAGATGGGGGAAAAAAGGAAAGGGGGGAAAGAGAATGGAAAGTTTAAGATTGGGAAAAACAACTCCAAAAAAACATAGAGTGAAAAATAAGTATAAACTCAGAAAGCAACAGAAGAGGGAAATGCAGAAGAGAGAATTAGAACTAGAGAGACAAGGGGGTAAAAGGGGGAGGGAGAAGATGAGAGGGAAGAAAGAAAGGAAAAGAAGTTATAAAGGACAGAAGCAAAATATAGAGAAACAGGGCCTATTTAGAGATAATGGGTGAAAACTTAATGGAAAAAGGGATTCTGCAAAGGTACATAAGATAATATGGTTATATTAGAAACAAAAATAATTTTAGAAAATATGAAACAATGTATGATTAAAATGTCTGATAAAATAGCTATCGTAATTCAGTGGAATGCTTGTCAATAAATAAATGTAACAAAAGGTATATTTAATGATTTATAAAACATATGTGAAGAGAAATAAGGGAAAAATTAATTATGGAGATTATATGTGTTTTTAAGGAAGTATGATATTTAATTGAAAAGAAGTGTTAAAGATGTTAAGATTTTAATGATTATTAATGATAGAACTGAACTGGAATGGAATGAGGGTTTATAATTACATATATTTACAATCTTTCTTTTTTTAAAAAAGAATATAGTGTGTATTATAAGAATATGCCAAGCAGAATTCGATTGGAAGTTATGTATTATGAATTATATTGAAGGTCATAAACTTAAGGTATATATTGAAGTTTAAATAAGAGTTGAATGGATGTAATTAAAAGATATAAAGGTGTCATACTCCAATTAGTAACTACAGGAGAAAATTTGTTTAATAAGAAAAGATAATATGAAATTGAAACAGAACAGACAAAAGTATAAATATAACGATTTGAACTGAGATGAGATAATCAAAATAAAATTGAGAAAATTAAAAGAGGGGAAAACTATATAGAAAATGTAAAATAGTATAAGATATGGAATAGAATACAAAAAGGAGCATGAAATTGAGTTTTGTGTCTGTATAAAGAAGTTCAACCCTGGACCATGCTATTTTCAAAAAAGATGTTTTACTTGTATTTTGTGTGTGAAAACCCAAATAAAACTTTATTTTAAAAAAAGAAAAGAAAAGAAGGTTGTTTTGGTCCAAAATAGTGCTTCAAGATGAATTGTACTGAAATACAATTTGACAGATCTTTGGGTAAATGCCATTTCTTCCCACTTTCTAAAATAGAAATAATTTATAAAAGAGAATTGCTGTAGTACTTGGGGTATTCCATTTTTCTTTCTTGTTCTCTCCTTTTGCTTCTAATATAACAACTAGATTATAGTTCTGTTTAATTACTGAAAAGGAAGTTGTAGAGTCTTATTGCTTCCTTAGCAACCAATGACTTTTAAAATGCCTAGTTTAAGACACATAAGATTTTACTGTGGAAAAAAAGGCTCTGAAAGCATAATTTACTCCATAATTTTAAACCCATTAAATGGTCGCTAAGCCTTAAGGCATTAAAAGATCAAAACATTTCAAAGTTTTTCTTAATTCCTTCTTGGCATGATCCATTGATCATGAAATTCATTCAGATAATTTTTAATGTACTGAAAATTAGCTGATTGATGTTTTCTCAGAAGCATTATTACAGCCCCTTATCTACAGTCCCTGTAGATAGAAAATAGCAGGACATCAATACAGTTTTACCATTAAACATAATAGCTATAAAAACACATTAAAACACACAACTGACTCTACAGAACACTGAAATAGATGTAAACCTAAACAATACGCCTTAGATGGGTTACTGGATCCAGCTGATTCAATAAAAAAGAAATATACTTATTTACAATATAACAGCATGTTTTAGAGATTTCCCCCCATCCTCTGTTTTAATTGCAGCTTGTACAGGATTGTAGAGTTTGAAGGGACTAGTAAGGCCACCAATAATAATCGTTGCAAGAATCTAAATTATTCAGCATAAAATGGAGCAAAAATTCAAAGCAGCAAAAGCTATTATTATATTACATTTCATCAAATCACATCTATAAATATTAAAACTCTGTTCGTCTGTTTGTAACTTTGACTGAGTACAACAGTGTAACATAGGGCAACAATTTTTGAATCAAGGTATCTAAAATTGGCTAACTTAAAGAATGTGTCCAAAATTCGGGACCCATTAGCCCTGTGGGATTGAATTTTCAAGGATAGCACTATAGCACTAGCACTTAGACTTATATACCGCTGTATATTACTTTACAGCCCTCTCTAAGTGGTTTATAGAGTCAGCATATATGGCTCACAACAATCTGGGTCCTCATTTTACCCACATCGGAAGGATGGAAAGCTGAGTCAATCTTTAGCCTGGTGGGGATTCGAACTGTCAAATTGCAAGCAGCCAGCAGCCAGCAGAAGTAGCCTGCAGTAATGCATTCTGACACTGCGCCATCACAACTCTTGTATTGTTTGTATTGGCAAAGTTGTGGCCACCACAGCTGTTATGGATTAAACCATCGCAGCGATACAACCGAAACAGCTTCGTCTTACAACAGGCTTGTAATCCTGCAATTCTCATTGGCCCGTGAATAGCGAGTCGTGATTGGTCAGGTTTGGCCAGTCTGATTGGCTGTTAACGGAAACCCTTGATTGGACGCTTGTGAAAGCGATAGACTCAGTTCATTAGTTGTTTGACGGCAGCAAGCTCTGTAAAAGAGCTATTGCTGCCCAGGTTTCGAGCTCCATTCTTTCTTGTTAAATAAAGAGTTGAAGTCACAGATCGATGTCTCGTCTCTGTTCTTACGCCCATGCCTAGGACCTAACAACAGCACTACAGTGCTGCCTACTATACCATATTGCCGGGGACAGGTGATCATCTTTTCTGATTTCCCCGCCATTTTCTCACAAGCAAAGTTAACGGAAAAGTCAGCAGGAAGTTGAAGGAAGTATATCAAAGGCCTTTTGAAAATGTCAGCAAGATGACATCTCCTTCACAGTTGTAAAGTTGAGGATCACTTATTCAATGATGCACATACATTCCAAAAATCATAAGCACTCATAAAACTAGAGCTAGCAGTGACTGATGAGGGAAGAAATGTTGGAAACCTGGTAAATAATTCAATGAAGCTACTAATGTAGTATGCATCCAGTATCTTGGAGTCTTAGTGGACAACCAGCTAAATAGAAGCCAGCAGTGTCAAGATCAAGGGAAGTACTAATACCACTCTACAAAGCCTTAGTAAGACCACACCTAGAGTACTGCATCCAGTTTTGCTCACTACATTATAAAAAAGATGTTGAGATTCTAGAAAAAGTACAGAGAAGAGCAACCAGGATGATTAGGGGACTGCAGACTAAAACATACAAAGAACAGTTACAGGAACTGGGCATGGCTGGTCTAGTGAAGCGAAGGACCAGGGGAGACATGATAGCAGTCTTCCAATATTTGAGGGGCTGCCACAGGGAGGAAGGGGTCAAGCTATTTTCCAAAGCGCCTGTAGGTCAGACAAGGATGGAAACTGAACAAGGATAAATTTAACCTGGAAATAAGGAGAAACTTTCTGACAGTGAGAACAATCAACCAATGAAACAGCTTGCCCTCGGAAGTTGTGGGAGCGCCATCACTTGAGACTTTCAAGAAGAGATGGGACTGCCATTTGTCAGAAATGGTGTAGGGTCTCCCGCTTGGGGGTGGGTGGGTTGGACTAGATGACCTACAAGGTCCCTTCCAATTCTGATTATCTGTTAAATCTGTTCTGTTAAATCTGTTAAAAAGACCAAAAGCATATCAGGGATAATAAGAAATGGTACTGAAAATAGATCAGCCAATACCACAATGACCATATAAAAATCAGTGGTGTGACCACATCTGGAATATTATGTGTGCTTCTGTCAGTGCACCTGACAGTACCAGATGTACTTCTGTCAGTACATCTGGTATTGGAGCTACAGAAGATTTGGAAAAGTTGTTGGAAATTGGGCAGTATATAAATGAAATAAATTAATAATACAAATAATAAGTAAAGGCAATTAAGATATTCAGGCTGGAACAGCTTCCTTGTGAGGAAAGATTGCAACACCCAGGGTAATGCCCAGGGTTACTCTGTGGTAAAAGGGGCAGGCAATAAATTTGATAAACAAACAGACATTGGGGCTTTTCAATCTGGAAGGGAGGGCACTGAGAAGAGATAAGATTGAGGTGTACAAAATTATGCATGGTATGGATAATAGGGAAACAGAGGAGCTATGGTTTGGTACAGTAACTAAACAAGACAAGCACAGACTTCAATGGATTTTTCAATGCAGAAAAAAAACCAACTGCAACCAGCTTGCTTTCCATGGGGGACCAGAGGTGGTATTCAGCAGGTTCTGACCAGTTCTGGAGAACCGGTAGCAGAAATTTTGAGTAGTTCGGAGAACCAGCAAATATCACCTCTGACTGGCCCTGCCCCCATCTATTCTCTGCCTTCCAAGTCCCAGCTGATTGGCTGCATCTTGTTTTGTTGTCCTGAACAGGAGAAGGGAGCTGGAAAGCACGTTAGTGGGGTGGGGAGGGAATGGGGATTTTGCAGTATCTTTCCCCTGCCACACCCACCAAGCTATGCCATGCCCACCAAGCCATGCCACGCCCACCAAGCCACACCCACAGAACCGGTAGCAAAAAATTTTTGAATCCCACCAATGTTGGGGACTTGTATATTGCAGGAACCAGAAAGAGGAAATATCTACTAACTCCTCACTTTCTGGATATAAACTGTTTCAACTTCTTCCTAAAGGATGCCACTAATAGGACACTGCATGATTGTATATTATGATTTATTACTTTGTACTTTGTATGTACACTGAGAGCTTATATACCTCAATTTCCTTGTGAATCCAATCACAACACAGATGGAGATAATAAGGAGTTGGCTGGCCAGCAGGCGAAGAGGATGCTGGACTAAATACGACAGGGGTCCGACTCATTGGAGCACCGTTTATGCTCTATATGCTCTAAACTTCCAAAAAGCAATCATCATTTTCCCCCTACACTTTAATAATAATTCATCAGAAATTAACATAATTAAGATTGGCACCCCACACTTCACATTAGACCAAAGTCTACCAAAATGAATCAATTGACTCAATCTTCCTAAATACAAGGAAGTTGCAACCAACCATATTTCCATGGGCCAAAAGCTCCAAGGTTGCCATCTCTCATTCAAGTTCCACCAATTTCAGATTTCTCACTGAGGGCATTGTAATGGCATTACAGTATTTTCCAAATATCATCCCCCTCATTTGCCCTTTTGCAATCAGCTGGACCTTTTTTGGCTTTGGTGCACAATGGTACATTGTGGGCATGAGAGGCTATTCTTGAAAAAGTCATACAGAGCCGTTTTTGTCCCTTCTCTGCCTCGTTGCCCTTTTGATTTTAAAAAGCTAATGGGGGAAAATCTGCACCCTCTTTCCATAGATTGTAATTTATTTTTATTTAAAGATGTATTTAAAAAAAAACCTTTAACGCAGAACTAAGCTGCATCAACCAAAGGATAGTTTCAAGATCATGTGAAGTGATAGTCCCACTTTATACCGCACTGGTGAGACTACCTCCTTCAGTTCTGGTCACTACGATACAAAAAGATATTGAAGCTTTAAGAAGAGTGTAAAAAAGAACAAAAATGATAGAGGCTAAACCGTACATGAACAATTGAGGGAACTAGGTATGTCTAGTTTAATGAAAAAAAGGACTGGGCTATGTTCGCAGTCTTCCAGCACTTGGGGGGTTTATCACAGAGAAGGTGGAGTAAACTTATTCTCCAAAGCACCTGAGGGCAGGACAAGAAGTCATGGATGGAAGACCACTAGAGAGAGATCCAACAGAGAACTAAGGAAAAATGTCTCGATGGTGAGAACAATTTATCAGTGGAATGCCTTTCCTCCAGAAGTTGAAGGTGCTCCATCACTGGAACTTTTCAAGAAGAGATTGGACAGTCATTTGTCATCTTTTAGGGGAAACGGGAATATGCATGCACCGAAAAGGCACCAAATGCTGAAATTCGCATGCAGGCGCGTGCACCAGAAAGAAGGAAGAGCAGCTCCTGAGCGTGTATGTGTACCAGCCACCTGGTCTTCTGGCTTCTAATGCGCATGCACGCATGAAGACCAGTTGGCTGACCAGTTGCTAATGCACATGCACACACTGGCCAACGGGTCTTCATGTGTGCATGCATGTTAGAAACCGGAAGACCAGCTGGCTGGCATGCGCTGGAACCCGGAAGAGCAACAGGCGATGGCTGGCATGCCTCTGTGTGCCACTTCCGGCACGTGTGGCATAGGTTCATCATCACGGATCTCCTGTTTAAGCAGTGGGTTGGATTTGCAGACCTCCCAGGTCCTTTCCAATTCCATTATTATATGTACCACATGGCTGTCCAGTTTGAACTGTGACTCTAGTCAGTGTACAGTAAATCAAAAGTAGAGCAAGATAAGAAATTTCATTGAATTCATTAATTCAGTGGTTCTCAACTTTTTCTTCACCTTGGAGCCCATTTAAATATCTTTTGTGGCCAAGGACCCCCAAGCCTTAACTCAAGATTTGAATCATAACTTTTCTTCAAGCCTTTGTGCCCCTCGTGATGACATCGCCCCCCGGGGTCTATGGACCACAGGTTGAGAACCACTGCATTAACTGATATATCTATGATATATATATCATACTTCCATCTAGGCAGAATTCATCCTGGGCCCAACACCTAAAGAAAAGGCCAGGTTTTTATTGCTTTTCTGAAAGCCAACAGGGTCAAAACCAAGTTTGTCACTCAAGAGGTTAGGCAGCACAATGGGAATATCATTGTCTCCCTGATCTATGTTAATTCTGTACAGTTTATGAACAGGTCTTCTTGTTACATAACAAAGTCTATTCTGTTTCTTTTATTTTCCTTAGAAATGAGGTGGGTGACAAACTGATTTTCAAACACTGACAGTTTTTTAGACACTGAAAAAGACCAGACGCCTATCTGTCAAGACTCAAATCCTGATTTTACACACACACACACACACACACCCATGGTAAAAACAGAATCACAGGATCCTGTGTGAGTTTTAGCCTATTTCCATATTCATTTGAGCAGGATAAGAAAGGTAATCTTCAGAGCAAGAGTAGGAATTGCCACAGAACTTGCAAGAATGATGGTCCAGCTCAATGTGCAAGATGGAGGCTTTAATCTTAAGAACAATGAATGAAAAGATTTTCCTAAGGAGCAACTTCAGTCCAAGAGATTCTTCTTCAAACTGCCAGAATGAAGCCATTTTCCTGGCTTTGTCTTTGGCCAAAAATAAGTCATTATAGACTTATAAGTCATTCTGGTAGTAGCCAACATATCAGCAGATGGGCCAGGACCTGTGTCTTTCCACATTCATACAGCATGTTGTTATGTGCCAAGAGTCTCACTTGAGCATATTGGTTTTAAATTTAGGTCTTCCAACTCTCAACCTATTCAGGATCCACCAGATAATGTAAAGGAGATCCGATCTTTCAGCCATATCCTCCTTCAATATTATTCCTTGCTCAATGGTCTCCATCTTCTAATTTGATTTAGTTCTTGTGTGCCCTCAAGAATATTTGTTCTTGCCATACAGCTGCTCCTTGATCTGAGCTGGTAGGCTTGGGGCATATGTTCATTCAGAGTATGTTGAAGATCATTATCTAGTTTAGTTCTCTTGGCATCTGCTGCTACTTCTCTCCACCTCTTAGGTGGGGAAATGCCAGCGATAGATATATATTATCTGCAGAACTTATTAAATGTTCAATGTACTCACACACATATATTATAAAATATTTTATTGAAAATATCTGTATTTGATACTTAGGGACGATTCACCTCCTGGTCAGTATCTTTTCTCACTTTTACCATCAGGCAGAAGACACAGAAGTATAGCCAGCCAGCCAAATAGGTTTAAAAACAGCTTTTATCAATGGGCTGTCAGATTCCTAAATACAACTACAATCACTCCATGCATACATGGAAACATATAACTGGTTTCTCCCTATAAAGACCATTTTCTGTATTATTTATGTTGCGTATTTTTCTTATGGATAGCACCAGCAAGAGCAAAATCAATTCCATTGTATATATGTATAATGACAATAAAGTTATTATTATTATTTGCAAAATAAAGGGGGGTTAGTCTTGAGATTAGATCCCAAGGCAATTTATGCTCCATATGGTTTGCAACAGCATAAACAATTGCAACTTTTGTACAAGGGAAAGAACAGTTGGCTTGCCAAACATAAGTTTCCTCTGATGGCTTGCACACATCATTTGAATCATACTAGTGTAGTTTGCTCAGGTACCAGCTATTAGGTTGTACAGATCCAGAAATTGTGGTTTATTAATAGCATAGAGTATAAATCAATTCAAATACAATCCAGCTTGATTAAACAATACTTTAGCAACATGACTTAGCATCTCAATTTCTCCCTTTTGCCTTCCTCAAGTTCCATTTCTAGATGTGGTTGTTTATTTTACACCATGTTTTCTGCATTCCTGAATTCTAAAACAGGATTCACTTTTCTTTGACATTTCAGTAAATTCCTAATAGTGACTTTTTTTTTTTTAAACAAATTTTATTAATTTTACAGAGAACACAATAAAACATAAACAAAACTAAAAGATCTTTTCTGAAGGTTGTTTGATCCCGGGTTGAAACTCTTCACACAGACACAAATTCAAACATCATATTCACTTTATATATCCTTCCATATCTTATTATCATTTTCTTTTTTATATATATATATAAACCATTTTTATCAATTTTATATAAACAATGCACAAGGCATAACAGCTTATAAGTTCTTTTCTAAGAAAAAATAATAGAAGAAAACCAATAGAACATAACAATTCCAAATTATAGTATCAATACTTTGTCTATTTAACTTCATATCTTATCCCAACTTCTCCTTTTCATCTGAATTATTTCTTATTAATTAAAATTTTTTTGCCTTTTTTAATATACAACATCCAAAAAAAAAAAAACCATAACAAAACCTTTATATATCCTTTCATATCTTATTACCATTTTCAATAATATTCTTTGTCTGTTCTATTTCCAACTATCTATTCATCTTTTTTCTTTTATTATACTTCTCCTATACACCAATTGGAGTAACGTCTATAACTCATTACCCTAACTTAAAAGTACTTCGTATAACAATTTTTCTTGGGATTCTGTTTAATAGATTCTAAAATTACACAATGAATTTTATACTCTAAATACACATATAAAAACCACAATCTTATGTACCCTCCAGAATCCCTCTTTTATCCTAAATTAAATTCACCCATTGTCTCTGAATAAACTTTTTTTCTTTAGATCTTGCTTCCCCCCATTGAGGCTTCTCCTCCCCCCCTTTCTCTCTTGCTTATTCTTCTCCTTGCCCTTTTTACCCCTTTGTCTTTCCTCCTCCCTTTTCTTACTCCCTTTCCTTTGCTTTCTAACCTTGCCTCCACCTTTCCGCTCATTTTTCTCTTCTTTGGTTGTTTTTATAATTCTTAAAATCCCCTTTTTCTTATCCTTTTTCTCCTCCTCCCCGGAAAAAACCCATTGTTCATCAAAGATGGCTTCTTCTTCCTCTTCTTCTTTGTCCCAGTCCTTCTGCTGCGTAGTCAACTTTTCATAAGTACATAACGCCATTTCTAAGAATTGAAACAAAGTGCCCAAAGTATCTTCTTTTTTATATTTTTGATATTCAGTCTTTAGTTCATCCACAAGCGATGTCATAATGAAAAAAGAAACTTTTCCCAAAACAACCACAAGTATTTTTAATCAAAAATAATTCCAAAAAAAAAAATTCCAAAAATTAATACTTTTCTTCCTTCTTCTCTTTCTCTTTCTGGGGTTAATGTTTTATCAAAGAGGTCCAATTACCATATACCTTTCTTTGGGATTCTAGGCAATCTCCTCCTTTTTCAGCTTCTGCTCCAATTCTTTTTCCTCTCCCTTCCCACTTGCAATATCAATTTTAAATAATCAGAAATCCATACCTCCAACAAGGGTTTTCCAATTTCTTAAGTTTTTCAATGTCCAAAAACCCTTTTGTCCCTTAGCTTCAACTCTCAAAACAATTCACTTTCAATGTCCAATATGTCCAAACATATCTGCTGTTTCCATGGGGTGGGAGAGTGAAGAAAAAAAAAGTTCCCTTTAACAGCTTCTCCGCCGCTTTCGATCTTCTTAGGGATACAATGTATCCTCCAGCAATTCAAACAGCTCAGTTCCAACAAATTTGAAAGATGTTACTTGACCCGGCTCAGACAGCACTTTCACTCTTCTTACTTCCTCCAGCGCAATCTTACCCGGTTGCTGGCTTCTTCGTGGCGGCCATTGCTGACCGCCGCTCCACCGCCTTGGGAAAAAGGGGTTTTTCCGGAGGAGGAGGGGGTCTGCGACACCCCCAACCTCCTGTCCGACTCCCCTCTCTCTTCAGCTGTCCCTACAGGGCAGCCATATCCCCCTGACCCATCTGGATCGGGGGTACCTCGGCGGCTAGCACAGCAGGAATCGCGAGCTGTCGCGAATTCCTGATGCCCCGAAGCCACGCGAAACCGGAAAACCCTAATAGTGACTTTTGTCAGGACACCAAACAAGGACACTTAAGAATCTCAATCCTAAGTGATTTTCCTACTGATGGCAAATCCGTTCCTTGATCCAGACCACAATTTTAAAATGATCTGGATATAAACCAGGAGTGGTATTCAGCAGGTTCTGACGAGTTCTGGAGAACCAGTAGCGGAAATTTTCAGTAGTTCGGAGAACCAGCAAATACCATATCTGACTGGAGATTTTACAGTATTCTTCCCCTGCCATGCCCACCAAGCCATGCCCACAGAACCGATAGTAAAAAAAATTTGAATCACACCACTGATATAAACACAGACCCGAGACACCCACCATAAACTGGCAAGACTGAACTTTGTAGCTGCAAACACAGAAGAGACCATGATTTTTGATGCTTGATATGGATTTAGAATCTAGTTTCTAGGAATCTAGAACAGTGCTCTCCTTTCTATGCAGATGAGGATGAAAGCAGGAACCATAGTCAATGGAAGCATTATTTTGCATACTGAGGTGTTCCACTGAAAAAGAATTAAAACTGGCAATAGTGCTCTTAACCAATATTTAGGGAAGTATCTAGCAGCTAGTAAGAATTTAGCAAATATTGTAGCCTTATCAGCTAATGGCAGTGCTCCTTGAATATTTTAAAGGACTGTAAGCATTAAAGAACAGAAAACCCCACAAAACTCAAAATAATTTGAGGATTGTGAATTAGTGAATAAACCATGTTTAAATAAATCATAGTTTAGCATAGTCTGTGAACTGGTTCACTAGTTGCATTCATATGTACAGTAGACCAGAATGTTAAAACGACAGCTTAGAATAGAATAGAATAGAATAGAATAGAATAGAATAGAATAGAATAGAATTCTTTATTGGCCAAGTGGGATTAGAAACACAAGGAATTTGTTTGCGGTGTGTAAGCTCTCAATATGCATACAAGAATAGTGACAAGCAACAAGTTATCGTAGTAACTTTATTGAACAAACCAGTGTTTTTCTCAGTGCAACATGCTAAATCATTTTGAGAATGACATGCTAAAAACAAAGTTATGTTATCATGTAATATATGAACCAGATCATGTAATTTAAATTTGGTCCAACCTTTTCAAGACCAGACCCTTTCCTGCTAAATGCTTGCTATTTTTAATTTTAAAAGTTACAACAAAAGGAAACAAAACAATTCTACCTCCAACTTTCAATCAACTCATGGACACAAATACCAGTTTGTTATAGAGATTAAGGAGACAGTTAAAACATGAAAATCATCTGGGTGACTTTGGGCCAATCACTCTCTCTCAGCTCAACCCACCTTGGGGGGATGTTGACCTGTTGTTGTAAGGAAAATAAAAGGAGTGTTGTGTGGGTTTACTCTCATAACTTATTTATAAGAATAATATACATGGGATTAAAAAAAGTCACTCCATTTTCTTAGCCTAATGTAAGCAAAATAAAATAACCCAAGATTGTGAAATTTGCTCTATGAAATATTATAAGTGGAAAGCAATAAAAACAGCCATCAAGAAAGGTGGATATAAAAATGACCTTGTTTATGCAAAGTGAAAGAAAGAAAGAAAGAGAGAGAGAGAGAGAGAGAGGAATGGATGGAAGGAATAGATGGAAGAAGAGGAAGGAAGGAATTAAAAGAGAGAGAGAGAAAGGAAGGAAGGATGTGAAGGAATGGATGGAAGAAAGGAAGGAAAAGAAAGGAGAGGGAGAGAGAGAGAGAGAGAGAGAGACCCTTTTCTTCTCCCTCTAACTCCATAGGGAAAAAAAGGAGCACAATCTTCTGCAGGTTTCCTTAGAACTAAATCTCCTACATTTTGTAAACTTTTAAAGAACTTTGTCCTGGAATGGAATGCAGCTGGTTGTTTTCCTCCCCTTCCCGGCCTGAGAGAGATATATATATATATATATTTCCCCTCCTTTCGTGCTTAATTTTTTGGGGGGGCTATATGCCCCAGAGTTACGGATGCCCTTCGTCTGGGACCTTTTCTGATTGCGGGGATGGGCTTAATACACCCCCCACCCCGGCTCAAACCCCTTCTCAAAATATCTATATACACCAACGTTGAAGTCGAAGCCGGTCGAGGCCAAGCTTGGCGCGTAAACTGAGGAGGCCGAGGGGCTGGGCGCGGCAGGAGCCAACAGGGCAGGCCTTGCGGTTGGCTTAGTAACCCAAGAGCAACTCGGCTCGCCAGGGCCCCAGCGCGGGGCGGGCCAAGCGGGCGGGTTAGAGAAGGGCTGCCGGGCGAGCCTGTGTCAGCAGCTTCCCCGCTGCCAGGGAGGCGCGAGCGAGTGGCGGCGGCGGCGGCGGCGGCGGCGGCGGAGCCGGCTCCCAACCCTCCAAGAAGGCGCGCTTCCAGCCAGCCCAGGCGGAGAGCTGAAAAGGAGCCCGGTCCTGGCTGCGGGGAGGGCGAAGGAAAGGAGGGGGAGGCTTCTCATTCGGACCCTCCCCGCCTGCTTGCTTGTTTCTTAAGGAGCCCCGGCCGGCTTTGCAAGGAAGGGAGGCGGGGAAGCGAGAACGAGGAGGCTGGGCTGGGTGGTGGTGGGGAGAAGAAGCGGTTCTTGTTTCTTGCAAGCCGGGCGAGGGGGGCGTCGGAGCCGCCGCCAGGAGATGTTGCCGCCGCCCCCGCTGCCCCTCCGCTCCCAGCACTCGTGCGCGGCTTCCAGCTAACCTCGTCGCGGGGACTGGCGGGGAGCATTCCCACCAACACGCGTGTTCCCGGCACAGGGGTCGTTGTCTCCCGGCTGGTAAGTGGACGTCTGCGGCTTGTAATGTATGTCTTTCGCCGGGTGGGTGAAGGAGGGCAGAGGGGCGCTGGGAGGGGGGAGAGGAAGAGGCCTTTGTGTGCAACAATTGCGGGTCGTGTGTGTGTGTGTGTGTGCGCGCGCGCGTGCAGTAGGGATGTACCCGAATAGTTAACACCGCTGCTCCCCCGTTCTTGGGACTTTTCAATGGGCTTTGAAGTCCCTTGCGCTGCTTTCTTGGTTTGCAAGAGTTCTGCAAGCTTTGAAAAGTTTCTGGGTTTTAATGCAAATTCGACTTTGAGTTTTATTTATTTTTACCGGTCAAACGACCGGTTGATCTTTATAGAAATGCGCTATTGTGAAAAGGGCAAAAAAAAAAAAAAAAAAAAAAATTGCGATTGGGTGTCCATGCCTTATTTTACTGTGACAGAGAGAGTCGAAAATCTTTTTCTTAATTTTTTTTTTCCTTATCTTTCCTCGCTTCTTCTTTCCTTCCCCCACTCCCTACTTCTGCTGCTTTTCGATTTACTTTGTATTTTGCATTTGATAATTATAATTCAATGGAAAATGTGGACTGGAAAAGTTTCCAGGTGTTGAGTTCCATCCCTGTCTCCCTCCTTTCCAATTCCCACGGGATGGAACACACATATACACACAAATATACACACACCCTATTTTTTTAACTTATTGGAAATTAAAAGGGATGGGTTTTTTTTGGAAAGCATAAAACTGGGAGTGTCTTCAGACAGATCCAGGGATCTCCAACCTTGGCAACTTTAAGCCTGCTGGACTTCCATTCAGCAAAGTTGGCTGGGGAATTCTGGGAATTGAAGGCTTAAAATTTGCCAAGGTTGGAGACCTCTGGGTTGGACTGTGCTTTCCAAAGTCCTCATCTGGAGAACATCAAGATGTGTGTGTGTGGGAAGGTTGTAATACAGGGTGGACGTCCAAGCCAAATTGTAGTAAATGGGATGGGCTCTTCTCCGCCATGGGAAAACCGTAAGAACATCTCATAAGGGTGTTTGTTGTTTTGACAATGTGAAATGCACTGCTGTGCCCTGGGTGAAAGTGTGCACCCATAATTCTTTCTCCCGGCTGTCCTAAGGGTTTCAGAGGTCAAGGTAAGGAGAAAGGCACTGCCTGCCTCTATTTGGAATAAAGGCTGGTTACCTGCCTGTAAAATTGCAAATAAAACTGTTTTGCTATGCTCTAAGGAAGCTTTGGTGAAGATGAAAGTAAGACAGAGGTGAGGATGGAATTTCAAAGCCACTTTTACTTTTCTGATTCATTTTTTGGTGATCAGCCCTTCTGTGTTGAAATGGTTGTGGAAATGTGAGAGAGGGAAAGAAAAAAACCTTACTATTTTGCTGCTGTTGTTGTTTTGAACTCTTGCCTGTGCGAAAACCTCAGGACTCTTAGGGGAACAACTTTACAAAGCAGCAAACGCAAATACAAAAATTTTTTGGAAAGCAACTTAAACATGCACAGTTCAGTTCTTTTTTTAAAAATATTTTTTTATTTTGAATACAAATAATACAAACATAGTACATAGACATCTAAATACCCCCCAAAAAAGGAAAAAAAGGAAAAATACAAATATTACAGTGCACCCCACCCCCAGAGACCATTTATATTTTTATTTCTTCTATAACAATTAAAAGATATACAATATATTCCAATTGTGCCCTTATCCCCTCCAAAACAATATATATTCCTGAGTAATTTTATTCCCTTTGCCTTCCACTAACCCCGTTTTTATAAAATTCCCCCATATTTCATTATAATTGTTTGCTTTAATCATCCTTTTTTTAAAATTTAATTTCTGTTAATTTATCATTTGTTGCCATACTCCAAATTTCATTATGCCACTCATTTCTTTGAATATCCCAATTTCGTCCCCAATATTTAGCCATCACTAAATCTAGCTGCCATGATCAAATTTACAATCAATTCCTTTTTTGTTTCATTTATATCATGGTTCAGTTCTTGGGAGAGACCAAGATGTCCCAACTTTTGTTGAGGGAATGGATTCTCAAGATGTTGACATGTGTGATTCAGTCCACTTTGTGATCTTGTTGAAGTTGGTTAAGAAATGGAAAAGAGCAGCATAGTGCAGGGATAATAGTAAAAGCGGGGAGAAAAGAAAACTTATTGGAGATAATACCCTGGTTTAATATTTCTCTTAATTCCAGTCAACACCTCTACAAAACTTTCCCGCACTGGTGAAGGTGTCATTCTTTTTAAAAGAAATGTTTAAAATAACAAAGGCAGTGACTTCACAAGAAAACTGCCAAGAGCTTCTCTCTGTACTGGTTTGGTTTGTTGGGCATAAAAAAGGGATAACCGGTTTTCTGTGCTGGGTGGATTGCAAGCATCCAAACTCTCAGCTGCAGCTCTTTGGGGAGTAAATAAATATACTGCTTTTCTTCTGTGGTTGAAATAGGATATGAATATTGCTTGCAGCATAATGAGGTTTATTGGAGAGAAAAGGAAACAATTTCCAAGTGGAATTTTGACCATTTGTATCTGGAAAAAAAATGCAAAGTGTGCTTGTTGCAATATAAGAGAGGGTACTTTGGAGTGGCCACAAAATGAGAAGGAGAAAACTCTCTGGAATATATGCTTCAATTAAGAAGTGTTTTCATGCTACTGGTGAAATTATACTCTAATATTCTTTTTTCACAGGGTTTACTGATTTTGATAATCATCAGTATGAGTCCCAAAAACTATAATACCACAAGCCTGCACCTTCATCCCAGCCATTACCTTTTATTGTATCGTTCTTGTGTGTATCTTGTATCTTGTATTGTATCTTTTTTGTGTGTATCTTGTATCTTTCTTGTGTGTATCTTGTATTGTATCTTTCTTGTGTGTATCTTGTATCTTGTATTGTATCTTTCTTGTGTGTATCTTGTATCTTGTATTGTATCTTTCTTGTGTGTATTTATTATTGATTAGCCACTAGGCCACATCAAAAATTAGAATATAAAACAGAACATTCATAAAAGCCTATGTAAAGATGGAATAAAAGAAACAGATTAAATAAAAATAATAAAGCAAAGAATATAAATCATATTTCTGTGTCATCCCTGCAATTTATCCCAATCAGACTCACATATGGAGATCTCAACTGAATTGATTTATTCAAATAAAGAGTCGTATTACATATGATTTTTGAATTCAGACCATATACAAAATATGTTGTTTTAATATAAAGATCTCAACAGGTTGTTTTGTGTAATTATGGTCTAAGGCCTGTGGCATGCGTGCCAGAAGTGGCATGCAGAGCCATTTCTGCCGGTACACGAGCCGTCACCCAGAATAGATTCACTGCACATGCGCACATACCAGCCAGCCGATTGCCGGGTATCGGCTGCGTACACTTGGGGCAGGACATGCATGGGAGATGCATGCAGATGCTCAGGGGGTGGCAGGGGTCATGCACGCATGCACAGGGGCAGGGGTTTGCATGTATATTGTATTATGACACTTTTGGCACGCAACGACAAAAAGGTTAAGCCATCACTGGTCTAAGGTATTGATTTATTTCTTTTTTTTATTATTGACATTCAAATAATATGTGTGTTTTGTCTCCTGCCTTGGAAGTTCAGCAAAACAGGTAGTCCTCAACTTACGACCGCAATTGAGCTCAAAATTTATGTTAAGTGAGAAATTTTTTAAGTCAATTTTGCCCCATCTTACAACTTTCCCTGCCTCATTTGTTAAATGAATCACTGCAGTTATTAAATTAGTATCATGGTGGTTAAGTGAATCTAGTTTCTCCATTGACTTTGCTTGTCAGAAGGTCGCAAAAGTGGATCATATGACCTCAGGACACTAAATCTGTCATAAATGTGACTCAGTTGTCATATTCCAAATGTAAATCATGTACCAAAAGGACACTGCAATGGTTGAAAGTGTTTCGGTGTCATCGTAACTTTAAACAGTCACTAAATGAATTGTTGCAAGTCGAGGACTACCTGTACTAGTATGTTTCCATATTTAACCATTATGCCCAACTCATTACCTTTTAGAGATCATTTGTGCCTTTTAAGTCAGAGCTGCAAAAATAGTGACCCATTTTTCTTAGTTTGGGGCCCTCAAGGAACTAAATTAATATCTTAAATATCTGCAAATCTTAAGCCTTCCATTTCATTCCTTAATTTGCTCCCAAGGCCTCAGAAATCTTGATCCCCAACCACATCCTCTGCTAGTTGCCCAGAGAGTAAAAGCAACATAAGGAAATATTCCAATCTCTCCTTGGTTCCAGCACTAGTGTCCTGGTTTTGTCCTCTTTTCCCCTCAAACTTTCTGGAGTAGAATTTTGGAGCCTGCTACTCAAATCTTTACATGCAATCTCCTGTACATTCCTGGCAAGAAGAACACCGTTTTTGATATTCTTTTTCCTAACTCTTTAACTACTCACCCTTGCAGGATGTATAAAACTAACATTACTATACCGTATAAAATATTACTGTTTTGGAAAGCATAGTAAAAGCACGTTATGAGCCAGGGTAAATGCTGTGAAAAGGTCCTGTCCAAAATGATGATGTTTCTGTTCAACATTTCCATTTCAGCATGATCTAAATACTGAGAAATCTTATGGTCTGCTAGTAGTATGGGAAAGGTTGCCAAGGACTTTAGCATTATAGTAAGCTGCTTTATCTTAGGTGAGATCATCGGTCCATCTGTCTTGTCACGGTTTGCCTTCCCATTTGCTTACCTGCTGATTCCTGGAGATGGGATATAGGACAAATTCAGAATAACCTCATGTGGCACTTGAAAGGGTTTCGCTTTTCCTCCAATAATTGCTCCCAGTCTTGTCCTGCCTGAATTGCCTTCCTGCATCAGAAACAATTCATTCACTTTTTTTTGTTTTCCATGTACAGAAAAAGAAATGTGGAAGAAATAGCTATAGTTCAGGAGAATTTGAAGGTTTGCCTCTTGGAAGTGTTTGAATAGAGTAGGGAGAAGCTGAACATGGTATTAGAATCTGATTAATTGTTTAGATTCCATAAGACCTCCAAATATAGAATGGTTGTTCAGCTGTAATAATAGGCCACATAACCAAGAGATGTGGATTGCAAATACATGTCAACTCTGTCCCAACATGGCTGCAAACAGTGTGGAATTCAGTAACACAAGCTGCAAACCTAGAAATTTCCATCTCACTGGTTCATCTTCCAGTGAATACTATGTTATTCTGTTCTTGAAGGCCCTGTTTCTTTCTTTAAAAAAAAAAAAAGAACAGATAATTATCTGGTTTTTTTTTTTTTTAATGGCTTCTTTTACACATCATATAAAAGAACAAACTGATGCAAAATTTCGGGAAATTATTGAGAAAAATTATTGGAAGCAAATTAAATCAAAGGATCCTTAACGTTGGGAAAGTTGGCATGTGAGTTTGAGAAAAAGTTGGCATGTTAGTTTGAGAAAAAAACTTCAAAAGAGATTCCGTCTGCCAGCATTTTGCTCCATTTAGAATTTATCAGAAGGTCTTATGTCCTTCATTTAGGGTGGAATCAAGACATGGTTTTGTTTCACTACAGGAATTAAATGTGCACAAGAAAACTAGAGTTAATGTGTTACCACTAATGAATTATGCTTCAACTATGCACTATACCTTTCCGATATACCTGCTTGTGATTTACTAACAATCTTTGTAGACTGGAACCCTGTCATTTTCATGGTCAATTAGTTCAGGTGATTATATTTCTTAACACAAGCTCAGCTCCATTTGTGTTTACCTGCTGAAAATACTGTTCTGTCAATTTGACTGATGAAGAGGACTCTGGTTCGTGTCACATTAAACCTGTTAATCTTTCTGGTATCCTGAGGCTCCTTAGTAGGGACTTTAATTTAACTTCCTAAGTCTTTTATGCATTCCACGACTATCCTAGTATTGTATAGATGTTTCACAAGGTATGAAAGACAGGCAGATGCCAGTTCCTAAACACATGAGAAGTCCTTCCATTCAACTTTATTCATTTTTTTCCTAGAAAGGAAACAATAACAAATCACAAGCCTCTCTGGATCAAAAATATGGTTACTTCAAGTCTTAGAGAAGGAGTAAAAGGAGAATTGGGGGTTAGATGACCTTGCTAGCAAATGAATCCTATGAGCTCTGAGCTTACTTTGAAATAATCTAGTTGAGGTTAAATGACTTATTTACATATAAATGCGTGTCATAAAGCCTCTTGGTCAAAAGTCCAGGTAATCCAGTATTTTTAGCCAGGCATTTTGGAAACCCACAAGCAGAACTTAGATATAATTTGGTATTTGTTGCAAAAAAAGGCCAACTATTAAAGAGGATGACCAAAAGGTTTTTATCAATAAGATTTCAACATATATTTCCTTTGATGCATAACATTCTTTTTTTAGACATTACTTTCCTCTGAAGGAGACCCTCCCTAATATGAACATTTGAAATTTTAATTATTTTAATAGCAATTGCTAAAAATAAAAAAATTCTCCAGGAGATAAAAGTTGCAAAGGACAAGCAGCACTTTGCATTGTCTAATATGCTTTGATGAAGGGTTGGTGTCACACAGGTTTTAGAACAGAGGTTTAAATGTTGTGATTTAGGATAAAATTATTCCCATAGAGCACCTTCGCTCATCACAAAAGTGGTGCCTTAAAATCAAACATGATTAGGGAAACTTGAATTACCTTTGGAGTTATAATAAAAGTCAGCCTTCCAGCTTCTGTTGTGTTTCCAAAGCCAGTCAGCCCTATTTAATCAAAAAGTGTGAGGAAGTCAATATAGTTGTTCGCTGTGTGGCATTGAGCAAACCATATTGTTATTCAGGACGCAGATGGAGTTTTTAAAAGCCATTCTGACTAAGGGAATGCAGTGGGGATGAGCCACTATTTTGGATCTAGTTCTGCTTGATAAACGTAACATAAAAAAATAAAAAGTACATCCCACAGAGCTTAAGGAAGACTATTTTGAATGCATAAATAAAAGTTACAGTTACAGGTAATCCTTGATTTACAGTAGTTAATTTAGTGACCATTCAAAGTTACAACAGCACTGGAAAAAGTGACATATGACTGTTTTCCATACTTACAAAATCAAAATTCAGACATTTGGCAACTGACTCATATTTATAACGGTTGCAGTCTTCAACAACAGTGGCAAGAAAGGTCATAAAATGGGGCAAAACTGACTTAAGAAATGTCTCACTTAGCAACAGGAATTTTGGGTTCAAATGTGATCGTAAGTTGATTGCTTGCTCTTAAGAGTCTGGAAAAGAAAAGAAAATGTGTCTTCAAATACTTTCTTTTTTTTAAAAGAAACATTTCAGAGAAAGGGTTCATGGATGGTTAGGAAATAGCATTTATCTCCTCTGATAATGAGAAGGTTGCAGCTTAGATTGTAGCTTTACTGATGAATAGAGGTTAAATGCGATGCTGCAATATTTTTGATTTAGAATGGAGATGAGCATCAGGGTTGAGTTTGGCCCCGGGGGTGTGTGTGACCAGGATGGGCATGGCCAGCTCAACATAACTCGTGTTGGGGAACCCCTCCCAGGCTTCATTTTTGACTGTGATGGCCTCCTGCAGTGCTCTGCTAGCAAAAATGGAGCTCAGGAGGGTTGCACATGCTGAAGGAGCATTGCAGGAGGAAGTCACAGCCAAAAACGGAGCTCGGTAGGAGCACGTATAGTCCTCCCAAGCTCTGGTTTTGCTGGCAGAGCAGTGCAGGAGGCTGTCACAGCCAAAAACTGAGCTCAGTAGGGTCATGAGCAGTCCCCCCAAGCTCCGTTTTTTCTGGCAGAGCACTGCAGGAGCCATCACAGCTGAAAACAGAGCTCGGGAGGGCCATGCATGGCCTTCCTGAGCTCCATTTTTGTAGGCAGAGGCACTGTGACCCAGTCCACTGTTTCCAGGGTGGCCCTGTGGGCCAGATCTAAGCACCCCACAGGCCTGATCTGGCCCTCAGGGTTTGAGTTTGACACCCCAGTTCTATCCCATCTAGCTTTAAAGATAGATACTCCCCAATATGAGGAAAGCCCACAGCCCATCAGTCTTGTCAGGGTTGGAATTGTAACCTAATTTACCCCAACGGGACATTTACCACTTCTGGGTATTGGGTAATAATAACCCTAATGGCCTCACTTGCATATTCTGTGGCAAAGGTTTATAATTAAATATCATTAGCCTACAGGTGATATCTTAGTCCCTGATAGCAAACATCCTTAGTGATTTCATGAAGATGTTTAATAGAAGGGGGAGAGTTGAACCCCGAGACACTCCACACATCAGGGATCTAGGATTGAACTTCTCCTCCAACTGGTACTAGCCATGACAAACCACTGCAAAAATGTGCTGCCCAATTCCCAACCCCTCTGGTATTCTGTCCAGAAGAACATCAGAGTCAGACATGGTATTCAGCAGGTTCTGACCAGTTCTGGAGAACCAGTAGCAGACATTTTGAATAGTTTGGAGAACCAGCAAATGCCACCTCTGACTGGCCCCACCCCCATCTATTCTCTGTCTCCTGAGTCCCAGCTGATTGGCTGGGTCTTCTTTGGTTGCCCTGCACAGGGGAATGGAGCTGGAAAGCAGGTTAGTGGGGTGGGGAGGGAATGGAAATTTTGCAGTATATCCTTCCCCTGCCACGCCCAACAAGCCATGCTCAACAAGCCCTCCATGCCACGCCCAACAAGCCATGCCCACAGAACTGATAGTAAAAAAATTTGAATCCCACTGCTGACCAGAGTCAGTAATACTAACAATGCTAACATATCAGTGAAAACAAGAGTGGACAAATCACCCCAGTCCCAAGTTCTGTAACAGTCGTTCACAAGTGCAATCAATGTGGTATTGATTGACCTACTGGGTATTGAAACCTCTGGTTTCAATCTTTCCTAGTTAGTTAACTTCATATTTTATAGTTCAATTTTTTTTTACTTCTGTAAGTTTTTAATTGAAGCCTTAAAGCAATTTTGGGGAAATACAGTTTTTCAGTGGAATGTCATTAGCTTTGTTTAATTCTGAAATAAAGAATATTTACAGTATCTCTAATATGTCTGTCTGTTTGTGTATCTGCCTCTACCTACCGACGTACCAATACATTTTATCTCCCTCCCTCTTCTATTAAATTATCTGAGTGTATTATTTAGTCACAGTCATATTTTTTCAGTATACTTTCTCTTATTCAGAGCTCATTTGGAGCACAGGTTCTTAAAAATTTGGACTCAGATTTTTAACACAGTCTTCATTATTCCTACACATTCTTATCCCTTGAGAGATACACCTAAACTCATACATTAAAACCACTCCTAACAAGAGTTTCATCTCTGCCATCATCTATAAACAGTTGGCCAGTTTTCTCGTTCTACAGGTATGGCAGCTGTAGTTTTCACCTCACCCATCACCCAAATTTCTTGTTTCTGTTCCCATTCATATTATGTTAATTTATTGCATATCATTACATATGTTGCCTAATGATATGGGAAGGAGTAAGAACCTGTGCATAATTGGAAAGTTCTAGATGTAAGCTCCTGGCACGATTGCTTCTCTCTCTCCTTCTCTTTAAAGGTTAGGAAAAAATAGCTTTATAATATCCTATCTTATCATTACCACAGTCCTTCTGTCAAGGAGATGGATAGCTTCTAAATTTGATAAATAAATAAAATTTCAGAAATAACATTTTGATTTCTTGATAATATTTTTATTATTCCTTTTCTTTTAAAAAAAAAATCACTGTAGTACCATCAGAGAATTAAGATGTGTGTTGAGATCGGTATTTGAACAAGTCAAGTAGCAAATGAAACCTTACAGCAGGGGTCTTCAAACTTGACAGCTTTAAGACTTGTGGACTTCAACTCCCAGAATTTCTCCTCCAGTCATGTTAGCTCAGGAATTCTGGGAGTTGAAGTCCACAAGTCTTAAATTTGCCAAATTTGCCACAACCACAACCGATAGCTAATTAAAACCACACTACTGAGATTGCTGTCTTAAATACAGTAGTTTGACATCAGCTTGACAATATGATTATTACAATGTGTCGTTTTGGTTGGCCAAAAGTTTGTTGTTGACCCCTGAAGGTAAGCAGATGTTAAATCTCAGGTTGTACAAACCAGTAAACATGCAATTAAGGAGATGGACAACCAAGTTGGGAAGAATCTTAGACTTCTTGGGATTAGTTCAGTTCATAATGGATCCTACCTCAAAGACTCTTAGTCTTCCTGAGATAAGAAGTTCAGTTCATAATGGATCCTACTTCATAGCCTCCTTTCATTGATTCCTTCCAAAGAGGAAACAGCAATACAGGTCGTTCTCGACTTACAACAGTTCATTTAGTGACCGTCCAAAGTTACAATGGCACTGAAAAATGTGACTTATGACCATTTTTCACACTTATGATCCTTGTAGCATTCCCCATGATCATGTGATCAAAATTCAGATGCTTGGCAGTTGACTCATACCTATGACCATTGCTATTATCCCAGGGTCACGTGATCCCCTTTTGCGACCTTCTGACAAGCAAAGTCAATGGGGAAGCCAGATTCACTTAACAACCATGTTACTTGCTTATCAACTGTGGTGATTCACCTAACAGCTGTGGCAAGAAAAGTTGTAAAATGGGGCAAACTCAGTTAACAAGAAATTTGGGGCTCATTTGTGGTTAAGTTGAGGACTCCCTGTACTAATGTTCATCCATCTATGGCTATACAAGGTAGCCCAATAGTCTGGCATAGCAAACACACATTTTTATCTCTAACTCACTACCAGGGGAGTAGTAAAATCTGACACTTTTATTTTCTAAAAATTAGATATATCCCAGGAGAAGCAAGACTTACCATCAAACTACATTATATTCCTAACAATTAGGAAACATGTAATTTTGGAATAAATGGAGGATGGTTTTATCGGGGGGGGGTGTAATTTGGATGAAATTAAGAAAGTCTTACAGATCTGAACTGAGGCAATATGATATGGTCTTTCAAAAGTGATTGGCACAGTTGCAGTTTTGAACCTGCTTCTGGAAGACTGGACAAATGAGAGAGCTAAGAGCATGTCTGAACTTGTTTAGCATTTGTATGAGGCTGTCCTGTTTGAAACGCATTCTGGATGGCTGGTCTGCCCATTTATTCAGCACAGGTGAACTTTTTATGAGCTGTACACTGAAAATAGACTCAAAGTCTAACTAGAAAAGATGTAAAGAGATGGGTTTTATCCTTGTTAAAAATAAATCTTTTCTAGGTCTCTTAAGGTGGGGGGTAGATTGAACAATTTCACATAGCACAAAGTTCTAGGTTGAATTTTTTTCTCTTGGATCGCAGACAATCGTGACTGTGTGATTGTGTGATGAGCTGCGGTGGCGCAGTGGTTAGAGTGCAGTACTGCAGGCTACTTCTGCTGACTACCATCTGCCTGCAATTTGGCAGTTCAAATCCCACCAGGCTCAAGGTTGACTCAGCCTTCCATCCTTCCAAGGTTAGTCAAATGAGAACCCAGATTGCTGGGGGCAATAGGCTGACTCTGTAAACCACTTAGAGAGGGCTGGAAAGCACTATAAAGCAATATATAAGTATAAGTGCTAGTGCTATTGAAGAAACTATCGAAGCATGATCTGGCAAAATTTCTGTAATATTATTGAATGTCCTATATATTAATAAGCCAAATAAGTTTGCTCTGAAAAAAAGGATTATGATGGTAATAAAAAAAAGCAAGCAGGCTCATTGGTGTGGAAGCTAAATTAGAAACTGGGACAAAACTCCTGATATGGATTTCTTGTGCAGCCTAGGGAAGCTTTTCATCCAATACCACACTGCTACAATTTTTCTGGTGGGGATCAGGGGAATGTTTGCTTAGAAGAGCTGTTTTTATATCCAAAGGCCAACAATCTTTCATCCCATGGGAAATACATGGGAAACTAGAAGGCTATAGTATATTTTTTTCCCATTTGAAAAAAATACATCTAGTATTTTTCATAAACTTGGATGAAGAATAATGGATGGAAACTGATCAAGGAGAGATTCATCCTGGAAATAAAGATAAGTTTTCTGACAATGAAAGTAATCAACCAATGGAACAACTTGCCTTCAGAAGTCATGGGAGCTTCAGCACTGGAGAATTTCAGGAAGAGATTGGACTGCCATCTGTCAGAAATGGTGTAGGGTCTCTTGCTTAGGTGGGGGTGGGGGGGTTGGACTAGATGACCTACAAGGTCCCTTCCAATCAGGGGTGTGATTCAACCAATGTAACAGCTGGTTCAGTGAACACTTGCTTTGCAAAAGTTGATCACGTGACCCCGGAATATTGCAGCGGTCATAAATATGAATCAATTACCAAGTGTCCAAATTTTGATCATGTGACATTAAAGATGCTACTGCAGTGGTCATAAGTGTGAAAAATAGTTGTAAGTTCATTTTTTAAAATTCAGTTGTCATTTCGAATGGTCATTGAATTCTGTTGCCCTTTTGGCTTCTGTTCTGTTTTGGTCACATTTTGGCTCCTAACAAGAAATATGTTGCTATTTTAACAACTGATGAATAACTCTGATTTTGTGCCAGAAATTGAACAAAAGTTATTTCAGGGAGCACCTTGGGTTTGCATGCAGTATGTGCAGTGTTGAATCCCATTCTAAAAAGAAACATTCCAAAAAGAGACATTTTAATGAAAATGACAGTTGTTGCATGTTATGTTCAGTTGCATTGTGAATAGTTTTATCCCTGAATTTATTTATGTGATTAAAGCCTGGTGCCACAGATAGTCCAGTGGACACCAAGGCTGTTGATTTTTGGCATTGTCTCTATTTTAATATATTATTATTTATGGATAGAGAAATTTGCTAATAATTTCCTTCTTTGCGATTATAATAGGACTGTTATAGAAAACCCTCCTGACAGGAATTTTCTCATGAGATCTACCAACAGGACTAGTTTTACAAACAGTGAATGAGATGTATGGAGCTAAGAAAAAGGAAGGCTAAGGAAAGCGCTATGAAAATACTAGTTTTTCTGAAGAAGGTGGTTTAAATTCGCCTCTAGATGAGATGGTTGGCATACAGATTAATTGGATGGATGACTGGATAGATGAACAAAAGGACTCCTTTTCAAAAGATTCATTTAAAATTTTACTTTTTCCCTAAGATCAAGAAATGCAAGGGCAATCTAGACCAACTGGCTTGCTTTAGTGATTATTACAAAGTTGTTGGAATCTGTGCAATTTATGCATTTAAGTCTTCTAATGGTAACAGATGCTAAGGAATATTTTCCAAGAGTCCATTACTGGGGGGATTTTCCCCCTCCCAATAATGGACAGTCTTTTTTAATGTTATGTTTTCTTTGATTTTTTTTAGCAAATTGTATTTCTAATATATTATGCAATCCAGGAAATTTTATTAGAGGGAATTCTCTGACACCTTTGCCCAAACATTTTGCTTTCAAAGTCTTATTTTGGGATGGTTGTCCCCCTTCCATCGCATCACAACTTGGTAAACAGCTCTCTGTTGGAGCAATTTGAGTGTACAATCATCATCATCATCAAAAACTCTACTGGAGCCACGGTTGTTATTCCCACTGGGGAAATAGGTTAAACAGTTCTGTGCTTGTCTATTCTTGTGCCTGGGAAAATGGTGCAAGTAGGAACACTTCAGACTGCAGGAGGTGGCCTAGCAGTTGAATGGCTATGATACTTTGAGCAAGCATTATTTGACACCCAGATTATAGGCACTGTGCTTTGCAACTCCTCATTTCTGCAGTAAAACTTGTTCCCATCTATTAATTCCACACTTCTCTGGAGACATTTTCTTCCTTGCTACCAGATCTCTTCGGCATGCAGGAGGGTGAACGTAGGTGTCCTTCATTGAGAAAGGTATGGCAGAAATATGAAGATGAAATAACTCAGATGATTGGTACACAGAGGGTTGAAATTTATATAAAAGTGATGGTGCCCTGTACGTAGTTAATTAGTGCATTTCCTTTGCACACATGTAACAGTGTGCAGACGGGCATTGTTTAGTTGAGGTAATAGAAAAAAGAAAGTTGGGAAAGAGTAGAACAAGGATCATTGCTTGTTTTTTTTCCATGGTATTCCTGAAGTTCCAGAAAAAGATATCAGTCTGATTATAAAGATCCATGTGAGAGACTAAATGTGTCTTAAAAATGCTGAATTTTTGCGTCGTGTGTATCTGAAATGTCTACAAATGACATCTTTTAGGTATCTGTTAAAATGGACTCTTCATCCAAGTCTTCCCTGAATGCCAAAATAGTTTTGTTTTCTCCTTCATTTACATGTTTTCTACTGTTTTAATGTACTAGTTTCATTTTAATTACTTATGGTAAATCCCTTTGAAATTTCTAATAGCTGTAACCTGTATATAAATGCTGTATATTTAGTTTGTAATAATACCCCTTTAGGGTAAAACTTTAGCATAAATAATATTAGAGTTTTTTTTCTTGATAGACATTTTATTCCTGCAAAAAAAACATGGAAAATGAAAAGAAAATGAAAGAAGCAGTAAAATAAAAACTGGAATAATGGAGTCGCCTGTGGTGAAATGGGCAGCAAATAAGTTTAATAAATAAATAAATAATAAATAATAAATTCATCTAACCCAATCTTTCCCAACCAAAGCCACTTCAACTCTCAAAAGTCCACACCTGCGTGGCCAATGCTGAAGATTATGGGGATTGAAATCCATGCAGCCGGAGAGAACTCAAATTGGAGAACGTTAATTCAATTCAACCTTTACTGTTTATAATTCATAATTGCCCTAATTTTATTTAAACATCTTTAATGAAGAGCACTCTACCATTTCCTGAGGCAATCTGCCTCAAAGCTCGATCAGCACTTATAATTAGGAAATTGCTTCTAAAGTTTAACTAAAATTTATCTCTGATTTTTTTTACTTGAAGAACAACAAATTTGCCTCATTTTCTTATTTTTTTCCAACACATTATTTGAACACAGTTATTTCTCTTCTCAATCTTTTAATCTTAGACAATCAGACTTTTGTTGTTTTAGACAAAATAAATTCAACCTTTTCATTAAGCTTTGGTTACTTGACATTCTAAATTCAAATTCTTGACAATTTTGCTCTCTGGATATGACCACATGTGTACAAGGAATTTTATAGTCTTCCCTGTTAAGGATGTACAAATTTTTAAAGTTTTAAATACAGTATATCCATGCATGTCCTATTCACCTAGTCTTGGTATCTTTATGTATCTGTATCTATAAAGAATTCTATTTTATGGGGAAAGAGACATTGTACAAATTCCAAAACTGCCTCAGCCAACACATGTCTGATTTAAAAAATGCTAAGTAGAGGCAGGCGTAGCTCGGACTTGGATGGATAGAAGATCATGAAAAAATATTAGGTTTAGATTGGAAGTAAAAAAATCAAATCCTGAAGACACGAATGGCAAACCACTTACCTATTGTTACATAGAAAACAAGAGGTTTACGTCAATAACCAGGGTTTCAGCCCATGAATTAACCCAAGAGCACCGCAAATATATCCAGTTAAACCAAGTGCCTTCACTCAACTCATTCCCCCATGTTGTGAAAGCTACTTTTACTCAGATTTCATTGTTTCTGTGACTGAGATCAATCACTAGGGAGATCATTTCATGTCTCTGATTGAGATCAATTGCTAGGGAGATCTTACAAAAACATGGCTTCTCTAGACATTGTGTCCTGGCAATTTTAGTGTTCCCATACCCTGTCACATGGCCACACCTGGCCAATTTGTCTGAAGAACCATTTTTTTCTTCTAGAAAGAAAATAACCAAGATATTGATATCTGAGAGAATTGAAAACATGGCCTCTGATTAACCAAAGAGTCATCCAAGTTCTTATGGTTCTGGCATACAAAAGTAAATTGGTTAACTGGGAGAAGGAATGGCGAATTTGATTGTGTCATACAAACAAGGCAGTGTTTCCCCACCCAGTGATACATCAGTCCGTCTCCTGAAGCTGCCAAGATGAGCTTCTTGCATTGGGAAGTTTTGTGTTTGATGAGATCATGGGTAAAAAAAAAACCCTCTACAAATAGTGATATAAGTTGTTGATCAAAGAGAGTGAATGAGACTTGAGCCTGACAGGGTTGTACCAGGAAATAATTTTGAAAGTTTTTCCTGGGCAAAGTTCTAAAAATGAAGTCTTTATTTTTCTTATTGACAACCTGTTTGTAGGTCCAGATAGATACTAATTTTACTTGAGCATGTTGTTACTTGAGCTTATGGTTCCGTCTGAATCTGCCTTAGGAAGCCCGGTGCTGATTGTGTATCGTTTGTGTTCAGAACTGTGAAAAACCAAAGCTATCTTTGTATCATCAGTCTTATATTTTAGCATAAACCTAGTTCTTGGTGAGATTTTTATTTTATGCTGCTGTTTCTTTTTAAATAATGATTAATAATGTAACCCAGCTATTGTTAAATCATTTTGTCTTCCTAGATTTACATGGTTTTATCTGGGGGCGTCAGGATTGAATTCAAAATCTTTTGCATGCAAAATTGACTCTTGCCTGTGAACTACGCCCCTTCCCAAAACATTGCGCTGTTCATATAGAAAGCGTGGAACTGTATCGTATCCTCTCAATGACACGCCTAATGTCATTTCAGAAGCACAAAAAGGACTTTGTATTAGTGGAATGAAAGTAACAGTTCTATTCTTTCACAAGTAACTTTCTAAAAAGCTTCCCATTCCTATTATATTTTGTTGTGGCTTATCTAATGTGGCGGTGGTTCCCAACTTGAGGTCCGCAGACCCTTGGGGCCCCTGCAATATCATCGCAGGGGATCTGTGAAGGTTTGAAGAAACGTTATGATTTGAATTTTGAGTTAAGTCTTGGGGGTCCATAGCCATGGTCTGTGGCCACAAAAGATATTTAAAGGGGGTCCATGAGGAAGAGAACTGCTATAATATGGCATTATGGGGATTCTGTATTTTCTATCGTTTGAGGAAGCTAAACATGATGGAGTCTTAAGCATCTGCTAGGTGGACCAGATGAAGGTGAGGCCAAGCATAAAGTAATTATCATCCAATTAAGCACAGTCTGGATATACAATGGACTTTTTATTAAGAAAGCCAATGCATATTATTAAGAAAAACCATTAACATATATATTTCTTCCTTACTTTTCCAGTATACCTTTGTCTTTGACTTCATTCTCCTCAATTTTCTGGAGGCATGTAAAGGAGAAATTGCTGAAACACCTGTACTTGGACACTCTATCCACTGCTTATTATTCATCCTTAGATCTAGTTCACCTACATCTTAATTTCACTTATGTCAGGCCTGACCCAGCAATCATAGTGACATCAATTGCCATTGAGTTAGAAGTGCCGAGCAGGTAGCGATGATCAGCGGAGACCAAACTGATCCTCTCCACTGCTCTGCTGTTGGGTCCACCCGCCCATCCGGGCTCCAATACTCACCTTTATCCTCTGAATTTGAAGCCCAGCTGCTTTGCATGGTACAGAAGACTGCCGCGTGGCAGCTGCTGAAGTATCCGAGATCGTGCAGGCTTGCAGGAGGTAAGTTAGAATACCTCTGCGCCTGCACAAAGGCCACATTCGGTGCTCACACACAAAGTGTGTGCAGGCGCACAAAGCATGCCCACCAAGCCACACCCACCAAACCGGCGGTAAAAATATTTGAATCCCGCCACTGGTTATAACATACCTTTTCTTTGCTCTTTTACTATGATACATCTTCTAATTTACTCAAATAATTGCATCAAGGGCTTGAGTATTCTCATAGTATACAAATAGCATTGATGATTAGAAAATGAAAGAAAGTTCACCCTTCATGTGGCATTGTTGAACATTTCCTCAGCAATCTATTTGAGGCCCAGACTTTTTTAAAAATATAGAATGCTGTTATTTAATTAGAATGCCTCTTGGGATAATCCACTTAAGAATGTGCATGAAAACGATAGTGGGGCAAAGTCAGGGGACTTGAGCAGCTTCCCAAAATTGGCTTTAAAAGACAGTCTGTGGAAACTGATAATTTCTATGTGATCCAAGCAACCCTATACTTGCTGTATTTAAGGTTATGAATGGATACAATTGTCCAAAATTTAATGTTCTAATCTAAATCACCGATGTTATGTTCCTGTCTTGATGCGCCTGACCTTTACCATTTTTGTCCTTAATAATGAAAGTGAAGATAATTTGTTTATAAAAGAGTGACTAATGGGCCATGTTGAATGTTGAATTCATCAACTACATAGAATCTCCTCTTACTCAGTATCTTTGGTGTTAGATAATTGTGTCCTCCGTACATCTAGATCTACCTAAGGTTTACCTCAGGGAGCAGCGTCGCAGAGACAATCCAGATTACATAAATTATGCTGAATGATTGCTCGTGCCAAGGTTATCGGTTTCATATTTTATTTCCTTGGTTCATTCAACTTTGTTCATTCAACTCTGCAGCTGTCAAATATTATCTGATTCCATAATACATGAAACAAATTGGCTGATGGCTGGTGATTCATTGTGGTATAATGCCAAGTTTGGTGTGATTCTTGGTGGAAGCCTTAGATCCAGTCTCAATTTTCAGTGTGTTAAGGATTGGCAAGAATTCTCAGAAATAATATCTGTTCCATGATCAGGTCCATCTACACAGGCAAATGTGGATGATATGATGGTGTCAGGTAGAAGAATTTAGATTTGTTATGCACTGTAGAATATTTTGGGAACAAGCTGAACCAGTAAAAGAGAAGATGGATTTCTCTTGTACTGAAACACAAGCAGATTGCTGGTAGATAACATCAAAAAGGTAGCAGAGTGGCTGTTTATAAAGTCTTGTGAACCTCCCTCCCACAAAGCATTCAGAAGATAATTGAAAATAGTTTTATTCCATCAAGACATCAGGCCTAATTAAGGGTCACTGACATCTATCTGGGGAGAGGGAAAGATGTATATATTATAATAATATATTATTGTTAATGTATTCTTATCTGCCCAGAGTCTTCTACTGTGTAGGTTGTAAAACTGTAAAATTAGTAAACAAAAGCACAAATAATTGGTTTCTGAGAATGAGCATCCAGTTTGAAAAGCTATAGATATTTCAAAAAATACGGTTCGTCCTTGACTTACAACAATTCATTTAGTGACAGTTCAAAGTTACAATGGCATCGACAAAAGGGGACTTAAGATTGTTTTTCATAGTTACGACCTTTGCAGCATCCCCATGATCATATGATCAAAATTCAGATGCTTGGCAACTGGTTCACACTTATGACCGTTGCTTTGTCCCAAGGTCACATGATCCCCTTTTGCGACCTGACAAGCAAAATCAATGGGGAAGCGAGATTCATTTAACAACCAGCTTACTCACTTATCAATTGCAGTGATTCACTTAACAAATGTGACAAGGAGTGTCATAAAATTGGACACAACTCACTTAAAAAATGTCTCACTCAACAACAGAAATGTTGGGCTTAATTGTCACCGTAAATTGAGGACAAAGCTTAATGTTGCTAATGGGTTGCTTAGTTGTTGTCTTTGTTGAGACACAAAGTGGCTGTATAAAAGACACATTCCAACAATATTTGAAAAAAATGCTTCTAGAATAAGAGGGCCTGACTAAGAAATAGAAAGCAAAGAGTTGAAATAAATGAACAATTGTCTCAGGGAATTACTCTAGGGAAGTTAGATCTTTTAAAATTATTTTTCAGGGCAACAGTGAAGTTATTTCAGCCCCATCAAGCTTTTAATGTTGTTCTCTTATTTTAATTTTTCTTTGTGCTTAATTTTTCTGCCTTGAAAATTCCTCCATCATAAAGTGTCTGATTTTTTATTTTTCTGTGCATTTCCTTAAATGTTTTTTTTTTAATTTAGGGAGGCAGAAAAGTATTCCTTGTTAGCAATTTACTAACATAATAAAATGGCAAAATAGCAAGGCCAGATAATTAAAATAAATCTAGCCAAGATCTGCAGAATAAAACTGAATTTTATGATAAATGATATAATAAGCTCTTAATATGGCTCTGCACTACATCCTACAACACCTTGAATCTCCAAATACCTACACAAGGGTCCTCTTTGTAGATTTCAGTTCTGTATTCAATACCATCATTCCTGACATTCTTCTAACTAAATTAAACCAGCTTGCGGTACCTGAATACACTTTCAAGTGGATTATAAGCTTCCAACAGACAGGAAGCAGCAGGTGAAGCTAGGCAGAATCATGGACATGACTGCATCTCAAATGATTCATCTGTTAAAATACTGAAGTATGCAGATAACAAAACAGTGATTGGTCTCATTCAAGACAACGATGAATCCTCATACAGACAGGAGGTTGTACAACTTGCCTCGTGGTGTAACCGGAACAATCTGGAACTGAACACACTCAAAACTGTAGAAATGGTGGTAGACTTTAGAAGAAACCCTCCCATACTACTACCTCTTACAATACTAGACAACACAGTATCAACAGTAGAGACCTTCAAATTTCTAGGTTCTACTATATCACATGACCTAAAATAGACATCTAACATCAAAAACATCATCAAAAAAGCACAACAAAGGATGTTCTTTCTGCGCCAACTCAGAAAGCTCAAACTGTCCAAAGAGCTGTTGATACAGTTCTACAGAGGAATTATTGAATCTATCTTCTGTACCTCTATAACTGTCTGGTTTGGTTCTGCAACCCAACAGGACAGACACAGACTTCAGAGGATAACTGGGACTGCAGAAAAAAACAATTACTACCAACTTGCCTTCAGTCGAGGACCTGTATACTGCATGAGTCAAAAAGAGGGCTGTGAAAATATTTATAGACCCCTTGCATCCAGGACATAAACTGTTTCAACTTCTTCCCTCAAAATGACGCTATAGAGCACTGCACACCAGAACAACTAGACACAAGAACAGTTGTTCTGTTCTCTTGTTATGGTGGCACAGTGGTTAGAATGCAGTATTTGCAAGCAAACTGTGCCCACAGTTTGGAGTTCAATCCTGGTCAGCTCAAGGTTGACTCAGCCTTCCATCCTTCCAAGATCAGTAACGTGAGGACCCAGATTGTTGATGGCATTAGGCGACTCTGTAAACTGCTTAGAGAGGGGCTATAAAACACTGTGAAGTGGTACATAAGTCTAAGTCCTATTGCTAAAACCAGTGTTTGCCCAACCCTCAAAATAAAAGCTAGAGATGTAGACTTTCAACATAGTGGCATCATGCCACATATGCTATACTTGCCCTCACTTTGCAGACAATCATGCGTAGAAAACTGATGTTCAGAAGGTACTTTCTGAAAATCTAGATCAGGATTAAGTCATATCAACTCAGGGATAACAAAACATGGTCTTTCAGATACTATAGGGTTGAAATTCTGTCTACTTCTTATATTGATCATTTATGGGTATTGGAGTTTATCAATATCTGGATGGTTGGCAATAAATTTATTAAATGCTTAATAAGAAATCAATTTCAGTGATTTTTTTTCTGGTAATGAAGACAAGTAGTACCAATAAAATTGACAAGATTTCATGTTTATTTTACATCTCATCTTAATATTTTACATAATCTAAATTTTGAATATCCTTTAGTTTGTTGTTTGATGCCTGCTTCCCTATCACCAGTGCAAAAAAGAAAAGAAAAATTCCAATAATACTTTGATTTACTCTGTTTTGCCTGTAAGATGGTTTACTTATAGATTGAAGTAATGTGAATCCTTTTAACATTGTATTGTATTCTCTTGTATCTAATTTGCTCTCCTTCCAACATTTTCTTTTTTTGGGCGTACCTATATTTTCAACGATGTGCCTAAGGAGAAAATGCAAATACATATTCTGGATTATACGGCTTTTTTTTCTCCTATTGTGGAGAAGCTAACCCTGGCTGAAATTCTTTTTCACTGAAGTAGAAAGTTCATAGACTCTTCCAGATTTTAACCTTAAGGCAAATGAAATCCAATTTCTAGTCCAGGTAAAGGTTTCCCGGATTAATCATGTCGGTCTCTAGAGCACGATGCCCTTCTTTGTTTCTTGACCAAGGGAGCCTGCATTGTCCGAAGACAATTTCCATAGTCATGTGGAAATGGTCCACATAGTTACACACCAAAGGCACACAGAACGTTCCCACCAAAGTGGTACCTATTAATCTACTTGCATTTGCATGTTTTGAAACTGCTAGATGGGCAGTAGCTGAAGCAAGTAATGGGAACTCACCCCTTTGTCTCGAACTCAGGCTGTCAGCTCTTCAGCTGACAAATTCAGCACCTTCAACCTCTGAGCCATCCATAGGAAATATAGTACAGAATACTTAAAAGGTACCAGATTCTTTCACCTTGTAATATGTCTACATTTATATTAAGGATTAAGTAGCAAACAGTGCCTTTTATAATTGTTTAACAAGAGATTTGTCTATGCGTGTGGGAGAAGACTTCACTCTTAAACCTGGGAGTAAATCAGTTTAAATATAGAAGGATTTACATCTGAGTCTGCTTCCCCTGAAACTAATCGATTTCAAGCATCCTCATCCTTCAGCGAGCATCCTCAATTGTCCTAATGGCTGAGGACAATGGGAGTTGTAATCAAGGCATGTAGAGGGTCTTGTTTCACAGAAAGTATTACTGTCTGGCTGTTTATATTGTATGCTGTTTGCTATATATAATAACCTAGTATATCTGTTATGCAAAGTACAGGTGGTCCTTGACTTAAAACCACGATTGAACCCAAAATTTCTGTTGCTAAGCAAGTTAAGTGAGTTTTGCTTCATTTTATGACCTTTTTTGCAACAGTTGTTAACTGAATCACTGCAGTTTTTAAGTTGGTAACATGGTTGTTAAATGAATCTGCCTGCCTTGCTGACTTTGTTCATCAGAAGGTCACAAAAGGTGATCATATCACAGGTCAATTGCCAAGTGTCCGATTTTTGATCTTGTGACCATGGAGTTGCTACCATGGTTGTAAGCTTGAAAATCTGTCATAAGTCACCTTTTTTCAGGCTGTTGTAACTTTGAAAGGTTACTAAATGAAAGGTTGTAAGTCAGGGACTACCTGTATGTTTGCTTTCATAATAGCCAAGAATTTTGTTTTGTAGGAAAAGGTTCATTTTTTGCCCTAATCTCTCCACCTGTTGTACCCTGATGAGTAGTAACTGGGCAATTTACTCATAGGGCTTTCTGCCATGTATCAGTCTCCTCATAGCTTTTTCCCTCCAAACTGACATAGCCATTTCAACACTATTAGATACTCTCTTCCTAGTAGTTAGTTTGAGAAACTTAGAAAGAAATAATTTTATCCTTTTTTATTTTTACCCCCCACCCTGTAGCTGGATGATTGTTTAGCTATGCACCTGTGTGTATAATACATTTCTTTGTCCAGAATTTATTTATTTATTTATTTGTGTGTGTGTGTTTGTCAAACATGTACAAGATAACAAGTATAGGTATGAACATAAACATGAACAAAGGAAATAAATACAGATAAATGGGGACAGTAAGACAGGGACGGTAGGCATGCTGGTGTGCTTATGCAAGCCCCTTTAAGGACCTCTTAAGAATGGGGTGAAGGTCCATGGTAGACATTTTGAGATTGAAGCTGTGAGGGTTTGAGGCTGTAACAACAGGTTCCGGTAGAGCATCCCACGCATTGACCATTCTATTGCTGAAGTCATATTTTCTGCAATCGAGTTTGAAGCACTTTACCTAGAGTTTGTATCAATTGTTTATCCATGTATTATTGTGGTTGAAGCTAAAGAAGTCATTGACAGGCAAGACACTGTAGCTTTCTAATTTCTAATAATATGAAAGGGTTTGTAATCTACACACTATGAAGTATTTCATGAACTCTGATTTTTGGGTTGGCAATTCCCATAGGAATATTGCCCCATTTGGCATTTCATAGAAATGAGTGGGTCTCCACTTTTGAGGGGTTGGTTGCCTTATTTCTCCTCCATGTGTGTTCTTTCTTCCCCACTACCATAACTCTGAAGTATATTCTGTGGTTCTGGTTTTTTAAAGTATAGAAATATTGTGAATACATGTAAGAGGTTGGGAAGAAGGTATTTTTCCCCCTTGGGTATTTTATTTAATGAGTAAAAACAGGAAGGAGCAAAACATCCTCATTTCTTTTCTTCCCTTTGGATATAATTGTTGGTGTTAGGCCCTGAGGGATAAGAAAATAAATGTACATTTATTTTAATTATTTGTATGCCCTCTGGCCTGCTGGGCATCTCTGAACAATGTTGGAAAATCAAATGAAAAAAATATATATCTGGTGCTACAAATATGACTATATTGATGTGCTAGAAGCTGTGAGGTGTTCTTTAGCATCTGTTCTTTCATTTCAGTTGGTGGGAAATTGCTATGAGAAAAGGTGTATTGTTAACGTTCATGAAATGGAAACCTTCAATAAGTACTCATCAGTGTGCTTTAAGCAATGCTCTGTAATTGAATTTTTGATCGCCTGAGGAGTCCCTCCAATTGAACTTCACCACAAAAAAAGCATGTTGCTTTATGGTAATGACTATGTTGACGTGAAAACTGTGGATTCCTGGGCTGAAAAATGTGAAGATGATGGACTGGGAAGAGCCAAGAACAAAGTGTGGTAGCAAACAACTAGTTGCACAGGAGAAAGGTTGCTGAACTAAGGACAAATTGGTGGATCACTCAGAGAGAAATTATTGCCCCATTTGGCATTTCATAAGAATGAGTGGGTCCCATTTTTGATGTTTTTCAATAATGGACAATTTGTACAATGCGGGTCCTTCAAATGCTGCTTGCAGAAATGAAATAGGACTTTGCCAACAATTGTTGTCACATCATTAAAATGAAACTAAGGAATTTCTTTACAGCATCAGGACAGCTGATGAAACGTGGTCATATAATTATATATAATAATGATCCAGAAACAAAGCCATATACCATAGAATATAATCACAAAGCTTCATTTGCAAAAGATTATTGTTATTATGTGCAGGTAATTTATTTTTAGATTCACAGTCTAAGACCTGTGGAAATTTAATAATTCAAGTCCTAACAAAAAAACAACGAATTATTAAGGTAGTGTCTAAGATTGTATAGGCAGTTCCAAGCAGGGTGGAGATTTTTGTAAAATTAGGATGCTCTTGTTCTAATAAATTCAATATTTCTAGGTATTAAGGAAGTCCTTTGGTATCACTCTGAGGGCTTAGATCATGATTGGTATAAAAATAGATTTCTTTTTTCATAAGTGTTCAACTTTGATCTGCAAGTCCATATTATTATTACATACACAACACTGTGAAATCACAGCTGCTAGTTCTTTAGTTACCATTGACTTTAATATGCACTGAGTTCTTCCAAAGTACCTAGAATATCATAATATATCAGTATAATATATGTGCAGATCCAAGTAATGGGGCCTTTTATAATTAGCAAATGAAATGTCAATGCATAGATTACCTAAGTGCCATCCAAGAACATGTGTGTCAATAAACACTGGGACCACCAAGGCTGGTTATGCTATAATATTTAAATTTTTATTTTGATCTTGATATTTTCTGATCTTCTCCAAATCTTTTTCTTCCATTCTACTATATCTGCTGGTATTGCCTCATTAATTATTCACACTTTCTTCTTTTCAACCAGAGTTAAATCTGGTGGATTATGAGCCAAGACTTTATGAGGCTATATTTGGAAATCCCACAATATTTGAAGCTGCTTATTTTCAGTTGCTCTTTCAACTCCTATGCTCTCACCAATTTTTCATTATTGACATATGATAATTTAAAAAGATATTCCGATGAATCATATTAGCAACTGTGCTAACATCATTGTTCCTAATCAGTTTGTGTGATACTCTTGCATGAGCTGAGTATCTGATCTAATGTTTCATCTGCTTGTTCACACAATTTGCACAGTGTATTATGGTTGGTTGCATTATCAACATGATGATGATGATGATGCTTCAAAAAAATTCAAAACCCAGGCTTTGGCAGGAATTATCATGGTTATAGTTTTTGCTTACAAATGGTGTTATTCACGTAGATCCCTTGAACCTGGCAGTGTCTCATTATCAGAATACTGCTTTGAAACACTCACAGTTTGGAAACAACCATAAGGCAAAGTTGCCACCCAAAAGGCCACTGTGCTTGTTGGATTTCATCCCATCTGCCAAAAAGTCCAGACATTGGAGGAATAACTTCATCAGTATCTGCTGGTGAAGGGAAGCAGGACTGGACTTGAAGCACAGAAGGAAGAGCAGCTACCAAGGCAAGGGTCAGATAAGAGAAGCTTGAGCCCAGGCCAAGAAAATAACATGAGAAAATATCTCAAGCCCTTCCCTAGTTCATAAGAAAGTAAAGTGAGGGATGGGAGATTTGCATGATTCTGTTATTATAACTAATAAAAGTAATCTTTACCTAACAGGCCTGTCAAACTAGCGGCCGATGGGACAGATATGTCATGCGCAGGCCACACCTATCCAGGAAAAAAAACATTGTGATACCTCATTATCTAGCCCGTGATACGATTGAGTTTGACAGTGCTATATAGCATTGATTTCTTAGTCTGGTCTAACTTGTTGAGCTGACATTGTAAGACTCAAATGAAGAGGTGGAAATGGCTGTCAGGTCCTGATTAAGGTTGTTAATTATATCTTCAATGAAAAGTATGGAAGTTTTAAGAAGCTTACCCATTGTTGGCAGAAACATGTAATGAATAGTGGTGCTTCTGTGGAGAAATAAATACAGGTAACAAAAGAGTTCATCCCAAAGATTAGTTTTCTTTTTGGTTGATTAAAATATCTCTTTGTTTAAATTAAGTTCTGGAGGTGGAGGCACTGCATTTCCTTCAACACTTGTAAAAATTAAAATCCATTTCACACAACCAAACTTACAAAACATATAAATCAGTACAAATATTTGATTGTGTTAAAATACAGAAAATATATAAACCAGTGGATTTGAGCAATAATGGAGTACCATCAGAAGTTGTACTGTGGTAAGAAGTAACCAAAAAGTATTTATTTCCAACAAAATCTACCAAAATTCTAAAGTGAAAATTGAGATTATGGCATAAACCAGCCATAGGTCCCAGGGCTTGTTGGTATACTGAATGCGATCCCAAAAAACCTTTCATGGCACATTGAAAATACAGCAAAACATAACAAAAAGTAGGGTGGTATGGTGGCTCAGTGGTTAAGACACTTGAGCTTGACAGTTGGAAAGCTGACAGTCTGGGTTCAAGACCCGAGCACCACCAACAGGGTGCAGGTAAGATTACCAACCTTGATGCCAACTAAATTACCAAGCATTTAATAGTGAGTGCCATACCATGTGCACTAATCAAACATGTGGCAAGAAAGTAGGGGCAGGTAGGCACAACACAGGTTATGTAAACAAAGTGTCAGACATTAAGATCTCAAATGCCTATATACAAATGCACAAAGTCTACGGAACAAACCGGGTAAACTTGAACTATGAATACATGAAGGTAAATATGATATAATTGGAATAACAGAAACTTTGGTGGGATGAAACCCATGACTGGAACATACTGATAGAAGGATACAAACTATTCAAAAAAAAAAAAAAAGAAAACAGACCCCCATAAAAGAGGAGGTGGATTTGCACTGTATGTAAAGGACCACTATTTTGCTACAGAAATGCATGAAACCAAAGATGAAAACCTCCTAGAATGCATATGGATCAATATAAAAGAAAAAAAAATGACATGGCCATACGTGTATATTATAGGCCACCCAATCAAGCAGAAAAAATAGATGTCCTTTTTGCCAGCCAACTAACAAACATATGCAGGAAACACAAGAATAATAGTAATGGAAGACTTCAATTATCCTGATATCAATTGGAAAACTAATTCTGCACCAAGTGAGAAATCAAATAAGTTCCTAACCAACCTAGCTGACAACTTTGTTGTCCAAAAGGTAGAGGGTGAAACTAGAGGGACAGCCATACTGGACTTAATTCTTACAAACAGAGAAGAAGCGATAGAGGGAGTTGAAACTGCAGGAACCTTGGGTGAGAGTGACCATGTCATACTAGAATTCAACATAACACAAACACAAGCAACAGAACATAATGACACCAGAGTCTTGGATTTTAAAAGAGCTGATTTCAATAAACTGAGAGATAACTTGGGAAAAATTCCATGGATGAAAATCCTAAAGGGGAAAACAACTCAAGAATCTTGGGAAACTCTAAAAAGTATGATCATAGAAGCCCAACACAATACCACTGAGAAAGAAAAACAAGAAATCCAAGAACAAACCAGCATGGCTGCACAAAGATCTCTCTGGAAAATTGAAAGAAAAAAAGGACAAGTACAAAAAATGAAAAGAAGGGCATACAACTAAGGCAGAATATCAGCAGATAGCCAGAATCTGCAAAGATGAAGTCAGGATAGCAAAGGCTCAGAACGAACAAAAGTCAAAGATAATAAAAAAAGATTCTTCCAACATATAAATAACAAGAAAAAAATTAAGGAAACAGTCAGTCCACTAATGAGAGAAGATGGCAAGGAAGTAACAGGCAACACAGAGAAAAAAAAGCAGAACTGCTTAACTCATTTTTTGCATCCATCTTCACGCAAAAAGAAACTGTAGCTCAACCCACCAAAAACAAACTGTAAAAGACAGACCAGAAATAAAAGTTAAAATAAGCAAAAATATAATAAGAGAACACCTGTCTGATCTTGAGGAAAACAAATCACCAGGGCCTGATGGATTACATCCCAGAGTTTTAAAGGAGCTGGCAGAGGTCATCTCAGAACCACTGCACCATATCTTTCAAAAATCCTGGAGCACCGGGGAACTACCAGAGGACTGGAAAAGAGCTGATCTTCAAAAAAGGAAAAAAAAACAGACCCAGGAAACTATAGACCAATCAGCCTAACATCAATACCCGGGAAGATACTGGAAAAGATAATAAAAAACAGATCTGCCAACATCTAGAAACAAGTAAAGTAATAACTAGCAGTCAGCATGGGTTTGTTAAAAGCAGATCATGCCAAACCAATCTTATTTCATTCTTCAACACAGTGACTAAATTAGTAGACCAGCAAAATACTGTGGACATAATATATTTAGATTTCAGCAAGGCATTTGATAAAGTAGACCACAACCTACTTCTTAGTAAGCTAGAAAAAAGTGGGATAGATAGCACCACCACTAGATGGACTCACAACTGGCTGGCAAACCGTACTCAATGAGTAGTCCTTAATGGGTCTAAGTCTACATGGAGGGAAGTAAGCAGTGAGGTGCCACAAGGTTCTGTCTTAGCTCAGTATTCTTCAATATCTTCATTAACGACTTAGATGAGAGAATAGAAGGGGAACTTATCAAATTTGCAGATGATACTAAGCTGGCAGGAATAGCTAACACCCAAGAAGATAGGCTCAAGATCCAGATGGATCTTGACAGACTAGAACACTGGGCCATATCTAACAAAATGAAATTCAATATAGAGAAAAGTAAAGTCCTACACTTAGGCAAGAAAAACCAAAAATATACATATAGACTGGGTGAAACCAGGCTCAATAGCAGTAACTGTGAGAGGGATTTTGGAGTCTTAGTGGACAACCAGCTAAACAGGAGCCAGCAGTGTGCAGCAGCAGCCAAAAAAGCTAATGCAATCCTAAATTGTATTAACAGAGGGATACAATCAAGATCAAGGGAAGTACTAGTACAAGGGAATACCACTCTATAAAGCCTTAGTAAGACCACACCTAGAGTACTGCATCCAGTTTTGTCCACCACATTATAAAAAAGATGTTGAAACTTTAGAAAAAGTACAGAGAAGAGCAACCAGGATGAATAGGGGACTGGAGGCTAAAACATACAATGAACGTTTGCAGAAACTGGGCTTGGCTAGTCTAGTAAAGAGAAGGACCAGGGGAGACATGATAGCGGTCTTCCAATATTTGTGGGGCTGCCACAGGGAGGAAGGAGTCAACCTATTTTCTAAAGTGTCTGCAGGCCAGACAAGGAATAATGGATGGAAACTGAACAAGTAGAGATTTAACCTGGAAATAAGGAGAAACTTTCTAACAGTGAGAACAATCAACCAATGAAACAGCTTGCTCTCGGAAGTTGTGGGAGCGCCATCACTTGACACTTTCAAGAAGAGATTGGACCGCCATTTGTCAGAAATGGTGTAGGGTCTCCCGCTTGGACGAGGGGTTGGACCAGATGACCTACAAGGTCCCTTCCAACTTTGATTATCTGTTTGATCTGTTCGTTTGAGCTTCCATTCTCGCCTCAGTTCCTGCCAGCTTAGCAGTTCAAAAGCAAAAAAAAATAAAAATGTGAATAGATAAATATGTACCACTTCGGGGGTAGATAATAGCATTCCATATGTTCATGCCCTACCACATGACGATGGAAGTGACTCTCAGACAATATATATGGATCCCTTGGCTGAGTATTGGAGATGAGCACTGCCCCCTTGAGTCAGTCACAATGGGATAGGGGAAACCTACCTTTTTAACAAAAGTCACAAAAACAAGAAATGTCCAGCATGGAGAATATTGTCATATGTTCTGCACAAGAGAAAAGATTCCATTATATGCTCGATGCAAAAAAAAAAAAAAAAGACATCTTTTCAAGAAACAATTTGGAGAACTGCATAGAAGTTTTTTATGGTTGAACTTCTCTTTTCTATGTCCTCCTTCCTTTGAGAAAACCTATTTCTTTTGTGTAGACTATATCACTCTTCTTTCTGCCAATGAGTGACCCACTTGCATTCAGGATATGATGTACATTGCATAACCAGCTATATTATAAGTACCAGATTTTTTAAATGTTCTTTCTCAGTAATATATAATCTAGACATAAGCCATGGGCACTAGGATAGCCCTAGGAACCCCTTTTGATGCCCATGAGGATTTCTATCTTCCTGACTATAATTTTTTAAATTAAAATAATGGGAAATTCATATACTGGTCTCTTGCGCATTCTTTAGGAACTAGCATACACCTGAGCTCTGCCCATATCTCATTCTTAATAAATAAAAATATTAGATGGTTGGTTGTTTATGGAGATTCTCGATCATTCAGGTCATGGTTGTGTGCTATTCTGCTTGTAAGTTTAATGGAGAGTGCAAAAAATAGAAAATAAAGAAAAAGTAAGAATATAGGAAATGAAAATAAATAATAAATAAATGACTTCTTTGTCACAACAAGTATAAATAATTTTAGTAACTTATCACTCTCAAAGCACAACAGATGTCCTGTTCTTTCCATATCTCATTCCTTGTCTATAGAGAAATTCTTAAAGTCTCATCATTCCATCCTGGTCAGCAAAAGTCTGTTAAAGGCTGCCAGAATAACAACATATCTGTTTCAACCTGGATTAAATAAACTAATTGTATATTCCTTCCCTTTACTTTCTCTTCAAATAATGTCCTAATTTTCATTTTTTTTCTTTGTCCGTTCTCACAAAATTCTTTGACCCTCTAATAAGTATCTTTTGTATAGTCAATATAGAAAAGTTATCCAGGCCATTCTTTAGTTTGTTATTTCCATTTTAATTACTAAGAGATCAGTCACTTTCATTTGTATATCTAGTGGAGCATCTTTTTCATTCTTGTAGCCTGTCATTTTTAATTCCACTTTCAAATCCATCTCAATCTTGTTCAGTAAAACTTGTTCTTCTTCCACTTTTAAATAGAAGACAATGGACTTAAAATTAGTTTTAAGGATGTCTGTCAATAGAGACTGACTATGTTTAAAATATGAACATATATTTGACATATTTTAAACATAATCTGTCTCTAATGATAGACATCCTTAAAACTAATTTCTAAGTCCATTGTCCACAAATATTCTTCATTACAAGCAATATTAAACTCCATTCCATATTAGTAAGTCAAATATAAGTGTTGATCTTCTTTAATTGTAATCTTTAATTGCTTCTGGTTCCCTCTAGTATACAACCTTCAAACTTCCATTGTATAATTTTTTTAAAGAATTCTAAACACCAGCATTTTCCCAGGGGAATTAATTTCAAAATCTTATTTCAAATTCATCTGGACCCTTAGTCCATTCTTAACTTTCCAAAATCAGCATTTTGCTGTTTGTTTATTTAAAAAAAAAAGAATTCGTAAGTCCTTAAACTTGTATTTAAAACTTATTTCACTAAAAAATTAAGTTTGGTATACTAATTAAGGTACTGTCTTAAAAAACCAGGAGACTGTAAGTTCTAATCCCCTTTAGGTATGAAAGCTGACTGGGCCAGTTACCTACTCTCTCTTAGCCAAATCCACCTTAGTGGCAAAAATAGGAGGAGGTAGTGTTGTAAATGTTCACTTCATTCAGTTATTTATAAAGTAATAAAGGCAGAATAAAAGAAAAAATTAAATAAAAATAAATAAACTCATCCACTAAATGTTATAAAATTTGTTGATCCAAAGATTCTTATAGTAAAAAAGCAGTGAAGTAATTTCCAAAAGTCATTAAAAATGAGGCTTTAGGAAACTATACATTCATATAGGCTACATTATGAGTGTGAACTAATTGACATTCCTCCATTCCCAGCTGCTTGATTCATAAGTCAACCCTAAAAATCTCAGTTCTTGTGTATTCACAAGGAGCAGCTACCTAGAATGCATCTGGGTAATCTCACAATCTCTCCTTTTTCCAGGGAGGTTTTACTGGCCAGAATTCACTGTTTGGTGGCCGTTCTCTGCCACAATGTTGTCCCCGTTCCTTCATGGACATCTAGTTTGCCATGAATCCTCACTAGAAATCAAAAAAAGATTCAAAAAACATATTTAAATTAAATCATGGGTTAGTTGCAATCCTTATAAGAGGAGTGAACAAAATCTGAGGCTTGCAAATCCCTTCCTTTTTCTTCTTTATCATTGAGATTAAGCAACTAGAGCCTATAATTATGAAGCGAATTCTTTAAAACTGGACTTGAATGGAGTTGACTAGTTTTTTCACACAAAAATCTACTTTTAGTTTCTCCCTGCTTTGTAAATTTCAGTAGATTGTTGTGGGATTTGAGTGTTTTCATGCTACTTTTATTTGGAACCTTGCTGGAACCTTTGCCAAACTACAGAAAATCATCTATGTTGGTTCACTATAATTCTTGTCCGCTCTTACTTTATGATAGCCATTATGATGGGCTGGAGGATAAGACTTGCCACAGGATTCTTATTGCTTTGGTGCCAAATGAGAGACCTGCATAAAGTTATAGGTTAATCATAGACCAGTCTTCTAGTCAACTCTCTGAATTCCTTTGAAAGGCTAGGTAATTATGAGAATTGATATAAAGTACCTAATCTGCAAGGGGTGACACTAAACGAAACCAGTTTGTCAGTTATCATGGAAGGCAATAGCTAATTTTGCTCTTTCATTTATGCATAAATCTATACCTAAAGTTATATGCTACTATATTTAAAAGCAATTCTTAATATATAAGAACTTCTCTGGTCTTTTTAAATATCACTGCATATCCTATATATACACACACAATGGAAATCACAACTGAGATGGGGAAGAAACAGTAAATTGGACTCAGCTGAACAAAACAATGAGAAGACCAAAGCAGAGGTGTTATTCAGCAGGTTCTGACCAGTTGTGGAGAACTGGATGGTGGGGAATTGGAAGAATTCAGTCAGAGCTGAAGAAGCTTCTTGGATGAGAAGCAAAATGTCTTCAAAGAAAAACAAAGAAAGTCCAGTTGCCTCTTGAAAAAGCACCTTTGGGACAACCATGACCTGGATGACTGAGAATCTCCATAGACAACGAGAAGACCAGCATCCAATACCAGATAATTTTGGAAATCTGGAAACAGACTATTATTCTGTTTTTGTGCTTATATGTGAAGTACTTTTTCTGACTCATGTTTTTATATGCTTATGATTTTTAATTTGGTGAAATTATGACTCAATCTTTTGAATGGGGTTGAAATTAACCTCATCTCCTGGTGTTTTCAACCATCCATCCATCACTTTTTCTTGGCAGACGTATAGAACTGGTTTGGCATTGCCATATTATGAGATGGTTTTCTAGCTTCACAGTCTAATTCACCCCTGAGGGTCTTCCATCCAAGGAGTAAGGAGTTCAACCCTTCTTAGTTTCTAAACCAGGTGCTGTCATTTGTTGAGACTCTTCTTTGGATTTGGCTTAGAGCATGTTTTGCAAACAACATTTAGAAAGCAATCTTTTGACTAAAATTGGGCCCACAATTTCTGTTGCTAAGCAAAACAATTGTTAAGTGAGTGTTGACCAATTTTACAGCTTTTATTTGTTGTTGTTCAGTGAATCACTACAGCTGTAAGTACTAACTGTAAGTTAGTAACATGGTTATTAAGTGAACCTGGCTTCCCCATTGATTTGCTGATCAGAAGGTTGCAAAAAGTGATCACAAGACACTGCAACCATCATAAATATGAGCCAGTTACCAAGAGTCTAAATTGTGAGCATGGGAATGCTGTAGTGGTTGAAAGGATGAAAAATGGTCATAAGTCTTTTTTTTTCCTCATTGCTGTTGTAACTTCAATAACTAAACGAATGATTGTAAGATGAGGCCTACCTGTTTATATGCAGGTCTAACTCAACTGTAGGTTTTTTCACCCATTTATATTGTGGGTGAAAATATGGTGTGTGTTACTATCTCCTTGATGCCTTCTTCCCAAGTCAGTAAATGCTACTACAGGCCTTCCATGTCTTTATGCTAACTATAGAACATTTAGTAGTATAACAACTCTGGAATGTTTTTCTCTTGGTGCCAGTATGATAGGCATCAGAGAGAAGAGTGATTAAAGTTCTACTTGAGACATTTGTTTGGTGAACCCTTGGGCTATTTGCAGATACCACGATGCCTTTAAATTCTCCTTATGCCTTTAAATTCTCCTTGTCACTAATGAGGGTGAAAATTTCAGATATGTCTGCAGGATTACTCTCTCAAGCTAGTTGCAACTTGCAAAATGAGCTGTTCTGTGTAAGATAATTTTATACATGTTGTATTGAAAGGACTGGTTGGTCGCTTGGGTTCCCTTGCATAAGGGAAGAGTTGATTCCACAATCTTATTCCATCTGGCAGCATAACCCAAGTTGTTTTAAAAGGCATGTGGATTCTTGATGCCAAGCTGTCTTTGCCCTAAAAACCTCAATCAGATTTCTAGGGATCCCTGTTATTGACAATGGCAACCTTTTCCCAACGGACCTTGAAACGATTCATACAGCTTGATCTGTCCTTCAGAAAAATCTCAATTCTTAATTCACCAGGAAAAAAGAGGGAAGAAAGCTTTTGAATGGGGCTGAAACAGCTGTGTGATCTTAAGTCTGCAGTCTCTGTAAATGCTTCAACAAGTTAAATGGGTAGGAAAGTCCCTTCTTAATTGTTACGGATTTATAAGAATCCGTAATATTCTGTTGTCAGGTAGAAGAAGTCAAGGCCAGGCATTTAATCTTCCTTTGAGGCATACAGCATTTTTTCCTAGGAAGCTGATTCATCATAGGTCATCAGTGGGATACACACAGACCATTCAGGGAAATAAATATCTTATCACGGACAGCAATCGGTTTTTGACTGGGAGGCACATTTTGAATTCTGAGGTCATGACAAGTATCCAAAATGGCTGCCATGGGGAAGTTGGGAGTTTACAAAATAGTTATCAACAAAGCAACTATTTACTAAGAAGTGGGACATCTCTACCAATTTGCCAGCATCCAAATGTTTTCTACCATCCTTTTTTTCCCCCTGAACAAGTAGGGTTTTAAAAAAATTCCTCTGATTTACAGCTAACTATCTTTTGAAGAATACTGTGTTTGGGGTGCTTAGAAATCTTCTATATACACTGCTCAAAAAAATAAAGGGAACGCTTAAACAACAAAATGTAACTCCAAGTCAAGCACACTTCTGTGAAATCAAACTGTCCACTTAGGTAGCAACACTGTTTGACAATCAATTTCACATGCTGTTGTGCAAATGGAATAGACAACAGGTGGAAAGCAGAGGCAGTTAGCAAGACATCCCCAATAAAGGAGTGGTTCTGCAGGTGGTGACCGCAGACCACTTCTCAGTTCCTATGCTTTCTGGCTGATGGTTTGGTCATGTTTGAATGCTGGTGGTGCTTTCACTCCAGTGGTAGCATGAGACGGAGCCTACAAACCACACAAGTGGCTCAGGTAGTGCAGCTCATCCAGGATGGCACATCAATGAGAGCTATGGCAAGAAGGTTTACTGTGTCTGTCAGTGTAGTGTCCAGAGCATGGAGGCGCTACCAGGAGACAGGCCAGTACATCAGGAGACATGGAGGAGGCCGTAGGAGGGCAACAACTCAGCATCAGGTCTGCTACCTCTGCCTTTGTGTAAGGAGGGACAGGAGGAGCACTGCCAGAGCCCTGCAAAATGACCTCCAGCGGGCCACAAATGTGCATGTGGCTGCTGAACTTCCGGTTGCTAGCTTGCGGCGGCGGCAGGGATTCGCGATACCGCGCTATCCCTGCTGCGTTCGCCGTCAAGGTTCCCCCGATCCGTTTGGATCTGGGGGATATAGCTGCCCCGTAGAGGCAGCTGAAGACAGGGGGGATCCGAAAAGAGGTCTAGGGGTGTCGCAACCCCCCTCCCCTGCCAGCTAAACCCCTTTTTCCCGAGGTGGAGGAACGGCGGTCAGTAATGGCCACCATGAAGAAATCTGCAGCCGGACAAGCAGGTGCTGGAGGGAGAAAGTTGGAAGAAGTGAAAGTTGCTTGTAACCGGGACAAGACAAGAGGAAGTGATCTGGAACCTTGAAGGCTGCTAAGTATACATTGTTCCTTGGGAGAGTTATAAGCTGCGAATATTCTAAAAGGGAAAGTTTTTTCTTTTCGTTCCACTCTCCTCCTTAAAGTGACAGCAGAGAAAAAAAAATCTTTTTGGCTGTGAGTGAGAAGGGAGAGAGAAAAGAATTGGAGCAGAATTTGAAAATAAGGAGAAGACTGCCTAGAATTGTAAAGAGTTATTAAACATTTAAAAAAAAAAAAACTTCCAAAAAATATATTTGAAAGGAAACTTTGTGATTATTTTAACTCCAGAAAGGGAAAGTGAAGAAGAAGAAGGTATTTAAAAGAAACAGCCTGGTTGGATTGTTTGGTGACTTTGGAACCTTTGACAATTATTTCTGATTAAAACATCTGGGTGGTTGTTTGGAAAAACTTTTTCTCTACACAATGGCATCATCTGTGGATGGATTGAAACTTATATATCAAAAATATGAAAAAGAAAAACAAGAAGGGAAAGATAGTCTTGGCACTATTTTTCAATTTTTAGAAATGGCGGTTTATAACTATGTGAAGCAGAATGAACAACAGGATGATGGGGATAAAGAAAAAGCCATCTTTGATGATCAAATGACTCTGGTTGGAGAAGGGAAAAAGAAAGAGAAAAAGGAAAAGAGGACTCTAAGATCTGGAAAAACAATCCAAAAAGAGAAGAATAAGGTGAAAAGGGGACATTATGTTAGGAAACAACAGAAAGGGGGAAAGCAGAATAAAAGGGAGGTGGAGAGACAAGGGGTTAAAGAGGACAAAGAGAAGGAGAAGCAAGGGAGAAAGGAAGGGATGAGAAGCCTTAATGGTGGGGAGCAAGATGTTAAGAAGCAAAAGTTTTTTAGAGATAATGGATAAACTTTATTGTTAAAGGGATTCTAGAAAGGTACATAAGACTGCATTTTTATATTTATATTTAGAAATAACCATAGAAAATTGGAAATAATATGTAATTTAAAATGTGATAAAATATTTAATATAAACAAGTGAAATTTTTGTTAAGAAAAAGGGAGTACTGTAATGAAATATGACTTCAGATTGTGATGAAGGGGGGGTAATAATAATTTTCGGAAAGCATAAGTGTTCCTACAAAGGCATGATGTTTAATTGAAATGGATAAAATGTTTAAGATATAAATGATTGTTAATATTAATGATTAGATTATGATATATTAGCGAATTTTTTTGCGAAATGAGAGATTTGACGTAGAAGAAGGAGGAACACTGTAATGAAATAATGAGTTATAATATGTGATGTGGGGGGGGGGGAATAATTATGGAAAATAGGGCTCCCATAAAAGTATGTGATTTAACTGAAAAGTAATGTGTTAAACGTTTAAGATATAAATGAATATCAATACTAATGAATAGATTTGTATTATTTTTGACAACATAATATAATTTTAGAATGTACCAGACAGAATCCCAACGTAAGTTATGTGTTTTATATTAAGTATTACAAATATAGGGGAAAGAGATAAAGGCATCATACTCCATTTTGTGTACAGGAGAAGTTTTTCTTCTTTTTTAAAGAAGAAAAATAAATGGATGGTTGGAATAGAACAGACAAAGAATGATAAATATTATGATATGAATTGAGAGGAGATAAATAAAATAAAACTGAGAAAATTTAAAAGAGAGGAGAAGTCATGTAGAAAATTGAAAATGTTAATAAGATATGAAATGGTATATAAAAGGAATATGAACTTGAATTTGTGTCTGCACCAAGAGTTATAACCCGGGACTAAGCAACTTTCAGAAAAGAGATTTTTTACGCTTTTATGTTTTGTGTTCTTGTGTATTTGTCTGTCTTGAAGAAGTAATAAAACTTGTTTTTTTTAAAAAATGTGCATGTGGCTGCTCAAAAGGTCAGAAACAGACTCCATGAGGATGGTATGAGGGCCCGACGTCCACAGGTAGGGATTGTGCAGGACGTTTGGCATTTGCCAGAGAACACCAAGATTGGCAAATTCACCACTGGCACCCTGTGCTCTTCACAGATGAAAGCAGGTTCACATTGAGCACATGTGACAGACGTGACAGGGTCTGGAGATGCCGTAGAGAATGTTCTGCTGCCTGCAACATCCTCCAGGATGACTGGTTTGGCAGTGGGTCAGTAATGGTGTGGGGTGGCATTTCTTTAGGGGGCTGCAAGGCGTTCTGTGTGGTCGCCAGAGGTAGCCTGACTGCCATTAAGGTACCAAGATGAGATCCTCAGACCCCTTGTGAGACCATATGCTGGTGCGGTAGCCCCTGGGCTCCTCCTAATGCAAGACAATGCTCGACCTCATGTGGCTGGAGTGTGTCAGCAGTTCCTGTAAGACGAAGGCATTGATGCTATGGACTGGCCCGCCTGTTCCCCAGACCTGAATCCAATTGAGCACATCTGGGACATCATGTCTCGCTCATCCACCAACGCCACGTTGCACCACAGACTGTCCAGGAGTTGGGGAATGCTTTAGTCAGGTATGGGAGGAGATCCCTCAGGAGACCATCTGCCACCTCATCAGGAGCATGCCCAGGCATTGTAGGGAGGTCATACAGGCACGTGGAGGCCACACACACTACTGAGCCTCATTTTGACTTGTTTTAAGGACATTACATCAAAGTTGGATCAGCCTGTAGTGTTTTTTTCCACTTTAATTTTGAGTGTAACTCTAAATGCAGACCTCCATGGGTTGCTAAATTTGATTTCCATTGATAATTTTTGTGTGATTTTGTTGTCAGCACATTCAACTATGTAATGAACAAAGTATTTAATAAGAATATTTCATTCATTCAGATCTAGGATGTCTTATTTTTGTGTTCCCTTTATTTTTTTGAGCAGTGTATAAAAAAACCAAATACCACACATCATCACAAAATCTCCAGGACTACAGATTTGAAGCCTACAGATTTGAAATGTGGCATGTATGTTCCTCTTGGCTTCTAGGTGCTCACTAAGAAAGAATTTTTCAAAATGACCATCAGAGTATTAATATTTCATGTATTATTATTTACACACTCTGATGCTAAGGAGTTCTACTTCCCCTTACCACCTGAAAAGAAATCTGTTCCAAATGCAAAACACAAGCAGAGGAGAGGAGTTTCAGTTTTAGTTTCACAGCCTCAACTAGCTTTAGTACCAAACAGTTGAGCTAAGCCACACCCAGGCTCCTTGCTGTCTCCTTGCTCATACAGCAAATACTGTTTCAGTTTCTAAGCAGCCCTCAACTCTCTAACACACTGACAGGACGCTAGCCTGTTGATTACTAATGGATGCTGGTAGGCAGAGGCAGAATTTTCCCCCCTTATTTTCCTCCCCAAAAACTAAGCCCGATCACATAGTTTCATAGCAAAGCACAGCTAGTATATAAGAAAATAACAGTTATTCTGGTCTTAGCAACCATTAGAAACTCCAATAGACCTACTGGAGGGTACTTACAACCTGGATTCAAAGTTCTGATGGTCAAGGCCTCCCCTGTAGTTGCTTAGTTTGGACACTCAGAATAAGGCTGTATTTATAGCCACTTGCAGCATCGCCACAGTCACATGACCATGTTTTTAAATGATTTTGCTGAAAACTGGCATTTACTTCTGGCTTTTGGCAAAAAAATGGCTGTAGGAAACCATTGGTTTGCTTAACAATCATGGATTAATTTAATGAGCAGCTCACAAAAAAAGCTTCATGTGAGAAACTTGCTTAATGACCATCATGAGTTTATGTCATGATGGGTAGACCCCATTATGGGTCTCTGTAATTTATTTAAAATATAGATGGAACAGAGAGGCTGATGGACACTATATTTTTTAGATACAGTGGCAGCATGTTGCCAGTCTCTAGTCTGTTTTTCAGATCTAAGTGTCTTCCCATTGACCTAACCAGACACTTATTTATTTATTTATTTATTTGTTTGTTTGTTTATTTATTTAGACTTGTTTGCCACCCATCTCTTACCTAGAGGCAACTTACACAACAATCTGATGAAATAAGAAATAGCTCATAAAAATTTTGCCTTTCAATCATGTTAGTTGCTCTAAAATGTTGCTAACAGACTCCTGATTTTTGGCTACTGTAAAGCTTTCTTCCCACAATGACATTAGTTTGAGTAATTCCATGAAATATATAATGACAGTAGCAAAGGATACTAGGCTTTCTAATTGCAATTTCAGTATTTTACACAAAATCAGTTTCTTGTTAAACAGTATTGTGACTTTGAATTGTCAGCGAGCTACGATGAGTTAGAAATGAAGTGAAATCACTGTTTTTGTTGTCCAGAAATCCTCACATCTAAAGAGTGAACAGATGGGAGAAAATAGAATATTTTAAGTGCTTGTGGCACATTAAACAAAGCTTTGCTACATGGATGAATCAAGCTCGTTTGGTTCAAATCTCAGTTATGAGCAGAATCAAGAAAGGGTTGTGTGATTAAATATTATTAAACAAACAAGACATCCTTGTCATAATTATTTATTGACCATTGACCATTGACCATTTATTGACCATTGACCATTGACCATTATTAACGCTAGTAAAGAAATAGTAATAACTCTTCAGGCCATCCATTTATTTAAAAAGCAGCTACTGGTGATTATGAATGAAATTCTGCTCATCACTTTTATTGATTAATGAGGTTTATTATTAATTCTATTATATATAATTTTAAAAAGTAAGGTGGTAAGGAGCAGATAACAGAACAACAGAACAAGTTATATGGAGAACAAGTTATATGGAGAAGACTGTTAGCTGGCCTATTTTTACATTCATATCTAAGAATGGAATCCATCCCTTAATATAAAGAACATGAATCAATAATTGTAATTATTTAAGGACCATTCTTGCTAACAGGGATTATAGTACAATACAAACCTTTATTACACTCGTAGCTCTGCATAAGAGGGATATAATACAAACAATTAATTTAAAGAGTATTTCACTTGTTATGAGTAATTTGTATTATGATAGCTTTAGTTAATCATTTATTAACTTTTTTTTATTTTTAATATTTTATCCCATTTTATAGATGTAGTTTTTAAAATGTGTTTATCCAGTTCTATAGTTTTTAACATGTTTTTTTTAACTTTGTGTAGGTTTTAAAATTATTGTTTTAATAGATCACTTATGCTGGTTTACAATGGTAATAAAGATTTGTAGGCCTCAGCAAGGAAAATTGCTGAATTCATCCTCTGAAGAAGGGTGTGTTGCAAATCTCTCTTTCTCTCTCTCTTTTTTTCTTTGAAAAGTTTGATTGCCATTTGTGCAATGGGAGATTGGTTTGGTTTCACAGGATACATCAGAGAAACAAGTTCAGCTGGTTGAATCTGGGAAGGGAAGAAAAAGAGGTGTGGTTTGTGGAGGAGAAAAAATATCCATTGTAAAATCAGTTTGGTGTGAAAGATTAAATGATACATCAAGCAGAAAACTTGGTGAATTTTGACGGGCAAAAGTTGAGCCATTACTTGGAGTCACCTCACTATAACATTTAAAGCTTTCAGAGAGAGGATAGGGCATTCAGAGTCTGTTTACATAATAGTCAAGGAAACTAGCTGATACAGACAGATTAACAGAGTTGGAAGGAACCTCGTAGGTCATCTAGTCCAGGGGTCACCAACCTTTTGGACCTCAGGGACCACCAAACTCATAATTTTAAATCCCGCAGCCCACTAATATGAATTTTGACTAATGGTGACTTGCTGACATTTTCCCACGGTCTCTGCAGAAAGCAGCAGAGACCCTGGGAAAATCTCCAAAAAAGTCTGCAGGAAAATTCCCCACCCGTTTTCCTACCAATCGATCATTCCTTATTTGAGATCACAGGATACCGTCTCCAGCTCTGTTCTCAGGGGGAGAGAGAGAGAGAGACTTTTGGCTTCATACAAGGAAAGCAGCAGAAGTCTTTCTTTCTCTCCCCCAAATTCCACCAGAAATGAGTCTTTGTGGGGATAACATTTCTCTGCAGACCACCAAAATTTTCTCATGGACCACCAGTGGTCCCCGGCCCACTGGTTGGCGACCACTGATCTAATCCAACCCCCCGCCCAAAGCAGATCCTACACCATTTTTGACAGAGGGCAGACTAGTCTCTTCTTGAAAGCTTCCAGTGATGAAGCTCCCACAACTTCTGAATGAAAGCAGTTCCATTGGTTGATTATGTTCACTGTCAGAAAATTTCTCCTTATTTCCAGGTTGAATCTCTCCTTGATCAGTTTCCATCCATTATTTCTTGTTTGGCCTTTGGGTGCCTTGATAAATAGCATGACCCCTTCCTCTCTGTGGCAGCCCCTCAAATATTAGAAAACTGCTATCATGTCTCTTCTGAGCCTTCTCTTCACTAGACTAGCCATGCCCAGTTTCTGCAGCCATTCATCGTATGTTTTAGCCTCCAGTCCACTAATCAACCTGGTTGCTCTTTTCTCCACTTTTTCTAGAGTCTCAACATCTTTTTTATAGTGTGGTGGCCAAAACTGGATGCAGTATTCTAGGTGTGGTCTTACTAAGGCTTTATAGAGTAGTATCTCACATGATCTTGATTGTATCCCTCTGTTAATGCAAGTAAGGATTGCATTGGCTTTTTTGGCTGTCATTGCACACCATTGGCTCATATTTAGCTGGTTGTCCACTAAGTCTCCAAGATCCCTCTCACAGTTACTGCTATCAAGCCTGGTTTCACTCAGTCTGTGTTTGACAAATGGTGAAAGGATTTCTTTTGCTACTCTCATGGCATGGAATGTCTGGATTAAGGACCTTTTCAACCCTCTATTCATTACAAAAGCAGTAATCCAGTGGTTCTTGGTATAACTAAGGAAAAGATAACAAGATGGTAATAACTAGTTTTAGATTTTAGATTGGAGAACATCTTTCAAAATCGAAAGATTTTGAAAAAAATGTTTTTTTGTTGCTTTCAAGAGCAGAACTCAGTGGACAGCATAAATATGGGTGACTCTGGAAGTTTCTAAAAGTAGGACCCAATGCAGGTGATACTAAGCTGGCAGGAATAGCTAACACCCAAGAAGATAGGCTCAAGATCCGGATGGATCTTGACAGACTAGAACACTGGGCCGAATCTAACAAAATGAAATTCAATATAGAGAAAAATAAAGTCCTACACTTAGGCAAGAAAAACCAAAAATATACATATAGACTGGGTGAAACCAGGCTCAAAAGCAGTAACTTGTTATTGAGCCTGGTTTCTTGATTGTGAGGGATCTTGGAGTCAGCCAAAAAAGCTAATGCAATCCTAAATTTCATTAACAGAGGGATACCATCAAGATCATGAATAGTATTCCTCTGGATTCATCCCACACAGGAACCAGCTCAAAAATCCATGAGTCTAATTCTCCCAGGAACACCCATCAGTTTTGAAGTCAAAAGACAAGTCTACGATTCGAACACAAAGCACCAAACCGAAAGGTTTAAGGTGGTCTTTTCTTTTATATACACTGAGAGCATTTGCACCAAGACAAATTCCAAATTGCACCAAGACAAATGTGTCCAACGGCATTTGGCCAATAAAGAATTCTATTCTATTCTATTCTTTCTCTTTCTCACCTTCCTTCCTCTTTTTGTATTCTTTAATTGCATCTTTTTTGTGTTTACTTCTAACTATCTGCCCACTTTTTGTTCCTTATGGTCTTCATACTCTTTCTAAAGCCGTATATTTTGTATTGTTTGGGAACTAAGCTAAACTACATTTGCTATGAGATGTGTAAAAACAATAAATCTCCTCTTTTGAAATAAACAAGTGTGGACTTTTTTTACCCAGGGTAAAACCCATGTGATCAAAACATATTTTTTGAGCAACAAATCCTGTTATTGGCATCATTGGTTCTTCTGGCATTCCGCAAGATTTGGCGGTTCCCCACTATGATCATCCTGCTTTAATCATTTCCTCATGTGCCACGGTCCTGCTGTAAACTACTTATCCAGCAATAATTAGCTTTGGGAAGGAATTCCTGCTGACACCAGCAAAATCTTTCTTCCTCTGGCTAATAACAGTCTGGGTAGCATACACATTTCTGAAAGGATTATAGTGGATAGGGAAAAAAAGTAGTCTAACCCAGCATGCCTTGCTCCTAATCTTGTTCATTTCCTTTCCACTGCATCCTTTTAAAAAGTGCATGTAAAATTTTCACATACAATTAATATGGCATACAGTTTGGTCCCGGACATTTTTCTAGGAATCATTTCATTACCTTTCTTACAGTAGCCATTCAGCCTTTTTATTAGATTTTCTGTGTAGTTTAACTTCCCCTGATTTTACTTGCCTTTCATGGGATATCCAAATGTCAGCTAATTTGTGGAATCCTGAAACCATGTTACATTACAGCATCACAGTGCCTGTCCTCGTTTAAATATCCTGGAAGGAACAGGGAAATTTGTGTATCTATGGGGCGGGGGGCTCAGTGGCTAAGACGCTAAGCTTGTCAATCAGAAAGGTTGGTGGTTCAAATCCCTAGCACCACGTAACAGAGTGAGCTCCCGTTACTCATCTCAGTTTCTGCCAATGTAGCAGCTTGAAAGCATGTAAAAATACAAGTAGAAAAATAGGACAACTTTGGTGGGAAGGTAACAGCATTCCGTGCACCTTCAGCGTTTAGTCATGCCGGCCACATAACCACAGAGATGTCTTTGGAGAGCACTGGCTGTTTGGCCTTGTAACAGAGATGAGCACCACCTCCCTAGAGCTGGAAACGACTAGCACGTATGTGCAAGGGGAACCTTTAGCTTAACCTTATGGGGCGGGGGACGGGGGGGGGGAATAGAATACAATTTCATGACATATTTGTGGATTTGACAATGATGAACTTGTGCTTTGGAGATTAGAAAAAGTATGACTGCAATATTCTGAGGAACATTATAAAGATAACACTCTCTTCCCATTGTGCAGAGTCTGATTGATTTAGGAGTATAAGAATGGGATCATATCAGTGGTGAGATTCAAATTTTTTTACTACCGGTTCTGCGGGCGTGGCTTGGTGGGCGTGGCAGGGGAAGGATACTGTAAAATCTCCAGTCAGAGGTGGGATTTGCCGGTTCTCTGAACTACTCAAAATTTCCGCTACTGGTTCTCCAGAACTGGTCAGAACCTGCTGAATACCACCTCTGGATCATACTATCCTCCTCCTCCATTTTCAAGTCACTTTTGCCCTTCAATTTTCCAACATTTTCCTTGTTTTTTCTCCAACAGCATCTGTAATAGCCGAGATTATATTCTACTATCTGTATGTATTTCTTTCCTTGAATTTACTATCAGAGCAAATAAAACATTGTCAAAGTAAATTTATGGATTAAAATGAAAGGTTCTTAAGAAACCACTGGCACTGTCAATTTGATGTTTTTATCTCCCAGACATCTGTACCGCTACGTAGTTCTTTCTACAGGTCTACATCTGTGACACACAATTCTTGGCAGTTCATATTGATGGGATTACAACTAAGTATGAAACTGCTTCAGGCATTTTTAGTGAGCTCGAATTTTTAAAAAGAAGCTTTTACGTGTATTTTGTTACATGAGCTTAACCTTTTATGTTGAGAAATACCAGAATAGCAGGATCCAGCCCCACAGATTCAGACAGATTAGATAGAAGCCTCTCACTCCCAAACTTGTGTAAAAAAACAGAAATGTATCTTCAAGTGCAGTTGTGTCAGTTTTTACAGAAGCCACTGCAATAACGTTTTCAATGTTGTGTTCCATTTTTTTTTAGAATATCCGAATCTTTTCAGTATTTCACGGTTACAGGACATGTTGAATTCTCACTGGACTGTTTTGGATTCTCTATCCCTTTTACCATAGATTTAGATTTTTTAAAAAGTCCATGTTTACACTTATTCTTCTCCTAATCCTTTTGGTATTTCTTTCTGACTCCTGTCATCATGTAAGAAACTCAGCTAATTTTACTGTGAGCATATAAACTTGAAGTCCATTAAGATAATTTTTCCATTTACATTTCACTGGTTTTTTAAAAACTTGCATTACATGTGATAGGATATCTTCTATCATATGCAATTATATTTTTCTTCTAGTTGTATGGATTGGAGATTTCTTATAAACCCACAGGGTCTTTCTTCTCTGTATACCTATATGTTTCTTCAACATATAACTACAAAGATACATTTACAAAAGTGTTTGATAGAAAATGATGTACAGGTACTCCTCAGCTTATGACCACTCATTCAGTGTACTTTCAAACTTATGATAGTATTGAAAAAATGGCAGTTACAATGGGTCCTCGGAGTTCTGGTTGTTGTAATGTGCCCACAGTAACATGAGCATGAACTATGTCCTGCTTCTGGTTTCAAATATACATAATACGTGGGGTGAATATAGAAATTAGCAGTTTACTCAAGGTAAAGGAGGTAATGGCAGACAAGGAATGTAAACCAAAACAGAGTCTGAAAAAATAAGCTTACCTGAATGGTTTTGCTTTTAACAGGAACATGCAGAAGAATAGTCCCAATCCAGTCCAAATTTCAAGAGCCATGTCAAGAGTTGTTAGCCAGTCCAAGAGATCAGAATTTCACAAGTAGAAGCCTCACAAACGTTACATAAGACCCAGAGATCAGAAGGTTGATTCCAAGGAAGAATCGTAGATCAGGGCTAGCGCTTAAATCAGACTGCAGATTTGTGATAATCATAATATTATTCTTATAGTTTCTGAACTTATGTGAGAGCTTTGATGGGAGAAAGACTAAATATATATGTAATGATTATAAATTTATTGTGGAAGTAAGGCGAGTTGGAGTTACAGTTGTGTCCATCAAAATGACTGTTGCCTTAGAACAGAAGTATCAAACTCGATTTCATTGAGGGCCACATCAGTGTTGTGTTTGACCTCATGGGGGGGGCGGGGTGAATGTGGGCAGCTTGATGTCATTTGTGTTGGGGTGTCTGTGGGTGGCCTGAGCGCTCTGCCAGTGAAAACAGGCTCCTGAGTTCCATTTTCGGCTATGATGGCCTCCTACAACCCTCTGCCAGCGAAAACAGCCCTCCCAAACTCCGTTTTTTTCTGGCAGAGGCACCGCAGGCCGGACCTTTGCTGTTTCCAGGGCGGCCCTGCGGGCCAGATCTAAGCACCCCATGGGCTGGATCCAGCTCTCAGGCTTTGAGTTTGACACCCCTGCCTTAGAGTATAATTTGTCCTACATTTAGTACAAAGAATTAATGGAAAGAAAGTACTGAAGCCTTCTTGAACAGGGATTGTCTTGTTTTACTTTCTCAGATAAAATGCATGTGTCATTAGCTGAAGCCCTGGAAGTTCGGGGTGGACCACTACAGGAAGAAGAAATATGGGCTGTGTTGAATCAAAGTGCTGAAAGCCTTCAAGAGTTACTCCGAAAAGGTAAGGCCTAGATTTTAGCTTTAAGGTGGGTGTGTTGGAGTAAGTCCGCATGGGATGGAAAATAAAGGATATAAAATTTGAGTAAGTGATCCAATGTATGGACATGGTTATGGTTAAGATTAGGGTTCAACTTAACTGTTACCTGCAAAATTTAAATTCCTTCTTAAATGGAGAAGAAATATGCCAGCTACATCCATCAGCTCAGTAACTATGTATTAACCAAGATTTGGAATAGAACAAATTCCTCTGACCCTGTTGATAGCATTCTTTCTGGTTATCTGAGAGCTTGTTTTGGCTTTAACTTCATTGATTCCTATCACACACGGTCACTTTACAGGGAGTGCAGCACCTGCATGTCAAAAAGAGGGCTTGGTGTTTTTTGTTTTGTTTTAATGAAATAGGGAATGTTTAAGGAAGAAGTTTGGATTATCATTTAGGAGACAAGTTCATTTAACTTACCACTGCTTGAAGTCCTGAGTATATTAGAGAACATGGAGAAGGTCAAGGAATGAACTAGTAGCTTTTAGTTCCAGCTTTTTAAAAAGGTGCATTGAAAAACCAAAACCAAAACCAAAACCAAGGTTGTACATTCCCATATAAAGCTTTTGGAAATCTGACATACCGATGACACTTTTGGAACACTTTCAAGAAGCAAAGCCTGAGGCAGCCACACCTCCTTCCTTAAACTTTGTAATGTAAGACGTAGATTCAGAGGTCAAATTCTTGTATTCTTTCTGTCTTCCACACGCCCCTGCCCAAAACTGAAACCCCATACCTTCATCATCTTCTATCTGAATGTAGAGGTGAAACATTGAGGAATCTGTTCCTTGTGCATATAAACACAACTGTGAACATTAGAGCAGAGCAGAGCAGAGCAGAGCAGAGCAGAGCAGAGCAGAGCAGAGCAGAACAGAACAGAACTCAATTCATTATTGGCTGAGTGTAATTAGATACACAAGGAATTTGTCTCTGGTGCATAAGCTCTCGGTGTACATACAAGCAACATAATTTTTTTTTTTTGTGAACTGAGCAAATATACAAAATTAATTTCTGGTTGAAAGTTTTATTCCTCATTTTTTTAAACTTTATGCTAATTTCCCCATTAAAAGTTGGCATTGTGCCGGCTATTGTACCTGCTTTGGAAGGAAAGTAATATTTAGAAATATTTCTCTAGGCTGTAGCGAGGAGAGGTAGAGTGATAATATTGTATAACACAGAGGTCCCGACCTTTTCTGCCTGGCAGAGGGGAGGGAAGGTAGGATGGTTCTGTTACCTGATATTTCCTTTGAAATTCCCCCTCTGATATGATCCAGCAGGAATGACATGTTCCAGATCCTCTCAATTAAATAATGTCATTTTAAGGATCAGGTGATGTGCCATCCCTGTTGCTGCATTGGCCTAGGGATTAACATTTCCCCCTGAGATTCAGAGGCCCTGATTTTCATAAAACCCTGAAGACCTGGTTTTCTTCCAGGCACTGGGTCAATTGGTTTTGTGAATCTGATTGGATTATTTTTTAGGATTGCTGAATTACCTCTGACAAAATTGTTTTATGCCTTAATATATATTTCAATAGGTGTTTTTTTTAATCGTGTTATTTCAGTTTATCCTTATACCATCCTGAGTTGGAAATCAAAAGGCTGGCTATATTCAGTAAATAAATTAAATAAATAAATAGCCAAGTGCACCTCAAAGCTATCTTTCTCTAGGAGAATTTCATACAATTCCGATTTGTTTTGGCTCAAGCTTTGTTGCTTTGCTTCCTAAATCCAGAATTTTCAACACTCAAAGCAGTATTAGATTGACAGGAATGTCTCTTGAGTAGATATGCCAAGATTTAATATGAGTAAATTCAGAGTATAGGCCACAAATCCTTTCCTTAAAACTTTTAAATGGCTCTCAGAGAAGTTCTTTTCATCATAGTTTGGACATATATGCTTAGAGATGTCTGGCAGGTATCGTTATTTGTAGCAAATAAGATGATGGGCCAACTTCTTCAGGTGTTCTGAGACCTGCTCTTGAGTTAATAAAACAGTTGCTTATTGCTCTCTTCAAAGATTCAAGAGATAAGAATAAAACCAGTCCTGGCTCTTGGAATGGTTCACAGGTAGCACCTCACAACACTGAGATTTTGACATATTTGATGTTCACAATTATAGTTATGGCTTCTTGCCCAGTATTGATGGTTTATGTCAAATTGAATTGATTTGTCCCTTTTTCACTGAGATGAAGCTAGATGTTTCGCATCTTTTGCTGTTAACAGGAAAACAGTTTTATTGCATGATTGAGTGAAGCAAAATCAGTTATGCCTTTAGTTTTAGAAATTATAAAAGTAGGCCTCTGATTCTTTTTAAATGAGAAAGTGTCTCAGGCATTGATTTTTTTTTTTCCATCCTGGTTGCTGCTCAGCCATAAACCTCTTAAGGTATTTTGGCCATTCGGCTTCTATTCTTTCATCTATAAATGAGATTTCTAGGTAGCTTCTTTGGAATGACTGCCCGAGATCTTAAATCACCTTTTCCAGCCAGGTGTTTTCCAATTGTGCTTGACCTCAGAAGTTGTGGGAGCGCCATCACTTGAGACTTTCAAGAAGAGATTGGACTACCAATTGTCAGAAATAGTGCAGAGTCTCCCACTTGGGCGGAGTGGTGGTGGATTAGATGACCTACAAAGTCCCTTCCAATTCTGATTATCTGTTATGATGAAGAATTCCAGTTCTCATAAGGATTGGAAATGGCTAGAACAGGGGTGCAAACTCAAGGCCCAGGGGCCGGATCTAGCCTGTGGGGTGCTTAAATCTGACCCATGGGGCTGCCCTGGAAACAGCGAAGGACCGAACCGTGGTGCCTCTGCCAGCAAAAACAGAGCTCAAGAGGGTTGCATGCAACCCTCCTGAGCTTCTTTTTCAGTAGCAGAGAGTTGCAGGAGGCTGTCGCAACCAAAAACAGAACTCAGGAGCTTAATTTTGCTGGCAGAGCACTCAGGCCACCACAGATGCCCCTGACATGAATGATGCCGAGGTGGCCGTGCCCACCCTGGACCCCCATGGTCAAACACATTGATGTGGCCATCAATGAAATTGAGTTTGACACCCCTGGGCTAGAAACTCTCAACTTCAATTAATATCCAGTCAGTTTTAATTAATTAGCATATTTGGAGATTGAACAATCTTCCTTAACCACCCTGTGGACAGACATCATTAATTCAGAAAAGATTATTTTTGGTGGTGCAGTGGTTAGAATGCAGTACTGCGGGCTACTTCTGCTGCCTGCCAGCAGTTCAATTCTAACCAGCTCAAGGGTGACTCAGCCTTCCATCCTTCCGAGGTGGGTAAAATGAGGACTCAGATTGTTGGGGGGCAATAGGCCGACTCTGTAAACTGCTTAGAGAGGGCTGTAAAGCACTGTGAAGTGGTATATAAATCTAATTGCTCTTGCTGTTATTATAAGGGTGCCCTCAGGGAAGGCAACTTCAAAATGGTGGGCTCCTGTGGGTAGTCAAAAAAAACCTCTCCTCTTTACATCCATGTGATGTTATGAAAGACTGTAGATTTGGTCTTGTGAAACGGGAAGAGAGTAATGCAATGTTAAAGGAGGGGGAATGGCAGTTGTGAAAAAGTAAAAAGTGTGAGAAAGAAACTCAAATCTATCTCCGACGTGTTTCTGTTGGGCATAACATGGAACAGAAAGAAACTTTGACAGGCTTTCAAGGTTCTATAAAAATACAGGTAATCCTTGACTTGTGACCATAACTAGGAGCAGAACTTTCATCATTAAGTGATTCAGTTGGGTAGATCTGAAATGCCTCTCCTGGGTTAATCTTCGTTATTCCTATTTGTAAGTTTCTGCTTTAGCACTTGTCATTCAAAGCATGTAGACTTCATCTTTTATTCTTGTACTGCATGGAGTTGCATGCTGAATCTTGCATTCTTCTGCCATTTGAGGTCACAAACAACAAGTATTTCCAGGTCTTTTGCATGTAATGAGTTTCTGTATATGTAGAAAAGTGGCCTTCCCTTTTCATTGAATTTTTAATCATTTCTAAACTGGGTAAGTAAAACATGTTGAAGCTGGTTACTTTATAAAATGGTATCTGCCTCTAAAGTTTGTAAGATCGATTGCAAGATCTGATGGGTATAAAGCTTCAGTCACAGTCCTTTATTCATAGTGAACAAGAAAATCCAATTAAACTGAGACAGTTAAGACTAAAGTAATAATCGTCTAACCCAGGGGTGTCAAACTTGATTTCATTGAGAGCTGCATCAAGGTTGTGTTTCAGGGGTCACCAACCATTTGGACCTCAGGAACCCCCAAACTCATAATTTTAAATTCCGCGGACCAGAGACCCTGGGAAAACCCCAAAAATAGTCTACAGGAAAATTCCCCACCCCATTTTCCTCCCGATCAATCATTCTTTATTTGGGATCGCAGGATACTGTCTCCAGCTCTGTTCTCAGGGGGAGAGAGAGAGAGAGACTTTTGGCTTCATGCAAGGAAAGCAGCAGAAGTCCACCAGAATGGTGCAGCCTCTTGGACAGGATGCCTATCAGGGTCCCAAAGACTCATTTCTGTCAGAGTTTGCGGGAGAGAAAGAAAGACTTTTGCTGCTTTCCTTGCGTGTAGCCAAAAGCAGAAGAAGAAAGAAATGGAAAGAAGCAGCCTGGTGGCCAGGCCAGATGCATGGGGTGAGTGGGGCAAGTTCCCCCCTCTGTCCTTTCCCCCCTCCCCTCACTATCTTGTGTTGTTCGCAACGCAAGTGATGCAAGCCTTGTGTTCCTGCAGGCCATCTGGGTGGCACAGCCTTACGTTCCCGTGTAGCCTGGATTAATTGCTTTGGGGGGGTGACATTTCTCTGCGGACCACCAAAATTTTCTCATGGACCACCAGTGGTCCCTGGCCCACTGGTTGGTGACCACTGTTGTGTTTGACCTCTGGGGGGGTTTTGGGGCATGGCCAGCTTGACATCACTCAGGGGGCGCCTGTGGTGGCCTGAGCGTTCTGCCAGTGAAAACGGGCTCCTGAGCTCTGTTTTCAGCTGTGATGGCCTCCTGCAACCCTCTGCCCATGAAAACGGAGCTCAGAATGGCCGCACACAACTCTCCCGAGCTCTGTTTTTGCTGACAGAGGCACCACAGGCCAGTCCTTCATTGTTTCCAGGGTGGCTCTACGGGCCAGATCTAAACATCCCACGGGCCAGATTTGGCCTGCGGGCCTTGAGTTTGATACCCGTAATCTAACCAACCTGGTGTTTCATGTGTGTTGAATTTCAACTCCCTCTACAGTAGAACCTCTGGTCGCAAATGCTTCCATTCACGACCAAATTGGGTGATGACCAAAATTTTTTACCTCTGATCATGGATGGGTGCTCAAGTGGCGACTAAACAGCCGTGGCAATTTGTCCTTCCACTCTGCGCCTTTTCTTTTTTTTTTTTCTTTTTTTTTATGCACATGAAGTTTCAGTGACAAACAAATTGGGTGATGACCGAATTCATGGAATGGATTATGGTCGTCACCTGAGGTTCTACTGTATTCTGAGGCACATTCAATAATCAAACATCATCCTGGCTGGAGTTAATGGAGTTTGATATAGCACATCTAGAAGCATCAGATTGGAGAATGCTGCCATAATCCTTTGTTTGAAAGTAAGCCTTATGGATCTCATGGGAATGTATTCTGGGGTAAGCCATGCCTTGTAAACCCAAAGGAGCTTTTTTCCAAAAGGCAACTGGATTTTCTTGGTTTTTCCCCTTTGAAAACATTTCACTTCTCATCCAAGCAGATTCTTCAGTAATGAACTTGGATGAGAAGTGAAAAGTTATGAACCGAAGAAGCTTCTTGGATGAGGAGTGAAACATTTTTAAGGAAAAAAAACAAGAAAATCCAGTTACCTTTTAGAAAAAGCACCTTTGGAACAAACTGTGACCTGGGTGATTGAGAATGTCCATAGACAATGCCTTGCAAAGTATGGTAAATATAGAGGCTGAACTGGAAATTGCTTGCTACTTGAAACTACCGTATATACTCGAGTATAAGTCGAGTTTTTCAGCACATTTTTTGTGCTGAAAAAAACCCCCTCGGCTTATACTCGAGTCAGATTCCCCTCTGAAAAAAAATGGTATGGAGCTCCGAAGCTGGGCAGCCGCTTCCCTGCTTCCGTGTTTCCTTTGCAACTTTTAAGCATGGGGGTAATCGGAAGCAGAAAAGTTCTTGCTTGAGGATATATTGTTTTTTCTTTTTTTAACTGTTTATTTGGGGGGGAAGACCCATCGCCATGTGAGAATGCTCAGACACGAAATCTATCCGAATGAAAATAAGTGTGTGTGTGTGGGGGGGGATTTTAACAGAGGGAAGATGTAAGGAGAAGGCAAAAGCGACGGAAGATCCTTCAGGGGAAACTGAGGGGGAGACTCACCCTTGGTCCAGATGAGCCCCCTTCCCCTTTCTCTAGGCTGAGAAAACAACGCGAGCCGAGGTTGCTTCGGCTCCACTCAGCTTCATTTCCTCAGCTCCAGCTGCTTTCAGTCAACTCGGGAGGAGGGGGAGGAGGAGGTGGTGGTGGCGGCTCGCGTTGTTTTCTGATAGTGAGATCATTTCCCAAATTAATTGATTCACTAACCCAAAAGAAGAAGATGTTGATGACAGTGGGAGGCAGGAGTCACTCTCTCCCTTGCAAGAAAAAAGCAAGAGACGTTCTTATGATCTCTCCCTCTCTCTCTTTCTTCCCGTAATACAGTCAAGCCCTTTCCAGCACGGGTGCGCGATCCGCCCCCACCGCTTTGCACCTTGCAAATGCAAAAACCCTGGTTTTGCATTTGCAAGGTGCAAAGGGGCGGGGGTGGATTGCGCACGCGTGCTGGAAAGGGCTTGACTTTATTGGGGGGGGGAGAGAGAGAGAGAGAGAGAGAGATATCATAAGAATGGCTCTTGTTTTTTTCTTACAAGGGAGAGAGTGACTCCTGCCTACCACTGTCATCATCATCATCTTTTGGGTTAGTGAATCAATCAAACCTTTCATGATAGTGAGATCGTTTCCCAAATTTCCCTTAAATCAGGGAAGAAATCAGAAACAAACCTTTGGGCTGAGAATAAGCCTGTTCCTATGATGCCATTTTTGTTCACTGCAGTGTGAAAAGTGTGAAAAAACACACTTCTTTTTCTTCATCTTCTTGTTCCCTATTTACTGGTCTCTTTCAAAGAGGAAATTGTGAACATCAAACTTATTCTCAACTGTCCTAGTGAAAGTTTTTATTGGCATCTATTTTTATTTTTGAAATTTACCAGTAGCTGCTGCATTTCCCACCCTCGACTTATACTCGAGTCAATAAGTTTTCCCAGTTTTTTGTGGTTAAATTAGGTGCCTCGGCTTATATTCAGGTCGACTTATACTCGAGTATATACGGTAAGTAAGTGTGGATCTGATCAGTCCTTTGGAAAGAAGATCAGCAGAAATCCTGATAAAATTAAGAATAAAAGCATAATAATTAATACGTTCATAAAAACATGCAGTGCAGTGTTCAGGAATGGGTAGTGTTGGAAAAATTACAGGAAACATTTAGCTTAGTAGCATTAACATTATAATCTATTTATAATATTACTTAGAATAAGGAGATAAAGGTAATCTTATATTGGCCGTTAGTAACCATCAAACAGATCTTTTAGGAATTGAAAAGTTTCCTTTGTTCATTAGGTTCATATAATTGCTGGTATCAACAACATAGTCAAATGATATTGCATATCTAACCATTAGTCACAAACTACAATATATATTTTTGTGACATTTTGAGTGTTATCAAATCAGTGCATAATCATTACAGTTGAAGTTTTTACAATTAGATAGAAGATACTAGGGCCATGATGGCGAACCTATGGCATGCGTACCAGAAGTGGCACACAGTACCCTCTCTCCGGGCACGCCAGCCATCGCCCGTTGCTCTTCCGGGTTCCAGTGCTCCCGCCCACGCGCACCCGAGAGCTGGTCTTCCAGTTTCCGGTGCTCCCCTGTGCTTGCACATGCTCCCATTTTGGCACTTGGTGCCGAAAAGATTTGCCAACACTGTACTAGCATATTTTTCCTCTCATGAAAAAGAAGATTCTGTCCTATATACTACATATCTAGTAGAGCAGAGAGATTTGGGCAACCAAGATCTAACGAAGGAATGGAATAATAAAATGGAGTTGGTCAAGTTTTATTCAAGTTTTATTTTATTTTTTAGCTCAAATGATCTAGTTTGGATTGTTTCAAAGTTTATTTCTTTGGGATGAGTCCAATCTCAACTCAGTAAACAATCTAGTACATTTAAATCTGTATCAAGATGCACAATTGCCTTTAGCAGTGGGCAGATGGTAAATTACCCTTGGCCATAAGGAAGCTAACAATAATGGCATAATTTTGGTATATAAATCATAATTGCAATTCTCTCAATTAAAAATACATTGGTAAAATAGTTAAATGATACCAAACTTGTTGAAAACTTTTCAGTCAAACAAACCAACTTAAATTTTTATTTTTATAAGCCATAGACATGTCATAAAGCTAGCAATCTGGGTTCTGTCAGTATTTCTAATGAATAGATATATGAAGATAGATATGAATGGGGAAAAGAAAGATATGAATCTATGAAAATATATGATGAAAACTATTGGAGAAAAACTATCTCAGAAGGCTCAAGCGGGAAATCAGTCTGGAATCATTATATAAATACAAGAGGGTTGACACCCACCCCAATGCCTTTGAACCTTATTAAGTCTTTCTCAGGCAAAAGTCTCAGGAGATTCCTGTACAATAGGCATAGAACAATAAAGTAGCAAATCCAGCGTATCCAATGGGTAGGAGCTATTTTGCTTTTTTCCGCTGGAAAACCTGTTACCCAATTAGATATTTGTAGCAACTACAGCTTTTTTTGCACCTTCCCACCCACTCAGCCTCTTATGGAGACAACAGCTAAGGATTGTAGTCTATTGATCTGATGAACTCTCTATGTGTTTTGATTATGTGCCTTCAAATTAGTGTAAATTTTTAGTACACAAGCAATTTTCTCCAGGATAAATACTGCATGTACTTAAGTCATTGTAAATGAATTTATTTATAAATGACACACCACAACCTTTCTCATCATTATTCATTGCACTATCATTTCAATAGTAAACATAATCTTCTTCTTCTTCTTCTTCTTCTTCTTCTTCTTCTTCTTCTTCTTCTTCTTCTTCTTCTTCTTCTTCTTCTTCTTCTTCTTCTTCCTCCTCCTCCTCCTCTCTCCTCTTCCTCCTTCTCCTCCTCTTCTTCCTTCTTCTTCTTCCTCCTTCTCTTCCTTTTCCTCCCTCCTCTTCTTCCTCCTCCTCCTCCTCCTTTTCTTCTTCTTCTTCTTCTTCCCCCTCTTCCTCTTCTTTCCTCCCTTGCTCTTCTTCCTCCTCTTCCTCCTCCTCTTCCTCTTCTTTTTTCCCCAGAATAGCATTTCAGAATAGCAGTGTATTGCTTCTATAAGAGACTATTTAAAAACAAAACAACACAAAACAAAGGAAACCAAGCTGCCTAGTTTTGGTTTCTGCCATTCCACTCTTATGTTCTTTTGACCAAGCAGCATAGTTCTGGATATAGGTCATCAATCTGCCGAAAATGATACAGAACTGATCAGCTGCCATACAAAAAAATAAAATCCAGTGGTCCTGGAAAGAAGTTTAAAACGTTCTCTTTTTGAGGGGGGGGGAGGCTTGAACATTAGAGGTGGGGAGAGAGAAAAGGAATAGAGATTTGTTCCACTTGAAGATGAGATCTTCCTGTGAAACAAAAGTGTGACTCTCTTTGTGGATGAAAGAGTTGGGTATTTTTTTATGATTGGGAGAATCCAAATGGCAAAGCATTCGTCTTGACCTCAGACACTTCTGAGGGTGTGGTGAGGCAAAGTACAAAAAAAACAAAACAACCCAGATGGTTTTTCAGACATATTACAAAAGAAACATCCAATGCTTAATAAGGCTTAGCTGGGTTAAAAAGCACCACTGTCTTGTCATGTCTGTAACCGTAATAGGGAAAAGGAACAGTGGGGTGGTTCTTCCAAGGGAGAGTCTGGGGAAGAATCTCAGCTCTGGACAAGAGGCCAGGAAACGGAGGAGGAGATGAGAATCTGGAAGGAAAATACCAGTACTGGGCCAGGAACATAAACTATGGTTATGGCAACTTGCAAATCATTCCTTTGTTTGAGATTGCTTATTAGTTTATTAGCCCAGGATGAATTTGCTGATGGGAGATTATTGTTGGAACATAACCTTTTTTTTTTTTATTTAGTTAACAAAAATTGGAGAAGATCCCTTGTGTGTGCTTTCTCTCTCTCCCACTCCTTCTCCCTCTCCCTTCCTTCCTCTCTCTCTCTTTCTCTCTCTCTCACACACACACACAAATGCTAAGGCAAGGAAGCTTGTGGGATACAAATATTTGTGTACCCCGTGGAGATTTCTGAGCTTTTGAAAAAGTAGGTGGTAAGGCCTCTTCATATAAATGAGTAAGAAATATGTGTTTCAATGCTTCGCCATAGCAAATGGAGACCAATAATGCTCACAGAAGGCTCTATCCAAGTTTGTTCTCCTATACTTTCTCTATATACGAGAATGTTCACTTTGCTGATTATGCCTTGATTTCATGCAAGTCTCCATCTCAGACTCCGTATGAGTGAATTATGAAAGAGTTGGTTTTCATGCTACTTTCCCCACCTTGTCTTTCACATTTTTCCTATTAAGATTCTTTGTAGTTGTTTCTCAAAAAACTTGGCACTCGGTTCTGTTTATTTGGCTGATTTTAGTTTGGCAAGCAGAAGAAACCTCACAGTGCAACTGCTGGATCTCTGAATCCCCAAAAGCTTTTGTTGTCCTCGTTGTTTCTGCCAGGTGTATTTAAAAAACAAAATCAAATCCACGTCTGTATGCAGTTTTTCATAGCCTTTAAAATATTTTCCTCCAGTATGTCTTGCAGACACCGGTTTCGTGTACCCTTTTTCTTTTTAGATGAATGGCCATGGTCCAGTCAAAGTGCTATAATGCCATTTTCAACACAGTTTTGACATGCTTATGGAGGGGCAGAACAGACCCTAAGTGCATTACGGCAAAGAGTTTATTTTATTTTGTGGCCTCCCTTTGTTGCTTCACAATCATCTCTGCATTTGCTGAGTCGGCTCGGGTCCAAACCATCCTCAAATTTGAAGAAATGTTTACAGGGGAAAACAGAATGCTTTTAACATACTTTGCGGATTTACTTAGAGGGCCCTTTTACAAACTATCATCCCAAAGGCCTAGAATTCTATAACCTTTCCATCTCTGCTTGTTCGAGAGAACAAAGGGGCTTCATTAGTGTGTGTATGTATGTGTGTGCGTGCGTGTGTGTGTGTTGACAATAATTGAGTCAAGCAGGCATAGACTTTCCTGTAGTGGGCCCATTTGTAATTTGGAAGCATATATGAACTGGCAAGTCATTTTTGTGAACAAAGATGGTATGCAGGACTGGAATTTGTTTTTTGCTGTGTGTTGTCATATGTTTTAAATAGAAATAAAATGAAAAAAATCAATTACATATTAGGTTGGGTTGGATGGGTGAGGGCACTGGATGATTCTTTTTGGTAGCCCCTGTAGAAAACTTATTTGATTTCAGGAGTAGGTTTCAATTTATTAAATTATGTTATGGATGCACCTTTTGATGATTAGTACTGTCCTGAAAAGACAACTTGGGCCATAAAATCTAGCCAAATATATAGACAAGCCTGAGTTTGCCAAAAAAATAAATTGAGGTTTGAGGCTATTTGATTCTCTTTGGTGTTTACCCTAATGTTAAATTGTACTTTCACATGGTGTTAGAAATATCAAATGTGTAGCAAGTCCTTTCATGTGAAAAGAACATTTTAAAAACACTGGTCTTATTTGTTTGCTTCAGGGTTCAATTTCATTGAGGGCCATATCAGGGATGTGTTTGACCTTGGAGAGCCGGAGTGGGTGTGGCCAGCATGACATCACTTGTGTCGATGGGCAGTTGTGCTGGCCCGAGTGCTCTGCCAGCAAAAACGGGCTCCCGAGCTCCATTTTCAGCTGCAACAGCCTCCTGCAGCCCTCTGCCAGTGAAAACTGAGCTGGGGGAGGGTCATGCACAGCCCTCATGAGCTCCATTTTCGGCTGAGACAGCATCCTGCAACCCTCTGCCAGGGAAAACGGAGCTGGAGGGGGGGTCATGCATAGCTCTCCCAAGCTCCATTTTCATTGGCAGAAGCACTGCAGGCCGATCCTTTGCTGTTTCCAGGGTGGCCACGTGGGCCAGATCTAAGCATCCCGCAGGCCAAATCCAGCCCTCAGATCTTGAGTTTGACACCCCTGGTTTACTTTTTTCCTTCTTACCTACAATTTGGCATCCTATTCAACATAGGCTACTTCTTTAAAACAGCAAAAATGTATTACGTTATACAACAGTAGTTTGAACGTATGCATGTACCTCAGTGAAGTGATGTGATTTTACCACTTAAATGAGCATCCTGTTGTGTAATGCTCCTCAGGCAGCAAATTGACTTGCCTCACTGCTCTGATTCAGATTAATTGATTTAAAAGCATTAAATGACCTACCACAGAGGTGAAACAAAAGTTATTTTTATAAACATTTTTGGAAAAATATAAAGGTCAGCGGTAAGTTCTATCTTAAAAGTGCTATTTCCTTTTTCCTCAGATACAGGAACATGGTTACTATCAAGCAGGCTACAAGTACAATTTGTACTTGTACAGTTTTTGCAAGATATAGATGCGGAGGATTAATCATCTAAGAGACATACCATACCTAAAACCACAGAAGAGAACATAAAAACATCATAAAACTCAGAGAAACCAACAGCTACCCCAAGTTAAATTACCTAATCTCAGTTGACTTTATAAAGTTTTTACTTCCTGGCAGAAATTAAAAGTTGCTTAGTGGGTATTTGTAAAGAGGATATTTCCTAAGAGTTTCATACATTATTAAAGGTGACACATACATGCTAGTCCTTTCCAGCTCTAGGGGGTGATGCTCATTTCCATTACAAAGCCGAGCCAGTGTCTTAGTGGGTCATGTGGACGGCATGACTAAACGCCATTTACCTTCCCACCAAAGTGGTCCCTCTTTTTCTACTTGCATTTTTACATGCTTTCAAACTGCTAGGTTGGCAGAAGCTGGGACAAGTAACAAGAGCTCACTCCATTACATGGCATAAGGGTTTCAAATCTCCAAACTGGCAACCTTTCTGATCGACAAGCTCAGCATCATAGCCACTGAGCCACAACGTCCCTTCATACATTATTACCTAGGATTAAAATGTTCTTATGAGCCAAGCAGTAGAGGTTTGATATTACTTGAAAGCCTTTGTGTGTAAATGCAGAAAGAACAACCCTTTTCTAAAAGATCACAATGTACAATGAATCCTTGACTTACAACCATTTGTTTAGTGGCTGAAATTTCAACAGCTCTGAAAAAAGTGACTTATAACCATTTTTCACACTGATTGCCTTTGCATGGTCACGTGATGGTCACGTGATCAAAATTTGGCTGTTTGGCAACTGGCAGGTATTTATGACAGTTGCAGTGTCCTGGAATTATGTGATAATCTTTGGCGACCTGACAAGCAAAATCAAGATTCCCTTAACCAACTGCGTTACTAATTTAACAGCTGCAGGGATTCATTTAACAACTGTGGCAAGAAAGGTTGTAAAATGGGGTTAACTCACTTAAGAACCGTCTTGCTTGGTGACAGAAATTTGGGGCTCAATTGTAGTCATAATTTGAGAACTACCTGTAGTTGTGTAGTTGCCTGGGAAAAGAGATTCATCACAACATGATGTAGAAATTGCAACCAACACAGTATCTCCAATTTCAGGTTCTTTGCATTCATTATGGTTCTTACTACAACAGCAGAGTCAACCAGTGCTATGATAGAGTTTCTTGTACGTGGTTCTGGAGGCAGAAGATAGAACTTTCTCCTCTTGCTATGAAATGGTTTACATCTGGCTAAGACCATTTCCCAATCAATTAATCATATATAACCTATGAGCAAAACTTGATCTTCTCAGTACAAACCATCTGTTCGATTAAAATTCAAGGATATTGAAAAGATCTCCACTGAATCAGAGTAAAAAAACAATGTCTGGTTTAACATTTTGTTCCCCCAGTGAATGTGTCAAGTCTTATAAGAGGTCCACAGCTGGAATATAAATGAATTACTAACGTCTTAGTGGTTTTCTCCAGAAACTTGTATTTAGACATCTACTTCTTCTGAAACTTGGCATGGGGTAAAATTCCTCTGAGGCAGCTGATCTTATTCTGATTCTATCCATTCGCTTTAAAGCCATTCAAGTTGGCTACCAATTCATTTATGATAGTAAATTTCGTTCTTTAACCATGTATTGTGTTAAAAAGTAGTTTTGTTTGTTCTGATTCTGTCATCAATTATCTCCTTTTGATGGCCCAAGATTCTGTATTATGAAAGGAAGAAACTTTTGGCATGTCTCAACAATGGATCATATCATTCCTCTAATACAATCAGGCACGAGATAATCCTTAGAAAACTTATATACCTCGTAAATAATGTTTGGTGAGTTCTATGCAAAGAGATTTTATTATTACAAGAATAGCCATTTTTCATGGTAGAATGTTGCCTGTCTTGAAAGGTCAAATGTAGGCTGAATTATTTTAGCGTTCGCTTTTCTTTATAGCAATATTATTCATGGAACATGAATGGTAGTTCTTGCATCTTTCTTCTTTCCATATATCTCCATTGCTCCATCAATTAAATTCTTTGTTTTAGCAAAGAACATCTCAGAAGCACCACTGTTATTATTTTTAATTAGTAAGTCAGTTTTAATCAATTTAATCCCTAAGATGATTAAATATGTAATCGAAAGCTACTGTATTAAATGCATATTATCTACCTTGTTAATGAAGAAATCTTTGACTATTATTTACTGAAGACAAATAAGCTGACTTGGATCAATAACCTGATTTATAAATAAGGGTACAAGACTCTAAAATCTAAAGATTTTAGAAGTTATCCTAATTCACTTTACGTCCAAATGAGCAAAAATTCCAGACTTTTGTAGAATTCTAGGTAAAACGAAATAGAAATGGAAGGATTTACATTCCTTGCAGACAGCTGGTCATTTGCATTTCTTTAAGTGGTGTGAACTGAAATAAATATGGGTGGCATATAGATGTATGCGTCCTGAAAAAGGGAAGAATTTATTATCAAAACAGATTATTGGATAGTTACATGGGCAGCATTCCCCACCATCCAGTCAGAGCTGAAGATGCTTCTTGGATGAGAAGCGAAACATGTTCCAAGAAAAAAGAAAGTCCAGTTGCTCCCTGAAAAAGCATTTTTGGGATAACCATGACCTAGATGACTGAGGAGACTTTTTGCTATGCAATTTGGGATGGACACCCTTTGAATAGTGTGGGAGTATGAACAGATTTTAAAAATAAATTGCAAACTACAGGAACCATTTGCTCTACTCAGGTGATCCTGAGGACACAGACAAACCTCCAAGTGGCCTCAAGGATTCTCTAAAATGATGCAAATGACCAGCTGTCTGCAAGGAATGTACATCCTTCCATTCCCCACTATTCTGTCAGAGCTGAAGAAGGTTCTTGGATGAGAAGCAAAACGTCTTCAAAGAAAAAACATACACTAAGGTCCAGTTATCTCCTGAAAAAGCACCTCTGGGACAACCATGACCTGGATGATGGAAAATCTCTACAGACTTATGGGCAGCATATCAATTTATAAATAAATAAATTTTAATCCAACCTTTCTTGTCAAGGGGTGGTGGTGGAATTAACCGGTGCCAATTTAGTGCTGACTGTTAATTGATGAGATTCCTGTGTCTTGGCATGAGCAATAATAAATCTGGAGCTTAACATGTGGTCTTGATTCTTCATGCCTAACAGAGATCTACTTATTAGATCTAGTTTTAACTTTAAAATTTAGCATGCTGAAGAATCTACAGAAGTTTCCAGATCCTGCATTATAGGCCATATCCCATTATTTTGACCTGATTCCATTGTTGCTGATGTATCAGAGATTATTATCAGAATTTGGATTCAAAGGAGCCAAATGGGTTTGTTGGATAGGTGTTGAAAAATGAATAAGTTCTGAAATTTTTGATACTGAATCATTGGTCTACGTTTTGGATATGTCTTTTTTATTTTAATTTACCCTGTCTCTGTTGAATGAATACATAAAAGGAATCTTGATCCTGCTGTTTGAATTGTTAATTAGATCTTTCTGTTTTCCAAATACAGCTGATCCAACTGCTCTGGGCTTTCTCATATCTCCATGGTCTCTTCTGCTGCTTCCATCTGGCAGCGTATCGTTTACGAATAAAAATGTTTCTAATCAGGATCTGCAAGCCTTTACCGAACCAGGAACTCTCCAAAATCAGTCACTGTTATCGATTTCTGATGTTGAAAAGGTACAGCATTCTCCCTCCTAATGCATTTCTTTAGACCGCACTTAGAAAAATAAGGAAACAAGGAAAATATAGGGGTTACACCAGGGGTTTTCAAACTGCTTTCAGGCTGTGGAATTTGTTAAAAATTAATTTCTTATAACCCTTGATCAAGATGTAATGCTCTAGTAATAGAAAATTGACTGAGTGTGTGTTAATTTTTTTTGCCATTCGTCAAAAACAGCAACAACAACATGGAACACCAACAAGTTCTCACACAAAACCCAGATGGACAATCCTTCCTCTTCCCTAACTTTTTCTTCTTCTGTTAAGATCTGTTTTATATAGGAGTAGCCATCATACATAAGAGTGAAACTCAAACTCTGAAAACCCTCTTGCATGCTAAGCATCGAGGAGAAATTTGTTTAGTTAATTTTAGACTGTGACCATCTAATATCTCAAATTGAACGAATGCATAAATTAAAAACATGTTATTCAAAATATAATGTCCTTCAAAGGCTGCGGTATAGTTTTCCAACATTGAAAAATGTATTTTAAGAAAATGTCTATAAAATGAACTTATTTATTTTTTTTTTAAACAAATTTTATAAATTTTAAAGACAAACAACACATCATTAACCATTAAGTACATAAAACCTCTTAACATTATAAATTTTTACAAGTCGGATAAAACATTATTTTTATACAACATAATTCTAATTTATCCCATTTCCATATGGACACATAAATATCTTTCAACAAATTTCTCATTATTTCTCTTTACTCTTATTCAATTTCATTTCTTTTCTATATTTATCCATTTTATAGTCATCATATTCATTTCTTTCTGACTTGTTTACAATTATTCTCATCTAACATTCCTCCAAGGTTTTATTCTTTTTTTTTTTTTAAAACACAATACACAAACATAAACAAAACTAAAAGATCTTTTCTGAAGGTTGTCTGATCCCGGGTTAAAACTCTTCACACAGACACAAATTCAAACATCATATTCACCCCATATATCCTTCCATATCTTATTATCATTTTCTTTTTTTATATATATATATAAAAACCATTTTTATCAATTTTATAAAAACAATGCACAAGGAATCAAGGCATAACAGCTTATAAATTCTTTTCTAAGAAAAAATAATAATAAAAAATCAATAGAGCATAACAATTCCAAATTATAGTATCAATACTTTATCTATTTAACTTCATATCTTATCCCTACTTCTCCTTTTCATCCAAATTATTTCTTGTTAATTAAAATTTTATTGCCTTTTATCAATATACAAAATCCAAAAAAAAAAAACCATAACAAAACCTTTATATATCCTTCCATATCTTATTACCATTTTCAATAACATTCTTTGTCTGTTCTATTTCCAACTATCCATTCATCTTTTTTCTTTTACTATACTTCTCCTATACACCAATTGGAGTAACGTCTATAACTCATTACCCTAACTTAAAAGTACTTCGTATAACAAATTTTTCTTGGGATTCTGTTTAAAAGACTCTAAAATTACATAATGAATTTTATACTCTAAATACACATATAAAAACACAAACTTATATACCCTCCAGAATCCCTCTTTTATCCTAAATTAAATTCACCCATTGTCTCTAAATAAACTTTTTTTCTTTAGATCTTGCTTCCCCCCATTAAGGCTTCTCCTCCCCCCCTTTCTCTCTTGCTTATTCTTCTCCTTGCCCTTTTTACCCCTTTGTTTTTTCTCCTCGCTTTTCTTACTCCTTTTCCTTTGCTTTCTAACCTTGCCTCCACCTTTTCGCTCATTTTTCTCTTTTTTGGTTGTTTTTATAATTCTTAAAATCCCCTTTTTCTTATCCTTTTTCTCCTCCTCTCCGGAAGGGACCCATTGTTCATCAAAGATGGCTTCTTCTTCCTCTTCTTCCTTGTCCCAGTCCTTCTGCTGCGTAATCAACTTTTCATAAGTACATAACGCCATTTCTAAGAATTGAAACAAAGCGCCCAAAGTATCTTCCTTTTTATATTTTTGATATTCAGTCTTTAGTTCATCCACAAACAATGCCATTATGAAAAGAGAAACTTTTCCCAAAACAACCACAAGTATTTTTAATCAAAAACAATTCAAAAAAAGTTCCAAAAGTTAATACTTTTCTTCCTTCTTCTCTTTCTCTTTCTGGGGTTAATGTTTAATCAAAGAGGTCCAATTACCATATATCTTTCTTTGGGATTCTAGGCAATCTCCTCCTTTTTCAGCTTCTGCTCCAATTTTTTTTCCTCTCCCTTCCCACTTGCAATGTCAATTTTAAATAATCAGAAATCCATACCTCCAACAAGGGTTTTCCAATTTCTCAAATTTTTCAATGTCCAAGAATCCTTTTGTCCCTTAGCTTCAACTCTCAAAACAATTCACTTTCAATGTCCAATATATCCAAACATTTCTGCTGTTTCCATGGGGTGGGAGAGTGAAAAAATGAACTTATTTATGAAAGCAATGCACAGTTGGCATAATGGTATATACAACACAAAATGCTTGCATAATTGTTTATGCACAATTTCCTAAAACAGGGAACATTTTGCATGTATTTCTTTAGAGAAATATGCAGTTACAGTAAATGCATACAGAATTTAGAACAGATTTTAAAGGGATTTTAAAATCTTTTCATGTTCAACCAAATTTGAGAGAATTACAAAAATAAGAAGCTGAGAAATGTAGGGGCATATACTCTTAAATAAAAATAAAAAATTGAAAGAAATTGAAACTATATAGTGCCCAGAACTACCTTAGGAGACATTTCAAACCAAACAGTAGAAACTTCACAAGTAACCAGGATTTATCTGAAAACATGCCATTTTTATGAAGATCTGTTGACAATTTTGTTACAGCTTTTAATTCTACTTGTGATACAGTTGTAAAGAAAGTTAGATCTGTATTTTGAATAAGAACAATTCACAACCTTTAATCTGTTTCCTTTCACATTATATGACAGTGGGAAGTAGGGTGATATCCATGCCCAAAATTTTCCCATCATTATTTCAAGCTTCAGGATAAAGTGTCAGCCATGTGAGGTTCTCCAGATAAGAAGCACACTAGCTCTAACCTTATTGTAAGGTTACAGTAAGAGAATCTTGCAAATCTGAAAGCAGATTTGTCTCTCCTTGCCTTTACTAGGTAGGATCCCTTCTGAGAAGTTTTCCATACTCCTATTGCTTCCATGGGCTCAGCTGCCTCTTATCTAAATCTTATTTAGTCTGCAGCTTTTCTTTCTATTTCCCAAAGTCATTCCTACACCACTCCTCCTCCTCCTCCTCCTCCTCCTCCTCCTCCTCCTCCTCCTCCTCCTCCTCCTCCTCCTCCTCCTCCTCCTCCTCTTCTTCTTCTTCTTCTTCTTCTTCTTCTTCTTCTTCTTCTTCTTCTTCTTCTTCTTCTTCTCTTCCTCCTTCTCCTTTTTGTCCTCCTCCTCCTTCTTCTCCTTTTCCTCCTTCTCCTTTTCCTTCTCCTCTTCCTCCTTGTGCCATATCCGTCATTGGACATTGGCGATCATGTCAGCGATCCTATTTTTATCAACAGCCGCACGAAATAGTGCTGCTGAGTTTTGTCCAAACCAGTTCCTTAGATTTTGAAACCATGATGTTCTTCTTCTGTCTGGACCTCGTCTGCCTTCAATCTTTCCTTGGAGGATTAAGTGAAGTGTGCCATTTTTTCTTGGGAGTTGCATCACATGTCCAAAATAGTCTAACTTTCAGTTTTTAATGGTTTTGATGATATCCCTTGGCTTTCCCAGGTGGCTTATCACCTCTTCATTTCTGATTGTGTCAACCCAGCTTATACATCACAGCCGCCTGTAAATCCACATTTCAAATGCTTCTAGTCCCGTGATGGTGAACCTATGGCACGTGTGCCAGAAGTGGCATTCAGAGCCATTACTGCCAGCATGTGAGCCCTCATCCAGAGCAGGTCTACTGTGCATGTGCGTGCTGCCCACCCGACAGCTGATTGTCGGGTATCTGGTGCACATGCGTGGGGGCGCGGGGGATGCATGCACAGAGACTCATGGCACGCAGGGGTGTGTGTGTGTGTACATGCACAGAGATGCGTGGCGGGCACCAGGGGGTCACATGCACAGGAGGCAAGGGAAGGGACCCCTTTGCATTGCTTTCTGGGTACTGGCATGCGAGCGCACAAGCACGCATGCAATTATCAGCACAGGAGTGTAAAAAAGTTAGCCGCCACTGTTCTAGACTCTTCAAGTGGCTTTCTCTCAGAGACTAATTCTCCGCTCTGTAGAGCAGGATAGAAAGGATGTAACATACCTTCGTATAGCTCGCACATATACATTTTATCTGTCTTTTTGTACCATCAATGTAGCTTGTGTTTGAAAATCTTTCTCCATTATCTTAATATATGCTGTTATGGAAAAGTAAATTGAATTTAATCGCATGCAGAAAGGTAGTCCTTGAGATAACAGTTCATTTAGTGGCCGTTCAAAGTTACAACAGCACAGAAAAAAGTGACTTATGACAGTTTTTCACACTTAAAGACTGTTGCGATATCCCTATGTTCACATGATTTAAAATCAGATGCTTGGCAACTGACTCATAGTTATGACGGTTGCAGTGTCCTGCAATCAAGTGATTACTTTTCGCGACCTTCTGACAAGCAAAATCATTGGGGAAGCCAGATTCACTTTACAACCATGTTATTAACTTAACAACTGCAATGATTCACTTCACAACAGTGGCAAAAAAGGTCATAAAATGGGACAGAACTCATTTAACAAATGTCTCACTTAGCAACAGAAATTCTGGGCTCAACTGTGGTCATAAATTGAGGACTACCTATATATTATTTATTTAAGATATGTGCTTATATTGTTCTGAGATTTGGGGATCCACATACAAATACATTTAATTAATTAACTAATCATGAAAATGTGTAAATTTGTGTGACAGTATTTGTAAGGCAAGCTTGTCATTTGTAACAAGCAGTACTCATCATATAATTTTTATAAGCTTAGGTCATGGCTAGGATGTGGAACATCCATAATGCAGATTAAGTTCTGTGTTTTTAGTGTGGCTGTTCCACGAGCAACTTAGGCAGATTTTGATAGCCAAGCCATAATTTGATCATTACATGCCAACTAAACCTTTAACTGGGCAAATTACATGTACATTTCCATTCCTTGTCTTTCATTTATTTGCATATTTTTCCACTGAAGTAGAAGTTTCAGGCAAACCCTGGAGTATTTTTTTCTAACACTTTCCCAACAGTTTGCAAATTAAGATAAAATCACTATTCTAAGACATAAATTTTTGTTTTGGCAAAATTAATACTTTATCTTCAAGCAAACTGTATTTTGCACTTTGCTTTTTTTCAGTGAAAAAATAGATTTCAGCAGAAAAATATGCTTATATGTAGATGTGTGTACCCTATACATAGACATGTATACATATGTCTGTGTGTATTTCAATTTTTTATCAAATAATCTTTCAGTAGAAGTCTGCTTTATTTTCAGCTTTTCTCTTGAAATCTGAGCGTGTCCCACAAAAATGCTAGCCACTAAAACCAATTCCCATTTATAATCACCTCCAGAAACACAATGACAGGGTTGCATGAATCTTTTGGTTAGATTCCATCTCCAAACCAAAGAAATTGTGTACTTGGATTTTTTCTGGCAGAATGCCAGTCAGACAAAAGAATGTGTTTTTGGTCACTCTCTAAATTAGAACCGAAAGATAATAGGTTTTAAAATTAGTAAGTTTCTTGCTCCAGAAAAGAGAAATATTTTTTTAAAATGAAAACATTTGTGTAAGAAAGCGTTTTGTGCAGCAGCTGTTTCACATAATCCAATACACATGTAGTTAGAAATCTAGGTGCCTTTTCAGAAACACTCCATTTTTTTTTTTTGTCTATTTCAGCCCTGTCATAAATAAATTCCGTCTTAGAATGTTTGCTACAACATGAATTCCACTGGTATCATTTTGGCTGTGTTGTGTTGCAGGTCCACATTTATTCTCTTGGAATGACCCTTTATTGGGGTGCTGACTATGATGTTCCAGAAAGCCAGGTAAGTAATGGAAAAATAAGACAAGTAGTTTATGATACAGAAACTATGGACCCAATAATGCCTTACTAAGTTAACACATTTTTTTTCCTCCTGTGGTACAAAGCAGCAGATCAGATTACTGAAGAAAAGGAGAAGGTGGAAAAACAACAATTAGTGTTTCTCCTGACCTTTGAACTCTTGAATAGAAATGGGAAGGACTGATTCCAAACCTGGAAAGAAGGATGAGTCTATTAAAGAATAAGAGGAAAGGATTTCTTTAAAAGTGATCTGGCTTCCAAGGAACAAAGAGATTGGAAATATAGCTGTCTAGATGAGCAATACATGATAGGGTGTGCCATTAAGGCAGGAGCTAATCACCTACTTTCAAACTTGACAGTGAAATACAGTATCTAAATTTAAATACTATGCATGCATAAAAATATTCCAAGCTCATAAACATATCAGTTAAGGATACACCCAGAAGGGTTTGAATGAGAAGAATATAAATGTATACATATATTGTGTTTTTCCAGCAGAAAACACAAAGGTCAGTTAGTAATTCCAGAAAAAATATTATGTAGTTCCAATGAGTATGAGAGCTGTCCTTTAATTGTAAACTCAGTTTCCTACAGACATTCCAGGCATTTGCTAAACTGGGGGTGGGCGTGGCCAGCATGTGATGCATCTGGCCGTGGGCCATGAGTTTGACACCCCAGCTTAACAGGTTATGTTCAAAAAGTCCATTAGGGATATTTTTAGTTGGCTTCTTACATGGAATAGCAATTAACCAGGTGGTTAATTTCCACCAATTCTATGGTTCTTGTGAGTTCACAATTGTAAAGGTTAGATTCAGCTAAGATTTATGGATTTTACCTTGCCGTGTTTTTTTGGTTGCTGGTCTTTATGAACTGCCAAGACCCATTGAGGTGAACCTCAAATTAGTTTTCTTCAAGTAAATAATCACCATAAACAGACCCCTTCCTGTCACCTATTCTTACCTAAGCACTTTTTCAGTAGAGACAACTTATACTTTCAGCTGACACTTGACTAAAGGCAAAATACTTTGTGAGAATCAGTGTTGAATTATTATTCAAGAACAGTTTTACTGAAAAATTTGTAACTGGGATTTGCTTAATGGCAAAGTATGTATTTGCACATGGAAATTGCCAAATTCAGTTTCTGGTATCTCAGATTAAAAGAATTAAGTAATAGAAGATAGGAAAGATTCCTGTGTAAAAAATTCTAAGAATTTCTGCTAGTTGTACAGGTCAAGAATAGACAACTTTGTGACTGTTACATGCAACTTTCCTGGTTAAATGCACTGATGTCTAGTACTATAAGTAAACTTTATATATATATAGTGCTTATTAGTCTCTCCACCTGAGCTACAAAAATCTGACACAACATAACAGCAAAACTAGTTTTCTGAATTTCTTTACTTCTGTCTAACAGTCTGATGTATATTTGCAGCTAAGCTATAGTAGCCCTACTCCATCCTTATTTAATAGAATATAAATGACTAATTTTTGGATTTTAATTTTTGTAACAAAAATCTTAGTAATGTACATAAATAGCGCTATTTCAGTGACCGTTGGAACAGATTGATTGATTGATTATATGCTATTAAATCACTGTTACACATAGAAGATGATTAAAACAGAGTGTACATATGGAATTATGACCTTAAATTATAAAAGACAGACTTGGTTAGAAATTATAAACAACTTAGGAGCTAGTTGAACAATAGAATCCATTACCTAGGATAACACTGAATGTGTTCAATGAAACTCATTGAATTTAAAGCTGTTAACTTTTTTAAATACAACTTTCAGTTATGTTGAGAATGGAGAGAGATTTCAAAATTCTCTTAAACTAATTTGGTTGAGTGTTGTCTTCCTCAGTTCGATGACTTCCAGATATCTTGGACTAGATGAGGGAAGTTGAAAACAATATATCTCAGCACACAATTGGGAAGGTTTCGATGAAATATATGAAAGTGAGAAAGAAAATCAGACAAGGAGAGACTAATTGGATTTTTTAAATTATACATGTATTTTTTTTAACTTCAGCCAATCAAACTTGGAGATCATCTGAACAGCATCCTTCTTGGTATGTGTGAAGATACTGTTTATGCTCGTGTGTCTGTACGGACTGTTCTTGATGCCTGCAGTGCTCATATACGGAACAGCAACTGTGCACCTTCTTTCTCATATGTAAAACAGTTAGTCAAACTGGTTCTGGGGAGTGTGCCTGGGGTAAGTATTTACATTTCCTTCTATCTCCTGGATGGAGTTATTGAAAAGTTTGCCTTTCATTCTGAGGATGCTTGACAAAGGGACTTAAATTGGCAAGCCATTAAACTATGGTACAGATAATGAAAACACTGCCAATTAACTTTAAAACCCCTTTCAAGAGCCAAGGTAAATAATTCTAATTAATATGAGCTAGTCCTGTCAACATTCTGACCAAATTCCCTCTTTGTTTATGTTAAGAATCTATCACATTCCATCAGTAGGGTTCACCACTTTAATTTCTTTCAGTTTCTTCTTGAATCTTGCACTTAGTATCTTTTTCCTTTTCTTTTTAATCATACGTTCTGCAAAGACGTGAGATTCTGGGAAAGAACTTGGCAGAAGCTGCGATTAGAGCTCCACCTTTCAGATAAGAGGTTGTTCTTATAGGTTTTGGCTGTGAATCACTGCTGTTCTGCACAACTGGTTTCTCACACCTTTCCAAATCACTCTGCCCTGGAAGTTCACCTGCTCATTTTAGTCTACTGAATGTGTGGTTTCAGGAATGTCCCCAATAATAACAATTTTCTATTAAGTTGTTTGTAGGAGAATGACAGGCAGAGCTTGGAAGTGGAGTTAAGAGAGGAATCAGCCTAGAGTAGGGGTGTCAGACTCAAGGCCCACAGGCCAGATCCAGCCCATGTGGTTGCTTAGACCTGGCCCACAGGGCCACCCTGGAAACAGCAAAGGACCGGCCTGTGGAGCTCCATTTTCACTGGAAAAGCGCTTGGGCCACCACAGGCCCTCCTGACACAAGTTATGTCAAACTGGCCAAGCCCACCCTAGCCATGCCCCCTGGTCCCCCCCACCCCAAGGTAAAATACAACCTTGATGTGTAGCCCTCAATAAAATCAAGTTTGACACACCTGGCCTGGAGTCATTACATTTCCACAAGTGATCTAAATTCAGTCCATCTTGAATTCCATTAACTCTTATCTAGCACCAATTTAGTATTGACCATTAGTTGATGAGATTCTTGGGCATGGGAAATAAATCAGCTTACCCTGTGGTCCTGATTCTTTGCGCCTGACATTAACAAAGCAAATTACACTTGTATGTTCCTGTTATTGATTTAATTTGTTATATTACAGCATGCAATATAAAAACAGTTAAAATGCCCACAATAAAAAGGACACATAATATATTTACATAAATTAAACAAAAGCCACAACATAATGTCATATTAATAAAATAGCTAACAAAATCCCATTCCAGATGGTGCACAGTCTCTCCCCGAGACCATCCAAAAGAATGTAGTTTTTACTACTTTCTGGAGGACCAATCCCAGGGACATCAGACTAGCTTCTAGAGCAGGAGTTTCAAACTCAAGGCCTGCGGGGTGTTTATATCTGGCCTGCAGGGCCACCCTGGAAACAATGAAGGACTGGCCCATGGTGCCTCTGCCAGTAAAAACGGAGCTCGGGAGGGCTGCCAAGCTCCAATTTTCACTGGCAGAGGGTCGCAGGAGGCTGTTGCAGCTGAAAATGGAGGTGTGGAGCTCATTTTCAGTTCCAGAGCACTCGGGCCCCCATAGGCGCCCCTGATATGAGTGACACTGAGCTGGTCACTCCCCCGGCCACGCCCTCCCCCCCAGGTCAAACACAACCCTGATGCGGCCCTCAGTGAAATCGAGTTTGACAGCCCTGTTCTAGAGAGTGACTGTTCCAGTTTTTAGAAGCCAGGATTGAAAACCAGCACCTTCTGTAGCACAAATGGTTTTTACTGGGAGTATCTTTTCAGGTAGTTAGGCTCTGATAGAAGGCAGTCCTTTAAGTGGTGGTCAAAAGCAGCACTTTGGTGGTCAAAAGCAGCACTTTATATTGCATGCTGTAATATAACAAATTAAATCAATAACAGGAACATACAAGTGTGATTTGCTTTGTTAATGTCAGGTGCAAAGAATCAGGACCACAAGGTAATAAGTCAAAAGCAGCACTTTGAATTATACCCAGAAGGTCTGTTTACATAATTCATTGGTTCTCACAGACCTGTTAATTGCTATATAACACTTTCTTTAGATTTATATCTGTAAAAGTCACTGAAGTTAAGTATCCTCTCTTTCAGTTGCATTGGAAACATGCATCTGATATGATCTGATGTATTGCTTTCTGTTGGCTTAATTAGAAAATTAAATTAATTTGATTTCTAAATTAATGTAATTTAGAAACTTGCTCATTCCAAAGTGCAGTCATGGCTCTGGCATTGTAATAGGAAAGTTACATTCTTTGTCACATGGTACACAGAAGCGTGTCATCCTGAGAGTAAACAAAAGTTGTGTCCTTCCAGTATTCAACGTTACCCTTCAGTTTGATTCCTCAATAGCAAATCATAGTTTTTGTTGCTCGATAATTCAATCATCATTTTAATTTAGACTCTATTTTATATTCTGTTTTAAATTCAAATTTTGTCAATTCAGAGTAGAAAGGCAGGGAGTGATTAAATGAATGAACAATAAATAATAGGTGTTAGCTCCAAAGTGTGTTCTTTGCCAGTTTGTTCACTTTTTAACCTTTTTATATTTCTTTCGGAGACTCAGGACAACTTTCTTAGTGGTCTCCTCTTTATGCTCAGTTCTTCAGTCAGAACTGAAGAAGCTTCTTGAATAAGAAGCAAAATGTCTTCAAGGAAAAATAAAGACCAAGTTGTCTTTTGAAAAAGCACATTTGGGATACAATTTAGGGAGGAGTGCAAAAGGAAGGCAGACGGTGGCTAAATTTACTTAAAGGCCTGGTCACACTGCAAGAACTTTGCTATAGCGGTCCTTGAACGGTGAAAAAAAATCATCACCGCTTGTAACCGTTCACCACCGTTTAACAGAAGTTGGCCTCCATTAAGGCAACGCCATATACGCTCGGCCTCCGCTGATGGTTCCTCCTACCGCTCTGAAAGTTTTGAGCTGCACAAAATATTGCGAGCGGTGAGGAGCACACAATTTTCCGCTGCGGCAAAGTTCACCACCGCTCCAACAACGCCCGGTCAAAGTTTGGTGCCGCTCGACGCAAGTTCGTGGACGCTTGGGTCCGCTAGGCCAACGCAGAAATCTTCAACGCTGGGCCACCGCTGTTTTGGAAGCTTTGCCCGGGCGGTGATTAAACGTTGCACTAACTTTGGTGGAGCGGTTGTAAGCGTTTTACGAGCGGACACGGGATTCCTGGAACGGTGTCAGGCGTTGAAGCAGCGATCCATTGCAGTGATGAACTTTGGTTTGGCATTGGTATGGAGGTGTTGGAGCGGAACCAGAATTTGCCTATAAATACGGGGAGAAATGGACCAGTAGCCCTTTTGGAATAGGCCTTGAGTCACAACACCAACAACATCACAACACCATCAGTGTGGTAGTCAAAGAAGTGGTAAAGGCCATCATTGAGGAGTACACAGATGAACTCTTGTTTTGCCCAACAACTGAACAAGGATGGAGAGACCTGGCTGAACAATGATACCAGCGATGGAACTTTCCCCACACAGTTGGTGCCATTGATGGCAAGCACGTGGCATATAAAGCTCCTCCTAACTCTGGCTCAGAATTCTACAACTACAAAGGTTTTTTTTCGTTATTAAGTAAAGTAGTCAAGAATAGTTAAAAAAAATGCTGTTTATTAAAGCTCAAAGCTTTTGAGACCACCCAAACACAAAAGTGCACAACAATAAACAACAAACATCAAAACAGCTGACCAGCTCAACCTTTAAACAAAAATCACATGAAATATCTGAGCAGTCCCTTCAACACATTTCAAACAGTCTCAATTCTCCTCGGTGGTGGCCCTTATCTCTGCAAGTACATCAGCAGTCCTTTGAGATGAGGTGGTGATTGATAAGGGTGGAGCGTTCATCTCCTGCCTCTGGAGGTCCTGGAGAATACCCCCCTCGCTGATGGTGCTCATGTTGGTGTGGTTACTGGAGGAAAGGTTCGGCATGTCTGACAACATGAGGCCTTCGTTGGAGCTCCTTGGAGTGGAGGATGGCTGGCTGACTCCGGGTGTCTGCAATTGCTGGAAGAGCTGAGGCTGATGCTGAGGCTGAGACTGTTGCCGAAAGTGGAAAGGCTCCTGTTGGAAGCCGTGATGCTGAGGCTGGAAGTAATGCGGCTGCTGCTGCTGGTAGAATGTGTGTGTGGGTGAAAGTGCGAATGCTGGACGTGGTGGAGCTGGAGAAATGGGGTGGGACATGGGTCGCTGCGTCTCATGGAGGATGGCCGTCATCCTCTCAACTGTGAGCTGGTACTGGGCCTCAGGTAGCCGTTGGAGAGACTGGGACATGTACGTGATGAAGGGCTGCCTTGCATGACTGATCTCTTGGGCTTGGACCAGTCTCTCCATGAGGGCATTGGTGGCCTTCATACAATCTCTCATCTCCAGCATTGCAGGGGAGTCTTCAGGCTCGCCTTTGGTGGCGCCACGGCGTTGTCTGGTGGTGGTGGAGGTGGGAGCTGGTGAGGGGTTGCCCATGGACTTCGAGACTGCCGCTTGCATATCAATGAGCGAGAGTGAGCCCTCATTCCCTTCCTGTTCCTCGATGTCATGGGAAGGCTGGCGAGAGGTGCTGGGCGACGCCGAGGGCTGGGCTGCTGGAGGCTGGCTGGCTACAGGTTCCGGTGTGAGGAGTATGCTTCTAAGTGGCTGACCTTTCCTGGGCTTCACCTCCTTGTGCAGGAAGGCACAGTTCCTCTGGATGAACAGTTCTCTGTCCGTCAAGTTCGCTGCAGCCTGGCCAGACTTCTTGGTGAGAATCTTAGTGTAGAGGTCCCGGACTGACTTCCACCATGTCCTGAGAGCTTCAGCTCCCTCCTCAATGTCCAGCTCTCTTGCCTTCCTGGTCCAAAGCTCCGTCTTCTTCTTTGTATCCTTGTAGTCGGTGGCCCCCTTCCTCCAAATAAATTCGTGCTCCCGGATCCACTCGATGAGTTGCTCCTGAGTGTCATCGTCGAGCAGGAGGGCCTTGCGGCGAGACTTCTTCTGAGGCTGACGCTGTTCATCGTTCTTCTCCAAGTATGGGTGCTGAGAGTCAGAGTCTGAAAAATATAGCAATTGAATAAAAATAATATTAATAAATAAATAAATTAAACATATATTATTTAGATCAACTTGTATTGATTACGTAATCGAATATCCTTCGGATCACCTAATTCATCCGACTTGACGAATAGAGGGGTTTCGTAATGTAGTCACATTTTATGCACACATCTTTGTTAAATTTTCATTGAGAAAATAGTTGTTCTCCTGATAACAAACAATAACATTCAAACATTGTAATGGATGGAATTATCGTCACCCGCAGTCCTTGTTGCTAGGTCAGACAAGCTACAATGTTTGTCCGACTTGGCAACACTAATGTATGCAATTCGCCTTCTAACTATTGTGATGTGGTTGTCTTTTGACAGGTGAATACATATTTTGTCTTGGGGGAAACATGAATAAATTTGACTACATTACAAAACTCCTCTATTGAAAGTCTAGTTTTTCATTGCATTCATCACACTATAATTACCTTCAGCAGCAGCACGGCCCTCCTCAGGTTGGTCATCACCAGGGGGTAGCTCCTCACCATCAGGCTGGTCCTGTGTCAGGGCCTCCTGGGGCTCATCATCAGAGTCTGCAAAATATACAACATGAATAATAAATGAGCAATGACAATTAACGTGAAAGAAAGATTATGGTTATTATTATTATTATCATCATAATTATATTAAATTTCATACATTTTCATTGGTGATTACCTTCATCAGCAGCTGCCCCTGCCTGGGCGATGGTAGCAATGGTTGTGGCTGTGTTAGCAGTGGCTGTGCTAGCAGTGGCTTCTGGTGTGGCCTGACTGGTCTCTGCAAAATATAACAATGGAATAATAAATTAAAGAGAATGGTTGAAGTTTCAAATTTTTCTTGACGCAACCAGTGGGCCACATATATTTACCTGACTCCACTGCTGCCTGCATCTTCTTGGAGGCTGCTGCCTTTCCTCCTCCAGCCTTCCTCTTCTTTTGTCCACGTCCCATGATGAACTTCTATCAAAACTCTTTGAGAACTTCCGTACAGCTCCGTACGGTAGTCCAAAGCGGCATGTCGCAATTACTTCAAACCCCCGCCGAGCCAACGCACGCATGCGCAGAACAACGCTTTATCAACGCTCGCATCACCGCTAAACCAACGTTCCCTACCATTAAACCAACGCTAAAGCAACGCCGGCTTCAGCGGTGCACCGCTAAGGCAACGCCCGTGTTTTCGAATTTTTTTCCAATTTTGTGCACGGTGACGAGCGGTGTCGAAATTTGTCCCCCTCTTCCTACCGTTCAAGGACCGCTGTAGCAAAGTTCTTGCAGTGTGACCAGGCCTTAAGCTAAGCAACAAACCAGGCTCACTGGTTGAAGCAAACCATAGGTCAGGAAAAATTATTCTGTTGCACAAGCCATGATGGCTAAGGCACTGCACAAATCATATACCTGTGGATATGTGGATACTGAAGAATAGTTTCATTAGGCTACCTGAGTTTTAACCGTTTTAAGCAGCAAGAATCTTCAAACTTGACAAGTTTATGACATGTAGACTTCATCCCCCAGAATTCCTGAGCTAACATGACTGGAGGAGGAATTCTGGGAGTTGAAGTCCACAGTCTTAAAGCTGTCAAGTTTGAAGACCCCTGGTTTTAAGTTTCGACTTTCAGTGGATGGAAGAGGGTTTGTCTATTGAGTTTATGCTAGTCTGGCTTTTTCAGTTCTTCATTTTCTTCCTTTTTTTGTTGCAATAGGTAGACCAGCTTTCTTGCACAGGTGAGAAAAAGCTTCACACAGACAAGAGCCAGGCCATTCGAGAGAGGCTGAGAGGAAAACGACTTCCCACAGGTAAAGGTTTATTTACAAAAGAAGGAAACATTAATGGAGTGTAAATATGGTTGATATTTAATCTTCCGCCTCCCAGATTAATCCCATTAAAATAGCAGAGCTCCTCCTTATGTTATAACCAGCATCCTAATAAATGGCCTGATGATACAGTAACAATCTGAACATAAAGGAAAGTAGGAACCATGAGTTGCGAAGAATTGGCCATAAATTGTTTTTCAGGGAGATAGCTTAGGAACAAAATAGATGAGATTTTTTTCTGATATGTTTTCTTAAGATAAAAATGGCCTGTGGAAAAGACAAGATAACCTTTTCTTTCACAGTTAAAAAGGTAAATGATGCCACCCATGTCCAATTCCAGGGGGGCAAATAATTAATAGAAAGAAAGAATGAACATAAAAAGCAGGTAGAAAATTCTAGGGTTTTTTCAATTCTACTCTATTGCAATATATGTTGTTGCTACTCCATTCTTATTCTTTTGTATACCACCTGGAGCCACTTGGGTGAGATAGAAATGTAATGAATTCGTCTTTGGTGTAGCTTCATGGAGATCCATTATTTGCCTAAAACAGCTGTTGTGTTAATTTTTAACGTAGCAAAAGCAACTTATTAAGAATATAGCTTTTGCTGTTTTCTTGAATTTTTAGTGGCATCTTCCTTTACAGGCTAACTTAAGATGCAGAGTCATATAGCTTCTACTATCCATATCCTCAATAGCCATTTGATAATGTTTTCTTTTTATCTTCATATCCCCCAACCCCAAAATATTGAGAATATTTTTTAACCCTGAATTTGTAGTAATATGAATCTTCACTCTAAAGCTACATAAAAGGAAAATCAAACGAATTGCTTACTTACTCATACCACCTATTTCCTTCATATTTTATATATTGATTTGGATATCTATCATCTATCTATCTATCTATCTATCTATCTATCTATCTATCTATCTATCTATCTATCATAATGTAACAAGACTTTAAGATAAATTAAAATGGCATGTCCTAAATCACTATTTCCCAAACTTGCAATTCTTTTTTTTTTTAAACAAATTTTATTAATTTTACAAACACAATACACAAAACATAAACTAAAACATCTTTTCTGAAGGCTGCCTGATCCCAGGTTAAAACTCTTCACACAGACACAAATTCAAACATCATATTCATTTTATATATCCTTCCATATCTTGTTATCATTTTCTTTTCTTTTTTTTTTATAAACCAATTTTATTAATTTTACAAAAACAGTGCACAAACAATCAAAGCATAACAGCTTATAACCATTTTCAATAACATTCTTGGTCTGTTCTATTTCCAACTATCCATTCATCTTTTTTCTTTTACTATACTTCTCCTATACACTATTTGGAGTGACGCCTTTACCCTAACTTAAAAGTACTTCATATAACACTTAATTTATCTTGGGATTCTGTTTAATAAATTCTAAATTTACACAATAAATTTTATACTCTAAATACACATATAAAAACACAATCTCATATACCTTCCAGAATCTCCCTTTTATCCTTAATTAGATTCACCCATTGTCTCTAAATAAGCTTTTTTTCTTCAGATCTTGCTTCCCACCATTGAGGCTTCTCCTCCCCCCCCCTTTCTCTCTTGCTTATCCTTCTCCTTGCCCTTTTTACCCCTTTGTCTCTCCTCTTTCCTTTTCTTACTCCCTTTCCTTTGCTTTCTAACCTTGCATCCACCTTTCCTCTCATTTTTCTTTTTTTTGGTTGTTTTTTCAAACCTTAAAATCCCCTTTTTCTTATCCTCTTTCTCCTCCTCCCCGGAAAAAACCCATTGTTCATCAAAGATGGCTTCTTGTTCCTCTTCTTCTTTGTCCCAGTCATTCTGCTGCGTAATCAATTTTTCATAAGTACCTAACGCCATTTCTAAAAATTGAAATGAAGTGCCCAAAGTATCTTTTCCATCTTGTTCTTCCTTTTTATATTTTTGATATTCAATCTTTAGTTCATCCACAAGCGATGCCATCCTGAAAAGAAAAACTTTCCCCAAAACAACCATCCAAGTATTTTTAGTCAAAAGTAATTCAAAAAGAAAGTTCCAAAAGTTAATACTTTTCTTCCTTCTTCTATTTCTCTTTCTGGGGTTACTGTTTAATCAAAGAGGTCCAATTACCATATTTCTTTTTTTAGTATTCTTGGCAATCTCCTCCTTTTTCCACTTCTGCTCCAATATTTTTCCGCTCCCTTCCCACTTGCAACATCAATTTTTAAATGATCAGAAATCCATACCTCTAATAAAGGTTTTCCAATTTCTTAAATTTTTAAGTCCAATGTCCAAGCAACTTTCAGAATATTTCACCTTCAGTGCCCAAACAAATTTCAAATCATCTTCTCCTTTTTTCATGGGGTGGGAGAGTGAAGAAAAAAAAAGTTCCCTTTAACAGCTTCTCCGCTGCTTTCGATCTTCTTAGGGATACATTGTATCCTCCAGCAATTCAGACAGTTCAGTTCCAGCGAATTTAAAGGATGTTGATTGACCGGGCTCAGCCAGCACTTTCACTTTTCTTGCTTCCTCCAACACGATCTTACCCGGTTGCAGACTTCTTCGTGGCGGCCATTGCTGACTGCCGCTCCACCACCTTGGGAAAAAGGGGTTTTTCCGGATGAGGAGGGGGTCTGCGACACCCCCAACCCCCTGTCCAGCTCCCCTCTCTCTTTGGCTGTCCCTACAGGGCAGCCATATCCTCCTGACCCATTTGGATCGGGGGTACCTCGGCGGCTAGCACAGCAGGAATCGTGAGCGGTCGCGAATTCCTGCTGCCCCGAAGCCACGCAAAAACCGGAAAAACCCCAAACTTGCAATTCTTAAGAAGTGTGGAATTCAACTTCCAATACTTCCCTAGCCAGCATGTTTTTTCTGAAGAAAATAAAAAAGAATCAATATAAATAATTTTCATGAGCTGAAAGTGGAAAATGCTGAAATGTTAGCAGAGACAAACTTGATAACTTTCATTAACTTCATTGTGATTAGTCTAATGAAATTGAGAATATGAGGGTTTTTTTTATCATTAGTTGTTGCTAACCTGTAATGTAATTTATTAAGTGTTAGATAACAGCCTCAGCTGTTGATGGGTTTCCCAGCTGAGACATTATCAATAAAGCTATATTTGTCTCTTGGGCAGAATTTAATTTTGTCCTTCTAATGTATCCTTGGACTCTTTCCTATTTGGTGCAATATGAAAATGAGCAGATTCTATTTCTCTGAAACACTATTTATTATGAAGAAACCTTCAGAATGAGATTAGGAATGCCAGGTGCAATGTGGTACTGCTTGAATAAATTCAAATGTGAGCTGGTCCATTTAAATACTTTGTGGAAAACTTTGATACTTTAATGTTGACATTAAAAGATCAAGAAGCAAAGCAAAAAAAGTTGAATTGGTGCACAGGTTGTTTTCTGGAAGGAAAGAAGGAAGGAAGGAAGGAAGGAAGGAAGGAAGGAAGGAAGGAAGGAAGGAAGGAAGGAAGGATTTAGCATTTAACATTCAGCATTTTAAAGCCTGTGTTCATTTAGCATTTTAAAGCCTGTGTTTTAAAGCCTGTGTTCTTCATGATAAAAACATGATAAAAATGTCATAATTAAAGAAAATATTATTTTAGATGCTACAGATGAACAGAAGCAATGTAATTTCTTTTGAATGCACACATTTATTTTCACTGTTTTGATATTCAGCTGGTTAGAACCTAACTTAACTAAAAAGAAAACCTACCTTTAAGAGGAGTGTGTATTCAATCCAATTCTAGAAAAAATGACAATTAAGAAAGGTTTAACTATAGCCATATCGAAAAGAGATATTCTTCTCATTCTCATTCCAGGAAGAATGACTGATGCACCAGCTGGTTACCTGGCCCCACTTTCTCAGCAAACCATGCTTAACAAAGGGCTTAGTAAGTCATTGGAGTTCTTGTCAACCAGCAACTCACGTGGTGAAAAGGAATTTTCTCAAAATATTGCCTCTGATAATAATTCTGTCCATGAAGACAGTGCAGATAGTTGCTGTCCTTACCGAGTCAGAGCTTCCAACCAGGAAAAGAAAGCCAACAGTGATCCCAAACGCAAAGTATGGGCTTCTTCCTCTGATTTGTTGTGCGCAACTCACAAAGTCACAGAAGGGGACTATATCACAGATTCTCATAAGCACCATCATCAAGGCAGAACCATTTCAGGGCGGACTTCAGGAGCTCCCATAAACAAAGAAGGCAGATATTCTGATGGGAGCATAGCCCTTGATATATTTGGCCCTCAAAAACTTGACCAAATGCTTCATGTATCAGAGACCTCAACATCGGCAGCCTTATTATGTGCCTTTGACAGGATCAAAGAGAAGCAGAAGAAATTGCAGTTGCTGAGAGAAGCCATGAATGTAGAAGGTCGGTAGATTTTTCTGGATATTATAGTTGACATGTGGTATCCTTCACATTGTGAAAATGACATTTGTTTGTGTGAGAGACATTTCCTATATTACATATTTGGTACTAGAAAAGGTAAAGGTTTCGTCTATCCAGTTGTTTCCCGGCTGGTGCTCATCTCCATTTCTTAGTCAAGGGAAGCAGAAGCAGAAATTTCCTGTCATTCTGACATCAGCATCTGATATTAAAAGTGCAGTTAGTTTTACAATGACCTAAACTTTATTTAAAACAACCGCAAGAACAATTTCTGTTACAGCATTCTCAATAAAAAAAAGATCGGCTTGTATTGTTTCAGATGGATCCCAAAGCATAATTGTACAAAATTCAAGTGTTTCCATTCTTACAAAGCAACATGTTGAAGCCAGAAATAAAAATGTAATAATTATCTTCTATAATACTTCTGTTCTATAAGGTTATCATAGAGAGCTACCTCAGAAGCTAAATTCAGCCCACAGAGATTCAAAAATGATCATGTTTTCATTGATTAACTTAACCTCGATGTCTTCAATGACTTCTCCCGCATAATTCTATGTTTATCTGCAACCACATGCCTCTCAGGTTGACCATCCCATGTTCTGATAAATGAATACATAAATAAAACCTGATGAGTGTTGCTTGTTTCCATTGCCTATCCTCGTTCAGGGATAGTAGGTAGAGCTTGATGTTCTCAGAGTTAAGTCAATGCTGCAATATCACCATCTTCTTTGTATCGTGATAATAATTTGAGACACATCGTATATTAGATCCAGGATTTAGCTAAACAGGATGCAGAAGTTGTCATTACTGTGCTAATTACCTCTTCTGAATCTTTCATGCAAGCTTCACAATGCCCAATTACATCTGTAATTGCTATCTTTCTATATGAAAATAATTCATGGTTAAACTTATAACATTATAATAATTACTTCTTTACAGCAGGGAATAATAAACAACTATTACTTTTTTAGTCTAACCATTCCCTGATCTTCACCAATAATTTAAATGTTTTAATTCTGTTTTATTTTAGAAGATAAATTCTCGGTTTCACAACAAGTTTGTGGGTTTTTTTGCATGAGCAAACTTGACACTATATATTGCTTACCAAGCAATATTTTTTCTCATTAAATCCAGTGATTATTAGATCTGATTTAATGTGGTTTGGGCAGCTGTAACTTCAGACTTGGAATGTAATATATGGCTTACTGAACAAGCTGGCAAGATTGGAGGCTGTTGCTTCAGTTGTGTGGGAAGGATTTGGTTTGAGAGAAGAGAAGAACCTATCATAGTTCCACATCTCAGAAATTTTATATGATTTTGGCCCCCTTGTTAATATGACATTTTAGAATGAATTTTTATAATATTATAAATAACTTTATAACATTTAAAAATAACATCATTACTATGTTTTATAAACACATTTTTCTTCTTCCAGAATGTAAATAAACAAATGATTTAAAGCTTCATTAACTTAGCTATAAAGGAAATACATCCAAATTACAGTCAAAAAGAACCATTCTTCAAATTTGTTAGACTTGGATTGTAGACTGAGGATCCAGATGGATTTGAAATGGGATTTTGCAATTAATTATAAGAATCCCTCCCATGGGAAAATGTTTTTGTTTTGAATTCTTAGAAGTAACATAAGATTTTAAAAATTGGACATTGAAGAGAAGTAGAAGTAAACTAAAAGCCATAATTAAAGAACACTTAAATTTGGACATATTGAAAGATATTTCTGAACCATGGACCTACAAGTTAATTTTAAAGAGCCTACCTCTCTAGATAGACTGTGTTTAAAAGATGTTATAGAAATAGGGATAAGTATTACCTGACAAGATTTAAAATGGATTTAAATATGACTGGCTAGAAGAGTGACATACAAAATAAATTGGCTAAAGTCTTAATAATTAATATACATATGATAAACCAAGAGAATGACCAGGGTAATTTTTATATTCATACTTCATATATGATTTACAACAGAGGCTTGTTAAAACTTTGAGGAATTTTGTGAGAAGAAGAAACAAAAAAAATTGAAAAGAAAATCGAGGACATTATTTGAAGGGAGTAAAAATCAAAATTGTTAGAAATAAAAGGACGAAATATAAAGTTGGTTTATTTGAAAAATTGAAATATATACTTGGTTGTCTCTGGTAACCCATAATGTACCGTACTTTTGCTGATATCAGGACTGAAATGATAAGGTTTTTAGAATTTGTTTATAGATAAGAGATAGAATATGGGAAGAATAAATCATTGCTATATTTTAAGAGAAATTGTTTATACTTGTTTCAACGAAGGCAAAAAATAATTATTTATTTTTCTTTACTATTTTTTTTATTTTTTGCACATCCTATATTTTTTTCTTCCTTTTCAGTTTATATTTATTTTTAATTGTTTCAATTGTAATTTTAAATACAATTACTATAAAAAGAAAGTGAGGGAAGGGATAAACATTTTTGCAAAGGATCTTTCCATTCCTTCGTTATTTCTAAGTGCCTCTGAACCTAAAATTCTAGTTCTAATCAGGTTTGAGAATGCATTATCAGTTCCTAAGGCTTCTGAAAATTGATTAACTTTATAGGTAGGCAGCCTATATCACAAATTATTTTTTTACAGAAAAATATTTTTTCCATCAAAGACACTCATTTAGCACATGGCAGAAATCATAATTTGCATTTACAAACATAATGTTAGGGATACCAATTTGGGCCAATGTTCCTTCCTAGTTTTCATTTAACTAGATAGTGAAATGCAGACATTATTTATGAAAAGGTCACTCTGGGAAATATCTCCCATTTTGTACAGTGCATTATAACCCATGGAGTTCAGAAACAATTTTCAGCACCACTAATAATGGGATGTACAATGCAACCCTCTACCTACCAGGAAAAAATATGCACTCCTGTTATGGAAGAAAGTCAGTGACTGCATTAAACCCTGGATAAGCTTTGTTCTCTTCTGTTTCTTTAAAATTCTTTCAGAGCACGTACGGAAATATAAATCTCACCATAGTGATGTATGCAGCACTGACAGTGAGGGCCAATCATTCATTTCTTCTGAGACAGATTTTAGACAAGGTAAGAATTATGTGGTAATTGGCCTTCAGTTGGTAGACTATCTGTGCTAGAAATGAGGCTCCATTGCCATCGGTGATGCTGGCAGTATTATTTTTTTTCATCTCTAAAGACGGTTTTCCATGGTTGCTGCTTAAGAATGGATGTAGATAGATAGTATATAGATAGTACTCAGGCAGAAAGAGAAAAAATTAAATTGTTCTTTTGTCTTTCTCAAGCCATGCTTAATATTTTGGGGAATCTGAGATTGGCAGTAGATTGAATGATAACACAAATGTGAGGCTTCATTGTTATTATTTTATTTTTATACTGCTATTTCTTCTGGACGAGATCAGACCAATTTACAAGAAAGGAATACCAGTAGGGCTAAATCAAATTGTCATGATAAAATCAACAATTCTTAAAAATGATAACTTCAAAAAATACAGCTCTGTGATTTAAAAAAATCTGTCAGCGGGAAATCTAAAATATAATCATCTTTTAACAATCCCATAATCCCTTGCGGTGTGGAGTCTTGGCAAATGAACGGAGCTAAGTGTTTATTGGACAGATGCCCTTCCTGTCATCAATGCAGAGTTTTGTTCAGTAGAGATATTTCCACTGTGCGCAGAGAAAGAAATATCTGCCTCTACCTAGGATCAAACTCGCACCCTCCTGATTATAAGGCAAGAGCTCCACTTCTAGGTCACCATACCACTAGGAAATCTAAAATATAATCTGGTCCTTAAATTGACTGGTCTCCTATAAATATCTGGGCAGAGATGAAAGTGAAATTGCTAGGCAACTGTCCCCTGATGTACTGGCATTGAAAAGGCTTTCCCATCTGATCTTGCCTCCCATCTACTGGAGGATGATGTTTTATATATCCTAAAGCTCTAGCATATGAACTGCTTTAACTTTCGCCTGTTAGCTTGCAAACAGACTATCCAGTGCTTTCAGTCATTTAGCCACCTCACTTCACAGAAGACCAATTATGTTCTGCCCTTGTGAATCATCTTCAAGGGCTGCCTCCTGCAGAGTGCATTGCTGTTCTGTTCTGACCCTGAGGATTAGATCATGGATTACTGAGGCTGCAGGTAAAAATCAAGAGCATCCCCAGGTACAAAATTCTCATCTATTAAAGCACTGTGCCTTAATCTTAGCAACTTTAAGGTGGTGTGGTCTCCAACTCTCAGAATTTCTAGCCAGCATGCTGAGAAGAATTATTAGAGTATTAGAAGACAGAATGGTGAAGTTGCTCTCTGTTGCCATCTCCAGCAACTCCAAGAATGCTTTCCTTCATCACTTTCTTCACCCTATTTTGAATAGATAGACATAATTTCAAATGAAATGTTGCAACTATGTTGTTTTCTAAGAATATCTACACATACAATATAGTGTGCATCTTCACAATATTCATTGAAAATGAATACGATTCTGGAAGCTAGCCTTTTGAAGCATGACCTTTTGAAGCCTGAGCCCTGCTACCTGCAATTTGGCAGTTCAAATCTCACCAGACTCAAAGTTGACTCAGCCTTCCATCCTTCCGAGGTCAGTAAAATGAGGACCCAGATTGTTGGGGGAAATATGCTGACTCTATAAACCGCTTAGAGAGGTCTGTAAAGCACTTGTTCTGACCCAAACCTTGTTCCAAGGAAACAAACACGACACAGAGGTAACAGCAAAACCTTTTAATGATTCTTTACGAATTCCGTTCCTTCATGGTTAAAAGGCTGTTTCAAATGAATTGATAAGAACGAGCCTTACCAAGGTTGTGCAAGGCTGTCAAGAACGCTAGATAAAGTTACTAAGAAATATTTCCAACACAAAGAGTCTCCAAACACCAATCAACATATTCCGAACTTCCACAAGACTTGAGTGCAAAAACTTCTTTGTTTCCTGTTTCTCAGCTGGCTTTTATCTCTTAACGGAGGGGCCATTACCTTACTCCCAAGTCACCTGTGCTGCTGCAGATGCTCTTTCCTTCGAGCAGCCCTGCGCGCGCCCTGTGCTGGGCACATGCTCCTCGGGGACCTCTTCATCACTGCTGCCAGCCTCCACAATCTTCAAAGGCAGCATTCCACTCCCTGATAGTCCTGGCCCTATCCCTGCATCACACGCAGGCCCCTTGTCTGAATCCTCACTCTCCGAGACCTCAGCCTTCTGTACTTGCTGCCAGAGAACCATAACAGCACTGTAAAGTGGTATATAAGCCAAAGTGCTATTGCTATTTCCCTATTTTTCCCTTTTATTAAAATAAAATAAAAATTATGAAAACATAAAAGTTACTGGTGCCAAAAAAGGTATTCATGGGTATTTTGATGGACATGAGTGCCATGTTACCAATATCTATTGGATACTACATACTATTATTGGACAAAATTCTTGTAAATCTGCTGCAGAGATCTTTTAAGATCTACGAAAGGCTATAACTCTGTTTCCTTATTACTCTTTTCCTAGAATTTTGTTTGTTTGTTTCTTGAGATAAACAGTGTCCCATCCAGAAGTGCAGTTAGCCCACATTTCAATGTTTCTTGGTTAATAAAGTTTCTGTTTCCATAGAAAAAGAGAGAATATTTCTAAGAACCACCAGATTTTTTTTTATCTTGCCACTGTGGACATAACAGTGTGAGTGGTCCCTTCAAAAGTAACTTTTTTCATCAGTGAATATTTATGTGCCAATAAAATATCCTCATCCAGCCTTAAATCATGATTTTTCTTCTTTTTCAAGTGCCAGTGAGAAGGTATGAAGCTCTGAAAGATGAGTCCAGTGGTTCTTCCTTAAGAATAGATGATACCTCTTCATCAGGTCAAAAACCAGGACAAAGATCAAGGTAAAAAAAGAAAAGATGCAGAGTTAAAATGTTAACAGTTCATCTCCCGATCTACCAGTATGGTTCGTAATTGAATACCTTCATATAAATAACCAAACTCTTCGAAAAAAGCTACTTAGATATTTATCCAAAAGAAGGATGATTTCCCTCTCAAAAGAAGGTGGATTTAAGCCAATCATTCACTTTCCCTAGCTGATCTTCCCAATATTTCCAACTCCAGCTGAAGCCAATTCTGAAAACCGTCCCTTCCCCCAAATGTTAGCAAAAACCAGGAAGAGCAGCTCCCAGCATGCACACATGCACCGGCCACCTGGTCTTTTAGCTTCTAACATGCATGTGCATGCGAAGACCAGCTGGCCGTCACATGCATGTACTTTAGAAACCGGAAGACCAGGTGGCTGGCCAGTTTCTCTTGGCACATGCATGCACACCAGCCACCTGGTCTTCACGTGCATACAGGCCATCTGGTCTTCATGCACACATACATGTTAGAAACCGGAAGACCAGGTGGCTGGCTGGTTTGTAATGCACATGCACGCTGGGAGGCTGGTCTTCACATGGACACACATGCCAGCCAGGTAATCTTTGCGCATGCATGCATGTTAGAAATGGGAAGATCAGATGGCCTGTGCGCTCCAGGAGCTGCTCTTCCATTTCAAGTGCAAAGACCAGCTGGCCAGTGCGCATGCGCATATAAAGACCAGCTGGCCAGCACATGCCAGAACCTGGAAGAGCAATGGTTGACAGCTGGTGTGCCTGGAGAGATGGCTCTGCATGTTACTTCTGGGTAAAGGTCATTCTATATAATAATTGACTAATGGGTTGCTTCAAGCAAGTCCAATTTGCATTCCTAATATTTAAGACTGATTGCAGATCTTGCTTGTTGTAGAATGGAGAGTAAGCAGAAGAACCCAGCCTTTTCTATTATGCACAGTTTCCATGTGGAACTCTTATTGCTTCTTGCTATCCAGTCTTTAGTTGAGGATATACTATACATTATTAGCCTATGAGAGATATGCAAATAGTTTGCTTTGGGCAGTAAAGAGAAAGAAGAAAAACAGGAGCCAGAATGCGTTTGGACTGAGACTGAGAGATGCCAGTTCAAGTCCATCCACAATCCCCATCACGTCCTGCAAGGCTTGCAAACTCAGGAAAAAGAACCTCATGGATTTCCTGCATAACTTATCCCTGTAATTAAGGCAGAATTCTTCTAACTCTTTCTTATTCTTTCCTCACCCCTTCGGACTTAAACATCTCATACAATATGTAATGACCTTGTTTCCTCCCTTAACTGTCTTGCTGTTTCTCTCTGGTCCTGAGATCCATAGGGGGGGACGGCCCCCCCAACTTTTTGGGCACCAGGGACTGATTCCCTGGAGAGAGGTTTTTCCATGGACCAGAGGGGGCATGGTTTCAAATGCTGCCTGCATCCCATGGATGGGTCATACTGGGAACAGGTTCCTCAGGGTCCTCTGCTTTGCTACTGCACCCCACTCTCAGATGGTCCTGGCCCCATCTCTGCATCGGATGCAGGACCCTCGTCCCAAGTCCTCACCAGACTCCCTGACTGATTCTCTTTCGTCCTCACTGTCCGATACCTCTGCCGTCTGCACCATCTGCCGGCAAACCACAACAGGAATCTTACAACCTGGCAACTGTAGATACAGTTGCCAGATATCTTTACGCCCTTTCTTGCTACAGTTGCCAGGTATCCAAATTTTTATCATGTGACCATGGGGATGCTGCAATGGTCGTAAGTATGAAAAATAGTCATAGGTCACTTTTTTTAATGACTTACGATCTTCGAATGGTTATAAGCTGAGGACTATGTTGCTGGAAGCTGCTGGAAGAAAGATGGAATATACACATAGCAAAGAAATATATTCAATATTTGATATTGATATAGTCTATAACAGTACTAGATTGGTTTGTAGTCCGCCACAGAAAGGTATGAATTTCTTTCAGGATTCCAGGCAGGAGATTCTACCAGACAAATGTGTTATATTTCCCAACTTTTTTCATGGTTAAGAAATGTGTCTCGCTATCTCTCCTGCATTGGCTCTGCTCAGACTTGAAGTGCTCCTTGTTCCGCCAGTCTGAGGTAGAGACTAAGGCAGAAATATTTGTGACTCATTCCCTAAGAAATGTGTGGGAGCACAAGGATTTGTCTGCAACAGAATAGAGAACATTTATTCAGCCTACTTCCCTTCCTCTCAACCCCTACAATGAATACCCTTGCCAGATGACAGAAATAAAATACATGCCTGGAATGGGGAGGGCATTCCCAGGAGCCATAGATCACCTGTCCCAAATAGAGGTGAGCTAGGACCAATCTACCCTATGATAATTGCTCTGTCACAGCTTATTCACTCTGTTCCTTGCCAGCTTCTCTTCAAATCTGCAGTGCTGTCAGGCTCCTGCTGTCAGGACTGCCTTTGCATTTGAACCTTGAATTGGAAGCTTTGGGTTTCGAGCCAAGTCAAAATAAAAGTAAGATCCTAATTATGAATGCACACTCACAGTTTTGCGTGCAGTGTTGTTCCTAAAAGTTTTTGAGTACCCAATGCAAATTTACATCCATTGCCAAGGTTGCTTCTGAAATGAGGCTTTATTTCTAGAGCCCTCTCTGCAAACAAGACCATTTACCAATCTGAAATTTCGTACCATATTCCTGGCTCCTGTGACACACTATAGGATTCCTGCAAGTCTTCCAAAATGAGCCAGTTAATTTCCAGTTCTGCTCACGCTCTTAAGGAAACACCCGAGAGATAGTTTTGCTACAATTCCTATGGAGCTTTAGGATAGGTCATTTGTACATGTAGTTCTTGATTTACGGCCACAATTGAGCCCAAGATTTATGTTGCTAAGCGAAACATTTGTTAAGTGAGTTTTGCCCCGTTTTACAATCTTCCTTGCCACAGTTGTTAAGTGAACCGTTGTAGTGGGTTAAGTTAGTAACGTGGTTGTGAAGTGAATCTGGCTTCTCTTTTGACTTTGCTGATTGGAAAATCACAAAAGTTGATCGCATGACACACACACACACACACACACACACACACACGGGAACTTTGCAACTGTCATAAATGTGGGTCAGTTGCCAACTGTCTGAATTTTGATCATGTGACCATGGGGGGAGGCTTCAACTGTCATAAATATGAAAAATGGCCATAAGTCAGTTTTCTCAGTGCTGTTGAACGATCTCTGAATGAACTGTTGTAAGTCGAAGACTATCTGTATTGGTAAAAGTTCCTATTTCCCTCTGTAATTCCCACATTCCATTTGTCCTGAAGTTATGGGTCAGTAGCATCTTTCCACCACTTCCCCATGCTTTCAGAGACTTTGGGAGTCAGTCTTTGCGTGGTCCTGCAAAAAAAAACAAGACAGAAAAGTGTTGGCAAGGACAGAGGACAAGTTGTATGCTAGTTGTGGCCTTGGTTTTTTGCTTCCTCAGCGGGCAGCAGAGTAGAGTTTCTGTTCTCTTTCTCGGTTCTTCTCAGTCCTAGAGAGGGTTGGTGAAGAATCTCAGAAAACATAGCAAAGGTTCTACCAAGTGAGAAGTCAGCATCAACAATTATGTGGATGTGACATAGATATCATTATTGAAAGGATGTCAGATATTCATCCAGTGTTCTGATATCTCAGGGGCTGCCCCAAAGAAGAGGGAGTCAAGCTATTCTCCAAAGCACCTGAGGGCAGGAAAAGAAGCAATGGATGGAAACTAATCAAAGAAAGAACCAAGGAGAAATTTCCTGATAGTGGGAATAATTAATCAGTGGAACAACTTGCCTCCAGCAATTGTGAATGCAACTCTGGAAGTTTTTAAGAAGAGATTGGACAATCATTGGTCTGAAATGGTATAAGGTTTCCTACCTTAAGCAGGGGGTTGGATTAGAAGACCTCCAAGGTTCCTTCCAACTCCATTATACTGTTTAAGTGAATGTCCAGGATCAAGACTGAAGCTGATTTGATTTAATCTGCATATAGCTACAATCACAGCTTATGTTCAGTTAATGTGATTACTCACAATGCATTTAAAAACCTAATTAAACACAATAATTCAGATGCCTTTCATCATTAAACACAACCTTTCCACTTGTATGCAAGATTTGGAAGAAATGCTTTTGGATTCAAGAGTTCAGACCACAGATTTGGGCATGAATACTTTTCCAGGTTTGGTGTGTGGTTCTTTTGGTTCTTGCCTGAGCAGGTGGTCCAAGGTTCCTTTCAACTCTGTTATTCTACTCTACTCTACTCTACTCTACTCTACTCTACTCTACTCTACTCTACTCTACCCAAATTTTGATCATATGATCCTGTTGTGATGGTTGTAAGTGTGAGATCTGGTCGTAAGTCTCTTTTTCAGTGCTGTTGTAACTCTGAAAGGCTGCTGAACAAAACAGTTGTAAGTTGAAAACCACCTGTACCAACTTTGCAAATTAACCAGTAAAAGAAGCAAAATCCCCGTTCAAATATCATGGATTAAAGCCAAATCAACCAGCACTAAAAGTTCCTTTCAAGTTGCTGCAGTAAGCTTTTGAATTCTTTTTAAAGAGAATTGTCCTTGATTGGTACAAGCCAAGTAAAACAGAAAAAACCAAACTGAGACAGAGATGGAGGGGGGAACCCCTCTAGAAAAAGTACAGAGAAGAGCAACCAGGATGATTAAGGGACTGGAGACGAAAACATATGAAGAACGGTTACAGGAACTGGGCATGGCTAGTCTAGTGAAGAGAAGGACCAAGGGAGACAGGATAGCAGTCTTCCAATATTTGAGAGGCTGCCACAGAGCAGAAGGGGTCAAGCTGTTTTCCAAGGCACCCAAAGGCCACACAAGGAATAATGGATGGAAACTGAACAAAGAGAGATTTAACCTGGAAATAAGGAGAAACTTTCTGACAGTGAGAACAATCAACCAATGGAACAGAAGTTGCCTTCGGAAATTGTGGGAGCTTCATCACTTGAGACATTCAAGAAGAGATTGGACTGCCATTTGTCAGAAATGGTGTAAGGTCTCCCGCTTGGGCGGGGTGGTGGTGGTGGACTAGATGACCTACAAGGTCCCTTCCAACTCTGATTATCTGTTATCTGTTTGTCTTCTAGCCTTATGACTCCTTTTAGAGAAAATTGTATGGTGGGGTGTGGAGGAGGGTTGCATTGTGTAAAAAAGCAGGAATATTATCAGTGTGGTAAATTTCAAGTTGTTGACATCTCTGTGCCAACATAAATAGCTTTAAGCAAAGGAGACTGCCGGGGTCTATTTTTTCTGCCCTAACATGCTGCACCTTCTTCTGTTATAAATCTCCCCACCCTTTATCCACCCACAGGAAACTGACATACTGGCTGCAACCTTTATTCCAATTCTTAATCATTTATTTGCCATTCAGCTTCAAGACAACTGCAGCTTATGCTTCTCCTTTCACACCTTGCAACGGAAGGTTATTTCTTTCTTGCTCCAGTCCACATAGTCTGAGATAAGATCAGCTTATCAGAAATGCACAGAAATGTTCTATTCATAAGTCACCATATAATATTCACCGTACCCCTGGGCCTCAACTGATTTAATAATCCCACGAAGGCCATTGTGCGAAAACAACTTTATAAGCCATATTGGAAAAAATCAAGTAATAGGGGAGTGGGGGAAATGAAACCAAATGAATTAGTTTGGAATTGTGTGGAATATATCCCCCAGCTGTTAGCCATTTGCAAATTCATAAAAGAATGACACTCAAGCAATATATTTTTAAATTTAGGTTATTCAGGCGTGCCTTCATCATTACATGTAATTCATACAAATACATATTATAATACTTTTTAGTTTCAGGCTCAAGACTTTTCGGGCCATTTATGAAATGGAAATATTAGTTATACATGTATACATAAAATATTAGATGTAATCCCTTGGCTCACTGTAGGTTTTTTAAAGGCAATTTTCTGGAGGGGAAGAGGAGCGGAAGAGGACTATGTTAAATTAGAAGGCAGATAAAAATGTACAGATGTAATTGTATGATGTAAAGGTTTTCTTACAGTTTATTTTTCATGTTAAATTGAGACTCTTTCTTAACAAAGTGTCTTTCTCCACCTTTATACAATTCAGATATATTATCGAATATAGCTAATGAGGTCCAAAATGTGGTGGATGTTTTAAAATATTTATTTATTTAGCTTGCATGATTGATTTGAGCAATCCATTTGGATATATTAACATAATATTACTGATTTGGGCAATCCATGTGGATATATTAGCATAATATGTTAATATTAAGTATATTACTCTAAAATGCAAAGCCCCAACAGGCAGGTCTGCTCTACCTTAGTGTAATGGGCTGTGAGAATAACTTGGGAGACAGGAGGAAGAGCTGTAGCCAAGGCAGTGGTGGGACAAGAGTCATGTGATCACCTTTTGTGGTGATCAAGCAAAGTCAATGAGGAAGCCAGATTCATTTAACAGCTGCAGTGATTCACTTAACAAATGTGGCAAGAAAGGTCGTAAAATTCACTTAACAACTGTCTCATTTAGCAACATAAATTTTGGGTTCAATTATGGTTGTAAGTCCAGGATTACCTGTATTGCACTCACTGATGACAGAACCAGCAATATATAGCTGGCAGAGCCTGGTGCTATTTCTCAGTTTAAATCCTTCTTGAAGCATAGGACTAGCATTTTCTCTACAACCAATCCTTTTTTACCCCAAGCAGAAGTTTACTATTTTTTTTTTCAAAAGAACACTAAATGCATATTTGAAATGCTGTCTTAGCACTTTTCCAGAGAAGCGTTAAACCTACTTCCATAAGAAGACTATGTAAGATCTGACAAGCATTTGGTCAGTCCACTGTCAAAAGCCATTGTGGAAACTCCTGCAGCCAGAGCCAAAATAACTACTGAGGGCAGATCTCAAATCTTTGACTTCATCATCCACCACATCACAAGCAAAGCAATGATAGATCATGTCCAAAGCTAAAATCCTGCTGGGAAAAGAGGAAAAACACAACTTTAACCTAAAGAAGGGTTTAAATTGCCTCAAATGTGATGCTGAGGGCAAAATCTGGTTAAAAAACATGGCATAAAATGATTACTGAGCATTTTTGTAATGTGATTGGAGGGGCATAATTATCTTTTCAGTCTAATATCCTCCCTTTTTCTACAAATCTGAGGAAACAGGCCCTTAACCATCATAACTTAACATATCACTCCTTTTTTTAAACTGTCAGGTTTCAATGCTGAACTGTGGAATTTTGCATGTATGTAAAGTGGAGAAAATCTGAACATGCAAAGATTTTTTTTCTGCAACAGACTAAAGTTATATGCCCAGAGAAGGGGTGTCAAACTCAAGGCCGTTGGCCTGGATCTGGCCTACGGGGTTCTTAGATCTGGCCTGCGAGGCCATTCTGGAAATAGCAAAGGACCAGCCCACAGTGCCTCTGCCAGCGAAAACAGAGGTCGGGCTGCAGGAGGCCATTATGGCCATAAACGGCCCTCCCGGGCTCCGTTTTTGCTAGCAGAGGGCTACAGGAAGATCCACCGAGCCCCGCCCAGGCCACCACAGGTGCCCCATGACACGAGTGACATCAAGCTGGCCATGCCCACCCCAGTCACACTCACCCCAGCCATGGCCCCCCAGCCCCCCGAGGTCAAACACAACCCTGATGTGGGCCTCAATGAAATTGAGTTTGACACCCCTGGCCCAGTGTGATTAATTTTTTAAATATATATTTTTATTATTGTGGCTTGCTGCATTGTCAGCCAGATGGTGAGACTAGATTTGGCATTTTTATCCACCTGTTGAGTCTTTCTTAAGATCCTGGGACAGGCAGATGTTTTTTGATGGTGTTAAAGGTGTGGTCTGCAGGATGTAAGATGTTCCAAGTAAAACTGCTTTTTCCAATTGATTGATAATCATTTTGTTAATGCTGATGGCATTCAAATGGTGCCCCAGATTGTTTGGGATTGCACCCAAGGTACCTGTTACTATTGGTACAGGCTTTGCCACAGTCGTTCTACTTCTATTTTCAGGTCTTTTTATTTTTCTCCAGTTCTCTCTCTTCTGCTCTTTATTCAAACATGTGACATGACAACCGCCACGTCTTGCAATTGATATTGGCCTTCAAAAACATCAAATTCTTCCCAAGAAATTAGGATATTGTAATGAATTGGTATAACATATGTGTGGATCCAATTAGTGTGAATTATTATTATGGTTGGTCATATAGTCAGCCAGATATTTAGACTGGATTTGGCATTTTTGTCCACCTATCAAGTCCTCCCCAAGGATCTGGGATAGGCCAGTATTGTTGTTTAATAATGTGAAAAGTATCATTGCAGAGTGTACGGCGTTCTAAGTAAAGTTGCCTTTTGCAGTTGACTGATTTTATCAATGCCCATGGTGCTCAAGTAGTGCTCCAGTTGTTTTAGGATAATACGTCTGTTACTATTGATACTATCTTTGTTTTCTATTGCCACAGCTGTTCTACTTCTGTTTGGAGGTCTTTGTATTTTGTGATTTTTTTCCCCATTTTTTTCTCTTCTCTTCTGCTTTTCTCCAGGTTCTGCAATCAGTGGTGGGATTCATTTTTTTTTACTACCAGTTCTATGGGCGTGGCTTGGTGGGTGTGGCAGGGGAAGGATACTGTAAAATCTCCAGTCAGAGGTGGTATTTGCCGGTTCTCCGAACTGCTCAAAATTTCCACTACCAGTTCTCCAGAACTGGTCAGAACCTGCTGAATACCACCTCTGTCTGCAATGTCTACTAACCAGACTTTTTTTGGGGGGGGCGGGGGGGGGTCTGTTATTGTTTGCCTACCCAATTGTTCAGCAACTGCCAGTTAGGCTGGAATGAGGGGTCAAATGGGGGCCCAGCTTGGAATCATGGCACAGCCACATTTTATCTTCCCCAAGATCCATGAAGCCTTACCGGGGGGTTTCCAGAGAAAGAGAGTCTGGAGAGATTCTTATAACACAAGTAGAGGCAATAAAGATGCTTATTCTAGCTGTTTATGGCTGGCCCTGTTTGCTTGCTTGCCCTTGACACAAATAATAATATTATTAGGCTGTGGGTGGAAATAATCAATGTAAGAAATAAAGGATAATTGTATAAGGTAAACTTTGGTTAATGGCAACGTGCTGAAGAAACTTCTGCTTAAAATATTCATGTCCCAAAAGCAATTGGTCTCTGGGATATTTCATTCTGTAGGTTAAATTTGTACTGTGTTATTCGGATATTTTGTCTTTCTGCTCGCTAAACTTTTGCTTCACTTTTTATTCTGCATTACCTAATTAATTCCTTAGCCTTGGTAGTAACAGTATATGTAACAACGCTTCAGTAAGTACAAGAGACAAATATTTCTTCTGCATATACTCATTTTCCAGCTGAGTGGTAATCATGCCAGCACCAAGTTAATAAGTAATTTCTATATCCTGATTTAAGGAAGCAAACCAAGAAGTTCAGGGGTTGAGTTGCATTTGTAGAATGACCTAAAACCCTGATCAAGTAAAGGAAGGCTTTTGAGAGATTTTAGAAGTTAAAATTTCATGTTTAAATAGAAGGAACTCCCATATATTAATCAGCTTACAACCACAGAAGGGATAATTAACAACTTCTTCTTCTTCTTCTTCTTCTTCTTCTTCTTCTTCTTCTTCTTCTTCTTCTTCTTCTTCTTCTTCTTCTTCTTCTTCTTCTTCTTCTTCTTCTTCTTCTTCTTCTTCTTCTTCTTCTTCTTTTCCTCCTCCTCCTCCTCCTCCTCTCCTGGAGTAGCCATCATAACAGCAGATAATTAGTCTCATTTTTAGTTTAACTCTGTATATATGTTGCAGTGAGAAAAGCCACATGTACAGCTATGGAATTCATGGCATGGGTTTTGTAACTTCTTAAACCACCAGAAATTGAAATATTGTATCTCTCATCCCAACTCTAAAAAGCCTTTGGCTCAGGATATGGAAGGTACACCTCTTCTTACTAAGCAAAGACACTTAGGATCTGCCTTGGATCAACTAAGGAGTTGAAGGAAGGTCAAAAAAAAGGTTCTTTTCTCCATATTTATCTCATTTCCAATGTTACTTTGTTCCTTAAAATGAAGGAAAAATTTCCTGCCTGTTAGATGTGAACAATGGAACAATCTATCTGCAGGATTGTGAGATCTCCATTTCTGGAAGTTTTTAAGAAGGGCTAGACAACTTCCTCTCAAAGATAGTTTAATTGGCTTTCCTGCACGTTGTCAAGGCTTGAACTAGATAATTTGCATGGTCTCATTCAACTCCACAGTTCTGTGAATCTATGTCTAAAGCCGAATTTCCTATTAAACTCTGCTACAGAACCATTCATTCATTGTCGGGGCAATCCGTTCCCTTTCCTTTTCATCCACAGACAATATGAAGCAACTCCTGAAGACAACCTGTTGAGCCAAGAAGTGATGTTGAAGCGCCAGGAGGAGGAGATGATGCAACTGCAAGCTAAAATGGCTCTCCGGCAGTCTCGGCTCAGCCTCTATCCTGGAGACATAGTGAGGCCGGCTGTGCTTGATATGACAAAGGATCCACTTAGAGAAATTGCTTTGGAAACAGCCATGACCCAAAGGAAGCTAAGGGTAATGTTAAGACAATGGTGGGCTAAGGGTTGCATCTTTTAAAAAAGCACTGCACTAAGCAGACTGGAGAGGTTAACACATCTACTCACCTTCCTTCCTTCCTCCCTCCCTCCCTCCCTCCCTCCCTTCTATCCTCCTTGCCTCACTGTATAGCAATGTTTTGCTTTTAGCAATTGATTGACAAATTTCAGTGGTCCAGTTTTGGCCAGTCCCAGAAGCCCCAAACAATGATTAGAAACAGATGTGAGTTAGTTGCCAACTCTTATTTTAAGTGGTTGAGCAATACACTTGGCTGAACACAAATTAATTCTTTATAAAGGTGGACAGTCATTTCTAACAATACTTCAGTCTGTTCTGGTGTTAGCACATATATTTTGTGTCCATGCTTGGAATAAAATGTGTTCATATGGTATGTATATTTGTGTGTGTGTGTATATATTTATATTTCATGGTTAATGTTCTGATAAGCCATTAAAGCCATTCTGTCTCAGAAAATGTTATCCCTATGGAGATTCTTGAGCTTCTTACTACATGCCCCAACAGTAGCAGAGATAGTTTAAGCAAGTGTACCTAATCTATAGTGTCTAGTTTTGACACTAACATCATGACCAATAGGAAAACAATGACTCAATATCCTGGAATGTTTCCGGCTAATGCTGTTGACCTTTTTCAGATCTCTCCAATACAGTTAGGTTGCTCCTCTGACATTGCATATGTTTTAGAAAGACCTGTGGTTTGTTTTTTTTTAAAGTAAATAATTATTTAATTAGAATGTTCTAATTCTGATTAAATTCTATTTAATTAAATATTCTAATCAACATTCTAATATGAACTCTAATTATTGTTAATATTCTAATTGATATTCTAAAATTCAGTTGCAGTTTTATGTGTGTATCAAGTTTTCATGGCAGGAGAAATTTTCCTGGTATATCATTATGCCATGGAAATACCATTCTCATTTGTCTCGCTAGCTTTCATCAAGAATTGAAAGTTATTAATAGAAAATCCAACAAATCCTGAATGGCCTTTGTACTAGCCTGCAGAATAGACCCATATTTTTGTTCCTATGTATTAAAAATTTGAGATAATGTACAGGAAGGAAAATACGGGGTCCATCCTTCCTTGTCATGGTAAAAGATGGCTGCTTGAATGACTGTTGATGTTGCTATATTTCCTCATCCTAATGCCTTATGTTGGGATTACAATTTCCAAAATTCCAAGATAAATTCTTGGGATGGGAATTTATAAAGGAACAGTAATTTTCCCAACCAATCTGGAAAGCAACAGGTTTTGCAAAGCAACTATTTAATTAGACAAACAACATTTATTTGTTTAATGTACAGAATGTTTATCTAATGGAGTCCTAGAAATGAATAAGTTGGTTATGTGTACTAAACTTCATTTGGAAGAACTCTTTTCAGTTCTCAATTCCCCTCTGTAATAACTATGGGCTTTATTCTTGTCTTTAGTTACTTACCAGTTTTTGGTGGCATGAATGCTGAATGCTAAAATAAGTTTCTCTAATTTGCAGAATTTCTTTGGTCCTGAGTTCGTAAAAACTACTATTGAACCCTTTACCTCCTTGGACCTGCCAAAATCAATTTTGGTAAGACCTTTGTTGTAAATGTACTATCAGTAAGTAGCATATAGCAATGATCTGATGGTATGGTGTGTGATGTAATGATCTTTATGTTTTTCTTCTCCTATAAAATGTTTCCTATACTCTTAATTTGCTTGATTTCTTTTAGTGCAGGGGTGTCAAACTTGCGTCGTCACAGAGTCATCATGTGACATATCAGAGTTTTCCCCTTCACTAAACTGAGCGGGGGTAGGGCCAGCACGTGACGCATTTGGGCCATGAGTTTGACACTCCTGTCTTAGTGGATTCTTTGCCCTTTTTAAAAGACAATCATTGGTTTAACTTTCTCTGAATGTTAAGCTCCACATGCAATATTTATCTGATAAGTTGTGTGACAATCACCATGAGCTTTCAACACCACCTCTAGAGATTGGAAAGTTTGATTTGTCTATCATATTGTCCGATTCAGATAACTCCCTTCCCTTGCCTTTCCTGTTGAAATAATATTTATTCTATTAAACTACTTTGCAGTTTGCTTCATGAGGATGATAAGATTTTGTGCTGGGTTACAACTTTCTGTTTCACTTCCAACTGCATAACTGATCCTTCATCCCCAGTGTCAGAATTTTCCTCTTTGTGTAGATTAATGTTTTCTTTGACGTTGTTAACAATGCAAGGAGGTTTTTTTTTTTTTTAATGGGGGCTCTCTTCTTGTAGGAGATTATTAGATTATCAACCTGTAGTCTTGCAATACCATATGGTAATACATTTTTCAACAAAAATTCAGAAGTTTGGGTCTGTGTCACTCCGACATAACTAGCTTGCTTTTTACATCATTTTTAGTACTTTGAAGTTAATGGAATTTGGAATTTTTTAATGGTGTTTCTACAATGCAGGTGATCTATGTGGTTACTGCTTCCCTTTCATCACACATTATGTTGTAGCAGAAGCTATGTGGTGCATTTTTTATAAATCATGTTTCCTGACAGCAAGGTAACTGAAATAGAGTCGTGATATCATTTAGTTGAACATTAGTTGAGTATTTGAATAGCTGACAGTGCCTTGGTCACATCCTCCTGCATATATTTAAAAAAAAGAATGCGGCAAGCAAAACTGCATATAGTTCTAGTTGATATAAATTCCACATTGCAGTATTGTATGTCTCTGTGTGTAATTTTATTTTCAAAAAATTAAATTGATATTCCCCTCACTTCCCATTTCCTCTGTGATATTAGAAAAGTGGATATTTGTTTTTTAAAACTGATGCTTTTGACAATATATGGCCCTGTGTGTATACAGTTTTGTGTCATTTTTGATAGTCTGTGTTTGTTTGTTTTTTGAAAATCAGAACAAAAAAGGGAAGAATGAAGACAATCGCCGGAAAGTCAACATCATGCTTTTAAGTAGCCAAAGACTAGAACTGACTTGTGATACTAAGACCGTATGCAAAGACGTATTTGATATGGTGGTTGCCCATATTGGTTTAATGGAGCATCACTTGTTTGGGTTAGCTTCTTTAAAAGGTGAGAAAAAATATTGCATTACCCTGGATATTTTTCATCTGATATCACATGGTAACTGCTGTGTATGAATGAGTCATTACTGACCACGAAAATAAATTCCATATTTTCCTGGAAACAAACTAGCCTCTATAACAGAGATATGCAAATTCATCTTTCTTTCTAAATTTGTTTCCCATCATAGAGACAGCTAGTTTGAATTGAAACAGGTTTGTAGGGAAAGGGGGATAATTATTATTATTTCCCATGCCATTTGCTTAATTAAAAATCCCCTGCTATTTGTCCTCATAGCAAAAAACATGCATGCCCATGTTACCACTCAAATAGTATTTTCAGAAGAATTTTCAGTGGGGGAAATGGAAGAATGGCTTGGAAGAATGATTTTTTTTCCTTCTTTGCCCCCACGTGAAATCTGGCATAATATCCTGATCCAGAAAATGTGGAAAGAATATTGTATAACCTAGAACTAAGGAGAAATTTCCTGACAGTTAGAACAAGTAATATAGAAGGCAACCTATACAACAAGTAATATAGGAGACAACCTATACAACAAAATTAAATACCATCTTCAGTGTACATTATGACTGTCAAAACAAAACAAAATACACATCCTTCACATTCTATACATTGAATTGAAAACCCCTGATATTGCATTAATATTGCACTATACAGTAGAATTCAGAATAGTTACTGCCCTGGGATAGAAGCTGTTTTTCAGCCTATTTGTCCTTGTTGTTATTATCCTGTACCGTCTGCCAGATGGTAATAGTTCAAAAGAATATGTAAGTAAATCTTCCCTAACCTGGGAATCCTTCAGTATGTGGACTTCAACTCCAAGAATTCCCCAGCTAGCAGATCAATCCTGGGGGTTCCAGGAAATAACCATCGCATGCATTAAGGGATGGCTCATTTGGGGCTCAGACAGCCATTAGAAAACTTTTGCTTCATCACCAGTGGTACATATTTGCATATGTATAGACATATGTATAGACAGGAATCTGTCCCTGCTCTGGCTCTCAGAAATTCTTAAATTATCCACTTTGCTTTGTTTTCCACATTGATTAAGAGAATCAGCTGATAGCTTAATCGTAGATGCAGCTGTTCACAGTTAAATTCCTCCAATGGAGGCTGATTTCCCTCCGTTGAACAAATAGAATCACATGTTTGGGAGACCACTTGTGGATATATCAGCAAAGCAGAGCAACTGAGCTGCGATGTCTTATGGATGTTCTATGTTGATTTATCTTTTGATGACAGAAAATGAGTACTTCTTCATCGATCCAGAGCTAAAGCTAACTAAAGTAGCCCCTGATGGCTGGAAAGAAGAATCCAAGAAAAGGAACAAAAACACAGTAAACTTTATCTTGTACTTCCGGATTAAGTTCTTTGTGGATGACATTAGTCTGATTCAGTGAGTATATTTGTGTTGTGTTTTAAAATCGTTCTTCTCCCATGTCCACATGCTCCCAAGCAGTCTTGCTTTTCTACAAGTCAGACATAATAATGACCATCCTGTTCTAGTTCCTATTACTTAGTAAGATAGAAGGGGAAGGGTAACAAATGGATGATCCCAAACTGCTCTTCTCTTAACAATATCCTGTCAGGAATTTCATATTGGCAATAGTTGTGGAATAGCTCAATATTTCTCTGCCAGCCCAATGTATTTTCATGCTGATTATTTATTGCTATTACATTTGAATCATCTACCACAGGGGTGTCAAATCAAAGCCCATGGGCCAGATGTGGCCCTCAGGGTGCTTAGATCTGGCCTGTGGGTCCACCCTGGAAACAGTGAAGGATTGACCTGCGATGCCTCTGCTAGTACATGTGGCCTACCCAAGCTCCATTTTCGCTGGCAGAAGGTAGCAGGAGGCCGCCTAGCCAAAAACGGAGCTTGGGAGCCTGCTTTTGCTGGCAGAGCACTCACAAGTGATGTTGAGCTGGCCACGCCCACCCCAGCCATAGCCCCCATGGCTCCCTGAAGTCAGACATAACCCTGATGCGGCCCTCAATGAAATTGAGTTTGACATTCCTGATCTACCAGGTAGAATTAAAAACCCAATTCTGATCTGGAGAGTCTAGCCAGACTAATCTCTCTTGGGAAACACGATTATAAAATGAAGGTTGTTCCAAGTTTTTCAAAGTGGCATCATGGAAACCTGGAATTGTTGAACTTACCTTATGTTTATTATGTGCTTTGAATATCCTGCAGTGCTGTAGAAATTACCTGTTACAAGACCTTGATTCATTAATTGATTCATTTGTTGATTCGTTCATTCATGTAATTTATAACTTATGTTTCTGCTTAAACATGCACTATGGTATCAAACCGAATGTAAAAACATAATATAAAGGCTGAGACATAAAATGAAAACTAAAATCAATTAATGTTTAAATTCCTGGGAAAAGAATCCCTCTCACATAATGCATTCAACCTGTTCCCCCATGATCCAGTTAACTGTGTCATACAAAAGGACTTTTGTATAAAAGGGAATTGTCGCCTTGAGCTCATCTGCATGCAGTCGTTATTTCTGCCTCCCATGACCTGTTTATTTCCTTTTTTCTTGATTTGCTCCAGGCACACGCTGACTTACCATCAGTACTACCTGCAGTTAAGGAAAGATCTTCTAGAAGAGAAGATACATTGTGATGACGAAGCAGCCTTATTGCTGGCCTCCTTAGCCCTCCAGGCAGAATATGGAGATTACCAAGATGAAGTAAGGATATTTTTTTCACTTATTGGCAACCTCTCAATTCTATGCTTATTTTATAGTTTAAAACATCTCAGTTGGTTTGGCTGCTACTTAAATGTCAAGGTTCAGTGGATGTGCAGTTGGGAAGCAGAAGATAAGAATTCAAAGGTTTTCCAAATTGAATTGGTTTGTAGCCATAGAACTCAGATCAATATCTTCTCCCAATTAGGATCTTGAAGCCAAAGTAATCCAGTTTTATGGAACAAATGTAATAGTAAAAGGACTGGAAGGCTTCCTGCTTATGTCATAAGAAAATATTAACAAAACATTAATGCACTAATTTAACTAATAATGAGGCAACTATTTCTCAAACTTCTGATTTCAGTCAATTTTTTTGACATTCATTCAAGAAGCTGGTAATACAATGTTAAAGTTTTTGGTCCATATAAAGTAATAACTATTAAAACCATCATCATGTCACAGTTGCAAAAGCTCTCATAATGTCATTGAAAGTTCTTCAGATTCAGAGCATCTGGAAGAACATTCCGAGCAAGCAATGAAGCCTGACTAAGCTTACTTTATACTAAGAGTAAAAAATATTTTCTCTCTAAAGGAGGATATTTGTAGCTCAGGGTTGAAATGAGGGCTCATTGGGGCTCTCTGAGCTTTTTTTGTTTTCTTGATGACATTTCTTACCCAAACTAGATAACATGATGCACTTATGATATTACCTAGTTAGGGTAATGAAGCATTTGCAAGAAAACAAGCAAGTTCAGAGAGCACCAAGAACCCTTCAAAATGTTGTCTTTTGCATGCAATGCCCAGGACATGGACTTGTACAGAAATTCTCCAAATGATCTTTTTCAGATGAATGAAAGTTCTAAACACACTTGAGGCAGACACAGAGTAAAGTTTTGTGAATAAGAGGCATAAATAGAGATGTCCATTCAGAGATTTAGCCTTCTTGCTCTGTTGAAGATAGTTTAAATTTTAAATTCATCCATACACTCTGAAAATATGAGTATCTTACCTGTACAAGTTATGCTTTAAGTGATGGTCTATATAGCCAAGCGTGTGGATTCTGGACCTGCCCTGAACATGATTTAAGAAATTTCTAAAGCTGAATTAAATATTTGTGCCTGCCATCATGCACATACTCAAGTAGATGTGCTTTTGTTTTCCTCCTTCATTTAATTCTAACTACCACAATGATATACAAAGGAACTCGGCAAGCATGGAAGATTCATAACTGCGTTGATGACTGTTCAGAGAATACTAGCTATTGATAAGTATTTTGTCTGCAATCTCTGTTTAGTTACATCTGTCGTTTGATTTGCTAACTTTCTAGCCAGAGAAAAGGCAAATACTGACTAGAAAAAAGCCTTTCCAAAGGCCACAAGCATCCTGATTCTGTCATCAGGGTGAATTAAATTTTTGTGCAAATAGTATAAATACAAAAACATGTCAGAAGAAAAATGATTTCTATAATAGCTCCAGTAAAGTACACTCAGGAAGTTTTGCCAACTATTAACAGATGTGAACAGTTGAAGGAAGACATCAGCCATGCTGCTTAAATGTAGAACAAACATTGTACATGATGGTCTATTAATAGAAGACTTATTTATTCATTGCAGCATACCAACATCTATTTATTTACTGATTCAACTAATAAACTGTGCATTCTGTTGAGCCATTTTAACATCCCTGCAGTCAGTGTAAAAAATAAGTTTTTAAAAAGCCTACGCTTGCAATTTTCAGAAAGATCCGATCACTTTTTGATATCTGGATCTTATTTAATGTTATTATCTAGGAGTGATGATTGAAAATAGAACATAGAATAACAAGACTGGAAGAGACCTTGTGTGATGACTCAGGGTGTGGCACAAAAATAACAAAGGCACAAAAGTAGATAAATTCCTTTTAATACCTCCAACTTGGCCCCCAATGTCCAGTTATCCTTGGCTGGAGATCAAGCAGACTACAAAGGAAAGAAATGCAGTCCAAACCCAAAGTACAGATAAATTAGAAATAAAAAAACTAACACAATCCATGCTGAAGTATACGACACGCCAGGATAATAAATTGCAGACTTCCAAAAGATAACGAAGCACACACATTTGGGAGGACACCAAAACCTAGATAAGCTTGACAAAAATAAAGCATGCTTTGCTTCCAGCAACTTTGCCATGCACAGTTTGTCCTTTTAAACAGTCTTCCCAGCTGCAGCCCATGAAGGGGATCAGGGCCCTTTCCTCCCCCATAAAACACGTTGCTCCCTTCTCTGTTCCTCCCTGCGTACCCTAGGATGAAGAGGGGGTGGCCCTGGATCTTCCTCTGAATGCCCAACTGGACTGTGCACTTCCCCCATTTCTTCTGGAGCCACATTCCCACTCCTTGTCTGCTGCTCAATCTCCCCTTCAGAATCAGACTCCAACAAGGGCATGATACCTTGGAGGTCTTCTAGTACAACCTTCACCCCTCCCCTCACTTGAACAGAAGACCTGACATACTATTTTGGGACAAATAATTGATAGAAAGGTTTTTGCAGTGGTATGGAGAACACCAAGGTAGCTGTCTCATATTCTGCATGACTTGTGATTATACTACTCAACCATTATTGAACTGGCATAGCATTCAGTTATAGGTAGCTGGGATCAGGACTATGGCTCACAGTGTTACTCTGGTGCTTTTGTTTGCAGATACATGGCTTATCCTACTTCAGAACAGAACACTATTTGCCGGCAAGAGTGATAGAGAATCTGGAGCTACCTAATGTAAAAGAAGAATTGCCAAAGCTGCATAGCACCTATGCAGGTGCTTCTGAAAACGAAGCTGAAATAGAATTTCTGAAGGTTAGAAATTCTGTGTGTTTTCATAAAAGGTTTTCCTATCCTAATGAAAGGGGACGGGGGAAGCCAACTGGATCTTAAACCTCTTTCAGGAAAGCTGGGAACCCTCCAAATTAACAGGGCTCGGAACATGCATCTGTAATAATTGGTGACAATGTACTTGTGTACAAGTTGTTGGTCACCCTCTCCTATAGTTTGCAGTTGACAAGGGGTCTCATATATATATATTTATTCATTAAGATCTCATAAATATTGAGCGCACAAACCCTCTTTTTCCACAACATGTGGAACAGTGGAAATAGTACTGCTTTTTCGAATGCTAAAAAGGGGTCAGTTGACTTAATTAGGTAATTATAGTTAAAGTAAAACTAGGTCAAAAACAGGGTAAGCTAACCTTATCTAGTAAAATCATGTCACAGAAACACTTGAACCCAGTCTATTATTCCCTTTTGCCTATTTGGTTCTCTAACCAATAGATAAAGGAAAAAGGCAAATAAAAATGCACAAGTCGCAATGACAAAACAAATTTATCTGAGACTGGCAACATGGAATTCATTTCCCAAATGCTCATTGGCCAAAGTTTAGCGTAAGCCATATTTATCATTGCCTATGTGGTTAATGGATGGAAACTTTGTAGTGTGTTTTCATCCAGGTAGCACAACATCATAAAGAACTGAATGACACCATATAGTTGGCTCAACAAAGAAAAAGAATCTATAGAGATTCTCAGTCATCCAGGTCGTGGTTATCCCAAGGGTGCTTTTTTCAAGAGACAACTGGACCTTCTGGTTTTTCTTGGAAGATGTTTCGCTTCTCATTCAAGAAGCTTCTTAAGTTCTCTAAAGAAGCTTCTTGGATGAGAAGCAAACATCTTCCAAGAAAAAACAGAAAGTCCAGTTGCCTCTTGAAAAAAGCACCTTTGGGACCAATTCATAATGTTGAAGTGGGAAGATTTCAGATTAACACGTTTGTGGAGATTCTCAATCATCCAATTCTTGGTTGTCCCAAAAGTGCTTTTTCCAAAAAATAACAGTCCAGTTGCCTTTTGGAAAAAGCACCTTTCAGATCAAGTTTCTCTACTTGAATGCCTGAAGGCATCTCCATGTTTTAAACATTCTCCTGTCTATTTGAGCATAGTCCCCACTTTCATGTCCCCAAAGAAGATAAAATAACTAGACGTTGCTCCCCCTTTTTTCTACTACTTTTCATTGCATACTAGGAGAGGACAAATAAACAGCCAGAGGAATCAAGGGGGACATCTCAAGACTAGGGACATGGCTGTGGGTCCATCAACAGCTACCCAAGAATTTCAGTCCCTAGCATTAGCCCTCCATTTTTAACTTTCTCAATATGGGGAGAGTTGTCCCATATTGGTTCTATCGAACGGGCTGTTATTCGTTAAAGGTCGGCTGCTGCAGCTTACAACTAAAAGCCATATAGAATCTCCAGAACCATCTTCTGGTCCTCAGAACTTCCTTTGATCAGGATTATTGAAAGTTAAAACAGGATACTTTCCCATCATTTTGTTGCAGGAAATCTGCCAAGGTTTTACTGTAAACCTAAAATAAGTTCAAGACTACGGTATTTAAAAGAAAATAGCACAGAATAAGTAAATCCAAGTGATAACAGAAAATCCTTAAAAAGGTAAAAGGTTCCCCTCGCACATACGTGCTAGTTGTTTCCGGCTCTAGGGAGGTAGTGCTCATCTCTGTTACAAAGCCAAAGAGCCAGCCCTATCCAAAGATATCTCCGTGGTCATGTAGCCAGCATGACTAAACGCCGAAGGCGTACGGAACACTGTTACCTTCCCATCAAAGTGGTCCCTATTTTCCTACTTGCATTTTTACATGCTTTCGAACTGCTAGGTTGGCAGACGCTGGGAAAAGTAACAAGAGCTCACTCCATTACAGGGCGCTGAGGATTCGAACCGCCGAACTGCCAACCTTCCTGATCGACAAGCTCAGCGTCTTAGCCACTGAGCCACTGCGTCCCTTTTCAGAAAATCCTTAAACCAGACCAATTGTAGAAAAGGTCCTACACAATTTGCCTTATTGCCCTGCAAACTGCTGCGTGCCCCAAAATATTTAAATCTGGCTCTCAGTCACTAAAAGGTTGCACAATCTTCTTTATCAAATCTAGAAATTAAGAAATAAAATGTGTAGCCCACTCCATTGTAATGTAAACTTCAAAGGCAACCTGTGATTGGAGCAGAACTAGTTCCCTGTACTGTAAAACCAATCTGAAAAAATCATTTTGATCTCATGGTGTTCTCAAAATAAGCACCATGCATTTTTTTCTCTCCCACTCTCTGACTTCTTCTCTCCTGTTTGGTAGATTTGCCAAAGACTGACAGATTATGGTGTCCATTTTCATCGTGTGCTGCCAGAGAAAAAATCTCAGACTGGAATTCTGCTAGGAATTTGCTCCAAAGGAGTTCTTATTTTTGAAGTTCACAACGGCACCCGAATGCCTGTCCTTCGTTTCCCATGGAGAGAAACAAAGAAAATTTCCTTCAGTGTATGTTGGTCATTTTTTGTGTGTGTGTGTAGAATGGCAGACTGGATCATGAAAAGCCTTCCCTCTCTTTCTCCCCACTCCAGCTGAGTTACCTACGGTATTAAAACAGTGGCGTGCCAAAAATAACAAAGAACCAGGATGATACAAGATGCTTCATAGTGTGCAGTAAATAAGTTAGTAATAAAAACCAGATGATTCAAACCGTGATGAAGAAGCCCATTTTCAGGAGAGGAGAGATATTTGCCAGGGCTGCTAGCTATTTGGACAGAATATGGTTCCATCTTAAAAAAATCTCATCAAGCAACGTCAGTAATGGAGAAAGCACACCATGTGTTCCTTCTAAGATTGTCCCATTCGGGAATGTAGATACCTCAATTTTCTAATGTCAAAAATCATTGCTCAAATGTCATTGCTCATTGCAATGCAAATGTATGCATTGGCCTTCTTAGTATACAGATAGGACAGCACTCCAGAGGGTTAAAGTCATTGCCCAGAGGATCATTGGTTGCCTTCTCCCCTCTTTGGAAGAGTTTTATAGCTCCCACTGCCTTAAGAAAGTTCAAAACATCCTCAAAGATCCATCACATCCTGGGAACCCTTTTTTGACAGATGGTACAGAACTGATAGTACAAGGACTAATAGGCTGAAAAACAGCTTCTATCCCGGGGCAGTCGCTCTTTTGAATTCTGTAGTGCAATATTAATGCAATATCAGGGGTTTTCAGTTCAGTTCTATAGAATGTGAAGGACATGTGTTTTGGTTTTTATTTTTATAGTTATAATGTACACTGAAGATGGCGTTTAATTTCATCGTACGAGGTGCAATGACAATAAAGTAAATTAAACGAAACTACGTAAATTTCTGCATAAAGTGCAGTAGTGTACTTTAAGAACTTCTGTTTTTCTTGAATATATAAAATACAATTAAACTAATATCAAACATACTTTAAAGAGCAGGGACATGATCCCTGGAAACATAGTTTAGTATATTTTTTAACAAGTCAGGTGGGCAAAGGTTTAAGTAGAATAGTTCTTACATTTTCCCTAATTTACAGTTTCAGGTAACTAATATAAAAACAGTTCTTTAAGATTGCCTGGAATTGTACTTCTAATACATCTGTAGGTTGACTAAGAAATTTCATGTAGGTTTCACTTAGGTAACATTCTATAAAATGATTTGTACAGGTAGTCCTTGACTTATGACCACAATTGGTACCAGAATTTCTGGTGTGAAGGAAGTCAATTGTTCAGTGAACCACACCCAATGTTATGACTACTTTGCTACAGTTGTTAAATGAATCACTGCAGTTGTTAAGTAAAACACATGGTCATAAATGAACCCAACTTCCTCCATTGACTTTGCTAGTTGGAAACTGGCTGGGAAGATTAGAAATGGCCATCACATGAGCCCAGCATGTTTCAACCATTGTAAATACATGCTGATTCTAAAGCACTCATATTTTGATCACATGACCATGGGGATGCTGTAATGGCCCTCAACATGAGGACCAGTCATAAATCATGCTTTAGCAAATGTCATTGCAGCCACTAAATAACTGGTTATAAATGGAGGACTACCTATATGGATAAAGCCATACAAATAGCATCTACTATTCCTAAGCCTGCTCTGTACAGAACTGTGCTAATTGCAAATGTTTGTACCTTATTCTGAATGGTAAAGATGATTGTCTGTTGCCTAGCAGCATCCTTGACTATGCTGACATGAGTGGGTGATGGATTGAGTGTTGGGCTTCTTTGTAGTGTGGTCTCTTCCGTAGGGAGGCAGACACATTAGATTAGATCAAATCTGGAAGTAGATGCATTTCTGTACTTCAAACAGCCTTGTTTTAGCCCAGCATAACTACCAGAGCTGGGTTTCTACCAGTTCTGTCCATCTCTGTAGAACCAGTAGTTCTGAAGAGCAACAGACATAGAACCGATTTTATGTCTGCTGGTGTTTTTGCCCACCCACCCACCTGGGCTCTTACCTGACCTTTATTTCCAGCTTTTTCAACTTCAGCTGCCGTGCAAGGCACAGCTGCAGTTTAAAAAGCAGGGAAAGGGGGCTTTTTCAAAGGCTGCTTCTCTGCACACAGAGTGCTAATGACGATTTACAGGCACGCGCCAGCAGCATTAAGGGAAGCACATTGTAAATCACCAAACCTCATAAATCACCGAACTGGTAGTTAACCCTATCGGATCCCACCCCTGACGACTACTTAAACATTTTCAAAACATCCAAATTACGTATTTTTGGACATTGAGCAAAAACATTTAATTCCCCAGGCATGAGTGCACACAAGAATTTCATACCTCGGGTTTTCCTGCAATCAGTATTTTCAATGCATGCTCAAGCTTGATTGCTTTGTCTCTGCAAAGCAATTTCTTCCATTTGAACAATGTATCTTCCTCAAAGTGGAAACCAGATCCTTTTCCCCATGTTATTCTATATTTGTCCTATTGCAGAAAAGAAAGATAACGCTACAGAACACATCTGATGGTATAAAGCACACCTTCCAGACAGATACAACCAAAACCTGCCAGTACTTGTTACAGCTCTGCTCTGCTCAGCACAAATTCCAGCTCCAGATGAAAACCAGGCAAAGCAACCAGGATGCTCAGGAAATTGGTAAGAAACAGCAGCTGTGTATCTGTTATGACTGCAGTTTTCCTAATTACACAGAATTAATCTACGGCGGGGGTGTCAAACTCGAGGCCCGCAGGGCGGATCTTGCCCGAGGGTGCTTAGATCTGGCCAGTGGGGCTGGTCTGGAAATAGCAAAGGACCAGCCTGGGGTGCCTCTGCTAGTGAAAATAAGGGGTGCCTCCCCTGTGCCCCATTTTGGTCAGCAGAGTGCTACAGGAGGCATCTGTCTCATCTGCCATCTGTCCAGAGGTGGTATTCAGCAGGTTCTGACCAGTTCTGGAGAACCAGTAACGGAAATTTTGAGTAGTTCGGAGAACCGGCAAATACCACCTCTGACTGGTCCTGCCCCCATATATTCTCTGCCTCCCAAGTCCCGGTGATTGGCTGGGTCTTTTGTTGCTCTGCATAGGAGAATGGAGCTGGAAAGCAGTTTAGTGGGGTGGGGAGGAAATGGAGATTTTACAGTATCCTTCCCCTGCCATGTCCACCAAGCCACGCCCACAGAACCAGTAGTAAAAAAAGTTTGAATCCCACCTCTGAATCTGTCCAATCTCTCACCCACCCCCAGGCAGACCTACAAAGGACAACTACAGTGCTGATCCGGCCCTCGAATAAATCCAGTTTGAAACCTCTGACCTACCTAAGGGATTCTGATTGGAAAGAGCAGGTTCCAAGGGAGGCAGGAAGTGCTAGGCCTCACAAGGCTCTGCCCTCTGTTCCATTTAACAACCCATATAATTGCTTAACAACTGCAATGGGAGCAGCAGGAATTGAAGTCATTGAATGACGCAGTCCCTTGGGCGCCTCACTTAAAAACTGTCATGTCTTGAGACAGTAATGGACAGGCTCCATTAGGGCTGTATGTCAAGGACTATATCATCTCGAGCTGTGCATTTTTATTGGAAGAAAGAAATTCAGGTAGTCCTCGGCTTAGTGGCCACAGTAGAGGCCAAAATCTCTGTTGCTAAGTGAGACAGTTGTTCAGGGAGTTTTAACCTGTTTTACAACTCTTCCTGCCACTGTTGTTAAGTGAATCTGGCTTCCTCGTTGACTTGGCTTGTCAGAAGGTGATCATATGACCATTATAAATATAAATCAGTTATCAAGCATGTGAATTTTGATCATGCAACCACAGGGTTCCTGCAGCAGTCGTAAGTGTGAAAAATGCTCATAAGTCATGTTTGTCAGTGCCATTTTCATCTTGAACAGTCATTAAATCAATTATTGTAAGTCAAGGGCTGCCTGTACAGAACAGTATTTTCTGTCGAATTATATATCTAGTAGCATTTTGTCTTTTATCAGTGGTAGATCAGACAACATCAAATAGTTTGAGAAAATTATTTCAGCAAGACAAAATAATATTTTATAGGTTTGTGATTCCCCAACTATGATTTAAAAATCATTTTTTGTTCCAAAATAAATATTTAAATACCGATCATTATTTTACTTTGTTCATTCCTATTAGAATTTTATTGAAATAAATATATAACCTAAAACAGGTCTGAGTTTTGTTTGTGTAATCATTTACCCCAAATAAGAATTCCCCGAATCCCCTCACTTTTTCACATGTTCAAAGGGTGAAGCAAAGAGATTTAAATGAGATGAAAAGAGGTTAAATAAAATTGAGTGCTATTTCCCTTTCACCTTCAGATTAACCACATGCTGAAGTAGTGATTTGTTTCCGAACATGTATTCTGGTTTTTTTTTCCTTCTTCACTGAACAATACAAAATGACATCTATGGACTCTCCAGGTGGTCTAACCATTAACCAGACTAGACCTGCTGAACTTGAGAACAGCCATTGTAAAACAAACCTTGCCAGAGTCAAACTGCCTACAGTCAAACTGTTGCTACATCTAATCCAATAGTGTCTATCAACTGTCAGCAGCTTTGCAGAGCCTCAGGCTAGGATCTTTTCCCGCTGTGCTATCAGGAAATGCCAGGGAGTGCATGTGACACTTGAAACATACAAACATCTTCTCAGCTCTCAGTTGAGTTGTAATTCCTCTCTATAAGACTTATTCTTAAAATATGCACGACATATTTCTGGAAAGTAAACACTTGAGAAACTAAAATTGCTTGACACAGCAATGTCTGGCAAGATTGTAAAAAAGATTAGGGGAGCTTAAATCCACCATTTCTGGATAGTATATATTGGGAAAGTAACCCTAGTCCCTGAAAACTAGGTAATGACTGACTTCTGGTGGTGTCCTTGCTGATGGACTGGAGACTGTGATCGTCCACAGCTTTGATACGTGCTCTTCCGTTGGAGGACCCAGATCATCTGCATTTGGGGCCAGAACTACCCTGTAGGGATGGTGAAGAAGGGGAAGACCGCCAGCTGGGTTGAGAGGAGCTGCATCTCTCCTCCCTGGCTAGGCATTTTACTCCCCTCCGAAGACGGCTATAGCGGTGGTCAACCATGGCCACCCTGAAGAAGAAGAGCTGACCGGGACAAAGATTGTGCAGGAGCAGTGAAAAAGGGGGCAGCATGAAATTAGGCTAACCAGGCACAACATTTAAACACAAGGTACCCTGGAATTAAAATCCTAAGAAATTTTTAAGAGAGATAATAAAAGTGGAGACCAGAGAAAGTGAAGAAGAAAAAATTTGACAGCTGAAAGTGGCTTTGAACTTTGAAAGGAGGAAGCCAGAAGAAGATATCTGTTTAAATTGGATAAATATATGTTTTTGGCACTAAATAGACATAATTAAAGGTGAACTTGAACGTGTCAAAACAAAAAATAAATGTAGCAGCAAAATATATTTGGATTTATTGGACCTTTGAATTTTAAAAGCCCTAAATAGAGAAGGGGGGGAGCAGAATTTGGTTATCAGAGAGAGTGCCATCTAGAAAGAAAATTTTTAAAATCCCTGGCTCTTTTAAAAGTTGAATTTGATACAAATAAGTGAAATTTTGTTACAACAAAATAAGAGACCTTGGAAAGTGGAAATATTGAACATTAAAACAAAAGAAAGAAGTAGGAAGAAACTACCTTGGGATTGTTTGGTGATTTTGGCATAAACTTAAACTTATGGATATTGGACTATTTAATGAGTTTGGAAAAAAACTAAAGAAGAATTAATAAAAGCTGATCATTGGAAATAAATTCTAAAGACGTTTGATCCTGCCTTACAATTTTTAGAAATGGAGATTTTAGAGTATGAAGAACAACAAGAAATGCCAGAAGAGGAGGAGCTGATCAAAGAAGAGGCCATCTTAAATGAATAATTGGCGCAATGAATATTAAAGTGAAGGGGGGAAAGAACGGGAATTAAAACTTGGAGATTTGAGGAGGCAATTAAAAAGGGGAATGTTTTGAAAACCAAACAAAGTAAAAGGAAACAGCAGAAAAGGGAATCCCAGAAGGAAATTTTAAAGAGGGAGGGGGATAAAAACTGGAGTGAGAAAAGGAGGGGAAAATGAAGGAAAAAAGAAGTAATAAGAAAAAGAACCAGGAAATAAATATGGAAATCGAACAAAAATGTAAAGAAATTGTTTATTCAAAAGACATAGAGATAATGGTTAAATAAGGATTAAGAAAGGGGATTCTGCAGGGTGATGAGGTATAGTATAAATGTATTTGAAGTAATAAATTATCTAGAAAGTAGGAAAATATAGATTTTTAAAATGGAGAGATTGGAACTGATACTTTTTTGTTATTAGAATGCTTGTTTTTTATTAAACTATATATAGAGATAAATGGAATAAATGTGAAAAAAGAGAAACTATACATACAGCTTATTAACTATGTTTAATGAATGTAAGTATATAGTTGAAATGAATTATGAGGATTGCTGTAATGAAATTAATATCAGTTTTTATGATTAATTGAATAGATTATTTTTTCTTTTTGAAATTATAAATGATGTGATGTAACTGAAGGGGAAAGTGCCATGCAAAATCTGACGTAAAAGGTATATATATGTGTTAAGTAATTGTTAGGAGATTATTGTCATTAATTCTTAAGATGATAATTAAAAAACTAAAAGATTATTGGGATTTAAAGAGGAACTAATTAAATGATATAGAAAGTATGGGGTGGCACATTCTAACTGGTAATTGTGGGGGGGAAATTTTTGAAATGTTTGAATTGAGATGGAATTTTTGAAATGATGAAATAAGAATACGCGATGAAATTGCAAACCTGACAGATAAAAGTATAAAGTACAATGAATATGAAGATATGAGAATTATTTAAAGTTAAAAGAAATAGGTTAAGAAATGAATTGAAAATATATAAAATAAGTTTGAGGAAAGTATTTGAAAAAATTAATAGAAAATATGTAATGATAAAATATGAAATTAAATGTGAAAGGTGAATATGTAATTAAGGTCATGTTTGTATGGAAATGTGAGATGAGATGTTATTGAAATGTGGAAAAATATAATAAAACTTTTTTACAAAAAAAATGACTAGGTAATGACCTGCTGGATCAAGCCCACTTTTTTATGAACCTAGAACCAAACGAACATGTGACATTTTGTACCTGAAAAATGTCAGTATTCAATGAATGATTGATATAGATAACCCTTGGCATTCACTCATCACTAACTGTTGGCACATATTGGTAGAGTACATATGCATGCTAAAAATTAGAATAGAATAGAATAGAATAGAATAGTTTATTCTTTATTGACCAAGTGTGATTGGACACCCCAGAAATTTGTCTTCAGTGCATAAACTCTCAGTGTACATGAAAGATATAAGTGATAAATCATGATCATAGTCATCATAAATACTTTCATCATGAATCATAAGATGCAACACTTAGTGACAGTCATAGGATACTAAATAAGCAATTAAAATCATACTAGAAAACTAAATAAAACAATATAAATCATCAAGATGCAAGCAACAAAGTTATAGTCATAAGTAGAAAAGGAGATAGGTAATAGGAAGGATGAGAAGAATAATAGTAATACATTCTTAGTAAATAGTTTGACAGTATTGTGGGAATTAGTTGTTTAGCAGAGTGGTGGTATGGGGGCAGATTTTCCTTGTGTCTAGTTGTTCTAGTGTGCAGTACCCTTTAATGTTGTTTTGAGGGTAAAAGTTGAAACAATTTATGTCCAGGATGTGAGGGGTCTCACATCCTGGACATAAATTGTCCAGAATAATATCATAAGTAATATATATAAGTATTATAAGTAATATCAAGATAGTATAAGTAAAAGGGGTCCCTGCAGATTTTACTCACCTGGAGCTCACCTGTGTTGCCAGCTTTCCAGCCAACAAGTTCAGCATCCTAACCCCTGGGCCAACACAATACTGCTAAGACAGTACAAATAAGAAAACTTCCAGACATAATTTGTAATGGCTGATTAACTAACAAAGAAAGAGTAGCTCAGATAAAAAGTTTAGTTTTGCATGTGCCTCCCTCTTTCCTACAAAAAACACACAGCCCACAAGATAATATAGCAATATCACATAGACCAGTGGTGTCAAACTGAAGGCCGAATTCGGCCCGTGGGATTCTTAGATCTGGCCCATGGGGCTGGCCTGGAAACAGCAAAGGACAAGTCCAAGGTGCCTCTGCAAGCAAAAACGGAGCTCACGTCCCATTTTCTGCTGCAACAGCCTGCTGCGTGTGGCCCCTCTGCGCTCCTTTTCATTGGCAGAGGGTTTCAGGAGGATGTCCAGGCCGAAATGGGGCAAAGGGGGGGGCAGCCCCCCCAGCTATGTTTTTACTGGCAGAGGGCTATCAAAGCAAACTAAAAACAAAAGAAGAAATGTTTACCCTTTTGCATTTGAGCATGCAAGAAGGGGCAGGAAAGGAGAAAGGGAAAGAGGAAAGAAAAAGAAAAGGAAAGAGCAAGAGAACAAGGAAGGAAAAATAAGGAAAGAGGGGTAGGAAGAAGAAAAGAGAAGGAAGAGGGAGGGAGGGAGGGAAGGATTATAATGAGAGTGAGGGAGGGTCTGAGGAAAGTCCTGCCCCTTGCAACTTGATCCTATGTATCTGCTCTGAAATTTTAGTTTTAGCCAAGTGCTGCTTATCGTAAAATGTGCTGTGCCATAAACTGCATTAATGTGTTTTTCAACCCAGGCTTAGATTGCTGAAAATATATCAGGTGAAAACTTTTGATTAACAGTTGTTTTTTTAGCAGCATTGGCAAGCCACTTTGTGATGCTTCCCATCATAATTTCTGGAACCTGAAAAATGACAGCCTTTCACTTTATAAGCTGTTGAAGGATTTAAGAACTTCAGCAAGTTCATCCTTGCCAACAGTACATTAAAGGTTTTCCCACACATTTTTAAGTAGGATACTAAAATGTATGGTATTTTCATTCAACTTACTCCTTTTATATAAAACAATATTCCACAATGGTTTCAGTGGTGCAGGAGTCTCCAACCTTGGCAACTTTAAGACTTATGGACTTCAATTCCCAGAGTTCCTCAGCGGCCAAGTCCACAAGTCTTAAAGTTGCCAAAGTTGGAGACCCCTGCTCTAATATCCTACATTCACAGGAAAAGTTGAGAAAACACTCAGAGATCTATCTGCCTTCAAAGTAGCACAGCACTAATATATGGTGTATATTACTAGCAGAGTTCTTCATTTTAGTGTGTTGTGGGCAGGCATTGAAGCTCTGTGAAGGGCTGGCTTTTGGTCGCTATCTAGATCTCTTCTGATTTGTCTGTTTAAATGACTGATACTTCATTTGTTTAATGTATAGCATGCATAAACCAATTCCATCTCCTTGCAGAAAGAGCTTCCCTGCGGAGTCTCAGCCTCCATCCAGATTCCGTGAAAGGATTTAACATGGGACGTGCCATCAGTACCAACAGCCTGGCCAGCAGTACGTTGAACAGGCTTGCCGTGCGGCCGTCGACAGTACAAGCAGAGATTCTCAAAAGACTCTCCTACTCGGAATTGTCCCTTTTCCAGCCTGCCCAAGGCTATTCCCAAGATAAAAACGAGAAGACGTCATGGGAGGAAAGGCCCAAAATTATGAGCAAGTCTTTCCATGACTTGACCCAGAGTCAGGTGTTAATCAGCCCCCTTCAAAAAAATTTTGTCACCGCTGGGAGTGCCTCATCCCGGAAAATGGAGGAATTGATGGAGAAGATCTTTCAAACAGCGCCAAAATCTGATCCCGAATCAGTAGTTGGAGGAGCAAAACTCAACAAGTAAGAATGTTTCTTAGGGATGGATTTTAACATGGCCGCCTTCACAGTAGTTGCTGAAAAAGTCTATTCTTCAGAGGATACAAAGATGGTTGCTCCTAGGTGTAGTATGCATAGTTCTGAGCCTTGTGGTAGGATTACAAGCATTATTTTTTACTTTGGTGTAGTTTTAGACTCCTTTACTTAATATAAATTAGTGTTTGCATTATAATTTAAGAGTTTGATTAAATGTTAAGCTATAACAGCAATAGCACTTAGACTTACATACCGATGTATTGTGCTTTACAGCCCTCTCTAAGCGGTTTATAGAGTCAACCTATTGCCCCCAACAATCTGGGTCCTCGTTTTACCGACCTCGGAAGGATGGAAGGCTAAGCCAACGTGGAGTTAATATGATACATTCTTTTACAAATATATTTTAACTCTATCCTAAATTTCATTTGTCTATTATCTCCACTGGTCTTCAACTTCAATAAATCGAATCGAAATGAATTGATTTCAAGGGGATATCTGAGGAAATAAATGATATGTGAGAAAAAATTCCTTGAAAAATACTGGCAGTCCTCAACCCCTCGACCAAAATTTCTGGTGCTAACTGTGACAATTAAGTGAATTTTGCCCCATTTTAATGTCCTTTCTTGCCACAGTGGTTAAGTCAATCATTGTAGTTGTTTAGTTAGTAACTTGTTCAGTGAACCTGGCTTCCCCATTGACTCTGCTGGTCAGAAGGCAATCATATGACCCTGGGACACTGCAACCATTATAAAAATGAATCCACTGCCAAGCACCTGAATTTTGATCACTTAACCATCAGGTTGCTGCAACCGTCGTAAGTGTGAAAACAGTCATAAGTCACTTTTTCAGTGTAACTTTCAATGGTCACTAACTGTTGTAAGTCAAGGACTGCCTGTACTTGCAGTGGAACCCTGGTAAACATTTTTGAGAAGCCTGTCCTGGTGGAAGTGGTAGTATTTAAATATATTGTGTGTTAACTGGAAATTAGTTGTAGATCCTTTTCTTAGGAAGGACAATTAACTGCAGATATTAAACACAAACCAAATCTTCTTTTATGGATATAAAAGCAGGAGTCTGTAAACTGTATTAAACAGCTGGCATTGTTAGGGCAAGGGCAAGGAAAGTTTCCTTTTTAGATTCATTTTTAAATAATAAGTAAGACTTTGAGCACTTCTGCAGAACTATAAAACCACCCATTTGTGGCTGAAATTTTCCTGATGTAGGAACAGGAGCTACTGTGGGGAAGCAAGAACTGCATTCATATATACATTGCAGGATCCATTTTCATTCCACCATACTAAAAAACTTCTTTTTGTGACTGCTTTTCATATTATTTTTTCCATGTGCTTTGCTTCCATGCACATAAAACGAACTTACCCACATTTCACAGATCTCTGCCAGCATGTTCTTTGGTGTGAGGTATGCATTTTTTATGCCAGTTTTCTGTTTTATATACCATATATTAGCTTGTATCTTTATTTTATTACATTTTCCTTTCTCCTCTTTTGCTTTCTATTTTCTTCACTGTTTTTCCCCCCACCCCTGTTTCTTCAACCATTTTTTTAGTTCACACTCTCATGCAGGTTTAAATGCCAGCCTAAAAAGAAAGAAAAATGAATCTGATTCTTCATCCATGGCAGAAGATGCAGGCCAAGCCTTTGTAATAGGTCAGCATTGTTTGCTTGAGTCCAATGGTACTGTGCAATTTAGAATCCTAAATGAGTTTCTAGATGGCTATTAATAACTGACATATACTGTACATTGTGAATTTGTTCTGAGCTATTTGGGAGAATGCTAATGTTATTTGATGCTTTCTTTCTTCATTTATTTATTTTTTGAACCAAGAAAAAGAAACCAATGAGAATCCCTAAAGTATCACAGCTCTTTCTTACAAAAAAAAGACAATCAAATCAAAGTGACAAATTTATTACAGTGGTCATTTTTGTGGTCTTATATTTTAGCCCCATTGTTTGTTCCCTTAGCTCCGTGATGGGGAACCTATGCCACACATGCCAGAAGTGGCATACAGAGCCATCTCTCCGGGCACACAAGCCGTCGCCCATTGCCCTTCCAGGTTCTGGTGCGCCAGCCAGCTGGTCTTCACATGTGCGGGAGTCCTGGAAACTGGAAGAGCAGCCACCCAGTGCACATGTGCATGCTAGGAAGATGATGTGCACCAGCCAGCTGACCTTAACGCACACATATGTGCCAGAAACCAGAAGACCAGATGGCCAGCGCGTGCATGTGTGTGCCGGAAACCAAAAGAGCAGCCAACTCTGCTCTTCCGGTTTCCAGCACGTGTACACGCTCCCGTTTCAGCACTCAGTGGTGAAAAGGTTCACCAACACTACCTTAGCTTCTCTTTGCTACAATAAATATGAAGGCTCCGGCCTGCTTATGGGGCTGTTGTAAAAGATAAAAAGATGATATAGATATAAAAATAGATATGTCTTTACTAAACACCCTTCCATATCACTGCTAATCACAGAGAACCTTGATGCACCTATCTTAAATAAGATTTCAGAATAAACATGGAGTAAAATCAAATCCAGAATATATGTACAAAAAGTCTGTGGATAGGAGAAATTGATGGCTGCAGAAGGACAAAATTAAACATTTTAAAGGTTAAAAACTTGCTTGAGAATGGGTAGTTATTGCACCAGATTGAAGAAACCATGGAGAAGGAAAGCTCTAGTTCTAGATCTTGATGAAAGCATTCTAACTAAATATTAACCTTGTAACTCCAGCTATTAAGAGTAACCTACATCAGCCTGCTGCTTTGCAGATATGCAAAAAAATCCCCATCATTCTTTGTTATTAATATCAAATGCCATAATTTCTTAAGGTAATGAGACTGCTACACATCAAGAGTGCTCTTGGATATGACAACATGCAGAAAAGTGTCATGGGTTTCTGCAGCGAAGCAAAGGGTTCAAATTGTAAATTGCACCATAATACAAACTGCTTGATTGTTGTTGTTTTGTACTGAAATTGTAACCTTGCACCCAAGTACTATAGATAAGGATCAGAGCTGGTATAATGAGGTTATGAAACATTCTGCCATTTTCTTGCTCTGGACATCTCTGAGAAATGAGTTGTCCTAAGAGTGAAAAAACGAAATTGTCCCTCTTTTGACATGCCCCAATCCTAAATTGGGAAACTCTACAAAAACATAAAATAGAGTGTTCAAGTTTTTAAGGTTCCATGTATTGCAGTCAAGCTTGGTTCATTTATTACTTGCATGCTTTGTCTTGGGTAAGAATGACTCAATTTATTGTATTATTCATATTTAATATATTTTTGTTTAATATTTTATATAGAAAAAAGATAATTAATTTCTACAAATCTATTCTGAAAATGTCAGTGTAGAGTTGAAGTTTATCATTAATTCCTTTTGAATTTTGGGAAGAGTCAGATTTAATTATATAATGAAATGAAGCTTGATTTTTATGGCACTACACTGTTAAGAAATAAAATTTGTCTCATATTTCAGCTTTTTTTTTTTTTAATGTGCTGTTCCTTTGGTCTGCAGATGGTCTCCAAACAGAAAAGAATATACCAGTGGTGTCTTTACCAGAAAGGGAGATCAATTTGATAAATTTGAAAAAAGATGAAAAATATGGCTTAGGTAAATAGATGTTACTTTAAGAATTACATATAAATGCAGAAATCAAAAGAGCAAGTGGATCACACAGTGTATTGAAAGGAGGTTTTCACTGTTGTCAGAACTGTCCCTGAGGTTTGAGTCATTAATACAAACTTATTGCTGTGATGATACAAAAAATATTTTTTTCCTTTCAAAAGAAGTTGATGTTTATGTACAGTATGTATGTAATCTGCCCAATCTGACTGACTCGGGATGGTGTGCACAAGGAAACTGAGACAAAATCATCTTGATAAATAAAAAACGCAGTAACAATATCATCAGAATTATAGTACACTAGTTCAAAATTAGTACAAATTAAAAAGCACTTAAGAAGTGGGCCTGCATTCTAGCAACCAATGAAGCAATCTCAAAGCAGGTTGGAATAGTTGCATTTTGCCCAAATAGTTGCATTTTGTTTTTGTTTGTTTGTTTTGTCAGCTGTATTTCTCATCACAATCATAAATAGATCCTTGGTAGCTCAGACAATAACATAATCCCAAATGATAAAAAAAAAATACTCTACATACAGAGCCAAAAAATTAGGTCAGTGCCCAAACACTGTCCAGAAAATGTCCATCTTCCAGTGTTTCCAGAAGGCCAATAATGTTGGAGTTAATCAACCCCCCACGAGAGAGCATTCTAGAGGTGGAAAAATGGTGCCCCCAGTCTTCATTTCCTTCCCCAACCTCCAAAATTGGAGGGCCAATAACTGCTTCGATCACACAATCAGAACAGTAGGGCTGAGTCCAATGGAAAGATACAGCTGTATATTTTGTAAAGTTAAAGTTTCCAAGGCATCTTCAAGAAGCATGATGCAGTAGTCCAGTTATCAAATTATGATTTTTGTTCTTTTCATTGAGAAATTTGAAAATTATGTCATTCCGATTTTCCCTAATCAGGGCTTCTTCCTACTGTTGTGAAATTAGAAATTATAATTTCTATCATTTCTGGCATCTGGATTCTGTTAAAGGAAATTGAGAGTTATGTTCTAAAAATCATCTGGATTAGAGGTGGCTGTTCATATCATGTTTTGAACAGTAAAGCAGTGATGATTGGCTTGTATCCAACACTAAAGATCTCTAATATATTTTGCAATTGGAATTTCTATTCGGCCTTTTATGATTAAAAACTTCAATAAGCATGTCTAATAACTGGTATAAGCAATATTTGAACAGTCCAGTCCAGTACTACATAGAAAGGTGATGTCTCAGATAATTTCCTCTGTTCTTTCAATCATTATCCAAACAAGTCCTAAATTATTCTTAGATACCACCTGATAGTGATTATTATTATATTTGATGGTAGTTTCCACAGTTCTATGATGTACAAAGAGCTAATTTGTAACAAACCCAGCAATCCGGAGCCAATAAAATTAGAATCCAAATGTTTCAGTCTAGACATTCCCTCGTGTGATATCTTCCAAATGTGTTTTGAATGCATCTTTCTAAAATTCTTGGCCCAAGTGTGGACTATGTAGTCTCCGGGTAACAGAAGAGCTCTGCATTGGAGAAGACAAGTATAGAGATCAACACTGTCCACTCATGCAGGAATTCCCTGCTAAGACAATTCAACTGTGATCCATTTTAGTCTTAAGATATTTGAGGGCATTGTTTTACCCAGAAAAAAATATCCTGGCAAATCACCAGTAATAAATCAGTAAGCAATTGGTTTGTACAATATTGCTATGAGTAACCGAAAAGTTTTTTTAACAGGGTTTGAGATAACTGGTGGGGAGAAAACTGGAAAATTTGAACTTGGAATTTTTATCCATTCAGTCACTCCTGGAGGACCAGCTGATTTGCAAGGATCATTAAAACCAGGTAATGTCCCATGAAATATAGGAATTGACTAACCCTTTGGTTCTTCTTTTAAAATCAAGACAGAAGGATGAAAGCTGCATAGTTTTTATATTTTAATATATTTTAATTATTTTTCTATTTGTTTTATAACCTTTCACCCAGAATTGCCTTATAGGGGAGATGGGTGCCATAAAAATTTCAGAGGGGGGGGGGGAGGGAGAGAGAAAGAGAGAGAGAGAGAGAGAATAAAATTAATTGAATGTTTCATATTAAAACTTCCAGTGTCATCTCTGGTAATGTTTTTAGCACATAACTTTAAACAATTGGTTATTTGTTTGAAATATATATTGAAAGATGCAGATAATGATAGTGGTAAAAATACAGAGACATGATAGAAATAGAGATTGATACAGAGATCAAGATTGAGATATATTAACAAATACTAGGATTATTATAGCTCTAAATCACTTTACCAATTACTTGATTCATGGTGATATGGTTAGAAAAAGAATGAGAGAATATTTGTAAGATAAAAAGAAATGAGAATTGAACTATTTAAGTCTGTAGTCATGTCTTTGTCAAAGTTTTCCATTATATTCTTAGAATCTGGAACTTTTACTTTGACCTCATAAAAATCTTCATTCTGGCCTACTGGATATTTTGGGCTATAAAGATTGAAGGTGATTTTTTTTTCTAATAACTTATTTGTACATCTTCAAATATTGAAGTTATTTAAACTGCCAGCGGACTCTTTTTTCATTTGTAAGAATGCTCATTTGGACTTCCACACTAAAGTGAATAATTGTTAATAGGGTAAAATGAGGTTGTACAATGAGCCAGAACACCCAGTTATATGGAGAACGTTGGCTGCTGCCTGAGGCAATCTGCGCTCTGATTGGTTGCTGTGGGTGTGGAGAGGCAGTTTCCGTTTTCCCCCACCTTTTTTCTTCTGTGTGCCCTGAAGATTTACCTCATGATATAGTGATGTGCCTGGCGACCTTGTTTGTTGCATATATAGATGTAAAATATTTTTATTTATATCAAACTACAAGTTCATGTCAGCATCTCTGACTCCATTTGGACTCCTGCTGGGCAATTCCCCGACACACCAATATGTTAAAATGAACTCCAGCTTGCAGAGTTGGTGAATCTCTTCTGCAAACACTGAACACTAGTAATCTGCAAGATAGATTCTATACTGCTCATTCTTTCAAGCTCTACCATTCTTTGTCAAATTCTGTGATAAAAAGGACACAAAGTCTATAGAGATTCTAAGTCATCCAGGACATGGTTGTCCCAAAGGTGCTTTTTCCAAGAGGCAATTGGATGGACTTTTGTGTTTTTTCTTTGAGGACATTTTGCTTCTCATCCAAGAAGCTTCTTCTTCTGGGTCATTGAAATGTCTTCAAAGAAAAAATAAAGTCCAGTTGCCTCCTGAAAAAAGCACTTTTGGGACAACCATGACCTGGACGGCTGAGAATCTTTACAGACTTTTAGCTATACAATTTGGGATGAACATACTTTGAATGGTCTGGGAGTAGGAATGGATTTCCAGAGAAAAATCTTGCAGACTACAGGAACCAGGAGCACCACTCGGGTGACCCTGACAACACAAATAAACTTCCAAGTGCTTCAACAACCCTCTAAAAGGATGCAAATAACCAGTTGTCCATAAGGAATATAAATCCTTCCATTCCCCACTATCCTGTCATAGCTGAAGAAGCTATCATGAGAAGCAAAACATCTTCAAAGAAAAAACAAGAAAGTCCAGTTGCCTGTAGAAGGACACATTCTACTAGTCTCATAAAGAGGCGTCATTCTGATATACCAAATACTGGTCCTGGTAACTGTACTTTTGGAACTCTTATTCTATATAAGATTGGAGAATTTCAACTTCTTATAAAGGAAATTAATCATGTATATATTATTTTTTCTGTTACTAATGTGTGTAATACATTTCATAATGAGTTTACCATGTTTTGCTGCTCCAGTTTAATAACATTCATGCTTGGAAGAATGTTTTCTTGCACAGTGCAATGAATGGTAAACTTTGGAAATATCAGTAGAGGATATAGTATGTTTTAGAAACATCTATTCTGGGTTGTTAATTTCTGATTTAATCCATCTATGTAGGAGATCGTCTAATTTCAGTAAACAACGTGAGTTTGGAAGGGGTCAGCCATCCTGCAGCTTTAGAAATTATTGAGCATGCTCCAGAAAATGTGACCCTTGTCGTTTCTCAACCTAAGGATGGGTCAGTTAAAGGTATTTCCCAAAATAAAACTTTTTTTCCAAGTTAACAGTTCATATATAATAACCTGCAATTCTTTCTGTTCTGTCCAGTATTTTGCTTTTTCCAGATGCTTTTCTGCACAAGCGTGCTTAAATAAGCCACTATTTGCACTGTGCAGAGCTTTGGCTTAGAAAAAACAGTGCAGGAACATAGCACCTACCTGTTCAGGTCATCCTTCAGTTACTCAGTGGTAAGATGGGCGGCCAATAATTTTGATAATAAAATAAAATAAATAACTATAATGTAGTCTGCTCATTATGATGTAAGTCATAATGGTCATAAAACATGACTGACCTGATTTTTATGACTTTTGGCGGTGGTAGAAATAGCAATAGCACTTAGACTTATATACCGCTTTATAGTGCTTTGCAGCCCTCTCTAAGCGTTTTACAGAATCAGCATATAGCCCTCAACAATCTGGGTCCTCCTTTTACTCACCTCGGAAGGATGGAAGGCTGAGTCAACCTTGAGCCTGGTGAGATTCGATCTGCCAAATTTCAGGCAGCCAGCAGTCAGCAGAAGTAGCCTGCAGTACTGCACTCTGACCACTGTGCCACCAAGGCTCATTCAATGAATACAACGGTTGTGAGAATACCAGTCATCAGTGAGAATGCTGCCATTGTTAAGTGAACCCAGTGTTCACTATGGCACAATTTTGCCAAACACTGGACGTAAGTGCCAATTTTCAACAAATCTGTCATAAGCTGCAGTCATGTGATATTGAGCACCCAAAATGTCTGATCATCAGATCATCAGTTCCCTTTTTCAGGTAAGTCAGTCACTAAACGACCAGTTGTAAGGTGAGAACTTCCTGTAACTCCAAAAGCAGCTATCTCTTGATAAGCTTGTATAGCTGTCCTCCACAGCTATTAACGATTGCTGGAAAAGACAGGCTTGCTTTAATGAATTTCAAGCAAGTGCAATAGTTATACCCCCATCTGTCCTGAAGTCCCTTTTTCTGTTCAAAAGCACTGTACAGCCTTTGTTACCATTTCTATAGGTAGCCCCTTAGCTGTAGGTTCTACAGTACAAATCTTGACAATTAACAACTGACATAATCAACTGATAAAATCAGTTCCTAATGGAAAATTAGTGGAGGGGGGGAGAGCAAGATCATTCTGAAAGGACAGTCGGGATGAATAATTTCTTTCAAGGTGATGGAATCATTCTGTTATTGTTATGGACTAAGCCAACGCAGCGATACAACCCTCAACAGCTTCGTCTGACAGCAGACTTGTAATCCTGCACTTCTCATTGGCCCGTAGATAGCGAGTCGTGATTGGTCGGTTTTGGCCAGTCTGATTGGCTGTTAACGGGACCCCCTGATTGGACGCTTGTGAAAGCGATAGACTCAGATATTTTGCTCCATTCTTTCTTGTTAATAAAGAGTTGAAGTCACCGTCCGATGTCTCGTCCCCATTCTTTGTGCCCATGCCCAGGACTTAACAGTTATTGTTTTTTTTTCTTTCTATATCCCAATACTTGAACTCATCTCTATTCTCAGATGACGAGGGTAGGGATGTGGGATTGCCAGGGCAGATTGTAATAATTTGAAACATACAATAAAATTCAAAATAGAAGAAGAATGGAATTAATAAAAGTGGAAAAGCAAACACCCAGAACTACAGCAACTAAAATCTTCATATCAAGACAAAACAGACAAGATGGATCAAATTATTTTCATAGCCAGCTGAAATGCCATTAAGAAAAAAGTCCCATGTGCTTTCTAAGCATGAAAGACCTCTATAGACCTATAGAGTAAAATTAATACTGAAATTCTCTGGTTTTCCAAATTTCTGGTAGTTCTAATTTGTATTTGTTTTCAGACTTATAAATTCCCTCATTGACCCTTCCTTTTAGAATGAAGATTTTGGACTCAAAAACTAAAGCATGGGTGGAATTTATTTGGCTGATTCAGAGATATGTGCAAATGTATACATTTCTATTTCATATAGTCCCTTACCCTCATGCAAGATATAATTATCCTGGATTAATTATTACAGTGAATCAACAAATAATGGCTAGCAGGACCAGAGGAAAAAACTTAAACCAAACCAAGTCATTATTTAGGATATTCTATTACTAATAACCATGGTTCTCTAGTGAGACTAAAACCGAGAGCTTTGGTTAACAATTTCAGGAAATAATAAATCCTACCTGTGTTTCCCTGAAAATAAGACCCTGTCTTATTTTTTTATTTTATTTTTTTGCCACCAAAAAAGGCACCAGGTCTTATTTTGGTGAGATGTCATCCACTGACTAACCTCACATGTGCCCCCCTGCCCGGCCTCCTTTTCGCTGTCAGAAGCCTTCATGAATTTCTTCTTTTGCAACTGGCAAGGCTTTCCTGAGAGCCTCTGCAGCCGATAACAGAGCTCTAGATTGATCCGGAGCTTTGTTATCGGCTACAGAGGCCTTCAAGAAAGCCTTGCCAGTCTTGCTGGCTGCAGAAGAAATGAGCCGGCAAGGCAGGTGTTGGGGTGTGCGAGGCCTGGCTACAACTGTCCAAAGGTAAGCAGTAGGGCAGCTCCATCCCCACCCTAGCTTAATTTTTACCCGTGCACTCTGGAGTGGGCGGGATCTTAATTAGGGTTTACTTTGTGGGTAGGGCTTATATTGGGCACACGTAAAAAATCACTAGGACTTACTTTCAGGATAGGTCATATTTCTGGGGAAACAGGATAGAATAACAAGATGTGCATAGAGAGGAAAACCAATATATTGGCTGAGGAATTCTGGGAGGCAACGCCCACCCATCTTAAAAGTTGCTGTAGTTAAGAAATACTGATCTTTGTCACATATGTGTCTTTACAGGTGATAATAACTTCATTATTGGTGTTTCCATTTATCCTTAGGAACATCCAGTCTCCTAAGAAAGGGATATTTTAAAAAATCTTCCTTGATGGCAGACCATGAGGCTGAGTCCTCTTCAGAGGAGCAGAACTGGCCAGTGAGTCACTGGAGACCCAACTCCGGAAGCTTATCCGGTATTTGCTCAAGCAAATGGGGTGGAAGTCTCAGCTCCCAAGACTCCAGGACTGAGAGTGCTAGCCTGTCCCAGAGCCAAACCAACCACAGCTTTGGCCACCATATCAATGACCAGCAGGAATTGCAACGTTGCAGTAATCCTCTCCTGGGCCCTCCCAAATGCAGTGAGAGGAATGGATCTTCTTCAGAGGCCAACCTGAACAAAAGCAAGCTGACTGGCATGGCAGAGACCCCTGACTATTCTGACCGAGGAGATTCCGACATGGATGAAGCCACTTACTCCAGCAGCCAGGAACAAACTGCGTTGAAAAAGGTAACATTCATTTCAGTTGTACGGCTTTCCCTCTAACCCAGGGGTCTTCAAACTTGACAGCTTAAAGACTTGTGGACTTCAACTCCCAGAATTCCTCTTCAGATTTGTTATGGTGAAAGGAAATAGTGTACAGGGTGTTATGTACCAGTGTACTGTTGGCTAATTGCTCATGCTCTTAAGTTAACATTTGTGGTCAAGGTTTTCTCAAGGTAAAATACATGGTTCGTATTATCGCCAGAGAGAGGGGAAGGAGAGAGAGAGAGAGAAGGAAGGAAGGAAGGAAGGAAGGAAGGAAGGAAGGAAGGAAGGAAGGAAGAAAGAAAGAAAGAAAGAAAGAAAGAAAGAAAGAAAGAAAGAAAGAAAGAAAGAAAGAAAGAAAGAAAGAAAGAAAGAAAGAAAGAAAGAAAGAGATTTACTTATTTACACCAACCTGGTTAATATTTAGACAGAAAACATTTTGGAAGTGACAATGGTTTTATGAGTTGTAGTTAGGGTTATCAGATCTCTACCATAAAACCTCTAGAGATAGTCTTTTTTTTTTTTTTCCAGATCTGATAGCCCAATTTATTGTGATGAATTTGGGTCCTAAAGATTTATTTATGCGACTTTTTGTTCTTTGATCCTTGACTTACTGCAGCTCTCTGAGTTGTCTGTAATGATTTCTATGTTCACAAATTGGTGGCTTTTCGCTTGTACTGAAAGCTATAAATAGCCAATTCACTGCCAGCAGCAAACTCGCATAAGAAGGTTGCTGGTATGAGAAATCATCTAGCTCAATCCTCAAGAGAATTGGAGAGAAGCAAAGGGGGAAAGAATAAAGGACATTAAAAGAGAGAGGGAATCAACTTTATTGCCTGGCAACCACCATCTCACAAATGGATCCGACTCAAAAGGATTTTTTTTTCTGGATGGGTTCTTCAGATACCAATTATATTAAAAATTATAGTGGATTGTTTTACCATAATTTCTTAGCTGAACTACAGTGAATCGTTTAGTAAGGCTTTTGAGTGGACAGGAGTTGTGTATCTCTGCCCTAAACCATAGTGACAGAGTTCATATAATACACTTAAGGCAAAGCCAGTCCCACCATTTTTGTCTTAGCACGGTATGTGAATCTAGCCACAAGCCACAATCTAGCAAATTCTAGGCTACCAATTTTAGAGTAACCACCTTGACTTGCAAAACTCTGGGAGACAAGTAATATAGAAAAATATAATATTTTTGACATTTTAAAAAAAATGTTAAAAAAATGTTAAAAAAAATATTTTGAGTGTAACCCTCTCAAAATGTTCAGACTTTTGCAGGAGTGTAATTTAAACTAATCAATTTTCCTGAATAATTCATGTAAATTATTTTCTAGTCAGATCACAGGTGATTGCAACAATCTGAAATTCTTCACAACATGCATGTGATGACATCATGATACAAATCCTATTTCTACATACTTTTCTCTCTGATGTGAGTATGTAAGTAGCGGTATTTGCATCATGTCATCGCATACATCTTGTCACTTGTCCTTGTTCCTTCACCCAGATCTAAGTCAGCTGATTAACTTTCTGACCACATGATGTTATGTTGAACATCTGTCCATGTGTGGTGGAAGTGAGTCCAGATTCTCAGGAAGAGAGGGTGTATTCCCAGAGGAGCAAGAGACAGTTCAGATACTTTGTGTGAAAAAAGAGGGTAAAGATGGCTTCTCTCCAATAGTTCCCACAGCATAAGGTTTATGGGGGTGTTAGCATGTTTTAGTTTGGCAGGATTCTGCTTGTGGATGAGGAGTAATATTAAAAATCCACTGAGAAGAATCACAATGTGTCTTTCTTGGTTTTTGGAGTCTGACACTATGTGATTATAGCATGCTAAACTGTTTAGCAAAGTTTTCCTCACCTGCACAAGTATTGGTATATTGATTCCTTTGTTATAAAAATTAGTTTGTGTAAATGCATTGGCCACTGTATCCCAAACATCTTATCTTTATTTATCACATATAGATGTGGGTACATATGCTTATACTGGGGTGAATATGCTTATATTTGATTATATTGCTCTTTTGATATATATCATTGTGTTCTATGTATGTGGGATTTTTTTTTCTATTTCATTCCCTTCGTTATCTCAGTACAGATAATCCTTGTCCAGCAACTGCTTCATTTAGCAACCATTCACAGTTGATGAAAAAATAACTTTGCCATGGGCTACTTGTAAATTCATTATCATACATTATTTTTAACCGGGTAACCTTTTTGCCTTTTTTTTCTTCTTATATAAAGGAACCTTCTTTGGTGAATTTCTTCAGCTCCGTGAATTCTAAAACGCCTCTTAAACCTGGAGATATCTTTGAAGTCAAACTGGTCAAAAATGAGAATGGCTTGGGCATAAGCGTTACGGTACTGTTTGACAAGGTTTTAAGTTGATTTATCTTTTTTCTCCGCTCAAAGTCACCTGTTCAAATTTATGATTTACAGAGAAGCAGTGAACTTGAAAGAGACACTTGTCAAGTACTTTCTTGTTGCTAATCTTTATCTTTCTTAACCACTCTGCAGTTATGCTAACCTGAGTATAGTTAAAAGATCTGTGCAGGGCATACATAAAAACAAATCAGTTTTATGCAGGACTTTTTTCTCTCCCGCAAATAGCAAAACCTAATAAATGCAAGCAGTGTAGACTTCAGCTATCAACAGACACATAGACATAAACAATATTTACATTCATTCCAAAGAGACAATCAAGAAGCCAGAAGGGAAGAAAAAAACCAAAATACTTCCTCTCCAACAATCAACCGCCAGATAAGCAGAGATTAGCACCACAATTACCATGATTCCCCCAAAATAAGACTGAGTCTTATATTATTTTTTGCTCCAAAAGACGCATTAGGGCTTATTTTCCAGTTAGGTCTTAATCTCATGGAAACATTGTAATAATAGACCATCAATCAAGTAAACAATGCCCTAATCAAGGAATTACCAATTCAGACTAACAAGCTAACAGTAAACAGCAGCCTAATCAAGCAACCACCAAGACCACTCCCACCAATACTGACAGGGCAAGCTACTAGTATAAAAACAGAGAGCAAACCCTACTCCTTTCTTTCACTGATGATGTTACCTAGTCGGGTAATGAAACATTTTCAAGGACAAAAAACAAGCTCATAGAGAGCATTAAGGACACACATACCCCAGTGTAGACTTTGTAATGTGCATTTTTAAACACACACACACACACACACACATATATATATATATATACACTGCTCAAAAAAATAAAGGGAACACAAAAATAAGACATCCTAAATCTGAATGAATGAAATATTCTTATTAAATACTTTGTTCATTACATAGTTGAATGTGTTGACAACAAAATCACACAAAAATTATCAATGGAAATCAAATTGAGCACCCATGGAGGTCTGGATTTGGAGTTACACTCAAAATTAAAGTGGGAAAAAACACTACAGGCTGATCCAACTTTGATGTAATGTCCTTAAAACAAGTCAAAATGAGGCTCAGTCGTGTGAGTGGCCTCCATGTGCCTGTATGACCTCCCTACAATGCCTGGGCATGCTCCTGATGAGATGGCGGATGGTCTCCTGGGAGATCTCCTCCCACACCTGGACTAAAGCATCCCCCAACTCCTGGACAGTCTGTGGTGCAATGTGGCATTGGTGGATGGAGAGAGACATGATGTCTCAGATGTGCTCAATTGGATTCAGGTCTGGGGAACAGGCGGGCCAGTCCATAGCATCAATGCCTTCGTCTTGCAGGAACTGCTGACACCCTCCATCCACATGAGGTCTAGGATTGTCGTGCATTAGGAGGAACTCAGGGCCAACCGCACCAGCATATGGTCTCACAAGGGGTCTGAAGATCTCATCTCGGTACCTAATGGCAGTCAGGCTACCTCTGGCGAGCACATGGAGGGTTGTGCAGCCCCCTAAAGAAATGCTGCCCCACACCATTACTGACCCACTGCCAAACCGTCATGCTGGAGGATGTTGCAGGCAGCAAAACGTTCTCCACGGCGTCTCCAGACCCTGTCACGTCTGTCATGTGCTCAGTGTGAACCTGCTTTCATCTGTGAAGAGCACAGGGTGCCAGTGGTGAATTTGCCAATCTTGATGTTCTCTGGCAAATGCCAAAGGTCCTGCACGGTGTTGGGCTGTAAGTCCAACCCCCACCTGTGGACCTCGGGCCCTCTTACCACCCTTATGGAGTCTGTTTCTGACCATTTGAGCAGCCACATGCACCTTTGTGGCCTGCTGGAGGTCATTTTGCAGGGCTCTGGCAGTGCTCCTCCTGTCCCTCCTTGCACAAAGGTGGAGGTAGCGGTCCTGATGCTGGGTTGTTGCCCTCCTAAGGCCTCCTCCACGTCTCCTGATGTACTGGCCTGTCTCCTGGTAGCGCCTCCATGCTCTGGACACTATGCTGATAGACACAGCAAACCTTCTTGCCACAGCTCACAGCTCATGCCGTCGTGGATGAACTGCACTACCTGAGGCACTTGTGTGGTTTGTAGACTCCGTCTCATGCTACCACTAGCAGTGGTACCACTAGAGTGAAAGCACCGCCAGCATTGAAAAGTGACCAAACTATCAGCCAGAAAGCATAGGAACTGAGAAGTGGTCTGTGGTCACCACCTGCAGAATCACTCCTTTATTGGGGATGTCTTGCTAACTGCCTCTGTTTTCCACCTATTGTCTATTCCATTTGCACAACAGCATGTGAAATTGATTGTCAGTCAGTGTTGCTACCTAAGTGGACAGTTTGATTTCACAGAAGTGTGCTTGACTTGGAGTTACATTGTGTTGTTTAAGTGTTCCCTTTATTTTTTTGAGCAGTGTATATGGGGATATGGGTATACATGCATACACACCCTTCCAATCACTGATTGGAGATGAGAGTAGCTTCATGTCTCTGATGGTCCTCTTCCTGTCAGATCCTACATTTTTTTTCCTTTCCGTGATCAGACTTTCATCCTCAGTTGCAAACATCTCCTCCTCCATCCTACTCCCATCTTACTTGCTTCTTGTGCCATCCCCAATGTAGACAATAGCCAGGGAAGACATTCCCCGTTCTTTTTCTACCCTAAAGAAAGTGGCAAGGGAAGGTTGTAAGTTTTCTGCTAGCTTTTGCCTTCTTCCATTGGCCAACTGTCTGGCTCCGTAAAAGAGCTGAGCACAGCAATAGGGAGTATTGTGCAGTGTAGCAAAATCACTGACAGAAAATAACAGGCAAAGGCAGTGACCCCCATGGAAGGCTGTAGACATTATTATTTTAATTGAAAAACTGTTTCTGCATAATAAATAGCATTCCTGTACATGCAAAGAAGCTTTAAAATAGCAAGGGAAGGGGGATGTGTCACAGAAAGGAACAAGGTACATCCAGAATCGTGTAGTAAGTTAAGACAAATCAAAAGTAGGCAACAGAGGCAATAAATACTTGAAGCCAAGATGAAGGATTATAATCAAAATGTGTGTTTAGAGTGAATGCATCTGCTTTCTAAATGCTGGAAATACCAATTTGCCCAGGATAAAGCAAACAAGTAGTCTTATAGCACCTTGGAGGTTAATCTTTATGGCAATGGGAACTGTAATTAACTTCCCCAAATGTTGGCAAGTATTATACATGGCAATAAGAATAAGGGAGAAAATAGCAGTGCAACCTAGAAAGGCAGCCTAAGAGGATTTAGTTAAACAATGAAAAATAAATAATGCCATCATAGTTTACAAAGGACATGCTAATTTGCAAAACGAGTCAGAATTTCCATTTGCTTATGTGTGACATCCTTGTTCTTAGCTAGTATGACTTTCCCCGCATACAGAACTAACTTAATTTACATGGAGATTATGCTCATGATTACAGTCTCCTAACAGATTGCTCAACTTTTCATCCCTGCAGTAAATCCATCTAGACCTGTAAGTTATTTATCCAGGTTTACAGTGTTTTTTAAGGACAGGTTGTTGGCATCCTGGCAAGAAAACAAAAGAAGCTAGATGAATTTTTCAGGCATCCCAGGAGTGCCTTCTAGTGATCAAAAAGCAGAATATCCGCAATATGTTATTTCTGTTGATACATAATCAATGTCAAAGATTCATTGATTACAATGCAGAGGGCTTTAAACTTTTTAAAAAGATTATATCATTCCACTTTGTCTTTCTTGGCATGCAGGAAGTTTTTTATATGGTATTTCTGGCCTTCCATGTTATTATTTCATTTTGTATTTGATGGAGCTATAAGGCACTGCATGCCAAAACAACTAGACACAGGGACAGATTTTCTTCTCTTTTTTTTTAACAAACTTTATTCAGTTTTCACATTAAAAATAAAAATCTCTTTTTGGTGGACAACATATTTCCGGGTCATCATCTGTACATACAAATATGACAGAAATTATACAATGATATATGCATACTTAATTCTATTATTACCTTTTCCATTCCAAATTTTCAGTAGGGAGAGAAACAAACACATTAATTCTAGACTCTTTCCTTAATTTCAATCAATTTTGTTTCATTTCAATTATTTCAAATTAATCTTTTAGTATTTGTTTTTAAACATAAACAATATGTATTTACCTAATAAATACTAATAAGGTTTAATTCTAAATTCTTTCATTAATCCCAATCTAAACATTTAATTTCATTTCAATTATTTCAAATATAATCCTTAATATTTATTTTAAAAATACAAATAAACAATATATATTTGCCTAATAGTGGTAATAATGAAGTTACCAATGACTCTCCTTGCTTTTAATAATCTATATTAAACTTATTAATTTAGCTGGTTCTTTAGTCTGTCACATTCCCTTTCAATTACACACATTTAATAAGTTCTAAATTGATACAGATCTTAACACAACCACACAAAAAGAAAAAATAACAAGTATAAGTTTCCCCTCTTTTACTATTTTGAGTGTGACACCTTAATGATTAGAATATACCTTTATTCCCTCATCTTAATTCCCAATGAACCATTAGTCATTACATCTTCTCAATTGGATTCCACAGCATATTTCCCTCCCTTTAATAAGAGTTATCAATATCTATATTACCCTATTTTCTAAATATTTTTAATTGCAGAAATATTCTTATTACCCCTTGTCACCCTGCAGAATCCCCCTTTCAATTCATCAACCATTATCTCTGAAAAGGCAATTTCTTTTCAACATTTTACTAGTTCTGTGGTTCTTTCTGTCACATGCCTGTTTCTTACTGCTTCTCTGGTGCATTGTCCAGGGAGCGAACCCGAGTCTCCTCCTGCTCTCTTCCCCATGTCTTTTCTCATTCTTTCTACATTTCCTGACTTCATAAGTATTCCTTCTTTTAATTGTAAAGAAACAATTTCCTTTCAACATTTTACTAGTCTTACTGTTTCTCTTCCCTCTTTTTTCCCCATGACTTTTCTCATTCCAATTTAATATCTTCCCTTTCCCTTTTCTGCTGAATCTTCCTGCCTTTTCTAACTTCACAATTATTCCCTCTTTTAATTGCTTTCTTAAAATTCAACTTTTTAACCTTCCTTCTTTCCCCACTTATTTGTAATGTTTTTTGTGTTAATTGTCCATTCAAAATGTCTTCTCCTTGAGTCAATTCCTGTTCTTCTGAGAATCTTTCTTCTTGTTCTTCAATCGCCATTTCCATTTTTTCTAGCACAGAGCAAAGTGATTCGCCTCTTTCCTGTAGTAATTCTCTCATATTTTTAAGTTCCATTTTTAAGTCCCAAAGAGATATCATCATTCTTATATTTTATAATCCTCAAAGTCCACAAAAAAACTTTCCTTCTTTCTTCTTTCAATTTTTTAAAGTTCTCAGCTATTCCAGTTCAGGGTTCATACCAAAAACATCAGTCAGTCCCACAAACAATCTTTCCTTCCTTGCTTTTTCCTTTATTCTGGTTCTGCTTTCACTTTCTAAAATTCTTACTTTGTTTCAATATTTCTGTAATTTTATACCAGTTCATTCAAAAACAAAATGCTTTCCTTTTTATTTGAACTAAATTTTTATCAAAAGGTGACACTCTCCATTATACAAAGTCTTCACTTTTTTTCCCCTATATTTTTATTTAAGGTTTTTCGAACCTCAATATTCCAAGACAATCCAGTCTTCAATTTATAAACTTTATTATTATTATTCTTTGGCAATATTAAGTCCAGCTTTAATTTTATACTTGATTATTCCCAAATTATTTTAGTCCAATTTCATTAAATCTTTAATTCCAGCTTCTTCCTTTCCCGGTTCGAAGCCCCATTTAGCTGTCAAAAATATTTTCCTTTTTTTTTTTCTCTGTCCCTTTGTAATTTCGCAGCTCACTTTTCTTTTCTTAAAAATTCCATATTACCTTAATCCTGGGGTACTTTTATTTGGTTATACTGCCCAGTTGTCCCGGTTCAGATGTTATCCACCTCTTTCTTCCCTCCTGCACAAATCTTAGTCAAGCTGAGTCATCCTCTTCGGGATGGCCATTTTAGACCATCGCTGCAATCATCTTCAGGAGGAAAAAAAGCCAAGCCCGGGGGGGGGGGAGATGCGGCTCCCCACAGATAGGCTTGCTGCTTCCTCTTACTCCGCTGCCCCTCCAAGGCAGTTTCAGCCCCTAATCAGGATAATTGGGACTCTCCGACGAAAGAGCACGAACGATAGTCGCAGAGAGTTGCGATCTACCGTCCGTCGGTGAGGAGGCTCCACCTTCTTCCTCCTGGGACAGATTTTCTTCTTGTGCTGTTGCCCTTATAAACATCGAATTCTCTCAGTGCTGCCTAACGTCTGTATATTAACCAATGTAGTTTCGCTGTAGTATTATTATGTATCCTTCTTATCTTATTTACTTCTCCTTTTATTGGTATTATTATTCTGTTGTTTTGCATGCACACTGAGTGTTTCTGTACTGGAGACAAATTTCTTGTGTGTCTAATCACTCTTGGCCAAATAAAGTATTTAATTAAATTCAGTTCAATTTGTTTCCAGTTTTAGAAAATGATAACCAACTTATTTTAGAAGTACGCACTCACTCAGGGTTGGGATTATAGCAGTTCTGTTTACTTCTGTAGAACCGGTTGCTCTGAAAAACAGCAAACAGAGTGCATACATAGAACCAGTTCCATGTCTGCTGCTGTTTTGGCCCACCCGCCCGCCGGGGCTCTTACCTGACCTTCATTTCCTGCTTTTTCAACCCCAGCTGCTTTGCACAAAAAAAGCTGCGGTTGAAAAAGCAGGAAAAAAGTGCTTTTTCAACCACTGCGCACCTGCGTGCAGTGCTGCTCAGCTGTCCAGGCAGCTAGATGATGACGATATGCACGCGCGAACCGGTAGTTACACCGGTCAGATCCCACCCCTGCACTCATTGTGTGTAGTACTAGACAGTGTCTCTTGAAAGGAAGTTCGAGAAGGTGATGCATGATGATAGCTTCTAACATTTACTGCTGCTTTTAAATGTAGGGAACTGTTGTATTAATGCCTTTTTATATCTGTAGGGTGGCGTGAACACCAGTGTAAAGTATGGAGGACTTTATGTGAAGGCAATTATTCCTAAGGGAGCAGCTGAAGCTGATGGTAGGATTCAGAAAGGTGAGTATCAGGGTAATTCGGCTGCTGAAAGTATCAAAATGTGGAAGGCTTAGGCTTTCAAAAAAGATGCCTTAGTAGGCAGAAAGTAGACAAAATGGGGTCACAAGGCCAAATGTCTTCTCCTTGCCCTATCCCTTGGAGTATCAGAAACAAAGGGGAATTGGATAATGAGCTCTTAATTTCATTATAATTAACAAACTTCACATTATCCATGTTTAAAGAGTGTGATGGTTCAGTGGCTTAATAATGCTGGAGATAGGCTTTACTCCAGGGGTTTGAGTCCTAGCACTATGTGGCAGGGTAAGCTCCCATCACTCGCCTCAGCTTTTGCCCTCCTAGCAGCTTAAAAGCATGTTCTATGCAAGTAGATAAATAGGTACCACTTTGGTGGGAAGACGAGCCGGTGCTTCATGAATCCTGCAAGTTCTGGACCTTCCCAGTAACAACATCCTTTTGGGAAGTGGCTTTGGTGGAGGGAGAGGGCCCTGGATGACATTGCAGAAAAGCCACTCATCTTTCTTTCTGGTGTGGAGCTAGCTCACCTCCTGTATAGCACTATGAATAGCACGCGACTGTGAACCAAACATGGTTAGCTGTCTTAGGCAGCCAAACTACCATTCTGTATTAGCATTGTACTAATTGTACTATATTAACCTCCTGTCTAATGTGACATCACCATAGGATGGATGGATGGATGGATGGATAAGAGAGATAGATAGATAGATAGATAGATAGATAGATAGATAGATAGATAGATAGATAGATAATCTACATTTAAGAATTCTGGCATATGTTTCTCTAGCGTTGTACAATTCTGTGGATTCTGCCAGGAGAACTATCACAGATTGCAGAATCACACCTCCCTGTCTCATTTGAAGGTCTTTAACACAGCTATTCAGACAACAAAATGGAAGATGTGCCTGTTTGCTTATTTATTAAATTGATTTATTAAATTTGTTTGCAGCCCATCCAAGTACCCAGAATAAGCATACTTTCATAGATTGACATCTCTGGGTGGCTTAAAACATTAAAATGAAACCATAAATATATGAATAAATATATAAAATCACAATAAAATTACAATAAAATGCAAGTTAATGCTATTATTCTTTTTTTTTAATAAAATTTTTATTTGGGTTTTCACAAAACATAATACAAGTAAAATTTCTTTTTTTTTTTTAGGAAAAGTATGGTCCCAGGTTATCACTTCTCCATACAGACACAAATTCAATTTCATATTCATCTTTGTGTTCTATTCCCTATCTTATTACTATTTTTAACATTTTTTCAATAATTTTCCCTTCCCTTAATTTTCTCAATCTTACTTTTAATTATCCTATTCCTTTCTAAATTCAATTATATATATCTTTTTCTAAGTTTCAATATCTTTCTAGTCATCATATTTATACTTTTGTCTGTCTTGTTTCAATTTCAGTTTCTTTTCTCATTAAACAAAATTTTCCCCTGTAGTTACTAATTGGAGTATGACACCTTTGTATCTTTTAATTTTTACCCATTTAACTCTTATTTAAGCTTCAATTTATGCCCTTACAATTATAACATTTAATATAACACATAACTTCCAGTCAAAATCTGTTTGGTACATTCTTAAAATATGCACTAAGTTCTTAAAGAGAATATATATATATATATATTTATATATATATATATGTCTGGCATTCAGCTTTGTTCGGGTATTTTCCCACGTCATAATAGTGGTGCTTTTAAAGTTGTAGCAATGTTTCAGCAGAATCTCATGATGATGGCAGATGAGATTCTGCTGAAACGTTGCTACAACTTTAAAAGCACCACTATTATGACGTGGGAAAATACCCGAACAAAGCTGAATACCAGACATGTACGTACCCGCGAAAACTTAAGAAAACATATATATATATATAACAATGATAAATAAAATACATATTCTATTCCTATTCAGCTCTATCATTAATGTTAGTTATAATCTTTGACATCTTTAACATTCCTTTTCAATAGGATATCATACTTCTAGGAACACTTATAATATTTCCATAATTTTTTCATGTTTCTTTCATATTCCTCTTCATTTAAATTTTTATAACACATTTATAATAATTAAAATGTTCCCCTCCTTTCCTAATTTCAATCTCTTTTTTTCATTTATTTATTAAACATTCCATTCCATTACAATGAGTATTTTATCTATCATTTTAATCACACTTATTTCATATTTTCAAAGTTCATTTCTATTTCTAATATAAAATACTATCTTATGTACCCTTGCAGAATCCCCCTTTCAATTCAGTTTTCACACATTATCTCTGTGTCTTGTATGTTTTTCCTGTTTCTCTATGTCCTGATTCTGTCCTTTATATAATTCCTTTCCTTTCCCTCTTCTCCCTCTTCTTCTCCCTTTCCTTTTTGACCCGTTCTCTCTCTAATTCTGATTCTCTCTTCTGTAATCCTCTCTTCTGTTTCTTCCTAATTTTATAATTACTTTTCAAACTATTCTTTTTTTGAGTTGTTTTTTTCAGATCTTAAATTTTTCACTCTCTTTCCCCCCTTTCCTTTCTTTTCCCCACATAGAAATACTTGGTCATTGAAGATGACTTCTTCTTTGTCCCACCCTTCTTGTTCTACAGGCATTTCTTGTTTCTCATAGTTCAGGATCTCCATTTCTAAAAATTGAAATACAAAGCCAAAAGAACCTCTTCCTTCTTGTGCATCTTCTTTCTGTTTTTTAAGTTCCATTCTCAATTCTTCCAAGAATGATACCATTTTTAAAACTTTTAAACAACCACCCAATTGATTTTAGTCCTGTAGATCCAATAGCCAAAAATCCAAAAATCATGAAGTAATCCAAATAATCCAAAGCTGTTTCTTCTTGTTTCTTTTTTCCACTTTCTCTTCCTGGGGTTCTCTTCTCTTGTTACAAAGTTTCAGTTAAAATGTATCTTTTAGGAGTCTTTTTAAAGTTTCACTGTTAATTCCTTTCACTTCCAGGTGGACTCCTCCCTTTTTCCAGATCCTACCCTTTTGTTTTTTTCCTTCTTTTAAAAGTTTTTGAGAATCCAGAAACCTTTATTATCCATGTGACATTTATTTTCAGTTTAAATATCTGTTAATGTCAAAGTGGATTTTTGCTGATTTCTTGCTTAAATCTCTTAGCTGTCAATATAGGGAAGAAAAGGGGGAAAAAACCAAATCCTTTCCCTTCCCTCTCTCATTCGCAGCTTCAAAGTCTTCTTTGGGAACAATGTTGTTCTTTATAATTCAAATTCCAGGGTACCTTGTATCATTGTTTTTCCAGTTCAACCCGATCAGCCAAAAACTTTCTCTTCTTATCTTCCTCCTGCACATTCTTTTCCAGTCGAGTTCTTCTTTGAGATGGCCATTTCTGACCACCGCTGCAATCACCTTCGGGAAAGAGAGTAAATGGCCAGCTGGGGAGGAGAGATGCGGCTCTGCTCGACCTTGCTGGCAGTCTCCCCCCTCTTCACCACCTCTACGGTGTGGCTTAGCCCCAAAACCAGCCGGCTCAGGATGCTCCAGCGGCAAGCACAGATTGAAACTGCGCACAGTTGCAGATTTCGGTCTGTCACTGAAGAAGCTCAAACCGGATCCCTCGTTAATGCTATTATTCATTGTAGATAGTCAGAGGGACCACAGCCGAGCGGTAGAGGATCTATGGTACATCCAAAAGATTCCACATCAAATTTCTACGTAGGTGTTGAAAAATTCTGTCTGAAAGAGTCACTCCTAGTCAGAAAGGACAGTTCTGATGTAAATAGCATTTCTGTGAAAGGCAGCTTCAAATAGAGACCATAGCGCTGGAAGATCCCATGGTTTGAACATAGTCTGTCCTAGATTAAACCATCTGACACTTTGGAAAACTACTGCCACTCATTTGAGTTTGATAAATCAGTGCTTCAAGTTAGCTTCGGTAATGTTTCTAAAAAAAATCTTAAGTATTCAAATTTTACATTCATGGAACCATATGGGATTATTATAATCATATCTGCTTGTAAATATAGCTACCAAATTTGGCCTGCTTCTACCTGGTTGAACACTAGATGACAGCAAAGCAGTGAAGTTTTCTGTTTCCTGACGATTTTGCAACTATCTAGTGGTGGTTTGAAGTTTTGCAGTCCAGCTTTGATTATGAGGGTTCAGATTCAGAAGTACTCTTGATCTATAAATGCCTTGCTCAGATAAATGGCTATTGAATTAAAGATTGTGGCAGACCTACCTCTTTGCTTCTTTTTATTGTTATAAATATCTCTTGTTGGCTGTTAGGTGACCGAGTGCTTTCTGTTAATGGGATCACATTGGAAGGAGCAACACACAAACAGGCTGTGGAAATCATGAGAAATACTGGCCAGGTAGGAAATGACAGTCATCTTGACTTTGGGCACTTTACATTATTATAATCCCAGGAACAAACAAGAAACCATATTGAAACTTATCCTCAGTCATATCAGCAATGCTTAGTCTAGTTGTTCCCCTTGAAAAGGCAATTCTATTTAAAATATATATCTGTGTATGAGCACAAAAGCTTGGCTGATAATTCAGAGACTCCCACTGATTTACCAGTTTGATTCAAAGAGTGAATCAGTTGAATCAGCCATCTGACTGAAGTCTTGCTTAACTTTAGTGTTTTTAGGTAGTCATCTCCAAAACTGTTTACAGGTTGTCCTTGATTTATGATCACAATTGGGAGCAGAATTTCCATTGATAAGTCAAGTGGTTGTTAAGTGAGTTGCACCTGAATTTACAACCATTTTGCCATGGTTGTTAAGTGAATCAATATGTGCACTGGTTAGACAGTATATAGTTAGTTTAGGAATGAGAGCTGCCCCCTTAAGGGAAATGTAGTTAATGTCTCTTGGGAGATGTAGTTCATATCACGTGGTCACATCTGTAATCCTTATTGGTCACTGAATTGATCTCTGGTTGGACTGGAGGAGTTTTTGGGCATTCTTACCTGGACCCCAACATTATGCTGGAGTTTTCCTTTATTATGATGCTATGGGATGAAGATAATCATCTTTTCACGCTATTGAGGCAACTCTTAAGGCAAAGATTGGACATTAGATGCATCTCAACATAATTGTAAGTTATATCGTGAGGATACCTGATATAATTCAATAAATTAACTTTGTATGGAAGCCTTTGTAGTGTTGGACTGCTTGTCCCGAGCTATCCCAGAAGTGTGGGGTTTGAAAATATGGTTATTAAGCAAATCTAGCTTCCCCCATTAACTTTGCTTGTGGGTAGCTGGCTGAGAAGTTTTGACAAGGGTGATCACATGATCCCTGAAACATTGCAACTATTGTAATACATGCCAACCACCCAAACCATTCAACGCTTTTTACCTCTTATGGCAATGGGAAGTGTTCCTGTTGTTTGGAATTATGGAACAGACAGAGAGAATCTCAATGTCCTCACTCTTCAACCATTTTCAATTAATTCTGTAGGTTGGCCATCATACCTAAGAACTGTCTGATTATTAAAGCCCCATCTAATTGTGGTTCCCTCTGCAGGAGGTTCAACTAGTACTAGAAAAGGGCCAACTTCCAGCAGCCAGAGTCCATGTTCCCACGACATCACAGTGCACACCTACAAACAATCCCGGTCATAGTACGCTCTTAGAAAAACCTGTGAAGAAGACTTCAAGTGCCAGAGAATACAACTTTGTCACTGATGGTGAGATTCTGTCCAAATACAACGGAAGCCTTAAAGGAAAGATAAGAACTAAGGTTTGGTTGGAGCAATAACAGTCTAATACAGTGGTGGCTATCATTTTTGGGCTCCTTTGCCAAAATTATGCATGCGCTTGTGCATGTGCACTCATGTGCCAGCACCCAGAAGGCAATATGCGTGCCCCCCCACGTCCCCTGCGCATGCATGCGTAATTCTCCACCCTCTTACCTGCACTTTGCCTCCCAGCTGATTTTTGGCTGGTTTGAGGCCTTTTTCGGCCTCCCAGGCTTGAGGAAAGCCACTGCAGCCTGAAAAATAGGCCTGTTTCGTGAAACAGGTCTATTTTTCAGGCTGCAGAGGCTTTCCTCAAACCTGGGAGGCCGAAAAAGGTCTCAAACCAGCCAAAAATCAGCTGGGAGGTACGCACATGTGCAGTGAGGTAAGTTTGCCTGCGGCACAAATGGCTCTGCATGTCACCTGGGCATGCGTGCCATAGGTTCACCATCACGGGTCTAATATAAGTCGTAACGTTGTTTCATTCTGGCTTAGCCTGTTGTACAAAATCTATTTGCAGTTTATTGAATAAAACCTACAAAGCAAATAAGGAATGAAGACTAGTTATTCATCCGATCCAAAAAGGGGGTCAGTCACCGATTGGATCCTGCAACATTATTCTGGGACACATATATTAGCCTTCATTCATGTTTCATACTTACACTCTGCGTCACTGCTGCTGAACCAGATTGTCTACTCTATTGCCAGCCTGCCGTCTTCAAATTGAACTCTGTTAAATAAATAAATAGATGTTTGCATTTATTGTTTTAAACATTATTGCTTTTATTGGAATGTTATGCCTGCTCCACTGGGACAAAGAATGGCCTAAAAACAAAATAAACAATGCTTCAACAACAGATTAAATCATAATCTATTTTTCACTGTACATCTATAAACTATTTCTTAGCTCCTGCATTTTTTATCTGTCCAGGAATCCTAATACTATTTTCAGATGGATCTCACTCTCCCAAGATTTTTATGAAATGTTTAAAAAAAAATGTCCTGTTTTCATCCTGTTGCAGCAACTGCAAACATTCAAGGTTACATACCAAACATTGTTCAATTTTCTGATTATTACAGATATACTTTAGCTGCTCAGATTCAAGACCTAAGATGAGTGTGTACAGATGAACTGTCAATATCTCCAGGTGTGCAGTAACTTGGTTCATTTCCTTTTTCAGACAATACATTTGAAGTGAAACTCGTGAAAAACAGTTCCGGCCTAGGCTTCAGCTTCTGCCGTGAAGATAGCGTCTCCCCAGAACAGCCGGGTTCCAGTATAGTCAGGGTGAAAAAGCTCTTTCCGGGACAACCAGCTGCAGAGAGTGGGCAGATTGAGGTCGGAGATGTCATCCTGAAAGTCAATGGTTCTTCTCTAAAAGGATTATCTCAGCAGGTTAGTGCCTTCTACTCTGAGGGTGAAGGTTCGTTCTCTGAGCTTGTGGGTTGGTTTGCGAACATTTCATTATCGGGCTAAGTAACATCTTCAGCAGAGTTTAGGGGATGTCAGCAGTGGTGGGATTCAATTTTTTTTTTTACTACCAGTTCTATGGGCGTGGCTTGGTGGGCGTTGCAAGGGAAGGATACTGTAAAATCTCCAGTCAGAGGTGATATTTGCCAGTTCTCCAAACTACTCAAAATTTCTGCTACTGGTTTTCCAGAACTAGTCAGAACTTGCTGAATACCACCTCTGGATGTCAATGTCCATGTTCTTCCATTTATAAGGGCTTCTTGTAGTCTGTAGGTCTTGTGATTGGTCATCTGTAGGTATGTCAAGTGAGGGTCTTGTAATGTGATGGGTAAGGTGTGAGTCATCCAAGGGTGGGATTCTACCATTTTGGACCGGTTCACATGAATCTCTTACTCCGAAGATCAGACTGCTCTTTCCTGTGCTTTATTTCCTTTGTTTAGAGCACAGCTGATTTGCGTGTCAGAGTGGTTTGCCACGCTTCAGCTGTTTTATTCACAAGACTGCTGTAGAAGGTAAGTATTAAAGCTTTTCTAAGTACAAAGTGCGCGATCATCGAACTGATTGTTATACTGGTGGAATCCCACCCTTGGATTCATCTGTGGGGGTCTTATGATAGGGAGGTTACATCAGGTGAGGGTCAGTGGGAGGTGACCACATGAAGCCTTCATAAACAGAAAAACTGCCTGGTGATGAAACATTCGGAGACCACAAGCTAAGGGAATGAACTTTCATCCTACACCTGAGCTACAGATATTCGCCACTATTGCAAACCTTCTACCGTGTCTTGGAATCAGTCTTTGAAGTCTGTATGGTTCATTCAAAGTTCAAGTGTGGCCTTCAGCCCAAAAACATTCTGTATGTTCTAATGTTTTGCCCTTTAGGAAGTCATCTCAGCTCTCAGGGGAACATCCCCTGAAGTCACCCTTCTCCTGTGCAGGCCGCTTCCTGGAATATTACCAGAGATTGATCCTACATTATTGGTAAGAATTAAGAAGTATACTTGGGTTTTTGTGAAAACAGGGTCAAAACAGTTTCCAAAGATTTAACCTTTGCATGCTCGCCCCGAAAATATAAAAGTAAAAGTTTCCCTTGTCCAGTCATGTTCAATTCTAGGCAGCAATCCTCATCTCTGTTTCTTAATGTTGTCCAAAGATACTTCCATAATCATATGGCCAGCATGAATAATAATAATAATAATAATAATAATAATAATAATAATAATAATAATAATAATATATCTTTTTTTATGTATACTAAGAGTATTTACACCAAGACAAATTCCTTGTGTGTCCAATCACACTTGGCCAATAAAGTATTCTATTCCATTCTATTCTATTCTATATGCCAAGACTCAAAGAATCTATTCCAACCAGAGGGATACCTATTTATCTACTTGCATTTGCATGCTTTTGAACTGCTAGGTGGGCAGGAGTTGAGACAAGAATGGGAGCTTACCCAGCCATGCGATACTTGGGTCTCGAACCCGGAGTGTCAGCTTTCCAACTGACAAATACAGCGTCTTTAACCACTGAGCCATCACGCCCATTCCCAAAAGTATATTCTGGCTAATACGTCAGAGACAAGACCTATCTCCTGCTCTATAGAAGGTTACCTTCAGTGATGGGTTTAGTCATAAGGTAAAGAAAATATAGCTTAGGACTTCCCAAAATTTCAGATTTTTGAGAATTGTATGTGGCTAAAATACCTTTGTATGTGTTAAAGGCTCTATCTATCTATCTATATCTATCTATCTTTCATCTATCTATCTATCTATCTTTTGGTACACACCTTTATAGACCTTTTGTATAACTTTTTAACAGGAGATCTCTTAAGTTTTACAAACAGCCCTTAACTTAATAACTGTAATTAAGCCTGGAATTACAGTTGCAACTCATGCCAGTCATTTATATCAGGGGTCCCCAAACCCCAGTCCATGGACAGGCTCCAGTCTGTGCCATGCCAGAAACCGGGCCATACAAACAAGCCAAGTCCCATCCATGGGATGCAGGCAGCGTGCGAAACTACACCCTCTCCAGTCCATGGGAAAACTAATCTCCACAGAACTGGTAGCTGGTGCCCAAAAGATGGGTGGAGGGGCTGAATTACATTATTAATTCCAGGAAGGAACAGAAAACCAGTTTCTGCACCATATTCAAATTCATCCTGTGCTTAGTTCTGTGTCAGCATTCCAGGGAAAATCCATTCCTGTCAGTAACTCTAAGACATCCATAATCTCAAAGTACTTTGATTAGAATAGCACCTGGCACATTCTGTGGAATGCTGAAACTAAAAGTTTCCCTGGACTTCCCACAATGCCCCAACCTACAGACCATCCCCTTTTTACTCATCATCACATCACATGAACCAATCCCAAAGTAAGTTCCAATTCTTTCTGCGCCACACTCTTTAACCATGAACTAACAAAAGAATTATATTTTGTCTACTAAAAGCTACTCAATTAACAGCAACCCCTTCCCACTTTCTACAGCTATGTGGCAACGATGAATCATGATTCCATAGCTGACATTCTGACTGTACCCACTTACTAGGCACAGGCAATTATTGCCAGAAGAAATCTAGCAATATGGCTTTCCTGATTTTTTTTTAAAAAGTTGCTGTGGCCATTAAGCGAATCACTATGGCTGTTAAGTGAATCCACAGTTGTAAGCAAACCCATTGTCTGCAAACCCTGGTTTTCAGCAAAAAAAATTGTCATAAATTGTGATCACATGACCATGGGACATTATAAATGGCCGTAAATGCAGGCTGGTTGCCGAGCACCCAAAATGTGACCGCTTGACCTCAGGGGGAGTGGGTGAACATCATAACTTTGAATCTGGATCATAAGTATGCCTTTTGGGGGCATTTGCCATTTTGTCAAACAATTATTTTCTTACACTTATTCTAGACCCCTATCCATTCCCCACCAAAAATATTCCCCAAAGCAAGCAGAGAAAGCCTGCCTCCCCCTAATGGAGAGCCAGAAGATAGTTCTGATGAAAATGAAATCATTGACCAAAGCAAGAAGATCAGGTCCCCTTCTCGGAGAGACAGCTACAGCGACAGCAGTGGGAGCGGAGGAGAAGAAATCATCACAAATCCAGCCAACCCAAAGTGGAATTCTGCTTTGTATCAAACCCCAAGCCAATCGGCACCTCAAGCGCCTAGTCCTTATGAGACACCCAGCAAGCAAAAGGAAGCGATCCATGCAGCGTTTTGCTCTCCTCATGAGTCATCTAGGAGGCAAGAAATGGAGAACAGGCATGTTTCATTGGTTGACTTCACAGCATGTGGTCTTGCTTGTGTTTTATTTGTTCTGTTGTATGATTCTGAGCCATGTTAGACTTACTGAAGGCAACTGGAAGGTTCTATGTGTCTTCTTTGTCCATTTATCAAAATAGTGAATTTTGATTGAATTTATTGCATCTGTTGTTGGCAAAATGTTTCTAGCCATTGTCTAATACACTTTTCTTCCAGTTCATTTCTGATAATGTAAATGCAGTGAACTAAGAGAAAAGTCTTTGGGCTAAATAATGAGAGATAAAATGGAAAACTGCTTTCGCCACACTTCTTTGGGGAAAATTATGCCCTTTTTCTCCCATATAGAGATAATCAGGGTGGGTTAATTGGGATGAAGTGTCCTGAAAGCCTTATTTCAAAGCTGAAAATTTAACTTAATACAATTAATAAATTCCCGTACCTCTTCAGCTGGCAACTCTTATCAACTCTGTCAGTGACTTTGGAAATAATCTTTTCCCTCCCTTTTCTGTCTTGTAGCAACCCTCCCTCCCCTCTGATAATGGAATTGTCACCAATATCAAACCAAAGAACCATCACACTTAATTTTACAGAAGAAAAATTCAGCTCTTCTACCTCTGACTTCACATCTCCACAAGGCAGACTGGCACCTCTTTTCAATCAGGTTGAAAAACATGCAGATGAATATGAACCAGTAATTCCCTACTTTTTTCCTGATTGATTGTGGGTATGGGTATGGGTATGGGTATGGGTAAATTGCACAAATTCAACAAAATACAGGTTACTTAACTGCTGCTGAAAAGCTGACTATGGAATTCTGGGAGTTTAAGTTCATATATCTTAAAGTGGCCAACATTGAGAAATGCTGGTCTAACCAATAGCCATGGAGTTCCCAGATGGTTCTCCATCCAGTTGTTAGCCATACCAGTCTTTCTTTGCTTCTAAGACCAACCTGGTTTGACTATGAGTGGACTATGAGTTGACTATGACTACGAGCTCTCTTTTTGTTAGTGTTAATTTGAAATAGAGGAGGAAAGAATTCTATAGTCTTATAATAAGAATGTTAACTCTTTTATATGGAGGACAAAAGTCAAAGAGAAACTTGGTAGAATGAATAGAAATGGGAATGGAGCGAACAGTCAAAAGCTAAACTGATGAAGATGGAAATATAAAGTTTCATTCATCTTTAATCCTAAAGATATCGGTGAAGAACTTTTTTATTTGAAGAGAATCTGTTTTTTCAAGCAGAAATTTGAAACTTGATGTCTCCAACCACATTGATGAATTGGTCCCCAGGAAAGTACCCCAACATCCTGATTTGCATACTTACAAATGAGTACACTTTGTGCTGGTTTTCCCCTCTTTGCAGTAAGTTGCTGATGGTGCAGTAGGAAGATGGAAGGCTTTAAATGTCTACAAAAACAAAAGGAAAGAAAGAAGAAAAAGCATCAGACATCAGAAACAAAACAATAATAGTAACTATTAGAAGGTAGAAAAAACAGAAACGAATAAAATATGTTCCATCAGAGAGACAGAATTATGTGAAGGTGCTGTTAAAGCTAAGCTAAAAGCCAGCGTGATTTAAGTAGGAGACTAGGACAAGGGAAGCCCAGCTGAAATTCCCACCTCCTACTTGAAGTTCATTGCATAATATTGAATTATGCATCATTCCTTAGTTCATGCCAAATTATTTGATCCAATTGTTGGGTAGATAAGTTGCACAAAAGAGAAATTCTGTTCACTGACTTAAGTTTTTGAAAAGATGGCAAGGTATAAAGTCTCTTCTTAAAAATAAATGGCTATGTTTCATGAAGGCTGTCAGTTCACAAGTAATAAGTTAATCTACAAATGTTTCTTGTAGGATCAAGATACTCATCCAGAAAGATAATTGTCTACTGCATCACTGCTATTTATTATGCTGGCTTATCAGTCCTCCTGGTGTAGATATAACACCAGGCCTATAAAATTCACCTTAAGCCAGCAAGACTGAACATCTTCAAGAAGCATCACAAGAATCTTTAAAATAGAATTATTTTGACAATACAAGTGAAGCATGCCTTCAGTTTTAATCTTAAAAACTTGTTCTTTGTGGGTTGAAAGATGCCTAGAGGGGATAACACCACCATAGACTGAAATGATGCTGAAGCAGCAAATTCTGTACAATGTCTCTCAGAAGTAAATTGAAGGACATGGTAGGTCCTTGAAGTTAACATTGATGTGGAAAGTCAAAATCAATACAGAAGACCCATGACTATCTTCCAGATGCAACAAAGGGCATCCATCACTGATTTTCCGATGTTTTATTTTTATTTACTGGAGGAAGACAACAATAGGAATTTCTTTCCTTGCTATTAACATACTACTAAATGGAAGTCTCAAAGGTGCTTTTTCAAAGGTGCTTTCTTTGAAGACATTTCGCTTCTCATCCAAGAAGTTTTATGAGTTCTGAAGAAGTGAAGAAGCTTCTTGGATGAAAAGTGAAATGTCTTGAAGGAAATACAAAGTCCAGTTGCTTTTTGAAAAAGCACCTTTGGGTCAACAATGGACTGGATGACTGAGAATCTCTGTAGATATTCAATAGCAACAGCACTTAGACTTGTATACCGCTTCACAGTGCTTTACAGCCCTCTCTAAGCTGTTTACAGAGTCAGCCTCTTGCCCCCAACAATCTGGGTCCTCATTTTACCCACCTTGGAAGGGTGGAAGGCGGAGTCAAACTTGAGCCTGGTGGGATTTGAACTGCCAAATTGCAGGCAGCAAAAATAGCCTGCAGTACTTCATTCTAACCACTGTACCACCCAGTAGAAGAAGTTCATTTTTTGTATAAGTTAAATTACCTTTATTGAAAAAATAGAAGGAAGGAAGCTATGCAACTAAATGAAACTTTGGGAAGGAAGATTTAAATCAGTGATGTTTTTGACTCTGTCTGCATCAACATTTTCTAATATTCTGATCAGATTTAAAATCTCCCTGCATAACTGCTTTTAGCTAACAGCAAAAACAGTTTTAGATCTGAACTTTCCATCTTATTTATCTTTTCCATTTTTTAAAAAAAGTCTGAAAGAAAATAGCTAGGCGTAAGCTGTTTTTCCTATAACCACATATAGATTTTATATAAACCACCTGTGCAGGTATTGACTAAGCTGTATTATCTCCTCTTTTATGTTTTCCTGCATGATGCATATTAGATGCTAGATGTATAAAGCACCATTGTGCTATTCAGTCTGATATATAATAAAAGTTTTTTGCTCTTTAGGAAGTGGAACTCCATGTAGTTCTAACAAAATCCGAGAAAGGTAGCCTTGGCTTCACCGTGACAAAAGGCAGTGATAATACCGGCTGTTACATCCATGATGTGGTACAAGATCCTGCCAAAAGCGATGGGCGCTTGCGACCTGGAGATCGTCTAATCAAAGTGAGGAACATTTTCACCTCTAAAACATATAAAAACTGTACAAGAGAAACGGATTTGTAGCAGTGGTGGGATTCAAATGTTTTTACTGGGGTTCTGTGGGTGGGCGTGGCTTAGAAGGCGTGGCAGGGGAAGAATACTGTAAAATCTTCATTCCCTCCCCATTCCACTAACCTGCTTTCCAGCTCCATTCTCCTAAGCAGGACAACAAAAGAAGACCCAGTCAATCAGCTGGGACTCAGGAGGCAGAGAATAGATGGGGGCGGGGCCAGTCAGAGGTGGTATTTGCCGGTTCTCCGAATTACTCGAAATTTCCACTACTAGTTCTCTAGAACTGGTCAGAACCTGCTGAATAACACCTCTGATTTGGAGGCAACAGGTGGGGTCCTGAGCTGTTACCAGAGCTCTTTAGGTTATGCAAATATGGATTATGCAAATAACTTGGACCTCACCAACTCAAAATTGTTGTTCGATAGTCTTTTTCTTAAGTACACATCTGTTTGAGAACTATTGGAATGGTTCTTTGCAATGGCTTTAACTGGTGGTGATTATTATTGTTTATTAAGCTAGTATCCTATCAACCTAACTTGTTTTTTCCCCTTCCATTCAGTCATACCAGATTTTCTGAGACTGCCTAGACAAGTTCCTGCAGGGTGTTTTGGCAATGTTTTTCAGAAGTGGTTTTGCCATTGCCTCCTTTCTGGGGCTTAGAGGAAAGTGTCTGGCCCAAGGTCACCAGGCTGGCTTTGTGCCTCAGGCGGAAGTAAAACTCAGGATTTCCCAGCTTCTAGCCTGTGCCATAACTTCAACATCAAACTGGTTCTCTATATGAGTATAACCTTGTGTTATAAGACACAATGAGCATCTTTAATGCTGTGAATGGTTTGGTGAATGCTTCTTGGTTTCAATTATTATTTTTTCTTCATTTTTTTTCTTCTTTATCAGTTAACAATCATTTTTATAGTTTACAAATATCTATTGACTTCTTTGAATTAAAATTTATATAAGCCCCACATCTTTTCATCTCTCTCTCTTTCTTTATATTTCCCTCTCTGTCTGTCCCTGTCTCTCTCTCTCTCTCTCTCCCTCTCTCTCTGTCTCTTTCTGTCTCTGTCTCTCCCTTTCTCCATCTGTCTCTCTCTCTGTCCCTTCTCTCTCTCTCTCTCTCTCTCTGTCTCTCTCTCCCCGTCTCTGTCTTTCCCTCTCTGTGTCTGTCTGTCTCTCTCTGTGTGTGTGTTTGTTTCTGTCTCTGTCTCTGTCTCTCTCCCTCTCTCCCTCTGTCTCTTTCTTTCTTTCTTTCTCTTTCTTTCTGTCTTTCTCTGATATTCACCTCTGCAGGTTAATGAGACAGACGTTACTAATATGAGCCACACAGATGCAGTCACTTTTCTCCGAGCTGCTCCAAAGATGGTCATGCTGGTGCTTGGACGTGTCCTGGAACAACCTAAGATCCCTATATTTCCCCATCTGTTGCCTGACATTAGCCTTACCTGCTCTCAAGAAGAATTAGGTAACCCCACATTTCATCATGCTATCTTTGGGGGTTCCCCTTTTGTTGCCTTTAAAGTTCTACCTTTGCAGCTGTGTTTTTCTCCCTTTCTTCCAGGTATTTCCCTTGCTGGTGGTCATGATAGTCTTTATCAAGTGTTATATATCAGTGATATAAGCCCCAAATCTGCTGCAGCCCTGGAGGGAACACTTCGTATTCTGGATATAATCCATTATATTAATGGGATCAGCAGTCAGGGATTGAGTTTGAAAGAAGCCAAGAGGGCCTTGGAAATAGCTCTTCCGAATGTGATCCTGAAAGCAACAAGGTATTCCCTGGAATGCCTACCTGTGCAATTGGTCTGATTCAGTCTCACCTTTATTCCAGGATGTGACCAATGGCCTGATTGTACTAAGTGAAGTTTGCATGTTGTTCCTTTGCTAAGTCATGTCTGACTCCTCATGACCCCATGGAGCACAGCACTCCAGGCCCTCCTATCCTCCACTGGCCAAACTCATGTTCACTGCTAAATGTCTCTGGAGATTCTCAGTCATCCACATCATGGTTGTGACTCAAAGGTATTTTTCAAACTAGAATAGCATAGAATTCTTTATTGGCCAAGTGTGTTTGAACACACAAGGAATTTGTCTCCTGTGCATAAGCTTTCAGTGTACACACAAGCAACAAGTGATAGAAATAGAAATAGGAATAGGAATAGAAAAAATCAAATAGAAATAGAATGGAATGGAATAGAATAGAATAGAATAGAATAGAATAGAATAGAATAGAATAGAATAGAATAGAATAGAATAGAATAGAATTCTTTATTGGCCAAGTGTGTTTGGTCACAAGGAATTTGTCTCCTGTGCATAAGCTTTCAGTGTACACACAAGCAACAAGTGACAGAACTGAATTGAATTGAATTGAATTCTTTATTGGACAAGTGTGATTGGACCCACAAGGAATTTGTCTTGGTGCAAAAGCTCTCAGTGTGCATAAAAGAAAAGATACATTCATCAAGAGGCAAGAATCATAAGGTACAACACATAATAATAGTCATAGCATTAAGCAATCAAATCATACTAGGAAACAGTCAATATAAATCGTAAGGATACAAGTGACAAAGTTACAGTCATACAGTCACAAGTGGGAGGGAATGGCCGATAAGGAGTGTTGAGAAGATTAATAGCAATAGTACAGACTTTTAAATAGTTGGACAGTGTTGAGGGAATTATTTATTTAGCAGAGTGATGGCGTTCAGAAAAAACTGTTTTTGTGTCTTGTTGTTCTGGTGTGCAGTGCTCTGTAGATTATGATAAATCATATATAAAAATACATTCATTCATCCTAAATCATAAGATACAACACAGTGATAATCATAAGATACTAAATAAGCAATTAACATGAATCATACTGGGATACTAAATAAAACAATATAAATCGTAAGATACAAGCAACAAAATTATAGTCATAAAAAGATAAGGAAATAGGTAATAGGAAAAATGAGAAGGATAATAGTAATGCAGCCCTATTATTGGTATGTTGACAGTGTTGTGGGAATTAATAGTTTAGCAGAGTGATGGCACGGGGTGGGTGGAGGAAACTGTCCTTGTGTCTAGTTATCATGGCACGCAATGCCCTATAGCGTCGTCTTGAGAGAAGTAATTGAAACAGTATATGTTCAAGATGTGAGGGGTCTGTAGATATCTTGAGGAAGACATTTTGTTTCTCAACCAAGAAGCTGACTGGACTGAAGAAGCTTCTTGGATGAGAAGTGAAAAGTCTTCCTCATAAAACAAAAAGTTGCCCTGCTGCCTTTTGACAAGTCACCTTTGAGTCATATTCACTACGTTGATGACATTATCTAACTATCTTATCTTCTGCCATCCCCTTATTCTTTTGCCTTCAATATTCCCTAGCATCAGGGTCTTTTGCAGTGAGTATATCAGTTAAAGTTGCTTAGCCATGATTTATTAATTAATCCATACTCTGCTGGGATTATTTATTACACTAAATAATAGAACACAATTCATATGTCTTCCGTCCAAGACAAGATGCAATTTGCTCACTATCAAAAAATTATTTGGGTCCTTGTACTTGTGATCAATGTCTGTCCATGGAAATCAATGCTGCTTGCATTATATTTCTAGTAATTAATGGCATTTTAAGTACCCTGTTTCTCCAACAATACGGCCTCCCCCAATAGGAAGTCCCAGCATGTTTTATAGGCATGAAATGAAATTAAGCCCCTCCCCTCAAATTAAGGCCTATATTAAAACATGCGAAATGGGAGGGAATGGTGGGGGAGCTTGCCGTTAGGAAATACTTTTGTTGCACAACCGGATATGGTGCTGCCTGCATTGACCCTGATACAAAGTGCCCCACCAATGCCGAGGTCAACATCCAAGCCGTCGCCGCCCGCCCAAAGATGCAAGGGAGGGGGAATTAAGTTCCCCCCGAAAAGACGGCCTAGCCATTTTTGGGGGGCTCAAAAAAAAATAAGACCCAGCCTTATTATATGAGAAACACGGTATGAACTAGATAAAATTCGATCTGTTGTTCTAAACATGCGGAGCTACTCCTGAAAAAAATTTAAGCCACTGATGGTTTAGCCTTGAGACTTGGAAATTATCAGGTGAAACTTTACAAGGCTGGCAAGGTTAAAAAATAGCAATCACTTGGATTTCTCAAAAGGTTTTTACTGCTAGTAGGGCAATGAAGCTGAATCTTGAAAACCTACCAGTATAATTGTCCCAAACAATTAATACCATGTGTATTTAAGGCAAAGTAATACTGAATCTCTGTCTCGTGTTTCCCTGTTCCTGAATCTCTTCTCTAATGGACCTGTTTCCTTCATTAATTCCTTGTGTTCCCTGTTAGGCATTCCATGCAGGGGTGGGCTTCAAAAATTTTCGCAAAGGGTTCTCTGCCCAATTGCTGGGTGGGCATGGTCATAGCAGGTGTGGCCTAGTTGGCCTCCTCACCACAGTGGGGTGAGGTGTTTTTGCCTTCCCCAGGCTCTGGAAGCTTTCCTCAAGCTTCCGGGAGGGCAAAAATGACCTCCTGGGCTCCTGAGGCTCCCTGGAAGCCGGAAACGGGCCCATTTTCGGCCTTCCTGAACTTCTAAGAGGCCTGTTTTTCCCCTCCCTGTGCCTCTGTATGCACCCTGCACTTACCTGCATTCAAAACATGCTGCGTGGGGACTCCAGGGAGGAGTGGGGTAGGGTGCGTGGGGCCATCTAGGAGTGGAATTTGGGGGTTCTCTGAACTGCACAGAATCTAAGCTAGGGGCTCTCCCGAACCCTTGAAAATCCCCAGCAGCCCACTCCTGATTCAATGCCACGAGGTTACTTTTGACAGTACCCATATCTTATGAATAGTTGGTTGAAATGTCACTTGTCTTAAACATATTCAGGGGGTAAAATCCATTTATATCCTAGGCAAAAGCTGAATGTAAAGCTTTTTCTTTTTGATTTCAGAGATGGCCACCCAGTATTTCCAAAAGCTAAAGAACATGAATTCATTGGTCTGAAATCAATCAAACAGAATGGTAAGGTCATAATTTAGAATACATTGACTTCCTCTGCAGAATAATATCCTAAGGATATTAAGGATTTTCAAAAGAATGTCATACTGAGTTTAATAGAACTCCTTTGCCAATATAAATAATTACTCAATAAGTTTGATCTGAATGAGAGTTTGGGGTTAGGGAGCAGACATATTTCAAACATTTGACAATGTTTATTTGATACCTGAAGGAAACAATATAATTTTCAATGCCAGATTGTTTTGTCTGTTATTATAAAGTTAAAAATAATAATAAACTAATCTTGTTTTCTCGCCTACCTTCTTTTTTTAAAGGCCATTTTCAGGGAGAACCTGGTAGCAAAACAGAAAAGGTACCTGATAATTGCAAAGTAAGTAATCAAGAACATTATTTATATAATTTGCACTTACAAAACATGAAGCACAATGATGAATTTTAAGATTATAAAATTACAGTCAAAAGAATTTCAAAGAAATACACTGAACACTATTAAAAGTAAAATAAGAAGGCACATTTAGAAAGCTCTGGATTATAGAGCTCATTTGGGTTTATAGTTAACCAGCTTGTTGCTTTCTATGATGAGTAAAGAATGACTAGGTATAATTTCATTGCTACAATCAGTCAGAAGGAAAGTACTGATAGCCCTTGACCACAATCAAGTCCAAAATTTCTGTTGCTAAGTGAGACATTTGTTAAGTGAATTTTGTTCCATTTTATGACTTTCCTTGCCATATTTATTAAATCACTGCAGTTATTAAGTTAGTAACACAGTTGTTAAGTAAATCTGGTTTTCCATCGACTTTGCTAGTCAGAAGTTGCAAAAGGTGATCACATGACTTCAGGACACTGCAAGCATCACAAATGCAAGCCAGTTGCCAAGTGTCTGAATTTTGATCATAGGGGTGCTACAATGGTTGTAAGCATGAAAAATGGTCATAAGTGACTTTTTTTCAGTGTAATTTCGAACGGTCACTAAACGAATTATTGTAAGTTGAGGACTGCCTGTACATGTTGCTCATCTGTGAAATTAAGAGAAAGGATGCGCTTACATCTGAAGGAAATATGGAGATAATAAGCTGAATGATCTTTTGGGTTGGAACTGAATTCATGCAGGGAAATGTAGATTTAATCATGAATGAAAAGGCTACTTTTAAATGTACATGAAAGCAGAAATCTATCCATTGGTAGTTATTGCATGTTATACGTCTAGTGTATGCTGATAATAAGTTTGGGAAGAAAAGTGTGCCACACTCTGATTTAATGTGATTCAGAAATATATATTGTTATATGATACGAATAGGTGAGTGAGAACAAGACAAAAATGTACAAAAAAGTAATTGAGCTATGAATGAGAATAGTCACAGCATCTGCTTAAAAATTATTGTTTTAGGATACGTAATTTAATTATAAATTCATTAGTTCATACAAATGGCAGTGGAATAAATCAAAAACCATAACTGTTCTTGGTTTTTATAATGAAAGATAGAGGGAATTAGTGGTGGATATAGTGAGATAAGAGGCTTGGTGCGTGGATAAATCAGTTTTTGGAAATTACAAGAATAGATCTTAGAAAAAAAATAGACATAACTACAAAGAAGTAGAGAAAAAATGTGAAGGGGGAAAAATTGTAGGAAGAGAAAGTATGACTCCTGTATACAAAAGAAAATAATGACTGGAATAAATAAATAGAAAACAGACATAAAAGGGTGTGGAAACTTCTTAGAACACAATGCAAAGAGTTATGTTGCAAAATGCTACGTATGTATGTATGTGTATGTATGTATGTGTAAATATGTGTATTTTCTTAAGTTTTCACGGGTACTTACATGTATGGCATTCAGCTTTGTTCGGGTATTTTCCCACGTCATAGTAGTGGTGCTTTTAAAGTTGCTGAAACGTTGCTATAACTTTAAAAGCACCACTACTATGACGTGGGAAAATACCCAAACAAAGCTGAATGCCATACATATATATGTATGAATATATATATATATATATATGTATGTATATATATATGTATGTATGTATGTATGTATGTATGGCATTCAGCTTAGTTCGGGTATTTTTCCACGTCTTAGTAGTTGTGCTTTTAAAGTTGTAGCTGAAACAACACCTGAAACACCTGAAACAATTAGTGTACAAGGTTTCCAACAGAGAACTCACCAAAACAGAAACAGATGTCCTAACCAAAGGATTCAATTATGCTATAGCACCCAAAAAAATCCCCACAGAATCCATCATATGTGCAGTAGAATTCAGCCTAACCAAATTAAATACAGATGAAGTTGATAAAATAAGACACCAAATTACCAACACCCTATGCACAAGCAAACCACCCAAAAACAACTTGCAGAAAGAAGAAATTAAAGCGCTACAAACCCTGAAAAGAGATAGCAGCATAATCATCCTCCCAGTAGACAAAGGGAATGCCACAATAGTAATGGACAGAAAAGACTATGAAACAAAATTAACAGACCTACTCCAAGACCCCACATACAAACCCATAAACACAGACCCAACCACATATCTGGAAAAATTAACCAAGAAGAAAATTATAACCAGCCACATGAGCAAAGAGATCCAACAGACAATCATCCCAAGAGAAAAATCTTCCAGATGCCCCAAACTATACGGCCTCCCAAAAATACACAAAGAAGGCATACCTCTCAGACCCATAGTCAGCTCCAGAGGAGCACCACTACAAAACCTAGCTAAACACTAAGCAAAACAGCTACAGCCCCATGCTGAAACAGCTGCTTCACATGTACAAAACTCATACCACTTCTTGGAAATGATCAAAGATCTACATGTGGAGCAAGAAGATCTGCTTGTAAGTTTCGATGTGGTTTCACTATTCAGTCAAGCCCCGATAAAAGAGACCCTTGAAATCATCAAAAATAAATACCAACCAGCTAAACACCTCATGGAACTAACAGAACACTGCTTAACCAACACATATTTCATATACAAAGGACAAAGATACAAACAAATTGAAGGAGCCCCTATGGGATCACCACTGTCACCCATCATTGCAAACCTGTTCATAGAAGAATTCGAATCCAGAGCCCTGGCCAATACCATCCACAAACCCAAACTATGATTAAGATACATTGATGACACATTTGTGATTTGGCCCCATGGAAAAGAAAACCTAAACAATTTCCTAACACACCTAAACAGCACATACCCCAAAATCAAGTTCACTATGGAAATGGAAACAAACAAAGAACTACCATTCCTAGATGTACTAATCTACAAAAAAATAGATGGCACACTAGGACACACCTTATACCAGAAGAAAACACACACTAACCACTACCTCAACACCCAATCCCACCACCACCCAGCACAGATAAACTCCATGGCTAAAACACTAATTACTAGAACCAAACACCTGGCAGACAAGACACACATCAAGACTGAACTATGCACTCTGACTAAAGTACTGACAGCCAACGGCTTCCACAAAATCAAAATCACCAGCTTGATCCACCAAAACACACTGAGACATAATAGAGACCCAGAAGATGAACAGACCTATGGAACAGCTATCCTGCCCTACATAAGAGGTACTACAGACAAAATTAGTAAGATACTACACAGACATCACATCAAGACTGCCTTCAAAACAGACAGAAAAATAGCAGCCATCCTTAGAAACCCCAAAGATAAAATTGACCTGGAAAACCAAGGCATATATGAAGTCCCCTGTGCATCATGCCCGGCCACATACATTGGACAGACCAATAGAAGAATAAGTACCCGCCTGGATGAACACAAAAATGCAGTTAAGAAGCTGGAACACACTTCCTCACTTGTCCAACACATGGAAGCCACAGGTCATAACATCAACTTCAATGGCACCAAAATCCTAGCCACTATAGAAAACCCTAGCCACAGAATCATCAGAGAAGCCATAGAGATTGAAAAAAGACCAGAAAGCATGAACAGGAGAGATGATTCCACCAGACTGTCAAATCATTTGGAAGCCTGCACTCACAAACAAAAAAATCTCCACACCACAAGCCAGGCAAACACCTGGGCACAAACAGATCCCCCCTGATACCTCCAGCTCAAACACACCCCAATCAGGCATCCAGATGAAACCTAGCTTCCTAACTAACGATAGCCGTCCATTTACCAGGAGCCAAACTGCACTAAAGGCCTCCAATAAAGTAACACAATGTTGCCAGCCAATCAAGATACAAAAAGAGCCAAAAAACAGACAGAAGATATTAGAAACACCAATCAAGCAGAACACAGCAAACTCCAAGACCAATAAACACAGACCAAGACTCCCAACCAATCAGGATGAAGAAAAAACCATTCTGGCACAGCAATAGGCTGCCCCAAATGTAAATCTGAAACCACTGTAAAAGTCTGACTCACAGATGAACACTATACAGAAGTCTGATGATGACAGATGAGATTCTGCTGAAACGTTGCTACAACTTTAAAAGCAGCTACAACTTTAAAAGCACAACTACTATGACGTGGGAAAATACCCGAACTAAGCTGAATGCCACACATGTACATGCCATACATGTAAGTACCCGCAAAAACTTAAGAAAACAAATATATGTATGTATGTATGTATGTATGTATGTATGTATGTATGTATATGTCTGATGATGGCAGATGTAGATTCTGCTACAACTTTAAAAGCACCCCTATTATGACGTGGGAAAATACCAGAACAGAGCTGAATGCCAGACATGTGGGTGCCCGCGAAAACTTAAGAAAATAAGCCATAGAGATAGAAAAACGCCCACACAGCATGAATAAACGAGATGATGCCTCCCGCCTACCAGCTATTTGGAAACCCGCCCTCATGAACAGACGCGTACCTAACATGAAGAATGACACCACACCCACACCCCTGAGAGCCACACAAGATGCCACCACCACACTTCCACGTAGAAAGCAGACTCACACCCACACAGAAGCTGAGACATGACCATGGGCCAGAAGCCACACTGCAGTTGCATCACTACCCACTTCAAACCCCTCTGAGCCATACATGAAGCGAACTGACCTCCACCATGAAGATGCAGCACGACCACGAACTCGAAGCCAAACAGCAAGATCACAGCTCACCAGCTCAAACCCTCCAGCAACTAAGACTAACCTGAGCACAATCAAGCCCCCACCTGAACAGAACAGCTGCCTTTGGTTTGGTTTTGTTGGAACTTTGAAGGGGGAGCCATAACATTTTTGTTCCTGACCACAACAAACCATCTTAGAAGCAAGATGGATTCTAATCAACTGCAGCGTCTGGTAGAGCTACAACAAGAACAAATAGCTCAGCTTTTGCAAAGTAATGTGACACTGCAAAATCAGGTAACACAATTGCTATATTATGTTTCCAGCTTACCAAGCACTGCTGCTGCTTCCCCTGCCCCTCCTGTGAGGAAAAGCCCGGTATCCATGCCAGAGAAATTTTCTGGGCAAATGGACAGGTTCCCGGCATTTATGGGCCAATGCCAAATGTTTATTTCTCTGAGACCTGAAGACTTTCCAACCGACCGGGCTAAAGTAGGCTTTATTATTAGTTTATTAACTGGGCAGGCTGCCAATTGGGCTACTCCCTTGTTATTTCAGGAAAGCCCGTTTTTGAACAATTTCCAGGGTTTTCTCCAACAGATGAGGGTAATGTTTGAGGATCCCATTAAAGGACAAACTGTGGACAGATGGCTAATGGATATTAAGCAGGGAAAACGTTTACTACAGGAATATGGGGCAGAATTCCATTTGTTGTGCATGGACTCTAACTGGAACGAACTGGCTCATATGGCTGCATTCCAGGAAGGCTTGTCTGATGCCATCAAGGATTAGCTTGTCCATGCAGAACGGGCTTCAACTTTGGATGCATTGATAGTTCAATGCTTACGTATTGAAGCTCGTTTACAGCAACGTGGGAGCAAACGGCCCGTTGTGGAACCACCTGTGTTTGCTCGCGCACGCATTCCGCCACCGAGAGTTTTCCAACCCACGGTTCAGGTTGAGGAGCCGATGGAGATAGGCACACTCCACCCTCGCTTAACGGCACGAGAACGTTCAAGAAGGTTTCAGGAAGGTTTGTGCCTTTACTGCGGGGGTCCGGGACATTTTGCAAATTCCTGCACTCGGAGAGGGACTTACAGACCTGTGCCCGAAACCACTCCTGGCCAGTCGGGAAACGGGGTAGGCCCGACCTAGGAGAAACCCTAGGTCGGGCACGTTCTACACCCCCACCCCAAATTGCCGAAGTAAATCCTGGTCCTCCTTGGCATTTACTTTTGGACACTCGAATATTTCTGCAGTCCCAGAAGGAGGGAATTCCTGCCGTTGCGCTGGTGGATTCAGGAGCTACAACCAGCTTTATGGACTCTGCTTTTGTTGAACATTTTGGAATTCCTTTAATTCCTGTAAATCCCCTCATTAAGGTGGAAACTGTAGATGGGAGAGAACTCAAGTCGGGACCCATTCGCTTAGCAACTCAGCCAGTGCATATGGTCATTGGGGATCATGAGGAGGTGATCAGTTTTTATGTCACCTTGAACCTTCATCTCCCTTTGGTGCTTGGAGTATCCTGGCTACATTTGCACGATCTGTTGGTGGCTTGGGCGCAGAATGCCATTTTGTTTCCAAGCCTACAATGTGTGGACTATCTGAGGCATGTCTGCGCCGGACAAGATATCGTCACTCCTGCTGTCTCCATTCCTTTGGAGTTGTCGATTTTTCCGATGTTTTCAGAGAACAGGAGGCAGACCGATTACCGCCACATCGTACCTATGATTGTCCTGTGGACCTGATACCGGGCGCCCCATTGCCCAAGGGGAGGTTATATTCTATGTCGGAGCCCGAGTTGGTTGCACTCCGAGAGTTTTTAGATAAAAACTTAGCTCGGAGATTTATTCGCCCCTTCTCATACCCTCTTTTGGCGCCCGTTCTTTTCATTAAGAAGAAGTCGGGAGAACTTCATCTATGTTGTGATTATAGACGCCTGAACTCTATCACCGTGAGGAATAGCTATCTCTTGCCGCTCATTCCGGAATTGATGGAGCGGTTGCGGGAGGCTACTGTCTTCACTAAATTAGATCTGCATGGGGCCTACAACCTGGTTCGGATACGCAAAGGGGATGAGTGGAAGACAGCGTTTGGCACTCGTTATGGTCATTTCGAGTACACAGTCATGCCATTTGGTCTGACCAATGCTCCTGCTGTATTCCAGCACCTAATAAACAATATTTTTCGGGACATGCTGGATAGGTTTGCCATGGTGTATTTGGACGACATTTTAATTTACTCTTGGTCCAGAGATCACCACCTTCAGCAGGTTCATCAAGTGCTTCAGCGTCTTAGGGAGCATAAACTTTATGCGAAACTGGAAAAGTGTTTCTTTTTTCTGTCGTCGATAGAGTTTTTAGGGCACATCATTTCTCCCGAGGGCATTGCTATGGACCCTAAAAAGGTTGAAGCATTGTGTAGTTGGGAAGCCCCTCGTCGAGTCAAGGACGTACAACGTCTGTTGGGATTCGCCAACTACTATCGGACTTTTATCCCGGACTTTGCTAAAGTAATGGACCCCATAACTCAGCTCCTCCGTAAGAAAGTCCTGTTTGTTGAGGGGGGGGGCCTCAACAACAGGCTTTTGATATTTTAAAGAAAGCGTTTGTAGCTGAGCCGATATTGAGGCATCCGGATCCGAATTGTCCATTTGTGGTTGAGACCGATGCCTCTAATGTCGCTATCGGAGCAGTACTGTTACAAGCTTTGAAAGATGGCACGCCCTTTTTCCCATGCGCATACTATTCTAGGAAGCTCACAGCTTCAGAGCGCAACTACACCATCTGGGAAAAGGAGTTGTTGGCCATTAAGGCTGCTTTTGAGACCTGGAGAGGGGGCTCAGCACAAGCTAGAGGTTCAAACAGATCATCGAAACTTGGAACATTTGACCACAGCTAAGAAATTGAACCAATGCCAGATTCGATGGTCGTTGTTTTTTGGCAGGTTCAATTTCTCCGTTACTTATGTTCCAAGTGGACAGAATCGGAGAGCCGACGCGTTGTCTCGGAAGCCTGAGTATATCGGTCCTGAGGATCCTCTTCCTCTACGAACTGTGTTACCAACAGAATCTTTTGCCGTATTGCAAGATCCTGTAGATTTGCGGGCTCGTATACGAGAGGCGCAATGATTAGACCCGTGGACGCAGCAGAAAAAGGAAGAAGTTGGACCTGATTCCCCATGGTCCTTTGAAGAGGGCTTGTTACGACATCGAGACTTGTTGTATGTACCCAACAGGATACTTAGAGCCCTCATCATGACACAATGTCATGACAATCCAGCTGATGGTCATTTTGGTTTTCACAAAACCCTGCACTTGGTCACCTGGACTTTTTGGTGGCCTCGGATTCGACGTGATGTGTCTTCTTATGTCACTTCTTGTATACAGTGTCGACAAGCGAAAGCAGCATCGGGTGCGCCTCCTGGACTTCTTCAACCACTGCCAACTCCGAGTAGACCATGGGGAGCGATCTCCATGGACTTTCTAACGCACTTACCTCTTTTGTCGGGTTGTACGACAGTGCCAGTAGTGGTTGACATGCTCACTAAGATGGCCCATTTCATCCTGTGTAAAAAATTACCCTCGGCTCATGTTACTGCCCGGCTTTTCATACAACACGTATTCCGTTTACATGGCTTACCAGATAGAGTTGTTTCAGATCGCGGTGTTCAGTTCACCGCTCAATTCTGGAAAAGCCTAATGAACGCTCTACGAGTGCAAGTGTGTTTAGTGTCGGCACATCATCTGGAAACCGATGGCGGGACTGAGAAAGTCATTGGCATCCTCGCCCAATACCTCAGATGTTTTGTCAATCAAAGACAGAATGACTGGGTGACCTATCTTCCATTGGCAGAGTTTGCTTTTAATAACTCTTGGCACACCTCCACCTATATGACACCTTTTTATGCCCATGTGGGTTATCATCCGAGGTTTTTTCCGCTATCCACAGATTCTGCGGATTCTCCAGTTCCGGAGATTCTGCAGATTCTCCAGTTCCGGAGGCACAAGATTTTTTGTCGGAATTATATGCGGTGCATCAATTGATTTCTAGACAATTAGAACGAGCGAAAGCTGATTGTAAGCGTTTCGCCAATCGTTCGCATCGGGCGACACCTCCATTGGCTGTGGGAGACAAGGTGTGGTTGTCAACGAAACATCTTCGGGTCGATCATCTGATTAGGAAATTGGATCATCGTTTTATTGGTCCCTTCCCTATCGAGGCAGTTATTCATCCGGTAGCTTATCGACTTACTTTACCGCGTTCCATGCACATTCACCCTGTTTTTCATCGCTCCCTGTTAATACCTGACACTCCATCGTGTAATCTTCGTTCTCCAGAAGATACCGGTTCTCCATCCAGGCTCAACATTGAACCTATTACGGATTCTACAGTGATCGGAATTTATGATTCCAGATGGTTAAAGGGACGATTCCAGTATTTTGTAGGAAAACTGGACAATAAAACTGAAATTCGCTCTTGGCAGGACGTATCCAAGGTGCATGCCCCAGATCTTATTCTCATATATCACACACAATTTCTGTCAAAACCACATCCTGATCGTCAGACTCGGGGGAAGGGCCCTGCGGTGAGGGATAGTTGTGACTGAAAGGATCGATCCTGCTGTGAGTTTTGCTTCTGATGACTCTGAGGATGAAAGGCTGGAACCTGCTGAGAATTTGGAGTCTGAATTGTTAGAAGACACAGATGTGAGCCAGGGGGATGAGAGGTTATCACACAGACATTCTTCGCCTGAACCCTCAACCTCATTCATGCCTGCAGTTGAGCCACAAGATGAGTCAGAGGAGTCGAGTGAGGAAGCTGACAGATCGTGGCTAGATGCCAGAACAAGAAGGAGGCTGAAACGTCAAGCTGTGTGGCGGCATCAAGCCAGATGATGATTTAGGGAGATTGACACGCCCATCTAGGTGGTTCATGGAGACAAACTCAGAAGGGAGGGCGAGCCAATTAGCACGTTGCCTCAAGGATTATAAAAGGACACAGCTGTGTGGGGGAAGTTTGTCAGGAACAAAGTGATTGATTACGTGCAGAGGTTTTCGACAGAGGCTCGGAGCTTTGAGAATTTGTGCCAGAACTGTTGTGATAAACAGGGCATGTGAAATATAATCTTGTAAGACTCCTTTCTGTTGGATTTGAGTTCTGGGGCGGCTGCCTTTGGTTTGGTTTTGTTGGAACTTTGAAGGGGGAGCCATAACATGTATGTATGTATATATGTATGTATGTATGTATGTATGTAGATGGATGGATAGATAGATAGATAGATAGATAGATAGATAGATAGATAGATAGATAGATAGATAGATAGATAGATCTTTGGTTATTCGGGTTTTCTCCCGTGTAAGTTTGGAAGTATCTAGGCAACATTTCGATGAAGTCTCATTCATCATCTTCAGGCTTGGTCTTCAGCTCTGTGCTTCTCTTCACTCTGAGAAGCACAGAGCTGAAGACCAAGCCTGAAGATGATGAATGAGACTTCATCAAAACGTTGCCTAGATACTTCCAAACTTACGCGGGAGAAAACCCGAATAACCAAAGATTCACATACAAATACCCACGAGAACCTCAGAAAACATATATATTTGTTTTCTTAAGTTTTCGCGGGTACTTACATGTATGGCATTCAGCTTAGTTCGGGTATTTTCCCACATCATAATAGTTGTACCTCAGAAAACAAATAGCATTCAGCTTAGTTCGGGTATTTTCCCACGTCATAGTAGCTGTGCTTTTACAGTTGTAGCAACATTTCAGCAGAATCTCATCTGCCATCATCAGGCTTCTGTATATCAGGCTCCTGATGATGGCAGATGAGATTCTGCCAAAATGTTGCTACAACTTTAAAAGCACAGCTACTATGACGTGGGAAAATACCCGAACTAAGCTGAATGCCATACATGTAAGTACCCGCGAAAACTTAAGAAAATATATATATAATGATTGGATGTGAAAAATCTCATACAAATCTCATACAAAAGAAAGTTGCAAAATGAGGAATAAAGATATTATATAATTGTATAACATACAGTAACATAACATATAGAGAGTAAAAAGATAGTTGTCAAATAAGATAAATGTGCACCTTGGTAGAATGTTAGTAAAGATAGGAAAATGGATGCATAAATAGCAACAGCATTTAGACTTACATACATACTGCTTTACAGTACTTTACAGCCCTCTCTTCTCAGTTTGGATACACCGACACAATTTTCAGGATTTAAGTCACCCATTTAATGCTCAGCTCATGCAAGTAGCTATGTTTTATTTCAGTCACACATGGGGCTCTGAAAAGAGACATAGCTGCTTTAAAGAGGTTCTGCGTTTACAGGCTCTTCCCAACTCTGGTAGTTCTTAGGGTTTAATTGAGATTTTTTTGAAAGCAAGCTAATGGATCTTCTAAATCCTTCTCATTGTGGGAGCAATTAATCCTATATCACAAATAATTTTTCAGTTTAAAAAACCTTAATTTGTCTCGGTTCTTCTCAGATTAATGGCGAAACAAACAGCAGTCTCCAACTGAGAAGTCTAACCCAGGATCCTATCTCTAAAGAAATGTCTCCAAGTGATACCATTTTCCAGGCCTCAGATTTTCACAACTATAACAACAACAAAGGTAATGACACTGAGATAAGATTGTCTATTTTTCTAAGTCTTCAGAGTTTTCTGGAATAGCACCCAGATTATACAGCCTGTTTGGTATAATAATTAAAATGCTAACCTAGAAACTGGGAGACTGTGAATTCTAGTCCTGTGGCTTTGGACCAGTCACTCTTTCTCAGACAAGTCACCTCACAAGGTGGTTGTTGTGGGGAAAAAGAAGAGGAAGGAATATTACTGTATATTTGGTTCCCTCCTTGAGTTACTTATAAAGGTAGGATAAAAATATAATAAATAAACTGATGAGAATGATACTGTTTTTGAAGGATTCATCCTGTATTAATGTATGTTGTCGCTATAAGTTTTTAATTATATGCATTATAGTTATATGCATTAACTTTGGTACTGGAGCAGCACCCTAGAATCTCTCAAGTTTTATCTAGTAGGGTAGAAAGTTATAGCATTAGTTTGACAAAGTGCTGTCCATTGGGTGTAAGCAAATAAAAGGATTAAACTTAATTGGATCTCTTTGTATCTTGTCTTTGGGCCAAGGCCTGACATAGTCACCCACATCAGAAAAATAGATCCATTCCCAAGAGAAAATCACTCAGTCCTTAACTGAAATTTTTTGAATTAACTTGATTTCTCCCCAGCAATAATATTAATGTTAAAGTTTTCTTTAAAGCAGAAGTCCAAGATGAAGATTCTTATGATGAGGATGATCACAATCAAGTTATTCAATATCTTTTAGATGTTGTTGATGAAGAAGCTCAGAATCTGCTAAATCGTAATAATTCTGCATCTGAGACCCATCATGCAGGTACGGTTAAATTAAAATCTCAGAAAAACCAGGTTATAAGGTCTGCACACCATAAAGTATGAACAATTCCAAATTGATGTGATTTTGCAATGTTAATTTTTCTGAGAGTGGAGCATTTATCAGATCATTAATATATATGGAGCGGATGTCTTCTCAATGCTAATTTGGTTTGCAAAAATGTTAAATTTTTGGGAAGCATTTTTTTAGTATTTGTGATGACTAGAGCCAGCATTACTTAATTTTCTTTGTTTTAAGTTCTTTGTCTTCAAACAGCTGTAACCCTTTGTCAGTTAGTACTTCAATTACAGATGGGAAGGTCCAATTTAAAAACAACTCTGGGAAAGCAACAAAATTAATGTATATTGGAAATATTCTGCACACCCTTTTTTACTCTTGAGAGAAAAAGGCTTTTTGGTAATGGTGTCTTAATTTTGAAAGTATCCTTCTATTGGGAGTTTAAGAAACGTAAGTTTCAATAGTCGTTTTGAGTTTCTGTGGTTTTTTGCCACAGTGTGTACTTGATCCTTTAAGGTACTTGAAGGGACTTTTGACTGAGATTTCAGTTGTTCAGTTGTGCAACTTGATGCATGGAAGTGTACAAACAAATTGTTGTTTTTCATATTGTACTCTTGCTTTTGCACTTTTTGTTTTGTCTTTTTTTATCACAAAAAAACCTTCAAGGAACAAATGGGCAGCCTTCAGCTTGTCTGGCAGTTTGCAGCTTCTAAAATCCCCCAGCAGCTTCTAAAATCCCCCAGGATTGTCCTGTTGCAAAGCTTGTGGCAAATTGTTGACTAACAACAAATAATTTCTGTTAAGCCTGGTTTCCCCAACCAGGGTTAGGGAGACAAGCTAAACAGAATGTGCAGCTTAGTCAGATAGGCACACAGATAAATGAGTGAGCTAAGCTTGTATGTTTATTAACATACAGTATAAATGACAGATACGCTTGTGCTATCAAATATATAGTTTATTCCATTATGAGTTCATAGCATAGTCAAAATAACAGTCCAATAGTCATGTATCATTTAGTCAGTCCATTCAGGGATATTCAGTTAGCAAAATCCGTGCAGAAATATCCTATGTCAATTCACTTACAAGTCTGTCCTTTGTTTTCTCTCCCGTTCGAGGAATGCAGTCTTGTTTTCCTTGCAGTAATCAGGTATCATCAAAGCCAGAGAGATAGCAAGCTGCCGTCTTGCTTCTTTTAAAGTGCTTTCACAACCACTCCCTTAATTACTGTCCCACAGTTAAAGTTGCAGACACTTTAACATACAAACTATGATTACATATTATTATTTACCTAAACCAGTTAGGGTAAAAACAATGTTATCCCTAACATTCTCCCCTTTTAGGAAATAATAATAAATATAACTATTTACATCTTTAAATCATATTTGTTACAACTCTCTTTAAACTTAGTTACTCCTTGAGCTTTTGTAAATTAGTCTGCAATGTTTTCTTCCGTCATGCAGTATTCCAATTTAATTAGCCCATTCTTTACAGATTCTCTAACATTTAAGTATCTTAAATCAGTATGCTTTGATCTAGTTTTTACAGCAATACTAGTAGCTAACTTGATAGCTGCTTGGTTATCTTCGTACACAATAATAGAATCTTTTACAGTTATACCCATGTCTAATAATAACTGTTTGTACAAAATCAAATCAGTGCATAATAATGACAGACATGAAAATTCCGCTTCCATCGTGGACAAGCTGATATGCTGTTGTCTGATTGACCTCCACCCTATAAGTGTCTTACCAAATAATATAGCCATCCCAGATGTTGATTTTTTAGTGTTTATGTCAGTTGCAAAACTTGCATCTGCATAGGCACTAAGACTCAAATCACCCTTTGGTTCTATATACAATGCATGGTTCATTGTTCCTTTAAGATATCTTAAAATTCTCGACTTCCGGTTTCGCGTGGCTTCGGGGCAGCAGGAATTCGCGACAGCTCGCGATTCCTGCTGTGCTAGCCGTCGAGGTACCCCCGATCCAGATGGGTCAGGGGGATATGGCTGCCCTGTAGGGACAGCTGAAGAGAGAGGGGAGTCGGATAGGGAGGTGGGGGTGTCACAGACCCCCCCCCTTCTCCGGGAAAACCCCTTTTTCCCAAGGCGGTGGAGCGGCGGTCAGCAATGGCCGCCACGAAGAAGCCAGCAACCGGGTAAGAACTGTGCTGGAGGAAGTGTGAAGAGTGAAAGTTCTGTCTGAGCCGGGTCAAGTAACACCTTTTAAATTGCCTGGAATTGAGCTGCTTGAATTGCTGGAGGATACATTGTATCCCTAAGAAGAGCGAAAAGCGGCGGAGAAGCTGTTAAAGGGAACTTTTTTTTTTTTTTTTACTCTCCCACCCCACGGAAATAGCAGAAATATTTGGATATATTAGACATTGAAAGTGGATTGCTTTGAAAGTTGAAGCTAAGAGACAAAGGGATTTTTGGACATTGAAAAATTTAAGAAATTGGAAAATCTTTGCTGGAGGTATGGATTTCTGATTATTTAAAATTGTCATTGCAAGTGGGAAGGGAGAAAAAAAATTGGAGCAGAAGCTGAAAAAGGAGGAGATTGTCTAGAACGTCTTTGTGGATCCCAAAGGAAGATATATGGTAATTGGACCTCTTTGAATAAAAATTAATCCAGAAAGAGAAAGAGAAGAAGGAAGAAAAGTATTAACTTTTGGAATTTTTTTTTTAATTGCTTTTGATTGTCTTTGATTAAAAATACTTGTGGTTGTTTTGGAAAAAGTTTCCCTTTTTATAATGGCATCGTTTGTGGATGAACTAGAGATTGAATATCAAAAATATAAAAAAGAAGATACTTTGGGCGCTTTGTTTCAATTCTTAGAAATGGCGTTATGTTCTGTTGAAAAGTTGATTACGCAGCAGAAGGACTGGGACAAGGAAGAAGAGGAAGAAGAAGCCATCTTTGATGAACAATGGGTCCCTTCCGGAGAGGAGGAGAAAAAGGATAAGAAAAAGGGGATTTTAAGAATTATAAAAACAACCAAAAGAGAGAAAAATGAGCGAAAAGATGGAGGCAAGGTTAGAAAGCAAAGGAAAAGGAGTAAGAAAAGCGAAGGGAAAAAGCAAAGGGGTAGAAAGGGCAAGGAGAAGAATAAGCAAGAGAGAAAGGGGGGGAGGAGAAGCCTTAATGGGGGGAAGCAAGACCTAAAGAAAAAAAGTTTATTTAGAGACAATGGGTGAATTTAATTTAGATTAAAAGAGGGATTCTGGAGGGTATATAAGAGTGTGTTTTTATATGTATATTTAGAATATAAAATTTATTATGTAATTTTAGAATCTTTTAAACAGAATCCCAAGAAAGATTGCTATATGTAGTATTTCTAAGTTAGGGTAATGAGTTATAGATGTTACTCCAATTGGTGTACAGGAGAAGTATGGTAAAAGAAAAAAAAGATGAATGGATAATTGGAAATAGAACAGACAAAGAATGTTGTTGAAAATGGTAATAAGATATGGAAGGATATATATGCTTTTTTTTTTGGATTTTGTATATTGATAAAAGGCAATAAAATTTTAATTAATAAATAATTTGGATGGAAAGGAGAAGTAGGGACAAGATATGAAGTTAATATTATATGAAATATTGATATTATAATCTGGAAATGTTATGCCTTATTGATCTTTTATTATTATTTTTTCTTAGAAAAGAATTTATAAGCTGCTATGCCTTGATTCTTTGTGCATTGTTTTTATAAAACTGATAAAAATGGTTTTTATATATATATATATATAAAAAAGAAAATGATAATAAGATATGGAAGGAGATATGGGTTGAATATGTTGTTTGAATTTGTGTCTGTGTGAAGAGTTTTAACCCGGGAACAGACAACCTTCAGAAAAGATCTTTTAGTTTTGTTTATGTTTTGTGTTTGTATGTTTGTGTATTGTGTTTATGGTAAAACTAACAAAATTTGTTTTTTATAAAAAAAAGGAAAAAAGAATCAATAAAACCTTGGAGGAATGTTAGATGAGAATAATTTAAACAAGCCAGAAAGAAAAGAATATGATGACTATAAAATGGATAAATATGGAAGAGAAATGAAATTGAATAGGAGTAAAGAGAAATAATGAGAAATTTGCTGAAAGATATTTGTGTGTCCATATGGAGATGGGATAAATTGGAATTATGCTGTATAAAAATAATGTTTTGTTTGACTTGTAAGGATTTACAATGTTAAGAGGTTTTATGTGTTTATGTATTTAATGGTTAATGATGTGTTGTTTTATCTTTAAAATTAATAAAAATTTGTTTCAAAAAAAAAAAAAGATATCTTAAAATTCTCTTTAATGATTGCCAATGACATTGATGTGGATCTGAATTAAAACGTGCCAGCTGATTTACACTATAAGCTATATCAGGCCTAGACCAATTGCTTATATATGATAAGCTACCAATCAAAGATTGATATATGGACTTATCAAATTTGGGGCTTTGATCATCAGTTTGGCAAACTTCCTGACTCATTGGAGTCTTTGCCGGTTTACAAAGTTCCATTTTAAACGTTTTAATTAATTGGCAAATTTTATCTTCTTGAGATATCTTAAAACCATTATTTGTTTTGTTAATTGTCAATCCTAGATACTTTTTAATTTCACCTAAATGCTTTAATTTTATCTTTTTGGCTAATAATGATATAATCTCATTAGCTTCATTATTAGTCTTAGTTATCAAAGCAATATCATCTGTAAATAATAACAATAATGACACCGTTCCATTATTTTCTCTTTTAAATACACATGGATCTGCTAAACCAGATTTAAAACCTATATTGTTTAACTCTTTCACAATATATTGGTTCCACTCAAACCCAGATTGTTTCAACCCGTAAAGACTCTTTTTGAGTTTCCAACAATCATTACTATTTACTTTATTGTCTTTTATACCTACTGGTTTTCTTAAATATATAGTGTGCTGCAATGGTGCATGCAGATAGGCAGTTTCTACATCTAAATGGTTAATGACATAGTTTTTCTTAGCTGCCCACACTAATGCTGCTCTTAAAGATGTTGCTTTAAGGCTTGGTGCAAAAACTTCATCGTAATCAGATGCAGTTTGATTAAATCCTTGAGCTACTAACCTAGCCTTATGGGTAACAGTCCCATCATTTCCAGTTTTTGCTTTAAATATCCATTTGCACCCAATGGATTTTTCTCCTGGAGGTAATTTAGCATCTTCATAAACTTTCATTACCTTTAATGAATTTAGTTCCTTTTCCATTGCCTTTTGCCAATTCTCCTGATCCTTAGCAGGATACATCCTAAGTTCATCTACACTAGTTGGAACTTTAGTTACTTGGCAAACTATACTTGCTTGATACCTATCAGGTGGTCTAGTTATACGTGTAGTACGTCTAGGTATTACAGGACTTACAGGTGGACTTTCATTTATTAACTCTTCTTGATTATCTAACTCTTCCTGATCAACCGTTTCCTCTTGTTCTGGTCCTATTTTCTCTTCATGGACTTCTTCTTTAATTGGACTCTTCTTATAACTAATCTGATCTTTCTGCCTTTTGTAGGGTTCAATAATTACTTCATTATTTAAATCTTGCTCTAATCTATTCCATCCTACATGTTCTAGGAATTTTGCACTAGCACTGGTGTAAACTCTAGATGTACCTGGTTCCCAGAATCTATAAGATCTATGATTAGATGTATATCCTACAAAATATAATCTTTTAGCTCTATGCTGTCCTTTGTGTCTAAGTTGTGAAAGGATATGCACCCATGCTGGTGCTCCAAATGTGTGCATGTAACTTAAATCAGGTTTTGTACCATGCCACAGTGTGAATGGTAATTCACCTGTTGTTGAATTAACAACATTATTTAATATATGATTACCACACATTATTGCTTCTCCCCATAAATTGTCAGGTAATCCTGAATCAGACATCATAGTTTGTGCCATTGATTGTAATGTTTGGCCTCTTCTCTCTATAAAGGCATTATGTTGTGGCCTATATGGTGCAGACATTTTATGTTGAATACCTAACATTCTTAGTCTGTTCTGGAATTTATCATTTGTAAATTCCGTACCATTATCTGTTATAAGAGTTACTAATTTCTTTTTAGTTTTCCTTTCTGCAAATTTAATCCAATTAAAGAGATTTTGATAAGTTTCAGTTTTGCTCTTCATTAAATAGCAAAACCCATATCTAGAATAGTGGTCCATTATACTTAATATGTAACGAGCTCCTCCTACACTTGGTTTTTTCGGACCTATTAAATCAGCAAATACTACTTCTAAAGGCTCTTTAGTAGTAAATCCATCAACTCTATTAGCTGGTGTAACCCTGGCCTTACTTTGATTACAGGCATTACATTGCAAATACTTATTACAAGTTTTCAAACTTATTCCCTTAGATAATTCAACAGTTTTCTTAAGTATTTTAAAATTTAAATGCCCTAGCCTTCGATGTAACAAGTGAATACATTCATCATGAGGTTTCTTATTTTCATAAACTGTGTTAGCCACCTTTAAACCATTATCATTTAACACATATAATTCACCTCTTAAATATGCAGTAATTTTCTTATCTTCTTTCTCAATTATGCAGTTATCTCCTTTAAATGTAACTACATATCCTAGTTTAACCAAAATTCTTACTGAAATTAAATTAAACTTAAGTTGTGGTACATATAACATTTTTACATTCTCTTTTATAAAAGAACAATATGCTATACCTTGACCTTTAGCTTTCAGTTTCCAGCCATTGGCTAACGATATCTGCTGTGTACTCTTGGACATTTTAATAAAATTTTTCTTATCATTTGTTATACAATGTGATGCTCCACTATCAACCACCCATAAATTATTTTTTACAGCTTCGTTAGTATACATGGCTAACTCTAAATTTTTATTTATATTTTGATGACTTTTTGTATTCTGGCCAGCGTTCTGGCGCTTTGCTTTTTTACAAAATCTTGCCAAATGTCCTCTTCCTCCACAATTAAAACACTTTTTAATTGCGTATGCAGTAGGAGTTTCATTATCTTCTTTTTGAGGTTGCTGCCTCCTTAACTCGTCTCTTTCAAACCTTCTTCTGGCCTCTTCAATCAATCTGCCAGTTATATCAGTTAAAGTTAGGCTTTCCTTTGGCAATATTTCAAGGGAAGTTACGTAGTTATCATAGGTTTCGTCAAGGGAAGATAGAATTATATAGACTTGGTGTAGTTCAGAGAAAATAAGCTCTTTCTCGTGCAGTTCTTGAAAAATGCTTTGCATAGTTTTCAAATGACTCAGCATATCACCATTCTTATGGAGATGTGTACTGAAAAGTTTCCGTGTTAGATTTATGTGAGCACCAACATTATCTCGAACATAAATCCTCTTCAGCTTCTGCCAACACCCAACAGCTGTTTTTTCTCCATGGATATAAACAAGTTGCTTATCAGTTAAGGTTAAAGCAATAATGCAAATAGCTTGCTGATTTTTATGCATAAATTCTTCTATCTTTAGTTTATCTTCCTCATCCTCTGGATCCCATTCTTCTACGTTTGGTGGATTTTCAATTATGTTCCACAAACCTTCTCTTCGTAGAAGCAGACTACATTTCATAGACCATGATACATAGTTTGTTCCATCCAGCTTGGATATCAGGGACAAACTTTGTAGATTGACTTGTGCCATGTTTTCTTATATGGATATAAAACTATAATTAATAAAACACAGCTGTCTGTTTACTGTAATGTATAACAACACAAACTCTCACTTTTAACATAAATCTGTTTTATCCTAGTTAAACTGACTTTGCAGCCTCTGGGCCCATGACCAGTGTTAAGCCTGGTTTCCCCAACCAGGGTTAGGGAGACAAGCTAAACAGAATGTGCAGCTTAGTCAGATAGGCACACAGATAAATGAGTGAGCTAAGCTTGTATGTTTATTAACATACAGTATAAATGACAGATACGCTTGTGCTATCAAATATATAGTTTATTCCATTATGAGTTCATAGCATAGTCAAAATAACAGTCCAATAGTCATGTATCATTTAGTCAGTCCATTCAGGGATATTCAGTTAGCAAAATCCATGCAGAAATATCCCATGTCAATTCACTTACAAGTCTGTCCTTTGTTTTCTCTCCCGTTCGAGCAATGCAGTCTTGTTTTCCTTGCAGTAATCAGGTATCATCAAAGCCAGAGAGATAGCAAGCTGCCGTCTTGCTTCTTTTAAAGTGCTTTCACAACCACTCCCTTAATTACTGTCCCACAGTTAAAATTGCAGACACTTTAACTTACAAACTATGATTACATATTATTATTTACCTAAACCAGTTAGGGTAAAAACAATGTTATCCCTAACAATTTCCATGTTTTTTCAGCGGGGACCAAATGGATTAAGTCTCCAAAAATAGCCCCCCACAATCCTACCAATATTGTCCCTGTTCATTTTCTCAGTTCATCCCTCAGACATAATTGGGAGTGACTTTCCAAACTTCCAGGCCTTTGTTATTTTACAACAGATGGGTATGCATGGTCAAGCTGCACTTTTTACGTTGGCGATTTTTCCTACAGTGTGTTTCTCTTTCTGCAGAGACAAATGGGAAACTTTTGGAAGAGAAATCAGAGGACACAGACTATGATGGATCATCTTTGCCTGAAGATTTTTCAGAGGTATCATAATTATTTTTTTAACCCAGCATTCTCCTTGACTTTGTTGGCTGACTTCTCATCCTATCCAGTGTAGGATGAGCTAAATGTGTTTTTGATATTTAAAAAACAGTCCTCAACCGAGTCCTATCTCACTGTGCCTCATAAAACAAAACAAAAAGCCAAACAAAAAAGAAAAATAGGTACCTAGCAGACAGACAGAAAAACAGACACCAAAGTCCTTAATTAATCAAAACCCTCATCCTCACTTCTTTATATTCCAATGGATAAGTACTTTGAAAATAATGCCACAAGACAATCTCATCCATCACATAATTAAGACTACCACAGAATGTAAAATGAAGACCTAATAAAATTATTCCCATTAATTTGTCTTTAGTAAAGTCACATTCTAACCATAACTTCTTTATATCTCCAGTCAAAGCATAACCTGTAAAACTCTAATATAAATATAACACTCTTGATGGAACAATCGTTACAATATGTACAGAATAACCCTTGAGTAATAAGGATATGCACATGGAAACGTTTATGAGAGTAGTTATGAATATTCAGCCACACACAGATACGCTGAATTGAGTTAAAGTTTACTTTAAGCAATAGCACAGTCCAATAAACAGTCCAGGTCATATACGTTTAACAGTCCAAAGAATATCCAATTACAAAATCTTCTTACTGGTTGCCTTTGTCATTTACAGCAAACAAAGATAGCAAAGTATAAGCACAGCATAAATACAACAGAGAACCTTAGATAGCAACAGAATGTCAGAGAGACAGAATATCAGACAGAATGTCAGAGAGAGCAAGCTATGATCTCTAGCGCCCTCTTATGGTAATTTACAATATAATCAACCAATCGGAATATAGTATAAATCAATACAGTGATTTTGTCTTAAAGCTACAAACATACATTTTTAGTTTATATTTTGCGAACCCAACTAATTGGTGGACAGATTCCTAACAACAACCTCCTGCAAAATGGTCCTACAAGACCAAAAGATACATTGGGGGAGTTGTCTATTCATCATATAATTGAGCCCGGAATTACAAGTAGTACATTGTTGCAGTCATAAGACAAAGTATTATGTGACTGGACCTGATTTTTATTTTTATTTTGTGATGGTCATTAAGCAAATTGATTTTATCAAATGGATGGGTTTTTTTGCCAGAAACGATAGGCAATTCGCTAAAACTCAGCAAACCCCCCCCCCCGAAAGTATGGTCACATGACTGCAGGACACTGGAAACAGCCATAAAGATGGTTCTGTTTCTAAGAGCCAAAATGTGATCATGTAATAGAAGGGAAGGTGAAGCCATTGTAACTTTAAAAACAGATTGTAAGTAGCTTTTAGGGTAATAGGTTCATTGAACAGTTGTTGTAAGTGGAGATTTATCGATATGCAAATAGGCTATATAATTAAAACATTAACAATCTTCCAGCAACATGTCAGGTTGGCTGAAATTTCACTAAAATCTATTGCAGAAAAGCAGAAAATTTCTTATAGTCTGGAAAACGTCATCAAAAAAGCACAACAAAGAATGTTCTTTCTGCGCCAACTCAGAAAGATCAAACTGCCCAAGGAGCTGCTGATACAGTTCTAAGAAGAATTATTGAGTCTATCATCTGTACCTCTATAACTGTCTGGTTTGGTTCTGCAACACAACAGGACAGACACAGCCTTCAGAGGATAATTAGGACTGTAGAAAAAACAATTACTACCAACCTGCCTTCAATCAAAGACCTGTATACTGCACGAGTCAAAAAGAGGGCTGTGAAAATATCTGCAGACCCCTCACATCCAGGACATAAACTGTTTCAACTTCTTCCCTCAAAATGATGCTATAGAGCACTGCACACCAGAACAACTAGACACAAGGACAGTTTTTTCCCGAACGCCATCACTCTGTGAAACAAATAATTCCCTCAACACTGTCCAACCATTTACAAAGTCTGCACTACTATTACTATTAACCTTCCCATCATTCCTTATCACCCATCCCCTCCCACTTATGATTGTATGACTGTAACTTTGTCGCTTGTATCCTTATGACTTATATGGACTGTTTCCTAGTATGATTTAATTGCTTATTGTACCCTATGACTAATATTAAGTGTTGTACCTGATGATTCTTGACTCTTAACGAATGTATCTTTTCTTTTATGTACACTGAAAGCATCTGCACCAAGACAAATTCCTTGTGTGTCCAATCACACTTGGCCAATAAAGAATTTAATTCTATCTATTATATTAAAAAGTTCTCTCTCCCTTGTTTGGTCTGTAGTTGATTGCAAACTCTTTCTAATATGCCTTTTCCTTTAGCAGACCCAAATAAATGGCTGTGAAGAACATTGCAATGGCAACAGGATGTATGGACGGTGAGTCCTTTCCTTGGGAATGTACATAAATATTTATAATGGGAGTGCTAGGTTATACCTTTCGAAAATACCCAGGAAATTAAAGAGATTTTGAACACAAATTGTAAAAAGCTCCCAAAAAGAATGGGACACTGATTTTTATTTTATTTTTGCTCACAAGATCATCAACTGAAGCCTTTCCCAAATCTTAACTATGATTACTCTATTTCCAAGACATATTCATTTTAAAAAATTCCTACTACTTATTCACCTCTTCCAGTTTGTGGCAAAATCTTTACCTATACTAATCAACCAGGCTCAATAGTGGACTGTTGTTTTTTTTCACTGTTCCAATATTTACTTGATGGTCACAAACCAAAACAGTATAAATTTCTTGAAATCAATGAACTTGAACATGCTTACCTATCTTGGATTATTGCCTTCTCAGTAAGAAATCGTGATGTTTTTCCATTTGAGGATTTAGCAGCAGCAATCCATTCACTAAAATGAGATGTAGTGCTTTTAATATCAATAATTGAGGTGATGGATTTATTTTACTGGATTTCAGATAGCAGGCTACAGGACTCAGCTTTCTCCTGCTATTTTTAGGCTGTTCTTTATTTTGATGTCCTTACATGACACATCCAATAGGGTGATCTATTAGAACAGGACTGTGAAACTAGCGGCCCACAGGCCCGATATGTCACACACAGACCATGCCCACCCCGGCTTCACAAAGGCAAAAAATGTGATATGACAAGCACAGGCCCATGACGCAATCGAGTCTGACACCTATGTGTTAGAATGTAGGTGAGATATCTTTTTCAAAAAAAATGAGGGGAAAAACCCATCATTTATACCCATCATTCTGATTAAGAAAATAATTTCATTGTACTTTGTTGCCTCTGTCAATTAAAATTATTATTGTCTTTTGGGAGAGAAATGTCTATTTTTTTGTCTCAGAAGAATGTATTTTTCATATATTTTTTTCAGATTACCTCAGCAACCTGTGATGGCTCAGGCAGATGATGATGACATTACCTGGGGAAGTGAGGAGTTGCCCATTGAATCAATAAACCAGCCACAGTCTGTGAAAGGTAGGCAGCCATTATTGTATCCTCCAAATGGACAGCTGCTAAAATCCCAACAGTTGTCATTTTTTAATGTCAGTTAGTCCTGGAAACAGTAATATTGATAATAACAAACTAGCTTTCTAGTTTTAGAGTTTTCAAAAAAATAAATTTTGTCTCCACCTGGCAGTAGAATCCCTGAGGATTAATTCCTTTCATATTCATGAACTATCTGGAACTCTCTATCTAGGAAGTTACCTTAAACCAACTATTGTCGTCTTCAAAGTTGATTTCTCTGATCAGAAAGAGGGACGCTCCAAAATATCAGCAAGATCAGGACAGAGAACTATGAAACGATGAAACAAATTAATTTGGATTTGATGTACATTTAAATGTCATTAGTGACTCCAATCACTTTTCAAATATTTAGTCTCTTTTCTGTTGTTCATGTTAAAAATTAGAATTTGTTGACAATTTGGAGGTTTCTTGAGAATTCTTCCCAAGTTGTGACTTACTGCAGCTCACAAGTGTTTGGGCAAGTGGACTCTTCCCAGCCTATTGCTTGACCATACAATGTATTGAGGCAGGAAAAATCTTCATGTCAAGTTTGTGATCCTCCTGTGTCTTGTAATGGTTGCACACAACCAAAGTGTCATTTGAGGCAAGACTTGAGGCATGGAACTTTAAAAGCTGGAAGAAATGTAGGTCTACCTATCTAGATTCCCACTGCCAATGAGAGGCAGACAATTATTGAAAGTTAAGATAATTTAGAACTGTTCTGTTGCCACTAAATGGTATTTTTCTGCGCAACTTAACATAACTTTAATCATCATCATTTAATGACCTCATAGTTCCTTGTGGGCAACTGAATAGAGCTAGCAAAGTGTTTACCAGCCAGATGCCCTTCCTGTCACCAATACAAAGTTTTTGTTCAGTACATATATATTGTCATTGTGCCCAGAGAGAGAAATATCTGCCTCTACCTAGGATTGAACTCCCAGCCTTCTGATTGTGAGGCGAGAACTCCACCTCTAGGCCACCACATCATTCCTACTTAATATAATTTTAATAGGACTGGAAAAACTCTGGATGACTGCTCTCACTCTTTTGCCATTCAAGCTAGCTCAAAGCAGATAGCTCAAGTTTGCATAAGGGAAATGTTCCATTATTCTGGGGTAAATCTCCTAAAATGATGGACAGAAAGAGGTTTGCTTACAATATTCACAACAAGGCTGCCAGAATCAATTGGCTGGTGACAAAACATCCAATTATTGCATGAAGAGTTTCCTGTACTTCCTGCTTCCATCTAGCGGTTGCCCGAATGTTGGCAGCTCAGATGCAGTAACTCTATGTTTACAAAAGGCCAACTAATTAGACAGGTCCTTCCTTAAATTGGCCAATTATGTCCTTTCAATTTATGGACGTAATTGAGGGTTTTCATTGTGAAAAAGGGAGGAACAGGATTATAATAGATCAGTTGTGGAAAGAAACAACTTTTTTTGTAACTATGAAATAGGTTTTTAGGTGGTGTTGTAAACTGAATGAAAATCCAAGTGTCATGGTAAGGGTTAAGCATTGACTGTAAAAGTTTAATGTTCAGGAGTTGTTTACCACTTGGTTATTTATGGGAGCCTTTATAAAGGTTGTCATCATAGTATGTTTTGATCAGCCTCTGACAGCCTGCAAATTATATCATGGTGACCACTGTTGCTATAGTTCATAAGTTAGCAGCATCGAAAGGAGTTTTTATGTGGATTTTTGTCAACACCAATACATCTATTCTGTTCCAGATTGCCCATTAATCACCAATGAAGAACTTGCTGCTCTTCCAGTAGTCCAATTTTTTCCTTCGGGCAACTACACAGGATCCAAATTAAAATCAACTATTCAGAAGTTACGGGGTATGTTAGAACAAGGGGTCCCATCTAAGGAAATTGAGGTGAGCAGAACTTCTGTAAAGCCAACCCTGAAACTAAGAATAAACAAATATTACGGTTGTGTAACTGCAGGGCACTGCAAAGAGCCATAAATGCATACGGTCAGGTGACTGTGAGAGACGCACAGATGTTGGTGTCAACTCAAAAATATTTCTCAGGTCTTTTAGGGTTGACAGCAGAAAGGGAGTGGAGGAAGTAGTGCATTTCTAAAATGCTTTCATAGATAATGGCTTGGCGGGCCAAAGCTTCTGAAGTGCAAGATTATTACTGGAGAGCATGATTGATGACTCTTGGCTATGGATGTGTCCCATTGGAGAATATACATCCAGGGGGTTGAGGGAAGACCAGGGTCAAAGGTGAGATGAATGACGTGTCTCAGAGTCAGCTGCACCCAGGTAGAGCTGGTATGTTCACTCCTAATAAATCTTGGGTTTTTTTTAACTCTGAGAGATGTGGGTAGAGACTCGTTATTTGAATGAGGGTGGATGCTGGAGCCCTGACAGTAGGAACTTCAAATTTGGGCCATATATCACATTTTGCAGGTCCATCATAATTTTGGAAGGTTGCTAAGGTCCAATCATAAGTCAAGGACTACCTGTATAAGAGTATATTTGTAGCTCAGACGTGATAATGGGGAAGTTGGCTAGCTGGGTAATGGAACATCTGGAAGCAAACCACCAAGAAAATTCCACCATTTTCTTCACTTCCTTTGTTCATCTCAACCTGTGCTAAGAAAGTTCGCATGCATGTTTAAGTCTAATTTCCCCCCCATTGTCAAATTCTTTACATCTGTACACAACTTCATTTAAAAAAATACAGGTAGTCCTTGACTTACATCCATTTGTTTAGTAACCATTCAAAGTTACAACAGCACTGAAAAAAGTGACATGGCCGTTTTTCACACCACTGTTGCAATATTTCATAACATCATGTGATCAAAATTGGGATGCTTGGCAACTGGTTCATATATATGACGGTGGCAATGTCCCGTATGATCCCCTTTTGCAACCTTCGGACAAGCCAAGTCAATGGGGAAGCCAGATTCACTTTACAACCATGTTACTAACCTAGCAATTGCAGTGATTCACGTGTTAGCAAGAAAGGTCATAAAAAGGGGCAAAACTCACTTAACAGCTGTCAGAAAATTTGGGCTCTTTTTTTTTTTTTTGAAAAAGATTTTATTAATTTTCTACAGACAAACAAAACAAACAAAACATAAAAACATCAACTCTCATATGTACATCAAGTGTGTCAGTTGGTTCATCATTTTTGTGCATTCATTCTGTAGTCTCAATTACAATTATGTTACATAACAACTCATATCATCAATCCAAACTTATGTATCCTAATATCACCAAAAAAAATTTATTTTTGACTATATTTTTAATCATTCATGCTTTATGAGCTAACAATACCTTAAACCAATTTACTCTATAACAAATCCTATCATCATATCATATCAATCCTTAAAAAACCTTTTATAAATATAATGTCAAATAACAAAATAATAACAAAACATTCTAACATTCTAAATATTCTATTGTCGTATTTTATCATCTAACCATTTATAAAAAAGATCCCAAATTTCATAAAATTGTTTATCCTCTTGCTCTCTAATTTCGAATGTCAATCTGCTCATCTCAGCACATTCCAATATTTTCTTAATAATTTCTTCCTGTAATGGTATTTTCTCATTTTTCCAATTTTTAGCAAATACAATCCTAGCCGCTGTTAATACATTTACAATCAGGTATTTCAAATCTTTACAATATATATCAGGTAAAATTCCCAATAAGAAGATCTCCGGTTTCAAGTCTATATCTTTCTTTGTCATTTTTTCCAACCACATGTGAATTATAGTCCAATATTTTCTAGCATCCTCACAAGTCCACCACATATGGTAATACGAGCCGGGTATCTGATGACATTTCCAACATTTTTCAGATTTGTTCTTGAACATTCTTGCTATTCTTGTCGGAGGAAAGTGCCACCTGTAAAACATCTTATACAAGTTTTCTTTATATGCTGTTGACATTGTCATTTTATAATTTTGAGACCACAATTTCTGCCATTTCTCTAAATCAATCCCATATCCAAAATTCTTCCCCCAAACAATCATAGTTTCTTTAACTTGTTCTTCCTCTAATTTAATTCCCAGTAAATAACCATATAGTTTTTTAATCACCTTCTCATCAGTACCCATCAAAATCTTATCTAAATCAGTCTGTTTATCATAAAATCCCTCCTTTTTGGAATCTTCATCATACCTTGAATGTATTTGTGCATATGAAAACCAATTCATCTTTATACCTTGTTCCTCTAAGTTTTGGATCGATTTAAGTTCACCCTTTTCATCTAAAAGTTCCCCATATCTAACTGTTTGTTCCTTCTTATAAATTATAGGATAGGAAAATGCTTCAATGGTCGATAACCAAACTGGAATTTTCAAATAACATTGTCTTTTTATCTTCTCCCAATTCAACCACAAAGACTCCCGTACATAATGTCTTCTAAAATAACCCTGTGTTTTAGTTCCCTTATACCATAAAAAAGCATGCCAGCCCAGCAGCAAGTCATGCCCTTCTAATGTCAACAACCTATGTTTCCTTAATGTTATCCATTCTTTCACCCACATCAAACTTGCAGCTTGATAATACAATTCCCAATTAGGCAGGCCAAAACCTCCTCTAATTCTAACATCTTGCAGAAGCTTTAGCTTTATTCTCGCTTTTTTACCTTGCCATATAAACTTCAACATAATTTTATTTAAATCTTCAAAATAGTCTTTTCCAAGCCTAATTGGTATTGTTTGAAACAAAAATAAAATTCTAGGTAGGATATTCATCTTAATTGTTGAAATTCTCCCTATTAATGACAATTGCAAGTTTTCCCACTTCTTCAAATCTGTAGTTATCTGTTGTTTAAGTTTAATATAATTATTCTCCTTTAATGTGCTACATCTTGTTGTCAAATATATCCCCAGATACTTAACCTTATTTGTAACTTGAATTTTCAAAAGGTCTGCCAGTTCTTCTCTCTGTCTCGATAGCATATTCTTTGTCAAGATCTTTGTTTTATCTTTATTTATTTTCAAACCAGCCACCTCTCCATAAGTCTCTATCCTTTCCAATAACTTTGGAGCTGTTTCTAGCGGATCTTCCAAAATAAAAGCTAAATCATCAGCAAAAGCTTGTAGTTTAAATTCTTCCTTCTTAATTTTCATTCCTTTTATGTTTTTATCATCCCTAATATTTTTATTCAACACTTCCAAGGTCAACACAAATAACAAAGGAGATAGGGGACATCCTTGTCTTGTGCCTTTCCTTATATTAATAAAATCTGTAAGTTCCCCCTCCATCATTACCCTTGCTGTCTGTTTATTATATATGGCTTCTATTGCTTGAATAAATTTTTTAGCAAAACCCATCTGCTCCAATAATAATAACATGAATCTCCAGTTCACGTTGTCAAATGCTTTTTGAGCATCTAGGAATATCAAAGCCATTTGTTTTTCAGGATGAGCCTCATAGTATTCCAAAGTGTCCAAGATTACTCTCATATTGTCTCTAATTTGTCTCTTTGGCAGAAATCCATTTTGATCTGGGTGAATAAAATTATTTAAATATTTTTTAAGTCTTTCTGCTAAGATTGAAGCAAAAATTTTATAGTCTGCATTCAATAAGGAAATAGGTCTATAATTCTTAATTTGCAATGGGTCAGTCTCTTCCTTCGGTATAAGTATAATATAAGCCTCTGACCATGTTTTAGGTATTATCTTTTTTAACATAACTTCATTCATAACTTCTAACAATGGAATGCTCAATGATTCTTGAAATGTTTTATAGAATTCTGCTGGAAGCCCATCTGGACCCGGTGCTTTCCCATTATTTTGTCTCTTAAATGCTTCATTTAGTTCCATCATTGTTATATTGCTTTCTAGCATTTCTTCAGTCTCTTTAGGTACCTTTGGTAAATTAGCTTCCTGTAAATACTGTTTGACTTTTTCTTCATCAATATTCTCTTGTTTATATAGTTGTCCATAAAAATCTCGAATAATTTCTTTTTTCTCCTTATTCCCATAACAAACTTGGCCTTGTTCGTCTATTAACTTCAATATTTTTCTTGATTCCTTCTCTTTTCTCAATTTATATGCTAGCCATCTACCTGGTTTATTTGCATCTTCAAAATAATTCTGTTTAGAGTTTCTAATTTTCTGTGCCAGTTCTTCTTTCTCTATTAATTCCATTTTATGTTTGATTACATCCAACTTCAATTTAATATCCTTTTTCTGTGGCATTTTCTGTAATTCTTTTTCAAGAGTTTTATACTCATCTTCCAAGGCCTTGGAAGCTTGCCTTTTCCTAATATTCTTTTTCCTTGTGTAATCTATTATCAAACCTCTAGCTAGCGTATGCCTTCATTGTATCCCACACATTCTGCGTTGAAGTATCTTCTTTTTTATTTTCTCTAAAAAAAAAAGCCAATTCCTTCTCCATCCATTGTATAAAATCTTTCTCCTTTAAAATAGTATTATTTAATGTCCATCTCGATCTTCTTTTTTGTCCTTTCCATTTAATTGTCATTGGGCTATGATCTGCCCAAGTACTTGTTTCAATACTTGTTTCTTTAATATTAGATATTAATTCTGTTGAGATCCAGACCATATCTAATCTGGACCATGATAAATGTCTATTTGAATAAAAAGTATATTGTTTAGTTTTAACATTTCTTTCTCTCCAAATATCTTTTAAAGTTAATTCATCTGTCATTTTAAAAAAAGACCTTGGGAGAGCCTTTCTATTTTGTTTTGTTGTTGTTGCTATATAGTCCAATTTATTATCCACAATTCCATTAAAATCTCCCATCATAATTATATTAACATAGTCCAATCCAATTATTTTCATGTGTAACTTTTTATAAAACTCTTCTTGTTTATCGTTCGGAGCATAAATTGCAATCAAGAGTATTTTTATATTATTGTCCATTATTTCTACCATTAATACTCTTCCATCTTCATCTGTGTAAATCAATTTTGCCGGGATAGCCTCTTTGATGTATAAAACCACTCCTCTTTTCTTACATTGAGTCAAAGAAGTAAATATTTTCCCCAATTTTGGCTGCAATAACAATTGTTCATGTTGTTTTTTAATGTGAACTTCTTGTAAACAAATTATATCAAATTTTAATTTCTCTAATTTATGAAAAGTTTTCCTTCTTTTAACAGCCGAATTAAGCCCATTTATATTCATTGTAATCAGTTTTTTTTCTTCCATGATTATGCTTTATATTTAGGTCTAACAGCTCTCGTGGATCTCACTTCACGCTGTTCTTTGCTATCAATCTGTCCCCCTGTTGCTCCTTTCTCTTTTTCAGTCTCCAGTTGTTCATCTTGAAACTCAATTAATGAAACCTCTTTCTCTGCTTCCTCTCTTCTTCCTCCAAAAAATTCTGCATGAAAAAGTTCTGCTTTCTCAATTGAATCAATTCTATATCTCTGCTCTTGCCACCTAAACATTAGTCCTTCTGGAATCAGCCATCTATAATTCACTTCGTTTTCCAGTAGTATTTTGGTCAGGAATCGATATTCTCTTCTCATCTCTCTCACTCTTCTGGGTATTTGTTTTAAAACCACAACCTCTTTACCTTTGTATTTCAGTATTTTCTCTCTTACTACTTGTAATATTTGCGTTTTAATGGATTTTTTGGTAAATCTAATATGGACTTCCTTGGGTAATTTATTTCTCATCACATATCTTGTATAAACCCGATATATCTCATCTATTCCATCCATCATCTTTTCCTCTGTAATTTCCAAAGCATCTGCCAAAATTTCTATCATCACCGCTGCCAAATTTTCTCCTTTTTCCTCTTCTATATTTTGAAATCTAAGGTAAAATTCTGATCTTTCCATCTCCCACCTCAACATCCCACCTTTTTCTTGTTCAACCACTGTTAGTCTACTGTCAATATTTCCAATCTTCTTCTCTCTTTGTTTTCCTTCTTCCTCGATTTTTTGGAATCTCTCCTCATACTTGACCATCATTTGTTTAATATTTTCCACTTTTTCATCCGTCTTCTCAATTCTTTGTTCAATGTTCTCTATCCTTTGTTCAATGGTGTCTGATTTTATCTTAAGATCTTGTATTCCTTGCATAATCATCTGTAAAGTTACTTTTTCTTGTTCTTTATCTTGCTTTAACATTGTCTGAATTAAACGTTGTCCTCCAGCTGGTGGGGAAGCAGAGGTAGTAGCAGAGATGCCAGATGGTATTGGTTTCCTGCTCATTTCAATGCTTCCAAAGCTTCAAATTCTTCTTAACTTTTAATCCAACTGCTAGAGCAGCCAATTATAATCCAAAATGGAAAACTCCAACAGTAAAAGACACAAAACCAAAAAAGAAACAGGAAAAAAGGAAGAAGAAATATCTTCAGGTTCTTCTAAACCCTAATCCAATTACGAGATAGTCCACCATGAAAAAGGAAAAAATAAAAAGGCAAAAACAAACAAATCCAAAAATAATAATATTGCTTGAAAGCAAAGAAAAGAAAAAGCAAAAAGCAAAAAGAGAAAAGACAAAAAGTTCCTTCAAATTCTTCACACCTTAATCCACTTAAAAAATCTCAATAATCCAAAAAAAAAAAAAACAATAACAAAGTGGTAAATAGGAAAAGCAAAAAAGTCCCAACAAAAAAGAAAAAAAAATAAAGAAGAAAAAAGAAAAAAAAAGAAAAAACTCTGAGGCTTTTCCCTTTAAAATAAAAGGCAAAAATAAGAATATTACTAGAATTGAAATTTAAAAAAAAAAAAAGGCTAGCGAGTGGGGTATATATAAGAGAGCACACTGCACTTTGTTATTTATCCAAGGCTCTTGTTATGACTCTCTTCTCCAACAGCTTCAAAGCCAAACCTCAAGTGTTGTTGATAACAGTCCAGGAAAGCACCTGCAATAATATTTTGCTGTGCTTTCCCTCTATCTTATCACGTTAAAATGTCCTTGAGAAGATGTCTTTTTGCAATTCTCTCCAATTCAAATAGAATACTTTCAAGCCTCTAGTTGGCAGTGTTGCAAAGTTTCTTAATGCTCTTTCTCCCCCCCAACCGGAAAAGAGGAATAATATATACAGAAAAAAAAAAGAAAAATAGCCAAAGGAAGCCTCTATCCTAAAAAAATTAAAAAAATCAAAGGGAGCCTAAAAGTATATATAAAAGAAAATTCAATCCGGTTACCTAAGTCACAATAAAATCTTTCCCAAAGAATATAGAGAAAAGAGAAAAAAAAAACACCCCAAGCCTCAATTTGACAGCACTTTAAAAACGCCGCTCAAACAATTTCAATCAAAAAAAAAATCTCACAGCTTCCTCCTCTCTTCAGAATGAACTTTCCAACCTCAGCGAATTTTCAACACTAAAAAGTTTTTCTCACCCAGCCGACACACTTCAATCCAATCACTTTCTTTCCGGAGCTGTCCCGACTTCAGCAGCTATGGAGGCTGCCTCTCCGCCGCCAGCAAAAGGGCTTCTTCCGAATCTAACCAGAGATTTTGCGATGTCTCTGGGATCCTGGAACAGTGCCTTTCACGATCACCGTCTCTCCGGGACGATTTAGGTCCGTTAGGACCGACCAGGGGCGAAAATATCAGCTGCGATCTCAGAGCCCCGAGATCGCAGCTGTATCGCCGGAACGAAGCTCCGCCTTCTCCCAGAAAATTTGGGCTCTTTTGCGGTTCGTAAGACAAGGACTACCTTTAATTTGGTGCCAACAGAAACCCAATTTTCCATGAATATCAGTTTGACCAAGGGATCTATTGAGCACAAACAAGATGTCCATAAGTACCAGGGTTCTTGTAGGGTTTACCTAACACTAGAGAAATAAGAACATTGTTGAAACTATTCAGTCATTTTATAAAATATCAATTATTTTCTATATTTGCTACTCCCCTAAACGATCCCATGTTTTACTGCCATCATTGTTTCCATGGTTCTTTGTCATTTATACCTTGCTTAATTATTTAATTGCAAGCTCTATTCATGAGAGTGTTAATCTAAAGCTGAATAATCTAATTGTTCATTATCAAGCTATTAAACTAAACCTTATCTCACATCTCAAATCTCTTGTCCATATGTGTTGATCTGGGTGATATATAGACCATATTTAATGCAATATATTTTTCTTTAAAGGCAAAAGAAGACTTAAACAATTTTTCATTCAGTTAAGAATACTTTGTCATTACAGAGTCTTCATGAGTTAAAGCCACTGGATCAGTGTTTGGTTGGCCAAACGAAGGAAAACAGAAAGAAGAACAGATATAAGAACATTCTGCCTTGTAAGTTTTGATGTCCAAAAGGCCGCTTATTATTTAATTTATTCTTTTTAATTCTGTAGTCGTTAATGACTGCCTTTGAGACAGCAACAGATGGAATATTTATGTCAGAAGATTACGTGTAGAAGTGTGGCTGATTTCTTTTGGAAAATTAAGCCTTTTTTTAAAAAAAAAACATCGTTTGTTGCACAAGTGGTCGTATTAATTCTTTGGTTTAATATAGTAGTGTCATATTTTGAGGATAGGCACACGGGGGAATAATTCAGCAGGAATTATATCCTAGGGAAATAATAATAATGTAGCAGTCAGTGATATTATTCATAGCTATAAACTTTACATCCAGTTTTATTTCTTAATTGCACATATTTAAGTGGAAACAAGCTTAAAATCTCCCATAGTCTGTGTATGTGTGTGTGTGTGTGCACACGTGCACATGTGTCCACGCCTTTGAGTCAATTTTACCTCCTGGTGATTGCATAGAGAAATCCCTGACAAGGTTTTTCAGAAGTGGTTTGCCATTGCCTCCTTCCAAGGGCTGAGACAGTGACTGGCCCCAGGTCACCCAGCTGGTTTTGTGCTTATGGTAGAACTAGAATTCACAATCTCCTGGTTTCTAGCCCAGTGCCTTGATCACTACACCAAACTGGTTCTCATAGTTAAGATAGAGGGCTGGAAATAATGTTATGGCTAAATAGATAAGTACATGGAATTGAAATGTTAGCATATTCGCCACACTTTTCTGTTGTCCTCTGTTTCTTTCCTCTTCTTTTTTGGTTTTACCTAGTTTAGCCTTCAAATTACAAGCTGCTGCTGGTATGTGGTATAATTCTATCCTTATTGCTCAGTTGATAATAATAGTGACAATTAATGAAGACTATGTCCTTCTCTCTTGGGAGCTGCAGATGACACCACAAGGGTGCTTCTTGGGCCTGAAGGCGGCTATATCAATGCCAGTTTTATCCGGATGCTGGTGGGGACAAAGGAATATCTTTACATTGCATGCCAAGGACCCCTCCCTAATACGGTGGCTGACTTCTGGCAAATGGCTTGGGAACAGAAATGCACTCTTATAGCCATGATGACCCAGGAAGTAGAAGGAGAAAAGGTCAAATGTCAGCGGTACTGGCCCAATGCTCTTGGCAAAACCACAATGGTGAACGATAACCTCCGTCTTTCTCTGGTGCAGCTGCAGGAACTTAAAGGTTTCATCATTAGAATCATGGAACTTGAGGACATTCAAGTAAGGCTCTTTGTCTTGAGGGTGGTTTTATGGGCGAACCAGCCTGAGAAATCAGAGGGGGTGAAAAACTCGCTTCTACTCATCTTTCTTGCTTCTATGGATCCAAAGTTTAGAATTAGAATTAGAATTAGAATCGGAATAGAGCTGGAAGGGACCTTGGAGATCTTCTAGTCCAGCCCCCATGTTCAAGCAGGAGATCCTATACCATCCCAGACAAGTGATTGTCCAGTCGCCACTTAAAAACCTCCAGTGATGAAGCATCCACAACATCTGAAGGCAAAGCTGTTCCACTGGTTAATTGTCCTCACTATTAAGGCATTTTTCCTCAGTTCCAGGTAGCTTCTCTCCTTGATTAGTTGTCCATCAACTTGCCATTTGCCATTGGGGACAAAGGATTCAGACAGGTTTCAATTTGCATAGGGTTGTTGAAAATAAATGCAAAAATGCATGAAATACTATAGTCCTCAACTTATGGCCACAATTGAGGCCAAAAAAATTCTGTTACTAAGCAAGACATTTGTTCCTTGAGATTTGTTCCATTTTACAACCTTTCTTGACAACTTTGTCAAGTAAATCACTGCAGTTGTTAAGTTAGTAACACAGTTGTTAAGTGAATCTGGCTTCCTCACTGACCCGGCTTATCAAAAGGTCACCCAAGGTGAACATATGACCCCAAGACACTGCAATAGTCATAAATATGAGTCAATTGCCAAGCATCTGAATTTTGATCATGTGACCATTGGGGAGGCTGCAGTGATCATAAGTGTGAAAATGGTCATAAGTCACTTTTTTCAGTATTGTTGTAACTTCAAACAGTCACTAAATCAACTGTTGTAAGTCAAGGATTATCTGTAGAAGTGTTTAATGTTTAAAGAAAGAAATGTTAAACAATTATGATGAGCCAAAATCTTACCTGCAAATCAAGAGGTGTTGAAAAGCTTTAGCAAACTTCTAGAGTTTAGCCAAGTTTGATTGTATTTTGAACATCTGTAGTATAGGTACCGGTAGTCCTCAACTTGCAACCATTCATTTAAAGGTGGTTGAAAGTTATGGCAGCCTCAGAAAAAGTGACAAGACCTGTACTCGCACTTATAACCATTGTACCACTCCCAAGGTCACGTGATCACAATTGGGTTGCTTAACAACTGCCCCACATTTATGAGTTGGGAGTCCTGGGCTCATGTAATGTTTTGCGGGTTTCCAGCCAAAAAAATGGAAAGCTGGATTTGTTTAATGACTGCATAGTTTACTTAATGACTGTGTGATACACTTAATGTCCCTTATAAAAATGATTGTGCCAAATGTGCATGTGCGCAGGATTGCTTGTAGGAAAGAGCAGCTACAACAGCACAGGCGACTCAGGAGTGAGGCTACAAGGTAATGGCCCCTCCTTCAAGAAGATTAAGGCCAACTGTGAAATAAATGTACTTTGCAGAAGGCAATTACATTTTGAAACTCCAGCCTCGTGGACGTTCCAGTATCCTGAGTTTGTATTTGAAGATTCTTGTATTGCAAATTATTTCTTGTCTGTTATCTTTCGGCAAGGCTTGCACAGTTTGGCAAGGCTTGTACTTATCACAGCTAATTATTTTGTAAAAGCATTACAAGGTTTCTGTTCCTTTTGGATTGTGTTTGATTTGTTGGACGAGGATGTGGGTCAGAACAGATGGTCTTAATTTTACTGTATGTGTTCTTCTTTGAATTTCAAATCTACAGACAGGTGAACTCCGGCATATTTCCCATTTAAACTTTACTGCTTGGCCAGATCATGACACACCATCTCAACCAGATGATTTGATAACTTTCATCTCCTACATGAGGCACATCCACAAATCAGGACCAATCATTACTCACTGCAGTGCAGGCATTGGGCGATCAGGCACGCTTATCTGCCTTGACGTGGTCCTGGGCTTAATCAGCCAAGACCTCAAGGTGAGTAATCTACATGAATCTTCCTCCAACCCTTCAAACAAAGATTTGTAATTCACGAAATTCTAGGTGGCCATCTATAGGAATTCTGGTCATCCAAACCCATCTGAAGAATTCCAAATTGGGATTCTCTTAATTAATCTTACAATAGATAATTGAGTAGTTTATTGATATACATCTGGCTCATCACACTTTAGTCTGTTCTTAAAATCTCCATTGGCTGCAACAGTACAATTTTAATATATTATCCATGAGAAATTTTGCAGAAGTTTTTGATTTTATTAATATAAGCGCCTTGTCTTCTGAGATTCCTTGTCCCAACATTGAAGTAATAGGCAAATCAGAATGCAGATTTTAAAAGATAGGAATATTCATAGCTTCATCAGAAGGTGGCACCAAATGCAGACAAAGTTCTTTCAACTGAGGTGTCCTGCATCTATTGGGATGCAAGCAACAAAGAAAAGAGAGTAAAGTTGGACATTTACCATAGAAACTTTCCAGGAGGGTGTTTTTCCTCTCTTCCTGCCAACATTTCTCAACAGCTTTTTTCATCAGCTTTTTCCTGCAAGCTTTATTAAGAAAAAGCTGAAGAGAAAGATTCTGGGAGAAGAGGAAAAAGTATGGAAATGAGTTTGAGCATTCACCTGCCGTATCCACCCTGCTTTGTGAAGGCCAAGAGTTATATTTGGTGCTGAGCATCAATTCTAAACTTTCCATAAAATTTTAACAACATGCAATTTAAATTGGGTGTCTTTTTTTTCCCACAGTTTGATATCTCCGAAGTGGTGCGGCTGATGCGTTTGCAAAGACATGGCATGGTGCAAACTGAGGTATATTTATCCTAAATTGCAACACATGGTCCTGCTTCTCAGGGTTTTCTAATTTCTTAGCATGTCCCAACAAGACTCCTGGGAAATGAAAGCAAAGGAAAAAATGGAAAATATATTTATTTTATTGGATTTCTGTATTTCTTAGTACCTGAGACTCTCTGGATAGTTTTATAATCATGGAAATTAAAAATAAAACCAATCACGGAATGAAACTTTATAAAGTGAGGGCAGTAAGAAGGCAAACCAACATAAAAGCAAATTGCAGTTCCGAGATCTATAAAATGCTGAGTTAAAAAAAAAAATCAGAAAAAAATGTCTTCATATTACATTGTAAAATGAATAACAATCGGGCAAGAGGAATGACTAAAAAAACAGAGCTGTGTAAAACATAGTTGATTCTGTCTCAGCTTTTTAAAGCAGCCATGTCTGCATTACAAAAGATGTAGCTGCTTTAACCTGCTTTGCACTAACCTGCTTTGCAAAGCACTTGTTTTCAAATATTCTCCGTAATTTTAAAATAATTATTTATATATCATATTTAGAAAACATCCAGAGTCATTCTATCAGGAAGATGGGCAGTTTCTAAATACGAAATATTAAATAAATAAATGTTTATATTTAACTCCCTCCGAAGGAAAGAGTGAAATTCTGAAGATAAAAATTAAGTGATGGAAAGGAACTTTCAGCGTGCAAATTTCTCACACTTCCTTCTCTGTGACATTTTTAAAAAATATTCCTGAAACTATACAGTTTTTTGAGATTTGAAACTGCTTGCACTATTGCAGCCAGGAGATTTTATATATTGGCTACCCATACATTTTGCAACCTCTCATGAAATACATCCAAAAGACACAATCCATCTTTTGCTGAGGGTGACGAATATTGTGTAAGGAAGGGTGGGAATCTGTTAAGCAGAATTTTCTGTATCACAGCCAAAACGTGCTTGTGTTCTGCATTTGTATTCTGTGAGAATATGCAATAATTCCTTCCTTTTACAGGACCAGTACATTTTCTGCTATCAAGTTATCTTGTATGTCCTAAGACGTCTTCAAGCAGAAGAACAGCAAAAAAACAGCTAAAATATTGTGCCAAGTATACATTTAAAAATACGCCCTTGGATACTTAGGGTGCCTTCACATTAGAGATTGAAGCTGGTTTAATATTTGTACCATTTCCATGGGAGATGTGGATCAACGAAAGAGAAAAAGAATTGTGAGTGACAGCTGCTTGTGCACACTTTCTTCAAACTGCAGTTCCCAAGATTCTTTGATTATAAACAGCTTTTGCCTATATTATTCCAGTTCCACTCTCAATTAAGCTTCAGGTACCACCAAGCAAGGTTCCCTCCTTTACATAGATATGGGCACTTAAGCATCATTTATATACATTTATATTTAATTGTGCTGCCTTTTTGCAGCTTTTTCAAATCATTGAAAGTAAATGACATGTTAAAAACATTTTTAACATATATCCATGCTTCTTGCAGATTATTTTCCAGTTACTTATATAATGTGGAAACTATTTTGGGGGAGGGGAATAAAACAGTATTTTATCCTGATGGATTTTCTTACTGTACATTTTTATTTGGCTGTTTTTCAAGTGTGTTTATAACAGAGCTATCTTTTTTCAACAATTGTAATATTGTAGAGATTTCTATAGAATATACTTGAAATCAGTATTTAAGCTTTACTTACTCATGTATGAGAAAATAGCAATTATTTACTGTATCACACGTTACAATGTTTATATAAAGGCTTGTGTATATATTTATATACTTTTACAAAAAAAAGGTGAATTATCAAATATCTAAACTTCTAACTGCTGAAACAATTCCCCGGTGTAAATAAAAAGTCACTTTTTAAAATATGGCATGTATTAATTCTGTTTTGTGTCCAATATATCTGCTTGTTTTCAGCTTCAAGCGACTTCTACCCTTATTTTCAAGAAAATTTCAGTTCAAATTAATTCCATACTTGTTTTCAAACTGTCTGAATTCTACAAAACTTTAGACATAGCTATGGAATCAATCATCCCTCATTTTTTACACTGCTTGCTATGTGATTTATAGCTCTTATACCACTAGTAATTGGCTGCAGTCTGTTATATTTTTTTTCCTATGTACAGAAACACATGTTTTTTTAGATTTAGAATACTTTATTGGCCAAATGTGATTGGACACACAAGGAATTTGTCTTGGTGTAAATACTCTCAGTATACATAAAAGGTACATTTGTCAAGATACATTCGAGAATCGTAAGGTACGATACTTAATGATAGTCATAGGGTACAATAAGCAATCAAATCATACTAGGAAACAGTCAATATAAATCGTAAGGATACAAGCGACAAAGTTACAGTCATATAGTCACAAGTGGGAGGGGATGGGTGATAAGGAGTGATGACAAGAATAACAGTAATAGTGCAGACTTTGTAATAGTTGAATAGGGTTGAGGGTGTTCTGTACCTTAATTTGAATTCTTGAGATCCCCGCGCTTTGATTGGCCAAAGCGCGGGGCGATCGGATTGGTTAGGCGATCGGGAATCGCGGGAGATTCAAAGCGGTGCCATTGGCCACAGCCACCGCGGCTTGGAAATAAAAAGCCGCAAAGTTTTCCTAAGAGCCAGTTCGATTCCTGACTTCAATAAAGAGCTTGATACAAAGTCACCAACTCCTGGCCTCTTTCCACGCGGACACAACACTGGCAACGAAGGTGGGATTCTGATCCTGAACCGAAGCATGTGTCCGACGGAAGCCAGCCAACCGATGAGATGGCCAGCATCGTGCCACCAACCTCCTTCAACCCCGCTAGCAAGGACTGGGAATCTTACATGGACAGATTCTGCATGTTCCTCGAATGCAACGACCTGAAGGATGCCACCGGACTGAAGAAACGAGCCGTCTTCCTAACGCACTGCGAGCCCACAGTGTTTAAGATGGCAAAAGCGCTAGCCAAGCCCGCCGATGTTACCGCAATGGATTGGGATGACCTCGAGCCATTACTCTGGAGACACTACGCTCCAGCCGTACCCATCCTCATCCGACGACACGAATTTTATCGGCGGGACCAGTGGTCGGGCGAGAGTTTCAGTGATTTCGTCGCAGAGCTGCGGCGCCTTGGAGGACTATGCGAGTTCTCCAATATGAACGAGGCCCTGCGGGACCGAATCGTGCTCGGCCTTTGGGACCCCGTTCTCCAAAGTCGGTTGATGGCCAAGGGCAACATCACCCTCGCCAATGCCATCTCTGAAGCCACGGCAGCCGAAGCAACCCGACAATCAGCAGACTGCATGCGGAGACCGAACGCCGAGGACCGCACTGCAAATAACCACCCTGCAAGGTCGACCGAGGCCCAACCTGAAACTACCACCAACCAGGGCGAACTCCACTCCACCTCGGGCACTTCAGACGAGGAGGAAGACATCCACCATCTCCAGGCAGGCCGCGACCAGCGCAGCCAGCGGAGTCGTAAGTCGAGGACCGCGTGTGCCGGTTGTGGAGGCAACCACCCCAGATCCGAATGCCGGTTCTTCAACTCAGTTTGCCAGCACTGCGACAAAAAGGGCCACATTGCCCGCGTCTGCCGCCTCAAGAAAACCCACAGCCCCAGACGATGGGACCCGAGCGAGCGGAGATGAGAGAGCACACCCCCCCAGGACCAGAGACCGCCCAGCAGACAACCGTTGGGAACGGAATGGACGAGCCCAACGAGGTGGTGAGACACATCAGACGGTCACCATCAGCCACGCAACAACCATAGACGCCAGAAAGGTCTATGTGGAGGTAGGCATCGAAGGCGAACCCTGTAAAATGGAGGTGGACTCCGGGTCCTACCTCTCAATGGTAGCCTGGCAAGAAATTAAACGCTTGGTGCCTACCATCCAGAGAAGGGAACTAGAAAACAGAGACTAATCCTCAAAGACTACCAGGGAAACCACATCCCTGTAGTCGGAACAGGACAGTTCACAGTGACCAACAAGGGGCACACTGAAAGACTTCCCTTGACCATCGTCGATCAAGACCAACCTAGCCTGCAGGGACTTCAATGGTTCGCACCGCTCGGCATCGCAGTCACGGGCATCGACCACATCGCCGAAGCCGACTGGGAGCAGCAACTGGCCTGGGACTTCCAAGAAGTGTTCGATGGCACCCTAGGCAGGTACCAAGGGCCCCCTATATCCTTCAGCCTAGACCCAAACGTTCCCCCGAAACGCCTAAAACCAAGGCGGGTACCTTTCACACTCAAACCGAAAATCGACGAGCAAATTGACAAGCTCGTCAAGCAAGGGGTCCTACAACCCATAGACCACGCCCGGTGGGAGACCCCAATAGTCACCCCAATCAAGCCTGATGGGTCAGTGAGAATCTGCAGGGACTATAAGGCCACCCTAAATGGCGCCTTGCAGCAAAGCGCTTACCCGTCCCAGTAGTGCAACATCTTCTACCCTCACTGGGAGGGGGCAAAATTTTCGCGAAACTCGACCTGGCCCAAGCATACCAGCAACTGCCGGTCGACGAGGAAACTGCACAGGCACAAACCATAGTCACCCACCGGGGAGCCTTTAGATGTAACCGACTCCAATTCAGAGTCAGCGTGGCACCTGGAATTTTCCAGAGCCTCATGGAAAGACTCTTACAAGGCATCAAGGGGGTGGTACCCTACTTCGACGATGTACTAGTATCGGCAACCAACCAGGCCGAACTAGAGAGTCGCTTAAGGGAGGTGCTAACGAGATTCAAAGAAACCGGGCTTAAAGTGAAGAGGGAAAAATGCCAGCTGTACACAGAGCGGGTCGAATTCCTAGGATACCTCCTAAACCGACACGGCATTCACCCCACCGACAAAAAAATAAAAGCCATCAAAGAAGCCCCCACACCCAGGTCAAAAACAGAACTGCAGACGTTTCTGGGGCTACTTAACTTTTATAATGTCTTCCTGCCCCAAAAGGTGACTGCGGCGGAGCCGTTGCATAGGCTTTTGGACAAGGCGGCTACCTGGACTTGGGGAAACGCGAGGAAGCCACCTTCAGGAAAACCAAGGACCTGCTCACTTCGGATGCCATCCTCATCCAGTACAACAAGACCCTACCACTAGCCATCACATGCGACGCATCACCCTTCGGCGTCGGCGCTGTCCTCAGCCACACTCTCCCCGATGGAAAGGAAGCACCCATCGTGTTCTTTTCAAGGACCCTCACCAAACCGGAGCGGAACTACAGCCAGCTGGACAAAGAGACTTTGGCTATCGTCGCCGCAATAAAAAGGTTTCACGAGTACCTCTACGGCCGGACGTTTACCATCATCACTGACCACAAACCGCTGCTGGAAATACTCGCAGGGAACAGGGCCACCCCGAACATTCTGTCTCCCAGAATGACAAGGTGGTCCGAATTCCTGGCCGCCTACAACTACGGGCTCACACACCGACCCAGTAAGACTATCTCCCATGTGGATGCTTTAAGCCACTCACCGTTACCCGAACCAGACACTGACCCAGCACCCACGACCACCACCTCAACATAGAGACTCTACCCAACCTACCCATAACCGAATCAGACATTGCCCGAGAAACTAATAAAGACAAACGTCTGGCACGGGTTTTGCATTGGGTAGAGAAAGGGTGGCCGGAAAAGGACAACGACGAGACTTTCAGGACATTCCGGAACCGGAAAACGGAACTCTCATTACTAAAAGGGTGAATACTATGGGGGGATAGGGTGGTCATTCCGGAAGAACTACAAGGGAAGGTTCTGGAACTGTTACACGAGGGGCACCCGGGCATCGTTAGAACGAAAGCCCTGGCCAGAAGTTACGCTTGGTGGCCAGGGATGGACAAACAGATCGAGGCCTGGGTAGCAAGGTGTCAACGATGCCAGGAAACTAGACCAAGCCCACCCACAGCACCCATCCTAGAGTGAAAAAACCCCAGGGGACTGTGGTCTGGAATCCACATAGATTTCGCCGGGCCCACAAAAGGACACACTTTCTTAATAACCGTAGACGCTTACTCCAACTGGCTGGAGGTAAGCAACATGAGAACAACCACCACGGAATCTGTGACCAAAGAACTCTGCAAACTCTTCGCAACACACGGCCTCCCAGATGTCCTCGTGTCCAACAACGGGCCCCAATTTACCTCGCTGGAATTCGAAAAATTCCTAGCAGAAAGGGGCATACGACACGCACTGACAGCCCCGGTGCATCTGGCGGCGAACGGAAGGGCGGAACGGATGGTTCAATTCACAAAAAAAAACCATCCAGAAAATAGACCACGGGGAGATCCAGGACAAAATAAATAAATTACTCTTCATACAGCACATAACCCGAAACACCACAACAAATAAAAGCCCGGCAAAACTGCTAATGGGGAGGAAAATAAGGTCCCCACTCGATAGATTACACCCCACTTACAACCCAGAGAAACCCCCAGACTCCACCAGCAAACACCGAACCTTCGCACCAGGCGACGCCGTCTACGCGAAGAACCTAACCGGAGACCCATTATGGGTACCAGCAATCATAACACAGCTAACAGGCCCACACTCGTACCGGCTACAAACAACCGACGGAAGAGCATGGAAACGCCACATCGATCAGTTAAGATCGAGGACTGCCACACAAGACACCACCGACACGCAACCAAACAAAACCAACCCCCTCAACACAAACCAAGAGGGGAGGGGATACCCCGGGAACCAAAACCCAGAAGAAAGAAACCAGCCATACTCACCTGCAAGCAGCCAGCACGAAACCTCACCAGGAAGAGACAGCCAGGCCAGCTCAACCAACCCGGGAAGACCAAGCGGGAGTGGCGAAACCCGCAGCTCAACCAACCCAGGTAGCCCAGGAGGGAGCTGCGGAGAGCGGCCCGGCCAGACATAACAGGTGGTTCCCACGACGGAGTCAAGAGAAACAGAGACCCCGACTGAACCGGCCGGGATCCAACCTACGACTGACCTGCGGAGGTCCAGTAGGCAAAGACGGAGCCCCGCCTACCTACGGGACTACGCTACATAGGACCAAACCAAGAGGGGAGGGGTGTTCTGTACCTTCATTTGAATTCTTGAGATCCCCGCGCTTTGATTGGCCAAAACACAGGGCGATCGGATTGGTTAGGTGAGCCGCGCCGATTGGCTCACTGAGAATCTCCCGCAATTGGTAGATTCGAATCGCGGGAGACTCAAAGCGGTGCCATTGGCCGCAGCCGCCGCAGCTTGGAAATAAAAAGCTGCAAAGTTTTCCTAAGAGCCAGTTCGGTTCCTGACTTCAATAAAGAGCTTGATACAAAGTCACCGACTCCTGGCCTCTTTCCACGCGGACACAACAGAGGGAATTATTTGTTTAGCAGAGTGATGGTGTTCAGGGAAAACTGTCCTTATGTCTAGTTGTTCTGGTGTGCAATGCTCTATCATGTCGTTTTGAGGGAAGGAGTTGAAACTGTTTATGTTCGGGATGTGAGGGGTCTGTAAATATTTTCACAGCCTTCTTTTTGACTCATGCAGTATACAGGTCATAAGTTTTCAGACAAAGGGCAGTTATCCACCATTTCTATTACTTAAGGAATGCTATGGGGCCAAAATATGGTACAAAAAAGTATTTAGTTGATGTCCAAAAGAACTAAGTAGAGCTAGTTCAAGTTTCTTGGAACAGATATTCCTAATATGGGTGACGCCATCTTGCCATGAGCAGAACATCTTGTAGACTATAAACAAATCTTCTCCAGCTGATATTAATAGAAATGGAAGTCTTAATCTGACACGTTCTTGGTCCTTAAAATATTCATACATGAAATTAGACCCAGTAAATTACAAGCAACAATGCAGATCTTAGGGTCTGGGATTATATTATGTTTCAGGTTTTTTTTTATTGTTGCTTACAAATGAAATAAATGTTCCATATCAAGAGGGAACATGCTAGGCTTTTGAAAAAAAAATAACACAAGGCATTTTGACATCAAGGCAAATAGATTTATTGCTGCAAAGCTTGGAGGCTGCAATTGGCATGAGTGCAATAATAAATTTGTTATGTATTGTAAGTCCAAAGACACTTTGTTATAATTAGACTATGTCATCTTCAGAGCTATGCTCTAGTATAAACAAATTTCCATGAGTCCTATCTTCATTTTCAGACAAGTGTACATCCACAGCTGAGGAATACCTTATCAACCAAGCAAACAGTCAAACTGGATTTATATCGTTTATTCTTATAGATTAACATGATTCTCTTCCTCTCTTCGTGTCTGTGTGTTTCTAGCAGTAAGAGACAGGAACATACTTGGTTCGAAAACAGATGCTCCTTAATTAACAAGAGAAGACGGTATTGTTTTAAAATATATTCAATACATATATTCAATTGAAAGAGCCTTGCATTTTTACACTCTCCAATCTCATATGTTTTATTTTAGCAAGAAACAGAGTCCAAAAACTTCTGCTTTTAAGTTAATCAATTTAAATTATAACTTTTTGTTGTTCTTACAGGGATCTGAGCCATAATACAAAATCTGCTTTTGTAGAAGCAGAATGTTTCCGGTGTTGTAAAATACTTAAAAACTGAGTTATTCCGAAAAATCTATGGTGAATGATAGGATATCCACTTGGAGTGATTTTATAGCATTCATAGTTTTAGAATTTTGTAGTTTTCTTCCTATAGTTGATGTTTTATTTTAAATATTTGTTGTACTGTAAACACAATACAATATTGTGTTGTATGGACAATCAGTACAATAAATCGGTGTTTTTCAACCTTGGCTTCTTGAAGATGTTTGGATTAATGAAACAAACAATGTTTAAAAAGTTATATTTATGTAGTTACCTACCAAGCATATTTAATTATATTAAAGTTACCAAAATACCTTTATAATCCCCAAGGCACGTCACACCTTTTGTGCATTCTAATGTTTGGAAATTGAATGTTGAAAAATTTGACACAGCCAACTTCAACTTCCAGACTTCCCCAGCCAGCCATGTTGGCTGAGGAATTCTGGGAGTTGGTCCACCCTCTTTCAAGTGGCCAACATTGAGAAACTTCACAATAAATAAATGTATGGGCTCATCCATCGTGGTGTAACATTTTGAATGAGGCCACCATAATTTATTCAACAATCATGACTAAATATCCTGATTATATTCACTTTTTTTGTCTGATGTTGGATAAAAGATTGCTATTCATCCTGGTTTGATGAAATGTGCCAATTTCAAGTCATGGTCAGCTTGTTATCACAAATAAACTGCATTTTTAGGAATCAGGGAATGTTGCTAAACAGAGTTTAATTGAAATTCAATTAAAGCTTTCATCTACTTCTTGGATGTGGCAGAATAAGCTTGGGAACTCAAGAATTGGGGGTATAACCAACGTCTCATGCCTTCCTCCTATAGAGAACCTTTAGGAATTAATTGCCTGTTTTCTTCCTGTTTCTTCATGTTATTTAATAACATGATAGGATAGGATAGGATAGGATAGGATAGGATAGGATAGGATAGGATAGGATAGGATAGAATAACAGAGTTGGAAGGGACCTTGGAGGTCTTCTAGTCCAACCCCCTGCTTAGGCAGGAAACCCTATAGCATTTTAGACAAATGGTTGTCCAATCTCTTCTTTAAAACTTCCAGGGTTGGAGCATTTACAATTTCTGGAGGCAAGTGGTTCCACTGATTAATTGTTCTAACTGTCAAGAAATTTCTCCTTATTTCTAGGTTGCTTCTCTCCTTGTTTAGTTTCCATCCATTGCCTCTTGTCCTGCCCTCAGGTGCTTTGGAGAATAGCTTGACTCTCTTCTTTGTGGCAGCCCCTGAGATATTGGAAGACTGCTCTCATGTCACCCCTAGCCCTTCTTTGTTAGTGGATACATATGAACATATTACAGTTGCAGGAAATCATTTTGCTAGCCTGCTTGTGTTCATTCTGCTATTATGTTGATTCGATCACAGGCTGGATCACAGTTACTCAGAGAAATACAAGACAAATACATGTACAGTGGTAAGCAAGTTCTAGTTAAAACCACTAGGGGGCAGTGGTCTTCTCTCCAAAAAGATCTTGCTTTTTAGTTCAATCTGTCCATCCCATGAAATCTTGCGTTGGAGTTCAGATTTCTCGAGCCTCTGGCGTTCCAAAATCCTCTCGGTTTCTAATGCTGCAATGCAGAAAATTGCAAAAGATAAATCAAAGCATAATTTAGTCAGCTCAGAAATTACCATCCCCCAAAGTTTTAGGAACTACCGTTTTTTGTCTAGTGGTGATCTATTTATATCCCTCTCAAATGTTGGCCAAGCAGGCAGTCGCTAATTGAGTGGAAAACCCTAACTCAAATTTAGAGTTAAAACTCATTTTAGCCGGAAAGCTAAACTATTAAGATTATACTGTGCATCGAAGACAGTGATTTCCAAACTTTAAAATAAGTGGACTTCAACTCCCAGAATTCTCCCAGTTAACATGAATTCTGGGATGTCCACACTTCTTAAAATTGTCAAGTTTTAAAAACACTGTATGGCTTAGAGTTGTGTAAATATTCCGTGCACTTTAAAAGGAGAGGTGTGACATTAAAATAGAAAGCACCTATTTCTCATCAATGGGAAAAAGGCAAAATTTGAACCCTTGTCACTTAAGGTATAACAGCTTCAATCAATGGAATGACAAAAACGTGCCAGTCATCATCTTATTCTTTATTATTTCTCTTTTTGTAAGTCTATTTATATTAGACTTACCTTCTATCTTGTTTGCTTTTATTGTGAGCCACCCAGAGTCAGTCTGGACTGTGTTTGGGTGGTGGCTAAATTGAATTAATTAATCCTGGGTGAGAGAAGCTATTAACCTCACTTACTTTCTTCATGCTCTTCCCTGCCTACCAGGCTGCAAGAAATCATACAAATCTTTTTTGCCAAAAGTCTGAACTTGCAATCAGCCTTTAGACCTTAAACTGAGGAACACTGATAGGCCTCTTCTTACTGAAGATAGATAGTTGATGTGGGTGTTGTGTAACCTTAAGGCCACAAATGACCCTTAAGTCACTTTTCTGCAGCTCCGGCACTCTTCTGCCAATTTCTTCCCTTTTTACCAAACAGAAAACTTCTTGATACAGTAGAACAGGATCAATATCTTTAGAACATGGCTATGGAGATCCTCATTCATCCAGGTCACGGTTGTCCCAAAGGTGTTTTTTCAGGAAGCAACTGGGCTTTCTTGCTTTCCTTTGAAGACATTTTGCTTCTTATCCAAGAAGCTTCTTTGGCTCTGACTGGATGGTGGGGAATGGAAGGATTTATACTCCTTGTCGACAGCTGATCTTCTGCATTCTTTTTAGAGAGCTGTTGAGGCCACTTGGAGGTTTATCTGTGTCCAAAGGGTCACCTGAATGGTGCAAATGGGTGTGGAGCCTTCTTGGCTTCAGGATGCAAAGACACAGGGCAGAAAGCATCCTGCAGCCGATAAGGCTCCACACATATTTGCATTGCTCAGGTGATCCAGAGGACACAGACAAACCTCCAAGTCGCCTCAAGGGCTCTCTAAAAGAATGCAAATGACCAGCTGTCCGCAAGGAGTATAAATCCTTCCATTCCCCATCATTCAGTCAGAGCTGAAGAAGCTTCTTGGATGAGAAGTGAAACGTCTTCAAAGAAAAACAAGAACGTCCAGTTGCCCCCTGAAAAAGCACCTTTGGGACATCCAGAACATGACTTTTCCTCACCTGAGGAACCATCTTATTCCCATCCCATCAACCCAACCCAGCCAATCAGGAAGAGAAACTATATGATGGGCCACATCATGAAAGATTTCAACTGAGTCCCGGAAGAGTGTCTTCTCTACTGTTGCACCTGCCCTCTGGGATATTTATTTATTGATTTGATTTGATTTGTCAATCGCTTACAAGATAATAGGTATAGGTATAAACATGAGTAAGAATACAGGAAACAGGTACAAATAAATGGGGACAATGGGACAGGGACGATAGGCACGATGGTGCACTTATGCACACCCCTTACAGACCTCTTAGGAATGGGGTGAGGTCAATAGTGGATAGTTTAAGGTTAAAGTTTTGGGGGTTAGAGGATGTAACAACAGAGTCAGGTAGTGCATTCCAGACACTGACCACTCTGTTGCCAAAGTCATACTTTCTGCAATCAAGCTTGGAGCTGTTTACATTGAGTTTGTATCTGTTGTGTGCTCTTGTATTGTTGCAGTTGAAGCTGAAATAGTCATTGACTGGTAGGACATGGCAGCAGATAATTTTGTGTGCTACGCTTAAGTCTAACCATAGGCAGCATAATTCAAGGTTGTCCAAGCCCAAAATTTCAAGCCTGGTGACATAGGGTATTCTGTTGCAAAGCAGAGGCGTGGTCTTACTAAGGCTTACTAAAGCTTCTTGGATGAGAAGCGAAACATCTTTAAGGAAAAACAAGCCAGGTTGCCTTTTTCAAATGCATCTTTGAAACCACCAAAGAAGCTGTTCCACACTTCACCTGTCTACTTGCTGCCTATTTCTAATATGGACAGATCTCCTATTTTGCTTTATTCGGTGCTGGAAAGGCCATTAGTAACCCTTTAGTATTCTGTTGCTCTCCTCCCGCCCAGAAGTGAGGCGTCCCCCACCATTCTCCTAAACTTTCAAAAGAATCAGGGGGACTTGGCTTTGCCACTTCATGTGGAGCTCACCGAGGGGCATGCAACCCTGTGGGTGGTTAGTCCCTTGTAGCCCCTCTCTCCCTTTTGATTTTTAATTTAATTTTATCCTTGTTTTATCCTGGCTCCTTATGTTGTTTATCCTTGTTTTATCCTGGCTCCTTATGTTGAGGTATTGTATCGTTTATGTTTTTATGCATTTAATTGTACATTGCCTAGAGTCATGTATTTGTGAGATAAATTTTAAAAAACGCGAGAGCTCCTGCCTCTGTACATTAATTCTATTGCTTTCTTGGAGTCTGTAACCCAGGGGTGTCAAACTCAAGGCCCAAGGGCGAGATCTGGCCCACAGGATGCTTAGATCTGGCCCATGGGGCCACCCTGGAAACAGCAAAGAATCAGCCTGCGGTGCCTCTGCCAGCAAAAATGGAGCTTGTGAGGGCATGCTCCCATCCAAGCTACATTTTTGCTGGCAGAGGGTTGCAGGAGACCATTGCAGCCAAAAACGGAGCTCGGGAGCCTGTTTTCACTGGCAGAATGCTTGGGCCATCACAGGCGGCCCCCCCCCCCGACACGAGTGACATCATGCTGGCCACACCCTGGCTACACTCACCCCGGCCCCTTGAGGTCAAACAAACTACCCTGATACAGCCCTCAAATTGAGTTTGACACCCTTGCTATAACCCATCACCCACCTCTTAAATACACCGACTTACATTGTGCAGAAGGGGCTTGGACTTTCAAAATAGTTGTCACGTGCCGCAGCTTGAAAGGAGAACCCCAGCAGATGTCAAAATGAAGAGGGTTGGTTATTTTTTCCTTAAAAGCTTTTGAGAAACGTTTTGTAAGCTCAGCAAATTCAACGCGATCATGCCTGCAAAATTAACAGTAAGAGTTAGTAATAACTTTGGGAAACACCAAAGTTAATGACTAAGGGTCCATGCTCTCCCCTCATTAAGGGGCTGCCACAAAGAAGAAGGGCATCAAGCTATTCTCCAAAGCACCTGAAGGCAGGACAAGAAGCAATGGATGGAAACTAATCAAGGAGAGAAGCAACCTAGAATTCAGGAGAAATTAGGTCTTCTGGTACAAGAGCAAGAAATCACGTGGGAGAGACAAGAAGAAGAAACATAATTGGTTCATCTCATGATCATCTTCTTTTCCCTTGGCTAATTTCAAACCCAGATTCCTACCACCCAATATCTTTCATGGTAAACCCTCACCAATTTGCGACAAAACTATGTGATCGGACTTAGTTTTGGGGGAGGAAAATAAGGGGGGAAAAAATTCTGCCTCTGCCTACCAGCATCCATCAGTATTCATCTGGCGAGCGTCCTGTCAGTGTATGAGAGAGTTGAGGGCTGTTTGGGAGCTGAAACAGTATTTGCTGTGTGAGAAGAAAGACAGCAAAGAGCCTGGGCGTGGCTTAGCTCAACTGTTCTGTACTAAAGCTAGTTGCTGCTATGAAACTAAAACTGAAACTCCTCTGCTTGTGTTTTGCATTTGGAACAGATTTATTTTCAGGTGGGGAGAGGGAATAGAACTCCTTAGCATTAGAGCATGATAATAGTAATGTAGGAAATACTAATGCTCTGATGGTCATTTTGAAAAATCCTTTCTTAGTGAGCATCTAGAAGCCAAGAGGAACATATGTGCCAAATTTCAAGTTTGTAGGCTTTACGGCTCCGTGAAGGGGAAAAAATCCACAAGTTTTAAGTTTTAGCTCCATGAAGGGGAAAAACATCGCAAAACATCACGTGACAGCAACGTGATACCATGAGTTTGACACCCGTGGTCTAGGCCAGTGGTCCCCAACCTTTTTTGTGCCATGGCCCGGTACCAGCATCACAAAATGATCCGCAGCCCGGTACCGGTATCAGCACGCATGACAAGGCAAGGCGAGCCGAGGGACCAGCCAGCCAGCCGTCCTCCGCTTCTCCCCGCCACCTTCAACTCCTCCTTTGTACCTTTGTCGATGGGCTTCGCTTTGGGATGGCTTTGGGACGGTTGCTCGGCTCGCCTTGCCTTGGGTGCTGAAAGAATCCTTGCGCCTTAGTTTCGTTTGAAACCCCCCCCCCCCCTTTGATGAAACTAAGGTGCGAGGATTCCTTCAGGACCCAAACGCCGCTTTCCAACCGGAAAAGCTCACCCGGAAGCACTTTCTCGTCAAACAAGATGGCGGTGGCCAGCAAACCGGCAGCCCAGTAGGAAATGTTCCACAGACCAGTACCGGTTCACAGCCCGATGGTTGGGGACCCCTGGTCTAGGCCATCTAACCATTGAAGCGCAGCATTGTTTATATTTTTTTAAAATCAGATATTGGACCAGTATATACCACTCAACATACAAAACTGGTCATGATGAGATCTAACAGTTTGACGTGGGATCTCACAGTCACACAAAGGGGAGGATACTATGCCCCCAATTATACAGAGAGTTCCAACAGACACTGAGATGCAAATCCTATTCAGGATTGTTTGTTGCTGATATAATTCAAAGCTGGCTCCTTTTTTGTGGGATCATTTATATGTCTTCCTATGTCTGGGCATTCAGCGACCCAGACAGCTTTCCACTGAGAATCAATGTTAAAGTTGTTGGGCAAATGTTGTATAAGTGCCAGTGGGGACTTCTTGAATTTGAGCCTTCCAGCTAATAGATGAAGAAAGTCAGGATGTACAAGTAGGAGTGCTCATAGTTTTTTTTTTTTCCGCCTTCTGTATTCTCTTACTAGTGCATCTTGCCTTCATAAAGCTGGTGGTGCTATAGGGTTGCAGTGGTATTTTAAAGCAAAATAATAATAATAATCCCCACTTCCATTATATTTCTAAAACAGGATAAGAAATACATACACTGTATAAGGGCTGGCTTTCAAAAGAGATGTGACTTTCTTCTTCCTGTGTAAGTCATATTCCATTGCAGACAAATGGAGTTGTCTTCTTTGCACACACAAATTAGAAGTAGTTGTCTTTACCTGGGCATGGAAAGTTCATCAAATGTTTAGTCCTGGATTTTAGCACCATGTACTAGATGCCTTGATTCAAAAAGCAGATTTGGAATGATTATGAAATACAAGATTATACCCTGTTTCCCTGAAAATATAACCTGTCCTGAAAGTAAGTCCTAGTTTGATTTTTTGACCCAATATAAGCCCTATTCCCAAAATAAGCCCTAATTAAGATCCCACCCACTCCAGAGTGCACAGGTAAAAATTAAGCTAGGGTAGGGATGGAGCTGCCCTACTTACCTTTGGACAGTTGTAACCAGTCCTTGCACTCCTTGACACCTGCCTTGCCGGCCCATTTCTTCTGAGGCTGGCAAGGCTTTCTTGAAGGCCTCTGTAGCTGATAACAAAGCTCTGGATCAATCTGGAGCTCGATTACCAGCTGCAGGGGCCTTCAGGAAAGCCTTGCCGGCCTCAGAAGAAGACATTCCTGAAGGCTTCTGATAGCGAAAAGAAGGCCAGGGGCAACACACGCAAGTGAGGTTAGTGGATGACATCTCCCAAAAATAAGACCTGGTGCTTTTTTTGGTGGCAAAAATATATATAAGACAGGGTCTTATTTTTGAGAAAACATGGGTAATTGGATTTAAATAAACAGTGGGCCCAAGGATAGCAAATTCATAAGTGTCCCCTAGAACAGGGGTCCCCAACCACTGGGCCCCAGACCGGTACTGGTCCATGGATCATTTTGTACCGGGCCGCCTATTTTGCTTGGGCGGCGCCATCTTGTTTCGACGGTGCTTGAGAAAGTGCTTCCGGGTGAGCTTGTCAGTCATTGGTTGGAAAGCAGTGTTTGGGTGCTGAAGGAATCCTCGCGCCTTAGTTTCATTGAAGGGGGGGTGCTTCAAATGAAGAGCCGTCCTGATGGCGGTAGAGTCTCACATTACTCAGGAGGAGATAAAGAGCCCGAAAAGCCCATCAACCATGAGAAGGTACAAAGGAGGAGTTGAAAGTGGCGGGGAGAAGCGGGGGACGGCTGGCTGGCCGATCGCTCGGCTCACCTTGCCTTGGTCATGCATGCTGATGCCGGTACCGGTCCGTGGATCGGTCCATGGATTGTACTGGTCCATGGTACAAAAAAGGTTGGGGACCACTGCCATAGAAGTCCTGCATATGTTTATGGATAAACATATGCAGTCAGTGTGAATGTCTATGGAAATTCTCAGCCATCCAGGTCATAGTTGTCCCAAAGATGCTTCTTCAAAAGGCAATTGGACTTTTCTTGAAGACATTTTTTTTTGCTTCTCATCCAAGAAACTTCTTCAGTTCCAGATCCAGAAGCATTCAGGAGACTTCTGAAGAACTGAAGGCACTTCTTGGATGAGAAGCAAAACATCTTCAAGGAAAAACCAAAAAAGTCCAGTTGTCTTTGAAGAAGTGTGGATTTACTGCTGAAGAATAAGTTTAGAATTGTTGCCTTAATATCAGTTATAAATCCAGGCTATAAAGGCATTTGTTGCCCAAATCCTCCCAGCTACATATTTGATCCTTTTTATAATAATCCTCTTAATCTTTAAAAGTCATTCTTTGATTTTAAAAAATAACTTTGTTTTCTCCCACTTACTTGCCAGTTGGTGCAGACAACAATTGTTAACTTATATTTTCATAATGCTACTGCTGCTTTTCTAAATCTCCAGGAAAAACATTTGTAATTCTTGTTTCCCCTTTCAGAAATCCAATGAATATTAGCCTACTGGGAATTGCTTTTTACTTAACCCATAATGATTGCCCCTAGGCACATAACTATTTGTCTCTGACATTTCTCACACATTTGCTACTGATGCAATAAAGAGCATTATAAAGCATCATTAGCATTTCTGGCTGAACACAAGTACATGGCTGAGGGTATTATTTTCTTCCCCATAAAACTATTTTATCACTTTGGTGCATAGGGAATCTTAACTTTAGAGGGCAGGAAGGTTGCTGAAAATTTTGGGAATTTCCTATCCTAAGCAAAATATTTCTCAGACATCCATAGGGAAAATCTGGCCCACTCCCAATGTTACTGCCATAGATCTGTGGCCTGTTCCAAAACAAAGCATCAGCCACCCAGAGTCGTTTCAGCAGTTAAATGGGTGGCATGTGCATTTAATAAATAAAATCCAGAGGAACAGAGGTAGTATTCAGCAGGTTCAGACCAGTTCTGGAGAACCGGTAGCAGAAATTTTGAGTAGTTTGGAGAACTGGCAAATCCCACCTCTGACTGGCCCCACCAACCCCATCTATTCTCTGCCTCCCGAATCCTAGCTGATCGGCTGGGTTTTCTTTGGTTGCCCTGCAAAGGAGAACGGAGCTGGAAAGCAGGTTGGTGGGGTGGGGAGGGAACGGAGATTTTGCAGTATGCTTCCCCTGCCACTCCCACCAAGCCACGCCCACAGAACTGGTGGTAAAAAAATTTGAATCCCACCACTGCAGAGGATACAAAAAGCACAAAGACTTTCTGTAAGCATATCTGTAAGCATACTGATCTCCATAGACAACAGACTGAGAATCTAAAAAAAAACCATTAAATCAGATTATGCCCTTATTCTATCATTACAACATGGGTTAAGAGACAATTTTTACACTGATTCAGAGTGCCCTAATTGGCTAAATGTTTTTTTAATGAGGAGAACGCTGAATACAGTCCCAAAAAAGTTGAATGAGTCAAGAAGTCTACACACACACACAAAGTTTTGCAGATCCCACAGGTGTTTCTGCTTGAGAGAGAAAAAAGTGAAAATTTAATAATGTAAAACATTTTTCCATACCCACCTCTTATGATTCCATGAAATTCTTCCTCTGTTCAGAAGTTTTCAGAAGTAAAGTTGACCTTTTAGCACACACACCCTTTCAGGGTATTTTTTAGATAATTTAAAAGGTCAATCCTCCAAGAAATTATAGTATTCAGAAATCAGGAATGGGAAGCTCTACAGTTGCTAAGTTGAGGTTGTAAACAAGAGTTCTCCAAAAATTGAAGGCAAGACACCATCTAGTGGTGTCGTGTTTCAACGGCAACATTTAGTAATGATAGATAATGAAGAAATGTTTGTGGTCTTGACCGACTGTATTAAACCAGTGCTTTTTAAATTTGGCAACTTTAAGATTGTTGTGAATTAATAAAAGTGTTTGAATAAAGCTTGTTGAAACCTTAAAGCAAAGTGCAGGGTTCTGGCCCTGCACTTCTGATTGGCCGATAATAGCGATATCGGATTGGTCCGTTCAGGAGAATCTGATTGGCTATTAACGAGCCTTTCTCATTGGTTAAAAAGAGCTAGCGTCCCTGTGGACTGGGACGTCCTCAAACCCCTGCTAAGGGCCCACTATGCACCGACCGTACCAACGCTCGTGAGAAGGCATGAATTTTACCAGAGAGATCAGCGGAAGGGCGAAAGCGTTGCAGATTTCATAGCGGATCTCCGGAATCTAGGAGGCCTATGTGGGTTTGCCGACCTTGAAGAAGCCCTGAGAGACAGAATAGTTCTGGGACTAGATGCATCAGACGTGCAGAGTAAGCTGATGGCGAAAGGCAACATCAGCCTTACAAATGCCATTGCTGATGCTACTGCAGCAGAAGCAACCAAGAATTTGGCTGCTCGAATGCGCTGCACCCACGCTCTACTTTGCCAACTCGCCAGCGAAGTTTCACCTCACCTAGAAGAACTGGCAATGACAGCCCACCATGAGGACCTCGAATCGTCATCAGAAAGCGATGAAGAAGAGGTCAACCGGCTCCGGTCTGAATGAGACCAATGCCAGAAATGGCAGTACCAATGTGCTGGTTGTGGGGCAAACCACCCCCGATCAGACTACAAATTCCTTGACACGCTCTGCCATGTGTGCGGGAAAAGAGGCCACATCAGATGGGTCTGTAGAAGCAAGCAAGGACCCAGCCAAACCCTGAGGGGGGCTAACTACTGCCAATCTACAGGAAGCTGTCCTGCAAAGTGAGTACCCTTGAACTACCAATGGAACAACCATTCCTACAGAAACAAACCCCTAAACCACTCAACGAAGTGAGAAGAGGCACACCAAACTATTACAATTGGTCACGCCTCATCACTGGACGCCAAGAAGATCCGGGTCAAGGTGGCCATCCAAAACCAGCCTTGTATGATGGAAGTTGATTCAGGATCGTCCCTTTCGATGGTGTCCTGGAAGACTCTCAAGCAACTCATCCCTACCGTCCGGCAACAAGACCTCCGGTTCCAACGAATCATACTCAAAGATTATCAAGGGAATCGAATTCCAGTCGTGGGATCCAGCCAAGTCCGTGTCTCCTTTAAAAATCATACTGCATCTCTACCCTTGACTGCAGTCGACAGGGATCAGCCTAGCTTGTTGGGCCTCCAATGGTTCGCTCCACTTGGAATTGAAGTAGCCAGCATTCACCAAACCAGCAGCAATGACTGGGAAGAGGCTCTCGTCCAAGAATTCCAGGACATCTTTGCAGACAAACTAGGCGAGTACAAGGGGACCCCAATATCATTTAACCTCAACCCTGAAATAGCTCCCATCCACCTTAAGCCTCATCGAGTCCCATTCGCCCTTAAACCAAAGATTGACGAGCAGCTTGATAAATTAATAGCCCAGGGGGTGTTAGAATCAACCGACCATTCTCCCTGGGAAACCCCAATCGTGACACCCATCAAGCCGGATGGATCGTTAAGAATTTGTGGGGACTACTGAGCCACTCTGAATCACGCCCTGCAGTAAAACGCTTACCCGGTACCGGTGGTGCAACACCTTCTCCATTCCCTGGGGGGTGGAAAAGTCTTCGTTAAACTAGATCTAGCTCAGGCATACCAACAACTGCCTGTAGACAGAAAAACAGCAGAGGCTCAAACGATCGTTATGCACCGAGGTGCATTTAAATGTAACTGACTCCAATTCGGAGTAAGCGTGGCCCTGGGAATCTTTCAAAGTTTGATGGACAGACTATTACAAGGGATAAAAGGCGTTGTCCCCTATTTTGATGACGTTTTAATTGCTGCTCTGACTCAAGAAATACTAAGGGAGCACCTGGGGTTGATTCTTCAGAGATTTAAGGACTCGGGTCTCAAAGTTAAGAAAAACAAGTGTCAACTATGCACTGATCAAGTAGAATTTTTAGGATATTTAATAGATAAACAGGGCATTCACCCCACCAACAGCAAACTTAGGGCAATCAAAAACGCCCCAAGACCCCGAAATAAGGTGGATCTCCAAGCGTTCCTAGGCCTTATCAATTTTTATAACGTCTTCCTGCAAGGCAACCGTAGCCGAACCCCTACATTGTTTACTGGACAAAAAAGCAACTTGGGTTTGGGGGCACCGAGAGGAACAGGCGTTTCGACAAGTAAAAAACTTATTGACCTCCGACACTGTTTTGATGCAGTATAATGAGACCTTGCCTTTGACTGTTACTTGTGATGCATCACCTTTCGGAGTGGGCGCCATTTTGAGCCACGTTTTACCAAACGGAAGTGAAGCCCCTTTTGCCTACTTTTCAAAAACGCTGTCCAAAGCAGAATGTAATTACAGTCAAATCGATAAGCAAGCTCTTGCTATTGTATCTGCTGTTAAAAGATTTCATGAATATATTTATGGGCGAGCTTTCACTATAATAACTGACCACAAACCTTTACTGGGAATAATAGCAGGAGATAAACCAACCCCTTATATATTACCTCCCAGAATGACTCGCTGGTCAGAATTCTTGGCTGCCTATAATTATAAGTTGCAACATCGCCCGGGGAAAGCCATTCCCATGCTGACGCATTGAGCCATGCACCGCTTCCAGAAACCATTGGGGACCCTGCTCCAACCGTCACAACACTGCAGATCGAGACACTCCAAAAACCACCGCTGACAGCTCGCGATATCGCGATTGAAACTAAATGCGATCCCATTCTAGCACGTGTCCTCAGTTGGGTAGAACGTGGATGGCCATTGGACCAAATCCCTAACAATTACGCCCCCTTCAAAAATCGACAGACGGAACTGTTTTCCCAGAAGGGCTGCATCATTTGGGGCGATAGAGTCATTGTCCCAGAGCAGTTACAGCAAGTGGTACTGAGAACCTTGCACGATGGCCACCCCGGCATCGTGCGCATGAAAGCACTCGCACGAAGCTATGCGTGGTGGCCAGGCATAGACAAGCAGATCGAAGCCTGGGTAAAGACTTGTTCCAAATGCCAGGAAGTCAGCAATGCCCCACCGAAAGCAACCCCAACAGAATGGGAAACACCCAGGGGACCATGGTCCCGTATTCATCTGGACTTTGCGGGACCTACGAATGGACACACATTTTTATTAACAGTGGATGCCTACTCGAACTGGCTCGAAATCCATGAGATGAAAAATACAACAACCGAATCAGTCATCAGGAAATTGGACAGATTATTTGCAACACACGGATTACCGGACGTTCTGGTATCCGACAACGGGCCCCAGTTTACCGCGCTTTCTTTTGAACAGTACCTGGCGGACCGTGGTATTCTCCATGCGCTAACTTCATCGGCGCACCCTGCGGCTAATGGAAGGGCCGAGCGCATTGTACAATTCATCAAAAGAACTCTACATAAAATGGACTATGGCGATATCGAAGACAAGATTAACCGGATACTCCTTTTGCAGCACATCACTCCACACAGCATCACCAACAAAACTCCCGCTGAGTTACTGATGGGACGAAAACTCCACTCCCACCTGGACCGACTACACCCATTGTACAAACCTGAAAAACCACATGGATCCAGCGGGAAATGCCAAAATTTCCAGGTAGGCAACTTGGTTTTCGCGAGAAACTTTTATGGTGACCCGTTGTGGGTCAAGGCAACTGTAATCCAAGTAACTGGACCCAGATCATACCGAGTGAAATGTCGTGATGATAGAATATGGAAGCGCCATATTGATCAGCTGTGTTCAAGGCTGCAGTCGGGGGTCTGCAATTCCGGTGATTTCCAAACTGACGGAGGAGGAGACGCTGAGGAGGCTGAGTTTGAAACAGCAGAAGGCACAAGCGGAACAAACGACCGCTCAGACTCAACTTGTGAAGAAGGATCGGGAACAGGGGTTAACTCGCCTCAAAGAGATATCGAGGACATTAATGGGAACGGAAGTTTAGATACAGAATCAGAGGCACCCTGTTCACCAGATAACGTCCTACCCCAACAAGACTCTAGACAAATACCGGGAGGACAGCGTAAATCAAATAGACAATCAAAACAACCTGCCTACCTCAAAGACTATGTTACCGCACCCCTTAAACGGAACCCAGGGGGAAGGGGTGTTGTGAATTAATAAAAGTGTTTGAATAAAGCTTGTTGAAACCTTAAAGCAAAGTGCAGGGTTCTGGCCCAGCACTTCTGATTGGCTGATAATAGCGATATTGGATTGGTCCGTTCAGGAGAATCTGATTGGCTATTAACGAGCCTTTCTCATTGGTTAAAAAGAGCTAGCATCCCTGTGTTTTCATTTGCTAAATACCCAAGAGCTTGCCTATATAAAGGGGGCTGTTTTGAGGCCATTTTAAGAGCTGTTGCACCACATTAAATAAAGAGTTGAAGTTCACTGTTCGCCGACTCGTCTCCGCTTCTTGCGCCATGCACCGAACATAACAAAGATGTATGGATTTCAACGTTTCAGTGCTGACTGGGGAATTCTGGGAGTTGAAGTCCAACCTTTGTAAAGTTGCCAAGTTTGGAAAAAGAACCATTAAATTCTAATCCAGGGATGTCCAACCTTGGCAACTTTAAGACTTGTGGACTTCCAACTCCCAGAATTCCTCAGCCAAAGCTGGCTGAGGAATTCTGGGAATTGAAGTCCACAAGTCTTAAAGTTGCCAAGGATGGACACCCCTGTTCTTATCTGAGTTGCTTTGGCGTCTTGTGGTAAACTCAGATACAGTCGTTGCGACAAGCAGTCCTCAACTTACAATCATTTGTTTAGTGACTGATTAAAGTTACAATGCCACTGAAAAAGTGCCTTATAATTGTTTAGTCTTTGCACTTTACAATAGTTGCAGCATTGTTGCAGCAGTCAGGGGATGTCAAAATTTGACAACTGGCATGCATTTTACAATTTTACAATGGTTGCAGTGATTGAGGATCATGTGATCACCATTTGCAACTTTCCCCGTCAGCAAAGTTGAGCGGGGGGTTGGGGGGCGCTCCAGGTTTGCTTAATGACTAATACAGTTCATTTAATAACCGCAGGAATTCATTTAACAACTATGGCAAAAAAAATAATTATAAAATCAGATTTGACTCACTTAACAACTACCCTGCTTAGCAATGGAAATTCTGGTCCCAGTTGTAGTTGTAAGTTGAGGACTACCTTCAAATGCCTTGGTCTAACTTTGGTAATACATTCATGTGGCCGGCATGACATCATGGAGCATTGTTACCTTCCCACTGAAGTGGTACCTATTTATCTACTCACATTTGTATGCTTTCGAACTGCTAGGTTGGCAGGAGCTGGAGCAAAGATGGGAGCTCACCCCATTGCATGGAGCTGGGGTCTTGAATTCAGGTTACCGACTTTCCAGCCAGCAAGCCTAGCATCTTAACCACTGAGCTACCGCATCACTTTACTTCATAAGAATAAGGAATCTAAAAGTAAGAGGGAAATGGCAGGTGGAAAGGGAGAGAGAGGGGGTGGGATAAGAAACAATGTAAGGTTTTGTAGATATCATCATAATTTCTTCTGTTTCCGTAGCCAAGAATGTGATGGTTAGGGAATAGATGGCTTCTAAAACTCCTGTTCATTTGTGCCTATCAGCTTCAATTGTTTCATGCTGAGCTCTCCCATTTAACCAAGCACTTAAGTGATGAATCACTTCCTCTTGCTCATTTTAAAGGTGGCCCCCAAATCATTATAATTAGACTACATCGATGCTGTGTGGAGTAGATGCAGTTTGCAACAAGCAGAGAGATTTCTATTCAGAGAAAGTACAGTAATCCAGGGGTGGGATTCAGCTGGTACAGACCGGTTTGTGTGAACCGGTAGTTCCGGCAATCAGTTGGACCCGCCCGCCTACCCCTGCCCTAATCTGTCCTTTATTTCTGTGTTTTGAAGCCCAGCTGATCAGCTGTTCTACTCCCCAGGCCTGCAGCAGAAGGTAAGTTTTAGCTGAAAATGGCTGTTTCTAAAATGTTGCACATGTGCTCACCAAACCAGTTGTTACACCGGTTGAATCCCACCACTGCAGTAATCCCATCGTCAGGGCTCCGGTAGTTACCCCCATTTAAATTACAAGTCTCCAGCCAGATTTTCAAAGCTTAAAGAAGATTTATTAGGAGTAAACACGTCAGCGGTGCCTGGGTGTAGCCGACTCTGAGACACATCATTCATTGTCACCCTTGACCCTGGTTTCCCCCACCCCCTGGGTGTATCATAATTCATATTCTCCAATGGGACACCTCCATAGCCAGGAGTCATCAATCATATGCTCCAGTTGGAATTTTGCGGAACTTTCCAGTGTCTTTCTCTCCACTTTGATGGGTAAACCAGATGGGTATTTCCAGGGGTGGGTCTTCAAAAATTTTAGCAAAGGGTTCTGCCTGGTTGCTGGGCCTAGCTGGCCTCCTGCCTCACGGCAGCAGAGGGGGCATTTTTGCCCCCCCCCCCAGGCTCCAGAGGCTCTTTGGAAGCCAGAAATGGACCCATTTCCAGCCTTCCCGAACTTCCAGGAGGCCCGTTTTTTGCCCTCCCTGAGTTTCCGCATGCACTCTGCACTTACCTGCATCCAAAACAGGCCCATGTGGGGACTCCAGGGAGGGAAGGGGATGAGTGGGGCCAGCCAGGAATGGGATTTGGTGGTTTTCTGAACGGCACAGAATCTTAGCTAGGGGCTCTCCAGAGTCCCACCGAACCTTCAGCAGTCCACCACTGGATATTTCTTCCAACATTACTGTTCTGTCCTAATTTACATACTCGAAATCCCCGCGTTTTGATTGGCCAAAGCGCGGGGATTTCTAATTGGTCAGGCGAGCCGCGCTGATTGGCTCGTTGAGAGTCTCCCGCGATTGGCTCGCTCCAAGAGCGGGAGACTCGAAATGCTGCCATTGGCCGCAGCCGCCGCGGCGAAAAGAATAAAAGCCGCGGGCTTTTTTCTTTTCGCCGGTTCGGTTCCAATCCTTGTAATAAAGAGCTTTGAACGAAGTCACCGACTCCTGGCATCTTTTTGCGGACACGACACTGGCGACGAGGATGGGATTCAGACCCTGAACCGAACCCCGTGTCCGACGGAAGCCAGACTTAGCACCGAGATGGCGAAAATCGCACCGCCCGCCCCCTTCAACCCCGCCACCGAGGACTGGGAATCGTTCTCCGACTGTTTCCGCATGCACCTCGAGTGCACAGGCATGAAGGACGCCTCGGGCCCGCTAAAACGTGCCGTCTTCCTCACCCATTGCGGAACCGAAGTTTTCCAGATGGCCAAAGCATTGGCCAAGCCTGCCGACGCAACCGCCATGGACTGGGACGTCCTCGAACCTATCCTTCGGCGCCATTACGCTCCCGAGGTCCCCATCCTGATCCGGCGCAATGAATTCTACCGGCGGGACCAGAAACCAGGTGAAAAATTGAGCAACTTCGTCGCCGAGCTGCAGCGCCTAGGGGGGCTCTGCAAATTTCACAGCCTGAACAACCTCCTGAGAGACCGATTCGTGCTCGGCCTGTGGGACCCCGCGCTCCAGAGCCGGCTGATGGCTAAGGGCGACATCAGTTTAGCAGACGCCCTCACCGCAGCCGCAGCCGCAGAAGCAACCCGCACCTCCGCAGACAGCATGCGTAAACCAGACGCGAAGGACCGCGGTGGGAACAACAACCCGGCAAGGTCGACCGAACAAAAAACCGAAACAAGCACACACCACGGCGATTTCCATTCTGCATCCAGCACGTCCGAAGACGAAGAAGACATACATCGATTGCAGACGGGGAGCAACCAACGGAACCGCAGAGGTCGTAGGTCGAGGACCAACTGTGCCGGTTGCGGCGGCGACCACCCCAGGTCAGAATGCCGGTTTTTTTATTTCATCTGCCGGCATTGTGAAAAAAAGGGGCACATCGCCCGGGTTTGCTGCCAGAAGAAACCTCGCAGTCCACCCCGATGGGACCAACACGACCGGAGAAGGGAAATCACACCGCCCCGGCCCAGAGATCACCACTCGGACAGCCGATGGGACCGGACCGGTCGATCCTCGAGAGGCGGCGACAACCGACGGAGAGAGGAGACCCACCAGACGGTAACCATCGGCCACGCCATCTCCGACGGCGCCCAAAAAGTCCACGTCGAGGTCCACATCGAAGGCCAGCCATGCCAAATGGAGGTAGACTCCGGGTCCTACCTCTCCATGATTGCATGGCACGAGATAAAACGGTTGGTGCCTACCCTCCGAAGGAGGAACATAGACGCCCAAAGAATTATTGTAAAAGACTACCAGGGAAACCGCGTCCCGGTAGTGGGCACCAAAAACTTTAACGTGACATATAAGGGGCGCACCGAACAACTCCCCCTCACAATCGTCGATCGCGACCGCCCAAGCCTGCTGGGACTGCAATGGTTCGCCCCGCTCGACATCTCTCTCACGGGAGTCAACCAAGTCACCGATGACGGCTGGGAACAGCGACTAACCCAGGAGTTCCGAGAAGTCTTCAACGGAAGCCTGGGCAAGTACCAGGGGCCCCTTATCTCATTTGACCTAGACCCGAGCGTCCCCCCCAAACGACTAAAACCTAGGCGGGTGCCCTTCGCCCTAAAACCTAAGATAGACGAGCAAATTGACAAGCTCGTCAAACAGGGGGTATTGCAGCCCATAGACCATGCCCGATGGGAGACCCCCATAGTGACCCCAGTCAAGCCAGACGGGTCGGTGAGGATCTGTGGGGACTATAAGGCCACCCTAAATAGCGTGCTGCAACAAAGCGCCTACCCCGTCCCAATCGTGCAACACCTACTGCACTCACTGGGAGGGGGCAGGGTCTTTGCCAAGCTCGATCTCGCCCAGGCATACCAGCAGTTGCCGGTCGACGAGCAAACAGCGGAAGCCCAGACCATCGTTATCCACCGGGGGGCTTTCAAGTGCAACCGACTCCAATTCGGAGTCAGCGTGGCACCAGGCATCTTTCAGAGCCTGATGGAACGGTTGCTGCAGGGCATCAAGGGGGTGGTGCCCTATTTCGATGACGTTCTAGTGGCGGCGCCAAACGAAGCCGAATTAGAAAGCCGACTCAGAGAGGTCCTAACTAAATTTAAAGTAACGGGACTTAAAGTAAAAAGGGAGAAATGCCAACTGTGCACGGAACGAGTGGAATTCTTGGGCTACCTCCTAGACCGGCACGGCATTCACCCCACAAGTAAAAAAGTCAGAGCTATCAAAGAGGCCCCCACCCCTAAATCAAAAACTGAGCTACAAGCATTCTTGGGGTTACTGAACTTTTATAATGTTTTCCTACCCCAAAAGGCAACGGCGGCGGAGCCTTTGCATAGGCTCCTGGATAAGGCGGCAACCTGGACTTGGGGGAAACGGGAGCAAGCCGCCTTCCAAAAAACTAAAGACCTACTCACCTCCGACGCCGTCTTGATTCAATTCAACGAAACCCTGCCCCTGGCCATCACTTGCGACGCATCACATTTTGGCGTCGGCGCTGTCCTCAGCCATACCCTCCCTGACGGAAAAGAAGCACCCATTGCGTTCTTTTCACGGACCCTAACCAAGCCAGAGCGGAACTATAGCTAACTGGACAAAGAGGCTTTGGCTATAGTTGCCGCCGTAAAACGGTTCCATGAATACCTATACGGCCGCCCTTTCACCATTGTAACAGACCATAAGCCGTTGCTGGGCATCCTTGCAGGGAATCGGGCCACCCCGAACATTCTGTCTCCCCGGATGACAAGGTGGTCCGAGTTCCTGGCAGCCTACAGCTACGAACTTATACACAGACCGGGTAAGAAGATTTCACACGCGGACGCTTTGAGCCGCTCGCCGTTACCAGACTCCGACCCTGACCCAGCACCAACAACGACCACCCTCAGCATCGAGACCCTACCCAACCTACCCATAACCGCGTCAGACATTGCCCGGGAAACTATTAAGGACAGGCGTCTGGCGCGGATTTTGCATTGGGTGGAAAAAGGGTGGCCGGAAAAGGACAACGACGAGTCCAGCAAGGCATTTAGGAACCGCCAAACCGAACTCTCGCTGCTTAAGGGGTGCCTCTTATGGGGTGACAGGGTGGTCATTCCGAACAGACTACAGAGGAAAGTCTTGGAAATGTTGCATGAGGGGCATCCTGGCATCGTACGAACTAAAGCCCTGGCCAGAAGTTACGCTTGGTGGCCAGGGATGGACAAGCAGATAGAGGCCTGGGTAGCTAGGTGCCAGCGATGCCAGGAGACTAGACCCAGCCCACCCACAGCACCCATCCTGGAGTGGGAAACACCAAGGGGGCCCTGGTCCAGAATCCATTTAGACTTTGCTGGTCCCACGAATGGTCATACCTTTCTCATAACGGTTGACGCTTACTCCAACTGGTTGGAGGTAAGCGACATGAAGACAACCACCACGGAGGCCGTGATCAAAGAACTTTGCAAACTCTTTGCAACACACGGCCTCCCAGACGTCGTCGTCTCCGACGACGGGCCCCAGTTTACCTCCCTCGACTTCGAGAAGTTCCTGGCGGAAAGAGGCATCCGCCACGCACTAACAGCACCGGCGCATCTGGCGGCGAACGGTAGGGCGGAACGGATGGTCCAATTTACCAAAAAAACCATCCGGAAAATGGACCACGGGGAGATCCAAGACAAAATTAACAGACTCCTCTTTATACAACACATAACCCCGAACACCACTACCAACAAAAGCCCAGCCGAATTACTAATGGGTAGAAAGCTGAGGTCCCCACTCGACAGGTTGCACCCAACATATAACCCGGAGCGGCCCCCAGACTCTAGTACAAAATACCGAACATTCACACCCGGGGACCTCGTGTATGCCAAAAACCTGACAGGGGACCCCCTATGGATCCCAGCCATCATCACCCAGGTTACAGGCCCACGCTCGTACCGGCTCCAAACCACAGATGGGCGAGCATGGAAACGACACATTGACCAACTCAGGTCCAGGACAGCACAAGAACCCACCTCCCAAAACGCAAACCAAGGGGGGAGGGAATACCCGAATAACCAAGCGCAAGAAAAAATAAACCAGCAGTACTTACCGAGACGCAGACATCGCGACCCCTCGCCGGAAAAGAACTGCCAAGCCAGCTCGACCAACCCGGAAAGACCGAGCGGGAGCGGCGAAATCCGTAGCTCAACCAACCCGGAAGGCCCAGGTGGGAGCCACGGAGAAGGAACCGGCCCGATCAACCAGCCGGTTCGCACAGGAACAGGAGCAACCAAAAACCCGACCGAACAGGCCGGGATTCCGCTGACGACTGAGTTGCGCAGGTCATGTAGGACCCGACGGAGCCCCGCCTACCTACGTGACTACGCAACGTAAGGACTATACCAAGAGGGGAGCGGTGTTCTGTCCTAATTTACATACTCAAAATCCCCGCGTTTTGATTGGCCAAAGCGCGGGGATTTCTAATTGGTCAGGCGAGCCGCGCCGATTGGCTCGTTGAGAGTCTCCCGCGATTGGCTCGCTCCAAGAGCGGGAGACTCGAAATGCTGCCATTGGCCGCGGCCGCCGCAGCGAAAAGAATAAAAGCCGCGGGCTTTTTTCTTTTCGCCGGTTCGGTTCCAATCCTTGTAATAAAGAGCTTTGAACGAAGTCACCGACTCCTGGCGTCTTTTTGCGGACACGACAATTACATTTATCTTTCATTGTTTTTTATGCTACATGTTGTCCTTGATTTGCAACCACAATTGGGACAAGGATTTCCATTGCTAAGCAGAGCAGCTGTTAAGTGAATCATAGCAGATTTTATTACCGTTTTTTGCTCTGGTTGTTCCTTGAATTGCTGCAGTCATCACATGACTGTTGAGTGAATTTGGCTTCCTACATTGATTTTGGTTGTCAGAAGCTGGCTGGGAAGATTGCAAATGACAATCACATGACCCCCCAGGGCCCTGCCAGCATCATAAACAGATGCTAAGTGTCCAAATTTTGATCACATTGCATGGGGATGCTATGATGGTCATAATTGCGAGGACCAGCCATAAGTCAAAAAATTTCAGTGCCACTGTAATTACAGTGGTCCTCGACTTACAACAGTTCATCTAGTGATTGTTCAAAGTTATGACGACAATGAAAAAAATGACTTATGACCGTTTTTCACAGTTCTGACCTTTGAAGCATCCTCATGGTCACAAGATCAAAATTCGGATGCTTGTCAACTGGTTCACATTTATGACAGTTGCTGTGTCCCAGGATCACGTCATCTCCTCTTGCAATCTTCTGACAAGCAAAGTCAATTGGGGAAGCCAGATTCACTTAACAACCGGGTTACTAACTTAACAACTGCAGTGATTCACTTAGCAACTGCAGAATTCATGTCACAACCATGGAAAAAAAGGTAATAAGAAGGTAGTTCCTCAATTTATGACCAGGCACTTAGCCACTGTTTGAAAAAATGAAAGACTCCAACACTGCAATTTTTTAAGAAGAGATTGAAGAACTATTTGTCTAAAATGCTATAGGGTTTCCTGCCTTAGCAGGGGTTTGGACTAGAAGTCCTCCAAGGTCCCTTCCAACTCTTCTTATTCTATTCTATTCTATTCTATTTTATTCTATTCTATTCTATTCTACTCTACTCTACTCCATTTCATTCCATTCTATTCTACCCCCCCCCTCCAAAAGAAGTTACTTGCAAGCTGGTTCTGAGGTCCTGACAGCTGGACACCTGTGACTGCATTTTGGCACTTAACAGACAGTCTACATTCATGGCCATTTGTGGTATCCTGTGCACACATGACTGTTATGCCTTTTTATTTTCTGGATATGAGCATATTTCCAACAAAAAAAAAATACCGCTGACAAAAAATGGGTTTTGTTGTGTATGTACCATAGTTAATAAAGGATGAGCTTGAGGTAAAGTGCAGGGTTCTGGCCCTGCACTTCTGATTGGCTGTTAGGCGGCCAGATCGGATTGGTTAGTTCTGAGGAATCCGATTGGCCCTTAACAGAGGATTCTTATTGGTTAAAAGAGCTAGCGTTCATAGCTCGTTATTGGACAATTCTTACAAGGGTTGCCTATATAAGGCAGAGTTCACTGTTGTTGTTTTGAGAAGTCACTATGCTAATAAAGAGCTGAAAGTCGCAATTCAGAGGCTGTCTCCATTTACTCCGACCCATGTCCAAGTACTTAACACTGGCGATGAGGATGGGATTTGGAGACGTCTGAACCGAAGAAGCAAGGAAGCAATACTGAGCACATGATAAGACGACGCCAACAACGGAACCATGTCCGGCAGCATCGTACCACCCGCTCCATTCGATCCAAACCAAGAAGATTGGGAATCCTACATGGATCGCTTCCAAATGTTTCTCAAGATGAATAACTTGAAGGACGCCATACCAGCAAAGAAGCGGGCACTGTTCCTGACGCATTGCGGCCCAGCTGTACTTAAGATGGCTAAAGCACTCACCAAACCTCGAGAAGTGAAAGCCATGAGCTGGAACAACCTCGAACCCATTCTGAGAGACCATTACGCGCCAACCGTGCCTACACTTGTGAGACGCCACGAGTTTTATCAGAGAAACCAACGAAAAGGGGAGAGCGTGGCCGATTTTGTGGCGGACCTCCGAAATTTAGGGGGTCTCTGCGGGTTCGCCGATTTAGAAGAGGCACTAAGAGATCGAGTAATTCTGGGATTAGATGTGCTAGGCGTGCAAAGCAAGCTGATGGCAAAAGGCGACATCAGCCTTGCTGACGCCATCGCTGAAGCCACGGCTGCAGAGGCGACCAAAAAGTCGGCTGCACAATTACGGCGAAGCCGCACTCCAGCAACACCACCGACTGGCGAAATCTTACCCAACTCAGAAGGGCAGCTCGCAACAACGCACCATGAGGACCTCTCTTCATCGTCAGACAGTGACGAAGAAGAGGTCCATCGACTGCGGTCCGACCGGGACCCTCGCCTGAAGCCCTTACGCCCTTGTGCTGGCTGTGGAGCAAACCATGCCAGGGCCGAATGCAAATTCCGCGACGCACTCTGCCATGAGTGTGGGAAATGAGGCCACATCGGCCAAGTCTGCTGCAGCTTACCAGGACCCAGCCAGGCCTCAAAAGGGGCCAGCTATCACCAATCGACAGGAAACCATCCTGTAAGGCGAGAGCCAGTAAACCACTCCTACAGAAATCGAGCTTTGCAAAAAGAAGAGGCTCACCATACTATCACTATCGGTCACGCCTCAGTTTTGGACATTAAGAAAATCCGAGTCACGGTAGCCATCGAGAACCAGCCTTGCCACATGGAGGTCGACTCGGGATCGTCCCTCTCGATGGTGTCTTGGAAGACACTCAAGCAACTCATCCCCACAATTCAATGCCAAGACCTCCAATTTCAACGCCTCATCCTCAAGGACTATCAAGGAAATCGAATCCCCGTTGTCGGGTCCTGCCAAGTCCGAGTCTCCTTCAAGAAGCATACAGCGTACTTACCTCTAACGATCATCGATAGAGACAGGCCTAGTCTATTAGGCCTCCAATGGTTCGTGCCACTCGGCATTGAAATGGTCGGCGTGAACCGAGTCGGTGGTTGTGAGTGGGAGGAAGACCTTATCTCTGAGTTCAGCGACGTCTTCGCGGACAGCTTAGGCGAGTATAAGGGGACCCCAATCTCATTTAGTCTAGATCAAAAAATAGCCCCCATTCGCTTGAAGCCCCATCGAGTTCCATTCGCTCTTAAAGCAAAGATCGACGAACAACTCGACAAGCTAATTGCTCAAGGGGTGTTGAAGCCCATCGATCACTCTCCATGGGAAACCCCTATTGTAACGCCCATTAAGCCAGATGGGTCAATCCGAATTTGTGGGGACTACCGGGCCACTTTAAACCACGCCCTACAGCAGAATGCGTATCCAATTCCGGTGGTGCAGCACCTCCTCCATTCCTTGGGGGGCGGAAAGGTTTTCGCTAAATTAGATTTAGCTCAAACTTATCAACAATTACCAGTGGATGAAAAAATGGCTCAAGCCCAAACAATTGTAACGCACAGAGGTGCCTTTAAATGTACCCGATTGCAATTCGGAGTTAGTGTAGCCCTGGGGATCTTCCAGAGCCTCATGGAAAGGTTATTACAGGGAATAAAGGGCGTGGTTCCTTATTTTGATGACATATTAATTGCAGCCCCTACCAAAAAAATCTTGCAGGATCGTTTGAAATGCGTTCTTAAAAAATTCCAAGAGGCTGGACTTAAGGTGAAAAAAAATAAATGTCACTTATATACTGACAATGTTGAGTTTCTAGGATACCGAATTGATAGCCAGGGCATTCATCCTACTGAGAGTAAATTAAAAGCGATCAAAAACACTCCCAGACCACGCAACAAGGTCGATCTCCAGGCGTTCTTAGGCCTCATTAATTTCTATAATGTATTTTTACCGCACAAAGCAACTGTCGCTGAACCGTTACACTGATTATTAGATAAGAAAGCATTGTGGGTATGGGGTTACTGGGAAGAGCAAGCGTTCCGGAATGTTAAAAAATTTCTCACATCTGACTCTGTACTTATGCAGTATAACGAGACCTTGCCGTTAGTTATAACCTGCGATGCATCGCCTTTCGGGGTGGGCGCAATTTTGAGCCATGTACTGCCTAATGGGAACGAAGCCCCTGTTGAATACTTTTCGAAGACTCTTTCACAAGCAGAGCGGAACTATGGACAAATTGATAAAGAAGCCCTCGCCATCGTTTCAGATGTAAAGAAATTTCATGAATATGTGGATGGAAGGACATTTACCATTATAACTGACCACAAACCGTTGCTAGGGATAATAGCTGAGGACAAGCCAACCCTCTACATATTATCCCCTAGAATGACCCGATGGTCAGAATTCCTAGCTGCTTATAATTATTGCCTGCAATATCGCCCAGGGAAAGCCATTCCCCACGCTGACACATTAAGCCGAGCACCGCTTCCAGAGACTCTCGACGATCCGGCACCAACGGCAACCATGTTGCAGATCGAAACACTCAACTCGCCGCCTATGACCGCCCGAGACATCGCGAGAGAAACCAAACGAGACCACACCCTAGCTCGAGTCCTAGGTTGGGTAGAATGTGGATGGCCATTGGACCAAGTACCAGATGACTTCGCACCATTTAAATCTCGACAGACTGAACTTTTTTCCCAAAAAGGCTGTATCATCTGAGGCGATAGAGTCATTGTCCCAGAACGACTCCAGAAGATGCTGCTACGAATTCTGCATGAGGGCCACCCCAGCATCGTGCGGATGAAAGCACTTGCACGAAGCTACGCATGGTGGCCGGGCATGGACCGGCAAATTGAGCAGTGGGTCAAAGCATGTGCCAATTGCTAACAAGTCAGCAACGCCCCACCAAAAGCCACGCCTACTGAATGGGAGACGCCACGGGGACCCTGGTCCAGAATCCACCTGGATTTCGCAGGGCCAACCAAGGGCTATACCTTCCTGCTGACAGTCGACGCGTACTCCAATTGGTTAGAAATTCATCGTATGACGGCTACAACTTCCAAGGCAATGATCAGAATCCTAAACAGACTCTTTGCAACCCATGGATTGCCTGAAATCCTGGTGTCTGATAACGGGCCAGTTTACAGCACTAATGTTCGAGCAGTACCTCGCTGACCGCAATATCCGCCATGCGCTCACTTCGCCTGCGCACCCTGCGACCAATGGCTGAGCGGAACGCATGGTCCAATTTGTTAAAAAGACTTTGCAAAAAGTGGACTATGACAATATCGATGACAAGGTCAACCAAATTCTCTTTTTGCAACACATAACTCCACATAGCGTCACCGGCAGAACTCCCGCCGAACTACTGATGGGACGAAGACTCCGCTCCCACCTCGACCGGTTGCACCCTGCTTACGAACCGGAAAAGCCAATAGGATCCAGCGGCCGCTGTCGCACCTTCCAGGTAGGAGACCTCATTTATGCACGAAAATTATCGGGCGATCCGTTATGGATAGAGGCGACAGTAGTACGAGTGACCGGCCCCAAATCCTACGTAGTGAAATGCTGTGACAATAAACTGTGGAAACGGCATATCGACCAATTACGGTCACGACTCACAATGGCCAGTCAACAACTCCCCCATGACCAAACCGAGGGGGGGGGAGGTACGAAAGATGATGAAGTTCCAGGGAACCTGCTCGAAGGGAGCGATGAACTAAATGATACTCAGGAAATGGAGCAGGAAGGAGAATCGTTTGCACCGCAAGAAATTGCAGCTGAGCAAGAAGCAGAACCACTGCCAAACAACAATCTACCTCAACAGGATTGCAACCAACCAGTCCAACGAAATTCCGAAAGACTTAAAAGACAACCGTCCTGTCTAAAGGACTGTATAACTGCACCGTAATTAAGAAGCCAGGAGGAAGGGGTGTTGTGTATGTACCATAGTTAATAAAGTATGAGCTTGAGGTAAAGTGCAGGGTTCTGGCCCTGCACTTCTGATTGGCTGTTAGGTGGCCAGATCGGATTGGTTAGTTCTGAGGAATCCGATTGGCCCTTAACGGAGGATTCGTATTGGTTAAGAGCTAGTGTTCATAGCTTGTCATTGGACAATTCTCACAAGGGTTGCCTATATAAGGCAGAGTTCACTGTTGTTGTTTTGAGAAGTCACTATGCTAATAAAGAGCTGAAAGTCACTATTCAGAGGCTGTCTCCATTTACTCCGACCCATGTCCAAGTACTTAACAGGTTTGTTTTAATGACTACCCCAAAAAATGTCGTAAAAATGGATCTGGTCCTATAGTTACTCCCTTTGCAACTGTCCTGACTTATGACCATAACTGCCGGTTCAATAACAGTTGCAAGTCAAAGAACAACCTTAATGTAATGTTCCAGTAAATGATGGTCTCTGAATAGCTATAGAAAAATATTTCACTGATGTGTAACCATAATCTGTCTACACATTATTGAAGTTAACACCCTGAGCTCTAGAGTTAGAAGATTCATTGTGGTGGCAGCCCATTCTGTTCCTCCTGCTGATCTGGTGTCCTGTTTTTCATCTCAGCAGTCATTGTCCCAAAGCCAAAGAATGTCCTCAGTTTGTAGTGTTATTTCCCCCGCTAAAGTTATTTCTTTTGCAAAAGTACAACTGCCTGCTGATACATCCTGCTGGCAATGGTGTGTCATGAAATTTGGGCTTCATGAATAATTCTGTGGCCTCTGAGCACTGGAAATAGAGAAGAGCGATGCCCTTGAGTTAAGCTAGGGCACCAATGGTTGCTTTGCAAGGCAGGCAGCCAGTTATACCCACAATATTTTCTTCCATTTGTATTGGAACAAGATCACTGTCTTGCTTTGTCCCCACGTCCACGGGGGGCTGTTGTTTGGCAGCAAAGTTCGCTGCCATGCCTGCAGACAGACAGCCTGAAGTGGAGAAAGCTTGGTTATGGAGGAACAAAATGTTCATCAGATGCCTCCCTTTCAACCTTGCCAGCCAAATCTTTAAGCAAGCCAAGAACTGGGTTTATTTAGTTTTCGGTGTTATTCCAGCAAAGGAACGGCATTGGCCAAAGCAGCTGGGAAGGCAGAGTTAAATTCCAAAGGAACGACATACTTGAATAACTTTATTAAACTGAGGGAGCACCCAGCATCCAATTATGGATTCCACAGTTGATTTGTCTCAAAATATTGCTTCCTTCCAGCATTTCTTCTTTGCAGCTGCCAAGAAATAAAGTTGTCAAGAGCAAAAAGTTGAAACGTGGAAGTAGAAAATGTCAGAAGGGTATAAAGCTTGGTGGGTTTGATTCCACTTGAAGATGACAATCAGGATAAAAAAAAGAAAGTGGGAGTTTCATTTTTGAAGTGATTTCTTAATTTGCAAGGAAGCTCTCTCCTCGAGAACTTAGAATAGGTAATCTATTTATTAATAGCTAAGCCATTTGACATTAAAAAAAAAAAACTTACAACAATTTGCAACTACCCATCAGACATGGTGACTAGAAGCTGGAAAAGACGACTGAGGGAAGAAAAGAGACATTATTATGCATCTATAGGAGATGTTGTTGCTGGAGGGAATAGAAAAGATGTCATGATTTATCATGTACTGTACACTGGCAAGGTTTCATTCAATTTGATCTTCATCCCACCATTATTATTTTTATAAATAACTCAAGATGGCAAGTGTACCAAATACTCTTTCCTCCTCCTATTTTCTCCACAACAACACCTCTGGGTGGTGAGTTAGGCCAAGAAAAGAACCCCCAGCTCAACATCACCCAACCAGTTTTCATGCCTACCATAATGCTAGAGCTCACGGTCTCCTGGTTTCTAGGCCAGCACCTTAATCCCTAGACCAGTGGTGGCTAACTTTTTTGGGCTCCTGTGCCAAAAATTTTGTGTGTGCTTGCGCACTCATGTGCCAGCACCCAGAAGGCAAATGCACGCACAACCCCCCCCCCGCCCCCTTACCTGGATTGTGCCTCACAGCTGATTTTCTGCCGGTTTGAGGGTTTTTTTTGGCCTCCCAGAGGCTTGAAAAAACCCTCTGCAGGCTTTGCAGGATGAATAATAGGCCTGTTTTGTATGACAGGAAGTGATAAAATGTGCTTATTATTCATCCTGCAAAGCCTGCAGAGGTTTTTTTTAAGCCTCTGGGAGGCCGAAAAATCTGAAAAATCTGATGTGAGGCGCGCACACGCGCAGTGAGGTAAGTTTACCTGTGGCTTGCATGCCGGCACAAATGCCTCTGTGTGCCACCTTTGGCACGCGTGCCATAGGTTCGCCATCACAGCCCTAGACCAAACTAGCTGTCTCAAGTCTTGTGGGCTCCATCTGATTTTCCGTATTTTTGACTGACAGCAATTTTCCAGAACAACTAACCACAACATTCCCAGTGCCAATGAAAAGGATTTTCAAAATAACAAATGTTTAAAGTTTCCTGAGGTGTGGAGTGGGTTTAAATTGCACTAGTGCTGCTGCCAAAGCTTGCTGTGAAGAATAAACAAACAAGTTTATTAAATTTCTTGTTTAGGGAATATAAATTCCAGCTGTTTGAAATCAAGACAATTTCCATTCTTTCTCACAAACACAGGGTTTGTGTGTGTGTGTGTGTGTGTGTGTGTGTTGGGTGAAAACTGAACAAAAATGAATTCAGCAGGCAAACTTTCTTTTAACAAAGCTGGATGTCATTGAAGCTATGAATATTTTAAATAGTACTGGAGATGTGTTTTAATTTCTTTTTTCAAATCCTGCTCAGTTGTCACCAATTAGGGAAATTGTAGAATTCTTCTGTTCCTGACAGTGAGAATAATTAATTAATGGAATGATTTACCTTCAGAAATGTGGGAACTCCATTATTGGAGGTTTTCAAGACACTGGCCAACCATTTTTCTGATATAAGGTCTCCTCAGCAGGGGGTTGGACTAGAAGACCTCCAAGGTCCCTTCCAATCTCATTATTCTATATTCTATGATTGAATGACCAACAAAGATATTCCTTGTTAAAAGAACAGCATAAATAAGCAATAGTAGAATAATAGGAAGCAACCAGAAGTATCATTTGAACTGATGCATTGGGAGATTTATAAAAGCAAACTTTGTGGAAAAGAAATGAACTTGCCAGAAATTTTGGGAACTTGTGCAATTATGCAATGGGAATGTCACACCACTGAAGAGCTGGGAGCCAAGCCAACCGTGAAATGATGCTTAAGTGTTCCTTCACTTTCTTCACCACAGACCTGTGATTAAAATACTGATCAGGTTTGCACACCAAGTTAAGCCATGGGGATTTGTTACTGATTTGGTTTTGAACTCATGTTTCATGCAAACTCGACCCATATAGACTTACAGGCAGGGTCTAATGGCTCAGTCAACATGGAGCTACAAAACTGTGACTTATCAAACCATAATTAAAACACGAAGTCATGTGGAGTGGGAAGTCAGTTATTGGATCAGAGAAGTTATAACTTCTGCGGCTTCTTATAGTCCCATCTGTGCTTCTTCAACCTAGTATCAAGAACCCTGATAATTTCTAACTGGCAACATTTTGTGATGCTTAAGAACCATAGGAAGTGAAAGATGGTACATTCTGATTGGGAAGGCAGCCTTAAAAAGTTCATTTGCCTCATGACTATAAGACTGTATCTCTAACATGGACAGATTATGCAACATCCTGATTATTAGAGTCCATATTAGATGGGTGGGACATGTCATCAGAATGGGTGACCTCTGTATGCCCCAGCAGTTGTTGTCTAGTCTGGGAACAGGCCTCAAAGTTGACTCTGCAAGCACTACTAAGACACTGAGGGAAAACACTGAAATATTTTGGGAAATATTAAAAAAGGCAGAATATTTTATTTTCCTAAAGGAGAAACATGCTCTTGGAAAGCAGCCCCCACCTTTCTTAATGGCCCCAGCTGTACTGGGCCAGCTTATCTACAAGACAAAAGATCTTCAGCTCCAGGGTGATGGGATTAAGACATAACCCTCTATGACATTATAGGATTAACCCCTAGCAGCAGAGCTCACTGCATTGCACAATCTCCTAAAGACATTGCATTGCTTCAACCAAACCTGGGAGCTCAGACAACCTCAGCTATGACCCCTGCACAGCCCTATGGGAGTCTGGCAGCAGCCAATAGAATACATGTTCTTGCACAGGAACAGAAAGCTCAAGTTCAAAGCCCAAGAGAAGGTATAAAAGTCACCCACTTGCAACTCCATGGGGGCAGTTGCACCAGAACCATGTGCTTAGTGGTTCTGCTTCATCATTAAACCACCTTTCCGATTGTCCTCCATGTTTCCAGTGTCTTCCTCCTGGCTTGGAATTAAACCAGATGGGTATTTCACCATGACATCTAACCAAGGGAACTTCAAGCTTACAATTGCTGACAGAACCCTCTGGCAAACTCTGTGTTATGATGCCTCCACCAGCTTTGAAGATAGGTGCCACCAAAACCATGAATGGCATCAGTGTCACAGACCAACATCCACAGTTATTACAAGAATAGACTTTCAATGGCCCTGTTGTGCTAGACTTTGGGCTTCAAGATGAGGACTGCAAGGTCACCTCTGTATCCACACATGAACTGCAAATCAGTGTGTCTTCTAACCTAAAGGACTTCCACAATTATTGTTTTTTAACCTTACATTAACTGGACTCACACATTGCAGGAGCCATGGTTTGCTTTAAACTATGTTTGCATAAGCCATTGTACTAAATCACAAATTGTGACCAAACCAAAACGATGGAAAACTTACAACAATGAATCCATCCATTCATTGTGCACATTTGATCTTAAAACTATCCTTTTCTGATATAAATAATTTGCATACCTATCTTCCCTTCTTCCTGATTATCGTGAGGATTTTTTTTAAATCTGTTCAAGAGCCAGGTTAGTGTGGAGAAAAGGATTTCCCCTCCAAATGTTTTGGATAGCTAAAGCTCTGAAATATCATTTTGCCTTTCTTGGAAACAATAGATTATCATCATTTCTTTTTCCCAAGGTTAGTTTGTTTTTGGTATCGCGATAAGTTTGTGAAAATCTGTCCCTGGGCAACAGGTGTTGTCTTCTCAAACTTCCTTCCTAGCTCCCATTTTTCCATACTGCTGGTGTTTATGAAAACCCCGGGGTGAAATGGCAAAAATAATATTAAGCCTGATACATTTTTACAGGGGTAGAATATATTCAAGAAAGAAAACACAATTAGATGGATTTTAAGTCTTTTTAATATGATGCTAAGTAAGAATAATAGTTACTATTTCTCACCATGGATTGTGCTCAAACAAGATGTCAAAATTATGCAGGCTTGTCACATGTTGAAGATGAGAATTTATAGCTCAAAGAAGACAGAGATTGTTACTTATATATTTGCAACCTAAAAACAACCTAAAAACATCGATGAGATCCAGGATAGAGCCTATGTTAAATTATAATATATTCATGTTATGTTAAATGTTAATGTCTGAAAATTACAACAAAAATATCTAAAACTATTCAAATCAACCAAATAATATCTAAAATTTAAATAAGTTATAGGTACAAGAAAATGCATTGCAAGGTTCAACAAAATTTCATTATATTGTTTTCATTATTTCTTTTAGTGTTTGCATTTTTAGGGGATATTAAGATTCTTCTAAAGGGAGGGGTGATGGGAAAAATATATAGGAACCCCTGGTCTACATGAAGATGACCCAATGTTGATGAATATATATAAATATATCTTTGGTTATTCGGGTTTTCTCCCGCGTAAGATTGGAAGTATCTAGCAACGTTTCAATGAAGTCTCATTCATCATCTTCAGGCTTGGTCTTCAGCTCTGTGCTTCTCAGAGTGATGTGAGCTTGCAGCTGCTTCTTCCTTTTAACTGCTAGTGGGGGGTGTGACTTGATTGGGTGGGGGCTTGGCTGTGTTCTGATTGGGTGGGGGTGTGTTCTGATTGGTTGGGGGTTTGGCTGTGTTCTGATTGGTTGGGGGGTTGGCTGTGTTCTGATTGGCTGGAGGCGTGTTCTGTTCAGGTGGGGGCTTGATTGTGCTCAGGTTAGTCTTAGTTGCTGGAGGGTTTGAGCTGGTGAGCTGTGATCTTGCTGTTTGGCTTCGAGTTCGTGGTCGTCCTGCATCTTTATGGTGGAGGTCAGTTCGCTTCATGTATGGCTCAGAGGGGTTTGAAGTGGGTAGTGATGCAACTGCAGTGCGGCTTCTGGTCCATGGTCGTGTTTAATCTTCTGTGTGGGTGTGAGTCTGCTTTCTACATGGAAGTGTGGTGGTGGCATCTTGTGTGGCTCTCAGGGGTGTGGGTGTGGTGTTATTCTTCATGTTATGTACGCGTCTGTTCATGAGGGCGGGTTTCCAAATGGCTGGTAGGCGGGAGGTATCATCTCGTTTATTCATGCTGTGTGGGCGTTTTTCTATCTCTATGGCTTCTCTGATGATTCTGCTGCTGAAGTGTTCGGTTTTGGTGATAGTTTTGGTATTTTTAAAGTCAATCTCATGTCCTGTGGATTTGAGGTGTTGGACCAGGGAAGAGGTCGGTTCTTCCTTTTTGATTGAGTTCTTATGCTCTTCAATGCGTGCACCTATTCTTCTGTTAGTCTGCCCAATGTATGTGGTGGGGCAGGCAGTGCAAGGGATTTCGTATACTCCTTGATTTTCTAACTACCCCCTCTTCCGCACACCTTCCACTTTTGCACTTTTTCTTTTTTGAGGCATTTTTGTGCACCGTGGAAACGAATCCCGTGAAGCCGAAAGGAGCAGCCAGTCTTCAGGCCGATGTAGGCAGGCCTCCTTCTCCCAGCTCCCAAGGAAACAAGGCGCTCAGCAGCCTCTGCTCGCACCACCCGGCCTCCGCTCAGGCATCCGGCTGGGGCTGTCAGGAGTTGTTACTGCTGGTGTGGCTCCGTGCAGCTCCAGTCCCGCTTTGCCTCGGGAAGGGAAAGGCAAAATGGAAGAGCCGCGGCGGTGATTTGCAATGGCAGCAGCGGCTCCTGGTTTTGCCTTTCCCTTCCCGAAGGACTGGAGCCACGCGGAGCCGCGCCAGCGGTAACAACTCCTGACAGCCCCAGTCGGATACCTGAGCGGAGGCCGGGCGGTGCTAGCGGAGGCCGCTGAGCGCCTCGTTTCCTTGGGAGCTGGGAGAAGGAGGCCCGCCTACATCGGCCTGAAGGCTGGCTGCTCCTTTCGGCTTTACGGGATTCGTTTCCACGGTGCGCAAAAGTGCCTCGGCCACGGGCAGCCGCAGTGCTTCCCAATTACTATTTGCCGGCGTATAAAATGACCCAGCGTATAAGACGACCCCCCCACTTGGAGGCATGTTTTTCAGGGCAAAAAAGTCATCTTATACGCCGGCAAATACGGTATATGTATATGCATATGATGTGTATGTGTATGTGTATATTTCATAAACATTTTAAATACAGTGTGTGTGTGTGTGTGTGTGTGTGTGTGTGTGTGTATGGTCTGTGTTTATTGGTCTTGGAGTTTGCTGTGTTCTGCTTGATTGGTGTTTCTAATATCTTCTGTCTGTTTTGTGGCTCTTTTTGTGTCTTGATTGGCTGGCAACATTGTGTTCCTGTATTGGAGGCTTTTAGTGCAGCTTGGCTCCGAGTAAATGGATGGCTATCATTTGTTAGGAAGCTATGTTTCATCTGGGTGCCTGGTTGGGGTGTGTTTGAGCTGGAGGTATGGTGGGGGGAGATCTGTTTGTGCCCAGGTGTTTGCCTGGTTTGTGGTGTGGAGATTTTTTTGTTTGTGAGTTCAGGCTTCCAAATAATTGACAGTCTGGTGGAATCATCTCTTCTATTCATGCTTTCTGGTCTTTTTTCAATCTCTATGGCTTCTCTGATAATTCTGTGGCTGGGGTTTTCTATAGTGGCTAGGGTTTTGGTGCCATTGAAGTTGATGCTATGACCTGTGGCTTTCATGTGTTGGACTAGTGAGGAAGTGTGTTCCAGCTTTTTTACCGCATTTTTGTGTTCATCCAGGCGGGTGCTTATTCTTCTGTTGGTCTGTCCAATGTATGTGGCTGGGCATGATGCACATGGGACTTCATTTTTGCCTTGGTTTTCCAGGTCAATTTTATCTTTGGGGTTTCTTAGGATGGCTGCTATTTTTCTGTCTGTTTTGAAGGCAATCTTGATGTGATGCCTGTGTAGTATCTTACTGATTTTGTCTGTAGTACCTCTTATGTAGGGCAGGATAGCTGTTCCATAGGTCTGTTCATCTTCTAGGTCTCCATTATATCTCAGTGTGTTTTTGTGGATCAAGCCAGTGATTTTGCTTTTGTGGAAGCCATTAGCTGTCAGTACTTTAGTCAGGGTGCATAGTTCAGTCTTTATGTGTGTCTTGTCTGCCAGGCGTTTGGTTCTGGCAAATAGTGTTTTGGCCACGGAGTTTATCTGTGTTGGGTGGTGGTGGGATTGGGCGTTGAGGTCGAGGTTGGTGTGTGTTTTCTTCTGGTATATGGTGTGTCCTAGTGTGCCATCTGTTTTTTTGTAGATTAGTGCAAACTCCAAGACCAATAAACACAGACCAAGACTCCCAACCAATCAGGATTAAGAAAAAGCCATTCTGGTACAGCAGTAGGCTAGCCCCAAATTTAAAACTGAAACGGCTGTGAAAATCTGACCCACAGATGAACAGTATACAGAAGCCTGATGATGGCAGATGAGATTCTGCCGAAACGTTGCTACAACTTTAAAAGTACAACTACAATGACGTGGGAAAATACCTGAACAAAGCTGAATACCATACATACATACATACATACGTACACACACACACACACACACACACACACACACACACACACATATATATATATATATATATATATATATATATATATATATATATATATATATATATATATATGGCATTCAGCTTTGTTCAGGTATTTTCCCACGTCATTGTAGTTGTACTTTTAAAGTTGTAGCAACGTTTCGGCAGAATCTCATCTGCCATCATCAGGCTTCTGTATACTGTTCATATGTGGGTCAGATTTTCACAGCCGTTTCAGTTTTAAATTTGGCAAATTTTGTCTTTGGGGTTTCTGACGATGGCTGCCAGCCAATCAAGATACAAAAAGAGCTAAAAAAACAGACAGAAGATATTAGAAGCAGAACACAGCAAACTCCAAGACCAATAAACACAGACCAAGACTCCCAACCAATCAGGAGGAAGAAAAAACCATTCCGGCACAGCAATAGGCTGCCCCAAATTTAAATCTGAAACCACTGTAAAAGTCTGACTCACAGACGAACACTATACAGAAGCCTATATATATATATAGTTTTCGCAGGTACTTACATGTATGGTCTTATGTATGATCTTAATACATGTTATATATCTGTCTGTAATTTGAATTATAAAATCATTGCATTATAAAAATCAAACACTGCATTTATAAAATCACCGGGGCTTTTTAACGTTGGTTTTTTTGTTTTTTGTTTTAATATTCCCAAGCGATTCTTCCTCTCATTGGGAACAGGGGTAACGAGGGTTACCACACAACCCAACTCTTCGGGTTTTTCCGGAGACGCTTCGGGGCGGTCTGCCGAAGTGTGTGGGCGTCTGTCAATGCCTAGATGGGCGGGGCTAAAACCTATCTGGATTTGCTCCCCGGTTGAGGGCTTGGGCGGGCCAATCCCGAGAAGGCTGGGCCAGGCTCTTCCCCACGTGACCCAGTTCCAGCTGCTGCTCCCGTAACAGCCCCGCTGGCCGGAGGGGGGAGAACCAGCGAGCCAACGAACGTCAAAAGCTGCTCTGATAACTTTGTTTCTTCTGCCCGCCCACTTCACCTGCCTCGACTGGCTGGAGAAGGCTGGTGCGGAGGCTCCAAGCGACCCGTTAATGATCTTCTCGCCTCCCGATGGGGAACTGCATGAATTGAATCAAGGTGAGAGAGACCTTTTTTCCCCCTCCCCCTCCCTCTTCCCTTTTAATATTTTTTTTAAAAAATAATGCATTGCAATTAAAACCTAAGAAAGTTTCTAGTTCTGATTTGCAGAGAAGGAAGATTTCCGTTCAGCAATAAATAAATAAATAAATAAATATATATATTATAATGCATTGCAATTAAAAACGTAAAACATAAGAAAGTTTCTATTTCTGGCTTGCAGAGAATAAAGATTTCCATTCAGCAATAAAATAAAATAATTAAAAAAAAAAAATAGAATGCATTGCAATTAAAAAATGAGAAAGTTTCTATTTCTGGCTTGCAGGGAAGGAAGATTTCCATTCCTGCAGGACAGAGGGGAAATAAAGGTGTTTGAGGGGGAGAAGAGGATTTGGTTCATAAAAGGGTTCCCTTCCCTTCTTTCCCTTGTTTGTTCTAACTTTCCGGCGTCCCCCCCCCACACCCCCCTTTCCCTTTTGCAAATCCTGGGATCTCGGCTTTTCAAAGCGACGATCGAGTCTTGCAGGGGATTTGCACGCAGATCTCTCTCCTTCTCTCTCGCTTTCTCTCTCTCTCTTTCTTTCTCTCACTTTCTTTCTCCATTTCTCTGTCTCTTTTTCTCTCTTTCTCCCTCCCCCCCCTCTCCCTTTCTCTCTCTCTCTCTCTCTTTCTGTGTGGGCTAGATGGAGGGTTTGGGAGTCAGGGCAATGAACGAGTCTGTGTGTGTATGTGTGTGTGTATGTGCTTCTGGGTTTCTCATTGTTATGCATGCAAGGCGGGTGTGACGTGGGTTGGTGTTTGCTTGGCTGCATCCAGCTTGAATGGCAAGAGGAACGTGCCCGGGATTTGTTGACAAGATTTTATTCAAAATGTTTCTTCTTTCTTCACTTTCTTTTTTAAAATTGTTACTTTGATTGGTTTTTTTTTTTTTTTTAAGTCGCGTTTTCGGAGTTGCGAGTCATTCGCTCTCTCCCTGGGGACGCGATCCACCGTTTTGTTTTTGTTTTTTTTTGCATTCTTAGGGTGCACGCAACAATATGTGCTACAAATTCGATTTTTTTTTTTTTTTAAAAAAATGTCGATGGAGGAGATTCTCAGTCACCCAGGTCATGGTTGTCCCAAACGGTGCTTTTTCCCAAAATTAATTGGACTTTCTTGGGTCCCCCCTGCTCCCACTTTGAAGATGTTTCACTTCTCATCCAAGAAGCTTCTTCGGTTCATGCAACTTTTCATTTTTAAGAAGAAGCAAAAAACATCCACCTGCTTAAATTTTTTTAAATTTTTTTTTTAAAAAAGGAAGATCTTTTCTCTCTGGAAGAAATGGCTTCATGCCATAAGTCAGGGGTCTCCAACCTTGACAACTGTAAGCCTTGGGGGACTTCAACTCCCAGAACTGGGGAATTCTGGGAGTTGAAGTCTGCCAAGGCTTAAAGTTGCCAAGGTTGGAGACCCCTGCCATAAGTGGTTGCTGTTAGATTGGGATGTGGCAATAAGTTCCCCTTCTTGGTGTAATGGACGTGTAGGATTCACTGAGGAGTAAGCTGATGGGTGTTGTGTAAACATTCACCGTTGTGTAGCAAGGGTGCAAGCACTTCTTTCAATGCAAAATTGATGCCAGAGAAGATGTTAGGTTGAATTATATTTCTTACATTGCTTTGTTTATTGTGTATACACTCTGAAAAGGTAGAGCCCCTCTGCTGAATCAGGGTAGAGAGAGTGCAGAGAAAGAAGAAGGAAAAAACAGGACAGTATTTTCCAATGATGAAGCTGGAGATATTTCAAGTCTTCATTTCATGGGAGACCAACTCTGGAGGTTACATTCCCTAAAATGGGTGATAAAGGTTGTTCTGGTGCAGCCAAAAAACAAAAAGGATTCAAAGCACAAATAAAACATTAAAATACTTTAAATTGCACTGCAAGCGCTAGCAACAGTGATGTTATCGTTTCCCTCCTTCTTGTCAAATACAGTGGAACCTCGGGTGGCGGATGCTCCTGTTTGCAACCAAATCGAGCAGTGAACAAAAAATCCAACCAATTTTTAAATCGGGTCACGATTCAAAAATCGGGTGGTGAACAAAATTGGCATGGAAAGATTCCCTTTCCTTGCCTATTTCCCCTTTTATTTTTGAATGCTCGCATACTCAGTCGGTCATGCTTCCGGACACGACCAAATCTGGTCTTGACCAGAGTCCGGGAACGGATTATGGTCGCAACCCGAGGCTCCACTGTATCATAAATTATGTGGGGTTTCAAGGGCTCTGAGGATTGTTCCCAACCACGCTGTGTGCAGATTCTAAATTATGCAGTGCTGATACAGGTAGTCCTTGAGTTACAACAATTCGCTTAGTGACTGCTCAAAGTTAACGCTGAAAAAAATGGTAACTTATGACCACTTTTCACACTTATGACCATTGTGGCATCCCCATAGTCACGTGATTTACGTTTGGATGCTTGACAACTGACTCACATTTACAACGGTTGCAGTGTCCGGGTGTGTGTGTCATGTGAGTCCCTTTTGCAACCTTCTGACCAGCAAGATTAATGGGGAAGCCAGATTCACTTAACAATGGTGTTCTTTTAGAATGCAACAGAATCACAGAGGAGACCCTGGAGGTCTTCTAGTCCAACCCTGTGCTTAGGCAGGAAACCCTTTACCAGGGGTCTTCAAATGTGACAGCTTTAAGACTTGTGGACTTCAACTCCCAGAATTCCTCCTCCTCCAGTCATGTTAGCTCAGAAATTCTCGGAGTTGAAGTCCACAAGTCTTAAAGTTGCCAGGGTTGGAGACCCCTGCCCTATACCATTTCAGACAAATGGTTGTCCAATCTCTGCTTAGAAACTGCCAGTGTTGAAGCATTTATAACTTCTGGAGGCAAGTTGTTACTAACTGAATAACTGCACTAATTCATTTAACAAATGTGGCAAGAAAAGTCGCAAAATTGGAGGATGGGGGGAACCCACCTAATAAATTTCTCACTTAGCAACATAAATTTTGGGCTCAATTATGGTCGTACATTGAGGACGACTTGTACTGTAGAGCAATGTTTCTCAACTTTGACAACTTTAAGAAGTGTGGACAGGCAGCCATGCTGGCTGGGGAATTCTGGGAGTTAAAAGTCTATACATCTTACATATTGACAGGGCAGGGAAAGGTAGATTTTGACATATTTAGAGCATCCACTGAAAGTGAAATGGTGTGACTGTAATAGTATGGTTGCAGACGGTCTTGAAATGAATTTGAAAATACAGAAGTAAATAATTAAATAATGATTACATTAATGATGTGGTAAGAGAGAGGTAGGTCCATTGTGATGTTTGTTATCGCATTTATTGTTTAGAGCAAATTTTTGTCTGAGCACAAAGTACCTCTGGATAATCGTTACTGTGTGGAATTGAAGCATTGGAGGTCTCTTCTTCAGTAGTCTTGCACTCAGCTCTTCCCCTTGGTTCATATTTGTTACTGTGTTCCTTGGGATCTACACAGACAGTCCTTGACTTACAAAAGTTTACTTAGTGACTGTTCAAAGTTACAACGGCACCAAAAAAAGTGACTTATGACCGTTTTTCACACTTTGTAGCATCCTCGTGATCGTATGATCAAAATTCAGATGAATGGCAATGGATTCATACTTATGACCGTTGCTATGTCCCAAGATTATGTGATTCCCTTTTCAACCTTCTGACCAGAGGTGGTCTTCAGCCAGTTCTGACAGGTTCTGGAGAACCGGTAGCGGAAATTTTGAGTAGTTCAGAGATTTGGCAAATCCCACCTCTGACTGGCCCTGCCCCCATCTCTTCTCTGCCTCCTGAGTCCCAGCTGATTGGCTGGGTCTTCTTTTGTTTTCCTACACAGGAGAACGGAGCTGGAAAGTAGGTTAATGGGGCGGGGAGGGAATGGAGATTTTGCAGTAACCTTCCCCTACCACGCCCACCAAGACACATGCCAACCAAGCCATGCCCACAGAACCGGTAGCAAAAAAAAAATTGAATCCCACCACTGTTTCTGACAAGCAAAGTCAATGCAGGAAAGCCAGATTCAATTAACAACCAGGTTAACTAACTTTATCAACTGCGATGATTCATTTAACAGTGGTGGCAAGAAAGGTCGTAAAATGGGAAAACTCAGTGAGCAAAAATGTCTTGCTTAACCACAGAAACGTTTGGCCTCAACTGGGGTTGTATGTCGAAGACTATCTGTACTTAAAAGTTTTCTGCCAAAGTGCTTATGGAAAACCAAAACCAGAATTCTTAGCCATTTGATTAAAACCAACTGAAACCACCCAAAGGCTGTGCGAGTTTTCTGACTTGCTGAAATGGGGATTAATCAAGAGTTTTAGAAGGACTCAGAAAGCGGCACACCCCTTTGTGTATTTTGGCCGATCTTAATACAGATATCGTATAGCTATGGATTTTGCAACAGCTCTCTTCTGTCACTCTGTTGACTCCATAGAACCTAAGCTCACCCATTAATCACCAGGTCTGGTGCAAATATATTCAAGGACAATTTGGAGTGAGAAAGAGTGAGAAAGATTGAGAGTTCACAAAATAAGTCATATATGCAGCTGCACGGCTGTATTTGACATTCCTGGCTAAAGCTTTGAAAAACAATGCTTGTTTTGAAGAACAGCTCCTTCCCTCAGTGTCATTAAAAAAACATCATTCTAATCCATGCGGGGTACTTTGTCTTACTGTCATTTGCAAAGAGTAGAATATAAAAGAAAGTTTAAAAAAATGTGGATGAAGCATGCATTTTTTTTATCAGACAAAAGCATTGCTACCTTTCAATCATTAAAAAAAGGAAAAGCTAATAAAACCCACGGTTTTGGCACTAAGCAGAGCTAATTTTATCCATATATTTATTTTACAGAATTAAATGATCAACCTATAACTATTTAATAATTTCTACAGATGGAAATTTAAGCACCTACAATGAGCATTGTGCTGTCATATGAATTTCTATTGTCTCATTAGTTTTCTAACAATTGGCAGAACAACATCCGCATCCACATGAATTTTGCAGAACATAATTAACAAATGGGAAACAGCTTCGGTCAAAAGGGGAGACAGTACTGAATAGCACATGAAGGGCTGCATTGCATTTTGAACGCCACATCTAAATTAATTAGCTAAATTAAGGAGTTCATTTTGAAAAGACATATTGCTACTTCCCCCCCTCCATGTATGCTCTACAGGTACATCTCGACTTACAACCATTTGTTGAGTCACCTTTAGAAGTTACAACGGCACTAGTTACAGCAGCCCTATGATTGTATGAGCAAAATTCAAACATGTGGCAACTGACACATATTTAAGACAGTTGCAGTGTCCTGAGGTCTTGTGATCCCCTTTTGTGACCTTCTGACAAGCAAAGTCAGTAGGGAAGCCAGATTTCACTTAACAACTGTGGCAAGAAAGGTTGTAAAAATGGGAGAAAACATACTTAGCAATTGTCTCGCTTAGCAACAGGCATTTTGGGCTCAATTGACTGTATGTTGAGGACTAATCCTATATAGAAATGTGACCTAGAGCAGGGGTCCCCAACCTTGGCAACTTGGCATAAGCGCACAATTGTACCTACTGTCTCTCTCCTATTGTCCCCAATTATTAGTTCCTATTTCTTGTATTTTAACTTATGTTTAGTGTTGTTTCTGTTATATTGTAAGCTTTTGACAAATACATAAATAAAAATAAATGAATAAACTTTAAGCCTGGAGGACTTCAACTCCCAGAAATCTGGGAGTTGAAGTCTGCCAGGCTTAAAGTTGCCAAGGTTGGAGACCCCTGACCTAGAGTTTCTGAACTAAACTTCCATCAATATATATAAATATTCCAGTGGGGCATTCTTTATTCCATGTCTGTTGTTGAATGTCTGATTTCCTGCACTCTTTAACAATTGTTTTATAAATAGCTATTTAAATGCTAAGTATTTTGTTAACAACATGTAACAGCCTCTAAGGATCGGATGGCTCTTACCTAGGTCTCAAGTGCCCTGGATGGAATATGTACCTGCAGGAACAGTGGGCGAGACTTTTGCCAACCCAGAGGTTTCCCAGAGAGAGGCCCAGATTAAGAGACTGCACGGGCCTGGAGTGGGTGGAGCACCGGGGAAGAGATTCAGGGTAGGCACGCTCTACAACAGGACAGCTGGATCATGACGTATTGTGAAGCTTTTTTTTTTTGCCTTTGCAGAGCTGGGTTGGGCGTGGCCTTCATGGTCCGGATACGGCCTGCGGGCTACCAGTTTGACAGGCCTGCTTTAGAATCTCTTAGGACTTAGTATCTATTAAGTAGGCTGGAAAGTTTAATAGCTTTAGTTTGGCAAGATTCCATCCATTAGTTATAAGTAAATACAGAGAGTCCTTGACTTAACAATGGTTCATTTAATGATGGTTCAAAGTTACAATGCCACTGAAAAAAGTGACTTATGGCCGTTTTTCACAGTTATGACCAGGGGTGAGATTCAGCCAGTTCGGGCTGGTTTGGGAGAACCAGATGTTAAATTTACATCTGGTTTGCTGAACTGGTAGTTGTACTGACCGACAGTCCCTCCCCTCCCAGGAGTCTCCATGCGGTCCGTTTGGGATGCAGGTAAGTGCAGGTTTTGCGTGGAGGCTCTGGGAGAGTGAAAAACGGCCCTCCCGGAAGTTCTGGAAGTCTAGAAACGGGCCTGTTTCCGGCTTCCGAAGGGCCTACGAAGCCCAGGGGAGGCCGTTTTTGCCCTCCCAGAGGCCCAAGAGAAGCCTCCAGACTCTGGAGAAGATGGAAAACGGCCACTCCCAGAAGTTCCATGCCCACCATGGCCACTCAGCAGAGAACCGGTTGTTGGGATTTGTTGTTGGTTATGGCCTTTGCAGCATCCTCATGATTATGTGACCCAAGTCCAGATGCTTGGCAATGGGTTCATACTTAAGACTGTTGCTGTGTCCCAATGTCACCTTTTGCGACCATCTGACAAGAAAAGTCAACGGGGAAGCCAGATTCACTTAACAACCGGTTTACTAACTAATCAACCACAGCGATTCACTTAACAATGGTGGCAAGAAAAGTCACAAAATGGGGCAAAACTCACTTAATGTCTCACTTAACAACAAAAATTTGGGGCTCAGTTGTAGTCTCAAGTCGAGGACTACCTGTAAAGGCTTGAACTCAGTTGGATCTTGCATTTTAAGTGAAGATACTAACCACTCGAATGGTGCTTTGATATCTTGAACTAATGGGGGTTTATTTGAAAAGAACTTCCCTTTTCTGCAGAATTAGATCAGTAGTTACTGCGACATGATGGATGTTAGGGTGCAATTCCATTGCCTAAGTGATATCACTGTTTTAGAAGCTGCCTGTCAGTAAGCTTCTGGCATAAGGCTAGATTACCTGGTGGTTGCTAGTCTCTCTTAGTTTATCTCACAAGATATGGCATAATGGCAGAGTTCTGACCAGTTCTGGAGAACCCATAGCGGAAATTTTGAGTAATTCGGAGAACTGGCAAATACCAGCTCTGACTGGCCCTGCCCCCATATATTCTCTGCTTCTCATTGAGTCCCAGCTGATCAGCTGGGTCTTCTTTTGTTGCCCTGCACAGAATAGAATAAGAATAAGAATACTTTATTGGCCAAGTGTGATTAGACACACAAGGAATTTGTCGGTGTAAAATACTCTCAGTATACATAAAGGAAAAGGTACATTCGTCAAGAGTCAAGAATCATAAGGGACTTAATGATAGTCATAGGGTACAATAAGCAATCAAATTATACTAGGAAACAGTCTGTATAAATCGTAAGGATACAAGCGACAAAGTTGCAGGCACACAGTCACAAGTGGGAGGGGATGGGTGATAAGGAGTGATGGGAAGATTAATCGTAATAGTAGTGCAGATTTTGTAAATAGTTGGACAGTGTTGAGGGAATTATTTGTTTGGCAGAGTGATGGCTTTCGGGGGAAAAACTGTCCTTGTGTCTAGTTGTTCTGGTGTGCAGTGCTCTATAGCATCATTTTGAGGGAAGGAGTTGAAACAGTTTATGTCCGGGATGTGAGGGGTCTGTAAATATTTTCAGAGCCCTCTTTTTGACATGTGCAGGAGAATAGAGCTGGAAATCAGGTTAGTGGGATGGGGAGGGAATGGAGATTTTGCAATATCCTTCCCCTGCCATGCCCACCAAGCCACGCCCACAGAATCGGTAGTAAAAAAATTTGAATCCCACCACTGCATAATGGGCATGCTTCAAGTCCCTTCCATGAATTCATTAGTGGGGGCCCAGGATACAACTTCCCTGGTGTAGCCCCTGCCCTATGGAACAATATTCCCCTGAGATTTGGAGAGTCCTGAATCCTTTTGTTCTTCTGCAGGGCTCCAAAGACTTGGTTCTTCCTCAAGTTCTGAGCCAAACAATGGAATGAGCATGTGCAGAGGGTAAAACTCTTGAATGAGTTATGTCCCGATAGCTTTATTCCCTTCTCTTATTGTTATTTATATTATTTCATTAGCCTGTAGTTTTCGTAGTCTGAAAATCCTCATTTATGTTATCCTGTGTTTAATGTTACCTGAAATTGTAAGCTGCTCCAAATCACTCTTGGGCAGCTGTCTAAATTCAGTACATTAATTAATGATAACTACAGATCTAAAGATTGTGAAATAGAGAAAAGCATTAAAAATAGTGTCTGCATTTAATGAATACATTGGAAGTAAAGAGGATAGTTATTACAGTAATTATGTATTCAGCTCATCTGAATTAATAAAGATGAGCAACCTTTGGATTATTTATATATCCTACCCTGGCATCATTACTCAAAATGTTTAACCCAAAATATAAATTCCCAAAATAAACTGACATGAAGATTTTTTTTTCCCCCTGGCCACATTGGATTTTTTTTGAGTAACCAATCTGAAGACGTCACATAAAAAAAATGAATGGTACTAGGATAAAATAAATGGATGGAGAAAAGCCAGAACAATATTTAATATAACAATGCATGTACATGAATTTTTTTAATAAAGTTTATGTAAATATTGATTGTGCACGATTGTTATAGTTTTTCTTGATTATAATTAGAGTTGATTTAGAACTTTTGAGAGTCCATCTCAACTGACAGGTCTCCAAAATAGTGGGCTTAGTGAAATTGCATGCTTTCAGCGTAGCCCACCTTAAAATCGCCAGCCTTGTGGCTTCTGTTCAGAATTTGCTTTAGGCTTCATTTCAAGTGAAAACTGCCTAAGTTGAAATGTTTTCCTTTTAAACACAACCGGTGAGAAGAAAAACATGGAATAGGATTTTTCATGGACCCTTATGGTTGGAGAAACACTCCTACAGTCACATTTTCCCAGGTTTTGTTTTTCCTGCTTTTCTTGTTCCGAATACTGGAACTACACAGACTCCCGTCACATCATACCAATTGTGCTGGGTGTGATTTGACACAGCACAAATTTCTGAGCCTGACAGCCTGCAAGTGATTTGGTAAAACCATCCATTGCTAATCGGTACATGTTAGCATCCTGTTAAACCTCGCTGATTTGCAGCCCACAAGAGATAATAAGAACAGAGATAACTGGTTGGCAGCCTTACCCAGACAGAAAGTGAAATCTTGCACACCTCTGTGGTTAAAGGAACATTGCTCCATATCCAAGATAACTTCATTATTTCTTAATTTAAAAAAAGGGCTGCATATATTATGCATTGCCTTTTTTTCTAGAAAAGCAGCATTGAGTACATTCAAGTGGACGCTAACCATTTTTGAATTCACAGTTTGTGTTTTTCTAGTTTTTGGAAAACTGATTTTTTTTTTAAAAAAAAATCAGCCTGGTCTACAAGCTCCACTGTCTGTTACTACCTTAAAAGTTATTGAAACAAATGTTTGCTCAATTAGGAAATCCTCTTCTCCAGCCAATATTCTTACTTTAGCCTCCACTGGCTAGCTAGAATATACGGGCCAGCTCTGATACTCCATAAAATGCAAGATCCTACTTCTTCCTGGCTACATTAGGCTTTTCATTAAATTTGCTCTCATTTTTCCTACTTTTTACATGATTTTTGAAAAGAAGGGAGAAAGGAAGAGAAGAGAGGAAAAGGAGGAGGGAGGGAAGGAAGGAAAGAAGGAGCTTAAAGGGTTTTTTCAGGGATTTAACTATTGTATATCTACTTTGTAAGTATTTTGAGCAATTGTAGACTTGAAGGCCACTGGGGAAAATAATGCTGGGTTTCAGAAAACCACTTGAAAAAGAACTACCTTCCTATGCTGTGCTGTGGAAGGAGCCTCTGGCATTTTGGCATTCTTAAAATGCTGAAGATGACTGTGAGATAATAAATGACAAGCAAACTGGAAGATGAGGGGGGGGGAGCTAATTTGTGCTGCTGGGAAAGGAACAACATGTCTGGAGTTCCCGCTGTTTGTTTTGCTAATATTTACTTGAATTCTTCCTCTGTGTTCCTTTTTTTTTTTCTGATATTTTTAATCAACCTGTAAATAGATCGGCATTTATAGCTTAAATTGGCATTTACCAGAAAGGAAGACAGTTCTGAATTTAAGCCAGTCCTCTCCCCCTATATTTATGAATTGATGATGTGTTATCAAGTTTGATGTTGACTCAGATCTTCTACTGATTCATGACCACTGTAACTTAATCCGTTGTGGTCATAAGTCAAGGATTACCTGTATCTGGATTTATTTATTTTTCTATAATCCATGTATTTATTTTCTGGTCTGTCCACAGTGTTCTATGTCCAGTTTTACCCATGTGTATGTATATGTATGTGTGTAGAATACTAGAATAGTATAGAGTTGGAAGGGACCTTGGAGGTCTTCTAGTCCAGCCCCCTGCTTAAGCAGGAGAGCCTATATACCATCTCAGACAAGTGATTATCCAGTCTCTTCTTAAAAACCACCAGTGACGGAGCAACCAAGATTTCTGGAGGCAAGCTGTTCCGTTGGTTAATTGTCTTCACAGTCAGGAAATTTCTTCTTAATTCTAGGCTGCTTCTCTCCTTGATTAGTTTCCATCCATTATTTATTGTCCTTTGGAGAATAATTTGACCTCCTCTTCTTTGTGGTAGCTCCTCAAATACCAGAATACTGCTATCATGTCTCCCCTAATTCTTCTTTTCTTTAGACTAGCCAGGCCCAAAACCCGCAGCCATCCTTCATAAGGTTTAGTCTCCAGGCCTTTGATCATCTTAGTTGCTCTTCTCTGAACTTTTTCCAAAGTCTCAGCTTCTTTTTTGTAGTATGGTGACCAAAACTGGTTGCAGTATTCCAGGTGTGGTCATACTAGAGTTTTATACCTTATGCAATGTCCATCTTTCACAGCTTAGATTTACGCATTGCACAGATACAAACACACCATACAAATATTAACAACTGTTAGAATTTCCAACTGGGAGCAGTCATGCCAATAAATATGTGCATGTGTTACATTTTTTGTCGTACCTATCAATGCCAAGGGTGGGCTACTGGGGGCTTGCAGGAGTTTGGGAGATTCTCTAGCTAAGATTCTGCACAGAACCCCCAAATCTCACTCCTGGCTGGCCCCGCCCCTCCCAGGAGTCCCCATGTGGCCCGTTTTGGATGCAGGTAAGTGCAGGTTGCCCCTGGAGGTTTGAGGAGGGTGAAAAATGGGCCTCCTGGAAGTTCAGGAAGGCTGCTGTCCCCCTCCCAGAGGCTCAAAAAAAGCCTCTGGAGTCCGGGGAGGGCAAAGCCACCCCCCATGCTATGGTGCAGGAGGCTGGCGAGCCCACGCCTACCATGTCCATGCCCACCCAGCAACCGGGCAGAAATTGCTAAATTGCTAAATTTTGCTAAAATTGCTAAAATTTTGAGGTCCACCTTTGATCAACACACATCTGTATATTTGTTTGCCACAAACCACAGTCCCCCCAAAGGTAAGTCTATTATATTTGGGCTGCAAACATTCGTATCTAAATTGCATTCTCCGCAATTTGGATGGCCACAGGTATGAGAATATAACCCCGGAATATCCAAGAGAACAATTCTTATTTTCATTTAAGAACAACATAACCTTACTAGCACGCACACATCTGGGTTGCAAAAATCCTAATATCGTTATATAATGATAAGGGGTTTTCAGGATCTTTCCGTTATTATTTAGTGATAGTGCAGAGTTCTACAACAAACAAGGACTTACATTGCACATTATGCCTACCTGCACACTTGCTTACATTATATATTACCCATACGTGTACAGGTATTTAATGGTACATAAAATGAAACAAATAAATCATCATTTCACACATTAACTGTTTTCTCCCTCATGGAAGTGTACATTCTTATTCACACTGACAAGTACAACTTGCATAAATTCTCTTCTTCACTTCCAACAAAAAGGGCAAAATGGACATATGGAAAGCAAAAAGGAGAAGTAACAGAACCAGGAAAAGTTCTTACAGTTAAAACACGTTGCATAAGCCAGTTTCTTCAACTACAGTTCAAAGCCAAAAGTAATCTGCAAAGTCAGCCAGGATTTTCAGCAAGTTGTTCCCTATTTTTATATTTCTAGAGACCCCTCCCTGCAGGTATTTATTTGGAAGAAAACATGTTTTTTTTTGGAGTAAGTATTGGTCCAAATGAGCTTTATTATCCATAGGGAGTTGAGGGTTTGTTTTACACTACGTAGGAGTATTAAGCTATTTGATCTAAACCAGGGGTGTCCAACCTTGGCGACTTTAAGACTTGTAGACTTCAACTCCCAGAATTCCTCAGCCAGGTTTGCTGGCTGAGGAATTCTGGGAGTTGAAGTCCACAAGTCTTAAAGTTGCTAAGGTTGGACACCCCTGATCTAAACTAAATTTCATTGTCATTGTAAAGGACACAGCTTTTAGATTATTAAATGCCTCCTTGAAGCTTTCCTCAAAAATATTGTATAAAATATGAAAAGGAAATAATGAGAGGGAGAGGGAGGGAAGGTGTGAGAGAGAGAGAGAGAGAGACATAGTAATTTAAAAGCAGTATATAAATAGGCTGATCTTCTTCAGAAAAACACATCATCAGTTGAACACTGATATTTATTTCTTCTTTCCAAGATGATCTGATTTGCACAGTATTCTCGAGATGACTTCCACAAACACAAGCAACAAAAATAGGTAAGATTTTCAATTTAAGACTACTTGCTTCTTCCTTCTTTCTCCCCATGTGTTTTTAAACTTTCTCATTTTAAACCATACTCATTCTTGTGCCACTTTTGGATACCGTCTTTTTCTGAAGAAAAAAAAAAGGAAGAACAAAACATTACAAGTTGATGTTAACATGGGAACTTGGAATTCTTTACAGTTTGGTGGCGAATTGTCAGAGGAAATTGATAGTAACTTCTTGAAGATCTGTGTATGTTTGCGTGCCTGCTTTCTTCCTGTCGCTGTTGGAGACAGCTCGTTGATCTTATGAAGATTTATGATTTGCTGGATACCCTTGAAGCAAACTTGATGTTATTGTTGTAAGCTGGGTGGGTTTGAGATTACTGTACAACTTTTAGAATTCATTGAATTGAATAGTTTATTTGGCCAACTGTGATTAGACACACAAGGAATTTTTCTCAGTTGCAGAAGCTCTCATTGTACATGCAAAGCAACAGAATAATGATGATTATAATGATAATACCAATAAGAGAGGGGCATAAAGATAGCAATAGCACTTAAGACTTATATACTGCTTTACAGTGCTTTGCAGCCCTTTCTAAGCGGTTTACAGAGTCAGCCTCTTGCCCCCAACAATCTGGGTCCTCATTTTACCCACCTCAGAAGGATGGAAGGCTGAGTCAATCTTGAGCCTGGTGGGATTTGAACTGCCAAATTGCAGGCAGCCAGCAGGCAGCAGAAGTAGCCTGCAGTACTGCACCCTAACCACTGCGCCACCATCAAACGAGAAAGATAAATAACATTACAGCCGTACTACATGGGTAAATACACATAGACATTAGACAGTAAGAATCAAGTGTTCGGCAGAGTGATGGCATTAGGGATAAAATTGTCCCTGTGTCTGGATGTTTTGGCATGCAGTGCCCTATAGGACTATCCTGTGGGGAGGAGTTGAAATAGTTTTTGTCCCAGATGTGAGGGGTCTGCAGATATTTTTTCAGCTATCTCAAATGGCTTCTTGGTGTAGTCATACAAGACTGCATGGTACCTTTCATTAAGACCCATTAGATTAGTGAGAGTGTATATAACGCAAAAATTTCATGAGATGTGACAGGTGTTTTCAAGTCTTGCCTTGTGTTTGGCTGGCTAGGTAAAAGCAAAACCCTTGGTAAAGTGGTCCCTAAGCCTAACACCAAATGTATTACTTCTAATTAAATCAGACTAAAAAGACACCTGGAAGTGGAACTCAGCTTTGAGTAGTTTCAAGATACGTCAATGCAGTCTTCTTAGCAGCAGTATAGCAGTTGTTGCTATCTTCCAGATTTTTTTTTTTTTAACTTTCTAGATGGCTGACCCTGCTTAGCCTTCTAGATCCACCATGTTAGTTCATTTAAATAACAGCATTGATGAAATTCAGGACATGGGATTCCATACCGTACAAGGCATATCCGAAAAGAGGAGAAGGTCAAAAAAACATGAGACAGACCCAGAAGAAGAAGGAGAAACAGACTACAACAATATAATTAACAATGGTTGAGGTTGCCAGAAGAGGAAGAGCAAGGAGGAGGAGGAGTTCCGATTCAATAGATTGCAAGAAATATGTATCTTACCAGATGTTGTTAATTACAATTCTGAGCAGTTGAGAGCTAGTATGGCCAAGGATATGGGATGTTCAGAGTTGAACCTAACAGTGGACTTTCTTTTTTTTTCATTTGAAGACCTTTTGCTTCTCATCCAAGAAGCTCCTTCAACTCTGACAGGGCAGTGGGGAATGGAAGGATTTATATTCCTTTCAGACAGCTGGTCATTTACCTCCTTTTAGAAGATTGTTGAAGCACTTGGAGGTTTATCTGTATCTTCAGGGTCACCTGAGTAGTTAGTGCTCCTGTTTCCTGTAGAAGCTTCTTGGAGGAGAAGTGAAATGTCTTCAAAAGAAAAAAACAGGAAAATCCAGTTGCCTCCTGAAATAGCACCTTTGGGACAACCATGACCTGGATGACTAAGAACCTCTACAGGCATTCAGAATTGAAGTTCAGGGGGGGAAAAAAAACCCAATTCCATATTTAAGCTAATAAAGTACCCTGATTTATTGCTACCCACATTTTGTTGACTTTGACTTGGTAGAAGCTAAAGCAAGACTCTGATACTGTTTGGTTGAGAACTTGAGAGACTACCAGAAAGGGTCAGATTATGGACTACATTGGTCTAGTCTACAACCAGACATGAGCAGTGGGATTGCAGCTCAATATTGTCAAAGGGAACAACACAAATGCATACTGTATATGCAATCACTGGAAGGCGTCTTGACTTTTTATTCAATCGGCGGCTATTTTCAAAGAGATGAGCTAACAGGTAATTATTCCCATCTTGGATTTTTTTTTTTTAAAGAACGTATGAGTAGATGTGGGGTTGACTTCACTGTTTTGAAAGAACTTTATTACTTCCTGTATATCAGTTGCCCAATCTCAGTGACTTCAACTCAACGGAGTTCCCCAACCAGCTTTGCTGGGTAGGAGGGATGGAGGAGGGATTCAGGGCTGGGGAATTCCAGGAGTCAACATCCTCTTGAACTCGCTGAGAAAGAGAAATATGCTGGGGGTTTGCACAATTTTGAATTGATTGATAATTATTTTATGCTCGTTAAAAATTGAACCCTGCCTTTTGACTAAAAAGGTGCTTGAGGGGGCTAATTTGGGCTGTGCAACCTTAATGGTCCTAAATCATAAGAGTACATATTCAAATTTTAAAACTTTAATACATAAAAAGCCATATTCTCTGGAGTACACTTCTGCCTGGACATGCATCTTTCTTAACCTGCATCTGATATCACACGAAGACAAATCTGACAGTTAACAGGGAATCTGAAGAACAAATTGCTTTCTGCCTGTGGATTCTTGTATGGATTCAACTGGCATATAAATCAAGTTATTTTAACACTGTTTGAAGCTTTCTCTCTCACTGTCAGGAACACATAAGCTTCTGCATATGTTACATTCGGTTGCTTGCAAAAGGAGATGCTGCTTGTAGAACAAGGAAAATGAAACTATTAAGCTTTCCAGAATGATGGTAGCACAGTGTTGAAGTGCCATAGATCAAGAAGACGCTATTTCTACAGCAGTGGAGATGAGGAAGAGCAGTTTACAAAAATGTTGAGATTCCTGCTTGTAGCCTCTTGCTGAAATTTTGTGTTCAGCCACTCTGGCACACTAAACACCCTGCTCCTAACTGCCTATCACAGCTACCTCTGCATACACATTGGCCTTTTTTGAAGCAATTCGTTTGGAAATATGACTAAAAGACAGAAAGTACAGGGTGGCTCAGTGCCTAAGAGCTTGTCAATCAGAAAGGTCGGCAGTTTGGTGGTTCGAATCCCTAGCCCCATGCAACAGAGTGAGCTCCCGATACTTGTCCCAGCTTCTGCCAACCTAGCAGTTCGAAAGCACATAAAAATGCAAGAAGAAAAATAGAGTCCACTTTGTTGGGAAGGTAACAGCGTTCTGTGTGCCTTTGGTGTTTACTCATGCCGGCCACATGACCATGGAGACATCTTCGGACAGCGCTGGCTCTTTAGTTTTGAAATGGAGATGAGCACAACCCCCTAGCATTGGGAACGAATAGCACGTATGTGCAAGGGGAACCTTTAACTTTACAGGTAGCTCTCCACATACAATCATTTGTTTAGTGGCAGTTCAAAGTTAGAACAGCACTAAAAAAAGTGACATCGTTTTTCACACTTATGACTGTTGCAGCATCCCCATTGTCATGTGATCAGAATTGGCAACTGGTATGTATTTATGACGGTTCATGTCCCAGGTTCATGTGAACCTTTTGCAATCACCTTGACAAGCAAAATCATTGGGGAAGCCAGAATCTCTTAACAACTTGTTACTAACCACTAACAACTGCAGTGATTAACTTAACAAGTCTGGTATGAAAGGTTGTAAAATGAGACCAAACTCACGTAACAACTTGTCTTACTTAGCAACAAAAATGTTGGGCTCAATTGTGATCATAAGTCAATTTCTGTACATAATTATGGCACTCATTAGTGCCATAAAAACTGTGTCCAGGGAAGAGACCTTGGGTCTCGTGGAGTAAATGTAACCAAGAGTCCTAGAACATTTACACACTTCTTGTCATGTAAACATTGGGAGAAATAGAATGTGATTCTCAAAAATCGATGTGGTATAAAGATGCTGCAAGACTTCTGGATGTCAGAAAGATTTGAAATAGTTGTACTAAAATGTAGAACAGATAGGATAAAGGACAGATTAGCTTTAGGCTTTGGATTACATCATATAGAACAGGGGTGTCAAACTCTCAGCCCGTGAGCCGGATGCATCATGTGCTGCCCCTGCTCAGTTTAGCGAAGTGGGGGAAAAAAATCCCAATATGTCATGTGATGCTGCCATGACAACATGAGTTTGAAACCTCTAATATAGAATATAAGCCATGGTGGCTCAGTGGTTAGAGTGCAGTTCTGCAGGCTACTTCTGCTGCCTGCCGGCTGCCTGCAATTTGACAGTTCAAATTTCACCAGGCTTAAGGTTGACTCAGCCTTCCATCCTTCTGAGGTGGGTAAAATGAGGACCCAGATTGTTGGGGGCAAGAGGCTGACTCTGTAAAAACACTGTGGAGTAGAATATAAGTTTAAGTGCTATTGCTATATTTTAGACTAGTTTTTTTTTTTTTTTATAAATTGGATGATATCCTGCCTTTAAGCACCACACATTTTAGAAAGGTATTCAGTATTCGGTATTCATCACAACTCCCAGCGGATGGTATGATAGTGATTGATCTCAAAGTGATCTTATGGCTGACTTTGGACAAAGTGTACACTGTAATATTTATGGATGACAAATAGCATAATCTTTTATCAGTGAAGCTGTCCATTTACAGGGTTCACAATGGTAGCAAATTTTCAAAGGATTCTACAAGTGATGGATGAAAGTGTATAGGATAACTCTTGACTCCTGAATACAAAAGAATACCCATGTTCTAACATGCACTGTACTTTTCCTCTAAAAAATGTATGTGCTGTTTCTGAAGCTATGAATTTTAGCCGAGGAACTGGATTATTTCAGGATGTTGCTGGGTGGGGAGCCCTTCCTCAAGAGGAGTCCATTTATTTGCAAAATAAAATGAAAGGGCCCTTGTTTGAGTGTTTAAAGTACTTGGATTCACAATAGGCAGCTGACTCTTTCACCTTCCACTGTAGAGAAACTTATTTGGGATGCAAATGGTGGTTAAGATTATCCTCTGAATTAATGAATCTTTATTTGTCTTGGCTGAAGTTTGCCTCAGTATTTTATTAGACGCTTGTCCAATTTGTGTGTGTGCGCGCTTCTGTCTGTCTTAAGGCTGTGAATTGCAAAGGCCTTCCAAAGAACTGCTATTATTAATAGGGTTTCTGGTTTAGGTTGATGGGAAGAGTAACCAAAAGCAGTGCCCTGTGTTCAGAATAAATAACAGAATAACACAGTTGGAAGGGATCTTGGAGGTCTTCTAGTCCAACCCCTTGCTCAAGCAGAAGACCCTGCCTATACCATTTCTGGCAAGCGGCTGTCCACCAAGTCTCTTCTTAAAGTTATGGAGCAGCCACAACTTCTGAATGCAAGTGGTTCCACTGGTTAATTGTCCTCACTGTTAGGACATTTCTCCTTCGTTCTAAATTGCTTCTCTCCTTGATTAGTTTCCATCCATTGTTTCTAGTCTTGTCGTCTGCTGCTTTGGAAACTAGGTTGACCCCCTCCTCTTTGTGGCAGCCCCTCAAATATTAGAACACTGCTGTCATTCCCCCTGGTCTTTCTTTTCATTAAACTAGACATACCCAATTCCTGAAATCGTTCTTCATATGCTTTAGCTTTCACTCCCCTAATCATTATTGTTGCCCTTTTCTGCACTCTTTCTAGAGTCGCAACATCTTTATAAGGCTTTATAAGTGGTACTAATAACGTTCAAATTTGTCTGTGTGTCAGTGGTGGGGTTCAATTTTTTTTACTACCGGTTCTGTGGGCATGACTTGGTGGGCGGGGCAGGGGAAGGATAGTGTAAAATCTCCATTCCCATGCCACTCCTGGGGGAAGGTTACTGCAAAATCTCCATTTCCTCTCCACCCCACTAACCTGCTTTCCAGCTCCATTCTCCTGTGAAGGGGAAACAAAGAAGACCCAGCCAATCAGCTGGGACTCAATGGGAGGCAGAGAATAGATGGGGCCAGGCAGAGGTGGCATTTGCCAGTTCTCTGAACTACTCAAAATTTCCATATCGGTTCTCCAGAAATGGTCAGAATCTGCTGAATACCATCTCTGGGGTGTGTGTGTGTGTGTGTGTGTGTGTGTGTACTGCTTCTGATGCGGAAATAGCTCTGCTTTTATATTTTGCCCTGCCCATTTGAGTCTTTCGGAAGTTTGGAGTTTTTAAAGTGCACCGGAACTCCTTTCATTTCTTCTTCCTTTTTCTTGAGCTTTAAATGGGCATGTGTGTGAGAGAAAGACGGAGAGGCTTACTTAGCTTTTATCTTTGTTTTGCACTGTTTACTCTTGCTGGCTTTTGATTATCTGCTTGTCCTTGTGTTACTTGCTCTCCTAACCTGACAGCTCCTTTTTTCCAGATAAAAACAAACATGCCGTTAAGCACAACGCCACCTTGAAGGCTTCATTTGATCTTTGCTGTATGTATGTACATGCAATTTGAGGTTTTCCCCATTAGGATTGTTCTGAAATCTAAAACATTTGTGCAACAGGCAGTTTGGCCTGTCTTTTTCATGCTAAGTGTTTCTTCTGCATCCTATGTTTTGGATTCTGCAGAATCAATATTAGAAATTTACCTCAGTGGAAAAACAAACAAAAAAAATTCCTGTTTGAAATAAATCCTTGTTCGAAAAATAACTGAGAACCAAAACTAGATAAAATCTAAAAATCCTTCAATTTCCAACACAAAACCTGTCTTTAAAAAACAGCTTTTACTTCCAGAAGTGGATATAGGAATCTATATAGCTTTTGCAGAACTAAGTCTGTTTTTTAATGTTTTTATTTTAAAAAGTCTTAAAACTTGCTTAGAATTTTTAGTGCATTGAAACAATGGTCTGAGCTGTAATATAAGCAAGAGGATGTATTATATAAAAACCCCTGTCCATATTATACAAATAATATATGCTCTACTTTGAACAATATATTTCTTCAATACAGAAGTGAACGATTTAACAAAGAGAAATGTATAAATTGAAAAAACTACGTCTCTTTTTAATAAGTTTAAATTTCATTATTAGCGTTATAAATCATACATAAATACATTGTATTATTTTGATGCAATAGTATTTTAGCCGTTTTTAAGAGATTGCATAGGATAAAATAAGGAATTGTATTGGTTTGTCTTTTCTCTAATATTCTCAAAATAACACATAATATTCTCCTTTTTTAGTCTCAACAATCCTGGGAAACAGGATTGGATGAAATAAAGGGATTAGTTCCAGGTTTTCTGAAAACTTCATAACTAAGCAGGGAATTAAAACAATTGTGCATGCAATCAAGCTTAAAGAGATTTAGTTGAACATATTCAAGTAGTCAGTCTGTTAATTTTAAATGTAGATATTTTTATGTCAACCACACACTTTTTTATAAGACAGTACATGTAACAATTTCAGTGAGAATAATTTAAAAGTGTGAGAGGAGTAGCATATCCGCTAAATGCAGGTATTCTTCTGTTTATAACTATTCATTAATGGCCATTCAAAGCTACACCACTGTTACAAAGACCATTTTTCACATTTACAACCGTTGCAGAATTCCCATGGTCATGTGATGAAAATTCAGACACTTGGCAACTGGTGTGTATATTTATGACGGCTGCAGTGTCCCGGGGTCGCATGATCCCCTTTTGCGACCTTCTGACCAGCAATCTCAATGGGGAAGCCAGATTCACTTATCAATGGTACAATCAGTTAAGGGATTTGTGTTTGTGCCAGAATAAGAGAGTTGGAAGGGAGCTTGGAGGTCATCTAATCCAACCCCCTGCTGAGGCAGGAAATCCTATACCATTTCTGTAAAAATGGTTGTCTTATCTCTTCATAAAAACTTCCAGTGTTTGGAGAATTCACAACTTCTGGAGACAAGTTGTCCCACTGATTAATTGTTCTCACTGTCTGGAAATTTCTCCTTAGTTCTAAGTTGCTTCTCTCCTTGATTAGTTTTCATCCATCGCTTCTTGTCCAGTGGTGGGATTTAATTTTTTTAAACTTCCGGTTGTGTGGGCGTGGCTTGGTGGGCATGGCAGGGGAAGGATACTGTAAAATCTCCAGTCAGAGGTGGGATTTGCCGGTTCCCTGAACTACTCAAAATTTCTGCTACTGGTTCTCCAGAACTGATCAGAACCTGCTGAATACCACTTCTGTTCTTGTCCTGCCCTCAGGTGCTTTGGAGAATAGATTGACTCTCTCTTCTTTGTGGCAACCCATTAGATATTGGAAGACTGCTATGATGTCACCCCCAGTTCTCCTTTTCATTAAACTAGACATACTCAGTGCCTGCAACTTTCCTTCCTATATTTTATCCTCCAGTCCCCTCATCATCTTGCTCTTCTCTTCTCTATAGTCTCTCTTTCTTTATATGGTGGCAACCAAAATGGGCTATTATTCCAACTGTGGCTTTACCAAGACATCATAAAGTGGTATCAACACTTCATGTGATCATGATTCTATCCCTCTGTTAATGCAACTTTAGGATTGCATTGGCTTTTTTTTTTTTTTGGCTGCTGCTGCCACCACACATTGCCTGCTCACATTTCAGTGATTGTCCACTAGGACTCCCAAGTTCCCTGTTGAGCCAGGTACCACCTATTCTATACCTGTGCCTTTGCTTTGCTTTGCCTAAAGAAGGCAAAGGTGTGGCACAAACAATCTTCCAGCTGGCACAGCTGCTCCTACCACCCCTTGGCAGTTGCCCAACACTCTTCCTCCAGCTGGAGAATCCCTCGCGGGTCTTGCTTAAGGGAAACCCCCGTGAACTACGTGCCACGTCGGGCATCGCTGGCCCTGAAGGGGGGGGGGTACCTGCCTCCCTCCCCTCCTCCGCGCTCCTCTTTTCTCGGTGCCCGAGGTGGGAGGGGGAGCGTTTCCCTGGGCCTTTCCCTCAAGCGATAGGTCCCGGCAACCGGGCTCGTTGTCCTCCTTTAGCCAATCCTCCGTCCTCTGGCCCTTTGACAGAAACATTATATGTCCATTTAAGGAGGCGGATTGTAACCAAGCCAACGTTGGGGGGGGGGCGCGGAAAAGGAGAGAAGGTCGTTGTGGGGAGGGGGGGGCTCGTGAAGCGAGGAGTGGTGGTGGGGGAGGCTGGAAGAAAGCGGCCAGCCCGAGGAGGGAACCCGCCGCCCGCTTGGCGAGCTGGGGGAGACCCCTCCTCAGCGGCGCGCGCCTTGGCACGGTGCTGGCGCGCGCGCCTTTACTGCTCTCCAGCCTCGGCCTGAGGTATGAGTGACGGGCCGGGCTTTACCTGCGCGGGGTGCGGAGGCGGGGAGCAGAGTGGCCTCCCCATTCTCTGGTTGCCCTCCCCTTCTCCGGCCGGGCCCTTCCCTTGCGACTTGCAATACGTCCAGCTGGACTGGAGGAGGCCCTCGTGTGCCCACCGGATGTCGATCCAAATTAGCGCAGGGCTGAGCTAGACCGAAGGTGGGCGGCTGGCCCGGGAGGGGTGGGGATAGGGAAAAACTGCCCAGGGCCAGAGACGGCGGAGCCCTTTGCCGCGCTCGCTCTTCATCCCGGGCGGCCTCCCCCCCCCCAGAGATCGGCAAATGGCTGGGAAGTTTTCGGGGGGTGGGTGGGGGTAGGAGTAGGGAAGGATAGACGGCCCAAGTCCGCTGATGGCCAGGAGACGCCCGGCTTGCTAAAAGCTTCACCATGGCTGCCCAGTCAAGGTAAGGATTCCCAAAACAACCACCAAGCCAAAAGCTTTTGGTCCCGATTGCAACGCTGGGGTGGGGGTGGGTGGGAGGAAGAGGATGGGCGCTTCTTGTTTCCCGTGCGATGTGAATGTGTGAATCGTGCCTGGTCTGGTGGGTGAGCCGCGATCCCAGCATTTCCCTTCCGTGGGTGGGATTCAAAAAGTTTGCGATCGGGGTTAACGAAGCGCCGGCGGGAGGTAAGTGGGTGGGTTTCACTTGTTCAAAAGTGGGGAAGGAAGGAAAAAAAATTCCCCATCTCCTTTATTTTTCCTTTCTCCTCTTCCCTCCCTCCCACCCACCCGTTGCAATAAAGACATATTGTGCCTCCCCTTCGCGCTTTTAAATGGAAAGTGGAAATGGAAGGCATGGAAAAAACAGCCGTTTGCAAACACGGATCTGGTTCGCAGCTGATGGTTCCGACAACTCTTCCGGCCGCGTTTCATCCCCTCCCCAGCTGCATCTGAATGGGGGAGTGGGATGTCTGGGAAGGGGAGATGAACCGCTGGCACAATGAACCCCGTGTCTGGCTTTGAATCGTGTGTGTTTCCAGGGGTTGTTGCCCCCGATCGGCCCTGAAAATGGTAGCTTTTTTGGACGGTTTCTGGCGAGCTGGGAATGTGCTGAGTCGACAAAGGCAGACAAGGCTCTTTGGAACTCTAAAAAGGGTGAGATGAGTAAAACGGAGTAATTATCTCTAGTTACTGTCAAACGATGGGATGGGAAATGAACTCTTTGGAAACGCTTTCTCTTCATTATCCTGGATTACTCCTGGGAGGGAGATTTTTAAAATAATAATAATTAAAAATAATTATTATTATTAATAATTAATAATAATTAATATTCCTCTTGGGGAAAAAAATCACCCAGCTAAATAAGAGTTTTCAGCTTTTTTGGGTTTTTCTGGGTTTTCTGGTTGTAGGGGATGTGCATAAGCGCGCCAATGTGCCTGTTGTCCCTGTCCTATTCTTTTTATTTTTCTTATATGTATCTATTTCATGTATTCATAACTATGTTTACACTTATACCTATTATCTTGTAAGTGATTGATAAATCAAATAAATAAGCATGGATCCAAAGCCGTGGGCCTTCCTCTCTCTTCCCTATTCCTCCACGAAACGAATGTAATCGTGTTTGATTCAAGATAGTTTCTTTCCCCCCCTCCCCCCCCCCCCAGTGTTAGTTGCAAATGCAGGTTTCAAGTGTTTCATTCCCTGCTGGAAAACTTCAGTTGTGTAATACAATGGGGGTGAGGGGAGGTATATTAAGGAAAAAGTAGTTACCCCAGTTTGGAATTGATAAGTCAGTAGGTATTTTCTGTTCTTGGGGAGGGGAGTCCAGATAGAAAAAAAATATAATTGTTCATGAAACCAGATGTAGAAACTGGAAGTTCACAACTTCCAATTATGTGTTGCAAAGTTTTGGATCTGCCACTCCATTTGTCCTCAGCTGAAGGTTTGATATTGGAAGTACAAATTGTTGGCTGCCTTCCATAATCTTCCAGAGCACTCTAAAGCTTATATAAATTGCTAGCCTCAACTGTTTGCCTTTAAGCACGTAATGGCCTACTTCAGGAGGTGGGGAGTCTGAGGCAAAAGAACAGAGGAGTCTGCCTTTGTCGGTACCTTTTAGATGATAACCTAGTCTGAGCCTAGTTGCATTTTGAGTAGGATGAAACAGATAGGATTATGTTGTGTGTATGGGGGGAGGGGTGTCTTGGGTATATCATGTGTATAATGGGAGGGAAGGAGAGCCCTGCATCTTGATTTTAATTGTTTGTGGTGCATTTAAAAACTGTTTGATGCAAGAACAAGCCATTAAAGGCATTAATGCTCATATCTACATTGAAAGAATCAAGTCTTAGGGGTAGGGATCAGGAGCTAGGTTATCTGCTATATGGAAGAGCTGTTTAAGGTAATTCTGACTATGCTTTTGAAGCAAATATGGAAGAATGAGAAGCACAAGCACATCATCATTGTTCTCCTTGCTTTATGGCAACACTTTTATTTATTTGAAGGATATATTGTAGCATTGCATATTGGGTTGCCTAGGTTTTCCCACCCATAATTGATTGTTGAGAATCAGTTAAACAACAGTATAAATTAACATGATGTTAATGGAAGGGTCAATTTGTTGGATTGATTCTTGTGAACAAGGTTTTTTTTTGGTTACCTGGAACTACAATGTCTAAATTACTTTAGGGATTATTTGAAGTTTCCTGAGGAGGGCCCCACTGAACTTGGGGGCCCACATTCATATAATAGTGAAAGCCTTGATTTGCTTAACCATGATTTACTGAATAGTCTATAGTGAGCTAGATTGCACAATAGGTTAATCTATAAAACATACTTTAGCATAAGAGTCTTCAAACTTGGCAAGTTTAAAACTTGTGGATTTCAACTCCCAGAATTCCTGAGCTAACATGACTGGAGGAGGAATTCTGGGAGTTGAAGTCCACAAGTCTTAAAGCTGTCAAGTTTGAAGACCCCTGAAACTGTTAGCATATTGGGTTGACATTTTAAGTCACAAACTAGTGGAACCACATCATGATTTCACATCTTGTCAGTTGGTATAACTTTTGGGTAGTTAGAGTGTGTATGAAATCTTCACTCTTAGGCTGCATTTTTGTATATCTGTACTTGGGGATAAGTCCTTCCAAAGGTGTACATAGATTAGGTCACAAATTATTTGTGTTTCTGCTGGAAAAGAATCCATGCTTGCTTTCATAATTCTGTACTGCCTCTCCAAGCTGGGTTGGAACTGCAACTCTTACAAATTCCCTCCCAGCGTGGGTTTTAAAATCCTTGTATATTTGCATTGTACATAACATACAGTACTAAATCTCCAAAATGTCCCTTCTCTGTACAATAATTGCATTATGCCATTCAAGAAGGTTTATGGTATGCTCATCACGTGTCTATCAGCTTTCTTCTACCTCTTCCTTCTGCAGGATTGAGTAATGTTAGAAGGTAGGTAATGCCAGGAGAGATTGAAGTGACTTTTTTCTTTGATGTTCTGCTTAAATATAAGAGTTGTGCCATCAGGATTAAATTGAGGAGAGAAAGATGAGTTTGAGGAAACAAGTGGGATTTGCTTGATATTCTCACCCCCTCATGGCATTGGAGTTATTGCCTTTTATTTATTAGACTTGTATGCAGCCCATCTTGCTTACAGGTGACTTGCTATCTCCCCATCGCCAAATCATCTTTCTGGTTGTGATTCTAGGATTGAAACTGGATGCTGTATTCCAAACACAATGCCCAAGATTAATAGAGAGTGTGCTGTATTCTTTCTTGGATGCAACATGTCACCTACCATTCTTCAGGTGGCAGCTTTAAGCAGGAAATCCATTAGCAGAATAGTGGTAGTATCCTGATAACTCCATAGTTATAGTGCCACCAGAGACCCAAAACAGCATGATAACCTCTGACTATATATATACATAAAAGCTTGACAACCCTATTTTGCCATCCAGCTTTCTTAGGGTTTTTTTTCATGGCTTATTTCCCCCCTCCTCCTACCAATTAAGTGGTATAATCCACACCTTTATTACTCCATTACTGCTTTATATTCTACAAGAGCCAATCCTTTCAGTACCAAGCAGGCAAGCTAGTGTTACTTTGCTTTTAAGCAAATTGTAGGTGTAGGAATGAGTCAGGAGCTTCACAACCAGAAAATTCTAATTCCAGCTTGTTTGATTATATTTGTTTGGCTTCTGTTTTGTTTTGCTTCGGGATAGAAAGCAATTTTTACACATTTGGACTGATATGCTGTCTTGGAGTTTGCTGTACTGTGAAAACTTTGTGTGGGAAAGCTCAAAATGAAATGTAAATCTTGATATTTAAAGTGGCCTCGATGAAAAGAAAGCCTATCTGTTTACAATGGCTTGGGATTTATTTTCTAAAGCAAAATGTTATCCATTGCATTTCTAATCTCTTTTTCTCCCTCTTCAACCTTTATCATGGAAACAGTTTCATGCCTGAAAATAAAATTTGGGAACATCAACCGCTTGCCTGGTCTCAAGGCATTCTCAAAAAGGAAGCCATGCTAAAGGTTGTGCAGATACAAACTCTAAACTGTTGAATCTTGAAAATAACCACAACTTATGTGCAGTGTATAATTACTTGAGAGCTAAGTTCACTGCAGGCTGAGCCTGGAATTGCCATTATACGATGCAGGATTTTCAGGAACTCTTTATCATAAGGCTTGTGTTCGGTGTAGCTATATTGCAAATATATAGAGTTGAGGCTAATGTAATATTGTCTTTGTAAAGTTTTTAATTAACTTTCCATTAAATTTCCAGGGCAACCAGCTTGAAAGCATGCAAATTATTTTGAATCATCTTTTTTGAAAGGAAAAATAAGGCTCAGCTAGATAATTCTTCCATACTGGGTGTCATTTCTACTGACATAAAAGTAATTTTTCAAAAATACCCTATTCTACCTTAAGCACCTTGGCAGCTACATCATAGTGAATACTCTTGTGTTTTAACCTTTCCTTGAGAAGAAAACTGATGATATGGAAACTGATGACAGACCGATCTGTATTTGTAGACAATGGAGCCAAACCATGATTTTTAGAATTGTGTTAATTGTACTTTGGAACTCATCTCCAATTTGAACTTTGAAGTTCACCTCCAATTTATTCTCTTCGTGCATCTGTACATAAAAAGGGCTGTCCCAAGACTAGGAAGGGTCAAATCAAAGAACTAACCTAGAACTAAGGAGACATTTCCTGACAGTAGGAAAAATTAACCAGTGGAACAACTTGCCTCCAGAAGTCGTGAATGCTCCAACACTAGAAGTTTTTAAGAAGAGATTGGATAACCTTTTGTCTGAAATGATATAAGGTTTCCTGCCTAAGCAGGGGGTTGGATTAGAAGACCTCCAAGGTCCCTTCCAACTCCGTTATTTTGTCAAGTGAATGTCCAGGATCAATTTAATTTAATTTAATCTGCATGTAGCTACAATCACAGTTTATGTTCAGTTAATGTGATTACTCACAATGTGTTTAAAAAAACCTAATTAAAAACAATTCAGGTGCCTTTCATCATTAATCACAAATCTGTATGCAAGTTTGGAAGAAATACTTACAGATTCAAGAGCTCAAGCCGCAGATTTGGCCATGAATATTTTTCCAGGTTTGGCGTGTGGTTCTTTTGGACCAAGTGGGATATTGGGAATGTTGAGAAACTCAAATAAAGCTGCTGCGTTTAATTATGCTGGACCAGGATGCAACCTCAGCTGATGGCTGACAAGGATGCTTTGTTGGACATTTTATTTTGTCCCCTCTGAGGAATGCGCACATCGAGGCAACACCCATGAATTAGTTATTATTGATTGATTTCTTACAGAAGCAAATCATAAATAAAATAGTTCTTTATTCATTATTCATTCATTACACCTTACTATATCGATTGATTTTAAATGTTTCTAAGCCACCTCAAAGGGTAAGAATTCTCCCAGGATAGCTTACAGAAATAAAATGTTCTGTTGGTCCAAGAATCGATGACACGGTCACTGCCCCTCTGCTGCATGTATGTTTGTCTTTCTCAAGTTGCCATAAACATCCTAGCTTGGCTTATCTGTCAAGGAGCCATTTTTGCTGTGAGTTTCATCCCATTGTCCTGGATTTCCCTCTTCCAGGGTAGCTCTGTAAGGGCTGCTGCTTATGACCTGTACCGTTTCCTCAACTTTGGCCATTGGAAGATGTGTAGACTTCAACTCCCAGAGTTCCATAGCCAGCAAGGGGAATTCTGGGAGTTGGAAGTCCACACATCTCCAAGTTTGAGAAACACTGACCTGTACAGTAAGTCTGGTTGAGAATGAAGAGAGGTGCCATGTAGTCATTCTTGGAATAAATCATCTGTTTTATGGTACCACCAAAGATGAACATTAAAGTCACATAACATTAGTATAGGTTGATTTCTTTAGCCTCTAGACACCAGGACACACCTTCTCCAGAGCAGTGTATTCAGATCTACTATAGGAAACTGAGTTCAACCAATATTTACCCTGTTCTGCCATTATTATCTGTTCCTGTTGGTTATAGTTTTTGGTTTAAAGTCCTCCCCAGGCTTGGGTGGGCTGCTTGTGATTTTTTTGGCTGCAAAACATATGCTTTGTTATTGATGTCTAATACCTTCTCATCACTTTCTGACATTATAGTGACTTGAATAGGCTTCTAAAAGATAGTATTGCAAAATAATATCAGGGTTTTCAGATGGACTCAAAATAGGTATATGTTTCAGTTTGCACTTTTTATGGGACTGATGTTCAAGTCCACTTTTCATATTTTGTATTCAAAAATGACAGGGAATTAAAATTGTCTAGAGAACTGTGGATCTAATCATAGCATCTTGGTTCCAGAACAATGGTGAGAAGTCACCAAAGGTTCCTAAAAAATTGTCATTTTAACTTTTGTTGCATTAAATATATGTATTTATATTTAATTTATAGATGGTGATCAACTGTTGAAGGACTGGCTATATATTCATTAAATATATGCCTCTTTTTTTTTAAAAAAAAATGGATTTCTACTGTAATTCTTGCACTGAAAAAACCTGCCACAGAATTCAACAGGACTTATTCTGCCAAGTTTGCATAGGTTGTATTGGTTTTATAACATAAACAGATTAAGTAAATTTCCCAGCCCTAATAATTAGACATCTCTGTGCCTGGCCCCTTATCTCTTAAGATTATACTAGGTATTGCAAAACATGCCAACCTGCATTTTGTGACCTTTGTTAGCTACCCATAATCAGCTTAGCAAATTTCCTAAGGTCCAGTTTGTTCTCTTTCTTGAAAAAATATCAGATTTTGGAAGCAAGCTTTAGAAATTTCCAGCCTCCCGAGGTTCACACAAACAGCCTCTTTTTACCACTTCAGGAACATTTTCCAAATCTTGCTTTTCCAAATGGACAGCTACTGAGGAGCAAGAAAATGGTATGCAGCTAGTGTGTTTTTCACATGTCTTTTGAAATAAGAAAACACATACGAAAGAAATAGTGTGGAAACTTGACAGGTTACCAGTGGAAAACAGTTTTTCGACCTTGTTCTCAAATAAAATCCTATCATTTAAAGGAGTTTCATAATTGAAAGAAGAAATGGGAAAGAAGCAAGCTAAAATCGTGCCAACATGATTAATATCTTTGTAAAATTCAACTCTGGAAAGTAAAGTATGACAACCAAAATGAGTAATATAGCATGTAGGGGTTGATGTCTTTCTACTGGCTTCACTAGTTTTCTAAACATGATATTTTCCAGACATGATGTACTACAGCTGGAAAGACTTTTTAATCAAGGAAAAGCAAATCCAGCTATGAAAGATGAGAAATGGCCACTTCTGATAATCTTTGTGGCAATACCAAGGCACAAAATACAACTTTTGTATTTGCCTTTGAGTGATTTCATTTTTCTTTAGCTCTGACTGTGCATTCCAGTCTAAGTATTGTTAGAGTGTTATGTACCTGACTACTGTATCCAGGAAGACTCAGGTTGCTTAACTGGTTTTTGCAAAGACAGGGCTGGGCACCTATTGCTTTGCTTAGGTTTTCTCCATTATGTTCTCTTCCCAAAGAGCAAATATAATAGCCTTCCTCATTGTGATATCCTTCAGATGTATACACATTTAAAGTACACACATATTTAAGTTCAGTGTCCCTTAGGTCAGCGGTCCCAAATCTTTTGGGCCCCAGGGACTGGTTCTGTGGAGGATGGCGTTTCCATGGACTATCGAGGCATGGTTTCGCATGCTGCCTGGATCCTGGTGGATCGCAGACCAGTGGCAGTCTGCAGACTAGGTGTTGGAGACCCCTGCCTTAGTTGGAGTTGGAGTTCAGTGAATAGCTTCTGAAGGGCCATGAATTTCCCACTTTATGGGGAAATCTTGAAGGAACATTAGATTAATCATTTCCTTGTTGCCCTTATATTCTTGAGATAACCTCATTGATTCATTTCCTATTGAGAATGTTTATATATGTGCGGCTGTGAGTGCATGTACACAACCTACTTTCCAGTCACTTAGAATCGGGTTCCACTCACAAATTATCTTTTTTGCAACTCTTAGATTCTCAACAATCTGGGATAGTGTGTTTTTTGTTTTAGTTCAGTTGAGAAAGTCATACACATCTTTGGCGTTTTACCAGTATTTCTTTTAAACCAAAATATATCTCAAGAAAACATCTGGGTCAGGGTTTTGCCTAGCAGCAGCCTCGAACAATGAATATGAGAAAGTTGATGAGTTATACGTTCATTTTCCGTCAACGAAAGGGTGCTGGGACCTGCCCTGGCCTTTCTGAAATTCTCATTTTCCCTTTGAGATGGCACCTGATAAGATGCTTTTAAATTACAGCATCCATTATTTCCATTTCACCTCTGCTCTGATCCTCAGCGATGAGAAGTTTCAGTCCTAGACACACAGAGAATGCCAAGTTGTTGATGACTGGTTTCTTCCTGACAACAACATTTTGTGGTTTATATCAAAATGATCACATACTATTTGAGGCTGGAGGAATTTAGTTGAGGAACAGAACTGTTTCTGGAAGTCCTAGAAGTTATTTTCATGGGAAAAGATTGAAATAGGAGGGCACTGGTCCTACCGGTGCGTCTTCGTGTCTTTTCTGTTGCATGTGTGTGCTGGTTCTGAGGTGATATTTAACATATAGAGGTGTCAAACTCAATTTCAATGAGGGCCACATCAGGGTTGTGTTTCACCTTGGCAGGTGGGGGGTTGTCATCAGCTTGACATCACTTATCGAGGCACCGTTTTTGGCTGCAACGGCTTGCTGCAGCCCTCTGCCAGTGAAAACGGAGCTCAGGGAGAACTCCATTTTCGCTAGCAGAGGGTTGCAGCCATTGCAGCCAAAAATGGAGCCCAGGCAGGTTGCACGTGACTTCCCCGAGCGCAGTTTTTGCTGGCAGAGGGCTGCAGGAGGCTGTTGCAGCCAAAACGGAGCCTGGGAGGGCCATGCACGGCCCTCCAGAGCTCTGTTTTGGCTGGCACTGGAACTGCGGACTGGTCCTTTGCTGTTTCTCCAGGGCAGCACTGCGGGCCAAATCTAAGCACCCCACGGGTGGAATCTGGCCCATGGGCCTTGAGTTTGACACCCCTGGTGTGGATAAACCTGGGGGAAATCATAAAGATTGCAGATCCTGCCCATCGTTTCAGATTCAGGCGTTTATGCAGTTGGTTGTTCAGAAATAACATTACATTTCTGATTGCCAACAATTCCATTCTCTGGGTTATTTATAGATCTGTTTTATAAACAAACCTAATAAGCAATAAAACCTCACCATCATACAGATAGCAGTAATAATACAAATGGTCTTCTTGATAACAGTTAATATTAATCGCACAGTCAACAAAACCATATTGAGTTACACCAAAATTGTTTCCTGAAACACCAGAGAAACCTAAAAGGCATTCACCAGAAAAATCAAAAGATTGGGTTACTTTTATAAGAAGGGTGTTTTAAGATGAGCTCTTTCTGATGTGACTTAAATTCTCTGTTTTTAAATGATCCAAGGGTAAATTTGAAGAGACAGAAAAGACCGGAAGAACATTTATTGTCTAGATCCCTTTCTTGTATGAACAGACTGCAATGGAAACTGTAATCCTAGCAAATGACTCCCTTTCTGCTTTATACCCTGCTCTGCTAGTTTCATTGTCACCTTCAGTAGGATTTTTTTTTAAACTTCTCTGGCTCATCTTGTCAGATCTGGCCTCCTGTGCTCATTATGTTGGCTTTCTACCGTAATTCGTATTCCCCAGCCTTGGGCATCTTTGCTTTGTTCCCGCAGATAAACCCAAACAGAATTGGTTATTATATAGAGATGTATATCAAAATAAAAATCCTGGGGTGGCTTTTTTGTTATGTCCAACTCTTCTTTCTTAGGTATAGTGAGAGCGTATGCACCAAAAACAAATTTCTTGTGTGTACAATCACACTTGGCCAATAAAGAATTCTATTCTATTCTATTCTATTCTATTCTATTCTATTCTATTCTATTCTATTCTATTCTATTCTATTCTTATTCTTATCCTAATCCTAATCCTAATCCTAATCCTAATCCTAATCCATTCCATTCCATTCTATTAATGACTCCATGGACCATAGGCTTAGACTAACTTTATGGTCATTTTGAATGTACACTATTCAGCATACATTAAAATGAAATTTTTGTTGCATGTCAAAGGGTCACCACCTCCAATATACACTACATAACCATGACAGAATAAATAAATACAAAATTATGCATATGCCCACATATATGACACAGAGAAACAACAAGTTAGTTAAGATGTAGACATGTAACATGGCAAGAAAAAAGAATCTTGCGAGGTTACCGAAGCTGTTACAGAATCTGGTAGTCCTTCTAGAAATACTTCAAAACCTCCTCCCAGAGGGGAGCAAAAGAAACAGACCATAAAGTGGGTGCGTGGGGTCTCTAACAATACTTTGAGCTCTAAGCACATAATGCTTGTAAGCAGTATAGCATGCCAGGTGGATAGAAAGTTGTCCATTACCTATTGGAATTTACCTAAATTCATGTTCATTGCATTGATGACACTATCTAACCATCTCATCCTCTCCTGTCCTCTTCTTCTTTTGCCTTCAATCTTTCCCAATATCAGGGTCCTTTCCAAGGAGTCCTCTCTTCTCATTTGTTGGCCAAAGTATTTGAGCTTCAGCCTTCAGGATCTCTCTTTCCAAAGAACAGTCAGTGTTTTCATTTCCTTTAGGCTTGGCTGATTGAATCTCCTTGACTCTCCTTGATCTCTCAAGTCTTCTCCAGCACCACAATGCGAAAGCAGGGGTGGCTTACACAATGCAAAACATAACTAAAAGTGTTATAAACCAGGAGTCAGAAAAAAAGAAAAACCACCAGCAAAAATGAAAAAGCTATCATTGACAATGACAATGGTATGCTCTCATCGGCTTCATCCCACTGTCTGCTGCCATAGCAAACGTGAAGCAGGAACCAGAAGACTGTGATTATAAGAACATTGGTGTGAAGGTAGCAATGAGCTAGTTAACTGCAGGGGTGGGATTCAGCTGGTTTGAGCCGGTTTGAGTGAACTGGGTGTTACATTTACATCTGGTTTGCAGAACCGGTAGTTGAACTGACTGGCTGGCCTTACCCACTGTGCCCCTCCCAGGAGTCTCCACGTGGCCTGTTTTGGATGCAGGTAAGTGTTAGATCTGGGAGAGTGGGCGCAAGGAACGGAGACGAGGCATCGAACAGTGACTCCAACTCTTTATTAGTGATTTCAGAACAGAGCAAAATACTAGGGCAGCAGCAGCTCCTTTTATAGAGCTGGCTGCTGTCACAACACCCAATGATTTGAGTTTGCCGCGCTGAGAGCGTCCAATCAGCCAAAACTGACCAATCACGATCCGCTGTCAACGGGCCAATCAGAAGTACAGGTTACGAGCCTGCCGTGGAAAGAAAACTATTAGAAACGCAGTTAACGAGTTTGCTTAGTTCGTAACAGTAAGTGCAAGATCCACACAGAGGGTCTGGGGGGGCGAAAAACGGGCTGAATCGGAAGTCTGGAAACAGGCCTGTTTTCAGCTTCCAGAGCCTAGGGGAGGCCCTTTTCCCCATCCCAGAGGCCCGAGAGAAGCCTCGGGACTCTGGGGAAGTTTCGGTAGGTCACGGCCACCATGGCCATGCCCACCCAGCAACTGGGCAGAGAACCGGTTGCTTGGACTTTTGCATCCCACCCCTGGTTCACTGTATCTTTAAACTCTAGCCAAGGCTGCACTAATTCTTTTAGGCCCATGGACCTGTGGTGGGGTCTGGGGATAACATAGAAGAGAAAAACAAGTGCTGAACCAGAGATACCTGTGAGATTTCTTCCTGCTTTATGTAACTTAAAGTCTACAACTTTGTCTACAACTTAAAGTCTACAATGGAAGTTGCTAAGCCAGACAGTTAAGTGCATTTTGCCCCATTTCTTGACACCGTTGTTAAGTGAATCACTACAATGGTTAAGTTAGTAGCCCAGTTGTAAAGTGAATCTGGCTTCCCCATTGACTGCTTGTCAGAAGGTCGCAAAAGGGGATCGTGTGACCCTGGGACTTTGCAACCATCATAAATATGAACCATTTGTCAAGCGGTCAAATTTCGATCCCATGACGGGGATGCCGCCACAATCATGTGAAAAACGTTCATAAGTCACCTTTTTCCGGGACTGTTGTAATTTTGAACAAATGGTTGTAAGTTGCGGTTTACCTGTATATCCAGAGTCCAGAGCAATTTGAATAATTTTCTCCTTCAGGATGGAGGACATTCACCAGTGAATCTGTATTAAATCGCTAGTGCCTCCTGGAATTGGAGAATCCAAGGACTTAACTCAGTTGCAGGAGATGGAAAGAACAGCTTTTGACAGGCTGGCTAAATTAAGCAAGATTTGTTACACTAGAGACCACATACTGAGAGATCTTTGTGTCTTTCCAAGCTGTGAATCATTGGGAGACGTGTACCCACCCCAGTTAGCAAGCTAAACCAAAGTGCCAGCAAGAGTGTCAGGTGCTAAAATATTGTTTTAATTTCACAGGTGGAAAGGCAGTGATTTAAGTTCTAATCTTCAGCATAAACTTCAGGATTTTGTCATCTTGGAGAAAGATGTGAAATGACTGCCTTCAAGCAGCGTTGTAAAAATAAAGTAGACCATTGCAGAGAGAATTTTCTACAAACTCTTTCTTTTAAAGTGGGGGATCATTGTGTGGGATTTTGGGTTTTCTTTGAAAGAGGAAAAGAAATTAAAGTTTGTATGTGTTTGTGTGTGTGTGTATGCAAGGGCAGATTCAAAAGATGTCCTGCATAGAAGATACTGTGTAATTTCCGGAAGATAAAGGGGTATTTATCAGGCAATAAGTTCCACCAGATATACTTCAGTCTGTTTTTAGCTGTTTTTAAAACACACATGCAATTGCAGTTTTATCAACTTGTTTTTAAGAAAAAAGAAAGAAAACATTACAGGCTAAATTTTGATAATTGCTTTGATCCCTTCTAGTCTCCCACTTGTTCAGTTGTGGTGTTCATGATAGCAGTTCCCAAGCAGACGGTTTTAAGCTAACTTGCTTTGTTTTGTGGTTTTCCTGTTTTAAATACACAAGATAGTCTCCTTCCTCCTCTTTTCTTTTAATTAGAAGGATTTTCTGGTATCTTCATGGCTCCCTCGGGTTTCTTTTGGGCTGCTTGCAGGATTGAGAGATTTCTGGGAGTTTAAAAAAAGTAGTAGCAACAGCCTTCTGCTGTATTTTAACCCTCACTTTCTCCTCTTCTAATTCTGTAGAAGGGGAATAGATCAGGACAGATGTGAATCATCTGGTTTCTGGAAACCTTTAACTGGAGACTACAACATCATTTGCGGGAGGTGATCTTGTGAGTAAAATTGGAAATTTTGGAGGGCCATCTTGTTTCTGTATATTGCTGATAAGGCCTCCACCCCTCAGGCTCTTGAGAGGTTTTTTGTAGTTTATTTAGGAATAGGTAAGTTTCTGGCATTTCCTGGTTTTTTTTTTTTTTTTTTTAAAGCAGGAGGGTTTTTTTTCCACAGGAAAGAAATGCCATTTCCCCCTCCTATGACTAAGTTTGTTGACAGGAATTCTGGAGTTTTAAATGGAATTATTTGAAGGAATGGCAGGAAGAAAGCTTTGTAAAATGGAGGGTTTAAAAGAACAATATATGTAGTATCTAGCCCAGGGGTGTCAAACTCAAGGCCCGGGGCCCAAATCTGGCCCGTAGGGTGCTTAGATCGGATTTGCGGGGCTGCCCTGGAAACAGTGAAGGACTGGCCTGTGGTGCCTCTGCCAGTAAAAACAGAGCTCACGAGGGCCTCGTGGCCCTCCCGAGCTCAGTTTTTGCTAGCAGAGGGAGGCCGTCGCAGCTGAAAACGGAGCTTGGGAGCCCTTTTTTGCTGGCAGAGCACTCAGGCTGTCACAGGTGCCCCCCCCCCGACATGAGTGACATCATGCTGGCCCCACCCACCCTGTCCCTACCCACCCCAGCCCCCGAGATCAAACACAACCCTAATGCGGCCCTCAGTGAAATTGAGTTTGAAATTGAGTCTAGCCCAATGCTTTTTAATTCCTGTAATTCCTTTATAGGACAATGCTTTTAATCACAATAAAAGATGGTAGAACAGTGTTTTTCTGATTCATTATTGTCCAAAATTTTGGACAACTACTCCCAGGATTCCCTGCCAGTGGAATGGTACATCTGGTAGGCACCAAGGATAATATCTATAGATGCACTAGGACTCACTGGCATGAAGTTGCCTACCTCTGCCTTATAGCCCACACAACATCTAAGAAAGTTACCTGTAAGAGTCTGTGGGTGTGTATATGTATGTAGGTCCAAACACACGTAAAAGGACATGACAGGTGAGGTAGTGTCTTTAAGTGAAGCAACTAGACCAGGGGTGGCAAACTCACATTGTCACGGCGGTGTCTCATGATGTATCGGGACTTTCTCCCCCTTTGATAAACCGGGCGTGGGCGTGGCCAGCATGTGACGCATCCGGTCCGTGGGCTGGGAGCCTTGAACAATACAATAGGAGCCGTGGTTTCGCAGTGGTTAGAATGCAGTATTGCAGGCTAACTCATTGCTCACTGCCTGGAGTTTGATCCTGACCCACTCCAAGGTGACTCAGCCTTCCATCCTTCCAAGAGTGGTAAAATGAGGACCCCAGATTGTTGGGGGCAATAGGCTGACTCTGTAAACTGCTTAGAGAGGGCTGTAAAGTACCATGAAGTGGTATATAACAGAGATCCCCAACTTTTGAGGCACCAGGGACCAGTTCCGTGGAGAGAGGTTTATCAGTGGGATTCTGCTGCCTGCATCCCATGGATGGGCCTTTGTTTGTTTGTGTGACCTGGTTCCTGGCATGCCATGGTCCATTGCTGGTCCATGGACCGGGGGGGTTGAGGACCCCTGGTATATAAGTCTAAGTGCTATTGCTACACTGAGGTGGAGGATTATGCAAAGTTTTGAAGATTAAAAGCCCTGTTGAGGTTATGTTGTGTATTGGTAATGAAGCATCAGATCTCCCAAAGCTTGTGTATATCTGCCAGGTTTTAAATACTGAGGACAAATCTCTGTGGAGCAAATCACCTGTATGGCAACATCTTTCCTTCCACCTGGGAGTCACATTCTGTCCTCTGAACCTTAAGAAAGCTTTGGAACGGAATTAATTTAGATCCCAACCATCTGTCCTGCTCAGCTTGCTTGTCTGGATATAGATTAGCCCTTTGCTGTTGAGAGGATGCTTTAAGATAGTCTTCCTATCCCCTCCAGGAGGGTGTAGACTCCAATCGCCATGATTCCCAGCAGGAATAAAATCTACAGAATTATTGTTAAGGTTCACAAAATGGGTAAAGGGGTTTGCAAACTTTCCAAAGGTTATTTGGAAAGTAGTTCTGCGCCATAAACAAATCATTCACAAACTAGTTTGGATTATTTATTTTTTTAGTGTGCTTCATTTTCCCAATGTTTAAAAAAATAATTAAAAGGTAAAGACTCAGATTAGATGGGTTTGGGGGTGATGGAATAGATGTATAATATGATGACCAACATACTAAAAAGTTTAAAAATGACTTGAAGAACACCATAGAAAACAGTTCCAAAATGTTGCCAAGAAAAAAAAATGTGAAAAACGGGCCTAAGTCACTTTTTTTTCATGGATGTTGTAACTTTGGTCACTAAATGAACTGCTGTAAGTCAAGGACTGTCTGTAATTGTCTGTAACTTTAAACATTTAGGTATATAAGCTATAGTTTATGGCACAACATTATCTGAGAAAATGTATTTAAGCCAAATCGTAGCTTAGCGAGATATGTCACTCTGGCTGCTGTTTAGAAGAGATGTAGAGTGAATAGCTCTTTAGAATATTGATGGCTACATTAGATAAAGCACCCTGGACACTTTCAGCCTTCAGGAGGCAATGGATTTTGCGAAAACCAGCTTCTTTCCTTTTTGACAAACAAAATGTTAATGTTTAACTTGCCCATGAAGACCACAGTCCATTCTTGGAATTGTAAATTATTTCTGGCCAGAATTGTTGCTCCTGGTTTTCTATATGCAGAAAAAAAAAAAAAGCTCTCTTGTGATGAAAAAGGTTTGAGCTGTATATAAAATTTCCAACTTGGAGGACGTCCAGAAGGGTCATTTTACCTAACCTCAAGCTCAAAGGAACATTTTGTACATCGCCATTCCTGTCCTCTGCATCTACTGACATTTTCTACAAATCAACTCCCACAGCCTGGCTTTCTCACCGAAGCCCAGAACATAATTAATTATATTTTATGAGATTAAGCTCAAAATTTCAAGATCTGGAAATAAATGCATTCCTGTGCGTCAACAGTGGGACGTGACAATTTTTTTTTTCAGATGTTTACTCCAGTTAAGTGCCTCCCAAGTTCTGTAGTGTTTGGATAACTTGGGTTTCCTATCTTTTTTTATTGCATTGCTTGTGTATTTGTGTGTGTGTGTGTGCTCAGGTTGTTTGCTGACATGTGTATTTATTGTGGGCTGCCCTTAATTTATTCAGCCTTTGCTGCCTACTGCTTGAACTCTGTGCAGCTGACAATCGTGCAAACACTGTACAGGTAATCCTCGACTACAACCACAATTGTGCCCAATATTTCTGTTGCTAAGGCAAGGCAGTTGTTAAATGAGCCATGAGCCATTTTATGACCTTTTTGTCATGTGTATTAAGCAAACCACTGCATGATGTGGGTCATTAAGCTTCCCACATAGACTTTGCTTGTCACAAGCTCCCTAGGAAAGTTGCAAGAGATATTCTCAGGATCCCAAAAGGCTGCAGCCATGTTAAATACATGCTGGTTGCCAAGCCCTCAAAGTTTGATCACATGACTGTCAGGATGCTACAATTGTCCTACGTGTAAGACCTGGTCTTAAGCCCCTTTTTTCAGTGCTGTTGTAACTTTGAAAAGTCATTAAATGAGTGGTTGAAAGTCGAAAATCTTAGGGATTCTCTGTCAAAAAAGAAAAGAAATTCCAGTTGCCTCCTGAAAAAAAGCACCTTTGGGTTGAGAGTTGAGGACTTTAATTTGCTATCGTCAAATTAAAACAGAAAGGCATCTCGGGAAACCTTGGTGTTTGGTGTCATTGAAGTTCTGCTCAGAGATGGCCCTGCTTCAGGACTGCCTTGCTGAATGTTATCAGAGTGGTGTGAGATCAGAATGGGCCCCATCCTGATAACATTCAGGAAGGTGACAGAAACTTCCAGAGTGAGAGTGCTGCTACCAAGAAGCTCAGCCTCTGCTCCTGCCAGTCTCCATTTTGATTGTACTAAGTGAGCAGATTTCACCTGCAGTGACAGAGCTAACAGGAACAGTGACCAACATCACAAATCAGGCCCAGAAATTTTTCTTTCTTTAACTAATCCCAACCTGTGCTATCTATAGCTTAAGGCAGGGGTGTCAAACTTTATTGAGGGCCGCATCAGGGTGTTTGACCTAATGGGGCTGGGGTGGCTGTGACCAACTTGACATCATTCGTGTCGGGGTCATATGTGGTGGCCTGAGCGCTCTGCCAGCAAAAATGGGCTCCCAAGCTCCATTTTCAGCCACAACGGCTTTCTGCAGCCCTCTGCCAGTGAAAACAGAGCTTGGGGGAACCGTGCTCTGCCCCTCAGGCTCCATTTTCGGCTGTAATGGCCTCCTAGGCCATCCCCCCCAGACTCCATTTTTGCTGACAGAGGTCTGTGTGTGGCCCTCCAAAGTTCCATTTTTGCTGGCAGAGGCACTGTGGGCTGGTCCTTCACTGTTTCCAGGGTGGCCCCATGGGCCAGATCTAACCAACCCGCAGGCCAGATCCGGCTCGTGGGCCTTGAGTTTGACACCTTTGGCTTAAGGGTTCACATTCAAGGGCAACCCCTTTTGAGTGAACTACAGTAGCTTATGAGATAAGCTATAATTCAAGTACACTGCTATTTATTGACTATTTGAACTTTGGCACGAGGGAGCTTATTTTTATTATAGTATATATAGGCATAAAATGTGAAGGTATTTATGTGGGGAATCAATTGAGAAGCAGCAGCATACAAGCAATTCTCAAGGTATGGCCATTTGTTCAGCGATTGAATTTACTACCAGTCCTCAAAGTTCCACTTACTTCAGCTTCCCGATGGGCACATGAATAAAAAACAGACAACTACAGTACTTGCAATGTCCAACAGTCCTGTGATCAGCAGTTAGGAGCCCCGGTGGCACAGTGGTAGCTCTGTTTTCACTGGCAGAGGGCTGCAGGAAGCCGTTGTGGCCAAAAATGGAGCTTGGGAGCCCATTTTTGCCTGCAAACTGCTCAGACCACCACATATGCCCCCGACACGAATGATGTCAAGCTGGTCACGCCTGTAATTCTGCCTACACCACCAGTTGTGCCTACACCACCAACTCCAATTGTTGCGGACAATATGCTGGCATTTTAAACTTCCCCAAGAGTGGTGTAAAGCACTTTGGGGCAGTATATAAGTCTTAAGCGCTATTGCTATTATTTCTATTTGTTCCCTACTTTCGACACCCTATGCCAGGGGTGTCAAATTCACTGTAACATGTTGTCACGTGACATATCACAACTTTCCCCCCATTTGCTAAACCAGGGGTGGGCGTGGTCAGCGCTTGATGCATCCAGGCCATGAGTTTGACACCTTTGCCCTACACTGTCTTCCCATGGCCTTATTTATTTATTTATTTAAAAATCAACACACCTTTCCCAAGGCCTACGGGTAGTCCTCAACTTACCACATTTAGTGACTTACCACAGTACATTTAGTGACAGTTCAAAGTTACAACAGCGCTGAAAAACATGACATGACCATTTTTCACAAATCGTTGCAGTATCCCTATGATCACATGATCAAAATTTGGATGCTTGGCCAATGGTTTATATATATGAGGATTGCAGTGTCCCAGGATCATATGATCAGCTTTTGCGACCGTCTGACAAGCAAAATCAATGGGGAATCCAGATTCTTTTAACAACCATGTGACTAACTTAACAAATGCAATGATTCACTTAATAACTGTGGATAGAAAGGTCATGAAATAGGGCAAAACTCACTTAACAAATGTTTCACTTGGAAACATAAATTATGAACTCAATTCTGGTCTTAATTCGAGGAGTACCTGTAGTTATTTAAAACCAGTGTCCTCTTTTTATGGCTTATTTATTTATTTCAAAGCATTTATATAACCTGTATCATATACATACATGGAGTCTGTGATCTCAACACCCCTTGTCTCCTACCCACCTCCTGTGCCACGCCTCCCAAGATTTCCCCCCCCCCCAAAAAAAGCATTCCTCCCTCTTCCCGCTTAATGACCCACACATCCTGGGTTAGGACAATAACAGGGTCTGTCTGGATTGCCATTGTTAAGTGAAGCAGTCCCTATTCATGAAATAATGAAAGATTACAATCTATTATAAATGTGTATTAGTATTAGAAATATATAAGCTGGATAAATGTAATAATCATGAGTAATAATATCATTTTTATTTGTACCAAAATGTATGGCACCCAGGTGTCACACTGTTCATGCATTGATATGTATATGTAATATAAAATAAAATAAAAACTTGACAAAAATAATAATCATTCAAGGATTCCCTGTACAGTAAGCAACACTCTGTTTTGTGGCTTTTTTCTTAACTTTTTTTTCCCCAGGATAATTTTGTCTTGAATCTCGGCTCAGCCTAGTACATCTCTTCTTAATTTGAGGAAAGCTTCTCTGTAAGGTAATTTCTCTTTTTTATCCTCAAGTTGTACCCTATACAATTCATTAAATATTGTGATTCTAGGATTCCTGCTTATAATTGCAACTGATAGTTGCTTCAGTTGTTGCCAAACAACAGCCGTGTTCCTCTCTTGTTCCCAACTCCTCATTAATAAGAGAGTGATTAATACAGTGGCAACGGATGTGGCACTTCTGGTTGTGTTTTGACCTGCTTTGTAAACCACTGAACCAAGATAACTGGATATATATTGGCAGTTGGAATAACTCATCAGCTGTGAAGCTTGAGAAGCAGCGTTCAGCTGATGCCTCAGCTTAAATGATGCTTGTTAAGATATTTTATTTTTGAAATGCCAAGACAACCCAGGACAGACTTGGATGAACCTGTTCTTCTAAAGCATGGAGTTAATGTTCAGGTTTATTATCTCAGTATTTAATCCTTTGATTGTATTCAACCTGAAGAAGGACTCACAATGCTCATAATCCACAATAATCACATATCTTGGGTTTGCAAAACTCCCAATTCAGCTCAGAGAGTACCATGCTGAGGAAGGTGGTACAGGTGCTCCTCGACTTATGACCACAATTGAGCCCAAAATTTCTTTTGTTAAATGAGACATTTGTTAAGTGGGTTTTGTCCTATTTTACGACTTTCCATGCCACAATTGTTAAGTGAATCATTGCAGTTGATAAATTAGTAGCCTGGTTGTTAAGTAAATCTGGTTTCCCCATTGACTTCACTTGTGAGACAGTCACAAGAAGGGATCACATGATTCTGAGATACAGCAATGGTCATAAGTGTGAACCAATTGCCTAGCAGCTGAATTTTAATCACATGATCATGAGGATGCTGTAAAGGTCATAACTATGAAAAACAGTCGCATTTTTCAGTGCCATTGTAACTTTGAGCGGTCACTAAACTGAACTGTTGTAAGTCAAGGACTACCTATATTAGGGTATTTCAGCTATTTGTATTTCAATGGCTTTACCTACAGTCTGATTAGAAGAAAACAGTATTTACTCTTAAATAAAAAGTAGTGTTTATTTCTGTTTATTTTTGCCCCAAATGGCCATCAATTTCTGTAGCACCCTAGTTTTTTTGTTTGTTTTCTTATATATAGGTCTTGCTTTTCACTTTGATGATTTCAGACTGAGTGATAGTCTGAAAAGAACAAAATGACTATAACATATGCTTAAATTTGTAACTTAATTTGCTCACTGTGATAAAGACAAGCAAGAAAGTTGCATTATAGATTTGGAATGTACATCTCTTAATTCCTTTGGTGTCATTGCAATGAGTCCAGGTGTCCATATTGTATTGGCTCAAAGATTTGTATGTCTATTGAGAGTTATGCTTCTCAAATAGAGAGAGACAGGAGCCAGAATAGGATTTGAAAGGTATCGGTGTTTAAGTGAAGAAATCAATGCCTTAAGCTTATGTTGATAGTGAGTCCACTTCAGATAATTGACTTGTATACAAGTAAATCTGGGCTTATCTTAGAGTCTATGGAGATTCTAAGTCCTCCAGGTCCTGGTTGTCCCAAAGGTACTTTTTCAAGAGGCAACTGGACTTTCTGGTTTTTCTCTGAAGAAGTTTTGCTTCTCATCCAAGAAGCTTCTTCAGCTCTGACTGGATAGTGGGGAATGGAAGGATTTATATTACTTGCAGAGAGCTAGTCATTTGCATTCTTTTAGCGGGTAGTTATGGAATAGACATTATCTGTCTCCAGTCTATAACACAGTCCTTTCAACAGTTCCAAGAAGGCTCCACGCCTATTTGCACTACTCAGGTGACCCTGATGACCCAGATAAACCTTTAGGTGGCCTCAGTGACTCTAAAAGAATGCAAATGACCAGCTGTCTGCAAGGACTATTAATCCTTCCATTCCCCACCATTCAGTCAGAGCTGAGGAAGCTCTTGGATGAGAAGTGAAATGTGAAATGAAAGAAAAACCAGAAAGTCCAGTTGCCTCTTGAAAAAGCACCTTTGAGATTTATCTTAGAACTTTCCATATTAGATATATAGAATGTGTATAAGCCACTGTTTTCCAATCAGAAGGCAGAAATCATGATTTCAACTGAGTTTCTGGGTCATTTTGGAGAAATTGAAGCATGTTTCTTTATATCGATGAGATATATTATTTGCGAATTGAGTGCTGCACAAATAAATGTATGAGCCTAAATGGTATATGTAGGGATAATGGAGATTATAACCCATTGTGTTTAGAAGATGCCTTATTTGAAATCCTAGAATACGGTAATCATTTGAAAAATGTTTCTCTGATTCAGGAAATTACATCACTTTCTGTAACAGTATTGGGTGGTGACTAATTGTTGTAGCCAGATGCTTGGTAGAGTTCGTTTACATAACATCTGTATCTCTTAGGGCTGTGCGAATACTTTGACGATAGGGCTTTAGTAAAGCACGCAAGCAAATGTATGAAGTTTCTCTCTTCGAATCATTAAAGCAGCTGCATCTTTTTTGTGGCTTGTGCTATTGCTTCAGAGGCTGCTCTTACAGCTTCCTATTTCTCTGCACACAGAACCACATTGTTTCACATTTTGTTTGAAGGAGTATAAGAAACTACCAACTAGCAATTTACTAAGAAAATCACTTGCTGGTCCATTGCTGGCTGGGGAATTCTGGGAGTTGAAGTCCACACATCTACAGAGGAATTATTGAGTCTGTCATCTGCACCTCTGTGGTTTGGTTCTGCAACCCGACAGGACAGACACAGACTTCAGAGGATAATTAGGACTGCAGAAAAAACAATTATTACCAACCTCCCTTCCATTGAGGACCTGTTTGCTACACGAATCAAAAAGAGGGCCGTGAAAATATTTACAGACCTCCTCACATCCCGGACATAAACTGCTTCAACTCCTTCCCTCAAAACGACTCTATAGAGCACTGCACACCAGAACAACTAGACACAAGAACAGTTTTTTCCCCAACGCCATCACTCTACTAAACAAATAATTCCTTCAACACTGTCCAACTATTTACAAAGTCTGCATTACTATTACTATTAATCTTCTCATCACTCCTTATCACCCATCCCCTCCCACTTGTGACTGTATGACTATAACTTTGTCGCTTGTATCCCTATGATTTATATGGACTGTTTCCTCGTGTGGTTTGATTGCTTATTGTACCCTATTTATTGTTAAATGTTGTACCTTATGATTCTTGACTCCTGACGAATAGTATCTTTTATGTATACTGAGAGTATTTTGCACAAGACAAATTCCTTGTGTGTCCAATCACTCTTGGACAATAAAGAATTCTAATCTAATCTAAAAAGCATTGCCAGAAAGTATGCTTCATGCTAAACTGAAATATGGTTTGTCTAATTTTGGCTAAATGTGCTCTATGGCAGGGATCCCCAACTTCTTTGAGCTGTTTGCAACCGGGCCACAAAAATGGCAGGTGAATGCAAAAGCGCGCATGCCTGCCTGTACAAGCAGCAAGTGAATGCTGGCTCCATTTGTGACAATGGCAGGTGCACATGCATACCGCTCACATAATTGGAGCTGCACACGTGCACACTTGCTGGCTGTGTGCATGCAGAACTGTCCCTCTCCTCTCCTCCCGCCCCTGCCCCCGCCAATCTTCAAAGCTGAAAAGTTTGGGGAACTCTGCTCTACAAAACCAGCCAAGGTGACTTGTAAACCTTGATTTATGATTTAGTGTGCTATTTGGCTCTTATTTATAAACTATGATTTAAAAAGACATAGTGTCAGAATTCAAACAGAAACCGAAGCAGATGTCCTTGTATTAAAAATCTGTGTTACTATTTTTATCAAATAAGAAATCCAGCTTTAAAGTAAGATATCCAAACTCAACAAAAGAGGCAGTGATTAAGGATGAAACTAGACACCTTCAAACTGTCCTGAGTTCCAAAGATTTCGGACTTGAAACACCCTAATCCTAAGTGTGAAGAGGGATTGTCCAGTCTTGACTATTCACTGGTCAGTCCATGAGTGCCCCATGCTTAAATCAGTTCTGTTCTGTTCATTTTTTTCTGATTTTAGAACACCTTTTTTTAATGCTATTAGGACAGCATTAGAACATTTCTAGCAAGATGAGAATAACTGAATGTGAAATTTGTCCAAGTTTGTCAAGCTTGAATACAGGTGATCCTGAATTTACGACAATTGAGCCCAAAATTTATGTTTGTCAATTGAGACATTTGTAAAGTGAATTTTGCCCTATTTCATGACTTTTCTTTCCACAGTTATTAAGTGAATCATTGCAGTTGTTAACTTAGTAACACAGTTGTTAAATGAATCTGGCTTCCCCTTTCACTTCGCTTGTCAAAAGGTCACAAAAACCTATTCATGTGATTCCAGGACAGTGCAACTGTCATAAATAAGAACCAGTTGCCAAGCATCCAAATTTTGATCACATGACCACAGGGATGCTACAACTGCCATTAAGCATGCACAGGAGGCAGCGAGCTCCCAGCAGGCAAGGCTAAGGTGGTAGGATCTAAAACTGAACACGTTCTGGCCCAGATGGCAGCCATCAAGTTATAGATTAGCACCTGGCTGGCCTGGGCCAGGGCTGAGACGCCAGTTCTTCGCGGTCTCCCCACGGGCCCGATCTAGCCACATCACGGGCCGGATCCAGCCCACCTATTTATCCTCTGAAGTCTGTGTCTGTCTTGCTGGGTTGCAGAGCCAAACCAGACAGTTATAGAGGTGCAGATGACAGACTCAATAATTCCTTTGTAGAACTGCATCAGCAGATCCTTGGGCATTGAGCTTTCTGAGTTGGCACAGTTTTCCAGTTTTTAGCAAATACAATCCTAGCCACTGTTAATACATTTACAATCAGGTATTTCAAGTCTTTACTATATATTTCCTGTAAAATTCCCAATAAAAATATCTTTGGTTTCAAATCTATATGCTTTTTTGTCATTTTTTCCAACCACGTGTAGATTTTAGTCCAGTATTTTTTAACATCCACACAAGTCCACCACATATGGTAATATGAGCCAGGTGTCTGATGACATTTCCAACATTTTTCAGATTTATTCTTGAACATTCTTGCTATTCTTGTCGGGGGAAATGCCATCTGTAAAATATCTTATACAAATTTTCTTTATATGCTGTTGACATTGTTATTTTATAATTTTGAGACCACAATTTTTGCCATTTCTCTAGATCAATCCCATATTCAAAATTCTTCCCCCAAGCAATCATAGTTTCTTTAACTTGTTCTTCTTCTAGTTTAATTTCTAATAAATATCCATACAATTTTTTAATCACCTTTTCATCAGTACCTGTCAAAATCTTATCTAAGTCAGTCAGTTATCATAGAAACCTTCTGTTTTAGAATCTTTACAATACCTTGAATGTATTTGCACATATGAAAACCAATTCATCTTTATACCTTGTTCCTCTAGTTTTTGTATAGATTTAAGTTCATCCTTTTCATTCAATATTTCACCATATCTAACTGTTTGTTCCTTTTTGTATATTATAGGATAAGAAAATGCTTCAATAGTCGATAGCCAGATTGGAATTTTCAAATAACATTGTCTTTTAATTTTCTCCCAGTTTAACCACAGAGACTCCCGTATATAATGTCTTCTGAAAAAACCCTGTGTTTTAGTTCCTTTATACCATAAAAAAGCATGCCACCCCAACAACAGATCATGTCCTTCTAATGTCAACAATCTCGTATTTCTTAATGTTACCCATTCCTTAACCTACATCAGATTTGTAGCTTGATAATACAACTCCCAATTAGGCAAACCAAATCCTCCTCTTACTCAAGCATCTTGCAAAAGTTTTAACTTTATTCTCGCTTTCTTATCTTGCCAACACAATTTTATTTAAATCTTCAAAGTAGTCTTTTCCAAGCCTAATTAGAATTGTTTGAAACAAATATAAAATTCTGGGTAATATATTCATCTAGATTGTTGATAGTCTCCCTTTAATGACAGTTGTAAATTTTCCCATTTCACCAAGTCTAGCGCTATGTGCTGTTTAAGTTTGATATAATTATTCTCTTTTAGTGTATTGCATCTTGCTGTCAAGTATATCCCCAAGTACTTGATCTTAAAGGATGCATAAGAGAAAAAAAAGGCCAGAAAGATAAACAAACAAACAAAAAAAACCAATATGGAAGGTAGATGGAAAGACAAAAATACCAGAAAGGGAGAGAGAAAAAAAGGCTACTCCCTTAAAAAGAAAAGGAAGGGAAACATTAATACTAAAGCTTTTCTTTTAAAATAAAAAGCAGGCATAGAAATTTAACTTCCAAAGACAAGAAAAAACAAAAACAAAGACAACTTCCAAAGAGCCAAAAATCCAAATCCACTTGGACCGTCCAGGAGCAAAGATCTCAGCAGCAATCTCAGACCTCCAAGATCGCATACTGTATCATTGCGACACCAGCTCCGCCCTCCCCAATGAGTTTTTTTTATTATGGCAGGAAAGGTTTAATTAGCAACTTTTCTGCTTTTAGAAACTGAATGTGGTAGAACAATTGGATGAGTCCAGGGAATGGTTGAGAAACTGTATGATGTTGCTGAAAATCTTTACCTCCAGTTGGTAATGACATTCATGAAGTTTTGATGACTCAGATAATGAACCTTGAAGACTGATAGGTTGAAAGCATAACAGTTCTGGGATACTTCCTTTTAGCAACCATTAAAGATGAGTATAAACGGGACATTTGCTAGACTAAGCAAATGAGCAGCGGAGAGAAATAGGGATTATATATATATATATATTTTGTAACAAATTAAGTTCCAATTTGTTTGGAGAGAACATTTCTCAAAATACATTGGGGCTTAGTTTGCAATAAAGTATATGTATGTACTCCATTCTTTCCCTTCCCTTTAACATCTAATTAGAGTCTATGAAGCTCAGGGTTGCACTGTGTAGTCCTGGGTGCCCTCTGAGTTTTGTTTTTTGCTTCAGATGTTTTATTTCCAGACAAGGTAACATCACCAATTTAATAACAACTACATAACATGCAAAATGCACCGTATTTGTAGCGGCAGAACTCCAGAAAAAGGGAATAGCAATAGCACTTAGACTCATATACTGCTTTACAGCCCTTTCTAAGCAGTTTATAGTCAGCCTCTTGCCCCCAACAATGTGGGTCCTTATTTTACCCACCTCAGAAGGATGGAAGGCTGAATCAACCTTGAGTCTGGTAAGATTCAATCTGCCAAAATGCAGTCAGCGGAAGTAGTCTGCAGGACTACATTCTAACCACTGCGTCACTGTGGCTCATAGACTGTGTATAGAATATATTCCAACAAAATGGATACTCACTCAACTTTATCAAAAAGTGCCTGCCTACTACAGTGCAAACAATACAAGCTACATAAAGGATAGCATTGGAATACATTAAAAAATATCAGAAACCAACTAGCTATTAAAACCACGTGGCATCGTCATAGCATATAAACCAACTAAAGCCCTCCAAAACATCTTAAGTAAATCAAAAGGCCCACAAGATCAAAGAAGAAAGAACATATGGAAGAAAAATTCCTTAATGTCACATAAACAGATTCTCCCCCCCCCCCCCCCCCACTAGTTTCAGTTGGGAAACTGTGAGCATTCCTAGATCAAGCTAAAGCCAAAAGATGCTATAGAGAATTTCTGGAAGCTTGGCATTCAGACAAATCAGTTATCAATAGACTAACATCTGGATAAGCAGGGGTTGGAACCAAACAAACAGCAGGAGTAGAAAACAATACCCTAATCAAGGCACTATGAAGGAGAAAGCCACAGTCTCTTAACGTTGGCAGGACAAGCTACAATCACTAGCACTGTTACCTAGTCAGTTAATAAAACATCTGCAAGCAAACAACCAAATTCAAAGAGCACCAATGACTACATAAACTAACATTTTCCTTCAATAATGAAAATGACAGGAGAGAGGGAGAACAAGGAAAGGCAAAAACTAATAGTTGTAGGAAACATTTGAAAATTGTTTTATTGTTTCCTAGAACTTGTCTTACTTTTCCAGGTGCTACTACTTATGTAACCCAGGGGAATCTAAGTGAATCTGAAAATTGCAGGCAGAAAGTTAGCAGAAGCTAGAAGACATGGACAGATGTCTAAAGTTGTAGGCAGTTTATTTAAAGTGCTATGTTACAAAGATAAACACTAAAAGATGCAAAATGTATGATAGGAAATTATTGGCCTATATCGCATTGCTTTTCTCCCTTTTGTTGAAATGTTTCAAGCAGGAGCTCTGGTGAAGGTGATCTGGTCTGATTATGTTCTCCATTGATTTGGATTAGATGACACTCACAAGTCGTTAATCTTCTTTGCTGTCAGGCTGCATGTGAATATTCTATGACTCAGCAGATTTTCCAAATGTCTGGTGACCTCATGTAATTCTTCATGATGGCACAGGGATCATTTTGTCTTAAAATAGCTCAAATCTTAAGTTTAATCAATGTATAAATATAATATTTGTGTTATAAAACAAAGCCAACATTTCACGGAGATCTCTTGGGATTTCTGTGTTCTTCCTTGAAAATGTGGTTTCATTCAAGAATAAGAAAATCCTAAAAGAGAACACAATCTCTCTTAAGAGTTTCTTAAAATCTTAAGAGAAAAATAGGCACCCGCACCCATCCACGTATAAAGATAATCTGGAGGTAGAGTACTGGTCGCTCCTGGATTATGCTTTTGCTCTTTTCCTCATCTTTGCCAGATGGAGAACCTCGTGAGAAAGAATAGGAAATGCAACTTTAGCACCTGGAACCTTAGGTGGCAACTTTGTGAGCAGGTGCACATCTGTAGAGATGATGGTAGCGTCATAAATGCAAAACCAAAAAAGTAAAATCTCAAGTTGAGCTTGAATAATGGGTAGGTCCTTTTTTTTTTTTTTTTTTGGCAACAATACTGAGGTTGGGTTTGCCTTTGTCAGGTTTCCAGTCTAGACCATCCCTGAAATTCTCAAGTAATCTTGTCATCTAAAGAAATACTAACCAAGCACAAGCCTGCTTAACTTGTGAGATCAGTTGAAGTGCACTGCTTTCTTGCGGGAGAAGCATCATTAAATTAAAATAAAAAAGGACAGGATTAGATTTATCAACCATTTCTAAAGTGTATTCACATTTGCATCTGAATTGCCTCCTTAATGTCATCATGCAAAATAGCAAAAGTAAGAGTGAAATAGTATTGTTATTTCCATGCAAACTTTGCAGAATCATGTCTTCCTTGCTTGTTGACTTATTTCTCTGTCCTGAATCAACTTAGAGTGAATATTTACACAGCATGAATAAACTGAAATGTAAGCAGACATCAGTAGAAGGAATTAGGCAGAAAGAGTCATTTTTCAATATCTAAAATGCTGCCCATTCAGGACTCTGCATTTATATAAAGTTTCATAGAGACTTTTGGGTAAGAAACAAATGTTGATATTTAGTATTAAAAAACTAGAGATGGGCTACAGACAAAAGGATAAATAAATTGGCAAAATGTTGTAAAAGTAGAATTGCAAAATAAGACAAATGATGCATAGACGTGCACTGGAACAACTTATTTACTTGTTATTAAATTTATATACTGCCCATTTCTCTGTTTGGGGCAGCTCTAGGCAGAGTCATCACAACCTGATCTCCATTATGTGTTTATAATTGGATGCAAAATATAGAGTTTGGAAACTGCTGTGAAGCATTTATGCGCCCCACTGGGTAGACCACACCTGAAATCAACTCTATAGAAAGGCTAAAAATATTCTATTGGGTGGCTAATGAACTTCAACAACAGCAGCAATAAATAACTTTATAATAATCTTGCAGATTTGATTGTGCTTTACATTCTCCTTCTTATAGTTCGGTGAATTAGGGAAGGGCCTGAATCACTTCTGAATATTAGCTGGATGTTTTGGGCCAGGGGTCTCCAACGTTGACAACTTTAAGACTCGTGGACTTCAACTTCCAGAATTCCTCAGCCAGCTGGCTTTAAAAAAATGCTTTAATACTTTTTGTGTGCGGTCTCTGTCAAGATCATCTTCTTTACCTTTTTAAAAACAAATGAAGGGAGAATATTGCCGAGTATCATTTAACATGTAGCTATGTACTCTTTCTGTATGTCAGAAGTCCCCAATCCCTGGTCTATGGCATGCCAGAAACCAGGCCAGGCAAACAAGTAAAGCCCCATCTGTGAGATGAAGACAGTATGCAGAACCATTTCCCCTCTAGTCCCCCAAAAAACCTCTCTCTATGGAACTGGTCCCTGGTGCCCAAAAGCCACTGCTCCACGTGACTGAGAAACTATGTTGTATCTGTTAATGGAGCTCATAGGAATCTATATATATAAAAGCGAAATACCCCTCATGCATCATCTCAAAATCTCCAGAACCATAAAGCCTAAAAACTTGAAATGTGGCACGTCTGTTCCTCTTGGCTTCTAGGTGCTCACTAAGAAAGGATTTTTCGAAATGATCATTAGTATTTTGTATATTATTATTAGCATGTTCTGATGCTTAAGGAGTTCTACTCCTCCTACCACCTGAAAAAAAATCTGTTTCAAATGCAAAACACAGGCAGAGAAGAAGAGTTTCAGTTTTCAGTTTCATAGCACCAAGCAGCTTTAGTACAAAACAGTTGAGGTAAGCCACGCCCAGACTCCTTGCTGTTGCCTTGCTCACACGGCAAATACTGTTTCAATTTCCATGTTTCAGTTTCCAAACAGCCCTTGATTTCTTTTCATTTCCAAACCCTTTTAGGGTCAACAAATAGGAGCAGCTAGCTGGCGGGGCTTGATCTAGATTAGAACACGGGTGTCAAAACTTGCTGTCACATGATGTTTCATGACACTTTTCCCATTCATGGAGCTGGGTTGGGCGTGACCTGCGCGTGACGCATGCACCCCGTGAGCCGCCAGTTTGACACCCCTGATCTAGAAAGTGAAGTGAAGTTTTCCCCATTTGATGTTCGGATCAGAGAATATCTGCAAAGTCCAGTTATGGTAGTTGACATGAAAATTACATCATAAGGCAGTGGCCAACCGGTACAAAACTATCTTAAGGGAGCTTTACGGAAGTGTCAGTATAAGTCATCAGGAATCAAGTTCAACTTGAAAGAGATTTGCCTTTAACACTTTTGGGAGAATTATGCAAGTTTCTTATGTGTTTTTGGTTTAGAATAGTGGGAAACCACACCACTTGGAAAGCAGTGGCTCATGGGGTTAGAACACTGGGTTGGCAAACCCGTGTTTGAGACCTGTATGCTGCTGCGTGGTGGGGTGAGCTCCTGTCATTCGCTGCAGCTCCTTGACGGGGACATGAAAAGGGCCTCAGACATCCCCCAGGGAAATGGTGATGCCACTGGCTAAGCCTTTTAACCCAGAAGTACTTTAAAAGGTGTCTCATGAACAGCATGGAGACCACACTACTGTACTGAAACGTTCAGGGACTCTAGGCAGGTTTGTGGTCCCAAATTGGCTTCTATTGTATTTATGTTGTTTCTAGGTTCTTTTCAGCTACGTAGGGAGCAAAATAAGAAATCTTTCATAATTTGAAATGCAAGGAATTGACTTCTTTATCCTTAGGCACAGCACCAAGGCATGAAAAGCAGAGACGCTTGTACAATATATAATGCCTGGAATGTCTTGGTTTTTTTGTGCATTTAAAGTTACACAGTTCCATTATACAATCAGGAGCTATGGAAGGTAAAAATAGGCAAGGAGGGAGGTCTGCTACTAGGATAAAAAAGTAGAAGCCATTGTTTAGTCAGGAACTGATTATCAAAAACATGAAATTGAAGCTGATTATGAAAGTCCCTGATAATTGTAAGGAGCTGAGCCTCTTCTGCCTTGTACAGCCTTTTTTTTTTTCTTTAAAGGCTTTTAAATTTTAAATGAATCTACACTTCCCCGCTTTTTTATAATTTCTATTTTCAGAACTAAGTTTGGAGAGAAACAGTGACTTGGAGAGGGAGAGAGAGAGAGAGAGAGAGAGAGAGAGAGAGAGAATATGTTATGAAATGCTATCTATTATACTATAATTAGCGAACTTGCCAGAAAGTGGATAGGCAGCATGAAATTGGAGATGCTTGAGTGACATTGAGACAAAGAGTGGCCATGGATGTAGATCCTGCTTTCCAAATTGTGGTCTTTTCTTGATGTATTAAATTTCAGTTTCCATAATCCCCAGCCTGCTGAATCCCAGTTTGAGAGAGGTTGTTGCAGTGGGCTATCTCCTTACTTTTACAATACATTTATTGAAGGTAATATGACCTGGCCTGGGTATCTAAGCACATCTTAGATCCCAATCTACAGAAACTACTTTTCACTCCATGCTAAGTGGGCATCGAGGTAGTCCTTGACTTATGGCCACAATTGGAACAGGAATTTTAGTCACTAAGTGATGTGGCTGTTAAGTGAATCATCACTTAAACAATGCAGTTTTTAAGCAAACCATTAAGTGAATTAAGTGGTCAACTGAATATGGGTTCCCCCGTCCACTTTCGATTGTTGGAAGCTGGGAAGATTGCAAATGTGACCCCCAATTTGTGCAACTGTCTCAACTGTGAGTTAGTTGCCAAGCACCCAAGTTGCAATCACATGACCACCAAGGTGGTGCAATGGTCGTAACATTGAGGACATTTCATATATCACTGTTTTCAGTGCCATCATAACTTTGAATGAGGGGTAGGATTCAAATTTTTTAACAACTGGTTCTGTGGGCGTGGCCTAATTTGTGGGTGTGGCTTGGTGGCCATGTGACTAGGTGGGCATGGCTTGCTGACTGGGCGTGGCTTGATGGTTGCATGACTGGCTGGGAAAGACTTGTATGTAAATATTGTAAATATTTATGTAAACATTGATTTTTTTTTTTATTAAAAAAGAGCAACTTTTACCCAAAATCAGGCAAAGCAGGCAGGCAGATTGAGTTGCTTGCAGAATCACAGATTCATTCACAGATCTATCTTTCTGCAATCTGCTGCCTGAGCCTGCACTGAAAAATAGAAGCTTCAGTTGTAAGGAAGGTTCAGCTCTGCTCTCAGGCCACTTCTCCCTCCCCCCTCTCCGAATACCACCCCTGACTGGGCCTCAGGGAAGCCTCCGGGGTGAAGGCAAAGCAACACAATAGCGATTTAGATTAGCTAGAAAACAAGAAATCCAATGATTTTGCAGCACAGCTGATAGTAGGAATAGCTGATTGTCGGAGGAAAAATAGCAACTTAGCAAAAATTAGGTGAAGGCACAACGCAGACAAGTTGGATGGTGCAGACGATGCAGGCAAGTTGGATGGCGCGCATATGAGCTAAAGAGTGACTGGGGTGGAAGGGGAGGGGCTAGCCAGTGGCGCGATTTGCCAGTTCTTCAAACTGTGCAGAATTGTAACAACTGGTTCTATAGAACCAATCTGAACCGGTAGAATCCCACCCCTGCTTTGAACCTTTGTTAAAAGAATGGTCACACATTAAGGACTGCGTGTATTCTTCAATTGTTCATTACTTTTTCTTTTCATCATATATTGTTTTTAAACCCATCTCTTTTGAGACTTTGCAGAATTACGACAGTGGGATGCATTGACTTTCAGAGACATATTTTTGTCTCACAGTTTCTTGACTGCATCTAGGAGAGAACTGTACGTTTATTGTTGATAACTCAAATCTTATCTGCATTTTTTTACCTAATAAATGCTGTGGTTGGAAGTGAAGACTGGGTTCATCCTATCAGTACAGATCATATATATGCATTATTCAAATTCCTTTTTTTTAAAAAAAACTGGACCATGCAGTCCTTTTATTTAGCATAAAAGGCTGTTATGGTCAGAACAGAAGCAAGTAGGATTATTCCCTTTGGTCTGCTGCAACGTTTGTCTGATTTAGCATAAATTCTGAGCAAGATTTGGCAATAATTACAATAAACTGAAAATGCGCTTCAAACTGGTCAATAGTGAATGTCAGTTGATAACATCCTTGTAGGAAGCCTTTGCTAAATGGTATTTCACAACAGAAGCCCAAGATAGTGTTTTGAGTCCTCTTTCTTCTTTATTTGGAAAGTAAAATACTGAGCAATCTCTTATCTGAGCATTTCAGGAAGTTTGAGCGGAAATAGCTGGAAAGTGAGGGGTGAATGCTTGTGCAGTGTATAACTGGCAATTTTGCATGAAACTTCTCAGAACAGTATATGGAAGGGTTCCCCAACCACTGGTCTGGGGCATGCCACCGCTTGGGCCAAAAACCGAAGCTCATCCACAGGATGCAGACAGCATGCAAAACAACGCCCCCTCTGGTCCACGGAAAAATGTCTTTCCACAGAACCGGTTCCTGGTGCACAAAAGTTTTGGGCCACTAGTACATGATAGCCATTTTCCTTTTAAATTCTCAGAGCAGAAAGATAATAGATTTCACTGTGTGTTGCCTTGCATGGAGTTTTACATGGACTTCCATCTGAGTCTTTATTGCACAGACATCTTGTTATTGATTTCTGGGTGCTTGCACATTGGATTTCTAAGATACACTTAAAATGCCTCCTTAAGCATAGGTGTGCTTGTTTGCACGTTTGTATGTGTCCTTTACTCCATTCTTCTGTGAGTAACAGCTAATGTAAGTAGAAGCTCAAAAAAAAGAGCCATTGCTAAGAATGGAATGAAGGTACTTTCTACCTCTTGCTGGAATCATCTAGAGCAGGAATGTCAGACTCAAGGCCCGCAGGCCAGATTTGGCCTGTGGGTTGCTAAGACCCTGGAAACAGCAAAGAACCAGCCTGCGGTGCCTCTGCCAGCAAAAACGGAGCCTGGGAGAGCGACATGAGGTCCTCCCAAGCTCCATTTTCAGCTGCAATAGCCTCCTGCAGCCCTCTGCCAGCGTGTCCTCTGGAGCCCTGTTTTCACTGGCAAAGGGCTGCAGGATGCCGTCGTGGCCAAAAACGGGGCCCAGGGAGGCAGAGGGTTAGCAAAACAAACTAAAAACAAAGCAAAAGGAGAAATGTTTCCCCTTTTGCATTTGAGCATCTAAGAAGGGACAGGAAGGGAAAAAGGGAAAGAGGAATTAAAAAGAAGGAAAAAAGAAGAAGAGAGCAAGGGAGGAAAAGGAAGGAAAGAGGGCAAGGAAGAAGAAATGTGAATGAAGAGCGAAGGAAAAAGAAGGGAAGGAGGGGAGGAGATTATAATGAGAGGGAGGGTCTGAGGGAAGGCCTGCCTTTAGCACTTGGGCACCACAGGTGGCCCCAACATGAGTGATGTTGAGTTGTCCACATCCACCCCGGCCACGTTCACACATACACACCGAGGTCAAACAGAGCTGTGATACGGCGCACAATGAAATCAGATTTGACAGACCTGATCTAGAGAATAGAAAAGTAGGACAGCTCTCATTCTGTTGCCACTTTCATTTCTGGAATTAGAGCAAGGAGGGGCTATTGCAGACTTTAAGGGTGGGCTCATACAGTTCCCTAGGACTTGCTTTTGAGATAGCCTAGTTCCTACTTTTAAGGTGGAAACCAGATGTTGGAAAGCTTCCTCATCTTAGAGAGACATCAATACATTATTTGGACAGCATGGAGGACTGTGCATCCCATTTTACTTTACAGGTATCTGCAAAGTTGTTTGGTTGAAAATTAAAAAAAAAAATCAAACGGACAGCTTTGATAAGATATATTGCATTGATTGATGAATGGATGGTTGATGGATGGTTGAACCACATAACTCGGAGTGCCTACAAACCAGTACATAAAATAACACAATGTAAAAGCTATAATTTAAAAATGTCCAAATAGCCCCATGAACCAAGCAAACAAAACTCCACTAACATCTTTGACCCAGCATTGAGGGGAAAAGCTAAATTTTTCAAGGTCCTCAGAAGTTTAGTAGGTCAAAGGCCATGTAGACTCCAGAGAGGTTGTTCTAAAAAGCAGGTGCTGTGATAGAGAAAGCACGTCTCCCAGGTCCACATAGATAACACTGTTTAATTATTTCACTGAAGGGACCAAGAACACACCCAATGTAATGGCATGGGCAGACATCCAGTGGAGACAGGAGTTCCGCAATAACTTGATCCTGTGTTATGCAAGGCTTTAAAGGTGACAACCAGCATTTTGAATTGCATCCAGAAGCCTACAAGGACCCACTGCAGCTCACATTACAACAGTGTTACATGAGTATGGTATGGTGTGCCCAAAACTATACTCGCTGTTACATCCTGGACCATCCATGCTTTTCAAGGAGAACCAGTAGTGGAAATTTTGAGTAGTTCAGAGAACCGGCAAATACCACCTCTGACTGGAGATTTTACAGTATCCTTCCCCTGCCACTCCCACCAATCCATGTCCACAGAACCAATAGTAAAAAAAAATTGAATCTCACCATTGGACAGCACATTAAAATAAATTTTAAAAATTACAATATCGTGAGAAGAATTTTCCAGTTTAGGAATGGATGTAATTGGCACACAAGATAGAGGTTTTTTTTGCAAAGCAGGGTGAACCATGAGCCTTGAATCAAAGGTGCTTTTTTTTGAAGAGGCAAATGGATTTTCTTATTTGTTTGTTTTATTGAAAATGGTTTGCTTCACATCCTAGAAGCTTCTTCACTTCTGACTGGATGGTCAGGCAACGGAAGGGTTTATACTCCTTGCAGACCGCTAGTCATTTGCATTCTTTTAGAGAGTCACTGAGGCCACTTGGAGATTTATCTGTGTTCTCAGGGTCACCTGAGTGGTACAAATAGTGTGGAGCCTTCTTGGAACTACGGAAAGGAAAGTTTAGTCTTACAAGGGTTGAGTTCCATCATATTTTTCCCATCCTGACTGTCACGGTCTCTAGCCACTGGGAATGAACTTTGACAGCAATACTCAAATGGTCCAGGACAGAGATGTATTAATCTCAGTATATTCTGTTCCAATGCATTATCTTCATTATATAATAATGAAAATAAGAATGGGGAAAGAGTTGAGCACTGAAGTTTTTTACAAGTAGAGGCCAGGACTCAACCTCTCCCCAATTATCAACACTGATCAGAATCGACCTCTAATGAAAGGAAAAATCACAACAACACTTTACGCATTCCCAACCCTCTAATCTTATCCAAAAGAATTCCATGGTCAGTACTGAAAGCTTATTAGAAGTTATCCCTAAATGCTATCAAAGCCACCTCATTTACTTGAATTACAACAATTCTGTTTATGTCTGTATGCCCACTAGTGTCAGACACAAATGGTCTTTCCACATTTAATGCAACTTTGTGTATTCTTTTTTATAAAGCTTTCCCCTTTGGACACGAAGTAACAATTTGGCAACATAAGAGTATATTTTTGTAGGAGCAACCATGTTATCAAAGTAACTGGAGGATGGAGGGACAGCAAAGAAAATTTGCTATAGCAAATTATTCTAATTTCTAATTCTAAAGGAAGTTGGCAAATCACATTCTCGGTTCCATTTAAATATTTCTTTAAAAAGTAGGTGTGTCCGCAGTGCTAAATAAGGTGTGTCTTACATTCATGATAAATTGAGGCTGAAACCCTGGTTAGCTAAAGGAAGGCTATCCATAAACTAAATGTTCACTAACATAGCAAATTACTGAATTTTATAAAATTTTCCTAATTATGATAAGCTTAAGAGCACTGTAAGCTTTACCTTTGTTTGAGAAAATGACAGTTTATAAAAATAGTTTGATTTGTATAGCAGCTTCTTCAAAACTTAAACAAATTAGGGGGAATTAGATTGGTTCAAACTTCAGTTAAATAGTTATATTAGGTCTGTAATTGTGAAGGTATTGTCCTCTGTATTTATTAAACATTTGTAACTATCCTGAGGAAAAGAATCTTGCCCTACTAGTTTTTTCAATAAGTCAGAAAATGGAACTCGTATATTAAATTACCATCAACTAATTTAATTGCTTACAGTTGTATTTTCTGCAATAGACCAGGGTCATAATTCACTGGGATACTTTCAAGTGTAAATCCCACTGAAAAAACTTGGATATGCACAGAAAAATATTCATATTTTAAAAATATTTTAAAAATCAGTGATATTTTAAAATATTATTTTAAAAATCAGTGATTCTTATGAGCCATTTCAAAATTTATAGCTTAAATAAAGTCAAGATTACATTCAGACTATTATTTTCCTTTTGATAGGTAGTTTTGTGAAGTAATGCAACCTGTGAAAGGAATATTAAAAATAAGACATTTGTTGCACAATTTGTAATCATTTCTCCTCAAATTTTTATTTTGCAACATCTCTGTGAGATAATTTAAACTGAGAAAGAAAGAGACAAAGTGACTGGTTAGAAGCTATTGAGTAAGCTCCTTAAGGTGGCTATGGATTTTAACCCTGGTTTCTCATGTCCTAGTCCAATATTATAGCCAGTTTATCACAATGATTAAGTGAGGATTGTCACAAATCTCCTGGAAAGTGAATTCGGTTTCAGTGTCACTTCTCAAAAGACTCTTACTATTCTTGTATGGGACGGTGGATTGTATGGTAATTCCATAATATAATTTTAATTTATGAAAAAGCTCCTACTGAAGAGATGGTGTTAATCCAGATTCTGTAGAAAATTGGAACATCAATTAACATAGTTGTGGATGTTGGAACTCATGATCAGTTTTGTGGATGATGGAATGATCAGTATCTTTTTTTAGAAAAGGTACATGCTGGATGTAAAATAGCTGATGATTTCAGGAAGTTAATTAGATTAATCATTTGATGTAGGGAAAGAGTTAAGATTCTCAAAACTGTAGGAGGCCAATATTCCATGGGTAGTACATACTGTAAAAGATATATATATATATATATATATATATATATATATATATATATATATATATATATATATATATTTATATATATATATATAAATTGACAGACCTACTCCAAGACTCCACATACAAACCCATAAACACAGACCCAACCACATATCTGGAAAAATTAACCAAGAAGAAAATTATAACCAGCCACATAAGCAAAGAGATCCAACACACGATCATACCCAGAGAGAAATCTTCCAGATGCCCCAAACTATACGGCCTCCCAAAAATACACAAAGAAGGCATACCTCTCAGACCCATAGTCAGCTCCAGAGGAGCACCACTACAAAACCTGGCTAAACACCTAGCAAAAGAGCTACAGCCCCATGCTGAAACAGCAGCTTCTCATGTACAAAACTCATACCACTTCTTGGAAATGATCAAAGATCTACACGTGGAGCAAGAAGATCTGCTTGTAAGTTTTGACGTGGTTTCACTATTCACTCAAGTCCCGATAAAAGAGACCCTCGAAATCATCAAAAATAAATACCAACCAGCTAAACACCTCATGGAACTAACAGAACACTGCTTAACCAACACATATTTCATATACAAAGGACAAAGATACAAACAAATTGAAGGAGCCCCCATGGGATCACCACTGTCACCTGTCATTGCAAACCTGTTCATGGAAGAATTCGAATCCAGAGCCCTGGCTAATGCCATACTCAAACCCAAACTATGGTTAAGATATATCGATGACACATTCGTATTTGGCCCCATGGACAAGAAAACCTAAACAACTTCCTAACACACCTAAACAGCGCACACCCCAAAATCAAGTTCACCATGGAAACAGAAACAAACAAACAACTACCATTCCTAGATGTACTAATCTACAAGAAAAGAGATGGCACACTAGGACACACCATATACCAGAAGAAAACACACACTAACCGCTACTTCAACGCCCAATCCCACCACCACCCAGCACAGATAAACTCCGTGGCTAAAACACTAATTACTAGAACCAAACGCCTGGCAGACAAGACACACATTAAGACTGAACTATGCACCCTGACTAAAATATTGACAGCCAATGGCTTCCACAAAAGCAAAATCACCAACTTGATCCATAAAAACACACTGAGACATAATAGAGACCCAGAAGATGAACAGACCCATGGAACAGCTGTCCTGCCCTACATAAGAGGCACCACAGACAAAATTAGTAAGATTCTATACAGACACCACATCAAGACTGCCTTCAAAACAGACAGAAAAATAGCAGCCATCCTCAGGAACCCCAAAGACAAAATTGACTTGGAAAACCAAGGCATATATGAAGTCCCCTGTGCATTATGCCCGGCCACATACATTAGACAGACCAATAGAAGAATAAGCACCCGCCTGGATGAACACAAAAATGCAGTCAAAAAGCTGGAACACACTTCCTCACTAGTCCAACACATGGAAGCCACAGGTCATAACATCAACTTCAATGGCACCAAAACCCTAGCCATCATAGAAAATCCTAGCCACAGAATCATCAGAGAAGCCATAGAGATTGAAAAAAGACCAGAAAGCATGAACAGAAGAGATGATTCCACCAGGCTGTCAATCATTTGGAAGCCTGCACTCACAAACAAAAAAATCTCCACACCACAAGCCAGGCAAACACCTGGGCACAAACAGATCCCCCCTGATACCTCCAGCTCAAACACACCCCAACCAGGCACCCAGATGAAACCCAGCTTCCTAACTAATGATAGCCGTCCATTTACCCGAAGCCAAGCTGCACTAAAGGCCTCCAATAAAGTAACACAATGTTGCCAGCCAATCAAGATACAAAAAGAGCCCCCCCCCCAAAAAACAGACAGAAGATATTTGTAGCAGAACACAGCACACTCCAAGACCAATAAACACAGACCAAGACTCCCAACCAATCAGGATGAAGAAAAAACCATTCTGACACAGCAATAGGCTGCCCCAAATTTAAATCTGAAACCACTGTAAAAGTCTGACTCAAGACAAACACCATACAGAAGCCTGATGATGGCAGATGAGATTCTGCTGAAACGTTGCTACAACTTTAAAAGCACCACGTGGGAAAATACCCGAACAAAGCTGAATGTCAGACATGTAAGTACCCGCGAAAACTTAAGAAAACACACACACACACACACACATATATATATATATATATATATATATATATATATATTTGTATTGACGTATGTTGGCTGCATGAATTCATTATTTCCATGACTATTGCTAATAATGTCTATGTCCATAACTCTAATTATGGTGAAACCTGACAGGTGAATAGCTGCATGCCAACAGACGCAGTAAATTGGACAGGTGAAAATGGGCGTTGGTTCTTACCTGATACGCCTCTTCTCGTGGAACTGCGCAGAGCATCCAGAGAGTCGGGAGGTGCTTCAGTCTTCACTTCTCACAGGCTGAGCTGAAATTGAGGAACGCCCTCCTCCTCCACGTGACTCCTCCATGTGTTCCCCCCAGTTTTATCGAAGACGAGAGGACAAAAAAACCCCTCTACTCTTAAGTATTAAACAACATGAACTACAACATTAGAAATCATTGGCTGAAACAGGTTTTCCCCCTTTACAGATGGACCAACAGGGTGGGGCTGGATGCTCTACTCAGTTCCACGAGAAGAGGCGTATCAGGTAAGAACCAACGCCCATTCTCCGTAGAACTGCTGCGAGCATCCAGAGAGTGGGACATACCAAAGCCAGTGTGTCCTACGGGTGGGAGTCCGTCTGGATTGGAACTTCCCCAGGATCTCTCACCACTTGCTACAAAACTCGCCTGCCAAAAGATGCTTCAGCTGAGGCGTAAACATCAATCTTATAATGTCTTATAAAGGGAGATGGGGAAGTCCAGGTGGCCGCCCGGCAAATATCAAGAATAGACGCCTGAGTAGCCCAGGCTGCCGAGGTAGCTGCACTTCTGGTGGAGTGAGCGGTAACCCCACTGGGAACTGGAATATCTTGAACTAAATAGGCTTTGGATATGGTAGCCCTAATCCATCTGCCTACCGTGGACGGAGAAACCTTACAGCCTAGTGTCTTTGGCTGAAAGGACAAAAAGAGAGACTCTGTCTTCCTGATGGACTGCGTATGAGAAATGTAAATACGCAAAGCCCTTCGAACATCAAGGGTGTGCCACTGCCTCTCTTGCTCGTGCAGAGGCTTCGGACAAAAATTAGGCAGGACCAACTCCTGCACCCTGTGGAACGGTGAATTAATCTTCGGCATAAATGCTGGGTCTGGTCTCAGAACCACCCGATCTGAATGAAAAATGCACAGAACTTTTCTCACGGATAGAGCTGCAATTTCAGATATCCTTCTAGCCAAAGTAATAGCCACCAGAAAAACTGTTTTAAATGTAAGAAATTGAAGTGACGCCTCCCTGAGAGGCTCAAAGGGAGATCTAGTCAAGGCCAGGAGAACTTTATTAAGGTCCCATGTCGGGTACCTATGCACTACTGACGGGCGCAAATTAGAAGCCCCTTTAAGAAAAGCCTTGATTCGAGGATGGTGGGAAAGGGGACCGAAAGGACCGCCAGCAACCACCGTTGAGAGTGCCGCTACCTGCCTCCTTAAGGTGTTAGGTGATAAACCTCCATCTAGGCCATCTTGTAAAAAGGCCAGGATCTGAGCAACTGAAGGAGAGCGTGGGTCGATGAATGATTTGTGGCACCAGTTACAGAAACTTTTCCAGGTAGCCTCATAAATGCGAGTAGTAGAAGGCCTTCTAGCTGCCAAAATGGTGTTAATGACCTGGGCTGATAAGCCTTCCTCAATCATCCTTTCCCGCTCAACCTCCAAACAGCCAATTGTAGCCACTGTGGCTCTGGATGGAGCAGCGGGCCTTGGGACAGCGAAATCTGATCCAACGGAATCCTCCATGGTGGAGATACTGACAGATTGCGGAGATCCGCAAACCACGGCCTCCTGGGCCAATAAGGTGCCACCATGAGGATCTCTGCTTTCTCGGCTATCAACTTTCGAATCACCCTGGGAATTAATGGTAGCGGAGGGAAGGCGTACAGTAGCCTGGGAGGCCACGGGCAACGCAAGGCATTGTGATTCTCTGCTCCACTGGAGGGATAACGGGAGAAGAACCTCGGTGTTTGCGCGTTGAGCGGAGACGCAAAAAGGTCTACTAGGGGCTGACCAAACCTGGCTGCTGCTTCTCTGAACAGATGTGGGTGCAGGCGCCACTCTGCCTGATCCAGTGTTGCCCTGCTGAGCCAGTCCGCTTGGACGTTGGAGGCCCCGGAGATGTGCTCCGCTCTGATGGATAAGAGGTGCGCTTCTGCCCATCGACACAGTCGCTCGGCCTCTCTCATGAGAAGGAGGGAATGGGTGCCCCCTTGCCAATTGATGTGGGCCTTGGTTGTAGTATTGTCCGTTAGGACCAGGACATGGTGCCCCCTTACCCGATGAAGGAATGTTTGCAGAACCAGGTACACTGCACGAAGCTCCAACCAGTTGATGCTCCGACTTCGCTCTGAATGGGTCCAAACTCCCTGTGCTGAGAGAGATTGTAGATGGGCCCCCCATCCGGAAAGACTTGCGTCTGTCGTGAGAACAACCCTTTGAGGTTCCTGGAATAGCTGGCCTCTGTTGACAGATGGTCGCGTCCACCACAGGAGGGAGGCGAGAACTTTCGGCGGGACCTTCACTATAAACCTTGACGTGCTCCTTCCTGAACACTGATACGGCAGGAGGAACCATTGCAAAGATCTGGAATGCAAGCGAGCCCATGGAATAATGGAAATACAGGAAACTAGCTTCCCTAGCAGTTTGGATAAATTGAGCAACGATGCTTTCCCGGTCCGCCGGATATCCCTGATAGTGGTGCGGATACTAATAAGTCTCTCCTGAGAGAGAAAGGCCCTTCCTTCAACAGAGTCAATCACAGCCCCTAGATGGGATATATTAGTGGAGGGGGTAAGCTGACTCTTCTCCCAGTTCACTAAGAACCCGTGGGACTGAAGTACCGAGAGGGTAGCGCTAGTATCGCTCTCGGCTTGATGTCGGGAAGGGGATACAACCAGGATATCGTCAAGGCAACAGTGGATCCGGATGGGAATTTGTCTAAGGTGAGCTGCAATAGCCGCCAACACCTTAGTGAAAGATCTCAGGGCTGAGGCTAGACCAAAGGGGAGGGCTACATACTGGAAATGCTGATTATTATAACAAAATCTGAGATATTTAGAATACAAGGAATGAATGGGAATATGGAGATAAGCCTCGGAAAGGTCAATTGACGTAAGCCAGTCTCCTTCTCTGGTGCCCTGTAAAATCGACTGCAGAGTCTGCATTTTGAATTTATGGCGTACAATAAAACGATTTAACCTCTTAAGATCTAAAATGGGTCTCCATCCCCCGGAATGTTTAGGCACCAAGAATAAAAGTGAATAGAAACCCCTTCCCTGTTGGGAGGGGCGTACAGGTTGAATAGCCCTAATATCAGAGAGATGTTTGATGGCAGAAATCATAAGAGCCCGTTTAGTAGGATTCCTAGAAATGGGTGAAACCCTGAAATGTTCGGGGGGAGGAGAGAGAAACTGCAGGGTCAAGCCAAAGCGCACTGAATCTGTAACCCAAGTATCAGAGGTGGATTCCTCCCACTTGTCGGCAAAATGCCTGAGGCGGCCGCCTATGGTAAGAAAACCTGCAACGCTACCTGGGCCGGTGGGCCGCTCTACTCCCGGAACCCCTGAAGGGCCTTCTGTAGCTGCCCCCTCTCTTGCCTCTGTCTCCCGAGTCGCCCCGGTCCTGGTAGGATGGCCGGAATGAGGGAGAGCCCTGAAATCTAGGAGAGAATGATGACTGGAAGGAGGGACAAAAGGAGCCCCTCCGAAAGGACTGGGAACTCTTGGCTTCCTGCCTACGAAAAAGTGAAGGCAGAAACTTTTTCTTATTTCGGGTCTCCAGGAGTAATGGCTCCAGAGCGGGCCCGAATAATTTCCCTTTTACTATGGGGGCTGAAGCCAACTTAGACTTATTTTTAATATCAGCCTGCCAGTGTCGAAGCCAAAGCAGTCGTCTGGCAGAAACATGGGAAGAAATAGCTCGGGATGAGAACTTAACCGAATGAAAGGTAGCGTCGGCTGCAAATTCCGCCGCTGCCGTGATCTTTGCAATATCTTGATGGGCTCTGGTATCAGCTGGGGAAATGTGTTGCTTCAGCTGTCTGAGCCACCTGATGGAGGATCGGGTGAAAAAGGAAGCGGCCGTGGCCGACCGGATAGCCCAGGCATCAGCGGTGTGAGCCCGCCGGAACGCCATCTCCGCTCGCTTATCCTCCGGCTTCAGTGCCTCTAGTGCATCGGTAGGATTGGAAGAGGAAGCAAGCCTTATAATCGGATCATTTACTTCCGGGGTGTCTAACATAGCTGAGAAATCCGAATCCAGGGTAAACAACCTCTTGTCCTGACTAGAAGGGGCCGGTGAAGGACCCACCGAGGCCAACTGCTTTGCTACCAGATCTGAGAAGATTGGGGGGGCCGGAATAATGTCTGCTGCCACTGTCGGCTGTCTAAACATAAGGTCATCAGGACCTTCTGGACTCGATGGAGGGGGTTCAGAAGGAGGCTGAGAGGCCAGACCTGAAATGTTCTTTGCCTTAAATAGCAAGGACTTAAATAAATGGGGTTTAAAAAGACCCACAACAGCAGGTTGTTCAGGAGAAAGACCCTCATCTTCCGACATTTCTCCCTCCATTAGGTCCCCCTCCAGAAAGGGTTCTGAATACTGTAAGGAACCTCTGTCAGAACCTTCACACTCTCCGAACGGTTCAAGGCCTCCCTCTTCTTCTTGGGTATCCTCCCCCTCTGGGAATGGAACATCCATGTGAGGAGGTACCTGACCATGCTGTGACGCTGGTGCAGAAGGAGATCTCCTGGATAAAGACTCAGCCTCGGGAGTCCTCCCTCGGGAATCCGGTCTAGCGAGCTGCTGCATTCCTTCAGCTATACCTTGACGGATGGCAGACTGCATCCATTCCCTGATGTTCTCAGGTACAATAATTGGAGCAGGATCCTCGGAGCGTAGGCCTGCAGCGGTTGGCGTAAATGTCGCCTCTGGTACATGGGAGGGCTGGCGGCCTCGGGTGGAAGTACTGCCCCTAGAGGAAGATGGTTGGCTTGGCAGGGGGGGGGGGTGTAGAAGGAAAGGCAGATGTTATAGAGTGAGACTCTTTAGCCCGCTTGCTAAATTCCCTTTCTAGGGCCTTATGATGTCGTAAGGCATCTCTTTGAGAAGCACTGGAAGAATCCTTGTCCCTTCTGCGAAGGTAGTGCATCTTAGACTTGGCCTTCAGAGAAGAGCCAGTAGGATTAGCCTCTGCCATGGTATTGAAAGAAAATGGCGGTTGGCACGCCTAGGAGTTCGGCCTACAAACGTAAACCGGTTTTCCTAAAATTGGGTCACGTCCCCCTTTTTGAAAGAAATTTTATTCTAGAACTAGCTATTATCTACTCAAGAAAATCTCCTTTCTCTCTCTCTCTTTTTTTTTTTTGAACCTTATGCAATAAAAAAAACAGAAAAAAATTCTAGCAGCTAAATTAAAAACCTGAATATATACACTGGCAATTAAATACAAAAAAAGGGGTCAGGTTCAAGTAAGGAAAACCAAATAGCCCCAAAAAGGTACAGCAAAATAATAATAATAATAATAATAATAATAATAATAATAATAACAACAACAACAACAACAACAACAACAACAACAACAACAACAACAACTTAATTCCAAATAGACCAAATGAACGCTGAGGCCAAGCAATTGTGAAAGGCAAGACAAGAAAAAAGAGAGGCCTCTATAGGCAGCCCCCCAACAACATGGAGAGTACGTGCCTGTGCTTCTGAACTAGCTGCGGGCCAAGGAAGAAAGCCAACAATATTAACTCTAAGAGAGACAGCAGGGCACGGGACCACAGTGCTCTCTCAGTAAAAACAAAGGCTCCACGCGGCCTGACGGTCCCACTAAGGGCCTACAAAAAAAACCTCGCAGCTCACTCTCAAACCAAAAAGAAGAAAGCCTTACTTGTTCAGAAAACAAAATGGCGCCGGCCACGAGGCGTGCCCAAAATGGCCACCCGGCTCAGAGCGCACAGCTCAGAAGCGCACCAGCCCACCGCAACTTCAAACGAGAGAAGGAAAGAGCTGGGAGAGGAAGCGCTGCCTCCTCTGAGGCGTTCTAGGGGGGAAGACGCAATTGCGCTTTTAAAATACAGCGCAGGGCCAAGCGGCTGAGCCCAGCACGCTTGGAACGGCAGAGGATAGATTAGAAGGGGTGGGGGGGACAAAGGCTCCAACCGCTTACTTCCCTCCTGGGAGCGAAATCGCTCCACCAACTAAATTTGGGATCGCACTAGCCTTGTAGGGAGAGGAAAAAATGAATCAAACCTGATCCAACTCTCAACGATCACCTGAAACGGCCAAGGAATGAGAAAAAAGCTGCCTGCTTCTCAAAGGTTGAGCTAAAACTGGGGGGAATGCATGGAGGAGTCACATGGAGGAGGAGGGCGTTCCTCAATTTCAGCTCAGCCTGTGAGAAGTGAAGACTGAAGCACCTCCCGACTCTCTGGATGCTCTCAGCAGTTCTACGGAGAAGCAACTTGTTCTCCCAAAATAAATTAAAGTGAAATTTTGCAATATTTAGTATGTACTACAGTCTGAGTGGCATGTGTCCGCCCCTCCCCCCATAACTACCCCCCATAACCCCCCCCAAATATTCCCGCTTTTATTTCATATAAAATAGCTTGATTAAATGAAAGGTTATATGGAAGCAGAAGAAAAATACTTAGATAGTTGACAGAATCCATAATCTACTGCAGTACAATTTACACTGTTGGAAAGATTTTACAGAGCTAACTAGAGTTTTGCCTGGAATTTCACACTTATAAAGTCAAGAAGATTCTTATTATTCCTGCCAGTCATTTATGGTTGTTCAATATCTATCTTATTCTCCTGAGAGCCGGTCGGATCATCCAGAGAGTGGGAGGTGCTTCAGTCTGTGTTGTTGAAGGCTGAGCTTTATTACTGAGGAATGTTCCGCCCTCCATCACGTGGCTCCCTTGCATTCCCCAGTTTATGCTCAGCCTTCGTGAGAGCAGGCTGTGTACTTCACCACTCCTTGGCCGATTCAGGAGCTCTTTATTGATCAGGTTTGATTATCATTGCCCCGGTTCTCCTTAGCCTCTAAGCGCATTGGGTTAGTGATTAAACAGGGGAGCGCGTTTTTTTGCCCCTGGGGGGGCTGCACAGCGGGCAGCTTCCGTGCTCCGGCGCCAATCCCCCCCCCCCAATTCGATCCTCTTCCTGCCGCTTTTCTATGCCGCACTCGTAGCGGCTTTATTTGATCGCGCTGTAATAGCGCAGCTGGTGTTCCCCCCCACCGTAAACGCTGATCGCCCCAGGAAGGGGCGAAAATCACCTGGCTGCCTCTCTCGGTCCCTAGACGTGCCGGAGAGGCTGATTTTGGCCCTGAGCAGCCCGTGAGTAAGGGAGCATGGGCAGCCGCCATTTTGGGCGCCGCCACGTGTTGGGTACCGCTTTTAGAGGCCTCATTGAGCTGCGAAGGGACTAGCTCTAATTATAGGCCTTCCAGCCTGTGAGAGCTATTAAATATTCAGGGGAATTGGCAAACTTGTTGGCTTTCCGCAGCACGCTCAGGGCAGGAAATAGCAGCCTATCCCTCCCGGTTGTTGCCTGGGAGCTCCAGCTGCCAGAGGCCTCACTCCAGCCTCAGGCGTTTTATTTGGCATATTGGCATATTAAAAGTAATTCCTGGGATCACTCCTTCCTGGGAGCTCCAACCAGACCTTGGATTAAATATTGTAAATAATAATATACTAATAGTAATATTTATCATTACATAGAGATCTAAATATATTTAGATATACAATTAGATAGATAGATAGATAGATAGATAGATAGATAGATAGATAGATAGATAGATAGATATTGTATTTGCATATATATATATTTACATCTTATCAATATTTGGCTATTTCACGTTGCCAACACTGGTTGGATTATATATCTTGATTGTACGCTTAGGTATAAAGATATTAATAATTATATTAGTTTATATACATTTAAAATTCCAAAAGGGGGTACGGGCCAGCGAAAGGACACCCGGCCTTTGTTGTAGGTCGAACCCTTGGCGAGCCAACCGCCTTTACATTTGTATTACAGTCCTTTCCTCTACAATGGCAGATGACAATTCCGCTAAAGGACCTTCTTTGAAGGCCAAATCTAAATCCTACCACCTGCGCAAACAGGCTAAGGAAGCCCCTAAAGAAACTTCCAAAGCTTCTCAGAGGGATGCTCTAAGACGTCATAGGGTACTGGAGAAAGAATTTGACAGACGATCTAGAGAGACACAACGGTATTTTCAGCTCCCCCACCCTCTGCTCCCTCTACCTCCAGACACCCCCCCATCTCCAGATTTCTCTTCCCTCTCCAGGCGCAGCCCATCCCAGGGACACCAGGTCCCCGGACCAATGACCAGGCAGACGCCGGAAGCAACATTTACACCCACGGCCGCTGGTCTGCGCCATGAGGAGGTCGCCACAGTTGAGATCCCTGCGCACATGCAGGCATGGATGGAACGGGCTATTCGCCAGGGGATTGCAGAGGGCCTGCAACAGATGTCCAGGTCTGGTCCTCCCTCGATGGCGCCCGAACACGACTCGCCATCAGTCAGATCCTCGCCTAGACCGGACCTCACTCTTGGTCAGGTACCTTTACAGGAGGGCAGTCCTCTCCCAGAAAGGGATCTGGAGGAGGCCATGGAGGACCTAGATCGGTTTGGGGAGGAGGAGGAATTGGAATGGGGGTCTACGCACCAAGGAGAGCCCCTATCGGAGATAGACCCTATGGAGGGGGACATGTCCGAGGACGAGGGCCTCACCCCGGATCAACCCACCTTTGTGGGTCTGTTCAAGCTGCACATGTTTAAATCGCTTCTATTTAAGGCCAGGAACATTTCTGGCCTGTCTGTACAGTCCTCCTCGGCTCTCCCTTCCCCAGCAGAGGGACAGGAGGACGCCATCTTTAGGCAGCCCGTGGTGGAGGCGGAGGTGATCCCGGCCCCGCCCATTTTTCATGACTTAGTCTCAAACCAGTTAGACTCCACAAGGGCCCCACCTGCCCCATCCAGCCAGGACAGGAGGTTCTTTAACCTTGAGTCGAGCTTCTGCAACCTGCTTAACATTCCCGAGGTAGATGAGCCCATCGTTGGTTTGGCATCCTCATCCTCCCCCAGTGATCCCCTGGAGGTCCTGAAGCCCGAGGACAAGAGGTCTGAGCTTGCTTTACGTAGGGCTCACCAAGCGGACACCTGGGCCATTAGATCGGCCACTGCCGCTTCCTTCTTCACCAGGTCTTCAATCCGGTGGCTCCGTCAACTGAGGCAACATGTCCCCGCCTCTTACACTAGGGCATAACAGGACATAGCAAAATTGACGGCAACGGCAGAATTCTCGGCCGACACCACATACCACGCGGTTAAGTTCTCTGCCTGAGCAATATCCTCTCATGTTACAGCTCGCCGCCTGCTCTGGCTCAAGCACTGGCAGGCGGACGTAAAAAACAAGGTTAAGCTGGCCACCGCCCCCATAAAAGGGGACAAATTATTCGGCACCGTCCTGGAGCCATTTCTGTCAGAAACCAGAAGCAAGAAAAAATTTCTTCCCCCCCCTTTTCCGTAGGTAAGAGTCAAGAGCACAGCCTTTCGGAGAGGTTCCTCACGACCTTTCTACCAGTTTCCTTTCCCGCCCAGGTACCCGAGACCCCCCTCCTTCCGGCCTTTCCAGCCCCAGGATCAAGCTGATCCAGGTGACAGGAGCAGGAGGGGCGGCAGCTACAGGTGCCCCTTCAGGGGTTCAGGAGGGAAGCCCTTCTGGTGCAACAGATAGACCCCGTCCACCCCTCCCCATCAGTGGACGCCTCAAGCATTTCGCCGACGGGTGGGACTCCTCCACCTCCGATGCCTGGGTCAGGGAGACCATCAGACTGGGCCTCGCGCTTGAATTTCAGCGCGCGCCCCCTGAATTTTTTATGGCATCCCCCCCTCCAAGGATCTCACCAAACGCAACCTAATGGATTCAGCTATCCGCCATCTCTTCTCCATACAGGCCATACAACCTGTACCACCATCCCAGTGGAGGCAGGGGTTTTACTCTCACCTCTTCGTGTTCTCCAAATCCTCAGGGGGATGGAGGGCTATTCTAGACCTGAAATGCCTTAACCGTTACCTGACCTATCGCAGGTTTAAGATGCACACCCTACAATCCATTCTACTAGGCATCAGGTAGGGGGGACTGGCTATCCTCCATAGACCTTTCAGAGGCGTACCTTCACATCTCAATCCGGCCCTTGCATTCCAAATTCCTCAGGTTCTGCTACAACCATCGTCACTTCCAATATGTGGCACTTCCCTTTAGATTGGCCTCTGCCCCGAGAACCTTCACTAAGGTCCTCGCGGCCCTAGCGGCCCACCTCAGGGACCTCCCGGTTCGTCTCTACTGTTACCTGGATGACATCCTCATCCTGTCTCACTCCAGACCCCAAGCAGAAAAGGATATCAGAGCTACTCTTTCTGCCCTCCAAGATCATGGGTTCCTAGTAAACTGGCAAAAGAGCCATCTGTTACCATCTACACGGATCACCCACTTGGGGTCTGTCATTGACTCGGTTCAGGGAAAGGTTTTCCTTTCCTCTGAGAGATTCCGTAGCATCCAGGAGACTGTCAAACATATCAGACGATCAAGAAAGGTAACACTTTTAGAATTGTCTAAATTACTCGGTAAAACGGTCTCATGTATTTCCATTGTTCCCTGGGCCCGTTTACACGCTAGATCCCTACAATGGTTCCTGCTCCCATTCCAAAGGACCGGCAGAAGCAATTCAAAGGCCGCGGTCAAGGTGCCTTCAAGGGTCCTCACGTCTCTCCTCTGGTGGATCAGTCCCGCAATCAACAAGGGATACTGCTTCAAGAAACCCCAACGCCTCATCCTCACCACAGAAGCCAGCCTGTCCGGATGGGGCGCTCACACCCACTCACTCTCGACACAGGGCAAATGGTCACAGGTAGAATGCACACGCAGTATAAACTGGTTAGAACTTCGTGCCATCCACCTGGCCCTGCACAACTTCCTTCCCCACATACGCGGGCGGCATGTCCTGATACTCATGGACAACATCACCGCCAAGGCTCACGTCAACCGACAAGGGGGCACCCAGTCCATAAGTTTGATGAGAGAGGCCGAGCGCCTCTGCCGTTGGGCAGAGCACAATCTCCTCTCCCTCAAAGCCGAGCACATCTCAGGGGTCTCAAACACCCAAGCAGATTGGCTGAGCAGGACCACAGTGGACCAGTCCGAGTGGCGCATTCACCCGTCACTGTTCAGGGAAATGATGTTCGGTCTCCCGTCAGTAGACCTCTTCGCATCCCCGCTCAACACCCACCTCCCCAGGTTTTTCTTGAGGTATCCCTCCCACGGGGCCGAGCATCACAACGCCCTCCGTTGCCCCTGGCCCACAGGGCTTCTATATGCATTCCCTCCGTTGGCCCTGGTCCCCAGAGTCATCCAGAAGCTCATCTCCGAGAAAGCAGAGCTGATTTTAGGTGCACCCTACTGGCCCAGGCGCCCATGGTTTGTGGACCTCTGCTAACTATCGGTGGCCCCCCCTTGGAAAAATCCCCCGCACAGGATATCCCTTTCCCAGGGGCCCCTCCAACACCCGGACCCTCAGTGGCTCCAGTTAGTCGTTTGGAGGTTGAGCGGGAATGTCTAAGGAAGGAGCAGTTCTCTGACCAGGTTATTGATACCATTTTAGCCACAAGGCGGCCCTCAACAACCCGAATATACAATGCCACTTGGAATAGCTTCTGCAAGTGGTGCCATAATTTCCAGATCAACCCTCTTTCACCCTCCATTGCTCAAGTTTTGGAATTCCTCCAAGAAGGTCTGAGGAAGGGACTCTCTCCGAACACCTTGAGGCGTCAGGTAGCAGCCCTTTCAACTGTGAATATTTGCAACAATCTGGGTACCCTCTCCCTCCACCCTCGCATTAGGGCATTCCTTAGGGGAGCAACTAACTTGTGTCCCCCAACTGTACACAGATACCCTACCTGGGACCTCAACAAGGTCCTGACGTCCCTTACTAAACATCCCTTTGAGCCTCTCAGGGAATCCTCACTCCAGTTCCTAACTTTCAAAGTCGTATTCCTGATGGCCATTACTTCAGCTCAAATATCGGAGATAGCCGCCTTGTCGGTGAGGAAAGACCTTTGCATCTTCCATGCCGACCGGGTGGTTCTACGGCCGGACCCTACCTTCTTGCCTAAGGTCAATTCAGCCTTCCACAGGGCACAGGAACTCATACTTCCGAACTTCTGCCCCAATCCCTCGCAGGAAAGGGAGAAGCTTTGGCACACCCTGGACGTAAGACGGGCCCTCCGCATTTACATTAAACGTACCCAGCCCTTTAGGAAGTCTGAATCTTTATTCCTTTCCTTTCAACCTAAATCCTTAGGACACAAAGTGTCCCCGGCAACCATCGGCCGCTGGATTAGAGCTACTATTTCCAAAGCTTACTTGTCCCAGGCTCTGCCGGTGCCCAGCGGCATAACGGTTCACTCCACCAGAAGTGCAGCCACCTTGGCAGCTTGGACCACCCAGGCTCCAATTGCTGATATTTGTCAGGCGGCCACCTGGGCCTCCCCATCTCCCTTCATTAGGCATTATAAGATCGACATATTTGCCTCGGTGGAGGCTTCATTTGGGAGACGAGTTCTCCAGCGAGTCTTCAAGGAACCGCAGGTACTTCAGAACCAGATGGAGTCCCTCCCATAGGACAGCCAAGCTTTGGTATGTCCCACTCTGGATGATCCGACCGGCTCTCAGGAGAATGGGCGTTGGTCCTTACCTGACATGCCATTTCTCTAGAGCCGGGAGGATCATCCAGCCCCACCCTTTTAAGTTCACCGTCTGGTGGGGTCTTGTTTCGGCCAAGGAACCGCTTAGCATAGTAAGATGAGAGCACGATCTCTTCACTCTCGTCTTCACGTAAACTAGGGAATGCAAGGGAGCCACGTGACGGAGGGAGGAGCATTCCTCAGTAATTAAGCTCAGCCTTCAACAACGCAGACTGAAGCACCTCCCACTCTCTGGATGATCCTCCCGGCTCCAGAGAAATGGCGTGTCAGGTAAGGACCAACGGCCATTTTACCAATGGGGGAATGGAATTAGAGATTGTCTTTTTGATCTGATAGGCATATTTTTGAGAATACATGCTTAGTTACCACAGTTAATCACAAAATGTCAACTCAGCAAGATAGATCAGACTAAGAAACCAATGCCATGTGCTACTTTTTTATTCTAACAGGTATTTCAACAGAATCTTGCAAGTCTGAATATGCTTCTTCTCCCTTTTATCTTCATGTGAACCAGGATGAGCTTGTGTTGGAGGAGAGCTTTCTCATTTTCTTGGCTTGGATTCAGACCCCTTAACTGGCCAGTGCCTTGATAGCATCTCTTTCTCCTGTATTTCATTCCTATGCCCTAGATACAAAATGGCTGCCACTTTAGGCAGGGTATTTAATTTAAAAAGTCCTACTCCCTCCATAGAAGCCCATAATACATTTTATGTACTGAACAAAAAAGCAACACTTTCAAATAAGACTTAGCCTGTAACAACCGCTATTCATGTCTCCCCGTCAAAGTAAAATATGTATAACTGCACTGAATGGGACCCAATTCTTAGACTTTGGAAGATGCAATTGACAAGGAAATAGAGTTAGAGCTTTATGTTGCTGAAGTCTAACTCTGTTTCTAGTCACTTTCATTTTCAGTGATCAAGTTTGACCTTATTTATTTATTTATTTATTTATTTATTCGACCCAATAACAGGATGGTGACCAAAATGGTATCTTGTGGGAACTCCCAAGTACAGTTTTTGTAAATACTGTAGATGGGATGCTGGATACTTCTTATGTATTGTTGTTTTTAATAATTTTTTGAAAACAGGACAAATGAGACAAGTCAGCTATGTCAAGACATTGGCAGGTATACATAAGTCCACAGGATCTTCACACCACAGAATACCAAGACAATGATGTGTATTGTGGTTGGTAAAACTCATTACTTTCTAAGAAAAATAATACTGCTTTTCTGTCAGAGTGGTGCTTAATTTTCCCAAGAGTCATTAATGTAGGACAAGGAACCATTACCAAGGTAGTCTGCTTACATTGTCCCATAAGTCCTCATAGAAGGCCATTGAGAATGTATTGTCCCTTGTCTGCTTCTGGGAATCTCTTCCCCAAATCTCAGTCCTGCTTCCGAAACCTGCTCCATTGCAGCAAAATGATTAATCTGCTGCTGACTTTTCTGCATCTAATGAATGAGTGTTGGGTTGTGACATTAAGAAACCCGATTCCCATGTCTGCCTTTAAGACCACTTGCTCTCCAAATACTGCTTTGGCAGGACTTGTTCTTGGAGAGAAGGAAAAATAATATTGTTGTGAATTAATGGTTTCAAAACTTTATGGTTACCACGCATTTTTAACAGGTGTGAAAATAATAAGTGTATATGATTATCTAATTGACCTGATTAGGCTCAGTATCCAGTTTTATTTAGCTGGAACATCAGTTACATAAATTCTTGGGTGGGGAGAGGAGGAGGAGAGAGAGCTGAAAGTGTACCGTATATACTCGAGTATAAGTCGAGTTTTTCAGCCCATTTTTTGTGCTGAAAAACCCGCCCTCGACTTATACTCGAGTCAGATTCCCCTCTGTGGTGGTGGTGGTGGGATTTTAACAGAGGGAAGATGTAGGGAGAAGGCAAAAGCGAGGCTGAGAAAACAATGCGAGCCGAGGTTGCTTCGGCTCCACTCAGCTTCCCTCTCTCTCTCTCTCTCTCTCCCCGTAATACAGTCAAGCCCTTTCCAGCACGCAGGATCTGCCCCCGCCGCTTTGCACCTTGCAAATGCAAAAACCCCAGGATTTTGCATTTGCAAGGTGCAAAGTGGCGAAGTGAGTGTGTGTCTGTCTGTCTCTCTCTCTGTGTGTGTGTGTGTGTGTGTGTGTCTCTCTCTCTCCTCTCTTCCTCGCACCAGCGCGCCTTCCTTCCACTGCTAAGCGTTTGGGCTGCTTTGTGCCCCCCTCCCTCCCTGGCTGAAACTGTGGAGGCTGCTCCGGAGGCAAGTGCGGTAGCTCCCATACAACAGGTGGTAAAGGAGCCGCTCGCCGCCAAGTCGAGAAGAGTGAGAGAAGGAGGTGAGGAGGTGAGGTGAGGCGTGGCCCAGCTCGGTTCTGCAAAAGGCTGCGCCTGCAATGCCGCACTGAGCGAGGCTGACTAGCAGCGCCCGGGCTGTTCGGGAGTGGGAAGCGGCTGTGCCCCTGGCCGGCCAGGGGAATGGGGACCCTGCCTGAGCGGGAGGTGGCGGCGGCAGTGGGGTCTTTCCAGTTAGGATCCAGGGGTGGCAGCCACCCGGGCATCCTCCTCTCGTCTTTCGTCCAGCCGTTTGCAGGGCTCAGTGAGTCACTCGGACTTTGGGCCAGTCTGCGCCAGGAGTTGCCCCGCCGCCGCGCACCGGGGAAGTGGTGGCCGCTCGCCTTCGCTGCAGTCGGAGCTCTTCGGGGGCGCCCCTCGTCTCTGTCTTTGATCTGTCTCTGATCGCGGCTGAGGGTTGGCAGGGTTTGTTAGCAAGACAGCAGAGAAGCTGTCTGTGGAGTTGTCGGGGGAGCCCAGGAGGAAAGCGAAGGGCGGGCTGGGCTCCAGCAAGGCTTTTCCTTCCCTTCAGACTGCAGTGCGAGCTGGGAAGGGAATTGCCTCGGCCGCGGGTTTCTCCCAGCGCGTCAAGCAGCCACGAAAGCGTGCGCGGGGGGAGGGGGGGTTACTCGAGCAGGCTGGAAGGAGGAGGTGTGCGCCGGGTGACTTCCCACACAGGGAGTCATCTTAAGTCACCTCTGCCGTCACAAAAGCGGTCAGTATTCTCATTCACACTCTTTCTCATTCACTCTCTCTTTTTTTTTGCAAAGCCCCCCCCCGCACCCCTCTGGCAGCAGCACTCTTTTTTTTTTAACTCTCCTCCTCCTCCTCCTCTCCCCTTGTTGTCTGGTCTTCCCTAAGGAAACTCGAGGGCTCACACTTCCAGGTGTTTCTCCCTGTCTTTCTCCCTGTCAATGATCTTTTCTTCCCTTCCCTTCTCTCAGCCCCATCCTCCTTCACCTTTGTCACCACAATCCTGAACAGATGAAGTTTGTACTTCTCAAGAAAGGTTGGATGTTCCTTTTGAGGAGGGAACCTAGTGTGACATCTGTATGTTGACCTACTACTGAGCCATGGCATGTGTGCACATGCAATGGAGGCATGAGGGAGAGCTGTGAAAGAGATGGTGGCTCTCCAAAACAGGATGTCTCTTTCAAAGAGGAAATTGTGAACATCAAACTTATTCTCAACTGTCCTAGTGAAAGTTTTAATTAGACAATAATTCCCTCCTATGGCATTATTATGGATTATTTGAGAAACACTTTGCCATGGAAAAATTTTGAGATGTTAAGAATGTGAACATGTTTGATTTTAAATGTAATGCCAGTTAAGATCTAAAGTTTCCTAAGAGGACTTTCATCTGTCAGGCACTTCATCTGTTATGCACTAAAAAATTAGTGAATGAATATCCACTTTTGTCCATAAATAATATGAGTGCATGCGTACTGTTCAAAAGTTTTCAAAGTTTATTTTTTTATCCTGTTAGAAATGGATCCCAATACATCTAATCCTGGACCAAAACAAACACGCAGGTCATATGAAGCTGGTTTCAAACTTAAGGTTGTGTCAAGAGCAGAAGAGAGCAATAACAGTATTGCAAGTAGGGAATTTTGTGTTGACGAAAAACTAGTGAGGGACTGGCGGAAAATGAAAGCTGACTTGGAAAAGATTCCAAAGGCAAAAAAAGCTCGACATGGTTTAAAGCCTTCATATGAAGCTCTAGAGACTGAATTGTATAAATGGGTTATGGAGTGTCGTCAAAATGGTTACTGCGTGACACGTATGGGAATTCGCTTACGTGCCCTTCAAATGGCTAAAGATGACAAATTAAAATCACCAGGAATTAAAAATTTCGTTGTGTCAGCAGGATGGTGTACCCGCTTTATGAATAGACATGGCTTATGTTTGCGGCAAAGAACAAAGATTTCACAGAAGTTGCCAAAAGACCTTGATGAGAAAGTGATGTCATTCCATTCATTCATCATAAAACAAAGAAGGATCCATAACTTTGACCTGGGAGATATTGGGAATATGGATGAAACACCTATGACCTTTCATCTTCCTAGCAACAGAACTGTGGCAAGTTTGGGAGAAAAATCTATTTTACTCAGAACCACAGGAAATGAAAAAAAACCATTTCGCAGTCGTTCTATCATGTTTGGCTAATGGAACTAAGCTGCGGCCTGTCATTATTTTCAAAAGAAAGACCTTGCCTAAAAAGGTCGAATTCCCACCACGAATTACAGTGCGTGCACATATTAAAGGTTGGATGGATGAAGACGGAACAAAAAAATGGCTGGAAGAAATTTGGAATGGACGTCCAGGAACAGCCTTAAAGAAAAAACCATCATTGCTAGTTTGGGATATGTTTAGAGCCCACACATCTGATGACATTAAAAAATTGGCAAAGTCTTCTCAAGTTACTTTGACTGTTATGCCAGGTGGGCTTACATCTGTATTGCAGCCCCTAGATGTGTGTTTAAACAAACCTTTTAAAGACCGTGTGCGAAAAATGTGGCATGAATGGATGTCATCTGGTCAAGCCCGATTGACAAAAGTTGGAAATCTGATGAAGCCCAACATAGAATTAATAGCAAAGTGGGTTCGTGATGCATGGGAAGAGATTCCAGAGGACATGGTGCAACGTGCCTTCAAGAAATGTGGCATTAGTAATGCTATGGATGGCTGTGAAGACAGCGCTTTGTATGAGAACGACAGCAGTGATGGTGATGACTGCGAACTCAGTGATGATGACAATGTCTATGCTGATAGCCTCACACCAGATGAAGTTGAAGCTCTGTTTGGACAAACAGATGAGGAGGAGGAATCCAGTTTTGAAGGATTTTAACTCTTGTGTTTTAGCTTGGTTGCTGATTGAGCTAAGGTTTTTGTACTTTTAAAGTTATTGTTGATACCATATTGGTTTTGTTGGCTCTCTTTTCCACTTACAGAGCTAGTTTACTGTTTTTCTTTGAAATAAATATTCAAAAACATTTAACCTACTGATGCCTCAATTAATGTAATTTTATTGGGATCTATTTTTATTTTTGAAATTTACCAATAGCTGCTGCATTTCCCACCCTCGACTTATACTCGAGTCAATAAGTTTTCCCAGTTTTTTGTGGTAAAATTGGGTGCCTCGACTTATATTCGGGTCGACTTATACTCGAGTATATACGGTAATCGTAAAATTGTATAGAGCATTTCTTAAGATGTTATATGAGAAGGCTTTTCTTGCACACATGGAATCAAAAGGAAATTGGAAGTGATTTGATCAGGGTGAAATCATCCTGGAGTAGAATACTAGTAAGCCACATAGACATCTCCATTTAGTTGCTTTGGCAACAGCATGGAGTATATTTTTCAACTTACCAGTCCAGTTTATGGCACATTTCTTGCTACTTTCTCATCCAAGTATTCACTCTGGCTCCATGTAGTCTTTTTTTTAAAAAAACTCAGCCAAGTCACTCAAGTATAGCCACCTGCTATGAAAAATGATTAATTGTCTATTTAATTTTGTCCCTATCAAATCCCTTCATTTGCTGCTGACTTCACTCTGAGCATTGGACACATTCTTTTTCTAAACTATGGATTCTCCAATGGCTACAGCAAATTCCCTGAAGGCTAAGTAATTAGTGCTAGGGAGTCGCTACAGGTAAACGAACTCAGCTACAGGAAACTGAATCCAGGCATTTTTTTAAAAACTGCACTCATTGCCATAAAGGCAGAGGGCTACATATTTGGCAAGTCCCAATGGGAAAGAACAAGTTAGAAGATTGAAATTAAATTGAAGTGCCCAAGGAGAATATTTATCTACCTGCCAACTTGCCTCTGCTTATTTTAGCCATAATTTATAACTCATCCAGTTATAAATTTGCTATATAAGTTTGTGAAGGCATCAGAGGTGTCTGTAGCTTGTGGTCAGCAAAATCAAGATGGCTGCCATGGTGTGATTGACACTCTGCCCAATTTCTATAGGTGTAAACATGGGCAGGGCTTTGCTCAAATGATTGTAGCCACCATCTTGAGCATTTTTAAACCAATGCCCTGTGAACACGTCCGAAAAATACTACATTGCTTTCACTTGAATGGGTTTTTTTTTCTGAGAATTTTGCATATCTTATATTTAAAAAGAAAATGCCTTCATTGTCAAAGGACCAAAATTTGTTTTACCGTTAACTTTTTAGCTTTTATGAATACAGTTCTAAGAAGCTTTCTCCCTTGTGTATGAGGATTATTATTTTTTTTTTAAAAAGCAAATTAAAAAAAGAAACAAGGCTTCAGAGGGTGTGTTTTTTTGTTTTTTTTTAAAAAAGAAAGTTCTCCAAAGTGTGTGCATGTGTATGCATTATTTCCACACTAAGGAATTCTCAACGCAAAGCTTTCTTCTTGGCAAAACAACAAGGTTTCATAGCAAAATTGCAATGCTTCCAGACAGATGAATCTATATGGAAATTATTTATTGAAGACAGAATTCTTTTTCACAAAACGTTCCTGTGATTATCGTTAGAATATTTGGAGCATTATAGTACATACCTATCTTGTGGTATTCAATTATTTTTATTAATGGTCTTGCTTCAGTGCTTTCACAAATGAAAGACAATTGTTTTTTCTTTTGGCAATTTTTCTTTTCTTTTTGAGATAAATGCGTAAATCAAAAAATACTAATTCTTTTTTTATTCATATTGATGTAGTCTCATTGTTTTCTTTTTCATAGTTTCTTATTGTTATCTTATTTCTATTTTGTCTACACTCTTTAGATTTTTTCCTTTTTATTGTTGTAAGTTGCCTGCCACAGTGAGATAGGTGGTGAATAAATATAGCAGATAAATATTAATAAATAAATAATTTGCATGACTTAAAGTTCCAATACAGTAGAAGTGAAAGGCCAGGAAAAAAGTATTACGGTAGGCATACTAAGAATATATATATTATTAATTAACATATAAAATGTATTATTGTAATAATATTATGTATTATACCATATAATTATATATTGTTAATTAAACTTGTATGCTGTCTTTCATTGACTCTCAGTGGATAATAATATTATAACGTATAATATATAATATTATCATTAATTAAACTTGTATGCTGCCTAACTTTCAGTGACTCTGGGTGGATAATGTAAGGACTTTTTAAAATTAGACACTGTAAAGAGGTTTAAAAAGATAACAAACTATTGTCGCAAAGTCATAATAGCGGGGTTGGTGGGCTCATTTGGCATTTGACTACATATCATTGCCATTCTTGAGTGATTGTTTCCTTCACCCAGCACATAATAGCTGCCATGGGTGATACAACCAGTTGGAAAGCACCAGTTCACAAAAATGCAACCTGTCACACAAATATCTCCGGATACTCCTTTGCATTCTTATTTATCTTTGTTCTTTTTTTCCCATTTCAATACTATACATCAAGCTGCAGCTGTCCATTTCATTTTCAAGGATGACTTTGAATCACATGAGAGGCCCGGTAGTAGTCTTAAAAATAAAGGCACCCCCCCCTCCGCCCACCCAACACCACCACATTGGAGACCTCCCGAAAGTTCTGGTGAACTTTGCATTCATCTGTTAGATTTATTTTTTTAAGTTGAAGTGAAATTGTATTTGCGATCTTGTTCTTCCATCTCTACCTCCCTTTGGATGGATTTATAAAAAAAAACTTCCCTTAATTATGCAAATTATCTTGTGTGTATGTCTGATGTATTTATGTGTATAGATGGATGGATAGATTCCCAAAATTAAGCAGAGCAATGGATTGGGCTAGGACCATAGCTAACTTTTATTGAATGAATTATTAATTAATTGGAAATTAGAAGTTTATAATTGAAGAAGCAAAACAAAGTTTTGAACTTTAGTGTTTGAAAAGAGATTCCCAAGAATACCATAGATAGCCAAGAAAGCAAACAATTGTGGATCACTGAACACATCAATCCAGAGACCTCATTCAAGGCAGAAATGACCAGGTACAGATCATCATATTTTGGACACATGTGAAAGCCCAGCCCCCTTAAGTAGTACCTAATGCTGGGAAAGGAAAGAGAAGAAGATGGATGGATTCCATTACATCAATTATATGTGCCGTGCAGGAAGATCTGAAAAGTCGCCAGAGTCGAGGAACAGATTATCCTGGAGAAAAGTCCTTCCATGGAGTCAACAGAAATGAATACTGCCTTGATGACATTGATATTTATTAATTAAAACTAATTTTAAAAAGATGACTTTGATATTCCATTAATGAAACCCAGATGTTACAATTACTTCCAATTTTCTTTTCCTGTCACATTAGAAATTGTAATCTGAGAGCACTTTATTTATATAACTTTAAAAATGTACATGTTGCCTGATTTACCAATCTCTGCATCCCAAACCTAAGGGTCCTAAAATGACTTCTTTGTTTATTTTTTCATTGTATATGGCAAGGGTCTCCAACCTTGGCAACTTTAAGCTTGGTGGACTTTCACTCCCAGAATTCCCCAGCCATCCCTGGTATATGGCATCCATCTCACCATCCAAAGTGACTCTGGTTGTTGCATGCAGACTAGTTCCTCAGTTAAGGACCTGTGCTATAAACAGAGGCTGATGCACAGAGCTGGCCTGCTTCTTTGTTGTTGTTGTTGTTGTTGTTGTTGTTGTTTTCATTCCCTTTGGAAGAATCCTCCTATAGCTGCCAGACAAGTAAAAAGTGGGCAAGCTATTTTGTTTCCCCAATACAGTATCCCCAAGCAGTAGCAATGTGGGAAGAAGCTCCTATTCAGTACCCTGTCAGTCACTGCAGCCCTTAAGGATGGAGGTGATCTGGGGAAGGAGGAGGGAGTGGAAGACAAAAGAGTGACAGCCCTATAAATATTTGATCTCCCCCCCCCCCAACTCTCTTATCAAGTTGACTGCTTGCTTCAGATTTTTTTTTCTCCTTTTTGTTGTCTTGCACCTTTGATGTGCTAATTAACCCTCCTCCCCATTTGACTGAATGTAAGCACATTCCATTCTTTGTATTCTGCACTCTCAATTCCCTGTTTTGTTTTTGAACAGCCCTGCTGAGATGCAATATATTTTGTTCCTTAAACCCAGCAAACTGATCCAACAAAAGATAAATCCTTAAAAGCCTACTCCATGAGTCCAGGCACAATGCCTGGAGATGCCTTCCGGCTTCTGAGATCCACCACCCCTCCGTCAAATCGGTCTGTCTCAATTTTAATTATTTTGCACATTGAACAGTTAAACATTACCCGTTTCCCTTTCTCTTTCACTCAGCCTGCCTAGGATGGCCCTCCCTCGCCCCTTGTTTTTGGCCCTTATACCTTTTCAGACAGTTTACTATCTGCAAAAGATTTAGGCCCCAATAGAAAAAGTGGGTCATTTCAGAGATGTATTAAGATGTTTGGATTTTGTCTTGTTTCTTCAGCTCAGCAGAACAATACCAAAAGCTTCCAGTCTCTGATAAAATTTCATTTGAGTCTGCAGTCTGTTTCCATTTTCCTTCTATAATAACTAAATTTAAGTGGCTTTAACCTCTGACTGCGCTCTCCTCCCTTTTGATTTATACCGGGTTTTTTTTTTCCTTCAACTCACTGGAAGAAGAGATCTAGGAAACAAAAACATTTTAACACTAAGTTTATAAAAACTTAGGCTAGTGTAATCTTTGTTTTGCTCTTTTTAAAGATAATTCAGTCACTTGTTTTAAGTACTTTAAGCTGGTGTTTTTACATTTTTTTGTGGAGAGGTGGCCCTTGCAGGCGAAACAAGATCCAAGCTACGCTATTGCTCAATCCAGGTTCACCAGCCAGCCTTTTCCGCACTATGTGCACTTCCTTCATTTACAACAGGTTGTGAAACACTGAACTTTCTCAGTTTTGTTTATCAGAATAGAGCTAGGAGGGACCTTGGAGATCTTCTAGTCCAACCCCCTCTGCTCAAGCAGGGGACTCTATACCCGTGATGGCGAACCTATGGCATGCATGCCAGAAGTGGCATGCAGAGCCATCTCTCCGGGCATGCCAGCCGTTGCCCATTGCTTTTCTGGGATCTGCTGCACACATGCATGCTGGCCAGCTGGTCTTCGTGTGCACATGTGCACTAGAAACCAGAAAACCATGTGCGTGCCAAAAACCAGAAGCTCAGCTTGTTGGTATGTGCATGTGCGCCAGGGTGCTGCTCTTCCGGTTTCCAGTGCTCCCCCAGGCAGGTGCATGCACTCCCGTTTCAGCACTCAGTGCTGAAAATATTTGCCAGCACTGCCCTATACCATTTCAGACAAGTGTCTGTCCAGTCTCTTCTTTAAAACCTCCAGTGATGAAGCACCCACAACTTCTAGAGGCTAGCTGTTCCACTGGTTATTTGTTCTGTTAGGAAATGTCTCTTTAATTCCCAGTTGCTTCTCCTTGATTAGTTTCCATCCATTGTTTCTTGTCTTGCCCTCTGGTGCTTTGGAAAATAAGTTGCCCTTCTCCTCGTTGTGGTAGCCTCTCAAATATGGGAATATTGCTGTCATGTCCCCCCCCCAGTCCTTCTTTTCTCTAGACCAGGGGTCCCCAGCCATCGGGTCCTGGACTGGTACTGGTCTGTGGATCATTTTGTACCGGCCGCAAAGAATGAATAATCGTGATTAAAATATATATAAAAATATGTTTTTGCTTCCGGGTGTCTTATTTTGAAAGACAACCACTTCTGCCCTCGCCTAACTTCCGTGCTTGACTCTTTGGCGCATATTTATCCTGCATCAGCAATGCAAGCTAGCCCTCGCAAAATGAGCCAGAAACAGAATTCACTGGAGAGTTTTTTTGGAAAGGGTAAATGAGACAACGATGAAGCCATGAAACCATCAAAACTGCGCCGCCACATGGAGACAAAACACCCAGCATTGATTAAGGTTTTTGTTAGTGGAACCTTCATGCCCCTACCCGGTTCTTGAAAAAGTGTTTCTGCGTGAAACTGGTCCCTGGTACAAAAAAGGTTGGGGACCACAATGTGTTATATGTTCTATATCTACCCAGCCACAGTAAAAGGTACCTTATACCTCAAACAATCCAGAAATACTTAGAGGGCATTTTTTAATCTTGCTATGCCAAGATATATCCATCGACAGTGTAAGGAGAGGCTCTGCCAAGCTGCAGTGAGAGAAGAGCAGTGACCTTGACTGGTAGATGAAAAGCAGCAGGATTGGAGGAGAGCACCAACCATCCAGGAAAAGGAGAATGAATTCGCAACTGCATCAGACACTTTGCAAATATTTGAAATGGTGACTTCTTATTGCCAAAAGTCTCTCTCTCCATCAAGATTTCAGTAAGAAACAAAATAGGAGTTTGGATGATTCATAGAAGTTTGGATGATATATAGCAGGAGGGATTTTGATTTCTTTTTCAAATAACCCTGGCTTTTCTGAAAAAATGGAAGGAGTGGTTTTGAGTAATCTGACAACAGTGCTTTTCATGGCAAGATGTAGCTTGTAGTGAGAATTGATCATGTTTGATGGTTTTCTGCTGTTACATGCTTCTGACCCTTCAGCAGGAAAAGCAGAGGTGGCCTTCAGCAGGTTGTCAACCGTTCTCGAGAAACGGTGGCAGAAATTTTGAGTAGTTTGGAGAACTAGCAAATACCACCTCTGACAGGCCCCGCCCCCATCTATTTTCTGCCTCCCAAATCCCAGCTGATTGGCTGGGTCTTCCTTGGTTGCCCTGCACAGGAGAATGGAGCTGGAAAGCAGGTTAATGGAGTGGGGAGGGAATGGGAATTTTGTTGTAACCTTCCCCAGGAGTGGAGAGGGAATGGAGATTTTACAATATCCTTCCCTTGCCACGCCCACCAAGCCATGCCCACAAAACCAGCAGTAATTTTTTTTTTGAATCCCACCACTGGGGAAAAGGTGTTGTGTATGTGGTCAGAAATACATAGTACATGTGTTTGTTCCCTCATGACATCTCTCTCTCTTTTCTTCACTGTGGCAAGAATGAAACCAATGGCCATTGGTACAAGTGGACACAGAACAAAAATTGTACAACATTGTTAAAATCATGATGCCCTTTTATCATAACATCACAATGCCCTTTATGGCATGGATCCAGGGTATCTGAGGAGCCATCTGGCCTCAATGGGATTGGTCTGTCTCACTCACTCCACCAGAAGAGGCCTACTTCACATCCCATCTGCCAAAGAATTTCAGCTGGGGGGGACGACAGAAGAGCCTTTTCTGCTGTGGCCTTTGGAACATACTTCCACTGGAGGTGAGGTTGGCCCCTACATTCCTGGCCTTCCAGAAGAACCTTAAAATCTCTGCCACCTGTTCTGGAGCCCTGATAGGGTGTTCTATGCGAGGGGTGGCTGATGGGACAGAGAGAAAACCCTTATCCCCACACCTGTGTTTTTTTCTTTATTTAATCTTTCTCAATTTTAATCATTTTGTATCAGATTTTTTATTATTCTATATGCTGCCCACAGTTGCTGAAACAATATACAAAATGAAGATAAAACTAATCATTACAAAAAATAAAGCTTATAAATAAATAGATTGTGAATATAGTAGTATCCCAAATTAACTGTAGGCTGGGGTAAAAAACTGTATTTTAAAAGTTTAACAGAATTGCAGTATGGAGAGTGCCAGACACACTTCAGAAAATTCTATTTCGCAGTAGCATGCTGCTCCTAATGGCTACAGTTCAGTTTTCCTAACTGACCTTTTGACATTTTAATTTTAGTACTTGGAGTAAATGACAGACTAGTTTTCTGAAAAGCAAATTAATCCTTCACTTAATATGCCTCAAGCCTACTGTACTAAATTTATGCATGTGCCACAGCTGTCAGTTTCAATATGCTAAAATATAATGCGTAAAACACAATTTTGAAAAATTTCTTCATTTGGGTATCTGAAAGAAGAATGAATTGGAAGGCTTTATTCAGTATATAAAACAAAAACCTGTTGTTATGCAGTAGTGCTTCAAGGTTTTCCATTAGCCAAAACTGTATATACAGAAGAATTAACAGTATATTATTATTTTTATTATTATTTTATATACGGTCATGCAATTACAGCTTGTGAATTCAAAAATCAAAGTGAAGATATTTCCATTTATTTTCAGATGAACACCAAGCCCACTTATTTTTAAGGGATATAATTGAATGTGGTCTAATTGAGCTTTTTCTTACCTTTTGGAGGATGTGAGGGAATGGGGAGAGTTAATTGTATTTCTTTCTTATTTTAGTATGGCAACTATATTCTGAACACAGTAAAGTTTTGGCTTCATTTCCTTTTTCTATCCATAATTGTCTTGAATGCAGCATGGTAGTTGCAAGGTAGATATTTGGAAGATATCCAGGCAGAGACTTACCCATAAGCAGGGTCTAGGAGAACTTGACATGGCCAACCTGGTGTAGCCAACTCGCTATGGCCATCTTGCCATGGACAACACCACAGCCATTTCACCGCGACCAGTCTGGTGTGGCCATCCTACCACGGCCAACTCCGCCTGTGACATTCCCTGTAGAATGACTCAATGCAGTAAATGTTATCCTCCACCATTCCTTCCACATTATTTTTATTTTTACCAATGGAAATCATATCGACGAAACAGTGGCAGATAACATTTATCATTTTGAGTTATCCCATGCAGATTGTCTCGTGGCAAGATGGCTGTGATTATATGGTGGGGGCGAGTTGGGCCATTGTGGTTTTCTCTACTCCCAGTAGTTACTTGAATTAAAATTTGAGGCAGTAACTATATCTTTTCATAAATAGCACATCAGTAATATTCTTCATTTTATCCTGGAGAAAAATCTTATTTGTATGGTTGCCAAGAGTCAAAAGTAACTATATGGCACATAATCATTAAGAAGCAAACAGGCAGTGAATTTAAACCAATCTTGGCTTTAAGATTGTGGCTAATTCATCTGTAAGGCCCTTCTATATTACTTTCCATCCCAGTTGGGTTAGCATTACTATTTGTGCCGTGAAGCAGTTAGTTCATTCAAATTTCAGCCCTCAAATGAAAATAAACAGTGTTCTTTTTCCATATTTGCTTCTTAGTTAAAAACCCCTGTCATTTAAAAGCAGAAAATAGCTTCTTTGCCTCTGTGCCTCTGTGCAGTCAAACTGCAGCCTTTTGGTGGCTTGAACGGTTGCAGTTTCTTCAATTCCACACCATCTAAAATTGACATAGTACAGAAAAGCATTAAGTATTCTCCTGAGAAGGCTGTTTATAATAATGCTAGTGATTTGTGCATATTTGCTGTGGGTGTGCCATTTTGTGTAGATGGAGTTGTTGGATCTTCCTCTTCTTTCTCAGGGTGAGATATCTTGAGAAATGAGTTTCAGATGTGATCAGTGAAATATCTATAACTGTATCCCAGCCAGTAATATATTACATCCAACTAACAATCAGTTTATATGCTATTACCCTCATTTCTATTGCAGATGGTAGCAATTCTTCTTCACCAGTGGAAAGGTTATAGTAGATGTTCCTTATCTAGCCTGAATTCAAGTGAATTACTTTCTTTCTTCTCTAACCAGTTTATATTGTTTATTTAGTGTATGGTATCTACAGAAGTCATGCAATCGCTGATACACAAATTTAGTTTAAATAAAGCATCAGCTCACACACATACACACACACACACGTGTATATTATGTGGACAAGACAATATAGGAGTTAATATATTAAATTAAGATGAAGCCATAATAAAATCACCGTAATATGGAGCCATAGAATTGCAAAGGGGGTGGATAAAGAGCTCTGGTGGCGCAGTGGTTAGAGTGCAATACTGCAGGCTATTTCTGCTGACTGCCAGCTGCCTGCAGTTTGGCAGATTGAATTTCACCAGGCTCAAGGTTGACTCAGCCTTCCATCCTTCTGAGGTGGATAAAATGAGGACCCAGATTGTTGGGGGCAATATGCTGACTCTATAAACCGCTTAGAGAGGGCTCTAAAAGCACTCTGAAGCGATATATAAGCTTAAGCGTTATTGTTATTGCTATGTTATGATTCAATCTCTAAAGAAGCTAACCATCTAACTGCTTCTGATGTGGACTGTAATAAACTTCCTATATTAAAAATACCTAAGTACCCTAAAATGAAATGAGAGGAAATTGGTCTAGCAAAAGAATGTAGATTCTATTCCTATCGAATTCTTATTTTATTTTTATAAAAAAGTGGAATACTTACCCAAATAGCACATAATATTCTTTTCCCCCACATACCATCTCAAAGATTGCAGTAGAACATGGGGACATGTTTGTTGAGGAAGATTGAACATTTGATAACCAAAAAGATACTCCTACATTCTAAATGCCCAACTGCCTGATCTTTTGGGGGAGGTGTAGAAAATAGATGATTTAAATGAATGGATCAGATTTTGTGGAACAAAAACTATCTTCATTGATAAGATTCTCCCAGCATGAAAATCTCACCCATGCCTCTCAAGTTGAGATACTGGTAGTTCTGCTAGTATTTTTTTTTTTTTTTTTTTTACAAATAATGACAGTTGAAAAGCACTGATATGTAGTGGTTAGAGCAGCTTTCTGGAAAAAAAAAAAAGCTCTTTATGGAGCCCACTTTCAGTAGTTATGAATTGGACAGTTTTATCAGCCTAACCTCTATATTATGGAATTATTATCAAGAGAGGGATAGTGGAAGGCAGATGAATATGCAGAAATGTTACTTTGGGTAACTTTGAATAAACTTTGCCTATGAGCTAAAATTATTTAATGATAACTGCAACCCCTGTTTACCATCACTGTTGATAATTCTGTAAAACTATATGCCTTCATGCAGACACAATTTGATGGACAGAAAAGAAAATACTAAAGCCGACTACATTCATTAATACAATATTGATCAGTTAGAAAGGGTTGTAGGTATGAGCGCTGTGGTGGCCTAGTGGTCAAGATGTTCGCCTCCCACTCAGAAGGTTGAGTGTTCAATCCTAGGTAGCAGTAGATATTTCTCTCCTAGGATGCAAAGAATAAATATCTGCTGTGAACTCTGCTTGGCCTCAGGAAGGGCGTCTGGCTAGTAAATGCTCAGGTCCATCCAATCACCTTAACTCTACTCGCAATTAACGGATTACAGGGTCATGAAAAGGGAGTGTTTTTAAAGGGCTGTAAATGGCACTAAGAAATTGGCAAGACATCACTTTACTTGTGTTGTAGTGGAAACATTCCAGATGTCTACTCAGTGTAGTGTCTTAAGTATGAATTTAGTCTGACACCAACCATTAAAAAAACAACCCATATAATCTATTCTGTAGGGTTAGGCTGAAACTAGGACGTAAGATCAGCTTTCCTTCCCTTCCCCCCAGCCTTTAATTGCAATCTTAACCATAGATGTTACTGAATGCGATAAGATCTGGGAATCCTTATTGATTAATTTACAGCTCTAAAATGGGTAAAGCTGCCTCCCTTTTCAGTCAAGCTTAATTCTCATAACTACATGGATACCTTTCCCCCCCAGGCAACATTATGGAATTGGGTTTTCTACTGTCTTTTCCAAGATTTTAATAATTCCTTTTAAACTTTTCAGTCTAACTTAGCCACCTATCCTGTTCATCTGAATCTGTTCAGTCTTTTTTTTCAAGATCAGTCAAGGTTGGCTGAATGCTGCAGTATTAGCACCACTAGGTGTTGTAAATTAATATAGTTAAAAATATTGAAAGCAGAAGAAAAGTACAGATCAGATTGTGGTTCCCATAGAACCATGCCAGGTTTCTTACATAACCTTGTTTTTCCTGATATTGCATATCTGTCTTTTCTTGTTGTGGATAAAGGGTTGATTTAAAGGATAAGGTTCACATATATATCAACATTTGGAGGCTTTTTCAATTAACATGAAATGATTGAAAAGATTGCAGCTCCTTTCCCCTCTACCCTGCATGTAGTAAAACTGCACATTCAATCCAAGGATGAAAACCAAAAGAGGCCATTGTTTGGGGAACAGGATTTGTTGCAGCTTTCATGATTTCTGCAAGAAAAATGCTGACAAACCATGGCCTTTATGTTGCAGTAGGAGCTTAAGGAAACACTGAAATTTCATTATGGTGGGTGAAAACGGAGCCTCTGTTCAGAGAGCAACCCACCAATATTTGCCATTTGTTATCTAAGTGTTCAACATTTGCATTGGGAAGAGAGCTGGAAAACCTGAACACTGAAATATATATATTGAGGGAGATTAAAGGAGAGGAGGTGGGATATATAAGGCCATATAGAAAGATGCCCTAGGGCAGGGCTATAGCCTGCATGCATTTTACCTATGAAATGTTCCCTCCCCTTTTTTTAAACTGTAATAGAATCAGTGGTGGGTTTTCAAATGTTTTCTTACCAGTTCTATGAGAGCTCGCAGGGCTCACAGGCCAACCTCTGTCTGAACGCTGGTGAGCTGATCCGGTTTTTTAGCTCAGCTGAGGCACGGCAATCGTCTCTGCCATGTGAGCTAAGCTAAAAAAACAAGGGAATATAGGAGAGGTAATGGCGGGGGCAGGTGGGCAGGGCCAGTCAGAGGTGGTATTTGCCAGTTCTCCGAACTAGTCAAAATTTCCGCTACCGGTATGCCAGAACTCATTCAAAGCAGCTGAATACCACGTCTGAATAGAATATCAATCAGAATAGAGCTGGAAGGGACTCTTTTAGTCCAACACCCTGCTCAGGTAGGAGACTATGCCAGGGGTGTCAAACTGGCAAAAAACCAAAAGTCACAGAATGTCAAGTGACGCAATTGAGTTTGATGGCCGTGCTCTCTATACCATTTCAGACAAGTGGTTGTCCAGTCTGTTCTTAAAAAAATCTCCAGTGCTGGAACACCCACAATGTCTGAAGGCAAAGCTGTTCCACTGATTAATTGTTCTGTCAGGAAATGCCTTCTTAGTTCTAGGTTGCTTCTCCCTTTGATTAGTTTCCATCCATTGTTTCTTATCTTGCCTTCGGGTGCTTTGGAAAATAAGTTGACCTCTTCTTCTTTGTGGCAGCCCCTCAAATACTGGAATACTGCTATCATGTCACCCTTAGAATAATTTCCCTTAGAAGGGAAAATGCCAGTTCATTCGGTCATGGAAAACCCCGATTTAGGGAAATTTCAGAATCTATTTCTTTTTGCTTAATCTTTTCTTAAAGATTGGAAATAGAGCAACATTTAAAAGTGACCTTTTGTAAGTTAGGAGAGTAATAACTATTTTTTGTGAGCATGTAAATATGCGAGCATTCAGCCTTCTTGGATATTCTTGTGCCTTAAGATTACAAAGACAGCTGTTGTGAAATTTGTTAAGGTAGATGTTGAAGTTGTATAAGGTTTAGAAAAGCCAAGAAGCTGTTGCATATAGCATAACATTCCTTCCCTCTACCCAATTGCCTACCATGTGAGACAAGTTGTGTAAGTTTCAAACCTGAACTGGATCTTGTATTGCTATAGTAAGCAATTCTTCTTGATTCAGTTTAGAATATTAACCACTTCCATTCACCCTGTGAGCATAACAACCAGTATTCCCTAAAGTGTGAATCCAAAAACTGGCTGAAATGAAGAACACAATGAATAGATATGCAACCTTCCTTCAAACTTACAAAACCAATTGAACAATGACTTGATAACCTTGGGAAATACAGCTATCTAGAGACTTGCTATTTCCCCCCCAAAGGTTTTTCTGCATATCTTTAATTGTCATTGCATCTCGTACAACGAAATCAAACATCATCTTCAGTGCACATCATGACCATGACCATGAAAATAAACGCACACATCCTTCACCCTTCACACATTGAACCAGAAACCCCTGACACCACACCAACACTGCACTATACAGTAGAATTCAAAAGAGCTACTGCCTGGGATAGAAGCAGTTTTTCACCCTATTTATCCTTGTTTTTATTAGTTTGTACCATCTGTCAGATGGTAATAGTTCAAAAAAAGGGTTCCCAGGATGAGATGGATCTTTGCAAATGTTTTGAACTTTCTTAAGGCAGAGGGAGCTATAAAGCTCTTCCAAAGAGGGGAGAAGGCAACCAATGATCTTCTGGGCAATGACATTAACCCTCTGGAGTGCTTTCCTATCTGCCACTGTGCAATTGGTAAACCATACAGAGGTGCAGTATGTTAAGATACTCTATGATGCAGCGGTAGAAGGTCACCAGCAGTTTTTCATTCAGCTGTTGTCTACCTGTCTGTCCATAGATATGCGGTGCTGTGAAGTTAACCGTTAATGTGCAAGTTTCCTGAGTTGCCGAATTACCCAACTTCCTTTGAAATTCTTAAAAAATGTCAGTTGAAAATGTGTTGCTTTCATGATGAAATGCTTGTTCTCCCAACAGCTTGTACAACGAAGAGAGAAATTTGCTCCGCATTCAAGCAAAAGAAAGGCGAAATCAGGAAGCTCATCAGGAACAAGAAGCGTTCCCTGCAGATATTCCCCTTTTTGGAGCGCCTTACAAGGTATCCATAGCATATCTCCATTATATCATAGAGCGAGCTGTTAGTTTTTACATGTTGCTTCTTTGTTTCAAGAGGATTTGAAAGTTAGATTCGGTCTATCTTTCATGCTAAGCCAGTGTGGTGTTTTTTTTTTTTTTTTTTTGAAATACACAGTATGGCTAGCTTAAGCTTTTACCAAACTGAAGACATTTATCCTAGTAAACCTCCCATCTTGACTATTGCAATGTGCTCCACATGCCATTGAAAAGCATCCGGAAGTCTCAGTTGGTTCAAAATGCACCAGCTCATATGGTTTTTTGCAGATCCAGGTGTGTGCATACATAATCTCTTTTGCGGGTTGCCGATTTGCTTCCGGGTGCAGTTCAAAGCGCTGGTTATCACCTTTATAGCTCTACACAGCCAGGTTTATCTGAAGGACCATCTCTTCCCCTGGTTACATCCACCCGACCCACTAGACCAGAGAGGCAGGGAATGTTGCTGGTCCCCTTTCCTAAAGAGGTACATCTGGCGGAACCTAGAAGAAGGGCCTTCTCCATGGTGGCTCCCTCTCTCTGGAATATCAACCCTGTGGAAATTAGACTGTCCTCACTTTGATACGCTTTCTCAAGGCCTCGAAGATCTGGTTTTGCCAACGGGCCTGAGGAACCCAGAGTGGGATGGAACTCATCAAATAGCTTGTTTGATTGCCTGTTGTCGCCGGAGGTGGAGGTGTTATTGTTTTCACTCTTTTTATATTAAGTTTGTTTTTTGTTTTTGTAAGCTGCCCACAGTACCTGAAAGTAAATGGGCAGCCATATAAATTATCTAAATACTGTAAATAAATAAATGCCACCTTTTCAGACCTTAATATCGCTGTCTACCCATGATTGTGGCAGCCATTAACCTCGGTAACATTTATATCTATTTTATTCTTGAACCATTCATTCATTTGCCCAAAGTCCAAACAATACCTCACCTCTAGCCTTTCCTAGTTAAGACGATATTACTCCCAGCAATTGCAGTTCGATGTAGACCAATGATTTATCAAGATAACTTAAAATTAGCCTTCTCCCCCCCCCCAGCCTTCCCCCCCCCATTGTGGTCAGTGACTACAAAAGATATGCAATACTTTTTCCAAATGCATGGAGTATTCACTTTTTTGTTGTTGCCACATAGGTATTAAGGTACCTATATTTAGACTTTATTTAATGTGTGGTACCATTTCTCTTCCATCTATTTTAGGGTTATTGCCTCAAAAAATAGAAATAACTGTCTGGGACTCTAATACTCGCCTTTCCCTTAACAGCAACATGTTAAAAAGGCTCAGCATACCCTCAAAGGACTGCTGGGGGAAGTGGAGTAATTTTAGTTGCATGACATTGCACCTTTGCACAGAGAACAATGCTGCAAGACTGTAGTTTGCAAGTTCTTAGAAAACCTGAACTACGGTTGCAAATTGATCAGTGAGCTCTCAGGCTGATGGGCAATTAGCTCTTCGGGTTTAATTCATAGCTTCATACCTTATTTCTGCTTTTTTTCTTGCTCTTCCCATTTCTTTTTTCTTCACTGCTTTTTTTCCCCTTGGCATTCTTTCTCATTTCAGAATAACAAAGCCGATGAATTGTCTAGCCGAATTCAGAAAATGTTTGGCAATTATGAAGAGATGAAAGAGCTCATCGTCAACCAGTTCTATCAGAATTTCATAGGGATTCCTACAAGTGTCATGCCGCTATTCCCCCCGCCTAAAGTAGATCGCCCTCTCTTTTCTGAAAAGACTGGCGCTCCATTCCAGAACCACAGCCACCACCGCAAACACGGGGGACCTCTTAGTTCGGATGTTCCGTCTGTAGGCAGCTCCTACCCAAAAATTCACTCGAGAGTGGACCCCGCCTCACAAAGCGCCGGATTGCCTAGCTACCAGAAGCCAGGTCCCGCAAAGAGCTGCAAGACTGAAGGACTACAAAGTGGTCGATGTCAGCCGAAAAGTAAAAAGTCCACTGAAAAAGCTACTGTACCTGAGGCACGACTCTCCCTTATGGAACTTTCTCCCCTACTGTCTACATTGTCTTCCCCTGTACCACCTCTGTCCCCTCTACATTCCGGCCAGTGTATCAGTTCCAGGTCCCTCAGCAGTAAGATCGAAAAGCATGGGCAAAATAGCTCCCCATCCCAGGAGCTCCTGACCAGCACGCGTGATAATGAAAACGAGGACACTTTGACTGCTACTGTAGCTGTCAGTGCTCAGCTTTCCAGCCAGACGTTTCCTTCATCCTTATCAAAAACCAGTGCAATACAACAGAAACCCACTGCCTACGTTAGACCAATGGATGGCCAAGACCAGGTTCCAGATGAGTCACCCGAACTCAAGCCACTGCCAGAGGAATACCAGGAACAGCCCTATGGGAAAATAACAAATTTAAAAACCAGCATCAAGACCAACTTACCCAAATTGAAAATACCCACGGAACCAATTGAGGTCGGTGTACTAGCTGTGTTCGGTTTGATTGTGCGTTGGCCTCAAAACTAAACACAATTATTTGTATAATTAACATCCAATCATAGGCTGTGTATGCGTTTTTAAGTAGGATGGTAATCAGAACTGAGCGTGCCCCATGGAAGCTCTCTTCATGGAGCTCTTAAGGTGAGAATTAGTTGCTACTTAGTGCTATGTGTGCAATGGATCACCTTACCACAGGATGCATAAACTTAGGCAAGACAGCAATGTACTGATCGTTTTAAGTTTTAGTGAAGCATCTTCTTCCACCAGGAACTGAGAATGAGACAGTTTGTCGGGGATTCTGGGACTTGTAGTCATAATCCTCAATAGGATAATATCTATATAATAGGTGTGTTTCTGTATCTGTTAAAGGATAAATGTTGACATATTTTAAATAAGGGCAGAGGGCAAGGTCCATTATAATTTTGTTTCCCAGAATTTAAAAAATTGTCATCTGAGCAAACTTTTCTGTGCTCACTATACTGTTGTGTAAGATGGCCAGATGGCCACTTCTCACTGAAGTTTCCTTGTGTGTGTGTGTGTGTGTGTATGCACTACTGTACTTATTTTTCTTTCTTTTCTGTTGGGTGGCATCTCTAGTAAATAGTAGGATTCAATTGTCTGTCAAGTTCAGGCATTATTGTTGTTGTATTGTCAATAATAAAAAACTGGAGTTCTATATAGTATTAGGAGAATTAAGCATCAAGCACTTACAAGCTTCCTCAATATATTTTTTTTTAAAGCCGGATAGTTTTGATCTTGTTCACTTACTAGAACAAGTTTCTCCCCACATTTCCCTCTTTCTTCCTCAAACCACATCATAAAAGAGAGTTAAAATAATATATTAAAATCACTGCTGTGCTGTTAAGCATTAGTGATGAAGAATATTAAAGAAACAAAGCAGCTGATAAAAATAAAAATCAGTAGAATTATTTTTCAAAAAGTGTTTGCAGAATCAAGCATTTTGAATTAGTAATGGAACAACTGTACGGCAAAGCTCAAATCCGTCTACCAGAGTTGCCATTAACAAGGAAGAATATTGCTCGGCCTAGGTTTGATACGGAGCTAACTGTAATTGACTTGTATACTATGGAGGTTTTGCTTGAAAACAGTGCACAAAATGCCATTCTGCCTCCCCTATGTGTTCCTTTGACATCACTTTTTTTTTTAATCAAATAATAACTAGCTCATTGAATTTTTCAAAGCTTGTATGTCACTTGCAGCTGTGAATTAACTGTTGACGGTTTTCAGCTCTTGGCAGCACTCAAAAGTGAAGCTTTTCCAGCTGAACACAGGAATTGTCTTTCCTATTAATCTATTGTGGAGAACTGTGTTATGAATCGCTTTGTACTGCAGAAACACTAAATCTGTGTCGGTCTTTGGCTGCTTGAAAGGCTGATATCTCTCCAATTCTGGTATTGAAGTAGCCACACATTTGTACTTAAGCATGTTATAATACAAAAGATAACTTCATTGGGAAACCTAATTTATTTTGCTCTTTATAATGGAGGAGTCATTATAAAATTATCTGTTTCTGTTATGTTGGAATATTTTCTAAATAGTGAAAAAGTTGTGCAGTGAAACCTGGCAGCTTGTTGAGATCAATAAGACCATCCAGTTTAGAATTTTCAGACATATGCAAAGAATGGAGAATTTAGTACAAGAAAGTTACATTCTGTTTGTTGGTTGTAAATATAGGTCCCTTAACTTTAGATTGAGAGAACAGTTTTTACTAACAGTCTAAATTCAGACTAGTTGGGATTTAGGAAAATGTCAATTCTTATTTCATGCATCATTTATATTTTTGGCTGTGCCCTTTCCAGAATGCTTAAAAAAAACTTTTGAGAGACCACCATATGAAGAGTTGTCTTCTCAGATATTATAACAGGAAAAAAAAAATCTAGTGGCCAAAATAACATGTTTTTTAAAAAAAAAACAAAAAAACAACAACTCCAAAGAGTTTTTCCTTCCCTAAATGCACATACTCAACTAATCATCCCTGTTTGGGGGAATCGGCCTCTCCACAACTTTAGACATCCATTTTTCTCCTTGAAAAAAACCCTGAAGCAAAAGACCATACAAAAATAAAAACTGGAGGATATGTGTGGGCAGGCTGAAAAAGGAATCTCCTCAAATGATTCATAAGCTGCATTTTTTTTTTTTTTGCATCCCTGCCCTGTTCTCTCAAATACACTAAATTAGGGGTTTGATAGTATAAAAACAAATAAATGAATGTAGCAGCTGTGCAGCCCCATTTGTATGTGCATCGATTCCATTCAACCCACATTGAATGTGTATAATGTTTCATCTTAGAACACTCCTACAAATCTTAGAAAATTGCTTTTAAATAGATGAAGGCCCAGTATGAATTGTTCTGTCTCTGTTCAGCTGCCAAGCTGCTTAGCTAATCCCTTTGCAGGAACAAGGTCTTCATCACAGTAACCCTATGGAGAAATATATTTCTATCTTTTTTCCCTATTCACTACAATGTATCTTGATAGTTGTGCAAACAAATGTGCATGCCAAATTTCAGTAAAACCTGACTAAAATGCAGCTCTCTTTCATTTTCCACAATCTTGCAAAAGGATCTACAATATCAGGGGTTTCAATTCAATGTATAGAATGTGAAGGAAGGATGTGTGTTTATTTTCATAGTCATAATGTACACTGAAGATGGTATTTAATTTCGTTGTGCGAGGTGCAATGACATTAAAGTAAACTAAACTAGTGTCAAACAGTACAGTCAAGTGGAAGGATTCCATGCAGTTTCTGGATTGGCTATATACCGCACTTCTCTTTGGTAAAAATAAAAGGTGTGTACTGATTTCAGAGATAATCCTTCTGCTAAACTATTGTTCTTAGAATCTGAAAAGGTGAATGGAACTGTCACCCAGATAAAGAGAAAGAGAGAAGAAGGGTACTAAAATTATTTTGTGGATCTTTTATGTTGTTTTCTAGACTGCTGGTGATTAGTTATTGTCTTGTTTGGAGCAACAACCAACTTGGCTTTTAGTTTTAATAGGCCGAATTTGATGTAGAGAGAAATTATAATGCCCGAAGAGAAGCTGTTGGGCCATCCTATGTGTTAGTGCAATGTTTGCAAACATGCGAAAAAAAAGGGAAGCAAGAACCAACAGGAAACATTTGAACAGTACTTGGGAGCAGGGACAGGCAAATGTTACAAACAAGGCAAGATGTAGTAAAGCAATATAATTAGTAAGAAGTACAGGTAAATAGCGATGTTGCGTTAATAAACAAAGAATTGTGCCCTTTGAAACACAGCATCATCTATTTTTCTAAGTTTTAGTAAGTTGTTGGCTTTTCTGCTGTTCAGTCTGCCATGAATTTTTATTCCTTTCTATAACTTGTGTTGTTTTCACCAGGAGGTTTATGGAAGGTCTCTGTGCGTGCATGTGCTTGAAATCATTATCATCTTAGATAAGTTAATATATGTCATTTTCAATGTTAGCTAGGGAATGGCAGTGCCCAGTTTTTCTTAAAAGAGGAATTGATGCAATCTTGCTGGATCAAATGTGAAGTTGTAATACTGTCTGATGTCGTGATGCTACTCATCAGTATGGAAAGATATTGTAATGAGCTAGTTAAAATATCTGACTTAAGATCTGAAAGGGCCACCTTTGTAGTTCAAAGTGGTTCAGTGCTCTCTGGTGCTTTAGATCAGAGGTCTCCAACTTTGGCAACTTTAAGACTTGTGGACTTGTGGAATTCTCCAGCTGCTGGCTGGAGAATTCTGGGAGTTGAAGTCCACAAGTCTTAAAGTTGCCAAGGTTAGAGACCTCTGCTTTAGATAATCTACTATATCTAGGCCTATGTTCTTTAACACTCTACAGGTCATGAAGAACTTGGCCACAAGCTCTTCTGGGTAGTATTTTGTTGCAAGTTCCTCATACATTTGCAAAGTAGTCAAATTCTTCCTTAACAGTTTTATAAGTTAAATATCACCTATCAAGGGTTTTCTGACTGTTTCTGGATAATATTCACAACCATTTTGGCTCCTCCATTACTTCATTGATTATTTTACTGCTGTATCATTAAACAGTTTGGCTAGGTTAGCACAGTTTGCAGTGATTTAATGCTGGTTCCGCTGGATATTTATCTACATGAATAAATGTTAAAAAAAATGATTCATGTGTAAAAATTGGGGTTGTCTGTGAAGACGGGGCTTACATTTTGAAAGTTTTCATGATGTTTTGCAATTTTTTTTAACTATCAGTTATTCTTGTGAAGAAAATGAACGTTTCCTGACAAAAGTAGTTTTCAGTAGATAGTTTTTTTATACATATACATATACATATATATTTTAATTAGTAGGTTTCAATATAACATGTTCTGGTCAGAGAACATGTTTTTGAAAATGTGTTATTCTATATTAGGTTAAATTATAGTAACTACTTGTTCTTTATTATAAAGGATAGTCCTTTGTTTTAGAAAGCTGTCCTTTACATTTTTCAAAAACTCCCCTATGTCCTTTATGTTGATCATTTAACTCCTATTGTACAAATGGTATGACTTAATGCACACTTTCATATTCCTGTGAAAAATATGCAAACTGAATTCTTAAATGTACATGTACTATTTGATTTTAGTTTTTTTAGAATATGCATTTTTGTAATTTTCATTGGTTTTGCTCTTGTATTTTATCTTGTACAGCAAAGTTATAAACATAAATGAGTTTTATGTTTTATGTTTATGAACCTATTTTTAAAGGTACTGTATGTCCTTAATTTTTTTCAAGAAAAGGTGACCACCCTAATTCACACTTGTATGCTTTGTCACTTAAGCATAATTTTTATTTATTCCTACTATAAAGCAATGGCTAGTTTTAACCTTAGCAGGTACTACAGTGAGTAAAACCCAGCTCATGAATGAGAATGCACTTTAGCTATTTTCAAGCTTGCTATCACTTAGAAATGCAGTTTCAACCTATTGTTTATACACTTTGAGTGTTGAAACTGAAAGTGCTTTTAAAAAATATAATATTTGTATGTTGTGAGCTGTCATGTTCTCCTTGTTGAATAGACAGGATGTAAAAACCTTAAATGCTCCCTTGGGCATGGATTTTAGTGATTGAGTAACCCCATCATGTGTGTGTTTGTGTGTGTGTGTGTGTGTGTATGTGTAACTGTGGTTGCATAGATTGGTTAGATTGTCCTCAGATGCCATTATATTGTTATATTGTTATTATTGTTTGCTTCTATTTTCATTGGCTTTAATTCTATGATTCCCACCCAGAGTCATGATGGCATGATGGGCAACTATATAAATCATACTAAATAAAGGAAATATATATATATAATGCAGGACTATAAATAAAGAGAACTAAAAGAAAGTGCCAAGAAACATCTGATTTTTCTGCCTCCTAAAGTGGCCTGCCAGCTATTCCTTGCTTTAAAAAAAGTTTTGAATTTATTTTCTTCCTTTTCATTGTAAAAACCAGCAAAAAGGGGAATGACCTAACATTACTTAAATAAGATTTTGTTGGAAGTGTTCTCTCACTTTCTCTTTTAATGAGCTTTGAATTTGAAGTAGAATCTTCAGAAATTCTATTTTAAATTGAAAAATAATGTGGAGTTAGATTAAACATGCAAAGTGCAAAAGTGATAAAATACTTTTTAATTGCCACTTAAATAGCTTTTTTTCCTTTGAATTTACGTTTTGAGAAAGATATACATGTAGAAAAAAGTACCTTACGAATGAGTGACAAAACCTTAATGGGGAAAGAGAAGCTGATACCTGAAAATAGTTTTTAAGGTCTCTTTCCCTGCATGTCAAAAATATTAATTTAGTGTTCGATTTTAAGAAACTGCTTGATGAAAACTGGCACTTATTTTTTTAAAAAAATCTTACAAATTTAATAACATGAATGAAAGTGGTATTTTATATGATATGAAATAGCATAAGTGAAAATAGGATTTGTGCTTATGTGCATGTATGTACAAAGCAGTGACTCTGTGGCTCAATATTTATCTGGAATATTCCAGCGAGTAAAAAACAATGGCCTTCAAATAAATAAATCACAGCCAAATTCTGGCAGCAAACAATATTGAAACTGTGGGGGGGGGGGAGCAACTTTCTTGTATGTGCTTTGCTGCATTCCCACTGGACTTTGGGCTGGCTTTTTCCTTCCTTCCTTGCCCTTCCTCTGGGTGCAGCTGCTGCATTTCCCCTCCCTGTGTAAATCTGGAAATAAAATATTAACCAAAGCAGCCATTAGAACAACACAACCGAAGCAGCTTTGCTGATGCTCTGTTTCCCTCTCTGATTTATTTTTGTTTATTGATTTATTTTTATTTTGAGCTCCCCCCTCTCCTCAAGGTGCTCAGCACGGGTCAGCACGGGACAGATGTTGTCGGTTCCAAGCGTGCAAGGCACGGCGGAGACTCGCCTGTGTGTGTGGGGTGAGGGGGGGGCAGCACAGGATGGCGAATATTGCTTAGCAACCGGGCACTTGAGGGAGCGTTTTTTTTAGGAGAAATGCCAAGGGAGTTATGCCTGGGAGCGATTGCTGGCTTTGCATGGCTCAGTGTGAGGGGAGAGAAGTGAAAGTTCTTTCCTGTCAGATCTGCAAAAGACGCTCGTGTTATTGATGCAGATTACAGCTGGCAGGGGAATGTATGGAAACAGGAAACCTCTGTTGCCATGTAGGAAGGCAGTAAGACATGTTCACGGAGGTAAGTTCTCCCGCCCCCCCCTGGCCCATTTACACCCCCCCCCACCACCACCACAAATAGAAACTGGCCGTGGATGCTCAGGTATCTCCTCCGTAGGAGAGACTGGGGGAAGGGGTGAGCAGCAAGGCAGGTGACTGGAGGGTGGACCGAGGTCATGTTTTGGCACGTGTTACTGGTAGCCCAAAGGAGGGACGTCTTCCACAGCTGATGTCCTGCTTGCAGCCCAGAGGTAGAAACTAGCGAATTTGGCTTGTAAACAAGGACGGCTTGGGTGGGTGAGGCACTCAGGCAGAGTCACGCTCCTCCTCCCTTCGCTTCCTTTGCAAAGGGTTTGACCGGATAATTGACAAGCTGCAATCAGGAGTTGTTGGATTCCGTTTCTCAGAAGTTCCTGGGAAAATGTGCAACTCAGCAGTAGCTGGAGGTAGCATTATCAAAGCTAATAAGCAGTCAAGTTTACCTGTGGAACCGATTGCATGTCATGGACACCTTAAAAGTTTTGCTCTCGGGGAAGACAAGGTTCTCTCTTTGCATCCCCGAATAGAGGAATTTTAGGCAGACGAAACTTTCTTTACATTGGCCAGGTGTGTGCAAATGGTGTGTGTGTGTGTGTGTTGGGGGAAATTGCAAAGATGTCATGCCATGTAATCTGCTGGATGCTTGAAATAGTTTTGGTGCCTCTTTTCCTTAAAGTGCCCTCTGTCTTTATGGCAAGATAGAAATCTAGAGTTTTAAGGTACATGTTACTATTGTTCTTTTAGGTAAGGACTTACTAGTTGGAGAACAAGAAGGCCGTGCGTGTGTGTGTGTGTGTGTGTGTGTGTGTGTGTGTGTGTGTGAAAGAGAAAAATGAATAGATTACAGCTGGTGACATTTTCAAGGAAAACCATAACCGAATATTATGGTCTGGTTGTAGTGGAAGACCTTTAAAGGCCCCAAGGCCTGCATGTCTTGAAACTGCTCCATATCTCATGATTTTGAAAGACTCATTATACTGTGGGGAGAAGTTTCAGTCTGTTGAAAGTCTCTTGTGTATATGTACTTCCTTCCTACTCGGAACACACACAGTTTTTATCATGCTCACCTATCTAGCTTAAACACACACACACATACACACACACACACACAAACAGCATGTACTTAGCACTTTGACATAATGCCATTTCTGCCCAAAGGGGAGTGGCTTTGTATTAGAAAATTTGCATATTGGCAAATTATTCTTGCTACTATATTTACCACATTGGGGCAAATTAACTTCAACTGACTTGATAAGGGCTAAAGCATTGCTGCCTGTATGGGATTTGCAGAAAGTGCAAATCTGAGTGCATAACTGTTTTTGTTCATTGTCCTTTATGTTATGTCTGTCTTCTATTGTGAAATCAAGATGCCATCTCAATGGAATTTCCAGGTGGTGTCCCATCCATATTCTCATGACATCTAGAATCATGTAGTTTATTGCATCTTATGCTTTCATATCATCTCAGAGCTAATGTTGTAAAACATAATTGGCCTGCTCATTTTTTAATCCAACCCATTAAATTAAGTAAAATGGGCAACCCGTGGAAACTACTGCCTTTAAGTTGATTTTCAGCACATTTGGTTGTCTTCAAGTGTTCTCAAGAACTTAACTGTGGTTATTTTCCTCAGAATTTGTTAATAGCCAATATCTTTGGTAGTGTAGTAAGTTTTAGGGAGACATAACAGAAAATTGACAATGTCAGAACACTGAACAGTAGCTTTAACTAAGATTCCCTTAATTAATAGAGGATAAGATCTAGTAGCAAATAGTCCTGAAGCTATCTATATATTACCTTAAATATTGGCAGATACCACAGCAGCTGATAGGCAGGGAAGTCAAAATAATCATCTCAGAGGAAAGGATACTGTCTCAGAAAAATTGTACATATCCCTGCAGCTATCAGGAGTCAGTTTGAGTCAGAGGAAATTTTAATCTTTTTATTGCAGGCAATGTGCATTTCAATAACAGCTCTTGCAATAACAGCAGTAAATGACTCCTTATACCTTGCTTGGGTTCTTCCGTTGGCTTCTGTTTGGCCATGCTGGAAACAACTAAAATAGATGTTAGGAAATCCTATTAAGATTCCTCAGTGAAAAGATTAGTGCACTGGATCATTTTATCTGATAAAGAACTTGCATGTGTCCAACTGTATTTACCTTTTCAAGTAGAGGAGGGAGCCATGTCTATTGTGTAGTTTTTCAAAGAAGTTGTTAAGATCCAACTTTCCTAGGCAGTGTCTTGTTCGCCCTATCACAGTCTTTTCCAATCTGTCCCCTACCCAACAATGTTTGGAGTTCAATTTGCAGGATTGTCAACCAAAATGGCCTAATAGAGACTTGAATTCCTCACATCTGGAAGTGCCAAGCTGCAGAAGAATGCTCTATTATACTATATATTCAAAAGTCTGATTTGCAGTTGTTCGTGGATGAGAAACGGAAGTTTCTGTGAAGGCATACTCGAACTGGGTCAACTGTGTATTGAAAGATCCTTGATACAAGAGGTCCTTATGAATAACATCAGTGATGATGTTACCTAGTTTGGGTAACAAAACATCTGCAAGAAAACAACCAAGCTCACAGAGCACCAAGGACCCCCTCATTGCAATCCTGAGCTGCAATATTCTCCTTTGCTGAGAGCCTTGATAATTTGACTGGTCCTTCCTTGATCAGGGTCTTTTTCTGATTGGTTTACTTGATGTTTGCATCATTGCTTCATGGCTTTTAAGAGCTGCAGTGGCACAGTGGTTTGAATGCAGTACTGCAGCCTACTTCTGCTGACTGCTGGCTGCCTGCAATTTGGCAGTTCAAATCTCACCAGGCTCAAGGTTGACTCAGCTTCCATCCTTCCGAGGTGGGTAAAATGAGGACCCAGATTGTGAGGGGGCAATAGGCTGGCTCTGTAAACCACTTAGAGAGGTCGGTAAAGCACTGTGAAGCAGTATATAAATCTAAGGGCTATTGCTATTGGACAGGTGCAAGCACCTGGAACAGAGGTGGTATTCGGCAGGTTCTGACCAGTTCTGGAGAACCGGTAGTGGAAATTTTGAGTAGTTCGGAGAACCGGCAAATACCACCTCTGACTGGAGATTTTACAGTATTCTTCCCCTGCCATACCCACCAAGCCACGCCCACAGAACCGGTAGTAAAAAAAAATTGAATCCCACCACTGATCTGGAAGATAATGTAGTATTTTAATTCTCCACGATGTCCCAGAATGGAAAGTTAGGGCAAGCATCCGTAGTGTTTTTTAATACCCACTTTATTCTTCTAGTAAAATAAAATGGTGGGAATATTCTATCTTCATATAGCAGATTTATGCTTTAGGGTTTCAAGATTCTTTTTAATTTGCTTTCATTTTTTCCATTTATAGCATTGACTTTTACAAGCTAAATAAAAGGCTACTTTATCAATTATTTATTTGCTTCCTATCTCTAAGGCAGGGGTCTCCAACCTTGGCTCCTGGAAGCCTGGCGGACTTCAACTCCCAGAGTTCCACAGCCAGCAAAGCTGGCTGTGGAATTCTGGGAGTTGAAGTCCGCCAGGCTTCCAGGGGCCAAGGTTGGAGACCCCTGCTCTAAGGTCTTCTTTTCTTTTACTGGTAGTTAAATAAAATTTATGCAGAGTTGCTTGTTTAGTATTTTATTAAACCAATGGGATCAAACCTGAAACTTAGGACAACCGGCATACAAATGAGGATTAGAAAAGAGACTACTTTTACTTTATTCTGAATAAATCTTAATGTTTCCACTTTAAAGGGTAAATTATTTGGAACATGCTTTTCAGGTAAACAGAATAAATGTAAAATATGGAGTCAGAATGAAGTAAAGAAAGCACCAAACTAGTACAGTCCTATTTCAGAAATAAAAATGTTCTGTACGAAAACAATACAAGGGATCTTCTTTTTCCAGTGTACTAGCATAGCATTGGGGGGAAAAACAATTTTCCTTTTAGCTGTTAACCTAAGCATTAATAACAAACAAGGTTTTTGAATAGTAGATTTGGCATTTTATCTTGCAATCCCTGTCTGTGTGTGCTTCTGGACAAACAATGAATCAAGCAAATATACCAGTTCTGATGTCTGAAGAATGTGATTCTTGGATTTCCTCAAATGAGTCAAATCTAGAAGGGGTGGCTACAGACCTTTTTAAAGTTGTGTCAGGCATTAATAAGATTGATACTGGCTCCAGTAAAGTCCAAGTAGGGCAGGCTGTTTCCAAAAGTCATGTGGATTAGCTCATACTGAAACACGCAAGGCAAGCAAGCCGTAAGTGATATTTGTTCCATCACGTGCTTTCCAAAGAGTGCAATACAGGGAGTACTCAGCTTACGACCACAATTGAGCCCAACATTTATGCTGTTAAGCGAATATCCCCATTTTATGACTTTTCTTGCCACATTTGTTAAATGAATCATTGCAGTGGTAACATGGTTGTTAAGTGAATCTGGGATCTCCATTGACTTTGCTTATCAGAAGGTGGCAGAATAACTCTTGAACACTGCAACTGTCATAACTATGAGTCAATTGTCAAGCATCTGAATGTAAGTCGCGTGACCCTTGGGATGTTACAATGGTCATCAGTATGAAAAATGGCCATAGGTCATTCTTTTTAGTGCCGTTGTAACTTTGAACGGTCACTAAATGAATTGTTGTGTAAGTCGAGGACTTACCTGTATATCATTCTCAGTCTTTTTTATCTTTAGTGGTACATGAGGATTTAATTTTGAACTCTCCTGTTTCTCTTTGCATTCATCTAATTAATGCAATGTTTCTCAACCAAAATTGCTAAGGTTGAAAAACACTGCTTTAAAGAGCGGAGGAGCAGTGAAGACCAATTGGTTTTCCTCTGGAACATCATTTTCATTAAGAAGAACACCAGGTGTATTTTTATTGTTGCTTTTCTCTTTCCCCCCCCCTCTTACCTCTTAGCATTCTGCCTGTGGGTTTAGTAAAAGTACTTGGTGGCTTTTAATGGGTAGACCTCTCTTTCTTTGATCAATCAATCAGGATTGTGAAAGAAAATCTGGTTATCAAATGTGAAATAATCTGTCCCCGTTTGTTGTGGCTGATATTTGTATCATCACCATCCTAATATCATCATCATTAGAAATTTGGAACTTTCTGTGAATTCCTTCAGGGTCCCTCAACAGTGACACTGCTACCAAATACTTGGAAACCCTTATTGTCTGTGACTATAGTCCTGTGACTATAGACCAAAAGATTTTATAAGAGGAGGCAGTGGCAATGTGTCCCATACAGATAGTCCCTGACTTACAACAGTTCATTTAGTGACCATTCAAAGTTACAACGGCACTGAAAAATGACTGTTTTTCACACTTATGATTTGCAGCATCCCCATGATCAAAATTTGGATGCTTGGCAACCGACTCATATTTAAAATGGTTGCCGTGTCCATGCAAAGTCAATGGGGAACTCAGATTCACTTAACAACCATGATATTAACGTAACAACTGCTGTGATTTACTTAACAAGTATGGCCAAAAAAATATAAAATGAGGCAAAATTCACTTAACAAATGTTTCACTTAGCAACAGAAATGTTGGGGTTAATTGTGGTTGTAAGTTTGGATTTTCTTTGATCTCGTTGATTTTTTTTTAATCCTTAAATAATGATTTGTATGTACTTACTGGATATTGGGAGAATGCTTTGAACTCAGCAGCTCTCCTTGACCAAACTACAGAAGCCAATAAATTTTATGTTTCCATATAAAAGTGCTAAAATTAAGGTTATTCTATAGCATTTCCAGATTAATTAGCAAATCCGATAACTGGAAAATACCATTTGGTTGGCATAGCATCTGAGCCAAAACTAGAGCTGATCCTTGCTCTTTTGAAGGGCAGGATTTCTTAACCTCCTGCAGCTATTTTGCTATGCTATTATTTATATAGTTATACCTCTAAGGCTTCATCCAGTGTGTTGTTTTTATGCATGCAAAAGAGGGGAAATTTAACAACCATTTATTTACCTGACTAGTGTTTCTGTTTATTTTTTAATGAAAAAAAAATACAGAAATTGAAGATGTTCTAAATAAGAAATAAAAATCAATTGAGAGAGAGGGTGGGAGGGAGGAAGGGAAAGAGAGAGAGCGCGAGAGAGAACTTGAAAGTCCAAACTATAATTCCTAGCTTAAATGTATTTTATTTTCAGTTTAAGGCACGCCTTGTGATTTTGTAAAAAGCTAGTCTTGGCTGGTTTAAAGGTTTCATAACTCACCTTGCGTGTTCCAAATCCCAGTGCACAATCATTCCATTTAGCAGACTTGGAAAGGAGGGACAGTTGGAAATGCTGCTTTGATCACCAAAATGAATGCAATTTCACTGTTTGACATCTAAAAGTTTCTTCCCCTCCCACATCTACAAAACACGAAGTATTCCATCAGGCATGAAACATTCTTAATATTATCAAAAGTTATTTGCTGTTAATATAGAAAGAAGGGATATGGATAGTGGATGTCAATTTATGATTGGAATGGTTCCATGTTACAATAGCAAAAATCCCAGATATCTTTAGCAGAGTCTTATTTTGTATATACAATTTCCTCAGTCTAAATACCTACATGTTTTTTTTTTCTTTTCTTAAGCTGCTAGATCTTCTTGCTTAGTTGCAGCTGGGTGTTTATCTCTGCAAAAAACACAGCTTCATTATCTTTTATCCTTTGGGTTGTAAAACTTTTACAGTAAGTTCTTGACTTGCAACGCAATTGAGTCCAAAGTTTCTGTTGCTAAGTGACAGATTTGTTAAGCGTAATTTGCCCCACCTTATAACTTTTCTTGCTGCAGTTGTTAAGTGGATCACTGGCGTTATTAAGTCAGTAACATGGTTGTTAATTATACCTGGCTTTCCTAATTGACTTTGCTTATCAAAAGGTCACAAAAAGGGATCACATGAGCCAGAGACACTGCAACCATCATAAATGTGAGTCAGTTGCTATAAACATCTGAATTAGGATCGCTTGACCATGGGGATACCCGCAATGGTCATCAGTGTGAAAAAGGCTCATAACTCCCATTTTCAGTTCTGTTGTAACTTTGAGTAGTCATTTAATGAACTGATGTAAATCAAGGACTACCTTTAGTTCTTCCAGTATTACTCCTCAATTTTCTGAAAACAGTAGTTGTTTTCAATTAAGTTCCAGTGCATCTTTACATGTGAGCATCAGTGGTGGGATTCAAATTTTTTTACTACTGGTTCTGTGGGCATTGCTTGGTAGGCATGGCGTGGCGGGCATGGTAGGGGAAGGATATACTGCAAAATCTCCATTTCCTCCCCACTCCAGGGGAAGGATACTGCAAAATCTCATTCCCTCCCCGTCCCACTAACCTGCTTTCCAGCTCCGTTCTTCTCTGCAGGGCAACAAAAAAAGACCCAGCCAATCAGCTGGGACTGGGGAGGCAGAGAATAGATGGGGGTGGGGCCAGTCAGAGGTGGTATTTGTTGATTCTCTGAACTACTCAAAATTTCTGCTACCGGTTCTCCAGAACTAGTCAGAACCTGCTGAATCCCACCTCTGGTGTGCATCTTGAAATGCTTTGATGAATTATGTGCAGAAAGAAACCAAAGAAATGAAAAAGCCTAAATCTTTCATTTCCTAGTTACAAGCAATTGGTTGGTTTCGTTTTTGCAAGCTGTTTCCCCTAATACGTGCTACTGCACAGAGTACTATACACGTATTTGTTAGTTGTGTATGTGGTTTGTTTTATTTTTAATTGGAAAACAGCATTGCAGAAATTATGGAGAATGTTTACCTTGGATGCCTATTTGTTCATTTGTTTCTGTCTTCTTTCCACCTCTTAAGAGAAAAAGGGTATTTGAAAAAAAGATAATGTCTGTTAAAAACTGCCACCATAAATACCATCTTTAATCAAGACTACTGTGGATGAATCATTGTTTCCAGGTTTTTGTGGTGTCAACAGAGCTGGAGACATGCATGCAAGATTTCTGTTTTGAGTCTTTGGTCAATCTAATTATTCTTGAGTCTGCTTAATCTCACCTCCCATCTGTTGTTAATAATCAACTAGAGAAGCTGCTGCGTTGGTCCCAATAATTTTGAAGCTTGTTTCTCTTGCAAGTTGATTTTAATAGTGTGAGTGCCAACTATTATTTCTTCGGGTTACTCAACCTAGGTTTCTTAGCTTTTAGCTTTTTCAGGCTCTCTTTATAGTTTTCTTTGTTAAACTTGGAGCTTAGGTCATTAGGCCATGGGTGTCAAACTCAATCCCATCATGTGGCATATAATGACGTATCGTGACATTTTTTGCCTTTGCGGAGCTGGTGTGGGTGTGGCCTGCACGAGATGCATCCGGCCTGTGGGCCACCAGTTTGACACTCCTGCACTAGGCCTTGGCACCAACTTTTTTTTTTTTATACTAACATTATTATGATTACATTCTCCTGAAACCTAAGACTAAGGGAGGGTATTTAGTAGTCTCCATGTGTCTGTTAAAATGCCCTTCAGTTCCACTCAGCATGTCCAATAGCAAGAGATTATGAGAGTTGCAATCCAACATCTGAAGAACTTTCAACGTAAAGCAATGGATTTATACATACTTTTGGGGCTTTTTGTGACAGCCCTGAATTCCTTTGGCATATAGAACCTCATAGGTAGCTACTGGCTGTTTCACCAAGAGGAGATCCCCGGGGTGTGATTCTTAGCAATGGCTGCTCCATGAATGAGTTTGATTGACTTGGCTTCCGTGCACTTCCTCCACAGTGATCATCTGGTTGCTATGAGGACTACTGAATTGTATCCCCATGTTTTCTCACATGCTTTCTCATTTGTACCATTTTTCTCCACTCCCTCCTTTTGGTTGACTATACCTTTCTTCTTCCTCCAAAACCATTCCTCATGAAATGTACCCAACAATAGGTATTCTAACGATAATTTTCTTCTGTTCACCAATCCTTTTAATGAGGATTGCTGGGCTGGGTAAAAATGCTTTTGAGACCATTTCAGATTGATTGTGAATGATTGGGAGTAGCTGCTTTATAGATTAGAGGCCAGTTAACATCCCCTTAATGTTTTTATATTTAGTTTTATATTTAGTGAAAGGCATGGTTTTTTGGATCCTTTCCAAGGTTAAATATTTTATGTATGTTGTCTACATTGAATACAGATGATGTTTCGATTCTGAGACAGCAGTGGGATGTTTTGCAGATAGGAAGCAACATCTGAAACACAGAAGTCTGGAATCATCAGTCATTAAGGGCAATTTGCTCCAGATATTAAAGAGAACCACTGGAGACCATGGATGTTGAAAACATTTGCACAATGTAATGGCAGCAATTGCAGGAGCACCTCAAATTCTTGATGATAGTTGTTCTAAAATCACTTCTGCTTGTACATAAATAATAGATGTGTTGCCTATCTTCAGGAATTGAATTATAAAAATCCATCTTCAGTAGAATGAAACTATATTATTAATTTTTAAAAAAATATGTGTTGAGTTTAACTCATTGTTACATGGACACGTCCATGATATTTACTCGGCAATGGCACAGACATTGCTTGATATTGACTTCTTTGTTTCAAATTTTTTTCCTACCAGTTCGGAGTTTGCTTTGCGCATGCATGTGCAGTGCTCAGACTCCATTTTCTGAATCAAGGTGCTGAGTTGTGTAGACCCGCCTATCGTGCGTGCACGCCAAACGCGTATGCGCAGGACTCACAGACAGATCTTCCCTTTTGAGATGTGCTGGTTTTTTTAGCTCAGCTGAGGCGCAATTAAAATTTTCCCTACCAGTTCTCCGAACCAGTCAACATTTTCCCTACTGGTCTGCCAGGACCGGTCAGAATCGGCCGAATATCACCCCTGGACTTCTTCTAGAATGTTTTTGGCATCTCAATCTAGACTGTAGCCCTAGGGTTTCCTAGTTGTCTCCCACCAAAACACTAGTCCTACATAGTGTTTTTTCAAATGAGACAAGATACTGCCACCTACTGTGAAAGATTTGTTGCAGTACCTGAGTATTCTTAAAATCAACCACACAACTAAAGTAGTCTAACACTTCACGAATCTTCACATCCCAGTTAAACTGAGTTGTATCACATCCAAGCGCAGGTTGTTTTTAATCAGTTGTTTTGAGTAGATACAAGTAGAATGGCATTAGAAATACTACTGGATATGCCCAGGCTGGAATTGCAGAGTTGTGGCCTGATGCTGAAAACTCAAGTTTTATCTTATATTGTATTAAACATCATAGCTGCCTTTAAGTGAATACATTAAATTTCTTCTTATACGTAGATTTTGGCCCTGATACATAATCTGTATCTGATGGTGGTTCTTTCTACCTTTGCACTTTTTAATTGGAAATGCATATTAGGGCTGATGGAAATCAGGATTGAGGCATGTCTAAAGCAGGGCTCTCCAACCTTGGCAACTTTAAGTCTGGAGGACTCCAACTCCCAGAATTCCTCATCTTCACACAGCCAAGATCGAAAAACACTGGTATAAACCATTGAGATGAGCAATGTCTTTGAGTCCATATACTTTTGATCACAGTTTTGGCAGGGGCGCCCACCTTTCTTAAATGAAGGTTTTCTGATCTGAAATTTTCAGGTGCACCTCCAGAAAGTCCCCATATGCCTGAATTTCTTTAGTTCTGCACTCCAACCATCAAGTGGGATGTTTACCTTCAGTGATGGCAGCATTATTACAGTGAACCTTTAAAGTCAGACTTGAAGTGGCGTAGTAATGCTTAAGCGTAGTGCTCAGTTAATCAGAATCCTTTATCTTAATAGGTCAATAAAGAACTTGTTATTCTACACATCTCTTTTGCACCTTATCTAAAGCGTGACAGTGAGAACTGTGCAATTAGATTAACAGATTTAGCAGATTTGACTATCTAGCTAATTTGAAAATATACACTACTCTGTTTATATATTTATATAAACAGTTTATAATGTCTTCCATTTTACTATCTGGGCAGTGAACAAAAAGAGTAAACTGAAAAACAACAGAGCAAGTCACTTAATTGAAAATAAATTACAGCCTTAATCAATTGTGCCAGAGATAAACAATTTTCTTGAAACTCACATTTATTAGATCAAGGGGAGGTGGAATCAAAGTTGTGAATATTTCACCAACTGAATCTCTCGGCAGATCTTTATCCTCCCAAGTTCTTGTTGTTCAAATCATTTTTTTTATGTTTCAAAAGATACAATTACAAAATCTGGAGCTTTAAACCCAAAATAGATCTTAATCAGAGGTCTTCTTTAAAATATTTTATCAGAGGTCTTGAATGTAGACTGAGCTAAATGATCTGTCATGGGGTCAGAAAAATGTGTATAAATTTCTGAAAAGAACGTCTTGCTCTTCTCCAGACGTATATTTTGGAAGCGCACAACGCAGTCATTGTTTCAAAAGCATGCCAATTTGAAATAGCTGAGGACAGTCATGCAGTGTTCCCTTGAAAAAGGGGAAGCCAGAAGTCCCTGGAAATTTCTTCCCTCCCATTTCAGCCCAATTACTCCTTGCTGCACAGGCAGAGGGAGCGGGGGAGAAATGACCTTCCCATTTGTGAGTGAAAGAAGAGTGCTGAGCTTGCATTAATTCTTGCCAACTCTCTTAACTGGGAACTATGTATAATCATTAGCATTGTTAATCCTATTCAAGTCTTTCTGACAGCCAATTTGCCTGTATCACTACTTCCTCTTTTAAGATTTTTTTTGTGTTCAAGGGAACCTTTGGCAAAAATACAATTTTGCAAAAGAAGATGCAGCATCTCATGCGGGTCTTTCTAAACCCAAAAAGGCAAGTGGTCTGTGAGTCCCTTCCTCTTAATTTCCAGAGCATATGATATGGCAAGGGTGGGGAACTGTGGTGCTTTTATGACTTGTGGACTTCAACTCGCAGAATTCCTGAGGCAGCCATACAGGCTCAGGAATTCTGGGAGCTGAAGTCCATAAGTTATAAAAGGCCCATCTCTGGCCTATGGAAAGGTTATGGCTATTGTGAGGCCTTTGTTCACAGTCTCCTCACCTTTTACAGTGTCAAACTGGGGTACCGTGGAGATTTACTTTCAACATGGGGAACACGAGATAAGGTTCAGTTGTTATGTGCCTGATCAAAACCAAGCCTCTGTGGTGGAAATAATGGCTGGCTTGCTGGTTGAGGCGCCTCATGGCATAAGCTGTCTGATTAGGCTATGTTGGGTGTGTTCTGAATTGGAAGAAAAATGTTCAGTGGCGCGACACATTATGCTTGATTTAAGGTGACAAAGATACGTTGGGCATGCTGAGTTTTAATTTAGGGCCACATATATGCAGAAAAAGAGTTTTGGGACTTCTCACAACAGGCTTACAGGCTCCAAAAGATAGACAATCTGGGCTAATGCTGATAAAGGTAGCCCCACATTTTGAAATGTGATCCATCAAAACTGCATAAGGAGATGCCTCAGGGCTGTACTGTACTGTTCACTGCACTGCAGGTCTCATAACTTTTTACTACTCTGAGAAGGAGCCAGCTGGCTTCAACTTTGGTGTTCTCAGTCTTTGAGCCCCTCTTTTTCCTGTATAACTAAAACTAGGAAGGATAATAGTGTGTGTGTGTGTGTGCTGTGTGTTTGTGTGCATTTGTGCATGTATTTCAAATCTTCATATCACGTCCCATTTTGGTTTTCCTTCCATTATTGCATTCTTGAGTTGGAGAATAGGCATAAATGGCTGGAGAAGCAATTTCCCAAGCAATTGAAAAGGTGATAACAGAATTGGAAGGGACCTTGGAGGTCTTCTAGTCCAACACCTTGCTCAGGCAGGAAATCATTTACTATTTCAGACAAATGGCTTTCCAATCTCTTCTTAAAAACCTCCAGTAGTGAAGCACCCATAACTTCTGGAGGGAAGCAAGCCGTTCCACTGGTTGATTGTTTTCCCTGCCAGGAAGTTTCTCCTTAGTTCTAGGTTGCTTCAGGCACTTTGGAGAATAAATTGACCCACTCTTTTTGTGGCAGACCCTCAAGTATTAGAAAGATACATTCATCAAGAAGCATAAGATACAATACTTAATAATAGTCATAGGGTACAATAAGCAATCAAATCATACTAGGAAACAGTCAATACTATCTTCTATGTTCAATACAAAGTTGAAATCAGGCAGTCAGTTTAATTCAATTCATGCAGTCTGCTATTCCATGAATTTGTAGCTTTTAGCATTCAAAATTCTAACTGTTGGAATTAAAAGTGTACGCCTGTCTAAGCAGATATAGGATCAACTCTTTAAGTAATCACCTGTTTTCCTAACAATTATTGTAAAACAAACATTTCCCGTATTTGACCATAATGGGAAACTGCAAATGCAAACATTAAGCTTCCTTTCCACACTTGTCAAGAAAGTGATGAGTGAGCAAACAAACTATCAAGGACCATGCTTTCTTATAGTCATAATGTCAAATGATGCTTTTGCATTATATTTGAACTGAGTCACTCATGAAAAATATAAGTATTATGTGTAAAGGTCTTCACAAGTATAAGTAGTTGTGAATTATAGTTTGTCCAGCAAGCTTGGTGTCAACCTATAAACAGAGTTCATGTATTTTGTTGAATAAGTAACAGTTGGCTAAATTTGTTTTTTACTGAACCATAAACCATGTTTACAAATTACTGGAGCTGAGTTCTCACAGCACACCAAGCCAAAACCAAACAAAGTACATTAAGACTTGGCATGATGCATGAACCCAGTTGGAGTATTTCTTAATAGTGGTTTGATGTGACATCTGAAATAAAGCTATAAATTACAGCTATGGAGAATTCTGATAATCAAAAAATAGAATTTCAACAGAACATTTGTTTTTTATTTTTTGGTAGTGTATAGTATTTTTCTTTCTGCCTTGATGGCAATATATATTAAAGCAACTGTACCCCAACCCTGGACCTTCCCAGGAAAGTTGTGACAGAAGTGATGAGGAATTCTTGAAATAATAATCTCAACGCATCTGGAAATTACAGGTTTTGGTAAATTAGATTTGTGTTAACTCATTAGCCATACTCCCAATAGCAAGTTTCTACAAGTTGTTCTGTCATCCGAGCCATTATGACAGCAAAATGTCATTAAAGTATAGGGATTTGTGTGTGTGAGTGAGTGAATGAGTATGTGTGAGTAATATTGAATGAATTAGCTTATGGGTGGCCTACAATTATATAAAAAACACTAGAGAAGTTTGAGGTTTAAAACCTATATTGGTAAGTATTTACAGCTGCTATCGTATTCATTTTTCTCAGTCTTATATGCATTTTGCTGTTAGTTTTCTGATTTACTGTGACTGCAAATACGATAAAGCAGTTGCTGTTTGTCCAAAGGCTCAACGTGAACAAAAGAGGTGTGATGGTTTCAAATAAAGAATAATAAGTGTGTTGATGTAGCAGTCTTCTTTGAAAATTACAGGTCGCCCTTGGCTTACAGTCACAATTGAGCCCAAAAGTTCTGTTAAGTTAGTTTTGTCCCATTTTGCAACCTTTCTTGCTACAGTTTGTTAAGTGAATCACTGCAGTTGTTCAGTTAATAACATGGTTGTTAAGTGAATCTGGCTTCCCCATTGACTTTGCTTGTCAGGTGGTCGCCAAAGGTGATCACATGACCCCAGGACACTGCAACCGTCATAAATACATGCCAGTTGCCAAGCATCTGAATTTTGATCATATGAAGATGCAGTGGAATAAGTGTGAAAACGGAGAAATCATTTTTCAATGCTCTTGTAACTTTGAACGGTCACTAAATGAATGATTGTAAATCATAGACTACTACCTAAAACAAAATTCCATTGCACTTTTAAAAGGAAGACCACTGTGTACAGTGGAACTTAACTCCCGTGTATATCAGCAAAAGATTTGAGTCAGATTAGATAAGGGGTGTCAAACTCGCGGCATCACATGACGTATCACAACTTTTTTCCCCTTCACAAAATCGGGCGTGGGTGTGGCCAGTGTGTGACGCATCTGGCCTGTGGGCAGCAAGTTTGACAGCCCTGGATTAGATGATTCTTGGGGAAATTTTAACATGTTTATTTAATGTTTCAAAACATTTTTTTTTTCCTGGACACATAAGGAATTTTCTTGGTGCATTATGCTCTCAGTGTACATAAAAGAAAAAAAATACATTCGTCAAGAATCATAAGGTACAACACTTAATAGTAGTTATAGGGTACAATAAGCAATCAAATCATATTAGGAAACAGTCCATATAAATTGGAAGAATACAAGCGACAAAGTTGCAGTCATACAGTTGCAAGTGGAAGGGGATGCTTGATAAGCAGCGATGAGAAGATTAATAGTAATAGTAGTGCAGACTTTGTAAATAGTTGGACAGTGTTGAGGGAATTAGTTGTTTAGCAGAGTGATGGCATTCAGGGAAAACACTGTCCTTGTGTCCGGTTGTCCTGCTGTGCAGTGTTCTATAGTGTCATTTTGAGGGAAGGAGTTGAAACAGTTTATGTCCGGCACGTGAGGGGTCGGTAAATATTTTCCTAGCCCTCTTTTTGACTCAAGCAGTATACAAGTCCTCGATGGAAGGCAGAATTGGTAGTAATTGTTTTTTCTGTATTGTTTTTTTTACTAACAATAGTAACAGAGGATGTTTACGTAAACAAGGAAAGCATTATGCTTTTCTCCTTCCACGCCAGAATAGATTTAGATAAAATGAATATTTTGAAATATCTAGCCATAAACCTCCTTGTGTTACGACCAGTTTAACTCTAAATTGAGAAGAGAGTATTTCAGAAGACTTTCTGTATATCTTATGAAACCAGGCAATTGGTGAGCTTTGCTCAAGCCTACACAAGGGTAAAGTGTAGGGTAGACTTTCTGATCTTGTATCTTCTTCAAAGATGCCATATGTCAGAAATGGTATCGAGTTTCCTGCTTGAGCAGGGGGGTTGGACTAGATGACCTACAAGGTCCCTTCCAACTCTGTTAATCTGTTTATCTTCTCAGTCTGAGTTCACTCAAAAGGCCGGATTCTTTTTATTATATAAACCAGGTCACTGTGGGTCACTTATCCTTGCTCATGTTTTGCCTGAGCCAACAACAGACAGCCTATTATAAAGTGTGTGTGTGTGTGTGTTTGTGTGTGTGTGTAGAACTTACTGTTTTAGGCAGTGGTCAACCAAATTATCATGACATGAAGGAGTCACAGATCATTCTGAAGAAGTTCAGAATGTTCTATTCCTGTCCTGGAGCGGTATGTTTTACGTATATTTAAAAGTTTCCCTGTTGGTTTTTTGGATTTAATTACGATTTGTTAGCTGCCAACCAGAAGGCTTTCAAATCTGAATTTCCAAAGGGGGGGGGGATTTCTAGGACATGCAAATATATATGCATTCAAGAAAACTGTTTTATTGCATCCTGTGGGAGATCGGACTAGTTCGCCTTTGAGAATGCTAAAAATTCAGGGAATTAGGTTTTGTTTCTAGTTGTGTTCAACTAATCACAAATATGGAACAGATAGTCATAAAATTCTGCTGGTTGTGTCAGTTTAAAGGAAGAATATGTAAGCAAGTTCCTTTGGAATAAGCTAACTTCCTAACAAGTTTTAGTAACAGCCTTGGCACAGAGGATTTTAAAGGGGAATAAAATGCTAGGGTGGTCTAAGAAGCTGACACAAACATTGGTACAAAGTATTAGTATTTTGAGCAGTCTTTTCACCTGTAGCACAGCACTGAAAAGCAAATTCTAGGACTAAAGTCTTTTAATTCTTGGTTGCCTCTTTCTTATATTACAAGTTCCTCTGCTAACAACAGCACAAGAGTGAAATAAATATACAATTGGCAGCTTTGTCTCTAAATTTTCTGTATTTAGTAATCAAGCATATCTATTCATTTAAATTTAAAAAAAATCCACAGCCTTCCTTTGAAAAAGAAGATGCCTCCCAATCTCTGCGGAAAATGGATTCCTTACAAAAACTAGGTATCACAACAACAACCATTTTCTGAAACTGACACTTTGGAAGATAACTATATGAGTCGGTTTGGGGTTGTCATCCTTTTCTTCCCATGTAGAAGAGGCAGTTAATAGTCAAGGCAATTACCGGAATGAATTTAGATTTGCAATCCAACTATTACAAAGGATAAAGGTAATCAATATTACATTAGGAATTTTGTTAAAAACCACAGACTGATCACTCTGCCAACTTGCCCCCTGACCTCCAATGGCCTTTTAATCTGCTGAGGAACTTAAGAAAATATCTGAACATTACAAGACATTTTCTTATCTAGCACAATTTCTTCAACATCTTCTTCAGTCTGATGCCCTTCAGATTGGCTCATATTGTTTTAACATTCTAACTGGATGCATTTAACCCCAAAATGCCTAAAACCATTTTGATGCAGCTATGAAAAAAGATTATTATTAATAATTTGCAGAGCAATTGTCTTGGCTGATATATATTGCTTGCCAGAGAGGAAGGTGACTCTTGCACTCATTTTACCAAATACAAATTGAGGGAGGGAGGGAGGGAGGGAGGGAGGGAGAGAGAGAGAGAGAGAGAGAGAGAAACTGAATTAAAGGCCATCCAGAGGATTTAGTGCTGACTTGTGGTTTAGCAGATAAATGCTGAGATTCCCTTGGAGTACTGACCATGTAACGGTGTTGATACTAGGCATTGTTTATTTATTTTATTTTTATTTATTTTATTTATTTGTCAATTGCTTACAAGATAATAGGTATAAGTAAAAACATAGGTATGAATATAAAAACAAAAAAACCAAAAAAAACAATAGGACAGGGACGGTAGGTAATGTTGGTGCACTAATGCACGCCCCCTACAGAGCCCCCCTATAGGAAAGGTGTGAGGCCAATTGTAGACAGTCTAAGATTAAAGTTTTTGGGGTTTGGGGAAGAAACCTCTGAGTCAGGTAGAGTATTCCAGGCATTGACCACTCTGTTGCTGAAGTCGTATTTCCTGCAATCAAGTTTGGTGCAATTAACCTTGAGTTTGTATCTACTGTTTGCTCTTGTGTTGTTATGGTTGAAGCTGAAGTATTCATTGACTGGTAGGACATTGCAATGTATGATTTTATATATTATACTTAGATTGGAACGAAGGCGGCGTAGGTCTAGGTCTAGAATTTCAAGTCTGGTGGCATAAGGTATTCTGTAACGAGTAGAGGAGTGGAGAACTCTTCTTGTGAAATATTTCTGGACTTTCTCAACTGTGTTAATATCAGATACGTAATGTGGGTTCCAGACTGATGAGCTGTATTCAAGTATTGGTCTAGCAAATGTTTTGTATGCTCTAGTTAGTAGTGTAATATTACCAGAGAAAAAGCTACGTAAGATTAGGTTAACAACTCTTAATACCTTTTTGGCTATGTAGTTACAGTGGGCTCTAGCATTTAGGTCATTAGAGATGATTACTCCAAGGTCCTTGACAGAGTTTGGATCATCAACAAGGTCTTGACTATTCAGCCTGTATTTTATTTTCTGATTTTTTTTTGCCAATATGTAGGACAGAGCATTTATTTGTTGAGATTTGAAGTTGCCATTTGTTTGACCATTCTGATACTTAGTCAAGGCCTTTTTGAAGGGTAGCAGTATTGTCTGTGGTGTTGAATAGCTTTACATCGTCAGGGAATGTATCGTGAATATCGTTGGGTCAGTGCCTGTGGTGGCCCAAGGGCTGTGCCAGCAAAACGGGCTCCCAAGCTCCGTTTCTGGCTGCAATTGTCTCCTGCAATCCTCTGCCAGCAAAAAGGGAGCTCGGAGACTCTCCTCAGCTCCATTCAGCCTGTATTTTATTTTCTGATTTTTTTTTTGCCAATATGTAGGACAGAGCATTTATTTGTTGCGATTTGAAGTTGCCATTTTTTTGACCATTCTGATACATAGTCGAGGTCTTTTTGAAGGGTAGCAATATAGTCTGTGGTGTTGAATAGTTTTATATCATCAGTGAAGAGAACGCAGTTGTGCTTGATATGATCACAGAGGTCATTTATGTAGAGTATGAAAAGAGTTGACTACAGGTGTGTTACATTCTCTCACTGGAAAGCCAGGAAATAATAGCTTTAGAGGAGATGTGAGAAAATATGGCCTCTTTACGAGTTGTGGATTTTTAATTCCCAGAATTCCTAAGCCAACATGTCTACTTCAGGAATTCTGGGAGCTGAAATCCACAAGTTGTAAAAGGGCCACAGTTCTCCACCTTTTGGTTTAGACTAGAGGTTATTTTTATCCTGATGTGGAAACTGAAAAGATGGTGATATGTATTAAAATGAATAGGTGAAACCAAAGGCACATTTAACCCTATGTACAAAAGCAAGAGAAGTGTGGTGACAATGGAAACTTCTGCAGGTGAAAGTATAGGATGAGTTTGTGGACAAAAATGCCTCCTCAAAGCAGAATGAGCAAGAAAGGTTGGCCTCAGAATATCTCAGGAGGCGGGTTTTTGTTTTTGAAAATGCAGTGGCACATAAATTAAAAATGTTTAAGGAAGGAACCGAGAGAACATATTGTCTCCTTCCATCTAGTATTCTCCAGTTTCCATGAAAATGTTTAACTGTTTAGGCCTTGTGGTTTAGAACGTTGTGGTCTGCCATCTCCTTTGAAAGAGGCCCCTCTCTCGATGTAGAAATCAAAGTCCACCATGTTGGAGAGAAAATATGCTATGTTTACATTTAGCCTAGTGGCCAGAAGAAGGTCTTGTGAAACTTGGGAAATTTTGTGTGCATTTCACAGTGTTCAGTAATAGCTGTCCTTTTGCCTGCTTGACGTATCCAATGGGCATGTAAACAGGCTCCTTTTCTTTATTGACTGGTTCGGCAAGTTAATAAAAAAAGGAGAAAATGAATACATTGACTAGGAATAAAACCTTTCAGGATTGGGTCATAAAAAAAATCATACAAGCAATATCCTTCCAAGCCTCCGATTTCCTTCCAAGCCTCCGATTTCTCCTCTGTGGTGAAACAAATGTGTTTTGAACTCAGGAGGTGTTACTGCTTTATGGGTGTTGTAAATAGTCCTGTGTGCTTGCTCAATGAAGAGCAAAAGGAAAGACTTGCTGTTTGTTCAAGAGCACTTTGTAATACAGTAAGAATTTGCAGGAGGTATAGTTGAAATGTTAGCCAGGTAGCCATTGGTTTGAATCCTGCCATTAGATGAGAACTCACTCACTACTGTTAAGCAAGGATCTGTATCTCTAGACAGAGATTCAGATTCAGATTATACAGTAATAAGTGGTTCCTTGATTTTCTTTTATCTGATTTGGGGGAAGAAACCACCCACTTTAATTCAGGACTTAGATAATGAGGAAGAATTAGAGGAAGCCATAATTAATATACATCCATTTCTATCTGAGCTAAATCATATCCTCACTAGTTTTCTAAAAACCATAGCAGAGAGGAAGCCTTCCTCAACCTTACTAGAGAATGTTGTAGCTCATCCTCCTGAAAATATTTATTGTTTCTGATGGTTAAATTGACATGCAAATGACAGGACTCCATCCTTCCAGCCAAGTCTTCTTTCCTTTTTTTTTTTTAATGATTCCTGGCTATTTGCAATTATGATGTTTGGGAATTAGAGGCTATATCAAATCAACTATGCCATTCTTCTTTATGATCTTTCCTAACAAAAATGAAAGCTCTGTGGAAGCATACATCTCACTTAAGAGGGGCGTAAGGGGTTGTAAAATAGATCTTGGGTGAATATGTAGCTTATGTAGCTTTACTAGGTTTGGAGTTCCTTGCAAGAGTCAAATATAATATGATATAGTAAGTATAATCTTGCCTTGATCAAAGACTTATTTTGAGCATCCCGCTTTCCACACACTGGCTCGTAAATACAGTGGATCTTTGTTTGGATATAAATCTATTCGCTATGCAATTTGGTTAAGATGGCTATACAGGAAACAATGCATACTTTCTCTAAAATTATAGCATGATTCTCAAATACTGTGATATTCTGACCCCTACACTGATGAACTTTGTGCTCCCCTCCCAGTAAAGCAAATTATTTCTTTAGATGAGTAATACTCAAAAGCCCAAGTTTGAGTTCTGAGGCAACAGTGTGATCCCCTTAAAGTTACTTACAACCTGGGAAGTCTTAGTCTACTGTAAAATTTGTGAATCAGTCCTACAACTTAACTTTGGGAAAACATGTGCATTGATAGCAATGAAGGAGAATATTTGTAGCTCAGTGTTGAGATGATTTGTCCTTGGTGCTCTCTGAGGCTTGGTTGTTTCCTTGCAGACATTTCATTTCCCAAACTAAGTAACATCATCAATGCTAGTGACGCTAGTGAAAACACTGATTATATTACCTAGTTTGGGTAATGAAACATCCACAAGAAAAGAATCAAGTTCAAAGAGCACCAAGGAACCTTCCATTTCAACGTCGAACTACAAAAGTTTTCCTTTATTGGATGGGCTCAGTTACAGAAAGACCTTCATGTGCATTGATAGCTGCTAAAAGATGGAAAGATGTAAAATTACAAAAAAATATTACCAAAAGGACAAAACAATGTATCCCATTTGACTTTGGGTTGAAAAATTTAAAAAAGACTGGTCACTAGGCAGAGCTTTCCTAGAATGACTGGCCTAGTGTGAAGGCATGGAATACTTTCATTAATAATTTTTGATAAATAATGCACAGAATGATATGAAAATGGCAAATTAATGTTAATCTGATATTGAATTATCAAGAAGATGGAGGACTGAGGAAACAGCATGCAAAATGAGTAAGGGAGCAGGATGAAGAGAGGGAGAATGTAACAGATGAAATGTGCAGAGTTTGTGTGTTGGGGTGAGGAATTTCTATACCAGGGGTGTCAAACTCGTGTTGTCACATCGTCATCACATGACGTATCATGATTTTTTCACCCTTTGCTAAACCAGGGGTGGGTGTGGCCAGCATATGATGCATCTGGTCAACAGGCTGCAAGTTTGACACCCCTGCTCTACACAATCCAGCAAATTAAGGATTGTACTGTGGTTGCTGTGAACAGTGGAGGAGATGAGACAGATCAGGTCCCCAAAAGACCAAAGATGTGGGAGGACTCCTCTAAATCTTTATATTGGTTCACAAATTTCTCACCAAAATTTTGGTTTTAGATTTCTTGTTATTGCTAGATTACTTTGGTACTTTATACAGTGCTTAGTTATGAATGTTATTTCTTAAAGATTTCCCTCCCCACTTAATTTTAAGCAGTTGTCTTAAGCACTTGCCTTCTGTTGGAAGAAGCTTGGCTCTATTTCACTGTTGGAAGCTAAAACATGTTGGAATAATATGCTGGAATCATGCCGAGACTTGCCTTATTCTCAGTACTAGGGATGAAAATTACTTCCCTCTGAAGGCTGGAGCATTTAAGCGTGTGTGTGATGGATGGGGGTGAATTTCTGAGCATTCAGAGCAGTGATGGGGTGTGGCATCAGTCTTGAAAGAAACAGGGGGAAAAAACCCGTTTCAGCTATAGTTGAAGTGGGATTATTCTTTGGAGAATAGCCTCTAATGGCAGTTACTAGAGCTATTTCTCAAGAGAGCAGCTTCCTGTGGTGAATATATTGTGTGCTATCCAGGCAGCAGCAAAAATAGTTCAAGACACTGATGGCATGGTGTGAGACATTCCGTCTTAAAGCATGAAGCTCAGCTTTGACTTGCAGATGAAATAACTCCTCTCCATGCAGGAATTCCGATTAGTGTGGGTTAAGGTAACCTATCATAACTTCAGCCAGTTAGATAGCACATTCACTTATTGCTCACTGTTGGGCCTAGCTCTGTCATCTGTAGTCTTTATGCAGATTTTGCTGTATAGTTTTAACTGAAGACCCGTAAAAAAAAAAGGTCTCCTTTTAACCCAAAAAGTAGGGAGAGAAAATTTTGTCTTTAAACAGAGCTTTTCACGCCAACATTCACCACTCCTGTTTTCTCTTGCAATAGATACTGTAAATCAAATCTTTGTATTGTAATTTATCTTTCTGTACATGAATGTCCTCCTAATTCATGGATTTACCATACCTCTCTTTATGTTTTTCAGCAGTCTTACTCCAATGAAGCCCATTGTGTTGAAGAAATTTTGAAGGTGAGTATATTCACATTAAGAGGAAAAAGATGCCATAAAGAAAGCAGAACTAATTTCATGTTGTTTTTTTAAACTACTGGGTCATCCTTATTTTCTTCACCAAAAATGTTAGGTTCCCCCCCACCCCCCACCCCCTCTATAATGCTATTCATACGTCTTTGCTGCAGAATTTAATCAGTAGGCTTCAAGCAAAACACCATCTTGGATATTTTAAATAATTTCTGGTTTCAGACCCCCCCCTCACCCCCCCCAAAAAAATAGGACTAAAAAAAACACATTGTTTGTTTTTATCCAAGTGGATGAGCTACCATTCTCTGAAATTTTGGCTTATTTGTTACAGAAAAAGCATTCTTGTTTTCTGCTGGGCTCTTCATCTTAGCACAGATGACCAAGAATTTCCTGTCCAAGCTTAAACTTTATAAGAGAACCCAATTTGTGGCTTTGTTTTATCTTTAATAAAACTGGAATCCCAAAGATAATTTGGCTTCAAACTTTGGCTTGTTGGAAGAAATACAAGTTGGGAATCAAAGAAAATACTGATTTTATTTTGATTGGGTTTCGTTCTTAAAAAAAAAAATACTTTTGATTGAAGAGTTTTCCAATGCTGAAAGGTAGTACAAATTAAAATAAATAAAAGAAAGAAAGGGGTAGAGTTTGGTTTGGATTTCCTATGTATATTGTGAAATTCCTGCTCTTTCTTTTAATGCTGCCCCAGACATTGCCATTATTTATCACATTCAAAACTGTGGGAAGGAATAGAAGATAAAAGAGTATGACAGGAGAAGAGAAGGAAAGCATGCATTCCTCAGAATGGATCAAATATTAAGAAATCAAAGTCTGACTGTTTTGATGTTAGTTTCAAAGATCACTTCCAACTCTAGGCTGCAAAAGGCTTGAAAAATAATGTTTCAGTTACATCCCTGTGTTACTGTTGGAAGGTTTTCTTATTCTTTTTGCAGCTGAGGAAGTAATAAAATTAGGACTTTAGAGCTGATTATTGTTCTTCTCAATTTCTTCCCAGGAAATGACCCATTCATGGCCACCTCCTTTGACAGCCATCCATACTCCTAGCACAGCTGAGCCTTCAAAGTTTCCATTTCCTGTAAAGGTGAAGAAGCAAAACCTTTCATTCCATCTATGTGAATTAATGTATGAAAATGCATGTCATTCAACTGCTTTTGGCATGTGTTGTTTTTAGCAGAGAGGAAAAGTTTGCAGGACAAAGCAAACAAGCATAAAAGGATAGTTTATTTCATGCAACTGTTGCTTTGAACTAATCTCTGTGGGCATGTGAATATTCGTTATTTATGTTTTTGGCATCATTGTTTTTTTTAACATGTAGCTTAAAAGGTGAATGTCATTTTATGTTCAGGAAAAAGTAGCAATCTTCGTAAAAATCATGACATGTACAGTTGCTCCATAGTAGAGAGTCATAATTCAGAACTTCTATTCCCTTAACTCCCAAATGCTGTTGAACAAACAGACTTCTACAACCTGGGAATATACTCCACAAGGGTAGATGCAACTCCCAGAATTCCCCAGCATGGCCATACTTGCCTGATTATTTTAGGAATTGCGTAGGGCATCCATAATAAATTATCTACACTAGATTTATTCATTGTGCTCAAAGACATATAATTCCTGAGTTACTTACTTGATGTCAGTTGCATTGCACTCATGTCAGAAGCATTTAAGACTTCTGGGTTGAAAGAATTAGCCAGTGACATCTCCGTTGCCCAGAAAACATCCAGTTGTGGGCATCTTTCATGTCCCCGACAAGAGCTGGAGTGAAGGTCAGGAGCTCACCCCATCCCAGGGCTGCACTCGGGTTTTGAACACAGGCTTACTAACCTACAGCTTGGCATCCTAACCATGTGAGCCACTATGCTCCATTATTTGATGTCTATAATCTCACAACTGGTATTCTTATTCCGTTTGTGCTTTTTATATATAGCTACCTATAGCTCCTATAACATCCTGGAATTGCTTACCAGAAGTTTGATTGTTGCCCTGTTTCTTTCACACTTGAAAACATTTTTCTAGTGCTTCTTGTTCCTACTCTACCAGTTTTGTAAGCCATCATGAGAGGTGGTGGTATATGTCAGCATGTGTGAACAAAATAGTGTACAAATTGTAGTAGATGACCAAGCTGGGCCCAAGGGTGGGGTGAATCACATCATCAGTCTGAAGTCCGCATGCTCGCAAAAGAGACCTATGTCCAGCCCTCTTTGAAGTCCATGATTCTCATCTGGAGCCTTGACTTACTAATTCATATTCTTGGATGTAGGTTGCCTGGAATAAACTTGCAGTGCTTTCTGTACTCGTATCCTGACTCCTCATTTCTTGTGCCTGACAAAAATAAATGAAATAAATGCATAATTTCCCTGTTTTCTGTTCTTTTCCATTTAGAATGTTAACATTAGTGCTATGGAAAGTACTATGCAGTGTAATGATACTGTAATAATAATATGATAGCAATGATAAAGAAATAAATATTTATTATAATACAGAAGAAAGAGGAATGTAAATAGTGCAGTATTTTTCTTGCTAAACAGAAAAGAAAAGTGAGGTAGTAGCTTAAGTTTGCTTATCCTTACTTTATCCCTAAAATTATCGGGTTGTATTTAAACCCCCCCCCCCTTTTTTTTTTTTCTGCTTTCTAGGAAACCCAGCAGACTGGATCAGTAATTCAGAGCCAGAGTAAGTATAAAGACCATAGTTTAAAGTTATAAACGACTGCATCCTGCTGTTTTTTGTTCATTTTGACAGATTACACAGAATTTATATTCATGTAACATGAAATGTGAACAAAAGGGTGGCTTCTCAGACTTTTGGCTGGAGATTAAGTAAAGTAGTTTCTGGTTCTGATACGTTTTAGGAGATGAACCTATGGAAGTCATCAGATCAAAGTTTCTGCACCAAGCATCCGTTCCACAGCACTTCTAACAGAAGACTGTCAAGACTCTGATTTGTCTGCTTCATTTTTCCTCCAAATTCTTTTCTTGTTAACCAATTATCTCTTAAAGAGTAATATATTTTACTGCTGTGTCCTGAAAGTTCATCTCTTTTGTATCAACTGTATGCAGTATTTTCTCCCCTCCATCTCAATGCTACAAGATTCAGAAGACAGTCCAAGCTTTCTTGAAATTAAACTGGGAAATATTTTCAGCATATGAGCAATACATTGTTTAGCTTCATTTGAAGTTTCCATGTTGAGATTATTTGAAGGACTGCTGTGAAAGAAATAAAGGCATGCCACCCACCATCTGATAGGTGGGTTTCCGGATTTTGTAATGCCTGCAGAAGATGAGCTTAAAGATGCTAAGCTTGTCAGCAGGAGAGCTGACAGCTCAAGTTTGAAACCCCAGGTCCGTGCAACAGGGTAAGCTCCCTTTACTTGGCTTAGCTCTTGTCTACCTACCATCTGATAGGTGGCAATGCCTTGGGTTTCTGTTTTTTTGGTTAAAGTTTACTGACAAGGTTAAAGTTTACTGAGCTTTGTTAGCAGGAGAACTGACAGTTCAGGTTTGAGGCCTGAGGTCCGTGCAACAGGGTGAGTTCCTATTACTTGGCTCAGCTCCTGTCTACCTAGCAGTTCAAAAGCATGCAAACTGAGTAGATAAATGGGAAGGTAACGGCATTCCGAGTTCCTTTGGCATATAGGCAGGCAATTGACTTTGGACAACAATGACTACTTTGGCTAAGAAACACAGGTGCCTTAGAGTTGGACACAACTGACAGGGAAACCTTTACCTTTGCAGAAGAATGCCTTGTTCCAACTCATTGTTGAAGCTGTTTGGATTTAATTTATAAAAAACCAAGGTGGTGGATCCTATCTTTTATTCCTTTTAGATGTCACAAGGCATTTATTTATTCATTATATGTTTGTTTGTTTCTTTATATTACACACTTTTTTTACCGCCATCTCCCCCTGGGCAGTGTACAGTTTAATTAAAAATTAAGCTTTAAAAAAAGAATAAGATTTTTTTTAAGATATGTGCTACTGTGTCACTCGCACATTGCATAAGATGTGAAAGGAAAAGCAGGAAGATCATACGGAGATGGGAGCAGTGATTTAATATTGAAATCTGCTGCTTCAGCTTATTCTGACATGGAAACTTCTACTGCTGTTAGAAAACATTATCCACCTATCCTTTAAAATGTAGTCAATTTGTATGTGTCTTATGTGACAATGTAATGAATATTGGAAGACAACATGGATTAATTCTGAGCTTTTCATAGAGTCTCACTCCTTTCTTAATGGCAGCCATTATCTCAAGCTATACTCTTTTAGCTTCAGTCTGTTTATATTTATCCAACTTTGTAATATTTAATGAGGCAGAGACAAATCAAACTCGTTATAAAGTTGCTTTTTAAAAAATCCCTTAACCTGTTTGGAGGTAAATGTCTGTGAAGATTCTCAGTCGTCCAGTTCATAGTTGTCTCAATGGTGCTTTTTTCTTCAAAAGAAGAAAAATCCCTTCCCCTACATCAGGGGTCTCCAACCTTGGCTCCTGGAAGCCTGGCGGACTTCAACTCCCAGAGTTCCACAGCCTGGCTGTGGAATTCTGGGAGTTGAAGTCCGCCAGGCTTCCAGGAGCCAAGGTTGGAGACCCCTGCCCTACATCCTCATCAGAACTGATGAAGCTTCTTGGATGAGAAGTAAAACCTTTTCTTCTTCCTCCTCAAGGAAAAAACAGTCCAGTTGCCTTTTGAAGAAGAAAAAAAAAGCACCTTTGGGATTATTTGGAGTTCCTTTTTTGTAACCTACTCCAGGGAATAAAAATAAAAACAGAAAATTTTCAGGTCTGTAGTGTTGCCTAAGTCATAGATACCGTGAATTAAAAACCCCCATCCTAAATGTCATACACAGAGAGAGAAATAAAAGAGAAAAGGCAATAGAAAACAATGCAAAAGACCAGAAATGTTCATCACCCCAAATCTGTCTCTCCCCCCTTCCTCTTGTGTCTTTCAGAGCAGTGTGATACGCCTTTGAAGACTTTGTGTGTTTCTCAACAAGGCACATCGTAAGTCATTGCGTTTTTTTTCCCTTGGTGTGTTTGTCATTCATTAGCGAAATCTGCCAGTCATTAGTGAATGAGAGCGAGATTTATTGCGGATAGCTTTAACTTAATTGAAATATGCCTACTACAGAAAGAACAACTTTGAGTCTGGCATTGTATTTCCATGCTTCAGATAGAGATTCTGTGCTTGAAGAAGTATAAAATTATACGGTTACTATAACGTAAGTAAACTTGATTACTCTTTGTGCGAAGTACTCCACAAGTTCGACAAGGACAGAGAAATACATTCCATTGGCTAATTAATTAAATTAGTTATATTTATTTGAATTGATTAGGAAGGTCAGATGTTCTTGAAACTTAATGTATTGGAACTTCACCAGTTCATTGGCTGAAAGGAAGCTGAAATTCTGAAAGATTTGGGGGAAAGATGTTAATGAAATATTTGAGATAAGAAACCTCTCTCCGTTTTATAAACTGCCTTTATAATAAGAGTTTCTCAGAAGGCTGCATACAGTAGTAAAAACCTACAGTTGAATAGTTTTTGCTTGAATTTTCAGATGGTAGACATGTTTTAGCCTTTAGCCATGAATAAGGATATTATGTATTTATTTCCTGCCTTTATCATTTTTATGAATAATTCAAAGTGACAAAGATACCTAAAACAACTTCTTCCTCCTATTTTCTCCATAACAACAGCTGTGTGATTAGGGTCATTGGCCCCAAATTTTATTTATTTTATTTTATTTATTTTGTCAAGCGATTATAAGATAACAGGTAAACATAGTTATGAATACATGAAATGGATACATATAGGAAAAATAAAAAGAAACAATAGGACAGGGACGGTAGGCACATTGGTGTGCTTATGCATGCCCCCTGCAGACCTCTTAGGAAAGGGGTGAGGCCAATTGTAGACAGTCTAAGGTTAAAGTTTTTGGGGTTTGGGGAAGAAACCACAGAGTCAGGTAGAGTATTCCAGACACTGACCACTCTGTTGCTGAAGTCGTATTTCCTGCAATCAAGTTTGGTGCAGTTTACCATGAGTTTGTATCTATTGTGTGCTCTTGTGTTGTTATGGTTGAAGCCTAGCTTTTATATCTTAAGATGGGATTAAAACTCAACAGTTTCCTGGTCTCCAACCTGATGCCTTAACAGCTAGAGCAAACTGGCTCTCACACATGTGCAGAGTTTCTGTTGCAGGCTGAGGAGTAAGGCTATTGCAGTTCAAGAGATTTTGTATGTTATCAGTAAAAACCCATTTTATTTATGAAGAGCTGCCTCCTTGGGTCCTGGCTTAGGCCTTAATCCATTTAGGAGCGTAGATTCAGTCCTTGTTAAAAGGATTAAAAACAGATCAAGTTAAAATCTCAATCTGTAATCATTAAGAACAAACAACTGCCAATTGAAAATATATGGTATTGGGCTGAATTATCAGGTGTAAGGCAGCTTTCTGTATTCCTCTATTTCTTCCTGTAATGATCACAATCTCTTTTATTTGACTGAAAGCCAACAGCTATCTCCATTCATTTCAACATTTAAATAGGGATATTTTGTTTTAATTTTCTTGAAATACATGTTTGCCCTAAGTTAGCTGCCTGGAATTTGGGAACAACATGACATTCTATCAACTTTTTTTTAAAAAAATGCATAGGATACTGTTGAGATCATTTGGGTATTTCTAAGAACTAGTTGCTTCAGTGCAGAGTTGGCTACAATTGAGGAAAAATAGGCCGTCGGTTCCATGCAATCAGTGAGGGTTTTTTAAAATTTCATTTGCAGGTAGTCCTTGACTTACAACAGTTCATTTAGTGACCATTTGACCATTACAATGGCACTGAAAAAAAGTGATGTATCTATGTGACCGTTTTTCACATAATTTTTTTTTATCATGTCATCAAAATTCAGCTGCTTGGCAACTGACTCATACTTACAATGGTTCCAGTGTCTTGGGGTCATGTGATCCCACTTTGCAACCTTCTGACAAGCAGTCAATGAGAAAAACAGATTCCCTTAACAACCATGTTACCAAATTAACAACTGCAATGAATTCACTTAACAATTGTGGTAAGGTAAAGGTCATAAAATGGGGCCAAATTCATTTAACAAATGTCTCACAGTAGCAGAAAATTTGGGCTCAGTTGTGCTCTTAAGTCGAGGACCATCTGTATTATTTGCCCTATATATATATGAAATACAGGCTATAAATAAGATATTTTTCCTAGCAAAAGTAGATGTTTGCCTTAAGCTTGACTATGTTTGAAATCCCAGGAATGTTTTAAAATTATAGCAGGGCTTTTATTTATTTGTTTGTTTATTTGATTTATATTGCTGCCCATGGTGACTCAAGGCGGCTTGCACAATGTAAAATCATATTTAAAACAAAAAATAAAAATAAAAACAATAAGAACTGACAAAAAGAATCAAATAAATTAGTACAGTGCAATAGAACATTCTGCTAGTATATCTTAGCTGCTGCTTTCTTAACAACCATTTCCAATTTGAGTCTCCTCCTTTGTAGACTCCAGTGTGATTTTTGTTTGGTTTTGTTCTGTGGAGGAAAAAACAAAAACAAAACAGAAGTGTGCAGGGAGATGAATGTATGTGGGAAGAAAGCTCAGGGGATTTTAGAGAATAGCATTGGGTTTGCTTGAAGATTAACATCTCTGCCAAGGCTTTGGTCTTACTTAAGCAGACTGCAGGTTCCATCCTGCAGGTTCCATCTAATAGATGAATATTTTTTTCCAGTCAGCAACTCTTCTGGATTTGCCACTGCGCCAAACTATTTGTAAGTGAACAGAATGTTTACCAGAGTTCATTTCTGCAGACAGGCTAATGCCGAAAACAAATGAGGACAAGTAAATAATAGCCTGTGAGTTATCCAAAAAAAACCCCCACCACATAATGGTTTTCTATTATTTGAACTTTCTAATGTTCCTGAAATATCCTAGGCCTCAAAAAAAGTTCAGATGGTTTAATTAATCTGCTATTTTCCCTTGGAAATATTTGCTGTATGCTATTGAGGGCGCTTTTGAAATTTGCATGGAATTCCCACAGGAGGGCATGTTATAAAACATTCAAGTTCTCTTCTTGAAGAACATTTAAAGAACAAAAAGATAGAGTGGTAAACCCAGGCATGGAAGAGCCTTCAAGCATCTCATTGCTTATTGCTTTCGTGCCTTTATTTTGATAGCACTTCCAGTTGAGATCATTGTGCGCTGGGTACACCAAAACTCAGTACATTTCCCAGCCACAGGAGCTGAAAAATCTAGACCTGGGGCAGAAATATTATTTTGGAAAAGGACATCAGGGGCTACCCAAAAAGGAAGCGGCCCACTTTCTGAAGCCAAGAGGTTTCTTTTAATTTCTCTGTCCTTTAAGGCAACCTATATTAGCATGAAATTGAAAGCTTTTTCCTCTGAGGAGGAGAACTCAGTTGTGGCCATGAAGAGTTTTAAGCTTACAAGTTTAAAGGTGAGGAAGGGAGAAGTTTGGATGAAAACATTTATAGAATTCTAACATTTTTATAGGGTTCTTTTTTATGTGAGTATGTTTGTATAATGCCATAGAGGTCATCCTTGGCTTATGACCACAACTGGGTCATAATTCCATGGTGAATTGGTGACATTGTAAAGCAAGTCATCCCTGGACCTGATTTTTTTAAATCATTTTTACTATTTTAAGCTAAAACACCTGGTCACCAAGCAAGTTCCACTTTCCTGACTGACCTTTCTCTCGGGGAAGCCGGCTGGGAAGGGCGCAAATCATAGCCAGGTGACCGCAGGACACTGCAACTGGTCATAAATGTGAGCCAGTGGCCAAGTAGCCCAAATTATGACCATCTGAATTATGACCATGTAAGTGCAGGGGTGAAGCAAAAATTGTAACTGCAAGGCCAGGTTGTAAATCATTTTTTCCAAGGTCGTCAGAACTTTGAACTGTCTTTAAACTAAGAGTGTTAACTCAAGATCGTACTTGTCGTATGTGAGGGTTACGTCACAGCCATATACTTCATTTTCTAGCAAGCATTTTTTTTAAAAAAAAAAGTACTTAATTTCACTCTTTGCAAGAAAGAGAAGAGCAGTTATATTAGTGCTCCAGTACTTACAGCAGGCTTATTCGAAACCAGCAGAGGCTAAGCTTGGCTGATCATGCTTTACTAAGGATAACATCTGTTTAAATTATGCCACTCCTCCACTTCCGGTTTGGGCTTCTTCGGTGACGGACCAAAATTGTGATCGTGCACGGTTTTGATCCATGCTCGTCGCTGGAGCGCCCTGAGCAGCCCGGATTCGGGGCTGAAGCCACCCTGTAGAGGTGGTAAAGAAGGGGGAGCTGTCAGCGGGGTTGAGGAGAGCTGCATCTCTCCTCCTCAGCTGGCCACTACTCCCTTTCCCAAAGGTGGTTGCAGCGGTGGTCAGAAATGGCCACCTCAAAAAAGAACCCGACCGGACAAGATTGTGCAGGAGAAAATTTAAAGGAGAAAGTTTGACTGACCGGGTTGAATGGGGAACATCTATTTAAGGTACCTGGAACCTGAATTTTAAAGACTAATACTATTCCTAAAGAAGTTTTTAAGCAGCAAAAGGGAAAGGAAACGGAATTGGCTTTTTTTCCTCTCACATTGACAGTTTTAATTGACTTGAAACGTTAAGAAGAAGAGGTTCAAATAAGAAATTGATGCTAATCCACTTTGACATTAATAGGCTATTTCTAGCTGAAAATAAAGGGATAAAGATTCTTGGATAATTTAAAATTTTTCTTTAAAAAAAGAAAGAAAGCAGTGGAGGAAAAAAGAGGGTGGAATCTGGAAAATGGAGGCGACCACCTGGAACTTAAGAAAAAATCGATAGTGGAATTTTAACAAGGCTTGCAAAAGATACATTGTAGCTGAAACTTTGTTACAAGAGAACAAAGCCCCTGGAAAGAGAAAGTGAGAAAAGAAGCAAGAAACAGTTTTGGATTATTGGATGATTCCTGGAATTTGGATGGAGGATCCTAATGAAACAAAATGAAATCAATTGGGGTTGTTTAAAAATTTTTAAAATGGCATCACTCCTTGAAGAGTTAAAAATGAAACTTAAAGAACAAAAAGAAGAAGCAGAAGAGGGAAGAGGATTTTTTGGCTTCGTATTTCAATTTTTAGAAATGGAGATCTTGAACTATGAAAAACAAGAAGAAACACTGGCAGAACAAGAAAGGCGGGACAACGAAGAAGCCATCTTTAATGACCAAGCAATTTTAAGAGGGGTAAAAAAGGGAAAAGGGGGAAAGGGAGTTAAAAACTTAAGCATTGAAGCAACAACCAAAAAAAGTAATCATAATATCAGGAAGAAGCAGAAGGGAGGGTGACAGAAGGGAGAATCAGATAGAAAAGGGAATAAAAAGGGGAGGGAGAAGAAGAGAGGGAAGAGGGAAAGGAAAAGAAGCTACAAAGGACTGAAACAAGATATAGAGGTACAGGAGAAGTGTACAAGAATTAAAGGTATAAACCTATTTAAAAGACACAGAGACAAGGTTAAAATTTAACTTGAGAGGATTCTGCAAGGGTGCATGGGATAGTATTGTTATATTAGAAATAGAAAAGGGTTAGAAAATAGGTTAGATTGATTAAAGTGATAGAAAAAATTTCTATTGATATGTAGTGGAATATTTGTTTGTAAAGAGAATAAGGCTCTCAATGATTTAAAAAGAAAGTTTTAAAAAATTGAAAAGAAACATGGAAGATTTTTATCAGTGGACAAGATGAACTTGAATAAGAATAATAACTTTATTGGCTATTATTGAATAGTTAATAACTATTGAATAGTTACAGGGCTGTGAAATCTCCGATTTTACACGGAATTCCGATTTTTTCCCTCAAACACCAATCTACATTCCGCGTTTTTTTTTCTCAGCTCAGGCATACCGTATATACTCGAGTATAACTTAAGCCCAGTTTTTCAGCCCATTTTTTGTGCTGAAAAAACCACCCTCGGCTTACTCGAGTCAGCCACTACGGCACCATGCCTGGCCTGCGCTGGCGTGGCTGCAACTGACTGATCGCGCCTCCATGGCAGCATCGCCGCCGCGGCTGTCTACCCACTGAGGTACACACAGGTGACCCCAAACGGCCTCTTCTTCCCCATTAACGGGCGCCCGGGGCCCCCGCGAGCTCCTGTGTTGCGCGCTTCCAGCTTCGCAAAGAAACTGCCAGGCTCAGGCAGCCTCCCCCACCCCCTAGCCCAGCAGCGAAGAGCTGCTCCGGGGGCAGCGAGACAAAGTGCCTGGCTGCGCCGTGGCGGGAGCCCCAGGAGCAGCTCTTCGCTGCTAGGGGAGGGGGTGGGGGAGGCTGCCTGAGCCTGGCGACCCCAAGCGGCCTCTCCTTCCCCATTAACAAGCGCCCGGGGCCCCTGCAAGCTCCTGCGTTGCGTGCTTCCAGCTTCACCAACAAACGGAGCTGCAAATCTGGTAATCGTTTGCGGAGCCTCGGCACGAACCCCCTTTCCCCGCACTCCCCCCCCTCCGCACTCCTCTGGCGGCAGCAGGCGGAGAAAGCCCCACTTCCCCCTGGCTTTGATGGCACGCATGAGTTGGCTTCCCACTCTTTTTTTTTTTAACTCTCCTCTTCCTCCTCCTCCTCTCCTCTCCCCTTGTTGTCTGGTCTTCCCTAAGGAAACTCGGGGGCTCACACTTCCAGGTGTTTCTCCCTGTCTTTCTCCCTGTCAATGATCTTTTCTTCCCTTCCCTTCTCTCAGCCCCAATTTAAAGAAAGAAAGAAAGAAAGAAGAGAGAGAGAGAAAATGGGGCCCTTTACAAATAGTTTGCCTCAGACAGCACTTAACATAAAAGTAAAACAAACATTTTTTTAAAAAATTCTGATTCAGATTAAAAAATATATCCTGGCTTTTATTTGTAATCATCATGGATGTTTGGAGCCTACATTTCTGCATGATTGTTTGGCTATTTTGAATTTGATAGAATGGACTCATTGAATATCTTTATTTTTTAATCTATTTTATTTTTTGCCTGTTTCAGAAGTTTTATACATGGACAATTGAATTTGCAGATTTGAATTCACAAACACTTTTTGAACTGTTATACATGACTGTATAGAATTGGATTTCACTGCAAAGTTGAGAGTTGCCTGGTGTTTTTTTCAACCTGTTACCAGCAAATGCCAGTTGCCAGGCAGCAGATTATTTAGAAGTGTTTTTTACAGTGGTTGTCCCAGATGCAAAGATTCAAGCCTCAGGTTAGGTATGGAAAAAGTAAAGTGTTTATTCTCAAAAACAGCAGTTGAAATTGATGGAAAGTCTCCAAAATAAGCCTAAGTTGCACCAGAGAGCATCTAGAACCCCAGAGCTTCCAGGGCCCTAGGCGGGCCCTGGACCCCGGCCTAAGGGACTTCACACTTCGCGCACCTTATTCACTTCAGATTTTTTCAGACTTTTTTTTTAACCAGCTCTCACACCCCTGTAGTTAATAACTATTGTTTAGTTTCTTATTTAAAGACAGTAATAAGTAAAATATGAAATAATTAAAGTGAAATACAACTGATATTACTAGGTAATGTTTGTTAAAAGAAATAGAAATGTAAAAGATTGTTATTAATATTAATGGCAGAGCTGTACTTGAATAGAATAATTATTCCATTTATTATTGTTATACATATATACACAGATATATATACATATATACTTTTTTCTTTTAAGAATTTAGTGTGTATTTTTAAGGGAATGTACCAAGCAGAATTCAATTGAAAATAGGTATGTGTTATAAAATAGAGATTAGAAAATGAATGTTATAACTGTAAAGGTGTAACTTAAATTTTTAAACAAGATTTGAAAAAAGATACAAAGATGTTACACTCCAGTCTAGTAATTACAGGGAAAAATTTGTTTTATGAGAAAAGATAATATGAAATTGTAAACAGGACAGACGAAAGTATAAAAACATTGATTAGAAAGATTTTAAAAATTAGAAAAAGATATGTAATTGAATTAAGAAAGGAATGAGATAATTTAAAATAAGGCGATAGGAAGTAAAGAAAGGGAAAAACTATTGAAAAAATTGCAAAAAAAGTTATAAGGTATGGATTAGAATTTATAAGATAAATATGTATTGAGTTTATGTCTGTATGGAGAAGTGATAACCCGAGGCCATGCTGTTCTCAAAAAAAATTTTTTTATTTGTGTGTTTTGTGAAAACTTAAATAAAACTTTTATTTAAAAAAAAAATTATGCCACTCCTAATTATGTTGGGGGAGGAAGAGGGGGATGATTTTTTTCCAAATGAAATACAGGTAGTCCTCGACTTGCGACCACGATGGAGCCCAAAACTTCTGTTGCTAAGTGAGACATTTGTTAACAGAGTTTTGTCCCATTTTACCACTTTTCTTGCCACCGTTATTAAGTAAATCGCCGCCATTGATAAAGTTAGCAACCCGGTGGTTAAGCGAATCTGGCTCCTTCCCCCCCCCCCCCCCCCGGTTTTGACTTTGCTTGTCAGAAGGTCAGAAAAGTGAATCACGTGACCTTGGGACACAGCAACGGCCATAAAAAAAATAATAAACACGAACCAGTTGCTGAGCGTTTGAATTTTGACCATGTGAGACCATGAGGCAAAAGCAAAATGGTCATGAGGCACTTCTTTCAGTGCCGCTGTAACTTTGAACTGTCACTAAATGAACTGTTTTAAGTTGAGGGCTACCTGCACAGTAAATGTATGAAATCACCTGCATGTTTTCGAACCGTGCAGTAAGAGTTCTTTCAAGGAAAATACACAATTCAGGCTGTTGCTACCAGGGAATCTGATGTGGCCCCTCCGGCCTGCCTCATCCCCCAGAGGAACACCTTAAATCCATATAATTAGCGACAGATTGGTTTTAGAGGAGCAGGAGAGAAAAAAAAGCCAAGCTCTTTATAACTGAGGATGAAAAGGGATTACTCCACAGGCTTTCGAGACAGAATTGCTTGTGTGTCTCCCTGTGAATCATCGGCCCATGCCCCGTGCCAGATTTAGAATAGCGGGCTTAGTTGCCCTGGAGGATTTTGTGCTCTGATATGAAAAACAGCTCCAGTGTTTTGTCTGCATCCTTTTTCAATTATGTCTGGACATGGAGTGTAGTCTTTGGACGTGGCTGTGCTTTAAAATGGTTAGTGCCCTCCTTTTTCATGCCAAGGAAAACTTGCATCCCCAGTTAATGAGAATGGATAATCACTCTGCAGAAGAAGCGTGGAAGAGATTCAATGATAGCCATATTTCCCTTTGTTATTATTGAGTCTACAGTCCTAAATGATCAGTATGTAGAAACCAATACACCCTTCCCTTCTTTCCCCTTCTCTTCCCTTTATTCTTCCTTTCCTTTCCCTTTATCCTTCCCTTATCTCTCCCTTCCAGCTTCCCTTCCCTTTATCTTTTCCTTCTCTTTCCCTCCTCTCTTCTCTTCCCTTCCCTTTATCTTTCAATTTCCTTCCTTTCCCTTTACCCTTCTCTTCTCTTTATCCTTCCCTTCCCTTGGTTTCCCTCCCCTCCCCTTCCCTTGTGACCACCTGAAATGCCAGCTACCTAGAGTCACTTCAGTTGCATAGCATAGCCAAATTAAAACAAGCAGCATTTGTGCTGGTTAATTAGAGGCTGAAATCCCTCTGCATCTGTGCGCCCAAATTAAGCATGCAGTTTTACAGAGCAAACATGGATTTCCCAAAAGGGTTTTTCATTCTTGACTTTGGCTCTTAAATTGAACACCTGGATTTGCTGGAATGGAAGCTTCTTTTCTTGTTTACAAGAGCAGGGGGAAGCTCATTGTTTCTGGAGCTGGCAGTGACTAGAAGGGAGAGACCAGACAGAACCCTGCATGGAGAACACATGCTGGTGTGCGCAAATGGATATTTTTGAAAAATCTTGCATGGGTTCTTTTGTTCCCCCAGTTCCCTGCAAGCCTAAAAATTCAATATCTTTTCTAAATAAAAAAAATAAAATAAAAATCTGGTGGTGTTCTTGCTGCTGTCTTCTCAGCTTTGCGTGCTAAAAATGATATCTGCATTGCAAGTCAAAATTTAAGAGGACAGATTTTAAAATATGTGAGAAATATTCTCAGTACTCTAATGGGTTTTGAAATTTTACTGAACTTGAACCTCACATTTTAAAAGTAGAATGTGTCTGAAATGATTTGTTTGAAATGCAGAAAGGAATGAGTTTTCGAGAAAACATAACTTCATAAAGTTTTGCTTTGCCTCTTAAAATTTGCTAGAAATTTTCCCTTACAAAATGTTCTTCATATATTTCTGGGTAGACTGATGACTTATGAATGAAGTGTTCGTCCTTTCCTGGCAAAAATCCAGCAATTGCAAGGTTGTTGCTGCATTATTCATAGCTTATCTGGAAGCTATTAATAATGTGCCAATAGAGACAGTTTGTGCCTGTCATTTTGAAGAAACCCATGGTAAGATAATGGGAAAATAAATAGCATTCATCTTTGGACAATAAAAGTGGTCTTTTACAATGACATCTTACTTTTAAGAGAGAAAATGCAAGCACAAACAAGCATATAAAGTTCTCAATCTCAGTAACTCTTAAGGTGTGTGGATTTCAATTCTCAGAATTATGTGTTTTCCTGCTAACAGTCATGAGATCAATTAGAAATAATGTGCAATAATAAGTATGCATTGCCAGGTCTGTCCGTCCGTCCATCCATCCATCCATCCATCCATCCATCCATCCATCCATCCATCTATCTATCTTGCCTTTTATTTTGTATAGCATAAGGAAACATTGTGCTCTGTATTTTCCCCTAGCATCAAACCTTGTGACATGGGATGAACTTAGAGAGAGAAACCCAAAATCACCCAATTGGCTTCTATGTAAAGAAGCACTAGAATGTAGGGTCTCCAGGTTTCTAGTCCAGCATCTTAACCATTATATGAAACCAAATGTACCAAACAAATGGCATGTGTATTTGTTAAGATGACCAGTTGTGGACTTGGTTCTTATTTCTACTAGCCCACTTGTATAGAATGAAAACTTAACAGTTCTGAACTCCTAGCAGGCTGTGGTTTATCCTTTTGAACGATCCCTACTAATGTTTCATGTAAAGTTTCATTAAACCATTCTTCCCATTACGTGTCAGATGAATGATGTGGCAACATGAAACCAAGTCCCTGAAGTCCAATAGTTAGCGCCATCATCTATTCTGCAAGGTCTGTAGATCAGTTCAGAATATCCATGAGAACTGATGAAGCATGGAATGAGAGAGTGGAATGTAACAAATCTAAATCTAATCAGTACCTGAAAGGGAAATTCTGTAAATGTTAGAGTGTAAATCGAGTGAATGAAATAATTTTTGACCACTTTTTTTCTTTTTTCTTTGCACTTCCTTCACTTGTGACAATGGTAAATGCACAGTCACCGCCACAAGATCCCAATTGAATGAAAGAATAATTGACAAAAATCTTGTCCCAGTTCAGAACGTGAGACGTAAACTTTTCTCTTGCTTGCTTTTGCTCTTACAACTCCACAATTCTTCTGCATGCTTTTAAACTTCCTTTCCCTGGATAACTGTGTCTTGTTTGTTTGTAGTTTTTGTAGAAATCAATACCATAGAACCAGGAAGAAAAGGAACATTCATACAGGGGATCTTATTATTAACTTCAATATGTAGCTGAACAATTACCTTCTGGGGTTTTATTTATCCCGACATAATCCCTTGATATATCTCCTCCTTTACATAATAGGATTCATTGTACAATACAAATGCCGAAGGACCAAACTTCATTAGAATGTGTTTATACTAATCAAGGCTAAAGAAGGGGCTGATTTCCCTGCTAGTAATTTTATTCAGTAACTTGACAAAGCCACAGAATTGTTTTGTCTCATATGATTATGGACTATGGAGGGTTACCACTAAGACTGCAATATACTGAAGGTATAATATAAATTATATGTTGGGGTTTTTTTTCATCTGCCATTGGTAAAACAGGTAGAACTTCCATAGCACAATCACAGCTATCATCTGAATTTTATTTTACCCCAATCCTGCAGATGCCCTTTGCTATGAGCTGTATAGCAGGCTAAGAAACAAGAAGTGAAGAAGGGCCTGATCTCATTTCAAATATGAATCTTCATGGCTTTAGTTCTGCTTCATAGGATCGGCATTGGTTTTTAGCACCTGTGAAAAATAAAGAAAAAATGGTCCATGATGGTCCAAAAACATGGTTAATTTGTATTCTGACTTGGGCAGATAAAGGTGCATTGGCCCTCAAATGCCCTCCCCCCCCCCCATGTCTGACTGGCAGATTTGTATGCATAGACAGCAAAATATATTATGATTATGGTGGTGGTGGTGGTGATGATGATGATAGATCTAGCAGATCTATCCTTCTCTCTGGATAGCCAGATACATGTTGATTATTTTGACTTCTCATTCAAATCTCCAGTGGGCTTTTTTTTTTTTTTTTAATAACAACCTTTTTTAATAACATGCAGGCTGCTTAAGAAGCTGCCTTATAGTAATTTCTTCCTAGAGTTGGCAGGGATCAAAGCTAAGATTTTTGCATGCAAAATGTGTGTAAATTTCAGCTGCTTTTCATATCTCCTGAAGGAGAAATATTGATAGAAATGATTACAGGAATTTTCAGTCACTTTTCTTTCGTACTGTAATAAAAAAAACAGTTTAAAGTGCTGTGATGGTGCAGTGGTTAGATTGCAGTATTGCAGGCTAATTGTGCAGTTCGATTCTCACTGGCTCAAGATTGGCTCAGCCTTCCATTCTTCCGAGGTTGGTAAAATAAAGACCCGGATTGTTGAGGCCAACATGCTGACTGTAAACCGTTTAAAGACGGCTGTAAAGCACTGTGAAGCAGTATATACTGTATATACTCGAGTATAAGCCGAGTTTTTCAGCACATTTTTTGTGCTGAAAAAGTCCCCCTCAGCTTATACTTGAGTGAGCAGATCATGCCATGCCGGGAATATGCTGGTGCGTGGACATACAGATGATGAGGAGGAATCCAGTTTTGAAGGATTTTAACTCTTGTGTTTTAGCTTGATTGCTGATTGAGCTAAGGTTTTTGTACTTTTAAAGTTATTGTTCATACCATATTGGTTTTGTTGATTCTCTTTTCCACTTACAGAGCTAGTTTACTGTTTTTCTTTGAGATAAATATTCAAAAACATTTAACCTACTGATACCTCAATTAATGTAATTTTATTGGTATCTATTTTTATTTTTGAAATTTACCAGTAGCTGCTGCATTTCCCACCCTCGGCTTATACTCGAGTCAATAAGTTTTCCCAGTTTTTTGTGGTAAAATTAGGTGCCTCGGCTTATATTCGGGTCGACTTGTACTTGAGTATATACGATAAGTCTGCTATTACTATTTCCTGATGTTGATGAAAACTTAGATGTGTGTATCTATTAGATAGTCTATATTTATGGTCAAAAAATAATTTGGGGGCAATCAATGTTCAGCACAAAAATGATCCCCACTTAAGAGTCTACCATCCATAAAATATCAAGATTATAAAATCAGCCATTCTGCTAAAACATATTTAACAAGTCAAATCATACACACACTTTCATTGTAATGACTGGTCTGATAAGAGATTGTATAATGACTCTTTTCTATTCATTTGGTTAGAAGGGGTATTAATAGGTCTGAATGGGTGTCTGTATTATAGCAGTAGTGCAGGAATTGGTGCATGGTTGCATCTGTTTTTCCAACTGCACACAGACCAATCTATTCTAAAGATATCTTGCTATACTTCTTTTCCAGAGACATTAATGGTAACACATTCAGCAGGAGAAGAGAAAGCTCTTTGATGTGAAACATAAGCAACATTAAATAATAATATAAAGATTCTTGGGCTGGCCTCTTCCCATCAAATTGTTTTTGGTGGCTTATATCTTAATAGCCACAACCTGATTATAATCTTAACCTTCTCAGAAGCTGACCAGTGAATCTAAAATATTAAATGCTGTTTTTAAGGTTTTTTCTACCAAGAAATATAATCATTCAAGATACTGGAAGTCAAAGATCAAGATAAACATCCCTGCTTAAGTCAATATTTTAAGCAACCTCACTCAATTGCATAGGGCCATCACTCATTCCAAGCATAAACTCTCAATGGGAATACATCAGAGGGCCGGGAATATATGTTAAAAATTTTAATAAATAGTTTCCAGTGTTGGGAACCTTTATGGCTACCTATCTGAAAATTCATTTGACTGATTTCCTTGGCCTTTAAAAACTTTAAGCCCCACCCTTTTGTAATTGCTGTCCAATAGACAAGAAACTGGATACAGGTGTGTGTGTGTGTGTGTTCACTTTGCCTACATCCCATCCATATGTGTTTATGGACCATTCTCTTTCTTGAGAGTATCATAACCTTTGTTTTGATATAAGGTATAAGATCACCAGATACTGAAGCAAACATTTGGTAGACCCTATTTGAACCGAGACTTGAGCAGACAATTGTCCTCGGGCATCCAGATACTATCGTGAGACACAACAGTCACTGTTATATTAGATGGAGGAATGTTTTAACCTCCATCACAACTTGTGTATGGGAATTGAATCAATTATTGATTTAAGGTCCACAAATGCTGCATACAAAGCCTTCCAGGAAATGCTGGGGTACTTGTTACTTGCTCTTCAGCCAAAATATGTCTACATTCTAGGCCATGGCTGTCAAACTCCTGGCCCTCAATCCAGATGCGTCACACGCTGGCCACACCCACGCTCAGTTTAGCAAAGGGGGCAAAAGTCCTGATATGTTACATTATGCCCTCATGATGTTGTGAGTTTGACACCCCTGTTTTAAACACTCTAGTAATTTCCAAATACATGGCACACTCAGTTATCTCTCTCTCATTCTCTCTCTCTCTCTCTCTCTCTCTCTCTCTCTCTCTCTCTCTCTTTCTTTCTCTCTCCCTCCCTCCCTCTCCCCCTCCCTCTCTCTCTCTCTGTGTTGTGTGTATTACAGGATTGGAGAAGAGGTATACTTAAAAAGGACTGCCAGCTGGCAAGCTAAAATAAATAGATCTTATCTAGAAACTCTAATCTCTTGTGTTTTCATTTGGATTTGTTATCCATCACTTTGTTCTCTTGGCTCTTAAAAGCATTATTTGTTTGGTAGCAAACCGCTGCCAGGCATCATTCCCAAAGTGATCATATTTCCGCATTTTGAGAACAGCACAATATACTGTACTCTTCAGTTTGTTTGGATAAAAAAAAGCAAACCATTAACACATTGAGCACAATGGTGGAAGGAGCAAAGAACTTTTTTATATTTTCAGAACTGAAACCAAAACATCTTAGGATGCTATTTTAATGATTTTTATTTTAACTCAATTCAGCTATGCATTTTTTGCCGTTTTCCTGCATGTATCACATGTAGATTTTCATGATTTTATAGGTAGCTTTGAAAGAGTTTTAAATGTCACATATTTTCTTGCTCATCAGAGAGGTACTATTGAATTAATTCTCTTGATTAATTTATTTTCTAATTTTAATTTATTAACTTGTTTTATTACATATCATGAAATTGTTCTTGTTTACTCAATTGCTCACAGCTGTTCTCAAAATCTCAGTAAAAGTAAACTGGACATAAATATGTTTCATTTTATGGCAAGCTTTAAGTAGTTTATTATTGAGACAAACTTTGAGCATTTTGTTTTGCCTATCAAAATTGTTTCAATGCCTAGGAATATATCACAGAATCACCTTTGTAGCAGCATATATTGTAGATTTTCTTTTATGGGATGGCTGTTTTCTGTATTAGGCAACATTGAGCATAAATCTCATTTGCTTTCAAGAGGATGTGGTTGGGTTGGGGTTTTGTTTTTTGTATTTTTGCAGTGCAAATCTGAAATTTATGTTCCATAAAGAACATTTTCGGGAAAAAAACTGTGTTCACCATAATTTGTCTAGCACACTTTCTTTACCAAACAGGGAAGGTAAAACTTTTCAATCTCACCCGTGAACATGGCATACAAAACCCAAGATTGCTGTGTGAGAATTAAGTTTGCATTTTCCAAAATAAATTTATGGTAGTTCTAAATCTGAGTACTGATCTGCACGGGTGACTTCTTTGTTTTTCAGAACACTGCATAAAGATCTAGAGATCAGTGACAGTGAAGACTGCGATGATGACCAAGTTAGTATCTATCTATCTATCTATCTATCTATCTATCTATCTATCTATCTATCTCTATCCCTATCTCTATCTATCCATCCTTCTATCTTTATCTATCCCTATCTATTTCTATCAATGTATCATCTATCTATCTATCTATCTATCTATCTATCTATCTATCTATCTATCTATCTCTACCCCTATCTCTATCTATCCATCCTTCTATCTTTATCTATCCCTATCTATTTCTATCAATGTATCATCTATCTATCTATCTATCTATCTATCTATCTATCTATCTATCTATCTATCTATCTCTACCCCTATCTCTATCTATCCATCCTTCTATCTTTATCTATCCCTATCTATTTCTATCAATGTATCATCTATCTATCTATCTATCTATCTATCTATCTATCTATCTATCTATCTATCTATCTATCTATCTCTATATCTCTATATCTATATCTCATCTATCTATACACACACACACACACTCAAAACTATGAATCAATCTTTCCCCAACCTTGTGTACAACTCACAGAATTCCTGGCCTTTGTGCTGTGCTAGCAAATAATTTTGAGAGTTCAAATGTAGTGCATCTGTAGGGCACATGGTTGGGGTAGATTGATCTTTCTAATACATAGACTGCATTTACATTTTTCTGCAGTCCGTTTTCTGTATGGACTGGTTAAACTAAACTTTATCTTTTTCATTTCCCTTTTATCAGGTTTCTGATAAACCGTCTTCCTCATCAACACCTCCAAGGTACAATTGCTTTATGACGAATAAGAGGGAATAGGGGGAGGGAGAGCTTGATATAAACATTCACTATGTGTAACTAGAAATTTCTGTAAAAGCATTCAGAGAGTAGGAAAAGTTAAAAGAGACGAGTTAAACTTTTCATAGAGATTTGTAAGGCTGATTTGAAACCAATCTAAGTTATTAAAACTTGGAAAAATACTGAGTGTTTCTTGACCTCAACACTGTGATGATAAGAACGAACAAAACGATATGTCCTTAATAATTCACTGAACATCCAGTTTGCAGAAGGGCTAGTAAATATAGTAAATATGATATGAAGTACCTGTTATATATGCTTATATCAGTTCCATGGAGGAAATTTGAAATAATGCATGTTCAGAAGTGTACTTATTATTTTCAGAGTAGTCTCAGATATTGCTAAATAATGTAATCTTGCCTTGCTGTAAAATATAATATGGTTTAAAAATCAGGACCTGTTTTCAGTTAATGTTCTTCTCCCTGCCTTTTTCCAGCATACTAGCCATTTCATTCCTTGTTGGCATAGTATTTTATTGCAGGTATACTGAGGTCATTGCAGTGGCCTAGAGGTGGAGTTGTTGCCTCACAATCAGGAGGCTCTGGGTTTGATCCTACATAGAGGCAGATATTTCTCTCCCTGGGCACAATGAGAATATATCTGCTGAACAAAACTCCGCATTGGCGACAGGAAGGGCATCCAGCCAGTAAACTCTCAGCTCCATTCAGTTGCCCAGAACCCACCCTACAAGGGATTATGGGCTCTTAAAAGAAAATAATGATACTGAGGTCATTGTCCCAGGGTCACATAATCAGCTTTTGCAATCTTCTGACAAGGGAAGTCAGTGGGAAATCCAGATTCACTTAACAACCGTGTTAAGAAGAATGGTAGTGTTTCACTTAAGAACTGTGGCAAGAAAGGTTGTAAAATAGTGTAAACTCATTTAACAGTTGTCTTGCTTATCAATGGAAATTTTGGTCTCAATTGTGGTTGTAAGTCAAGGACTACCTATATCACCTTCATTCTGATCTGCAGTAAAGTAGCTAACCTCCTTGAGCAGTATCCATAAGCTTAAAAAAAAAAAAACTAAGCCAGCATCTGAGAATCCAGGATGCTATCTTAGTTAGATATGTATAACATGGCAAAAAAAACTTGGAATAAAAAGTTTTGCCAAAACAGTAAAAGCTTTACAACTAAACTGTGAATTTGAGCTTGAGGGTATTTATCTGTAAAAATGTGTTTCTGCTTCCTTGAAATATAAACACTGTAAGTTTTGAGCAGCATCCTTTAGGATAAAAGTATTGATTCCAAATGCAGCTTATTTTTTGGCATATTTCCCAATTAGCTGTTTAAGCAACTGCTAATGTTTCACTCCATTATGCCTAAACTTGACACTAATAATTACCTTGTTCCTGAAACTTGCATTCTTCAACTGTAGACCTGGAATTAGCAGAAATTTTGCCTTTAAGCGATGCAAAATCCACTAGTGTGGGCAAAAATGAAAAAAAAAAAAAAACCCTCATTTTTTTAAAAAAATTACATTAGAAAAGTATATGCATGTTAATAGTCCCCCAAAAGAAGCACACACAACCAAATCTCAGAATAAAAGGAGATTACAGTTTAAATATGGAGTGAGGAAAAAGGATAATTTCAAGCTGTTTCGTGTGTGGGAAGTTCAGTAACGAGCCATTAATTATATTGAAGTCAAGTGATAGGTTTGAGTTGAATGCAAGGCATGTTTCAACATGTAAACCTTCAAATGGGAGCATTTTCATCTAATTTGATATTCTGCTAGGCATTGCTTCACTTGTGCTACTCCAAATGCTTGCTATTGTTGGAAGAATGATCATAGGCTGTATTTTGGATTGGTGTGTGTGTAAAAATAAATTAATGCTGAGGTTTCTGATCATATGAACATGATAGTAAAGCTGTGGCCCAGTAGGTTTCACTGAAGGGTCTAGGACAGGGGTGTCAAACTTGCGCCCCACGGCCCAGATGTGCACTGGCCACGCCCACCCCCAGTTTAGCAAAGGGGGGGAGTCGCAATACATCACGTGATGACAATGTGACGTGAGTTTGACACCCCTGGTCTAGGACAACTCGCCACAGTCAACTCGCCACGGGACAAGGATTACACTAATATCAAAGAAACGGTGGAATAGAATCATTAAAGAAATGGTGTGAAAGGAGGGACAAAATGAAATGCAAATGGTAAAAAAATTAACATATTTTTAAAAATTATTTTAAATTACTAAATGGAATTGTTGAATTGTCCCAGGGCAAGTTGGCCGGTAGTCAATTGTCCCATTCTGTTCACAGAAGCCTCTCCCTGATGTTATCTCACTGATCCCGAGTTTGAACTGGGGAACCACAGGTAGTCCTCACCTTTTGAGTACACTTGGGACCAAAATTTCCCTTGCTAGGGAAGGTAGTTGTTAAATGCGTTTCACCAATGTTATTACCTTTTCTCCACTGAGCTGCTGCAAGAGTCCAGGCAAGGGTTAATTCCATCTCGTATGTCATTGGACTGAGTCTATCAATCTGCATAGTCCCACCTCCATTACTAGTTTTCCACAGCTTTCGACTCAGTCCCTTGTCTGGACTAGATGTGTCACATGGTTGTTAAACAAGCCCTGGCTTCCTCCATTGATTTTGCTTGTTGGAAGTCGCAAGGAAGGTTTGCAAAGGCCAGTTACATGACCATGGGATGCTGCAACCATCATAAATACGTGCCAGTTGCCAAACGCCTGGATTTTGATCATGTGACCAGAGGGGATGCTGTGATAGTCAGAAGGGCGAGGATTGGTCATAAGTCACCTTTGTAATGCTTTAACTTTGAATGGTCACTAAACAAAAGGTTGTTGGTCAAGGACTACCTATAAGACAAATACCACAGGTGTGAATCAGCCCAAAACAATAATTTACCTCATCAAATTGGCCTCATTTCTAGAAATGCTTAGTAATTTTTTAAAAGTAAAGGTTTCCCTGTCAGTTGTATCCAATTCTAGGGCACGGTGCTCATCTCTGTTTCTTGGAAATTGTCCAAACACAATTTCCATGCCAACATGATTAAGCCAAAGACACATGAAATGTTGTTAGCTTCCCACTGAAGTGGTGTCTATTAATCTAATAGGTAGAGGCTAAAACATATAGAGAATACTTGCTGGAATTGGGTATGTGTAGTTTAATGAAAAGAAGGACTAAGGGTGACATCATAGTGACGTTCCAATATTTTGGGCTGTCCCAAAGAAGAGGGAGCCAAGCTATTCTCCAAAGCACCTGAGGGCAGGACAATAAGCAATGGATGGAAACTAATCAAAGAGATAATCAACTTAGAACTAAAGAGAAATTTCCTGACAGTTAGAACAATTAATTGGTAGAACTGAAAGTCTGTAGAGATTCTCAGTCATCCAGGTCATGGTTGTCCCAAAAGTGCTTTTTCAGGAGGCAACTGGACTTTCTTGCTTTTTTTCTATTGAAGATGTTTCGCTTCTCATCCAAGAAGCTTCTTCAGCTCTGACAGGATCCTTCCATTTCCCACTATTCTGTGAGAGCTGAAGAAGCTTCTTGGATGAGAAGTGAAACGTCTTCAAAAAGAAAAAAAAAAGCCCAGTTGCCTCCTAAAAAAGTACCTTTGGGACAGTGGAACTGAAGTTGTAGATGCTCCAACACTGGAAGTTTTTAAGAGATTGGGTTTTGTGCCTGAGCAGGGGGTAGGACTAGAAGACCTCCAAGGTTCCTTCCAACTTGATTATTCTGTTAATCTGCTTGCATTTGCATGTTTTCAAACTCATAGGTGGGCAGGAGCTGGGACAAAATCTTTAACCACTGAGCCATCGCGCCCACTATGTAATTATTTAGCATTCAAGTACTTATTAAAGTACTCATTCGCATTATTTTAAATGTATATTGACTGGATAAAGAGTTAGAAATTAAATGTTATGCTTTTACTCCCACCAAGCGCTGATGGTATATTAAGAATAGAGCAAGTAACATGCGCTCACAAGCACACATTCTCTTTTAAATACATGCTGTAATGAATGAGGGCCTATTGATTCACTCAGTGACTGCAACTCCATTAGCTATTACCCAAATACTGCAGGAAGAAGAGAGGCTCCAGGTCAGCGGAAGAGCGCATTCTTTGTAGGAAGATGTATGTCTATGCCTGGCACTTCAAATATTTCTTTGGATAGACAGAGAGGCTAGATTGTTTTCACAAGAATGCAAACTATGCAAACTTTCTGGACAATAAACTTCCTGCAAGATGTGGATTTCATTTTGAATAAGTATGTCTAAGATTGAATTTTGAAACAAATAAAATTGATTTCTCATATGTACATGGACTGAAGAATTTTTTATTTGGAATAATACAGAACGGGGAGAAAGGATAAAAATAGAAGGTTGCAGACAGATATATGACACTTTTCTTCAGGAAAATACAGGGACTCCTGACAGCAGCAAGGCTGTTCTACGCACAGAAATCCCCACAATAAAAGAAATAGCTGATGGAATTAGCAGAGGTGGCTAAATTGACTGCTTTTATCACAGAAAAAAAAATACACACTTTCATTTCTACTCGGAAACCACTTCTAGGCTTTATGCTTGAGGGGATAAAAAAATGAAACTTTGATTTTGGATTTTACTGATCAGATAGATTTCTTGTTATAGAAATGCTTAAACTATTGTGTAGAAGTAAAAAGTTGAGGTATGATGTTAATTCCTTATTCTACTGCACCAAAGGGAGTCGGAAGTCTTCACCTTTTCTTTCCCTCACTTTTCTGTTCTCTTTTTCCTTCCCTATTTTTCCTGTTATTTACTTTTCTATTTTCTTTGTGTGCTACATTATAAACTGATAAAAAAATTGTTAAACATGAGGAGGAAAATACAGGTAGTCCTCAACTTAACAATCATTCATTTAGTAATGTTCGAAGTAAAACGGAACTGAAAAAGTAACTTAATGACCATTTTTCACATTTATGACCGTTGCAGCATCCCTATGGCCACATGATCAAAATTCAAGCGCTTTGCAGTTGGCTCATATTTATGACCGTTGCTGTGCCCCAAGGTCATGTGATCCCCTTTTCCGGCCTTCTGACAATGGGGAAGCCAGATTCATTTAACAACTGTGTTACTAACGTAACCACTGCAGTAATTCACTTAAGCATGGTGAGAAAGCTTGTTAAATGTGGGAAAGTTCACTTAACAACTTTCTCACTTAGCAACAGGAGTTTGGGGCTCAATTGTTTGTTGTAAGTCGAGGCACAGCCAGCAGCATGTTTCGGCAGTTAGATTTAAAAGCATTCAAGTTTCCAGCAGTTACATCACTCAACAAGCCTAATTATGGAAATCTCCCTCTTTGTTGTTGTGTGTATTTTTATTTTTAGCAATGTCCTTCTCGGTCTCCAAAATCTGACTAAAGATCTTCCTTCATTCTTGGCTCTTGACATTGATTGGTGAACAGTGGTATCATGTTTGCAAATTGTGCTGATTGAACTGTTTCGCCTCATGGGGCCACTGCGTCAAGCGGAAGAGGAGAATTCAGAAAGACGATCCTCGCCCATTTCTAATTTTATCCCCTGGTTTTGGTTTGCAGTGCCCCACAATCGCAGCCCGAGAGTGTGGCATTGGCTCATTCCAGCAGTGCAGAATCCGAAAGCACAAGCGACTCAGACACTTCCTCCGATTCTGAATCTGAAAGCAGCTCTAGTGACAGCGAAGGAACTGATCCGCCAACAAGAGTCTCGACACCTGAGGTACAGCGTCCATTTTCTAAATGTGTCCTTTGTATAGTCTGGATCGGTATTTCTCAACCATGGCAACTTTTTAAGATTTGTGGAGTTCAACCCCCATAATTCCCTATCCAGCCATGCTGGCTGAAGAATTCTGGGAATTGAAGTCCACACATCTTAAAGTTGTCACAGTTGAGAAACTCTGTCTAGACCAGTGGTGTCAAATTCAAGATCCACGGGCCGGCTCTGGCCTGTGAGGCCGCCCTGAAAACAGCAAAGGACCAGCCCATAGGGTCTCTGCTGATGAAAACAGCCACACACAGCCCTCCTGAGCTCCATTTTCACTGGCAGAGGGTTGTAGGAGGCTGTCAGAGCCAGAAACAGAGCTCAGGAGCCCGTTTTCACTGGCAGAGCGTTCAGGCCAGCACAGGTGCCCTGAACATACATTGATGTTGAGGTAGCACCACTCACCCTGGCCATGCCCACTCCAGCCCCACAAGGTCAAACATATAACCCCGAGATCCTCAATGAAATCTAGTTTGACACCCCTGGTCTACACAGTTATTTCCTTTTTGATGTTTTTCTCCCTCTTTGTACAAGAACATGTTAGACAACTATTCTTACTATGTTTTGGATCGTTTTGCACCATTTCCCTATTTTCTACACTACCTCTGTTAAGCAAGCAAGGCCAGCACATATTACTGAGGCGTCCACATGGAACCATCAGGGCTTGCAGCTAGAAGTTACACAGAACAAAGAGTTAATGATTTTTCCTTTTCCTGACACCCCCCTAATAATAATAATAATAATAATAACAACAACAACAACAAAAACAACAATAATAACAACAATAACAATAACAATAACAATGCTGCAATACAACTCCTGGCTATTGGCTATGCCGATCAGGAATTATAGAGTTTACAGTCCAACAGAACACAAGGCCAGTCATTTTATGAAAACTATTGTAGTTAATGGGGAACTGTTAATTCCTCAAAAAGAGTTAAATATAGGGTCAGGATATTAATCAGTTGTTCTGGTGCCTTTTCATTTGTTGAATGAAATAAGAGAAATGGGAAAAGGCTTGTTTTTCACTGGCCAACTGAACAGTCTACAAACTTTTTTCACAGAAAAGCTAGATAGTTGTGCACAGGAATACTAATTCAGAAATATTGCTAACTGGGATTGGTCTCATTGCACAAGCACACACACACATATAGCTGTAACACACGGTGGTATATCTGCATATCCTATAGTTGCATTCCTTTTTGGTAAGCAATGATTTGTAAATTCCTTGAGCCCCTCCCTGAGGAAGATAGATGGTCTAGAATAGGGGTGTCAAACTCGATCTCATTGAGGGCTGCATCAGGATTGTGTTTGACCTCGAGGGTCCAGGGTGGGCATGGCCAGCTCACCATCACTCATTTATTTTATTTGGTTTGTCAGTTGCTTACAAGATAATAGGTATAAGTAAAAACATAGTTATGCATATATGGACATATATAAGAAAAATAAAAGAAACAATAGGACAGGGATGGTAGGCACGTTGGTGCACTTATGCACACCCCCAACAGACCTCTTAGGAAAGGGGTAAGGTCAATAGCAGAAAGTCTAAGTTTGAAGTTTTTGGGGTTTGGGGAAGACAGAGTCAGGTAGAGTATTCCAGACATTGATCACTCTGTTGCTGAAGTCGTATTTCCTACAATCAAGTTTGGTGCAATTAACCTTGAGTTTGTATCGTTTGCTCTTGTATTGTTATGGTTGAAGCTGAAGTATTCATTGACTGGTAGGACATTGCAATGTATGATTTTATATACTATACTTAGATTGGAACGAAGGCAGCGTAGGTCTAAGTCTAGAATTTCAAGTCTGGTGGCATAAGGTATTCTGTAACGAGTAGAGGAGTGGAGAACTCTTCTTGTGAAATATTTCTGGACTTTTTCAACTGTGTTAATATCAGATAGGTAATGTGAGTTCCAGACTGATGAGTTGTATTCAAGTATTGGTCTAGCAAATGTTTTGTATGCTCTAGTTAGTAGTGTAATATTACCAGAGAAAAAGCTACGTAAGATTAGGTTAACAACTCTTAATACCTTTTTGGCTATGTAGTTACAGTGGGCTCGAGCATTTAGGTCATTAGAGATGATTACTCCAAGGTCCTTGACAGAGTTTGGATCATCAACAAGGTCTTGACTATTCAGCCTGTATTTTATTTTCTGATTTTTTTTTGCCAATATGTAGGACAGAGCATTTATTTGTTGAGATTTGAAGTTGCCATTTGTTTGACCATTCTGATACTTAGTCAAGGTCTTTTTGAAGGGTAGCAGTATTGTCTGTGGTGTTGAATAGCTTTACATCGTCAGGGAATGTATCGTGAATATCGTTGGGTCAGTGCCTGTGGTGGCCCAAGGGCTGTGCCAGCAAAACGGGCTCCCAAGCTCCGTTTCTGGCTGCAATTGTCTCCTGCAATCCTCTGCCAGCAAAAAGGGAGCTCGGAGACTCTCCTCAGCTTCATTTTCACTGGCAGAGGTACTGCAAGCTGGTCCTTCGCTGTTTCCAGGGCAACCCCATGGGCCAGATCTAAGCATCCCAGGGCCAGATCAGGCCCTGGGCCTTGAGTTTGACACCCATGGTCTAGAAACACAAAGTATAAATAAATAAATTAAAAATTCATGGTAGATGTTATTCTGCCATCTGGAGCCATTTTTAAAGAAAACTTGTATAATGATAAGCACTGACAAAATTGCAGTGTGCCTGAACTTTGGCCCGTTAATTATATCCTCTGTGAGGCCATTTATCATCTACCATCTAGCATTCTAAGTCATTCTCTGAATATAACTGTAATGTTCTCCAGGTTTTGGGTATCCACAAAAGATCACTTGAAGTTGGATCAAAGTTGAATCCATGCTGGATATGTGGGTTACTCAGTACCCCAACTCTATTTCTAAATTTGAACTCAGGCCTTTTTATCCTCCCTGTTTTGGTTGCTTTTATATGCATTTAGCAGACAGTACAACGTTCAAAACCTAACCCTTTAAGAAAAAGTTTTAAAAGTTAGTTAAGGATTTGCATGGAACATTGAGTTCTGTAAGCAAAGTTCTTTCTTCTCCTGTTATTTTTTTTTCCTCCTCGGACTTGGGTGGGCTCCATATAATTTTACTTGGCTTGGTTTCTTCACTTTTGGAGACTTCCAGTGACCTACTTGGGAAATCAAAACAGGAAAAAAGCACCAGTTTCATAATTAAAAGCAGGCCTAGGTTGAAACGACTTCAGAAACAAAAAAGAAATGTTGACTTCATCATCTGTTGCCCTGCTAGAATAGTGACATGTTGAAGGAATTTTGGATCGATGCAAAAAAATTGATAGAGAACACTTTTTCTATGGACACGTAACATAATTTTTGCCAAGGCAGCAATTCTATATCTGAAATTATCCTACTTTGGGGGGAAATGAATGATATCATTCTTTACACGTAGAAAACAACATAGCTTGTGGGGAACAAATAGTCTTATGTACAATTCTTTTATTGCTTTGTCTCTTTTTTATATTGTATTTTATTTTATGGGTTCTGTTTTTAATTGTAAACTGACCAAAATCATGTATTAAATAGACTGCTATATAAATGAAGGTTATTAATTTAACTAAATGAGTGTTTAAAGCAGGGGTCCCCAAACTTGGCAACTTTAAGACTTGTGGACTTCAAGTTCCAGAATTCTCCATTCAGCTGTGCTGGAGAATTCTCCAGGCAGCTATGGAGACTTCTGGTTTAAAGTCTTGATAACGTGCAAAAAGAAAAGAAATGGAGATGGAAGGGAGGAAAACAAAAATTGAATTCTTAGTTCTATTTGACAATGGATGAGACCAGATTCTTTCCTCCTATTCTGAAGAGATCTTCATCTATCTGATGGTTTTAGGTATTCTGATTAATGGGAGATGCCAAAAAGATGCCTCCCCTCAAAATCTGCAAGCCCCCCCAAAATCAGACATTTACTTAAATGTACATGTAATCCTTGACTTACAACAGTTCATTTAGTGACCATTCAAAGTCACAACGGCGCTGAAAAAAGTGACTTATGACTGTTTTTCACATCTATGACCGTTGCCATATCCGTATAAGTCATGTGATCAAAATTCAGGTGCTTGGCAACTGTAGTGTTCTGAGGTCATGTGATCCCCTTTGGTGACCTTCTTACAAGCAAAGTCAATGGGGAAACCAGATTCAATTAACAACCGTATTATTAACCTAACAATTGAAGCCATTCACTTAACAAACTGTCGCACGAAAGGACATAAAATGGGGCAAAATTCACTTAGCAAATGTTTCACTTGGCAATAAAAATTTGGGGTTCCCTTGTGGTCGTAAGTTGAGGACCACCTGTACTTAGTGAGCTTTTATTTTCCGTTTTAAATCTTTTTAAGTCCAATTGCCTTTTGGAAAAAGCACCTATGAGACATTAGAACGGTCAGCATGCTTTTACCCAACAGCCACCCCCGTAAATTTGCATGGTGTGTATGTGTGTGTGTGTGTGTGTGTGTGTCTCACAACTCGTGTCTGGATCCAGCCCTTGCAAACTCTCAATATTTCTTCCATTTGGCTTCTCTTGACATTCCAAATTCAGTCCTGTTCTATTTTGGTTTGGGAGAATTATCCTGCTGATAGAGAGGATTGAAAAGAATAAATAACAAGTTAGAGAAAGCTCGCAGATTCTGTCTTGTAGAATTCTTTTCAACCCCTTTGCCAACCGTGGCCATAGGAAGTGTCTGCATTTTTTCCTGTGCAATGAAACAATAGTGTGTGTGTGTGTGTGTGTGTGTGTGTGTGTATGGTGTTTCTGCTTTCCTGACCAGAAAGGCGGATGGGGCTTAGAACTGAGATACATTGAGGAAGATATTCTGGAATGTTTTTCTCCGCAGTGAATTTGGCTCATTTTCAACTTCTATTTTTCTGTTGCCAGTTTGCTGCCTAACTCCTGCATTCCATTCTGTTCAGTGTTTGGAAAGCTATCCCACTGACAAACACACAGAGACCCAACCCCTCTCTACATAATGTGTTTCCTATATCTTGTTGGGTGGGAAAAAAGAATGGCAGGTTCTGTTTTTTCCCTATCCCCTTTTAGCATCTTCCCTACATAGAGGGAAACATTCAAACTTAGATGGCTAGGTAGAAAGATTGAGGTCTCCTTGGAAACCTTAATCATTGTCACATGGGTACAGTAATCAATTATTATCACATAAGTACAACATAGCTCAGCCTTCTCCAAAATCAGTGTCTTTTGAAAACAAGGACTTTTAAGTTCCCAGGCCCGACAGTGAGAATTTGGAAAGTCCCCGGTTGAAGAAACTGCTAAACTAAACCCCAGTAAAAACTTGAAGGGTATTTTCCGCATTTCATATTTAATATATCCCATTGTTTAGCCTTTAATGATAATAGGTATGTGGTCGCACATAACAGAACAGTCTTGGCAGGGGTGTTTTGATGATATTTTGATGAGCCATTCAGGGTCATGTTGGGGTGGTGTTTCATGCCTTAGGAGACAATAGGGGAAAATAATCACTTGAAGAAGCAAAGATTCCTCTGGATGGCACATTCTGTTTTTTGTAGAGTACACTTTTTTCTCTGGACATGTAGCGTAATTTTTACCAAGGTAGCAAAAATTGTTGTTGTTGTTTCCGTATTTGTTCACTTGGGAATACAGTCAACAGACTTAGATTAGATTAGATGAACAGAGTTGGAAGGGACCATTTTGGTCATCTAGTCGAACTCCCCATCCAAGCAGGAGACCCTACACCATTTCTAACAGATGGCAGTCCAATCTCTTCTTGAAAGCTTCCAGGAATGAAGCTCCCACAACTTCCAAAGACAACTTCTGCTCCATGGGTTGATTGTTCTTACTGTCAGGAAATTTCTCCTTATTTCCAGGATTCAATAGTCGTGGTCTGTTGTGATTCATCAATCTCTTCGTTCAAACTAGAGTGCAGAAAATCGTTAATTTAAAGCAGGATTCCATGCAACTTTTAATGACCTCTTGGGCGTGCTTTCATTTTTTCTTTCCTTTTCTTTTCCATAGCCTGATCCACAAACATCCAACAGATGTTGGCAGCTGAACAACTGGCTGATCAAAGTAAACCAGCCAGTATCTCCCACAGAGAGTTTCTTGGAAGATGACCATAGTCAAAGCAACGTCCAGGAGAGCAAAGGACAAGGAAAAACTGTCAGCTCTAGCAGTGGTAATGGAGGCAAAAAGGAATGTCAGATGAGCGATGGTCATTCCAAACCCGGCAGCAGAGTGTCTCGGTCAACTCAAGATGTACATCTCCCTACCAAACGCAGTTACCAAAAGACTCCTGTGGTCCCAGAAGAGCCTCTCCACCAGACGGTGGGCAGTAAGCAACCCAGGAAATCCAACAAAGCGACAGTACAGGAGGAACCAAAGAGAGGCCTGACAGTGGAAAGTGAACCACTGGGACTGTACGGGGCCAAAGACCAGTCTTCCAAAGACAAGCCTAAGGTGAAAACGAAAGGGAGGCCGAAACAGGATGATAAGAAGGAATCGAAACCAACTGCCCCAGAAACCACTGAGAAGAAAAAACACAAAACGCTTAAAACCTTATTTGCTCACGATGACACAAAAGTAGATGTGGCGGGAAGTGCCCTGGAACCATTGCCCCTCAGTCCTCTCGGTGAAAGCCTGAGGGTGGTTACTACTAGTAGAACTAATGGTGGCTCCAAGGTATCTGTTACTGTCAAGGAAGAACTTCAAAGAGACAAATATATTTTGCCTATCAGAGATAAGAAGTTGCTGTCGCCCTTGAGGGATTCCCCCATCCCGCCAGGGCTTGTGGTTAAAATTGAGCTTGCTCTCCTCTCGCGGATCCCTCAGCCAGCCGAGAAGGGGCTGTTCCCTAAAAAACACGAACTTAAAGACAGCCATGGTATGACAAAGCAGGGTATCGACAAAAGAAGCACAGATGCACCAAGCAAAACTCTGAAAAAGAGAAAGGTAAGACACTTTGGTGGAGGATGGATGGCTCTATCATTGACAAGATATGGTAAAGCTAATAATCCGTGAATTTATACTCTTAGGGATTGTAGCTCTGGTCTTTTTGCATTGCATGGATTATTGAAACCAGAGAAAAATAAAATTGCAATTAAAAAAATCAACATCGTCAACAGGAAAAAAGCTTGTAATAGGGCTTTACTGGCTATGAAACTTTGGACATGTTTAAATAGGTATTTAGTGTCGATCTATGTAAATTCACAAGAGAATCCATTCTTCCCTCCACTGAGAAAATGGCCTATTTTAATCCTTGTTTATGGTGGTGGTGTGTGAAGTTCTGATTGACTCTCCTCAGAAGAGTCACTGCAGATTGTATTAATGATAATTGTTCTCACAAGATATATGTACCCAGTTGACACACTGTTGAATTGAAAGATGGATTTATTGTAAATATAAAACACAAAACCTTACTAAAAAAAGAGAAGATTCCCTGCAGATTGATGAAGTACAGACAACCCTCAATTTACAACAGTTCATTTAGTGACCGTTCAAAGTTACAACCACACTAAAAAAAGTGATTTGTGACCGTTTTTCTCAGTTACAACCTTTGCAGTACCACGTGATCAAAATTCAGACACTTGACAACTGACTCATATTTATGATGGTTACATTGTCCCAGGGTCATGTGATAATTTTTTGCTACCTTCTGACAAGCAAAGTCAATGGGGAAGCCAGATTCACTTCACAACCAGGTTACTAACTTATCAACTGCAGTGGTTCACCTAACAATTGTTGCAAAAAATATAAAATGGGGCAAAACTCATTTAACAAATTCTCCCTCAGCAACATAAATTTTGGGCTCAACTGTGGTTGTAAGTCAAGGACTACCAATATTGAGAATGTTGAGTCATTAACAGGGAGACTACCCAAAAAATTTACTTAGGTCATGATATGGCCTTGAACATTTGATTAATACAGTAATTGCTTAATAGTAGACTCCTTAATAGATATTCAGTGCTACCTATGTTTTATTTGTGTATGCTACTCATACAAATGTTATTTTTGTTTATTTTATTTAAATTTTTCTCATCTCTGCACTAGTGTTTACACTGAAGGTAATCTCAGTGTCTTTCTCCTACTGACATTTGATTCCCGTTAAACTGACTTGATTAAATTGATTTGATTCCTGTTAAATTGAGGAACCACAATTGTTTGCTTCTCTGGCCAGTGCCATTAATGAGTGAGCCAAAGGCCTTTGTAGGATGTATTTGCACAGCAGCTTCCAGAATTTGAAGCTAGCAAAGTCAGAGATTGGTATAATTTCCAGGAGCTCAGACTTCAGATACTACGGACTGTTAAGTTAGAAGCCACTTAACAGTTCCCATCTACATACAATTGAAACTCCCTGGAAACTTTATTCCTTAAATATACATAAAGTTATATAAAGAGATTTACTGAAACATCACCAAAAAGTTTTTTTTTTTCTACTTTGATCTCTTTGATTTTGGTAATGGTAGGGACTCTTCTTTTTCCTCAGTCATTTTTAATACTTTGTGAAGGTGTTTTTTTAAAAGCCAGTTTTGTGTTAAGGGGCTAGAAACCAGGAGACTATGACTTGTAGTCCCACTTTAGGCATGAAAACTGGCTGGGTGACTTTGGGCCAGTCACTCTTAGTCTAACAGACTAGGTTCAGAGGATTGTGAGGAAAATCAGAGGGAGTGGTATTTGGCATGTTTGCTGCCTTATTTAAAAGAAGGTTGGGATAAAAATTATAATAATAAAAAAAGAATGACAATTTTATAATCTTGCCTGCTGGATGATAAAATTTGCTGAGTTAGAAGTGCTATGTTGGTAATCACAATTTCAATCTCACACAAGAAAACAGCCATTAGACCCTTTGGGACTTTAGTACAGTAAGTTTAGTTATAAAGCCTGTGAGAAAAAGCTTACCAAAAAGGAGTCCTATCAGGCAGCCACCCTCTCTCCCTTATTTAACTTTATTTATGTATACTCCAACTTTATTATTTTATAAGTAACTTAAGGCTGTGAAAGTCCTTAACAGATAACAGATAGATAACAGATAACAGACAATCAGAGTTGGGAAGGACCTTGTGGGTCATCTAGTCCAACCCCCCTCCCAAGTGGGAGACCCTACACCATTTCTGACAAATGGCAGTCCAATCTCTTCTTGAAAGTTTCAACTGATGGCACTCCCACAACTTCCGAGGGCAAGTTGTTCCATTGGTTGATTGTTCTCACTGTCAGAAAGTTTCTCCTTTTTTCAGGTTGAATCTCTCCTTGTTCAGTTTCCATCCATTATTCCTTATCTGGCCTTTGGGTGCTTTAGAAAATAGCTTAACCCCTTCCTCTCTGTGGCAGCCCCTCAAATATTGGAAGACCGCTATCATGTCTCCCCTGCTCCTTCTCTTTACTAGACTAGCCAAGCCCAGTTCCTGCAACCGTTTGTTGTATGTTTTAGCCTCCAGTCCTCTAATCATCCTGTTTGCTCTTCTCTGTACTTTTTCTAGAGTCTCAACATCTTTTTAATGTTCCTCATTGTTCCTATTTTCCCCACAATAACAAATCTGTGAGATGGATTGAGCTAAGAGAGAATGAGTGGCTCAAAGTCACCAAATATGGCTTTCATGCCTAGAACTCAATCTCCTGGCTTCTACCCTGGTGTCCAAACCACTAGTCTAAACTGGCTTCCAAGTTATCCTCCAAGAGAAACCATTTCCCTTGCCTTCTAAACAATGAGTCCCCTTTAGGCTGTTTTGAATTTCTGTTCCCTCTTCCTTTCCCCCCCTAAAATTTTGGTTACTACAATTCTTGTTATCCCACCCTCTGATGATTGGCAGCAGAATGAATTAGATTTACTCTTCAGGAGGGGGAGTAGCAAGGATGGGATAACAGCTGTGCTTAGTCTTGCTTGTCACAGTGGAACTGATTGTTGCTTCTGATTGTGGCTACATGTGTGCAGCATGTTGCACAGGTGTGCAGTCAAAAAGGGATCTCTTTCTGAAGAATTTAAGGGCTGTATTTGTCTGTTTTTTTTATCAGCAGGAAGAGGCACTGAGAAATGATCAGAAGAAGGTCAAACTGGAGAAAGAAACCAAATCTTCCTCATCTTTAGGCCATAAAGATTCCAGTAAAACTAAGTGAGTACAAAGCTGTTAAAACTAAGCTAGGAAAAAATCTAGGCTAGTAAGTAGAACACTCTGGTCCCTACTTCTGGATTGAATTTTAGTGATTTTTAAAAAATTTATGTTTTGGCTACTAGTCATCCAATAAGAACAAAGATACCACAAAATTATAATGACTTTCTCTTCAGTGAAAAATCTAGCTTCTATACAATTAAAATTGAAATTCTGCCCTAATATCACATTTAAACCTTTAAACTCTGGTTGTTTAAATTAATTGTGCATCAGCAAACAATTACTCTGCCAATATGAAAACATTTGTTCAAACTGTTCTTTGGATTTCCTCGGAAGCACATAGTAAATTTCAGGAGCTGCAGATAAGACACTTGTCTTTTTGACTACATAAAATTGATAATCCCTGAGTAAATCTCTTACACACAATCCAGGCTAGGTCTGTTTGTGTGTGAAGCAAATGTTCCTGATCCTGTTCTTAATGCAAAGCAGAAACATGTATTATAATAACAAGTATGTATAATAAATGCATACCTCTATTTCCATGCCTGTCCCATCCCAAGCTGCCTGCAAATTGCTCACCTAGATCAGAGTTTTTCAACCATTTTAAGAGGGTGGACTTTGACCACAGGAATTTCCCAGCCAGCTGTAGGAGTTAGATGTTCAGGACAGGATCCATTCCTGCTCCCCTCCTCAATACCAGATGAGCTGATCAACAACACTTGGGATAGCTTTTGGTGATAAAGAATTCTTTCAAATGACAAGGTAGACTTAAAAGGGTGGATTTGGCTAGCTTTTTGTCCTACCTATCTGTCCTGCAACATGAGGAATGTCTGAAGACAACTTGCTTAGGTTTGCTACTGAAGTGTGCAAAACAAAATAGAATCCATGTTAAATGTGGTAGCTCTAATAGAGAGTCAGTCTTCTGCATTAAGACTGGAGAGATCTTTGGATTGCAGACACCTAGATTCAAATTATCATCAGTGTGTGCCTCAGCTGAACTTTAGCTCATTAGGAGGTAAGGTAAAGTTTGGGTGTGTGTTGTGTGTAGAGAATCATTATATTGTCTTGTGTTCTTTATAACAGAGGTAAAATATAAATGTCTACAAAATAGCTTCATTGCAAATAATCTGGTATCCATTGAAAATATAATTTAGAATAGTTACTTTGTACAAGATTATTTTAATCAGTACAACTTGCAATATTTTATTGTATGACATTCAAATATTTGTGCATACATATGCATGCTAATTAATTAATGGCATTAATTTTCTCTTGTGAAGACCGGCAATACTCTTTAAAAATGCGGATGCAGTAAAATAGCAATTTCTGAGGAGCAAAGCCTTGAGTTTAGAAAAGCTGATAATAAAAGTTGTTAAAGAATGTGTGTCATTTAATTGGAACTGAAAATGACTAGTTAATTTTAATCCCAAGTGTAGACAAGTACATTTATTGCACATCTATTTTATGTTTTATGCAAAAGTGATTATCTGAAGTTCAAAGTAAAACATTCTAAATCGTGGGAAAGTTCTTTGAATCCAACAGCTGGAACCCATCTTTGCTGCACCTAAATTTAATTTTTTTAGGAAACTTACAGTTTGTCAATATACTTAGCTTTGATTCAGATCAAAGATATGCCTATGTATACATTTTTACTATTACTTAGGAATATTATCCGTGTGTTAATGACTCAGCCAAAAAGTACCCAACTTTTTCCTCCCTCTGTTGCTCAAGATGATTAGTTATATGCATGTTTCAGGATCTTTTATCACCTGAACAGAACTCAGGTGCTATGCGCTTAATTTTTATTCCATCCTGCCCTCCTATAGTTTTAAAGTAATACTCCTTGGAACTCACACTGATCTGATCTTCCTTCCCTAGGATGTCGAAGCTCTCAGCAACAGAGATGGCAAGGAGAGAAATGCCACTGCCAATGCCGCCACCACTGTCTCCCATGCAGCCCTCTCAGAAGCCACCTAAGACAGCTCAAAAGAGGCCAAAGAGTGAAAACGATGCCAGTTATCAGGTTCCTGGTCCCACAATCAGCACTGCCAAGAGCAAAGAGAGCCACAAAGAACCTTCATCCTCCAAGCACAAGAAACTGGAGGGGAAACCTTTGGAAAACTCCAAAAGTGACAAAGTAGGTGTAAACAACTTCTGTTGAGGGACCTTGGTAAGACTTGTAATTTTGGAAGTTGGCTTGTTCAGAAGAGCTTTTTCAAATGTGCTTCCCCCCCCCCTTTCAAAAGACAACTGGACTTTGTTTTTCCTTGAAGGCATTTTGCTTCTCATCCAAGAAGTTTCTTCAGTTCTGACAGTCAGAACCTGAAGAAGCTTCTCAGATAAGAAGCAAAATGCCTTCAAGGAAAAACATAGTCCAGTTGCCTTTTGAAAGGAAGTGAGCGGGGGGGAAGCACCTTTGGTGCAACCATGACCTGGATGACTGAGAATCTCCATAGATATTCAGAGCAACAGTTGTAAAATTTGCAGATTTCACCATACAGCTAGTCCTCAACTTACAACAGTGACCTTTCAAAGTTACAACAGCATTGAAAACAGTGATGGTTTTTCATTCTTACAACAGTTGCAGCAAACCCATGGTCACCTGAACAAAATTCAGACACTTGGCAACTGAGTTCATATTTATGACGGTTGAAGTGTCCCAAGATTCGGGGATCCCCTTTTGTGACCTCCTGAACAGCAAAGTCCATAGGGAAGCCAGAATCATTTAATAGCCATTTGACTAACTTGATAGCTGCAGCGATTCACTTAAGAACTGTGGCAAGAAAATAGGGCAAAGCCCGAAAACTATAGTAAAGAAAAAATATATTTAATCATACATATATTAACAGCAGCTATAATTGTATTTGCTCAAAATTGGAAAAGCGAAAAGATTCTGATAGGGGAAGAGGTGATTATGAAAATATTGCAATGTGCAGAAATGAATAAATTAACTTTGGCAATTAAAGAACAAAAAGAAGTGGAATATGATATGATATGGGATTTATTTTATAGATGGTTGGAAAACAAAAGTAAGAACTTAAATGAATATTGTTATAATGAAAATGTAATCATAGTAAGAAATGTATACAAAATATGAATATTTGCACAAGATATATATACCCAGCTGACACACTGTATAATTGAAAGATGGATTTATTGTTAAATAAAATAAAAAATATTTTGGGGGAAAAAAGAAAATGGAGCAAAGCTTACTTAATTGTCTTGCTTAGCGGTAGAAATTTGAACTCAGTTATGGTTGTAAGTCAAGGACTGCCTATATAGCGAAAGTGATACATTTCCTCTTGAATATCACAATTAATTGGATCAAAATATATCCATACATGCTACAGGTATATTCTCCATAGTGGATATCCCAGACAGAAATTTAGATGGGAAAACAAGCGAATGTTTGAACTGTTTAAATAGAGAAGTAGAGAGATTGTAACATATCTGCTTGCTGCATTGTTCAGAATTCATCAACTCAAGCTATCTTGATGGTCAGCGGGGCAGGTGGTTTTTTTTTATTAATGATTGTATAAGATACCTTTAAGTTTGTTAGTGAGTTTGTGGCATGATGGTTGAATGAGAATTTTTAACATTCAGATGTCTCAGACCAATTGAAGCACATGAGATAAAATGGTTATTGGAAGCATCTTCATTTTTAAGCATAAGATGAAATTGCCTAATTATATGTAATTTTGGCTGATTATCTTTTTTTTTTTTTTGTAATTATGGTGTGGCTTCCATCAAAAGCTGCAACTTGACCGAAGTTGACTTTCTGATGAGATAAGGAAAGCCAATTGTTTTTTCCAACATAACTTTTCTTACAGTCAAGAAAACAAAGTCCAATGTACGGAATAAAATAACTCAGAGTTATCAATCGATAGGATTGCTTCTCAGCTTTTGAATTTATATATTTTTGTAATTCGATTGTGACTGTGAAGATAATATATTTCTTTGTTGTGAAATTTGTCTGCGTTAGTCTCTAAAACAGCGTTTTTCAGAACATTGTTAAATGAGTCATCGCTTCCTCCCAAATTAAAACAACCTCATATGCAGTTCATTCAGCACTGAGATAATAATGTTGAGATATTGTTATTCCCTAGCACAGATGGATGCAAAATTGTTTCCTATTTTGGACATTTGTAAAAAAAAGATTTGTGCAATGTTTTTCTGTTGATTAAAAATGCTTTAAGTCTTTTCAAGTAGTGCAAGGCAATAAACCAGCTTCCTCATGGTGATAAAAAGAAGAGATCAAATTAGAATAAAGAATCATAGGGTTGGAAGGGACCTTGCTGGTCTTCTAGTTAAGTGGTTGCCAGCCAGTGGGCTGGGGACCACTGGTGGTCTGTGAGAAAATGTTGGTGGTCTGCAGAGAAATGTCACCCCCAAAGCTATTAATCCAGGCTACACGGGAACACAAGGCTGTGCCACCCATATGGCCCATGGGAACACAAGGCTTGCATTGCTTGAATTGTGAACAACATGAGGTAGTGAGGGGATAGGGCGGAGGGGGGAAACTTGCCCCACGCGCCTGGCCTGGCTTTGCCACCGGGCTGCTTCTTTCCACTTCTTTCTTCTTCTGCTTTTGGCTGCATGCAAGGAAAGCAGCAAAAGTCTTTTTTTCTTTCCCCAAACTCGGCCAGAAATGCGTCTTTGGGGCCCTGCAAGGCCTCCTGCTCCAAACGGCTGCGCCGGCAAAGACTTTTGGGGGAGAAAGAGTTTGGGGGAGAGAAAGAAAGGCTTCTGCTGCTTTCCTTGCATGAAGCCAAAAGTCTCTCTCTCTCTCTCTCTCCCCCGAGAATGGAACTGGAGACGGTATCCTGTGATTCCCAAATAAAGAATGATCAAAAATGGGATGGGGAATTTTCCTGCAGACTGTTTGGGGGATTTTCCCAGGGTCTCTGGTCCGCAGGATTTAAAATTATGAGTTTGGTGGTCCCTGAAGTCCAAAAGGTTGACGACCTCTGTTCTTGTCCATCCCCTTGCTCAAGCAGGAGATTCTATACCATTCCTGGTTGTCCAATGTATTGGTGAAAACTCTCCAGTGATGGAACACCCACAACTCCAGAAGGCAAAGCTTGTTTCATTGATTAATTGTTCTCACTGTCAGGAAATTTCATCTTAGTTCTAAGTTAGATTTCTCTTTAATGATCTTCCACCCGTTACTTCTTGTCCTGCCCTCAGGGGCTTTGATAATAGATCAAAAAAACCCCTCCCCCTCCCATCAGCCCCTCAACTACTGGAAGACTGCTATCATACCACATATTACATGCATCATATATTACAATTAGTAATGCTGGGGGAAATAAAAATGCATGCTCGTTGAAGAATGCAGATGTTCTGCTGTGACTTGTCATTATTTCTGAGCTACAAGTATTTGACCGTCTTCCTCTCTGTCTTTCCAGGGCTCTGCAGATGATGTCCCGAACCCCTTCCCAGTGCCTTCTTTGCCAAACGGTACCTCCAAGCCAACGAAGCCTCAAAGCAAACCTCACCGGTAAGAATATTTTCTTTTTCTTCCAGCTGCATTATGTTGTCTTTTGAGATCACAATTTCTCTTGTAACCTATTGGACCAGCCTGGGTTTTCACCACGGTTTTTATTTTCCTGCTGGATTGATTTCATAAACTCACTGAGAATGAACAACTTCACTAAATATTTAGAGATCTTTGGGCTGTTCATTCAAAACTGTGGAATAAAATGTGTATGTGATATATCTTGGCAATTTTGCAAAACCCCTTTCTCTCTGGTTTATTTCAGACAACATCCAATAGAATTTCACTTAAAGGAAGCCAAAAGATTGAAGCACAAAGCTGATGCAATGGTAAGTTTGCCTGCAGAGAAGTTGCAAGTGTATATGCTTGGCTCCAAATAGTACGGTTAACCTCAGGGGTTGCTAGATAAAGCAAACCCATGTTGAGAAATAACCATTGATCAGCTTCAAAGAGCTCTCCGTCATGATTTGAAAATTGAGATTAAATCTCTCTGCCATACGTCTTTTCTGTGATCGAGAACAAGTTGAAAGTTTTGCAAAAGAGTTCAAACTGGAAATGTTTCCACCTCAGAACACCCACCCCAAGGTCAAAACTGTGGCGTTTCCATCCTCTGAGGTTGGGAGAGTCTGTTGAAAGGCATTTGCTTTGTTGCTTAAAAGTTTTTGGGTGATGATAGTGGGTGATAGTCTTCTTGCACAATGCCATGTAACTAAATTAAATCTGGAAAGGTGTTTTTTTCAAAAGGCAACTGGACTTTTTTTCTTTCTTTTTTTTTTGAAAAACTTTCTTCAGTTCAGTTCTGAACTGAAGAAGCTTCTTGGATGAGAAACGAAACATTTTTCAAAGGAAAAAAAAACAAGAAAAGTCCAGTTGCGTTTTGGAAAAGCACTTTTGAGACAACCATGACCTGAATGATTGAGAAACTCCATAAACATTATCTAAGTTAAGGAAAGAAACTGTACTTTGTCCAGTATGATGGTTTGAGTTCACTGAAATCCAAAGGACAATATCATCATATCCACATGGACTGGTAAACGAATGCTTCACAATATATGTGAAAAATTTTGGGCTTAATTGTGATCTTAAATTGAGAACTACCTGTAGATTTGCCTCCTGAAATGTATTTTGGATCAGAACAATTTTTCAGGAAAAGAAATCAAGGTCTGAAAAGAGAAGAATATGTACACACAATCTAAAACTCTGCAGTTATATCAGTTGTAAAACGTATGATTTTTTATTTATAATAATAAATGTATTTACAGCCAAAAGATCCATGTAGGAAATGACAAATATAATCTAAAATTTGGCATTAGATAAAACAGTTGATAAGCATTGTACAAGTTAATAAAAATATGCCACAATTCCCAATGATAGTGCATTTCATTCTTAGCGAGTCTTCCATTGCGCTTAATTATTCCATTCTTCTAATATGACAGAAATTACCTTTTAAGTTGAGATTGAAGTTCAGCTCTAAGTGGCTAGATTCATAATACTGTTTTTCCTAGCCTTTATTTTTAATACATTGTATAAAACCAATTGCTTTAGGTAATTTAGGTTTAAGCCACCAAGGCCTGTTATAACCGTCTGGTGCTCTTCCATTGCCTTCGACTACAACTCTGGAACGGCCATTGACTATGGCACCTATACAAAACTGTGGAAGAATGTCAGGCAAACAAAGTGCCTCACCTGAGTGGCTTCAGTGGTGGTATGCTACTGGTTTGGCCCGGTTCACAAGAACCGGTAGTAAAAAAAAGCCTCTGATGAATAACTGAGAGGAGAAAGAAGAGAAAAGCACAGCGTCGGCCCTCCCACCTCTCCCTGCACTTTTCTCTTCTTTATCCTTTCAGCTGATTGGCACTGCAGGCCTCAGCTGGTGTGTGGAAAGCTGTGTGCGTGCGTTAGGTGTGCATGCACGCAATCACCAAACTGGTAGTGGAATAGGTAGGATCCCACTGCTGAGTGGCATGTTGGTTAATCAGTGCTAACTTTGTTTCCAATAGACAGACAAAGTTGGAAAGGCCTTCAAATACTTGGAGGCTGCCCTGTCCTTTATTGAGTGTGGCATTGCAATGGAATCAGACCCCCTCTCACCAAAGCCAGCCTATACCATGTTCGCAGAAACCATAGAGCTCATTAAGTAAGTAGACAACTCTTTTCTGTTCTACCTGCTGGCTTCAGGTTCTTCCTCTGAGATCCAGAAGTTTCCTCACTGAGTTCATTGTTCCTCCCTGTAGCTTTTTTTGTCCTCTGCCTATCCTGTGAATCCCGTTACCAGGCCTTTCCTGGTTTTACCCCCTATCTAGATCCTATCTAGATCCAAAACTATTCCCCTTCTAGTATTGTTTTTGTCTTCCTCTTATTTTCAGGGCCTTCTAATCAAGTGTTGTATCTTATGATGAATGTATTTTTATGATGGCTATGATCATGAAGTATCATTTGTTGCTTGTATGTACACTGAGAAGTTATGCACCGGAGACAAATACCTTGTGTGTCCAATCACACTTGGCCAATAAAGAATTGTATTCTATTCTTTTCTGTTCGGTTCTATTCTATTTTCTGTTCTATTCTATTCTGATTTCTATTTCTAATCTGATTTCTATTCTGATTTCTATTCTATTCTATTTTCTGTTCTTTTATATTCTGATTTCTGTTTCTACTCTTGACTCTTATTCTGATTTCTATTTCTAATCTGATTTCTATTCTATTTTGTTTTCTATTCCATTCCATCTCTTTCCCTTTCCCCATTCCATTGAAGCTAAGGAAAGTAGTATAGCAAGTGCTCTGAGCCCGCTTCAGATAAGATTCAGATATCGCACTTCTAGTTCAGGAGGTCTGCAAAAGGCAGTGGACAAACCTGTTGCGGTCAAGAGCTTCTTAATGAAGGCTGGAATAAACTCACATATTTATAAATAGTTGGAAGCCAATATAATCACTTACAGTTAGGCTTCTAAGGGAGCCTAAATATTCTCAAATAATGCAAATTAGCAAATGTATAAAAAAGTGAGAAACCTAACAGTTTCTCTCTCTCTCATATTTTAATTCTTATTAACTTCCCCCATTTATCTTTCCTTTTGTTAACGTATAAAACACACAGACGCTAGTGTAACTTTGCTGCGTTCCTTTTGCTTTGCTTTGTTTAAATAATGAGGGCAATTATTAGCAGTGTTATTGCTTAGTTGTTAGACAAAACCTCCATTAAAAAAAGTTAAATATTCTTTTTTTTTCCCTTTATTTTTGCCTCCAAAGTAGCTGTATCTTGATTTTTTTAAAAACATTTTTGGAAGAATCTGATCGTAAAGTGAATCCTCGGATCCAATCACATTACTCCACACTCCTGCTTAATCCTTAAAAAGAGCAAGATAAAGTAATTTCTATTAATTTGGACTGGAGGATGCATGTTTACATTTTCATATCAGTCCCAAGCGCAACAGCTGTTATGAGGTTCTTGTTATCAAAATAATGGCTTCATTCCAGCATCTGCACTGTAGACTCTTGAGCACTGGGAATCCTCCTACATATAATTATTTTCTCATTCTGTTCAACCTCAAAAGCTTCCACTTAGACATCTGCTTCATGGAAGTCACCTTTTCTGGTGCAACTGCTGTGTTTTTTTTTAATTAAACTTATCAAAGTATAAAATACGAATGAAAATGAAAATAGTGGAAAAAGAGGGGAGGGAAAAAGAGGGGGAAAAGGCATAGAGCTAAGGGGGATAAAGAAAGAAAAACATTTACTTTGACTCTCTTTAGCGCTGTAGAATAACTTTATAACAAAACAGCCTCAACTTATTTTTTACATGCTGAACATTTACTAGCTATTACTATAATAGCAAGTTTGTCTAATCAGCAAAACCCAAAGTCAATATTTCTTTTTTTTTTTCTCCCCTCAAGCACAAAATCTAGAAACGGTTGCAAGGATGATTAAATTGGTTAATTTAGCTACCTCTGCTAGTTCCACCTGTTTTTCTTCCAGACATTCATCTATTGTGGGAATTGAAGTGTCTGTTCAATTTTGTGCATAAAGAGGTTTTTTTTCTCAACCCGGGCCATTTTAAGGTGGGTGGACTTCAACTCCCAGAATGCCAGCTGGGGAATTCTGGGAGTTGAAGTCCACCCATCTTAAAATGGCCCAGGTTGAGAGCCCAAGTTCTTCTCTGATGTATTAATAAGCCTGGCATTCATAGCTCTGCTGAGACAGCATTTGTAAAAAAAGACCTGCTGGATGTTATTCTCCCCATATCATTCATCACTTTTGTCAGGAAATTAAGAGGTCAAACAGATTTCTTCTTGGTTACTTCCCTAACCAGAGAACATGACATATTTGCTACCTTGAAGACTCTTTCTGGATCAAGGAGATACCTAAATTCATATCCTGCACCACCATCCAATAGCTGTCACATATTTTAGGGTTCAACCTTCAGGGTGCCTGATGAGACTCATAAATGAGAAATTCTCAGCAGTTCAACTAACCTAGTCATGGCTTGTTCTGCCTTTTTATGTTATGTCTGTCTGCCTATTTATTTCTCCATTAACTTCTGCATGTTTGAGTTGGGCCAGAACTAGGGAAGGTATTTGAAGGAGAGGATATTAGAAATGAAATGAAATGAGGTAATGAAATTTAGGAAGGAGATCTGGAAAAACTATGCTGTTGGAATCTTGGAGGATTTTTTTACCCCATTATCTGCCCAATTCTGTGAAACTAACTTTCTGTTTCACTGCTAGTTCAGGGCATCACAATATTATGCTTGTATATTCTGATGGAACTTAAATAAAGTGTTAATTTGTCTTCCCACAGATTCATAATGACATTAAAGTCCTTTGCGGACTCTTCAACAACCACACAAGAAAAAATCTTCATTGTGTTTTGGTGAGTGGCTCTGCGTTCTGTTTCCAAGCATTCTAAATTAAAATAGCAATAGCTCTTAGACTTACATACTGCTTCACAGTGCTCTACAGCTCTCTCTAAGCAGTTTACAATGTCAACCTATTGCCCCGAACAATCCAGGTCCTCATTTTACCCATCTGGGAAGGAAGGAAGACTGAGTCAACCTTGAGCCTGGTGAGAGTTGAACTGCCAAATTGCAGGCAGCTGGCAGTCAGCAGAAATACCCTGCAGTGTATTGCACTGTAACCACTGCACCACCACGGTTCATATAAAAAAAACTTAAATGCCTAGCTTTCTACTTTGCTTTGATGCAATGTGTGATGACTCTTCAACTATGGGGAGCAACATTCTAAAGAGTTGCATATAGTCCATGTTTGTTGTGTTTTTACAGCATGCGCTGCCAAGCCATTCTGTACATGGCAATGTTTCGCTACAAGAAGGACACAGCAATAAAGTATTCCCGGACTCTTAATGAACATTTCAAGGTAGAGAGTGAAAAAATTTGATTGGAAAGTGGAAGGGAGGATGTTTCCAACTATATTATGTCAGTGGGTAAATGATTTTCCTAAGTGAAGGATTAATATCTGAATAGTGTAACAAGTTATTTTCAAAGTTTTTTTATATATACAGTATATTTTATGGATACATTTTTCTTCAGTAAACATAAAAATCCAATTTCTACATGAACAGTGTGTTGTCTGGGTACAGTTAATTTTGAGAAATAACAATAATATTCATAGCATTGATAATAATCATATATGTGCTTATCCATATTAATAAACCTTCATTGTATTCTATTAGCTAGCCATTGGTAGAATGAATCAGATGTAAAAAATATACTATTTCTTCTTAATTTTAAGTGTTAATCTATCCATTTCTGCACATTCTAATTTTTTTTATTACACTTTCATCTGTAAGTATCTCTTCCTTGTTCCACTGTATTTTCACCAATATTTTTGAAGTTTTATAGTACAGGTAGTCCTCAACTTACAACAGTTAACTTAGTGACATTTCAAAGTGACAATGGCACTACAAAAAGTGCTTTAGGACCGTTTTTTACACTTATGACCATTGCAGCATCTCCATGTGATTTACATTCAGAGGCTTGACAACTGATTCATATTTATGACGGTTGCCATGTCCCGGGGTCATGTGATAATGTTTTGCAACCTCCTGGCAAGTAAAGTCAATGGGGAAGCCAGATTCACTTAACAACCAGGTTACTCATTTAACAACTGCAGGGATTCGATTAACAAACGTAGCAAGAAAAGTTGCAAAATGGGGCAAAACTTACTTAACAAATTTATCACTTAGCAGCCTAAATTTTGGGCTCAATTGTGGTCATAAGTTGAGGACTATCTGTATTTGATTTATACAGTTTTATTTTTTTAAAAAAAAATATTTAAGGGAGTTACCCTTGTGGGAAGATGAGCAGCTAATAAATCTGATTGGTGATGGATTAAATGAATGAATGTTCATGAAAAATAAGTGCTTCCCTTCTGTGTCAGTAAAAAGATGAGTTGAAGTTACTTGAGATCTAAATAGAATTTCCTTGCTTATTACAGAGTTCCTCGAGAATTGTCCAAGCACCTTCTCCATGCATTGCAAGGTAATATCATTTATTCAACTTATTCTTGTTACAAACATTAATTTTGTTTTTTGGTTAACTGTAAGGTTACATGTAGACCGAAAGCATGTATTGGTTGGAAGCCAGTTTGATGAGCTCTCAGAATATAAATCATTTAGTTAATTTCTCAGACTCTTGCTTATCACTTTTGATTTGATGACCTCTTGCTGTGGAATTAGGAGGATTAGCTTCTGAGTAGACATGTAGAGGATTGCCTAGCATTTTGCTCAAAGGAAACTATCTCAGAAGATACTTTTGGACTGAGGAGATCTGAGTTCAAATCCTTCTCCAGTTATAAAATTCATAGGATCCATAGTTTAGACCAGGGGTCTCCAACCTTGGCTCCTGGAAGCCTGGCGGACTTCAACTCCCAGAGTTCCACAGCCAGCAAAGCTGGCTGTGGAATTCTGGGAGTTGAAGTCCGCCAGGCTTCCCGGAGCCAAGGTTGGAGACCCCTGGTTTAGACTAAAGCAAGGTCTTCCTTCCTTCCTTTTCTCCTCCCCCCTCTCTCCCTTCTCCCTCCCTCCCTTCTCCCTCCCTCCCTTCTCCCTCCCTCCCTTCCTCTCTCTCTTTTCTCTCCCTCCTTTCCTTTCTTCCTTCCATCCATCCAGAACATTAACATTTCTCCAAAAACAGAATATGCCACACTTCATAATATCAAGGTCCTCATCAGAAATTTAGAAATCAATAGAATTCATGTTTAGGTACGTGGAAGTTGAAGTCTAATGGAAGGAAAGGCACCAGGTTGGGAAAAATTAATAGAAATAGCTTTGAAATCAATAGGACTTAAACAAGTCCTAGTAACTGAACAGGTGGTTGATGTGTAAAATGCACTTGTTCAAAGTTTAGCAAAAAGATAAGTCTTCAACTTAAAATCAGAATTTGCACCAGAATTTCTGTTGGTGACCAATGCATGCTAAGCATTGGGGATCAACCAAAGAAGGAGTGGAGCAGGAGATTTGGGGCAAAACAAGGTCATACTATTGATAAATAAGGCAGCTAAGTGAATCATGCCTGCTCTTACAACCTATTATGCAATGGTGAATCACTGCAGTTGTTAAATGAATCTGCAGTCTTTAAGTGAATTCAACTTCCCCCATTGAACTTTGCTTGTCAGATGGTCGCAAACAACCCGAGGACACTGCAGTCATCACATATACATCCCTGTTACCAATAGTGAGATTCAAATATTTTTACTACTGGTTCTGTGGGCATGGCAGGAGAAGGATACTGTCAAATCTCCAGTCAGAGGTGGTATTTGCCGGTTCTCTGAACTATTCAAAATTTCCGCTACCGGTTCTCCAGAACTGGTCAGAACCTGCTGAATGCCACCACTGCCTGTTACCAAGCACTCAAATTGTGTTTGTGTGACTGTGAGGACACTGTGGAAGTCGTAAGTGTGAGGGCTTTTTCCAGCGCCTATTGCTACTTTGAATGGTCGCTGAAGGACAATTCGAGGACTACCTGTATTCCCCCAAAATCTCCTGCTTTGTTTTGCTCACCTGTGCTCCACATGCATTGGCCACCAGGCACACTAGCTCCTCTTTTAACCATTTATTGGAACTTAAAGTTAGAAATCCTTTTCAGCTATTTCTCCCACCCCCCAAATTTGTTCATGCCTCCTCCTCAGGCTTCATTCCTTCTTAATGTCTGGTTCTACTTGGTGTGTTTATTGAATGTAATGCCGTGCTCTCTTGTGTTTCATCCTCCAGGAGCACTGGCACCCCTTCTCCGCTCTCCCCGATGCCTTCTCCGGCTGGCTCAGTCAGCTCCCAGACGGGTTCCAGCGCCAGCAGCTGTGGAAGTAGCAGCCTCGGCTCCTCAGTCAGCGTCCCTCATTATATCCCGACCATCACCTCCTCCTTCGTTAACATCACTTCTTATATTCTGTACGCCTACGACTTCTGGGAACAAGCTGATCTTTTGGCTAGGAAAAATAAGAGTAAGAGCTTGTTTGCTTGTTCGTTGGTTTCTTACTGACTTGCAAATTCAGTTTCCTAAAGTTCCATTCCCCCTTGAGGACAATTTTGTGCATGGTTTTTGGCAAGTTCATTTTGGAGAATCTGAAGGTCAGCAGCACCTCTAAATAAGTCTTGGTTTTTCTTGCTGACAAGAGACTCTGCTTGTAGTGTCAGGATCTACTCCTAGCCAGGGTAAAACTAGTATGATGTTGATTGGTTCCTGTTAATCAAATATTTATCAGCTCAATGCTAATTACCAATCAACATCATCATCTTTTAACGACCCTGCAATCCTTTGCAGGGTGGAATCTGGGCAATTGAATGGAGCTAGCGGAGTGTTTTAGTTGGCCGGATGTCTTTCCTGTTGCCAGTGCAGAGTCTTGTTCAGCAGATATATTCTCAGTGGGCCCAGAGAAAGAAATATCCGCCTCTACCTAGGATTGAACTCATAGCCTCCTGATTGTTAGGTGAGAGCTCCACCTCTAGCCCACTGTACCACTCCTCAGCACAAATTACCACTAAAGGAGAATATTCATAGCTCTCTGAGTTTGGTTATTGTCTTGTGGACTTTCCAAACTGGTTAATATCATCAGTGCTCAGTACAAATTCTTCATTTGAAGTACACTAGACAAAAAAACCCAGACAAAAAAAACAATGCTTGGACTAGATTATGGCTACCATTGTGGTTGCTTATTGGATTATTATCTTCAAGTAACCCATATTAGTAGCCAAGGCCAAAGTTTTGAAGAAAATAAGACTTAGAAAATTATTTAAGGGGGAAAAACCTTGAATTTTGCAGAGATAACTGACAATTAAGTTAAAACTAAAACACTTTTCATGATTAATCATTCTATTGAAGTTTTTCATATGGATAGAATGAAAGATAGAATACACATCTGGCTGGGGAATTCTAGGCGTGGAAATCCATGTATCTTAAAGTTGCCAAGGTTCCAACATAGAACCTGTTTGAACAGTGGTTGGAAAAGAAAGGGGTGGAGATTACGAATAGAATCTGTATTGCCAAGCAAATTAAATACCCAGATAACACAATGTTTATTAGCACTAGGAAATGTAATTAATAGAACATTAATAAAATTTATTTTTTAAAAAAAAGTTGGCAAGGTTGAGAAAATGTGTTGTGCAGGTTTAAGAACCAGAAGCTTCTGGCTAAGCATGTTTAATTCAAGAATCAGACATGATGCTTTTCTTTTCTTTTCCCTTTTCAGAATTTTTTTCCAAGCTCAGCGCTGCCGCCTGCTTTCTGTCGCTGAGCAGCAGTATGATTGAACTGGTACACTACACCCGTCATGGATTGCAATGGCTGAGACTGGAATCAAATATGCCTTAATGGGTGATTCAAGGTGAAGATTTTGCCTTGGACTGTTTTGCACTTTGAAAGCCTCCGAAAAAAAGCCTTTGTAGGCTGACTGGTTGGATTTGAAAAAGGAAAGGAAAGGAGAAAAAAAAAAAAAAAAGCACCTGGAACAAGTTTGAATTAAGCATGATGGAAGGGATCTGGCACCACTAGAAAACTTTTATTATTAGAGACTGCATTTCTACTATGCCAATGGGCCACTTAGAAGATAAAAGAGTGAAGAAGAGGCCTCAAAGTGGAAGAAAATGCTTTTCTTTCAAAGGACAAAGTGCAATTGTCTCCTTTCTCTACCCCCCACCCCATTCCCATCATGGTTTCTTTGTGTCAATGGTCTATAAACATTTCTAGTAATAACCAGCAAGATAATCGATCAGTCAGCACAGTGAAGAAGCACCAGTGAAATCCATTTCCCAAAGAATTTTCTACAACACCTAAGGGGTGCACCAATATCCAGGGGGCCCAGTGCATGATTCTGAATTTTATTTTATTTTTTAAGTATAAATCACCAACTCCTCTCAGTTTTGGCAGGTGGCAGAACCCGGATATCTGGGTGGCATTTCTTCAGCCATAAATTGAATTTTTTGTTAAAACTCAACTTCCTGTCTTGCTTCTCCATGGCCAATTGTTGCACTATTTCTTCTGTTCTCCTGACCTATATGTAGTAGGCCTACCCCATTCCCCCCCCCCCAAGTTTGCTTTTTCCTTTCCTTGTTCATTCGTTTGTCTATTTGTAGCAGCAGTTGTAGCAGTTTTCAGCTGTCTTGGGGTGGTCATTTTCTGATTCTGCATTGGGCACATTGACAATCTCATGAAAGCAGCAGCTCATGAGGCGGCCTACGGCGTTAGAATCATGTTGCGGCAGAAAATTCAGTAGATGGGATGTTGTCCCTCTCTAAATTAGGGATGTGGTGCCGGTTCATCCCTGGAGTAGCTGTGATAAATTAACACTACTAAGAGGAGTGGGTTGCCACCGTTACTGTTAAAGATGCTGCTCGGTTAGATCTTAGTAACTCCACCCAGAGGGTATGAGGCTAAGAAGGAACAGAATCCCCTAGCACCAAATAAAGGGAGTGGCATTTGAAGAGGCCTCTTCTGCTTATATACAATTTGTTGGGAGATATTTAAAGATCTTGGGGGGGGGGGGAGGAAAGGAACTTAGAAGTGTGCCATTTCAGATCACCTTCCCTAACATGTTAGGTTCAGAGATGCGCAATTTTTCATTCATGCTGGCCAGGACACTGCCTGGCTCATTTTCTTATGATCCTTTTCATTTGAGAGGATTCTGTTTCCCCTGTTGTAAGATACTTTGCTCCGTCTACTTGGAAAACCCTAGATTCTTTCACAAACATCTCTCTCTCTCTCTGCTTCTTTTTATTAATTTATAAAAATCCTCATTAATGAGCATGCTGTATATTTGTTTCCTATAACCTGTCAAGCATAAGAAACCGCCTTCTGTTTAATCTAAAACATATATGTTTACCACCCTCCTTTCAGCCATGCTTTTAATTCTCCCCTTTGCATCTCTTATCACTTGACTTAAGCAAGCCACTTGGGGAATGAATATCTTCCAGATAAATTATTCTTAAGTGCAATGATAAGTTTTTCTTTGGGGCTGATTCTCAGAGTCAACAAGTTGGAATCGAATATGTACGTTCGCTGTAAAGGTAGAAAATTATTTTTGTGGAGTTGATGTACAGCAATTCTCATTTTTACCATAGATTCTCATTCTTTACCAATCCTAGTAATTAATAAACCTCACAATGCCACCTTTTGAAGATAGACTTGTTGTAGAGAATCTTACTGATTCTTTCAGGGCAGATTTGATTTGGGGATAATGCCATCCCCACGGGAGAAACAAAAAACAAGGGAACATAAAATTTTCCAGAAATAGCCTCCTTCTAACTTAGAGAAACATTTCCTCCCCCCACCCTTCCAAAGTGTTTAAATCCAAGTTACTTAATCTTGAAGAAGATGAGATGGAGATGAAGGCACCTCCCAGTAAAACATTTCAGTCTCTGTGAGCACTACACTCTGTTATACAGGGACATAACAAAGTTCCCCATCAGAAATACTTTTAACTCACAACATTGCTGCAGTGATATCTCAGGAATGGGCATCAAAAGAGGAGGTTTTCAATGCAACTAGGTTGGTAATTGCTCTTCCCCAGAGAAGGATTTGGTCCGAGTATGGGAGAGGGTACCTACTTGTACCTGCTTGTCTTATCACACGAAATGGATACGAAAACTCTGAGCATGGAAGAGAAACGTGTGTTTTGACTTCCTACCGCAAACCACATACCGTCCTTTCCCCATCAGTCAAGATTTCCCTCCTTCTCTCTCTCTCTCTCCCTCTCCTCTTCCGAATTAACTCCTGAACCAGCTTGGATCCTTTGCTGCTGCTTTTGCTTTATGATCTATATTCCAGTATAAAGAATCCTCAGTTGTTAAGGGGCCTCTCTTTAGCCCACTTCCTTGAGCACTTTAGTCCAAAAGTACATTCAAATCCCAGAATCTCCCAGAGGTTCAGTTGACTTAATCTCTCTCTCTCTCTCTCTCTCTCTCTCTCTCTCTCTCTCTCTCTCTCGGAAAAAAAGAAACAAAAAAAAAAAAAAGGCTGCAGTGCATTTTGTGCGACTGGTTTTATATGACTGTTCATAAAATGGTAGCAGGGCTGGGGGGAAGCAATAGAGGTTTCATTTCATTAAAAAAAAAAAAAAAAGTTTGGTTTGGTTCAGGAAAGGCTGTAAAAAAAACCTCTTCCCAGAACCAAAGGGGACGGGAAGCTTCTCAGTTTTCCAGAGAAGCAATTCTCCAGTTTGAAAAGCTTTTGTGTTCTGTGATAATTTTTTCCCCTCCCCCTTGTTTGTTTTAATTTTACACAGAATTGCAGAGAAAGTCCATTCGTGGGGATCAGATATATGGTTTTATTTTTTCCCCCCCTCTTAAAAAGACCAATTTAATGAATGACTCCATTTCATCCCTAATCTAAGCTCTGATTCCCAGTTCTACATGCACGTTTCATGAATTTCATCCAGAGTCAAGCTTTTCAATTCTCCATCCAAGGAGCAAGAAATGTTTTTTTTAAACACAGGTCTGTGAAGCTGCACACTCAAAGCAGCTCTCCTCCCAGATATTTATTTAGAATTATAATTAATGTATTTAAAATTGACAACGTTCTATATATCTTAAGATAACCATAATTTAATAATTTGCAAGTTCCATTGACACTGGAGATGTCAACTGAACATTATTAGGTTGATGACAATTTTATTTTTAAAGGGCAGTTTCTCTTCTTAACTATCCTTTTTTAAATAAGGAAACCATGGGAACAGAGTGGAAAAAAATCTGTACATTTAAATTTATTATGGGATTTGTGTCTCCATCTTGTAAATATTTTCTGCCCTGTATATTGGTGGTATTTCCAGATTGATTTGTTTAAATTCTGTGGGGAAATAAATAAATATTAAATGAAGCAGCATATTTTGTGTCCATTGCTATGATCATTAATCATTAACAGGTATTTCCTATGATCTCAAAATCCAAATTGGATCAATATAGCATTATATTGACAGAACAGGATATTTTTGGATGGAAATGGTATACAAATTAGGTATACAAATTATGAAATAGAAGAAAAACCTGCACCATATCAAAATCTCCATTTGTTCTCAAATGAGAACCTAATTTTAATAAATACAAAAACACAACTGATTCCATAGCAATAGATTTAAGGCACAACATTCTTGATTACAATCATCAGCTTATGATGGTCATAGTGTAATCACATAACTGACCCCATTTCATGATCTTTTTTTGCAGCAGTCATTACATGAATCATTACAGTTGGTAAACATTGCGTGGTCATTAGATGAACCTATTGCTGTGGGGCATTTTTTTGTCAAACCTCAGAAAAAATATTGACTTCTGGCAAAAAAAAAAATTTCTTTTTCATGTATCATTCTTTTCCAGCCTAGTATGTAGCAGGATTGGGACTATAGTCTTTCCGGCTATCATAGATTAAAAAATTGTACTTTTGTATCATTAGCATATTTTACCCCTAAACTACTCAACCTAAAGTATGTAGTGCCTCACATGACAAAAAGAATCCCACCAATTCAGTGGAACCTCAAGAGAAACTGGCAGATTTTATGTTGGATGCCAACTCTATGTGTACGGTGAGTTTCACTGTCTCTTGCAAGGATTCCTGATCTAACCACAATATATGTATAAAACATGCAGCTACTCTGGTCTAATACATACATTCTAGGCTGGTGCTCCTGAAAAGTGGTTCAATACTAGTATGGAAATGCTATCTATCTCTGTTATCTATGTCTATCTGTATCATCTCTCATAACACCTATCTATATATCTAATCTATCCATATCTATATATCATCTATATCTATGGTATCAATATCTTTATATCATCTATATCAACTTGTTCGAAAAGAAATCTAAGAAGCTCCTGCAAAGGTAACTGTTCACTTTTTCTTGACCTTGGCAACTTTAAGATGTATGGACTTCACTCAGAATTCCCCAGATAGCTGCACAATACAATATATTTCTCCCAAATTTCCACCAAATAAAGCTGTTGATACATTTAATTTCCTTAGTCAATTTCTCATCATCCTGATTAATATATTGTAAAATTATGATGCAGCTCAATGTTTTAGAGTACATTTAACATACCACTTCTGCATTTTAGCCAACAGGGGAAAAGATTTGAGAATCCTTTGTTAGCTTCTGAAATAGTAATCTTGTGAGATTGACATGCTATTCAGACATGGCTGGCTCAGCTAAAACACCTATTAATGCAAGACAAGATGGAAGTGTGTCAGGATTGAAAAAGGATGCCCAATATATCTGAACGTGTGATGTACAAATGGAATAGAAATTTAAATTAATAATTAAGGACCAGGTAAACTCTTTCCTAGCTGCATGGAAATTTCAACAATCCTAATTCTGAGTGCTTTGAAGCCCAGAAAATGTGCTTTTTATGTTTGTATAAAATTAATGTGGCTTCTAAAAAGACCAATGTTCAAAACAACAGAAACACCTAGTACATGAAAGAATTTTTTTTTTTTAAGTGATCAGGCTTATCTAGGCAAATTCACACTAGGCATTTGTCATTTTGTTCAACCCTAATACTATTTATATTATTAACTTTATTTACAGGGGGATTTATAAAATTCATTTATCATTATAAGGTTGTCCCAAACCTGCATTTAGTTACTGATCTAGCCCTGTCAACTTTAATCCATTAGTTTTGAAAGATGCCAGAGAAGTCTCTTATTATTATTGAGGCAATGAGCAGCCTATGGCAAGTTCTTAAATCAGACTAAGCCAGGCTATTTAGACTAGTTTTCAATTTTAAAAATCTTCATGTTCAAGATAAAATTTTCAAAAGTACAAACTTGTCTGAAAGGATGTTACTGCTCTATTAGAATGATACCTGTGGCTCTTTTGTGCCCTCTTTTGGAAACAACTGTTTAATACAATTTGATAAGTAAGAATTCTTGAAGGTTGTCTATCAAAAAATTGTTGTTTAAATTTAGGCACACAGAATGACTGGCTAACTAGATTTAACCATATATATATATCTGGGAAATCTAGTTAGCCAGTCTAAATCATCAATGAAATATATATATACATACACACATACACTTATACACATACATATACATACATACATACATACATACATACATACATACATATATGTTTTCTGAGGTTCTCGTGGGTATTTGTATGTGGATCTTTGGTTATTCGGGTTTTCTCCCGCGTAAGATTGGAAGTATCTAGGCAACGTTTCGATGAGAAGCACAGAGCTGAAGACCAAGCCTGAAGATGATGAGATTTCATTGAAACGTTGCCTAGATACTTCCAATCTTACGCGGGAGAAATATATATATATATATATATTCATTGATGATCCCAAAGATAACTGGCCTTTGTTTTTCCTTGAAGATGCTTCACTTCTCATACAGATACAGATTAATAGATCTGGAAGGGACCTTGTAGGTCATCTAGTCCAACCTCCACCCAAGCAGGAGACCCTACACCATTTTTGACAGATGGCAAAAGCCTCCGGTGATTAAGCTCCCACAACTTCCGAAGGCAACTTCTGTTCCATTGGTTGATTGCTCTCATTATCAGAAAATTTCTGTTTATTTCTAGGTTGAATCTCTCCTTGATCAGTTTCCATCCATTATTCCTTGTCTGGCCTTCAGGTGCTTTGGAAAATAGCTTGGCCCCCTCCTCTCTGTGGCAGTTCCTCAAATATTAGAAGACTGCTATCCTGTCTCCTCTAAGAAGCTTCTTTAGTTCATAAATCTGCTTTTAAGAATAAAACTGAAGAAACTTCTTGGATGAGAAGTGAAATGTCTTGTTTTGTTCTTAAAAGCAAATTTATGAACTAAAGAAGCTTCTTAGAGGAGACAGTCACCTTTTGAAAAAGCACCTTTGAGGCATCCATGACCTGGATGACTGAGAATCTCCATAGGAATTCACAGAAAATCTTCCTGTTGCAGCTAAACATACTAATCCTTTTCTCAAACTGGAAATTTTGGATCCAGTATAAAAATACAGTAATCAAGATTAATCATTAGTCCATGTAATCTTCCCCCAAACTGATACCATGCAGATGTGCTAAAATACAGCATCAACTCCATACCATCTTCAGCAAGAATAATCGCTGTTGTTATCCATATATCTCTATGCCACAAGATTAGATTTTTAAAAAAATCAAGGCTGCCATTTCACTACCAGTATTAAATTGAACACAAACGCCACATCAAATCTAGCAAATTATATATTTTTTTCAACAAAAGGGGCCTGACTTCTGTGCACATTTATAGGGATGTCCTGTAAATAAATAGAAAAGTCTGGTTTGGTCCAATGGAGCATCTTAAACTGCTAAGTCAGGTTGCTGGCTTTTCATGGCCTTCCTTTGTTTTTTAGAAGCTATTCTCAGCAAAAGGGGAATTAAAATGAGTTTGCATGTATAATGCAAACAAGGAACTTCTAATAGAGCAGCTGAAATGTGACTGAAGCAGTATAGGTAAGATCCAATCTCGTTGCCGGTACCACAATTGAAAAATACAATTAGTTCAAAAGGACCAATGCAATAAGGAGAAATTGCACTATGTTAAACATTTTCATACCTACTTAGACAAAAATTGAAATTAGTGGCACATTTGAGGGCATCTGGGTTAAAACACATGAAAGCTTTTATTAAAGTAAAATGGGGGAAAAAGAAGATCTGGAAACTAGTCAGTGTGACATCAAAGTCTCGGAAAATTCTACAGCTGTTAGGGGTGTCTAAAATTCTAGAGCTCTCTCTTCAATAGCTCTAAAATATTCTGTCATTTCTAACCCAAATTTCAACATTTCATTCTGAAATGACATTCTCTCATTCAATATTTGCTCTTTTATTACATTATTTGGATTTTTTTTTCTATTCTCCCTCCTAAAGATAAAAGTGGATACAGTAATGTCCCATCTTTACTTTAGAAAGAGTGCAAAGAAGAGCAATCAAGATGATTAGGGGACTGGAGGCTAAAACATATAAAGAACAGTTGCTGGAACTGGGTGTCTGGTTTAATGAAAAGAGCTAGGAGTGAGTGACATGACAGCAGTCTTCCAATATCTCAGGGGCTGCCCCAAAGAAGAGGGAGTCAAGCTATTCTCCAAAGCGCCTGAAGGCAGGACAAGAAGCAATGGGTGGAAACTAATCGAGGAGAGAAGCAACCTGGAACCAGGGAGAAATTTCCTGACAGAACAATGAATCTGTGGAACAACTTGCCTCCAAAAATTGGGAATGCTCCAACACTGGAACTTTTTAAGAAGAGATTGGACAATCACTTATCTGAAATGGTATAGGGCTTCGTACCTGTGCAGGGGGCTAGACTAGAAGACCTCCAAGGTACCTTCACACTCAGTTACTTCTGCATGCTGTATACCTTTTGCAACAATCATTCACTTGCATGTAGTCTTAACTTATCCAGAATTAATTTCACCTCCAAGTATTTATTTTCATACTTCCCATCAGCTATGGCACTCTGCTCCAAGCAATTTCAGTTTCATGTTCACAAAGTTCACTTTCCATAGATTCTGTTGTATGGAATTGTCTACTGGTATTTTTTCTACCTCACTCATGTTTCTTGCCACAGTTCTTTCATTCTTCATTTTTTTCTGTATCTATTTTTCCCAACTTTTATTCATATGTATTATATTCAGAGTCACTCTGGGTAGCTTACAAGATTAGAAACACACAAACCCACCAAAAATTGTTGCCCAAGGTTGAGTCGACAATGGATTCAAAGTGTAGAAAGCCAACACTGTAGTAAACTAAGGGCAACTTGCAAGTGGGATACGTGGAAGTTAATTGAGCAAATGTGATAAAAAATAACACCAGCTGAGATAGTGACATTGCATGAATAAGAAATGTTCTGATTTCATCATTAGAGCATTTTTCCCTTTTATAATGTGACAGTCCCTAGTTCTTGTTTCTCTTGAAATAGGAAGGTTTTGGCACTGATTTTAATAGGCAACCATATACCTGATCAATTTCTAAAAACCCAGATAGCCATTGGCACTTTTGTCCATTGACTCTTTCACTGAAGAAATTGTTTTTCCCCAAAAAAGTCTTGCATAGTACAATAGTAGTAGATGTGTACTTTATATAGGTATTTGTGGGATCTTAGTGGATTCTTCTAATGTATAAGCATTTCAGAAGGTCTATTTGAGAAAACGACAAAATAAGATTCACAGATACTTATTACATTCTGGAATACTTTGAAAGCTAATGACTGAAATGAAATCACTCATCAAATTATCTATGAAAATAAAGCAACATATTTTAAGCCTCCATTGAATGAACACATCTTCTATTTTTGTTGAACCCTTCTTTAATTTTTTTCAAGTTTTTATTGTAAGTAAATATTTTAAAACTTCCACAGCACTCAGATTTTCATACAAAAACTATCCTAGTATATTTACATATATTGCTTCAAACATTCAGAAGTCTTTGTACAATAGTAAAGGAGGCTTGAAGCATTTCACAACCTTTCAGGCTTCAACCCAAATTCACATGCAGTCCACCACATTGCTAGAACCTTGACCCATATCACGAATTTGACTGCTTAGGCAAGCGCACACAGCAACTCCTGCCCCAGCTCTGCAGTGAGACACGGAGCCCACAAGCTCCCATCTAAAAGAAAAGAAAAAGAAAAGCAAGTCAAATTGCTTTGCCTTTTCCTAATCTTAATGTGAAAAAAGTTAGTTTGCAGGCTAAATACATCTCAATCTCATGTACCAATTCAATGTAAAAATACTTTTATTTTGGTGTCTATTTAAATACTTAAGTTGAAATTAAGCACATGAAGAAAAAAAATTTTGAAGTTAGAATAGCAAAGATCATTTTAGACTGAGATTGGAAATCACACCAATTCTAAGCCATTTCAGCAAAATGTGAATTGTTGTGAAACCGTGGTTCATAAATGATGACTGAGCTTGTTGTATAGCAGAGATGCACCCAACAAACTACAATTAAATAAATTATAATTCATGACAACATATGACTTCAATCACTGGATGGGATTTACACCACACTCATAAAGTATGGTTTGAATAACGATGGCTGAATTAACATAGCAAACTAAGCCAAAATGAGAACGAAAAATCACATGATGACATGACACAATGGATGAACCAAACTGTTTTAAAAAATCAGTCACTGAAAACAAAGAAGAAATTAGAACCTTTGTACACATTCTCCCCTAATAATATATAAACTCTTGAAAACAAAGTTAAATGTGCAGCTTTTAAGCTACAAACTTAGTCCTGAAGAAAAGTAAGGCATAATGCCAATTCACACCTTAATGTTGCCTCTCTACTAGAGCAAGTGGTTGCTTAAAAATCAATACCTCAAGTTACTCCATACACAGGAACACCTGATCTTCTCAAGATTGATTCAAGGCACAAAATTTAGAGATTTGTAACAAATAAAAAACCTGCTTGATGAGTAGTATAAAAAACATGAAAATTGTATATTAAAACTGACTGTATCAAAAGTCTTCCTACTTTTAATGAGACAATTAAGAAATGAACAAACCAAAAGAGCTGTGAAAAATCACCCACTGATACCTTACAGAACGTAAAGAGTACTGAGTACCTTCCTTACAAATTGTTAAAGTAGCTGCATTATTTGCAGTATAGAGCTTTGCATGAGCTCTTCCACATTGTGAAACATGGCATTCAAATGCTTTGAATACAAAGAGGGCTTCAAATTACCTGTTTGCTACTGGATCAAAGGTTTCCACTGTGTTCAGGTAAGTGTTCCCATTATGTCCGCCAACAGCAAAAATTTTGCCCATTAATGTTGCTATGCCAACTCCACCCCTAGGAGTTGTTAGTTCTGCTACATATTCCCACTTATTAGCACGAGGGTCAAATCTCTCAACCGAGCTAAGTGGAGAATTGTCGTCAAAACCACCTGCACAAGAGCATATAGAAAAGCATATATATGTATGTATGTATGTATGTATGTTGTAGTTAATGGTTTTATAGTCCAACAATATAGGAAGCATACCATATATTCTGTTATTCAAATAGCACTCAAATGCAACAGATCTGTTAAGAGAATTCTTCACACAAGCATTGATAGGTTTATTGTAAAAGATGGATTGCCCATCACAACTATTTCCACCCCAGAAAAGCTATTACTTTACCCTACCATTTACAATTTATATTACCAGGTATAATAATATTCCATGCATGTGGCAGAAACCCATGTAAGCAGAGAGATGGGGAACTAACTAGCAAGTAACTTGCTGACTAGCAAAAACTAACCCTCCAAAAGTGAACTAATCTGCTGAAGATTCTTCTCCTTATTCCCTTGAGCATTCAGGGATTTGGTTTGAAAACCAAAGAGACTCTATTAGCCTTGCTGGCCAAACTAAGTCCTCAGAGTAACTCAACATGCCATGTCCAGCCCCCACACCTGGTGTCTTCTCTTCACCATAATCTGCTTCTGTTATTGAAGTTCAAGCAAAGCTATGGGAATATAAGGGGATCAAAAGTGAGAAGGGGCTGAACATTACTCACCTACCACATATAAACAGCCATGAAGTTCACTAACCCCATTGCCAGCTCTCCGCTGACCCATTTCTTTCACTTCTATCCATTTATCAAGATAAGGATCATATTTCTCCACACTAGATAGAGAAGCCACACCATCATTTCCACCAACGGCATATACATTATTCTGAAATGAGAAAAATAAGTTTCTATAAATTCTTATATACATAAACACATACTTTATCTTACATCACACGTATTAATTTACCCTTCTCAGCCTAAGTTTAACTATCACACATTAAATTGTAAAAATAATGAAATACCAATTGTAATCCAACCAGATAAACTGAAACCTAGTGCTAAATTCTGAAAAATATTGAACTCTCTCAGGTGTTTATACTACTATATTGCTGTATTTTCCTCACCTATTCCATTCCATGTCTTATTTACTATCAGAAAGTAGCCCCTGAATTGAATACAGTTATAGTTGAAGGACTCCACATTATTTTACTATTTCTGCTCTGGCACGCAATGTTTGCTGTCCATTTCAAGGCTGCTCAAGAAACTCACCAGAAGAGCTACAGAACCAACTCCTCCGCGAGGGGTATTCATAGACGCAACTCCACTCCACTGGTCCGATTCCATGTCATATCTTTCCACCTCACTGAAGCAAGTGTTATCATCTAAGCCTCCGATGGCATAAATTGGGCCTCCAAGAGAGGCGAGAGCAATTCCTCTCCTAGCAAAAAGCAGACTGTCACTTATCCAATTATATTTAAAAATAAAGCAGCAAATTTACTCGTATATTTTTACACTCTCATCAGAAATACTGAGAAACTTCTGGGTTGAAAGGATTGGCCAGTGATATTACCTTTGCCCTGGGGACGCCCAGTTTGGGGCTCCTTTCATGTCCCCAGCAGGAGCTGGAGTGAAGGACAAGAGTTCTTGGGTCTCGAACGCTAATCTCCTGCCCAGTTCCAACCACTTGAGCCACCGTATTTCTTCTAAGGTATATATAGTTTTATCTTTAATTCACTTGGGTAACAAAAGTCAACATGTAATGTCATAAAACCCCAATTTTATTTATTACAATGTCCCTTCTGCCTAATTTCCTTTATCACAATCAACTGCCAATTTTGAGAAGATAGATTTTTAAAAAAACATATATTGACTGAAATATATTCCTAACCAATTTTAGCTACAAATGACAGATTTAAGACAATTATACGATTGCTTTGCACTTTTTCCTGATTTTTGTCCTTTTAATCTTAAAGCCTCATTTATATTTCAAACTTCCATCATTCTTTCCCCATATTGCAAATTTATTTTGGATGATGGTATTGTGTATGGTATTATATTTGCTGTTTTTATATTTGTTGTTTTATCTACTTGCAGTTAGCTGCCCAGAATTTCTTTTGGTTGGATGGGTGGCTGCACAAATGAGATTAATAAATGAAGTAAAAATGATGAGTATGAAGATACTTAGTGTGTTTAATTACTTGGTCCATGAAGATTATGCGACAATGTCTCACATGAATCCACCCGTTTCAACATAAGGAAGGCACCCCCCCAAATTTACCTACCTTTTGGTATTCATTGATGCTTTCATCATCCATTTATTTGTGAGAGTATCAAACACTTCCATGCTGCCTAGATGCTCATTTCCATCGTGCCCACCCACAGCATAAACTTTACCTGAAACAGTCAGACAATTTATGTCCGAAGAAGAAACATGACAGTAGCCCATCATTTTATTTTTATTGCTGTTTATCGTTATTACAATCTGCCTAGACGTAGCCAGTTATAGTTAACAAATGTTTTGCCAAATTAACTGAAATGTTCCTTTTTTCACCCAGAAGGAACTCTTTCTTCTTGCATGATTTGCTGAATTAAATAGTTAACAAATGTAAAGATTAGCACATTTTTTTTACTTTTCTGTTCGAGCATTTAATCTATAGGTTATCATTACAATTCTTGGAGCAAATATCCATCCAATTTAGCATTAGACAATGGATTGGCTGGAAGAAGATCACATCGCTCTTATCCAGAAGATTAGTTGGATTAAGTCAAACAGAAACTTTGGAGAACACCACCACCAATGTCCACCACCTGAGCTACAAATATTTTCCATCATTTCAAATTAATTTGACTTTTCTGATCTTTTCTCCATGTATGAACACTTCTTTATTTAGGTCATTTATTTAGGACATTATTAGGACATTTGACCTAATCATTTTTTTAATTCTGGCATTTTGTATTTCTTATTTTCCAGTAATATGTTGCTAGAGTCCTCTTAACAATCTCCACCATATGTTTGTGAGTTCTCGAGTATTTCTTCTAATGAAAAAGCATTATTAAGCAAAATTTTATTTACTAGTCCATTGCTGGCAAGCAGATATTTAGGGATAGGAAAAGAGATATCCCAAACACAAGGAAGGGAAATCTGAAAGAAAACCAGAGGCTCTGTCAAGGGGAGCCTATAAAAATACAAGGCTAGTTTTAGCAAAATCCATACTTGATCCAGGTGAAATTGCTGCAGAATATTATAAATATTATAAATGAATAATAAATTGAGCAAGTGTTGACTTATTTCCTTCGTCTGGTTCTTTTTAGCTAGTTTTAGGATTTGTGTGGAGATCAGATCACATTTTAGGTGCAGTTTATGTATTCTGTATTTATGCAGAAATATTAAAAAGTCAAAAGCATTCACAAACTTTTAAGCACTGCTGCATGCATATGTACATGAAAAACACAAACAATACAAATTTGTTTGACAGAAAGAGCTTGGTATATATAGATGGGGTAAATTTTATAAATGGAGAATTATAGATATTAGTAATTCATTTTTGCTCTGGTGCCATTTTTGGTATGTGGTTTATGGCAAGCATATATAGACATGACTGTGATGCACAAACCAATGTACGTGTCTCAAAAGCAATTTATTACAGGGGATTTCCTAGGTTGAAAAAGTGGGAAGTTGTGTATTATACAGGATATTAGTCCTATTTTTCCCCCTAACTACCCTTTTTTTGCTTTGCTTTTGTGGTAATCATCTTAAATTCAGAGTTTTCTTCCTCCTCGGAAAATACAGTGATTATAGGGTAGAGAGAACGGCTGAATCATAAGCTACAATAGAATACACCATTCTTTGAAAATAAAATTCTCTTCTTACGAACCTCCCAGAGAGATGACTCCTACATGCCTCCTTCTACTGTTCATTTCAGGACCAAAAAACCAGCTATTTTTATTTATCGAGTAGCATTCAATACTGCGAAATGGTTCACCTGATCCCCCACGCCCTCCAACACAGAAAAGGACACCTAATAGGAAAAAACAAAATGGAGAGTAGCTTCTTTGATAACATTTAAATTAATTAATAAAATTCAGCAGCTTTCAAATAAAGCACTCATTGAACTCATTAACAGGATTTCACAAAACAAGAACTTTTCAAATCTATACCATCGGTGTATCAGGAAAAAAATAAAGATACCTGCTGTGTGTTTCCTTGGCGTTGTCCGAACAGAATATTCAAAATCGGGTACTGTATGACTGCTTAAATGAAGGTGGTAGTTTCTTGCTTCATCTAACAAATCTCGGCATTTTAAGTTCTGCTTGACTATTTGTTCTTTTGCAACAACTCCCATCAGGAAACAAACAGGTAACAGAGGGAGGCGTACCTAGGGGAACAAACATAAATGGTGAATTGAACAGTATCAAGATCGAAATGAATATCTTTCCATTTCACTTTGATCAATGAGAGAATGCCAGGCTAGAGCAATTTCATTCTTACTACATTATCTAAGGATATGGGAATTTTGCCTACTCTGACCAGATAACTGGCATGGTATCAGCAATGAATTTCAAGAATAACCTTTTTATTTATCAACAAGCCTGGTTGGTTAACCTAGTCTTAATTTTATTTAACCAGTGCAAGGGTACAATATGCGCATTTCATTCGGACAACACTGCAATGCAAGTTCAGACTGGAAGGAAGCACTTTGAACGACTAAAGATGCTACCCAAACCACTTTCCTAATGCCTTACTTATTGAAGAAGTCCTGAAAGAACTGAATATCTTTTGAGCTAAATAGCCAAAAATCTGCAAATATAAAGCATTTTAATCATCATGCAGCAAAGATCAGGTCTATTAATGACCCTACCAGCTACTGTCATTTCTTCAAGATGAACTACAAAATTGTCTCACCTTAATAGCATTATATGAGAAGGAATATCCTTGAGGAAAAATGACAATAAATGTAATTCCAATGCCCTTGTTAAGCATTCTTTGGTCATCCTACCTCTATGCTGCAAGTTGTTATTGACATAATTATATAGTGCAGGACTGTCAATATTGGACAAAAGCTGTAACAACAGTGGCAATCTTCTGGCTGCTAATTTTCAACCTGGAGACCTAGGCTAACGTAATGTGTACCTGGATGGGAGAACACCAGGACATATGAAGGTGTAGGCTAGGTCAGTGGAATCTATTTGCATACTGTCTCCAAGTCTATTATTCTTCCTATTACTTATCTCCTCCTACTTATGACTATAACTTTGTACCTTTATGATTTATATTATTCAGTCTCCTAGTATGATTGCTTATTTAGTGTCCTACAATCTTCACCAAGTATTGTATCTTATGATTCTTGATGAATGTATTTTTTATGTACACTGAGAGCTTATACGCTGAAGACAAATTCATTGTGTGTCCAATCACATTGGCCAATAAAGAATTCTAAATGGACATAAAGAGTTGAATCTACCGTAAAAGCAAAGGGTATCTATTTGGCTGAAGTTAGAGAACCAATTGTGCACAGTTTATACATATATCACCAAAGCTGCATAAGGAAAAATACGACTGCTTTCAAGTAACATCATAAATGAAAAAAATATATGAGAAAAACAATATAGGTATTAATAGGACTTTTATCCTACTCTCATGTGGTTCTTACCTGAGCAACTATTTCATCTAACCATAAAGCATGGTGCTGGGGATTGGCCAAAAGCCACTTAATAGCAGCACAATAAACTTGCTTTTCATTCTCAATGCTCAGGTCATTTGAAGACAAGAGTTTATGAAGGTGCTGAGGTGATACACTCACAAAGTCTTCACATTCTACCACTTCAACAAAGTGTTCACAGGCATAGTGGTCAGCCATGTCCATCAAGTCAATACGGTGGTGACTCTCTGCAAAGACCCTCACTGCCAGGCAATTTGAAGGGTGAAAATGCCGCTTCATGTACTCACAGCAAGCTTTGGCCACTATCTCCACTTGGAGAATGCAGGCAACATATAAGAGAGGCTGGACATTGTCAACTGTCAGCATTAGCCGGGAGGAATACACAAACTTGACCAAGTCTTCAATGGCATCACCGTCAAAATCTTTGATTTCAATCAATGATTGTTTAGCTTCTGCCATTTCCGAAAGAAACATGGCTCTGAAGTAAGGTATAGCACAAGCCAGGACAAGCTTATGACAGGTAATCAACTTTGAGCCCACCTGGAAGTAAAACATATGAGAATGTTAACAGTAGCTCACTTTAGCGTAAAGCAAAATGGGGACAACTGCAGCTAAATAAATTTATTCAGTGTCTTGAACACTGAGGAGTGTTTTAAAACATACATTCTATTGATATTGTTCTGACCCCACAAGAACTGATCCTAGGTTGAAAATATGTTCTCAAGCCCAGAACATTCTAGTAATACCAGGATAGCTGATCAAACTCAAATTTCAAAAGTGAATTTACAAAAACAAAGCAAGGTGACAAAATAAGTATTGGAGTTGGAATTCAGGTGCCTTCCATTATTTAGTTAAAATACTTTGGCTCGTTATTTAAAGAAACCCACAAGATCCACAAATTAAATAGAATGTATGATAATACAGTATGTTTCATTAATATGTCAGTAAAGTTCTTGCAAATATTTTCATTTGCTTCTACTGTTAGAAAATGTTACTTATCTCACTGGTATACATTTTTCCAGTTTTCCTTTTTTTTCTTCTTACCTGAGCATGATTGAAGTATTAGTTCCTATTTTAAGGGTCCCCAACCCCTGGATCAGTCTGAGGCATGCCAGAAACTGGACTATGCAAAGCCTTATCTATGAGATGCAGGTAGCATTTGAAACCATGCCCCCTCTGGTCCACGGGAAAAACCTCTCTTCATGGAAACGGTCCCTGGTGCCCAAAAGGTTGGGGGCCACTGTTTTATTTTACAATTAATGATCAACAGATTTATTCTGCTTCTGAATCAGCTGCCCTTTTCATTTACAGATAGCTGAGACAAAACTATCACTGTATCTACTTGATGCCTCTATAATTTTTAAAAGCTGTATGATAAATTATACGCATGCAGCGGTACATCTTTTATGTTAATGACTTTTCTGCTTAACCATTTGCTAAACTACTGGGTGCAAAAAAACATTTGTTCAGCTATAAACTGTTTATAATTATTTGTCCAACATATTGTAAACCATTGTAGTTACCACACCTGTTCTTCATTTCAAATGAGAACCTCCACTCTTTTAACATGGGGATTATGGAAGAATCCCTTATTTGTGCAAAAATTCTCAGTACACTTAAGTTTTTATCCTATAACTTCATTTAATGGTATATTTCATGCCAGCTAAATGAACTTGTCTAGGTACTGAATTTCTAATAACCCTGTTTCCCTAAAAATAAGACCCGGTCTTATTTTTTTTTTTTTTGCCACCAAAAAAGGCATCAGGTCTTATTTTGGGGGGAGATGTCATCCACTCAGTCACCTTACTCGCACATGTTGCTTCTGGCCTCCGGATCAATCCAAAGCTCTGTTATCGGCTGCCGAGGCCTTCAGGAAAGCCTTGCCAGCTGCAGAAGAAATGGGCTGGCAAAGGCAGGTGTCAGGATGTGTGAGGCTTGGCTGCAACAGACCAAAGGTAGGGCAGCTCCACCTCCCCACCCCAACTCTAGCTTAATTTTTACCTGTGGAGTGGGCAGGGTCTTAATTAGGACTTATTTTGGGGGGTAGGGCTTATATTGGGCGCATGCATACAAAATCAAGCTAGGACTACTTTTGGAGCAGGTCATATTTTCGGGGAAACACGGTAGTTATACATTCTTAAATTAGACAGAAAGTTGTTGTTTTTTTTCATTTGTGTTCAAATCCATCATTACAGAGCCACTGCAAGGTTCCAACAAGTACTAACTGTCCTATTAGAAGATTTCTAGCAACTTTTAAATAAAAAAGAATGATATAGAGGCTTGAAATTCATTCCCAATCAGTCAGTGGAAACACAAGTGATGAAAAGCAAATACTTCTTCTAGTACTTCACAAAATACAGGGGAAATTCCATACAAAAATTCAAAATTATATAGAAAATATAAATCACTACCTTTAGTGTCACGTCACAAAGCTTCCCAGATTCATAGAAATGGAGAAGAGAGCTGTGAAAATCCTTCCAAGCTTCATTTGCTTCAAATACAAATGTGTCTTCTTCCCCATCACCATTCAAAGGTGTCCTTTCCTGCTTTTGATGCCTTCTTCCTGTCACCATATACTTTCCTTGCTCTGGGACCAATGATTCAGAAGCCATTAGCTGTTTATCTTTTTCCACAAGTACTGTTAGTCTCCATGAAAAGGTCCAGCACACATCCTATTATGCACACCAACTAAGATCCATTTGAGTAGAGCCAATATCTTCTGATTTAAAACAAAGCATAAAACAGATTAGGTATTTATCTCAATGACATGCCTGAAACACATATTTCCAGAAATATTTTGCCAGCTTCTATTCTGCTTCTTTGAACAGATCAATGCAAATAAATGGAAAATCAAGAAAGGGGCTTACAGTTTTCAAATCGAACTAAAATTAATAGGTTTTGAAAAAGACAATCAAGGAAGGCTAAATCATGCACTACCTTCAACATTCAGAGGAAGCTCATGATGCATATTTTCTTTATATGCTGACCAAGGACACATGAGGGTCTGCAGGTCTATTCAGTATAGCATGAAGAGAAAAATCACTGCAAATTAGCAGCCTTTCTTATTAACAAGTAGATCATGTCACACTGACATTTGGAAGGGGGGGCATTCTCAGTTCAGAGTCAAAACTACAGGACACTCTTTTCCCTGGATGCAAACAGTTTTCTGTCCTGACATGCGAATAGTGTTTAGTCAAAATCCAGGATAAATGAAGAACTGTGAATCAAAATGGTAATTACTGCTCAGAAGAGATTAGATACATTTTATTATAGATATGTAAATTTACTCTTTTACTATTTAATCTGACTACACCAGTGGGGACAGTAGTGGCCATACTGGTGCTTGGTTTCCAAAGTCCATGCTGTACCCAGTTCCTCTGGGGTCACCTTTTATGGGCACTGACCCTGGGTGGGGGCAGAGGTCACAAGGAGCTATAACAACATTGGCTTTAAGCAGATTTGTGCACATCTTACTTGTGGCCACCTTTTAAAAAATATATGTTATTAATTTATATATTTAATAATAGATTTCTTAGTGCTTAATAAACATTGTGTTGTCTGGGTATTTAATTTGCTTAACAATATAGATTACATTCTTAATCTCCATCCATTTTTTCCAACCACTGGTAAAACAAATTTCATGTCCATTCCATGATAATATTCTGTATCTTTTCTGTTTAATTTTCAATGTAAGTCTATCCATTTCTGCTCTTGCGACCACCTTTTCATTTACTACACGGGTGTCAAACTCGATTTCATTGAGGGCCGCATCAGGGTTGTGTTTGACCTCGGGGGGCCAGGGTGGTGGCAACCATGGTAGGCGTGGCCAGCTTGATGCCACTCATGTTGAATGGCCTGGGGATCCACTTTTGCTAGTAGTTTGTTTTGCTAGCACTCTGCCAGCGAAAACAGAGCCTCCCCCTCCGGGCTCCATTTTCGGCTGTGATGGCCTCCTGCAGCCCTACACCAGCGAAAAGGGCCACTGTGTGCAACCCTCCTGAGCACTGTTTTCATTGGCAGAGGCACCGCGGGCCGGTCCTTCACTGTTTCCAGAATGACCCCATGGGCCAGATCTAAGCACTCCACAGGCCAGATTCAGCACCCGGGCCTTGAGCCTGACACCCCTGATTTACAACATCCCCCTTTCCCTACCGTGCTCTGAAGCACTTGCAAGGTGGGGAGTCATTCCTCTTCCTACTCCCAAATTTGCAAGGCCAGGCTGCCTCTGAAAAGAGGCCTCTCCTGACCAAGCTTCCCTCCAGGTTTCTCATTTACAGAGCTGCAAAAAGCTTAGCGAGAAGGAAAGTGGCCAGGCTCCAGAGCTGGTACTATTTTCAGAGTGAGCCCAATGTTGGGCCTTTCCTGCCCTGGCTGGTTGGGAGAACGGGAGAGACAGTGGCCAAGACAGGTAGTCCTCAACTTGCAACAGTTCCTTTAGTGACTGCTCAAAGTTACAACGACACTGTGACTTATGTCCGTTTTTCACAGTTGCAACCTTTGCAGCCATGTGATCAAAATTCAGATGCTTGGCAACGGGTTCATATTTATGACCGTTGCTGTGTCCCAAGGTCACAGGATCACCTTTTGTGACCTTCTCCCAAGGAAAGTCAATGGGGAAACCAGATTCACTTAACAATTGGGTTGCTAACTTATCAACTGCAGCAATTCACTTAACAAGAAAAGTCAAGAAAAGTCATAAAATGTGGCAAAACTCACTTAACAAATGTCTCACTAAACAACAGAAATGTTGGGCTCAATTATGGTCATAAGTCAAGGACTACCTTTAAATGGCCTTTTTTTTTTTTTTTGGCTGCTGGTTTCTCCCAAGGATGCCCTGTGAGTTCCATACCTTCTGCTAAAAGGATTTCTGGGATGCTGAGGTAGCAGGGGTCAAATACAATTGTATTTAGAGCCCGCTTTCGCTGGCAGAGCACTTGGGCCACCACAGGCCCCCCTGACATGAGTGACATCAAGGTAGCCACAGCCAGCCTGGCCACGTCCATTCCAGCCCTGCCCCCTAAGGCCAAACACAACCCTGATGCAGCCCTCAATGAAATTGAGTTTGACACTCCTGAGCTAGGTGAACAACAGTTAAATTGAGGCAAGGCTAGAACTGTAGAATTAAATGCTTCAGCATATTCATTTCAGGATTTTATCTTTAGAATCAGCCCTGGAATTGGAACATACTTTTTTTTTTTTTTTCACATGCAAATCGATTCCAAATTCCACTGACTTCACTCCTAGCTTCTACATTTTCCTGAACTAAGGCTAACCTTTGACATAGGCATCAAGGAGAGGAATGTCAAATGACAGAACAAGACTATTTTGACTATTTTGTCATCCACAACTCAGCAGACCAAGTCACTATTTCAAGGCAATACTACACCAAAGTGGAAAGAATGGAGAAAAATATGTATGCTATGCATATGAATGGAACAGTACTTTCTTATAGTTTGAATATGATTGATGGCATATACACCCACACATCCATCAATAGAATTAGATATTAATCAATATATCCTCTGTAATAAAAATTATATATCTCTATCAATTTAAAACAATGTTTACTAGAAAATCACATTAGATAAAATAACATGTGCCTGAGCATAAAAAGATCAGTTTTGTGATTGTAGTCCTTTGGCTTTAAGCAGGGAATTAGAGAGGACTAGATTTCTTTAGGCAATCAATTTTGCAATAAAGGTGAATCACGTAGTTCTCTCTTTGATACTACAGATATGACTGAAAGTATGCCTGGGAGGCCAATTCACAAGAACAAAGGTAAGTTTACATGCATGTAATTGATGTCATAATCTGCTCTCAAACCATGCCAGATTTTTTAAAAAGATCATTCCAGACTTTTAGTTGAGTCTAGAAAGTGATCATAAATCTGTACAACTGATACAAAATTGAAGTATTACATACTGTACAATATTGTCTTTACAACTCAAACTAAGTGATCTTCACAATAAAATATTCTTTTTAAAGTATAAGATATACTGGAAAACTATGCTGCTTTGATGGAAATGAGAATATCTTACATCTCTGCAAGATCTCAAGAACGAACCATTTATGTTGGGAGCAGTTGCAATAACGTTTGATATTTTGGGAAATTCCTGGCACACAGGAGATATTGCTAATATAAAACTGGCAATTCTAAATAAGATAACAGCTCAAAAACCAACGCCATACCTTCTCAACCAGCCAGCCAAGGCATATTGTAATAGGCATCTATGTAACTTCCTTCCATTGAATTCCTAGTTCAAGTAACTATAAATGTTTTACAGATTTCACTGAAACCAGGAAGCAATTTACAGTGGAGCAATTCTGTTACGCCAATAACATGAAACTTCAGTCAGCAGTATGTGTAATAGGTTAAAATTATCTCCTCTCGTTTATAGTTCATTCAGAGGTCATCATTCTTAGCATTCATCATCTTTTTTTCATAATGACCCATCTTCCCTCTTGAAATTATAGTCCATTACTTTGTCATTCTCTAAAAGCTCATACATGCTTCACACAGACGGTATCTGAAACACTCTCTTAAGTCAGTTGGTTTCTTATGCATTTTTCCTCATATCCTGCATTACGTCATCTTGGGAAATTTTAATATTTTTCTCCTGTATACACTTATAAAGAGAACTGGGTCCTTCACATCCCATAGTAAAATCTTCTCCTTCATCCAAGCAGACCTTTTCCCACCTGATTTCCAAAGACACTTTCTATCCATTCACACACACACCTCCCTCCCCCCCCACTCAAAATACATAAATCCAAAAAGTAACCCTCCCAGGTTTAAGACAACCCCTTCAGCCTTTCTTTCTCAACCTTGGCTCCCCAGATGTTCTTCAGCCACTATTCCAAACGAAGCCACCATGACCGTAGATCAAGAATGGAGCTGTTAGCCTGACACCCCTGTCTTTTCATCCAACAGTTCCTGTACAGGTAGTAGTCTTCGACTTACATCAGTTTCTTTTGAAGCTACAAAGGGCAATTTTAAAAAAAGCAACTTTTTGGCCATTGTTCACACCTGCGACCCTTACAACATCCCCAAGATGGCCCTGTCCCAGAGACACATGTGGATCCCCTTTTGCAACCTTCAATGGGGAAGTCAGATTCACTCAACGACCGTGTCGCTCAATTAACAAACACCAAGAAAAACCGCAAAACTGGACCAAACTCGCTGAACCCATTTCTCTCACTTAGCAATAAATTCTGGGCTCGGAGGACCACCTGGACACTGTCAGCTGAGACTCTCCTCGACCCCATTCCCACCCCACTCCATGTTTTATCCCGCTGCGGGAGGAAGGCATGCTTTTTGAAGGAGAAAAGTTGCCTCTGGGAAAGTACAGAGTGCCTTCCTCTCGCGAAGGCAAAAAGCCCGAAGACATATGGTGGGGGGGAAGCCTGGCTTTTCGGGAAAGCCAAATGCCCAGCCCTCTCCTCTTTCCAGGTGCAGAGAGCCCCGTCGCGCTCTCGCTGAGCTTCCCCCCCTCCCTCCCTCCCAAGACACAGGCAGCCGCACCGAGGACAGTTACCGTCAAAACGCCAACAAGGATGCGCATGCGCCGCGGTTTGGCGCGGGGAGAAGTGGGCGGGGTGCAGAAACCCCAAGAAACAAACTTGAGAGAAGGTGGGAGAAAGGGGTAGAGCGTCTGCGCCCCAGAGCTTAAAATATCTGCTGGTTTGCGCATGCGGGTCTTTTGGTGCCGTAAGAGAGACGAGACTTACCATCGCCAAAAGAGAGTTTTCTCTCCTGCGCATGCGTTGCGGTCAAAGGCTTGCTTTGAGGTTCGGAGATAAGGCATGATGGGAATCCTAGTAATGTCCGGAGGTGAAGCAAATTAAGCGCCTCGTTCTCCGACCTTGTCAAAGTACAATTCCTCCCCCAGGAGCCCTCCGCTTGTACGACAGTTTGAATTCTCATGCACAATAGCAATCATCATCATCTGAAAAAATGGCAGTCAGTCCCCCCCCTCCCCCCGAGATGGGGAAATCCTAAAGGTCAAAATGGTATCCAAAATGTGCAATCAAATCTTTGCCTCTTGTGTATGTGACTGCCCTTATCAAGGGGCGGGGTTTCACAGAGAGAGAGAGAGTCTGCAGATCTTTCTGCAAAATAAAAATAATTTAAAGGGAAAGACTCGTGATGTAATGTCCCAGAAGTTTCCCCCCAGCCACGGAGATGCCAAAGAGTGAGACTCAAGACGAGGCTTGCAAAATATTAGCTTTTTTTTATTCTTTGCCCAAAGCAAAATGTCTGGGTGTGAATACTATGTCCAAAACATACAGACAAAATGCATGTAAGGAATAGCCACACCCTGCAAGAGTGGCTCAGAGTATTATATACATTTTACATTCTGTGCCCTCCCCTTCCTTATCCATGGAGCCTTTGTCCGTCCTTTGTTATTTTACACAGTATTCCTTCTACTTTTGTGTTCGTGCTCCTAGGCCACCTCTATCTATGGAGCAGGATGTTCCTGGGAATTGTCACCAAGGTTGTGTCTAGCTCTGAAGCAAATTGCAGAGGTGAGAAACCAGATAGAAAAGGATACAATTCTCTTATAGAACGAATTCCTAACAAATGATTTCCACCCTTAGCAAAATAGTACAAGCACCCTCTTTAACAGAAGCAAAGAGCAAAGGTTAGATTGATTCATGTCAGTATGTCCTTTCAGTAATTAAATAAGAAAAGCAAAAGTGATAAGAAGAAAGACATAAAGGAGCAGATTCCAATCTTCTTTACAGCCATTATAAATGCATTTACATTTTATTCTTTCTGAGCTTACACCATGGCACTCTTCATATTCTACATTTTCTAATCAAATCCATAAATCAAAAGTTCATTTTTTTTCCTGTTTTCAGGCAAAACTCCACAAAGGGGGTCCAATCACTAATGTATGCAGCTATTATCTATTCCCTAATCAAACATGAAGGTGGTCATCTTGGCAAATTCTGTCATCTTCACCAATCAATCTTCCATTGTGGGTATTTCAGAGTCTTTCGGCAACCTTCCAGCTCTTCAGAGAAAGTAAATATAGAAAGATGGTTCTCTGTTGCTCAATATCATAGGGGATCTAATGATGCTAATGTTGTTGGAAGGAAGTAATTTTGCAAGTCACCTAGAGATGCCATGAAGTTGGACTAATGTTTTGTTAAAATAAACATAAAATAATATGTGCATAATAATATGCTTCCTATATTCTATGTTGTTGCTGCTATACTGTTACTATGACAGTTATTGCTATAATATGCTATTATTCTTCAATTACTATGACAAATGTTTACACTAAATTATATTACTATTCCATGTACAATATGCTATTACTGTTCAATTATTATTACCTTTTGCTCTGTTCTCTTCCAAAACACACATCTCACCCCACATCTATGTCAGAGTTGCAGTCCTATTGGCAACTCTACTATGCTGCTGCTGGAAAGCAGGTTCAAATGGGAGAGAAAGAAGGCAGCATAAGTACCTGCAATTTTGTCAAGCAATCTGCTATCCCAGAGGGTCCAAATAAAGTTAGCGTAGCTCAGGTAGACCTTGACTCCAAAAAGACAGACTTTGAAAAGTTATAACTTCTTTTGCCATACTTAACATATTTTCATCTTACCTTTCCCTCTCTGTATAGACAAGCATGTACATTCAGATGGATGCCCTGCCTTCACTGGGGACTATAGGAAGACCTCATAGAATTCCTTGGAAGTCTTTTAAAGACTGAGTTTGTGCCACATTTGGAACTAGATTGTCTCATGTCACTTCTAGCTTCTTGATGTCATTGAATCATTTATGACTAATGTTTCCCGTCTGCTAACAATTAGTGATTACTTTGTTGCAAAATCAACATTTAGTTAATTTACTTTATTGTTGTTGCACCTCGTACAACGAAATCAAACACCATCTTTAGTGCATATCATTGCCATAAAAATAAACACAAACACACATCCTTCATACTCCACACACTGAACTGAAAACCGCCGACACTGCACTATACAATAGAATTGCTGCCCTGGGATAGAAGCTGTTTTTCATCCTATTTGTCCTTGTTTTTATTATTCTGTACCATCTGCCAGATGGTAATAGTTCAAAAAAAGGATGCCAGGATGAGATGGATCTTTGAAAATATTTTGAACTTTCTTAAGGCAGCGGAAGCTATAAAGCTCTTCCAAAGAGGGGAGAGGGCAACCAATGATCTTTTGGGCAATGATGTTAACCCTCTGGAGTGCTTTCCTATCTGCCACTGTGCAATTGGCAAACCATATAAAGGTGCAGTAAGTTAAAATACTTGTACAGTATTGACTGCTTTCTTCCCAGTTTTTCCATGAGGTATCTATAGAAAGATAAGACAATAATCTTTAATCTCTGCTGAGTTTGCTTTAGTCATATTGTATTGAACTACTAAATACCACCATGGACATGCTCTTTACATAGTTATTGTACAATTCCACTCATTTTGATTTTTTCCCCCACCTGTGTCTATTTCAGCAAATGAATCAACAACAATTTAACCTATGTGCTCTAAAAACAATGCAAACTTTAGCATAAAAGCAATAATCAACAAATAGCAAAGGGAAACGCCAATATCCCAGGAAACAACTAACAGCATCCAGAGTTACAGGAGATTTAGATAGGCATTTATAGTCCATAGGGCTCTTGTTAAGAGAGAAAGCACATACCATTCAGGATTATGGGGGGCTGGGGGACTTATGACACTGCTATTAGGACTGGAATTGCTTTGTATTTAGTCATTCTTGGGAAGAATTAGAGTGTTAGGGGAAAAAGAAGCCTCTAATGAGACAAGACAGGAGTGTCTGCTTTTCAAGAAGGGCAGGAATCTGTGGTAAATGCAGTTCACAACAATGAAGCTTAGGCTACAGTATATCTGGGAGCTTCATCTGGCATTAAACATGGATGACTGCCATGTCCTGGTCTCCTACAACTGGGCAGCAAGCCATGGTTCTGTACTAATAAAAGATAATCCTCTTTTTGAGAAACACGAAAGAAGCTTTGCAGACATGGTTTAGTAAGCTACCTTGCCTGGCTTCTGATGGTGCTCCACATTTTATACCCACCACCCAATGGTGGGATTCAAATATTTTTACTACCGGTTCTGTGAGCGTGGCTTGGTGGTCATGGCAGGGGAAGGATACTATAAACTCTCCAGTCAGAAGTGGTATTTACTGGTTCTCCAAACTACTGAAAATTTCCGCTACCGGTTCCCCAGAACTGGTCAGAACCTGTTGAATATCACCTCTGCCACCACCTGATTTTGTAGGGGAAATGCTTTAAAAGAAGCATATTAAACTTGTTTTGTAAATGTAGTCTCCATGCTCAAACCCATAAACAAAGTCACCAGTTTGAGGGGTGGTTTTTGATCCAGTATAGAGAAAGGCCACTGTCTCTGGTCCTTCCTTCCTTCCTTCTTTGGAAGAAATAGCCTTCTGAGTTCAGTTCCAAGCAGGGAAGAAAGACACTGGAAACATGGTGACTGCTTGGAAAGATGATTTAATGGTGGGGAGGATCACATGCCTCGGGTGAAGAAATAAGGAAAAAGGACTGAGATGCTGAGAGACCCTGAGTTTTATACCCTCTGTTGGGCCCCACCTTAGTATTTCCTGTTCCTGCGCAAGAAATGTATCCCACTGGCTGTCAGACTCCCAGGGGGTGGGGGTCTTAACTAACTTTGTAGACTTTGTCTGGACCACATGGTTTCACCTGAGTGCTGGCTAATGCAATCTTCCCAGGCCAGGTGGTGAAATGAGCAGAGGCCTTTATTATGTAGAATACTCTGGCTTAGGCTGTAACTGCCCACCCATTAACAAAGATGGGGGAGGGGCTGAGTTTCTGCTTCTCTGAGTTTCCACTTTTCTTTTTAGGGGAAATATTCTGCCCTTTTAGTATATCCTAAAATATTTCATTTTCCTAAGAGGGGGTAGGTTTTAACTTCCAACATTCCCTCCCTCCCTCCCTCCTTTCCTTTTTCAAAGGGGATATGGTTGGCTCAAAAAGAGGGCTCCATTCCCCAACATAAAGATTATATTTGAACTTTTTAATCAGCAGAAGTGCGGCCCAAGGTGTGAAAGCCCTATTCTCTTACATAGCAGACCATGGGATTGGGTGCTACTAGGGGAGGCATCATTAAAATTGAAGTGATGGCAGGAGAAGTTATGAAGCACATACCCTAGTGCGGGGGGGGGGGGTGTTCAAACTTGACAGCTTTAAGACTTGTGGACTTCAACTCCCAGAATTCCTCCTCCAGTCATGGTAACTCAGAAATTCTGGGAGTTGAAGTCCACAAGTCTTAAACTTGCCAAGTTTGAAGAAAACCCCTTGCCCTAATGCCACGGGACCTGTTAGATCTGGAGCGTGGGTGCAAAGAACAGAGATGAGGCATCGAATAGTGGCTCCAACTTTTTATTAGTGACTTCAGAACAGAGCGGAAATACTGGGGCAGCAGCAGCTCCTTTTATAGAGCTGGCTGCTGTCACAATAACCAATGATTTGAGTTTGCCGCGCTGGGAGCGTCCAATCAGCGGCGACCCGCTGTCAGCCAATCAGATCAGCCAGAAACGACCAATCACGATCCGCTGTTCGCGGGCCAATCAGAAGTGCAGGATTACGAGCCTGCTGTGGAAACAAAACTATTAGGATTTTAAACTAACGCGTTTGCTTAGCTTGTAACAGGACCAGTGTGTGAAGACCCCAAAGTCTTCTGAAAGGGGAGGTTTGAGAATTCCAAACTTACAAGGCTCAACAATTTGCTAAAGCTTGAAATGAGACCAGGAGAAAAAAGAAAGGACAGGCAACTATTAAAAAAGAAGCCGGGGGTAAAGGAAATGCACTGTTTTATTTTTTTATTTTCTATATTGTGCGCGGGGAGGTTATTGCTTTTCTTTTTTTTTCTATATTGTGTGTTTACCTCTTGTAAATCCTCCTTGCACACCCTGCACTTACCTGCATCCAAAACGATCTGTGTGGGGAGGGGTGAGTATTCAGCAGGTTCTGACCAGTTCTGGAGAACCGGTAGTGGAAATTTTGAGTAGTTCGGAGAACCTGCAAATCCCACCTCCGACTGGAGATTTTGCAGTCACGCCCACCAAGCCACACCCACAAAACCAGTAGTACAAAAATTTGAATCCTACTCCTGACGGGGCCAGCCAGGGGTAGGATTTGGGGGTTCTCCAAACTGTACAGAATCTTAGCTAGAAGCTCTCCAGAACCCCTGTGTTCTGACCCACGCCCTTTTCCAACAAATCAAACACAATCCAAAAGGAACAGAAACCTTGTAATGCTTTTACAAAATAATTAGCTGTGATGATAAGCACAAGCCTGGCCAAAGTGACTTGCCAAAAGATAACAGACAAGAAATAATTGCAATACAAGAATCTTCAAATATAAACTCAGGTTACTGGAAAGTCCACGAGGCTAGAGTTTCAAAACATCTTTGTCTTCTGCAAAGTATATTCCTTTCACAGCTGGCCTTTATCTTCTGGAAGGAGGGGCCATTACCTTGCAGCCTTACTCCTGAGTTGCCCTTTCTGTTGTAGCTGCTCTTTCCTGAGAGCAACCCTGCGTGCACGTGCACTTGGTACAGGCTCCTCGGGAACCTCCTCATCGCTGCTGCCAAACCCCACAATCTCTGAAGGCAGCAGTCCACTCCTTAATGGTCCTGACCCCTCATCTGAGTCCTCGCTCTCCTCAGCCATCCACACCTGCTGCTGGCTAATCACAGCACCCTGCGAACCCCCAGCAGCCCACCCTTGGGCTGCTTTCCAAGAGCACGCTTCTCCTTTTCTCATCTAGGGTGGTATAATGTTCTCCCTTTTTAATATTTCCTAGAATATTTCATTTTTTTATACGATAGAGGTGAGTGCTAACTTTCTATAAAACAAACAAACATTTTACATGTAGTGCAGTATTACAATATATAAGGTGATTCAGAATGAATGAACACCTGAATCAACCAGCATCAACCTTCCTCCCTAATCCCTTTCTTCATGGGTAAAGATTTCAGAGTACACGCCCGAGGGCCAGGACAATCTAATTACAATACAGATTTTTGTAAGCCATTGTTTTGTAAGCCTCTTTGACTGGAAGGGTGGAGAAAAAAATGAATTCAATGAATAAGAGGAGAGTCATTTTTGATTTGCTAATTCAACGTTTCTTTTTATAGTAACTTCTCTTTATAGAGTAGTAACTTTGCCAGTTCTGTCTGAGAAAGCCTGATTGAATTTTACTCATTCAGTAATTATGTCCAGGTGTGTGTGTGTATGTGTGTGTGTGTGTGTGTGTGTGTTTAGATGTAGGCACCTGAACAAAATGTTGCCACATGAAATCCTCCTTTTTAGTGGTTTGTCATATGTTACTCCGTATAATGCATTCCATCCACATTTCATTTCTGTCACTGCCATCCATCGTCTCCATTTTTCCTGCTTAATCAATACCATTGTTCACCCAACATGGTTTGTGATTTTGGTTATTTTCTTGGTATCGCATAAAAATTAACTAGTCCAGTGGTCACCAACCGGTGGGCTGCAGCCCACTGGTGGTCCATGAGAAAATTTTGGTGGTCCGCAAAGAAATGTCCCCTCCAAAGCAACCCTCCTCCCCAAAGCAATTAATCCAGGCTGTGTGGGAACACAAGGCTGCGCCACCCACATGGCCCTCCCACCCGCTGGCCCCCACCCTTTGACCAAGCCCAAACCTTACCTTGAGTAGAGCCACGTGAGCTGGAACTGGAAGGTAAGACCAATGGCAGGGGAGGGAAATCCACCCCAGGGTGGCTGGCTGACATTGGTAGGAGAGTTGGTCCCATATTCCAGAGCTGCAGTAGTCACAGGACTGGCATGTGCACCGGCCTGCCATGGATGAGCTGCTCCGAGATGACCAAAGGGCCAGTCTTGTGACTACTGCAGCTCTGGAATATGGGACCAGCCCATGGGGGAGTTGGAAATCTTTGCAGTAGGGGCTGGCACCTATAATGTACAAATTTTCAGGTGATGCAATGTGCAAAAAGCAGCGTAGCCCTTGCCGGCCAGGACAAGGTAATGGTGCTATTGCAGCAAGAGGGGGCTGGCGGCACAGGCAGGCTGAAGCGGCGATGGAGATGGCTGGAAGGTATGGGAGCACCATGCTACTTGCATTTGCACAGCGCTTCCGCATCTTCCAGCTCGCCTCTCCTGGCCTGGGTTCTTCCTCAATGGCTGCAGGCTGTAGGGATGCCCCGGGGCAGGAAAAATACCAGCTGCTGGTGGTGGGAGGCAGCAGAGTGGGAAAGTCTGTGCTCACCATCCAGTTCAGAGGTCCGGAATGGTGCAGCATTGGCAGCGTCTGTTTTGTTGTCCCTCTCGGCGATGAGCTCTGCCAAGGGTGAGGCACAGTGCAACGGTTAGGCGCCCGGAGCCTCTTCCTCTGACCTGGGTTCGTTGCTGGTGATACCCCGCCCCACGGGGAGAGCCAAGTACGTGCACGCTCCAGGGAAGTGGTGGGGAAAACTGCTTGGAAGTGGTGGGAAAAACCTGGAGCTTAGCCTCAGGTAGTCCTCTTGGTGTTGCCTGGTTATTAGGAGCCCATCTTCCTCGATGTTTTTTTTTGGTCTGGGCATCTGATCTTCGCTTCCAGCTTGTTACAAGACCTCTGGGTTGGGTTGAGCTGAGCGCATTGGAAGCCCCATAGTTTGCCTCATCACTGTTTGTGCAGGCAAGAGCTCCAGTTTTTCTGGGCTCAACCCCCCCCCCTTTGGCCTCCACACAAGAGGAGTCCCCGAGGCTCATCCATGGCAGCTCATCCATGGCAGGCTGGTGCACAGGCCAGTCCTGTGACTACTGCAGCTTTGGAATATGGGACCGACTTTCCCACCAACATCAGCAAGCCACCGTCAGTCAAAATTCATGTTAGTGGTCCGCGGGATTTGGAATTATGAGTTTGGTGGTCCCTGAGGTCCAAAAGGTTGGCGACCCTTGCACTAGTCCCTACAAGCTTGAAGCCCACATCCTGGAGAAATCCAAGTCTTCAGCAAGTCAAAACATAAAGTCCCTCATGGCATGTTACGTTAATTACATTTTTATCAATTTAGGAATTCCATTATGACCGAGAGCCACAGGTAATGTCGCTACTCTTCAAATAATTGATTATTGTTCTTAGTACTAACAAGGTACTATTTTATTCTGAACTAAATGACTGTCTCCTTTTTTCAACCCTCCTGACTGACACCATATTTGGACAAAACGAGAACTCCTTCTGTTCTTAGCTCTTAGGCTTTACTCTCAGATGATGGAAAACCTGATTGCTAGCTTGGCCAGTATGGGATTATTAAGAGATCAGCCCCAATGACGACGTATTAACTAAAGAATTATGGCAAAGTTCATTAATATTATTTTAATCTAAAAATATGACTTTCATCCCTTAGTAATATTTATAACACTCTGGAAAGAGTGCAGAGAAAAACATCAAAGATGATTAAGAGACTGAAGATTAAAGCATATGAAGAACAGTTGCAGAAATTAGGTATGTCTAGTTTAATGAAAAGAAGGACTAGAGGTGATATGATAACTGATATCTAATTCCAATATTTAAGGGGCTGCCACCAAGAAGATGGGCGGTGTATGTGTGTGTGTGTGAACCTATTCTCCAAAGTACCCAGAGGCAGAACAAGAAGCACTGGGTGGAAATTAATCAAGGAAAGAACCAACCTAGGACAAAGGAGAAATTTTCTTAACATTTGGAATAATAAAATCAATAGAACGACTTGGCACCAAAAGTTGTGGGTGCTCCAACACAGGAGGTTTTAAAGAAAAGATTGGACAGCCATTTGTCTGAAATGTTATAGAGCAGTGGTGGCTAAACTTTTTGGGCTCCTGTGCCAAAAAATGTGTGCGTGCTTGCACATTCACATTCGTATGCCAGCACCCAGAACGGAATGCACTTCCCCCATGTCCCCTACGCATGCCCGTGTAATCCCCACCCACCCCCGCCACCCCATTACCTGTATTGTGCCTCACAGGTGATTTTCAGCAGGCTTAAGGCCTTTTTCGGCCTCCCAAAGGCTTGAGGAAGGCTTCTGCAGGTTTTGCAGGCCGAAAATTAGGCCCATCTCATCACTTCCGGTATTTTCAGAAAAAACAGGACTAGACGAAACAGGGCTAGTTTTCGGCCTGTAAAGCCTGCAGAAGCCTTCCTCAAGACTTTGGGAGGCTGAAAAAGACCTCAAACCTGCCAAAAATCAGCTGTGAGGCATGCACATGTACAGTGAGGTAAGTTTGCCTGCAGTTCGCATGCCAGCACAAATGGCTCTGCACGCCACCTGTGGCACATGTGTCATAGATTCGCCATCATGGTTACAGAGTTTCTGCTTGAGCAGGAGATTGGACTAGAAGATCTCCAAGGTCCCTCCCACCCAGGGGTGGGATTCAAATTTTTTAGCAACCTGTTCTGTGGGTGTGGCTTAGTTGGTGGGCATGGCTTGGTGGACATGTGACTGGGTGGATTTAGCTTGGTGGTCATGTTATTGGCTGGGTGTGGCCAACTCAACATCACTTACATTGAGGCACGCTTCTCCTCATTTGGCCTTTTGTGACTGTGGGGATGCTGCAACAGTCGTAAGTGTGAAAGATGGTCATAAGTCACTTTTTTCAGTGCCATTGTAACTTTGAATGGTCACTCCATACAAGCAAAGTACCAGCAAAGGAGGGGGAAAAAACTCCAGAGACGTTCCTGAGACAGGAAGTCTAGTCCTGCCAAGAATGTAATAAGGGTTAATGGAGAGGCAGTTTTTGTAAGCAACACCAGAATGTTTCCTTCCTGCCTTCCTTACAGGATTAGGCCTGTAATTTCTTCTAATGACCAGTTCTCCAAACTGCTTAGAATGTTAACAACAGGTTCTAGCGAATAGGTGTGAACTGATAGAATCCCACCCCTGCTCCCGCCTCTGTTATTCTGTTGTTATTCTGTTATTCTGTTTTTCTGTTATGAGAAATTATTGCCATTCCTGTGTCCCAATGTCATGTGATCCCCTTTTGCAACGTTCTGATGAACAAAATGAAATGGTGAAGCCAGATTCACTTAACAACCATGTTACTAACTTATCAACTGCAGCGAATGGGGCAAAACTCACTTAACAAATGTTTTGGGCTCAATTGTGCTCCTGCGTCGAGAATTAGTATGCTACATTTGGAAGAGACAATCTCTTTCTCTTTCTCACTGCTCCCCCATGTGTTGATCTGCATTTGTGCTGTACAATTCCATCCCCATCACTACTTCACAACAAATCAGGCCTCCCAAAAGAATGCCCATATACATACCTGACTTGCCACATTTCTTCAGCTTTGATAAAATCAGTATTCATAATAACAGAGCACAGACAGATTATTTTGATTCCGTTCCTTTCCAAAATGCGTCTTTCTTCTTTCAGATCATTGTAAAATCCAGGGTCAGCAGATTTGCTTGCACGTCTATAGAGATTCTCAGTCATCCAGGTCATGGTTATCTCAAAGGAACTTTTTCAAGAGGCAACTGGACTTTCTGGTTTTTTCTTTTGAATATGTTTTGCTTCTCATCCAAGAAACTTCTTTGTCTCTGACTGGATGGTGGGGAAATGGAAGCATTTATTGGAAGAATAAAAGAATCGAAGAATCCTTCTATTCCTCACCCATCCAGTCAGCTCCAAAGAAGCTTCTTGGATGACAAGCGAAACGTTTTCAAAGAAAAACTAATAAGTCCATCCCCTGGGATGTTTGCTTGCAATGGAGAGGAGAATCCTCATCAAGCGATTTGTGGGGAAATTAGATGTTCATCATAAATCAAATCATAAGCATGTAGATTGCAAGGAGTCTTCATCTCCTTCCACAAACAAAATGATTTTTATCTCGAAAAGAAGCTCTTGATCTTATGTGAAATATTTTTTAAAATGGATGTGATCAAAACTGCCGGTGGGATTCAAATATTTTTACTACTGGTTCTGTGGGTGTGGCAGGGGAAGGATACTGTACAATCTCCAGTCAGAGGTGGTATTTGCCGGTTCTCCGAACTACTCAAAATTTCTGCTACCGGTTCTCCAGAATTTCTACTACCGGTTCACCTGCTGAATACCACCTCTGATCAAACTATTTGGTTTCTTTATCATTCTAATCCTCAACTTACAACCGTTCATTCAGCAGCCATTCAAAGTAATGACGCAACTCAAAAAAGAGACTTAAGATTGTTCCTCGCACTTACGACCATTGTAGCATTTCCACAGAAACGTGATCAAAATTCAGCTGCTTGGCAATGGGCATGTATTGGTCTGAACTTTGGAACTGGGTTGTAAGTACACCCAGGGAGGTTCTGTTATAACTTTGACCAGTCACTCAGTAGCCAGTCTTAAGTCAAGGACCACCTGTAGTAGCAATAGCAATAGCAATAGCACTTAGACTTACATACCACTTCACAGTGCTTTCCAGCCCTCTCAAAGCAGTTAACAGAGTCAGCCTATTGCCCCCAACAATCTGGGCCCTCATTTTATCCACCTCAGAAGGATGAAAGGCTGAGTGAGATTCGAACTGCCAAACTGCTGGCACCCACAGTCAGCAGAAGTAGCCTGCAGTACTACACTCTAACTACTGTGCCACCACGGCTCTTTGCCATTTTATTCATATTTCTGTGATATCTATATTTCTGTAAATCAATAGTTCCAAATATTTCTGTAAAGAAAACATATTTACATATTTCTATAAAGCGAGCAGGAACCCAATGGCTGCTTTGCTACCTTGCCCTCATATAAACAACCAAAACCTTCATAAATTTTCATGTATTAAATCGGGGGTCCTCAAATTTGGCAACTTTAAGACTTGTGGACTTCAACTTGAAGTCTTAAAGTTGTCAAGTTTGGAGACCTCTGTATTAAATTATTCCTTCTCCTTGAGGTTTATATCCTGCCTTTCCACCAACAGAGGGTGTTCAAGTCAGTAGCAATGTGAGTATATTCTCTACTCTTTGTTTTCACATGCATGTGGGATTTAGTAGTATGTGGGTAGTTATCATTAGCAGATGGTAAATAAATAAACAGATTAGACTTGGTGACTCAACAGCTTGTAAAACAAGTACAGCAGTAAAACAGGCTCAGTCAATTCAAAACAATAGAATCAGTAGAGCAGTTCAGTTTGGTAGCAACCTATAACTTTGGGTTTATCCTCATGTCACCTTTTGCAGTATGTGTTGTGAATGAATAATACCAATAAAGTTATCTTGAGCTTGAAGTCAAGTGCAGGGTTCTGGCCCTGCACTTCTGATTGGCTGTTAATGGCAGGATCGGATTGGTCCGTTCAGGAGCATCTGATTGGCCATTAACAGGCCATTCCCATTGGTTAATGGAGCTAGCGCTTCAGGATTGCTATTGGTTGAATAGTTAATAAGTTGCCTATATAAGGAAGGCTATAGCAGCCCTCCAGTTGGAGCTGTCACACCATGTAAATCAAGAGTTTGAAGTTCACTGTTTCTACCTGCTTGTCTCCATCATTCGCACCCATGCTCCAGACTTAACAGTATGTATTTGCCTTGGCAATTGCCCTCCCCTCCTTTTAATATATCCTTCATTGTCTTCATCATATACCTAATCCATACTCAAAATAGATTATCTCAACCTTGACCATTTTAAGATGTGTGGACTTCAGTTCCCAGAACTGGCTGAGTAACTGTGGGAGTTGAACTCCACACATCTTTTTTTTTTTTTTGAAAGAAAATTTTATTAGTTTTCTACAAACAGACAAGACAAACAAAACATTAAAACATAAACCTCTCATATTTACATGCAGTGTGTCAGTTGGTTCATCATTTTTGTGCGTTCATTTTGTAGTCCCAGTTACAATTATGTTACATAACAACTCATATTATCAATCCAAACTTATATATCCTATAATCACTAAACAAAAAAAAAATTTTTTTGACTATACTTTTAATCATTCATGCTTTATGAGCTAACAATACTTTAACCAAATTATTCAACTAATCATATAATCATACCAGATCAATCCTAAAAAAAAAAAAACCTTTATAAATATAATATCGATTAACAAAATAATAGCAAAATAACAAGATAAAGATATTTCTTACTATCTAAAATATTCTATTATCGTATTTTATCATCTGGCCATTTATAAAAAAGATCCCAAATTTCATAGAATTGTTTATCCTCTTGCTCTCTAATTTCAAATGTCAATCTACTCATCTCAGCACATTCCAATATTTTCTTAATAATTTCTTCCTGTAATGGTATTTTCTCATTCTTCCAGTTTTTAGCAAATACAATCCTGGCCGCTGTTAATACATTTACAATCAGATATTTCAAATCTTTACTATATATATCAGGTAAAATTCCCAATAAGAAGATCTCTGGTTTCAAGTCTATATGTTTCTTTGTCATTTTTTCCAACCACATGCGAATTATAGTCCAATATTTTCTAGCGTCCTCACAAGTCCACCACATATGGTAATACGAGCCGGGTATCTGATGACATTTCCAGCATTTTTCAGATTTATTCTTGAACATTCTTGCTATTCTTGTCGGAGGAAAGTGCCACCTGTAAAACATCTTATACAAATTTTCTTTATATGCTGTTGACATTGTCATTTTATAATTTTGAGACCACAATTTCTGCCATTTCTCTAAATCAATCCCATATCCAAAATTCTTCCCCCAAACAATCATAGTTTCTTTGACTTGTTCTTCCTCTAATTTCATTCCCAGTAAATAACCATATAATTTTTTAATCACTTTCTCATCAGTACCCATCAAGATCTTATCTAAATCAGTCTGCTTATCATAAAATCCCTCCGTTTTAGAATCTTCATCATACCTTGAATGTGTTTGTGCATATGAAAACCAATTCATCCTTATACCTTGTTCCTCTAAATTTTGGATCGATTTAAGTTCACCCTTTTCATCCAAAAGTTCCCCATATCTAACTGTTTGTTCCTTCTTGTAGATTATAGGATAGGAAAATGCTTCAATGGTCGATAACCAAACTGGAATTTTCAAATAACATTGTCTTTTTATCTTCTCCCAATTTAACCACAAAGACTCCCGAACATAATGTCTTCTAAAATAACCCTGTGTTTTAGTTCCCTTATACCATAAAAAAGCATGCCAACCCAACAGCAAATCATGCCCTTCTAATGTCAACAACCTATGTTTCCTTAATGTTATCCATTCTTTGACCCACATCAAACTTGCAGCTTGATAATACAATTCCCAATTAGGCAAGCCAAAACCTCCTCTAATTCTAGCATCTTGCAAAAGCTTTAGCTTTATTCTTGTTTTTTTACCTTGCCATATAAACTTCAACATGATTTTATTTAAATCTTCAAAATAGTCTTTTCCAAGCCTAATTGGTATTGTTTGAAACAAAAATAAAATTCTAGGTAAAATATTCATCTTAATTGTTGAAATTCTCCCTATTAATGACAATTGCAAGTTTTCCCACTTCTTCAAATCTGTAGTTATCTGTTGTTTAAGTTTAATATAATTATTCTCCTTTAATGTGCTACATCTTGTTGTCAAATATATCCCCAGATACTTAACCTTGTTTGTAACTTGAATTTTCAAAAGATCTGCCAATTCTTCTCTCTGTCTCAATAGCATATTCTTTGTCAAAATCTTTGTTTTATCTTTATTTATTTTCAAACCAGCCACCTCTCCATAAGTCTCTATCTTTTCCAATAACTTTGGAGCTGTTTCTAGCGGGTCTTCCAAAATAAAAGCTAAATCATCAGCAAAAGCTTGTAGCTTAAATTCTTCCTTCTTAATTTTCATTCCTTTTATGCTTTTATCATCCCTAATATTTCTATTCAACACTTCCAAGGTCAACACAAATAACAAAGGAGATAGGGGGCATCCTTGTCTTGTACCTTTCCTAATATTAATAAAATCTGTAAGTTCCCCCTCCATCATTACCCTTGCTGTCTGTTTATTATATATGGCTTCTATTGCTTGAATAAATTTTTTAGCAAAACCCATCTGCTCCAATAATAATAACATAAATTTCCAGTTCACGTTGTCAAATGCTTTTTGAGCATCTAGGAATATCAAAGCCATTTGCTTTTCAGGATGAGCCTCATAGTATTCCAAAGTGTCCAAGATTACTCTCATATTGTCTCTAATTTGTCTCTTTGGCAGAAATCCATTTTGATCTGGGTGAATAAAATTATTTAGATATTTTTTAAGTCTTTCTGCTAAGATTGAAGCAAAGATTTTATAGTCTGCGTTCAATAAAGAAATAGGTCTATAATTCTTAATTTGCAGTGAGTCAGTCTCTTCCTTCGGTATAAGTGTAATGTAAGCCTCTGACCATGTTTTAGGTATCATCTTTTTTAACATAACTTCATTCATAACTTCTAACAATTGGATGCTCAATGATTCTTGAAATGTTTTATAGAATTCTGCTGGAAGCCCATCTGGACCCGGTGCTTTCCCATTATTTTGTCTCTTAAACGCTTCATTTAGTTCCATCATTGTTATATTGCTTTCTAGCATTTCTTCAGTCTCTTTAGGTATCTTTGGTAAATTAGCTTCCTGTAAATACTGTTTGACTTTTTCTTCATCAATATTCTCTTGTTTATATAATTGCCCATAAAAATCTCGAATAATTTCTTTTTTCTCCTTATTCCCATAACAAACTTGGCCTTGTTCATCTATTAACTTCAATAAAAAAGAAGATACTTCAACGCAAAATGTGTGGGATACAATGAAGGCATATGCCAGAGGTTTGATAATAGATTATACAAGAAAAAAGAATATTAGGAAAAGGCAAGCTTTTAAGGCCTTGGAAGATGAGTACAAAATTCTTGAAAAAGAATTACAGAAAATGCCACAGAAAAAGGATATTAAATTGAAGCTGGATGTAATTAAACATAAAATGGAATTAATAGAGAAAGAAGAACTGGCACAGAAAATTAGAAACTCTAAACAGAATTATTTTGAAGATGCAAATAAACCAGGTAGATGGCTAGCATATAAATTGAGAAAAGAGAAGGAATCAAGAAAAATATTGAAGTTAATAGATGAATGAACTCCACACATCTTAACGTTGTCAAGAAAAGTTGAGAATCAGGGACTTAAACTCTTCTTTAGGTGTTTTAAAGCATTTTCTTCTCCCAACACAGCTTTTGCTGGGAATACAATCTAAGATGCTCCATGGACACTGTGGTTGATGCTGTTGATGATTTGTCAGCTATTATGGCTACTTTAGGAAGCAGAGGCCACATCTACACTCTCTGGTGACAGTTCTGAATAGCAATTTTTGACTTAGGCTGCAAGAGAGACTGGACACCTGCCTCAATAGGAACAGCTCTCTGTGTGATACCAGTTATGCCCTTCATAAAATATTTGTCTTAACCTTGGCTTGAGTTTTCTGTATAGTATCAGAGGGGGCAGAGGGAAATTGGAAAGCCTTTGAGGTTCTATTATTACACCTCATAAACAATAAAGTGAAGTTCCAGGAGCCTCTGTGGTATCTGCCTCCTGATCTGACCTACTACTGATATTCTTGTCTGGCTTCTTTCTTCTCCTGAGTATGCCACAATTCGGCATTATTTGAGGTTGAAGTCTACTTCTAGAGAGGAAGCATAATATGCAGGGATGGGCTGCTGGGGGTCCACAGGGGTAGCTAAGATTCTGTGCAGTTCTATGCTCACCCTGCCCCTCCCCTCCCAGAAGTCCCCAGGTGGCCCGTTTTGGATGCAGGTAGGTGTAGGGCACACATGGAGGCTTGGGGAGGACAAAAAGTGGGCCTCCCAGAAGTTCGAGAAGACTGGAAATGGGCCTCCGGAGCTCTGGGAGGCTGTTTTCGCCCTTCTGGAAGCTCAAGGAAAGCCTCCAGAGCCTGGGGAGGGCAAAAATGCCCCCCCTCCCATGGAGCAGGAGACCAACTAGGCCACGCCCACCATGGCCACACCCATCCAGCAACCAGGCAGGGAACCCTTTGCTAAAATGATTGAAGCCCACCCCTGATAATATGTAATTACTTTAGACACGTTCTGGCAATGGTGATTGCATAGGGATCAGAGAAAGATTGAAAAGGAAGGAAAGAGAGGAGTCAAAGACCAAAAGCTGTCCAATCACTTCTTAAAAGCCTTCAGAGATAGCACACCCTCACAACTTTGGAAGGCAAGCCATTCCGGAGATTAAATGTTCTAAACTGTCAGGTATTTCTTTCTTTCTTTTTCCTTCCGACGATCAGCTGTGCCGGGATCCCCCTCACTGTCTTACTGCTTCACCCAGGAGGCTTCCCTGAGGCTCAGGAGGCCAGAAAATGGAGCATGGAGGGGGGGGGGTGCTGCAAAAAAAGAAGAAGCCATGCCCACCCAGCCCCAGGGCCACATCCACCTAGCCACCCACCTAGCCATGCCCATAGAAGCGGTTGTTAAAAAAATTGAATCCCCTCCCTGGATGGAAGTCCATGACTGCAAAAGTGAATGACCACTATGAAAGGTGTATGCTGAGTTAATTTGGACATATCAAGAGAATGAATAAGGCCGAATCACAAAATAGAAAGGATGGGTAAGTGGGCCAAATAGATAACAGAATAATAGAGTTGGAAGAGACCTTGAGGGTTTTCTAATCCAACCTCCTGCTCAAGCAGGAAATCCTATTCCAGATAAACGGCTGACCAGTCTCTCTTTGAGCCTCCAAGGATTGAGCCCCCAGAATTTGTTCTTGCTATCAGGCAGCTTCTACTTAGTTCTAGGTTGCTTCTTTCCTTGATTAGTTTCCATCCATTGTTTCTTGTCCTGCCCTCAGGGGCTTTGGAGAACAGCTTGACTCCCTCTTCTTTTGGGGCAGCCCCTGAGATATTGGAACTCTGCTACCTTGTCAATCCAGCCCTTCTACTCCCTAGACAAACCCAATTCCTGCCGTATATTTTAACCTCCAGGCTTCTAATTATGATGTGTTTTGTATAGCATACTTTTATTTAAATCTATTTTTAAATGCACATGAACATAAACATTGGCACATGTTTTTGTTGGCTGGGTTGTGTGTGTGTTTATTTCTTTTTCTCTTCTTTTAATTGTTCATATGCAAGTGAGAAATTACCCAAATTACAAATTAAATTATAAGCTAAATAAACACAATTAAATGATAAACTAAATTATATACCTAGCCAAATAGAGCAGTGAATTACCTATTTAGGAAATTAGTAGTTAGGAAAATTCTTATGTAAGAAAACTATCTAGCTGCATGTGGACCAACTTTAGGAAGAATGTGAGTTTTCATTAAGTATACATAGCTTCCGCACCCTATCTGGGAAGTTTAAAACACCTGTCTGTCCCTGTCCATCGTGAATGCAAATTGATTCGGCCCTCCACAACAGTCCCTGTTTCTCATAAGACACCTTGGGAAAATTAATTGCCCGTTCTATAGGGAAGTCCTTGTAGGGCTAGAGCAAGGGTGTCAAACCCGATTTCATTGAGGGCTGCACAGGATTGTGTTTGACCTCATGGAGGTGGGGTGCATGGCCAGGATGGGTATAGGCAGCTTGATGTTACTCATGTTGGGGGCATCTGTGGTGGCCCAAGCAATCTGCCAGAGAAAACGAGCTCATGAGCTCCGTTTCTCCCTGTGACGTCCTCCTGCCACCCTCCGCCAGCAAAAATGGAGCTCGGAGGGTGCACGTGACCCCTCTGATCTCCATGTTTTCTGGCAGAGGGTGGCAGGAGGATGTCGTGGCCAAAAACAGAGCCTGGGAGGTCCGTGCGTGGTCCTTCTGAGCTCCATTTTTACTGGCAGAGGCCCTGCGGGCTGGTTCTTCACTGTTTCCAGGGTGGCTCCATGGGCCACATCTAAGCACCCTGTGAGCCATATCCAGCTTGCGGGCCTTGAGTTTGAAACTCCTGAGCTAGAGGCTTTATTTTCTTCTGCTCCAGTTAATCACATGATGCCAGAACAAGTGCTTGCAATTTCACAAGACGATACTTTATCCTTTTGTTTCTGGTTCACTGGAATTGCAAAGAGATAGATTAACAGCCCTGCATATATATATGAAACTAGATCTGGGAGATTGTGATGAGGAGGGACCAAGATGGGTGTGGCCCACCAGCTCCTTGGTGCAGCACAGATACTGATAACAGATAACAGATAATCAGAGTTGGAAGGGACCTTGTAGGTCATCCAGTCCAACCCCCTGCCCAAGCGGAAGACCCTACACCATTTCTGACAAATGGCAGTCCAATCTCTTCTTGAAAGTCTCAAGTGATGGCGCTTCTACAACTTCCGAGGGTAACTTCTGTTCCATGGGTTGATTGTTCTCACTGTCAGAAAGTTTCTCCTTATTTCCAGGTTAAATCTCTCCTTGTTCAGTTTCCATCCATTATTCCTTGTCTGGTGTTGTAATGACGAGGCAGTCGAGTTGTTTGATCATGAACAACTGAATTATGATGATCTTTATTGGAGTATAGTCTTGCATTTATATACATTTTTAGTTATCCTCCATCATTGGTTAACTTTGGTTACTGCTTAACTTTCGTTACTGTTTAGTACAGTAATCCATACAATTAATTATCTCTAGTTAAAGTTTAACATATGTTTACTTCCCCTCTCTAATCCTCCTTTATCCATAGATTAGTGACTTAGTTTACCTGAGTTGTATTTGCTTGGAAACATTCTTTATCTGAGGTTTGCCATCTGAGATTGGAACATTCCTGCAATTACAACTCTACAGTCTGGCCTACAGGCACTTTAGAAAATAGCTTGACCCCTTCCTCCCTGTGGCAGCCCCTCAAATATTGGAAGATACTGGTAAGAAGTCTGGAGGCAGAGACGGGAGTGGGGGGAAGACAGGAGATCCGGCGGTCAAGCTATTCTCCAAAGCGCCTGAAGGCAGGGCAAGAAGCAATGGATGGAAACTAATTAAAGAGAGAAGCAAGCTACAACTGAAGAGTTCAGAATTGGCAGTAAGAACAATTAACTAGTTGAATAGCTTGCCTACAGGTGTTGTGGGTGCTCCATTACTGAAGCCTTTTAAGAAGAGACTGGACGTTCATTTGTCTGAAATGGTGTAGGGTCTTCTACTTGACTGGAGAGAGCTGGACAAGAAGACTGTTGTGAATGCATAAATACCAATAAAGTTATCATTGAGCTTGAAGTCTAGTGCAGGGTTCTGGCCCTGCACTTCTGATTGGCTGTTAATGGCACGATCGGATTGGCCCGTTCAGGAGCATCCGATTGGCCATTAACGGACCATTCCCATTGGTTAAATGGAGCTAGCGCTCCAGGTTCGCTATTGGTTTAATAGTTAATGAGTTGCCTATATAAGTGAGGCTTGAGCAGCTTTGAGCTGAGCTGTCACAGTATGTAAATAAAGAGTTTGAAGTTCACTGTTTCTACTGGCTCGTCTCTATCTTTCGCACCCATGCTCCAGACTGGCGACGAAGGTGGGATTGGATGACATCACAGTCAACTAAGCACGTGACGGAAGCGCACAACGGCGGAACCATGTCCGGTGGCGCAATACCACCCGCTCCATTCGATCCAGCTCAAGAAGACTGGGAGTCTTACATGGATCGTTTCCAAATGTTTTTAGAAACAAATAATCTGAAGGATGCAACGGCCGGAAAGAAACAGGCGGTATTCTTGACGCACTGCTGCCCAACGGTTTTTAAGATGGCCAAGGCATTAGCGAAACCGGCTGAGGTGAAGGCCATGGACTGGGACGTCCTCGAACCGCTGCTAAGGGCCCACTACGCACCCACCGTTCCAACGCTCGTAAGACGACCTGAGTTCTATCAACGGAACCAGCAGAAGGGAGAAAGCGTCGCCTATTTCGTTGCAGACATCCAGAACTTGGGAGGCCTTTGCGATTTCGCCAACCTGGAAGAGGCTTTGAGAGACAGAGTAGTCCTTGGACTAGACGCTCTAAACGTGCAGAGCAAAATAATGGCAAAAGGAGACATGACCCTTAAAGATGCCATAGCTGAAGCTACAGCAGCTAAGGCAACCAAGAAGTCGGCTGCTCAACTATGCTGAATTCGCACTCCAAACCACCAACTGGATAGCAACATTTCACCCAATGCAGAACGGCAACGTTCAACGGCCCATCATGAGGACCTCTCTTCGTCGTCAGACAGCGACGAAGAAGAGGTCCATCGCCTGCGGACCGATCGGGAATGACACCCAAAGTCCCAATAACCTTGCGCTGGCTGCGGGGCCAACCATTTTCGCTCTGACTGCAAATTCCACGACGCACTCTGCCATGAGTTTGGGAAATGAGGCCACATCGGACGGGTCTGCAGAAGCCTCCTCAGATCCAGCCAGACCTCGAAAGGAACCAATCTCCATCAATCGACAGGGAATTGCCCTGTAAGGCGAGAACCAGTAAACCACTCCTACGGAAACCGACCCGTGAATCATCCAGCGAGACGAGAAGAGGCTCACCAAACACTCACTATTGGCCATGCCTCTTCATTAGAGCTCAGAAAATTCGGGTCAACGTGAACATTGAAAATCGGCCCTGTCCAATGGAAGTAGACTCGGGATCGTCTCTCTCGATGGTCTCATGGAAGACCCTCAAGCAACTTATCCCCACTATCCGGCGGCAAGACCTTCAATTTCAACGGCTTATCCTAAAAGACTACCAGGGGAACCAAATTCCAGTTGCAGGATCCAGTCGAGTCCGGGTTACAGTCAAGAACCGCACGGCGTACTTACCCCTGACGGTGATCGATAAGGACCGGCCTAGCCTGTTGGGCCTACAGTGGTTCGAACCACTCGGCATCGAAGTGGCAGGCATTAACCGAATCAATGGCCATGACTGGGAGGAAGACCTTGCCCACGAATTCCAGGACATCTTCGAGGAAAAGCTAGGCAAGTACAAGGGGACCCCGATATCGTTTAGCCTTAATCCAAAGATAGCTCCCATCCGCTTTAAGCCTCATCGAGTTCCGTTCACTCTAAAACCAAAAATCGATGAGCAGCTTGATAAATTGATTGCCCAGGGAGTTTTAAAGCCAACGGTTCACTCCCCTTGGGAAACGCCGATTCTGACACCCATTAAGCCGGATGGCTCCATTAGAATTTGCGGGGACTACCGAGCCACCCTAAACCACGCCCTGCAACAGAACCCATATATGGTGCCGGTGGTACAGCACCTCCTCCATTCCCTGGGAGGTGGAAAAGTCTTCGCTAAATTAGACTTAGCTCAGGCTTACCAGAAATTGCCGGTTGATGAAACAACGGCACAGGCACAGACTATCGTAACACACCGAGGTGCTTTTAAGTGTACGCGGCTTCAATTCAGAGTTAGTGTAGCCCCAGGGATCTTTCAGAGCCTAATAGAGAGACTATTGCAGGGGATCAAGGGCATTGTCCCCCATTTCAATGATGTGCTTATTACTGCCCCCACTCAAAAAATCTTGCGGGAGCGTTTAAGATTAGTATTAAAAAAATTTCAGGAAGCAGGCCTGAAAGTTAAAAAAAATAAATGCAAAATGTGTACCAATCGTGTTGAATTCTTAGGGTACCTAATTGACAGCCAGGGTATTCACCCTACTGATAGTAAATTAAGAGCAATAAAGAACGCTCCCAGACCCCAGAACAAAACCGACCTCCAGGTGTTCTTAGGCCTCATCAACTTCTATAATGTTTTCTTGCCGCACAAAGTGACTGTCACTGAACCGTTACATCATCTTTCAGACAAAAAAGCAAACTGGGTATGGGGTCACAAAGAAGAGCAGGCGTTCCGTAATGTAAAAAAACTACTGACTTAGGACGCCGTGCTGATGCAGTACAATGAGACTTTGCCAATAAATATAACCTGTGATGCATCGCCCTTTGGAGTGGGCACCATTTTGAGCCATGTGTTACCTAATGGTAACGAAGCCCTTGTTGCTTATTTCTTGAAGACGCTCTCGAAAACCGAGCGAAATTGCAGCCAAATCGATAAGGAAGCCCTGGCGATTGTATCAGCAGTTAAAAGGTTTCATGAATACGTGTATGGCCAGAATTTCACCATTGTAACTGACCACAAACCATTGCTGGGGATCATTGCTGGGGACAAACCAACTCCCGACATACTTTCTCCCATAATGACTCGCTGGTCAGAATTCTTGGCTGCTTACAATTATCGGTTACAATATCGTCCGGGTAAAGCCATTCCCCACGCCGACGCACTGAGCCGTACACCGCTTCCTGAACCCATCAATGATCCTGTACCAACGATGACAGCGTTGCAAATCGAGACACTCCACACGCCACCATTGACTGCCCGTGACATCGTGAGAGAAACAAAACGCGACCCCATCTTGGCGCGAGTCCTCATGTGGGTGGAACGCGGATGGCCATTGAACCAAGTACCAGACAACTTTACACCATTCAAAAGTCGTCAAACAGAGTTGTTCTCGCAGAAGGGCTGTGTCATCTGGGGCGATAGAGTCGTTATCCCAGAACGATTCCAACAGACACTGCTAAGAACCTTGCACGATGGCCACCCTGGCATCGTGCGCATGAAGGGCCTCGCACAAAGCTACGCGTGGTGGCCAGGCCTTGATAGACAAATCGAATCATGGGTTAAAACTTGCAAGAGATGTCAAGAAGTAAGCAACGCTCCACCAAAGGCAACCCCGACCGAATGGGAGAAGCTGCAGGGACCCTGGTCCCGCATCCACCTGGATTTTGCTGGGCCGACCAAAGGCCACACATTCCTGCTAACCGTCGATGCCTACTCGAATTGGCTCGAGATTCACCGAATGAGCAGCACAACCACTGACACAGTCATCAAAAGACTAGAAAGACTTTTTGCAACCCATGGATTACCAGACATTCTGGTATCCGACAACGGGCCCCAATTTACCGCGCTACCTTTTGAGCAGTACTTGGCTGACCGGGGCATTCGACATGCGCTCACTTCACCTGTGTACCCTGCTGCAAACGGTAGGGCTGAGCGCATGGTTCAATTCGTCAAAAAGACTCTTCAAAAGATTGATTACGACAACATTGATGAAAAAAATCAACTGGATCCTTTTCCTGCAGCACATTACACTTCACAGAGTCACCAACAAAACTCCCACCGAACTGCTAATGGGACGAAAGCTCCACTCCCACCTCGATCGGTTACACCCAGCCAGAGGATGGAGTTTTGCAAGAACTCTAGTTAGCAAGTGCATTAAAAGTCCTCCCAACAGTCTGTGAAATCACATTTGTAGAAGAAAGCAAGAATGCATCCCATATTAGATTTCCTCTCGTTTGCAGTCTTTGCAACCTATTGCTATATTGAAGCTTTGGGGAAATGTTTTATTCCTGTGAAGAGAAAATCTGTGGCTAGTGAAATTGTCCTTATTACTGGAGCTACAAGCGGCATTGGAAGACTCACAGCCTTTGAATTTGCCAAACAGAGAAGCCGATTGGTTCTCTAAGACATAGACAAGGTACGGCAATTATTCTACTTTAAAATGAGTGAATTAACAAGATAGAAAAATAAGGGGAGGGAGAGAAAAAAAAATAAGCAAAGACAGTCCTGAAAATAAGATCTAAAGATATATCTGGGACAAGTTCCAATGGAAATAAAGTATGCTTTTGGTTGGGTTTGGAAAATAGGAAAATTTTATTAATCATTCTTTTTTCATCCCTTGTAATATTTTGTCTAACTCTTGCTGCGTTATATGAAAGCCAAATTGTTCTTTGTTTTTTTTAATAGTGTTTTTGAACCTGCAGAAAAGGCCACCATCCTATTTCAATTCCCTGAAATTCTAATTGGTTCCATGTTTTAATTCCCCTTTTTCATTTAGTAGGTCCCTGTATTTTATCATTTTGGTGCAATCTATAGCATTGGGATATATTAGTGCTTCCATTGTCGATAAACATAATGGCACTGTTACATCTGGGAGATTGGGCGCAAGGAACGGAGATGAGGCATCGAATAGTGACTCCAACTCTTTATTAGTGACTTCAGAACAGAGGAAAATACCAGGGCAGTCGCAGCTCCTTTTATAGAGCTGGCTGCTGTCACAACACCCAATGATTTGAGTTTGCCGTGCTGGGAGTGTCCAATCAGCGGCGACCCGCTAACAGCCAATCAGATCAGCCAACAACGACCAATCACGATCCGCTATCAGCGGGCCAATCAGAAGTGCAGGTTTACGAGCCTGTCGTGGAAGGAAAATTATTAGAATTGCAAGCTAATGAGTTTGCTTAGTTCAGAACACCCCTCCCCCCTAGGTTCCGTCTCAAGGGTGGGGTGATGTATTCTCGCAGGTAGGCAGGTCGTTAATACAGCACCTGATGTTAAAAGGTCTTTTACTTGCTGAAAAGCTCGCTCTTCTGGGGTAGGAAGATGTTATAAAAGTTAATGAGTCCCAAGAAGGCTTGGAGATCTGTTTTGTTCCTAGGTCTCGGGGCGTTTTTTATTGCAGCCAATTTTTTCTCAGTAGGGTGAATTCCCTGTTTGTCAAGAAGGTAACCAAGGAATTCAACCCTCTCTGTACATAATTGGCACTTGTCCTTCTTGACCTTCAGGCCAGCATCTTTACATTTTTGGAGGACCATTCTTAGTCACTTTTCTAGTAGACTTCTAGTGGGGGCGGCTATCAAGACATCATCGAAATATGGCACGACCCCTTTTATGCCTTGTAGCAATCTCTCCATCAGACTTTGGAAGATGCCAGGTGCTACGCTCACTCCGAACTGCAGTCTATTACATTTGAACGCACCTCTGTGCATGACTATAGTTTGGTCTTCTGCGGTCTCTGCATCTATGGGCAGCTGCTGGTATGCCTGGGCTAGGTCCAATTTTGCGAATATTATTCCACCCCCAAGGGAGTGAAGGAGTTGTTGGACCACAGGCATGGGGTAAGCGCTCTGCTGAAGTGCGTGGTTTAGGGTGGCCTTGTAATCCCCACAAATTCTCAAAGATCCGTCAGGTTTTATGGGGGTTACAATTGGGGTCTCCCATTGGGCGTGGTCAATCGGTTCCAACATGCCCTGGGCTATTAATTTGTCCAATTGTTCATCAATCTTTGGTTTGAGTGCAAAGGGCACTCGACGAGGCTTAAGGCGAATGGGCTCAATATCAGGGCAGAGATTAAACGATATGGGGGATCCCTTGTACTTGCCTAGCTTCTCGGTGAAAACTTCCTGGAATTCCTGGACAAGGGCCGCTTCCCAGTCATCACCTTCGGTCTGGTTGATGCCCGCCAGTTCGATTCCTAATGGCGCGAACCACTGCAAGCCTAGTAAGCTGGGTCAATCTTTATCGACGACGGTAAGAGGTAGGGCTGCGGTGTGGTCTTTGAAGGAGACTTGGACATGGCTGGAACCAGCGACTGGGATCCTATTTCCTTGGTAGTCCTTTAATATAATTCTCTGAGTGCTGAGGTCCTGGCGACGGATGTCAGGGATCAGCTGTTTGAGGGTTTTTCATGAAACCATTGATCGGGAATACCCGGAGTCGACTTCCATAACGCATGGTCGGTTCTCAATAGTGACCTTTACTCGGATTTTTCTTGCATCAAGGGATGAAGCGTGGCTAATGGTGATGGTTTGGTGCGCCTCTTCTCGTCTGGTAGAAGTGGCTGGTGCTCAATTTCTGTAGTAGTGGTTCCATTGGTTGCTTGGGCGGTCCCGATTTACTGGTGGGGTGCCTGTTGTCTGTCGGAAATTATTTTCTCTTTGGTTTGGGCTGGAACCTTGCTTGTTTCTACAGACCTTTGCAATGTGGCCCCTCTTTCCACAGGAACAGCAGAGGGCGCCTAGGAATTTGCAGTCTGATCGCGGGTGGTTTCCCCTGCATCCAGCACACTGATATAAGGGCTTACGATTTCGTCGATCTCGCTGATCGCATTCTGACCTGTTGACCTCCTCTTCCTCGCTTTCTGATGAGGATTCGATTTCTTCATGATGGGTGGTCGTTGTGTGTCTCTCGGGAAGGGGCGTAGTGTCACTGGCGAGTTGGCGGTGCGGTCTGTTTGCTTGGCGCATTCGAGCTGCCGACTTCCTGGTTGCTTCTGCTGCAGTAGCATCGGCAATGACATCTGCGAGGCCGATGTCCCCCTTCGCCATAATCTTGCTCTGGGTTGTGGGATCTCTTAGACCCAGAACAATTCGATCTCTCATGGCTTCCTCGAGATTTGCAAAGCCACAGAGTCCCCCCAGGTTTCTGAGGTCCGCGATGAAGTCTCCAACACTCTCACTTTCCTGTTGGTAAAACTCATGTCTCCTGATGAGTGTTGGCACCGCTGTGGCATAATGGGCCCGGAGGATTGGGGCGAGGTTGTCCCAGTCCATCGTCTTGACTTCAGCTGGTTTTGTGAGTGCCATTTCCATCTTAAAAACAGCGGGCCCGCAATGGGTCAGGAATACAGCTCGTTTCTTGCCAGGCGTAGCATCCTTCAGGTTGTTGGTTTCCAGGAACATCTGAAACCTGTCCATATACGAGTCCCAGTCTTCATTAGCCGGATCAAATGGAGCGGGTGGTATGGCGCCGCTGGTCATTCTGCCGCTATTGGTGTGCCACGTGAGTGTTCAGCCACGTGAGTGTTCAGTCAGCTCTATCGTCTCCGCATCCCACCTCTGGCGCCAGTGTTAGATCTGGGAGAGTGGGCGCAAGGAACGGAGACGAGGCATCAAATAGTGACTCCAACTCTTTATTAGTGACTTCAGAACAGAGGAAAATACTAGGGCAGCAGCAGCTTCTTTTATCGAGCTGGCTGCTGTCACAACACCCAATGATTTGAGTTTGCCGCGCTGGGAGCATCCAATCAGCGGCGACCCGCTAACAGCCAATCAGATCAGTCAACAATGACCAATCACGATCCGCTATCAGCGGGCCAATCAGAAGTGAAGGTTTACGAGCCTGTCGTGGAAGGAAAATTATTAGAATTGCAAGCTAACGAGTTTGCTTAGTTCGGAACAGGCACCTTCACATAATGATTCTTTTTTAGTTCTTCCGATATAGCTAACAAAGTATCTCTCACCCAATGTCTTTGGAAGTAGGTATGATATTTACTCTTCCCATCCCAAAGAAACGCATGCCAGCCAAGTTGTAAATCAAAATCCTCTATTGTTAGTTTCCTTCTATTTGTCAAATTAATCCAATCTTTAATCCACGTGGCTATTGCCGCCTGATAATATAGTTCAAAGTCTTGGAGGCCCAAACCGCCCTTGCTTCTACTGTCTTGTAGTAATCCTAGCTTTTTTCTTTTGCCAAATGAATTTTGATATTTTTTGGTTTAAGTCTTCAAAAAATTTCCTTCCCAACTTGAGTTGCACCATTTGGAACAAAAATAGTAACCTTGGTAGAACTTTCATCTTTACAGTTGCAATGCGCCCCAACAAGGACAATTGTATCTTGGCCCAATTATCTAAATCCTGTTGTATGTAAGTTAATTTGTCATACTTGTCTTCTTTTATTGACGAGCACTTTGCCGTCAACCAGATTCCAAGATATTTTACTTTTTTTTTACTATCTGCATACCTAATTGATTTATTTATTCTTCATTATGTTTTTGGTGCAATTTTTTGTTATTATTTTAGTTTTTTCTTTATTAATTTTGATCCCTATCACCTTTCCAAATTCTTCTATTTCGCTTGTTAATATGAGACTTGTTTCTTTTGGATCTTCCATTATAAATACCAAATTGTTGGCAAAGGTTTCGCAACTATACTCCTCTTTTTTAACAGTTAATCCCTTAATATCTCAGTTTTGTCTTATCTGTGACAACAATATTTCTTCTGATAATATATGTGTGTTATGTCTCACCTATATTCTCAAGTGAGCATACAGAGTTCCAGAGTTCAAAATATTCAAACAAGAACAAAACCAGACTAAAAAGGGTTAAAAGAACTATTTTTCCAGTCCTTGGCAGACTTCCCGGAATCTGTCTGGTAATTCAGAATTGTTCATCAATCACAGAGGCCGCTCCACACGTATGCTTTCGACTCATCTAACACTTTGCTTCCAAGCAAAGTTTGAGAATCATCACGCCTCCTTAAATCACCTGGATGGGCGTGTCAGTCTCTCTAATCAATGTCTGGCTTGACGCCTCCCCTCAGCTTGACGTTTCAGTCTCCTCCTAGTTCTAGCATCAAGCCACGATCTGTCAGTTTCCCCACTGGAAGCCTCTGACTCATTTTGTGGATCAGTTGCTGGCATGAATGACTTCGAAGGCTCTGAGGGGGTTGTCTCTGTGATAAACTCTCATCCTCCTGGCTCACATCTGTCTTCTAATAATTCAGACTCCACATTCACAGCAGGCTCCAGCCTTCCATCTTCAGAGTCATCAGTCAAAACTCACAGCAGGATCGATCCTTTCAGTCACACCATATATGACAATGGGGCCAGTGGACGTCCTTGCCTCACTCCTTTGCTTATTTCTAAGCCATCCGTAATTTCTCTGTTCATTATTACTTTTGCTGTTTGTACTTTGTAAATTGTTTTAATGAGACCCAGAAAGTTTTCGCCAAATTTCATATTAGTCAATTGATTAATGAGAAACTGCCAATTTAGATTATCAAAGGCTTTCTGGGCATCCAAGGACATAAGTGCCATTGATTTGTTTGGATGCATCTCATAAAATTCTAAGACATCCATAATTACTCTTGTATTAGTCTTCACCTGCCTATTTGGAAGAAAACCATTCTGGTCAGGATGAATAATTTTACTTAGTATCTTTTTCAATCTTTCAGATATTATCATGGCTAAGGTCAGAAAATAAACTAACTTAACTGGAATTTAACATGTGAGCCTTGACATAAGACTCTTTGAGCCTTGACATAAGACAACCTAGTCCTAGTGGACAATCACTTAAATATGACTCAACAGTATGTGGCAGCAGCCAAAAAAAGCCAATGATGGCACTTCAACAAGTCTATCACTGATAACCTGGTTGGATGGAACAAACTATGTTTCCTGGTCTATGAAGTGCAGTCTACTTCTGCATAGAGAAGGGTGATGGAATGTAGTTCAGAATCCACCAGATGTAAATGCTTGGGATCCAGCTAATGAGAACGATGCCAAGCTCGCTGACTTTAAACAGAACAACGAACGAGCTCTTTGTATAATTGGACTAACACCGAGTGACCAGCAGCTAGTCCATATTCATGGAGAAGAGTCTGCTGCTAAGTGTTGGGAGAATTTGAAGAGGATTTATGTTTGTGATAGTGTTGGTGCACACATACATCTTACATGTAAACTGTTTAGAGCACTTCTTCTGAAAGGTGGAGATATGTTAGCTGACTTAAACTTCATGAAAAGAACTTTTCAAGAGCCACATGAAAAAGAAATGATATTTTCAGAGTTGCATCAAGCTTACATCATTCTTTCCTTATTGGATGAAAGTTATGATGATTACATATTGTTAAGCCTGGTTTCCCCAACCAGGGTTAGGGAGACAAGCTAAAAAGAATGTGCAGCGTTAGTCAGATAGGCACACAGATAAATGAGTGAGCTAAGCTTGTATGTTTATTAACATACAGTAAAAATAACAGATACGCTTGTGCTATCAAAAATATAGTTTATTCCATTATGAGTTCATAGCATAGTCAAAATAACAGTCCAATAGTCATGTATCATTTAGTCAGTCCATTCAGGGATATTCAGTTAGCAAAGTCCGTTTAGAATATCCTATGTCAGTTCACTTACAAGTCAGTCCTTTGTTTTCTCTCCCGTTCGAGCAATGCAGTCTTGAGTCCTTGCAGTAATCAGGGATCATCAAAGCCAGAGAGAGAGCAAGCTGCAGCCTTGCTTCTTTTAAAGTGCTTTCACAACCACTCCCTTAATTACTATCCCACAGTTAAAGTTGCAGACACTTTAACATACAAACTATGATTACATATTATTATTTACCTAAACCAGTTAGGGTAAAACAATGTTATCCCTAACACATATCTTCACTGGAAGTCCTGCCCAGAGACAAACTGACATTGACTGACATAACTGGAAGGTTGTTAGAAGAAGCAAGAAGACGGCTGGATAGGGACCAACTGAGGAATGAACAACCACAAGAAGAGGATTTGTCTTCAATTGCCTATACTGTTAGGAAATGTTTTTCTTGTGGGGCTAGGGGACATATAGCTAGATTCTGTAAGAAGGGGAAAAAAAGAATACTAGAAGGCTAAGAAGAATGTTAGTTTAGCTATGTCTAGCAATTCAACTGTAAACCATGATTTGTGGGTTGTTGATAGTGGAGCATTGCAAAGCATTACTAAGGATAGAAAAAGGTTTGTAAAGATGTCTACAAGTAAACAACATGTATCATTGGCAAATGAATGGAAGATTAACACATCAGGTGAAGGTACTGCATATTGTTCTTGTATAAATGAACATTTAACTATGTTATATGCACCTAAACTGAAATTTAATTTGCTATCAGTAAGGGCTTTAGTTAATCTTGGTTATGTAGTAACCTTTAGGGCAGATAACTATATAATAGAGAAAGAGGGTAAAAGTGTTACTGCTAAATTAGAGAATGATTTATATATGATACATGATAACCAGTTGAAGTTGGCTAACTCAGTTTATAACAATGTTAAGCCACATGATGAATGTATACATTTACTACATAGATGTCTGGGGCACATTAATTTCAAAATGCTCAAACAAATTGTTGAATGGTCAGAGGGTGTAAAATTGAAATCCTGTGGCAAGTATTTAAACTGTAATGCTTGTAGCCAAGAGAAGAGTAAGGTTACTCTTGCAAACAGACTTAATGGGTTTAAGACCAAAGAACCTTCAGAGGTTGTTTTTGCTGACATAATTGTTCCTAAGAAACCAAGTTTAGGTTTCTTAGGAATTTCTTAGGAAATTTTGAGGATTATGGACCATTACTCATGGTACAGTTTCTGCTATCTCATGAAAAACAAAACAGAAACATTCCAACATTTCTTTAACTGGCTAAGGTTTGCTGAAAGAAAAATTAGGAGTAAAGTAATTACTTTAGTGACTGATAATGGTACTGAGTTTGTTAGCAAGATTCCAAACTATGTTGAAATTGGCTGGTGTTGAGCATAAACGTTCTGCACCTTACAGACCACAACATAACTCATTTGTAGAATGGAGAGGGCAAACATTACAAGCCATGGCTCGTACTGTGTTATCTGATTCAGGTTTACCTGAAACACTGTGGGGTGAGGCCATAATGTGTAGCAATCATGTTTTGAACAATGTAGTTAATATAACAACTGGAGAATTTCCATTCACTCGTTGGCATGGCAGAAAGCCAAATAAGTTACCTACACATATTTGGAGTTCCAGCATGGGTGCATATTCCCTCACAAGTAAGACCAAAGATATATATATATATATATATGGCATTCAGCTTTGTTCGGGTATTTTCCCACGTCATAGTAGTGGTGCTTTTAAAGTTGTAGCAACGTTTCAGCAGAATCTCATCTGCCATCATCAGGCTTCTGTATAGTGTTCGTGTATATATATATATATATATATATATATATATATATATATATATATTTATATTTATAAATATATATATATATTTATTTTCTGAGGTTTTCGTGGGTATTTGTATGTGGATCTTTGGTTATTCGAGTTTTCTCCTGCGTAAAATTGGAAGTATCTAGGCGACGTTTCGATGAAGTCTCATTCATCATTTTCAGGCTTGTGTCTTCGGCTTTGTGCTTCTCAGAGAAGCACACTCCGAGAAGCACAAAGCCGAAGACACAAGCCTGAAGATGATGAATGAGACTTCATCGAAACATCGCCTAGATACTTCCAATTTTACGCAGGAGAAAACCCGAATAACCAAAGATACACACACACACACACACACACATATATATGAAAAAGAAAGGATTAATAACAATAATACTCTCTTAATGTCTCTTACTCTATCTTCCCATTTCTCATATATAGTTATATAGTAATCTTAGGGTAATTCCCAGTACGTCTTAAACGTCAAATCTCCTCATTCTATATTTCTAATTAAAAATACCAAAATACTTTCTCATGTGGTATCCCCCTTTTATACTATCTCTAACCCTTATCTCTGAATCTCTCGGCCTTGTCATTTCTTTTGGTTTTAGCCAGCTTTCCCTTTTGTAGGTCTTCCCGGTCTTCCCTCTTTATGCCTCTTTTTCCTCTGCCAGTCACCCATTTTCACCCCCCTGCCCTTTCCTGTACTCTTTTTTGAAGTTTCTTCTTTTAGTTTCTTCTTCTTCTTTCGTTTAATCTTGAGAGCGTTTTTTCTTTTATTTGTTACCTCTATTGTCAGGATCTTAGTTTTAGTTCCTTTTATGTCTTTTGGCAGTGTCCCTTGTTCTCTATGCTCACCTGAGCTGCTTTCTTCTTCCTTTAACTCCTCCTCTCTAGGTTTTCTTTTTTCTTCTGCAAACTGCGTCACCATTATTTTTCCTGCTAGTATATCTAACAATCCCATTCTTACTTTTAATATTCCACTCAGTTTGCAGGTCTGAATTAAATTCTTTGCTTGTTTCTTCCATTTTTTCAATCAGTTGAGTTATTCTTTATTAAAATTCAGAGTTTTTTGTTGTAATCCTTGCCAAAAGTTTCCGCTTATCTCAACTTCCTTTATTAGTCTTTCTATCTCCTTGTCACAGTCAACAGATTTTGGTGTTTAATTTTATTCCATACTGTTCATAGTGTCTGTCTTAGATAGTGTCTCTGGAAGCATTTATGTACTGTATCTTTTTCATACCACAGGAAAGCATGCCAGCTGGCTTGAATATCATGACCTTCCAACGTTAGCAGTCTTTTGTTCCTTAATGTGATCCATTCTTTTAGCCATGTGAGTATTGCCGCATGGTACTATAACTCCCATAAAGGCATGCCAAAACATCCCTTCTCTTTAGTGTTCTGCATTACTTTCAGCTTAATAATTGGCCAATTAATTTCCTTAAACATTCATGAAGTCAAATAAATAAAGCAGAAATGAAATAAGGTCACACAGAACTTGGAGATTTTTAGTTTTGTTTAAGAAAATACTTTAAGATCAATAGGTCTGAAGTTATGTTGATGTCATCTTTATATGCTAGGAAGAAATAAAATCAGTAGAGTGTTGTACCAGTACTTGAAAAAGATATCTTAATATTGATTTGTAAAGAATAGTGCTTGGAATTCCTTTTGCAGTTTACATAAGAAAAAAAAAAACCCATGATATTAGAAACATGATTGCACATGATCTAAAATTTGGAAAGCTTCTGAAGATTTGATACTTTGAGTCATTCTTGTTTCTTCACATCGACTTTGATATTCAAAATCTTATTCAAAGCCACCATAGCACGCTCAGGAAGAATTCTGGAAAATAATAATAATACAGGGACATTAAATAAAAACCTCAAAATCTGCTTCAATGCAAGAATTTGATGTCACTGCTTGCTTTTTTTTGTATGCTACAACAACATGTATTTTAAATCTAATTGTCAGTGCAGAAATTCAGCCCTTAAGCACCCTGCAATACATACATTTCCACCAAAGAGAACATCGAAACCGGCGATGGCATAACGATCTTCTTTTGATTGCAGAGTACCCCATCCATGAGCCTCTTTGCAACTTCTTCAGGCTTCAGAACAGGTATTATTCTGCAATTATAATTGTTGATGTTATTAATGGTGAGCTATTAAGTCATTATATTTTCAAAGAAGGGACTGCTGGGTTTTGTGGACTACAATTATCAGCGATACCAATTCTATCTGCTCAAATACAATGGTGACAAACCCACAGTCCCAAAGGTGCACAAACACCAGATCCTCTTTTGCAACCGCCACAATGACTTATTTTTATGTATAGGAATACTTGGCCTTGAAAGCATTTATGAAAGAGGAAATAAAAAAGAGGGGAAGGGAGAGAGAATGGCAATCCAGCATCTGGTACATATATCTGCATACATTGTCCAGAAAAATAAAGTTTCAAAATGGAGGGAAGAAGCTTCTGGCCATGGTGGGACAAAAGTTTTCTTTCTTTCTTTTTTAAAAAAAATGTTTTATTGAATAAAGTATTAAAAACATTGGACATGGTGTGATTGTTCTGACAATCCTGTTTATCATACATAGAGTACATGTTTTATATACATGTATACATTTATACAATGTTTTCTATTTCTAATCATCCGTTCTGCCAACCCTGCTTTATTTTGATTCTGGATCCCATCATTGATAAAATTTATCCCATACTTTATAATATCCTGTTTCATCTTCATTTTTCATTTCCAAAGTTAATTTATCCATCTCAGTGCAAATCATATCTTTTTTATTACTTTGCTAGCCACCTCTGTATCCTGTGCCAAAACTCCTGGGTTTTTCTATATTTCGATTATGTGTGATAATATGATCCGTATTGCTGAATACACTTCCAACAGTTGGGTGTTATATTTTGATACATTTTTGGCAATTTGGCTGGTGGGAGGTACCACCTATAAAACATTTTACATAGATTTTCCTTATACGATGTGGCCAATATTATTCTTATTTATTTCTCTCCCATAAAGTTTGTCATTTATCCAAATTAATACCATGCCCAAAATTTTTAGCCCACGCCAACATTATTTCTTTTGGAGGGAAGAAGCTTCCGGCCATGGTGGGAGAAAAGTTTTCATCAACTTTCCTCTGGTCACTGAGGTTTTGATCCAGCCACTCTTTCCCATGGCAGCCATTTTGTGAGAGATTCCAAAATACGCTCTCCAGATTCTGTAGTTTCAAATGGTTAGCAATGTGCACCTAAACCAGGGTTTCTCAACCTTGGCAACTTGAAGACATCTGGACTTCAACTCCCAGAATTCCCCTGCCATCATGTTGAAGTCGAAGTCCATGTGTCTTAATGTCTCTCAGCAATTCCCAGAAGGCTCCATACCCATTTGCATCACTCCAGTGACCCTGATAAAACCTTCAGGTAGCATTAACGACTCTCTAAAAGGAATGCAAATGACCAGCTGTCTGCAAGAAGTATAAATCCTTCCATTCCCCACCATCCAGTCAGAGCTAAAGAAGCTTCTTTGGATGAGAAGTGAAATGTCTTCAAAAGAAAAACCAGAAAGTCCAGTTACTTCTTGAAAAAGCAGCTTTGGGACAACCATGACCTGGATGATTGAATATCTCCATTGACACATGTCTTAAATTTGCCTAGGTTGGGAAACTGTTCTATGCTAACCAGACCAGGGGTGGGTTGCAAATATTTTTACTACTGGTTCTGTGGGCATGACTAGGTGGGAGTTGCTAGGTGGGTGTGGCCATGTGACTGGGTGGATGTGGCTTCTTTTTTTGTGCAGCACCCCCACCTCCCTGCACTCCATTTGCCTCCTGGGCCTCAGGGAAGCCTCTTGGGTGAAGCAGTAAGAGAGCGAGGTGGATCCCAGAACAGCTGATCATTGGAATAGCTGATTGTCAGGACGGAAAAAAGAAAAGAAATACTGGTTCAGCTGAACTGATAGCTGTTTTTTTTACTACTGGTTCAATAGAAGAGTAGCATTTCTTTTTTACTACTGGTTCACCCAAACCAGGCCGAACCCATAGAATCCCACCAATGAACCAGACGCATCTTGTCTCTTACCTTGACTGTGGATTTTCTATAAGACCCGTGCTTACAAAATATGGGCACAAGCAGGTAGTCTTGATCCCATCTTTTCCCAAAGCAGACAACTCTTGGGTAAAGCCTTTGTGAAGCCCTAAAGCAGCAAACTTGCTTGAGCTAAACAGGAGAGGAGAATTAAGGGAGAAAAGAATCTTAATTCTTTCATTAATGCAGTTAAAACCAATTCAAAACTGTAACAACAAAAGGACAGGCAAGAATGCAATTAAACCTATACAGGCCCTTCATGAGCTTGCCAGGCCCAAAATTGGGGCCAACCACACATCTCAGGAAATGAAACTCCAAAGGGTGGGTCCTCCACCAAATAAAACTCCGTGACTTACGGACTGGCAACATGCTGCCCTTCCTGCTGGACCTGCTGGAATAGGTGGGTGTAATTGGGGTAAGGAGGTACCTCAACTAATTTGGCCCCCCTGCAATGTAGAGATTTAGTAGTTCTGGAAGTCAAGGCCCAGGGCCAGATTTGGCCCATGGGGTGCTTAGATCTGGTATGTGGGGCCACCCTAGAAACTAAGGACTGGTCCAGGGTGCCTCTGCTAGCAAAACTGAAGCGTGGGAGAGCCCCCTGAGCTCCTTTTTTGCTGGCAGAGGGCGGAAGGAGACTGTTGTGGCTGAAAACGGTGCTCGGGAGCCTGTTTTCGCTGGCAGAGGGCTGGGGCCACCACGGACACCCCTGACACGAGTGATGTCAAGCTGGCCATCCCAGCCCCCGAGGTCAAACACATGTTTAAGTGTGACACTCCTGACTTAAATAAATACAATAAGCCCTTCAAGAAGCTTATAAACAGGCTTACAAAGGGAAGCAACATTATATTGACCAGAGTTCTATGTAACTCTGATCTGATGGCTTTCTTCTCTCAGGAACGTCAGCCATAAAAGAAAATATGTGTAGATCTGGGTTGAAGCTTGGAGACCTCAATGCTCTCTTAGCTTTGTTGTTTTCTTGAAGATGTTTCATTACCCAGCTAGGTAATATCTTCAGTGCTAGAAGGGTGTGGGGTTTAACCTTTGTTTATAATCTATAAGTAGTCCTCAACGTATGACCACAATTGAGCCCAACATTTATGTTGCTAAGTGAGACATTTGTCAAGTGAATTTTGCCCCTTTTTACAACTTTTCTTGCCATGTATGTTAAATGAATCACCACAGTTGTTAAATTAGTGGCACGGTTGTTAAGTGAATCTGGTTTCCCCATTGACTTGGCTTGTCAGAAGATAGCAAAAGGGGATCAAGTGACCCAGGATACCGTGATTATCATAAGTATGAGTCAGTTGTCAAGCATCTGAATGTAAATCACAGGACCATGGGGACATTTCTATCTTGTCTTGCAATAGTGAGCATGTCTCTTTTTTTTTTTTAAAAAAAAAAACCCGTATCAATACTCCCATTACAGAATCCTGCTTTATTAGTCTGCCATTATGCCAGCATTTCCTGCACCTCAGAGGGAGGTCAGTATAATTTGCCTCTCAATTCTATTCTCTGAACTAGCATGAAGCAAAAATGGCGCAAAACAGTGATATGAATATTGATACAGTTTCTAAAAAACTTTTCTTTCTCTTAAGGGCATTTTTCTTCTAAAACAAACGATTTATTTCACTAGAAAAAAAACCTACAATACTTATACTTACCAATAAGGCACCAGAAAAGGAACTGATACAAACCCACCAACGGATACAATGTTGACAATATGACCATGGTTATTTTTCATCATAGCTGGCAGGAAAGCTTTTATTGTCTGCAATGAAGATTTCGCGTGACCAAAAAGAGGGGGAAAAATACAACACCTCACATTACCAGATGGTTATATTTCTGTACTTTTTCATTCAAAACCACACATATTCCTAAGCTGAATAATTCACATGCAATCTATTTACAAGGAGATGATTTCTTCCCCTTCAATAATCACTGGAAGCAGTGTGAACGTAATAGTTTTAAACATACCACGGTGTATGTGATAGAGGAGCATTGATGAACACATGAATTAACTTTCTTAAAATATACTATTTTTTCATATGGAGTAATGGGACTGACTAGCACTGATGAGGTTACCTAGTTTGGGTAAAGAAACATCTGCAAGAGAACAACCAAGCTCAGAGAGCATCAAGGACCCTTCCCCCCCCCCCCCATTTCAACTCTGAGCTACAAATATTCTTGCTTATGAGTAATAGGAAATATTGAACCTCAGTCATATGCTATTTCTTTGGGAATAATTGATCTGGAATGATCTGGCTTTGAGTTTGAGTTATATTAGGTCTTCTCTCGTCCAAGTTCAGATTCGTTTTTTCCACAGTGAGCCCACCATAATAATCTCAACGTTAGAACAGTAAACTGAGATCTTTGAGTAAGGTAAAGGTAAAGCAGGGGTCTCCAACCTTGGCTCCTGGAAGCCTGGCGGACTTCAACTCCCAGAGTTCCACAGCCAGCAAAGCTGGCTGTGGAATTCTGGGAGTTGAAGTCCGCCAGGCTTCCAGGAGCCAAGGTTGGAGACCCCTGAGGTAAAGGTTTCTCTCGCATATACGTGCTAGTCATTTCCGTTTCTAAGCTGAAGAGCCAGCGTTGTCCGAAGACGTCTCCGTGGTCATGTGGCCGGCATGACTAAACGCCAAAGGCACACGGAACGCTGTTACCTTCCCACCAAAAGGGGTCCCTATTTTTCTACTTGCATTTTTATATGCTTTTAAACTGCTAGGTTGGCAGAAGCTGGGAGAAGTAACGGGAGCTCACTCCCTTACGCAATGCTAGGGATTCGAACCGCCAACATTTCTGCTCGACAAGTTCAGGGTCTTAGCTACTGAGCCACCGCATTCTTTACAAGATCTCAAAGAGACTGGATACAGCCATTGGACTAAAGTGTGGCAATACAGATGATGAAGAGGCCTTCAAGAGATATTATAGTAGTGACCCACAATCTTTTGAGCACCAGAGACCAGTTCCGTGGAGATAGATTTTTTTCTGCACACGGGAGGGGGCATCATTTTGCATTCTTCTTGCATCCCATGGACGTGGCTTCACTTGTTTGCACGGCCCGGTTTTCTGGCATGGTGCAGCTCAGTGCCAGTCCCTGGACCACAGTGTGGGAACCCCTCTTTTACAGTACTGCTGTAATGAAATGGCAGATGAACCTCATTTAACCTTCCCCAACATATTTTTAGTTAGGATCACGCTTTAAGGTACTATAAGCTCAATTAAGCTTCAGCCCTTAATTCCTAATATTGATTAAATACTTAAAATTTAAGTTCTCAGTGATACTTACCCAGAAATGAGCTAGAATGTTGACATCATATATTTTTTGTATTTGCTTATCCTGGGTAGAAAGTAGATCTGCTGTTGTTGCCACACCGGCATTATTCACTAAAATAGTAACATCTCCAACATCCTTTTTTACCTTTAAAGTTAAGAAACAGAAATTATTAAACTTTGCACGGGTTAAATTTGGTTTTCTTCTCTTTTGTTGTTGTGCTGCCATATAGATCTACCACAGACTGAAAGGCACGGTAAAGACTGAATATTTTAAAAGACAAAAAAAATGCAATCTTTACAAGATCAGGCTTGGCATTCTACAAATGTGCTATAATTCAGTATGTCAGCACTAGAATTGGGGGAGCTGAAGCCTTGACACATCTGTATAGCCATGTCAGGCTGATTTAGAGAGCAAGTGACATAATCAGCCCATACGTACAATGATCATATGAAGAAATTATTTGTGATGACCTAGGGTGTGGCACAAAAGCAAGTTAATCAATAGAAGTCCCTTTATTAACTCCAACTTTGCTCCCAAAGTCCTGGTTACCTTCTGGTTGGAGAAAAACTCTCCCAGGAACAGCCTTTGGCTGCAGAGAATCAAGTACAAAACATGGTCAACAAAAACTGCAACTATAAGTCCTATCAAGGCAAAATGAGGTAATCAGTTCGGCAGGGCAAGAGAAGGAATTCCAGACGTGAAGGATTGGCATTAACTCAACCTGGTTGGGAGGATGCCAGATAAGCAGATAAGCAAAGATAACTCAGCAAAGATAACACAAGATAAACTCAGGTTTGTTCCCAGAAGACGCCACATTCAGCATGCATCTCTTTTAAACTCTAATTCCCAGGTGTGGCTAATGAAGGGAATCAGGGCTCTTTCCTCCCCCGTAAGCCACGCAACCCATGTTGCTCCCTTCTCCGTTCCTCCCTGAGAGCCCTAGGATGAACAGGGGGTGGGCCTGGGTCTTCCTTTGAATTCCCTCTCCCTTGTTCTACCTCTTCCCTGCTCTGCCCAACTGGACTTTGCCCTTCCCCAGTTTTCTCCATGGAGCCAATAGCCAACGGAGTCACTCTCCCACTCCCTGTCAGCTGTTCATCTTCCTCCTCAGATTCAGACTCCAACAAAGGTATGACACTATTATTGTAAAAACAAAGCACTTTTTGTTTTAAAATTTTGTAGACTTCTTGTGAGAGTTGAACTAAGGTACACTTCAAATGAACAAGCAAGTGTTCACTGCCATTATAGTTAAGTGAATCACTGCAGTTGATGAGTTAGTGACATAGTTGTTAAGTGAATCTGGCTTCCACATGGATTTTGCTTGCTTGTGATTTGCATGACCTTGGGACACAGCAACAGTCGTAAGTATGAACCAGTTGCCAAGCATCTGAATTTTGATCCTATGAACGTGGAGATGTTATCAAGGTTGTGAGTGTGAAAAATGGCCATAAGTCACTTTTTTTCAATGCCGTTGTAACTTTGAATAGTCACTAAATGAACTGTTGTAAGTTGAGGACTGCCTGTATATGTATGTTCCATTTCTTTCTTCAAGAAGCAGATGGGTGCGATAACTAGGGAAAAATATGGCTGCCAAAATGCCTTCATGAAGTGCACTCATTCCAAGGCTGATAACCATACAGAGGTAATCCTCAACTTACAATGGCAATCGGAACTAGAATTTTCATCGGTATAAGACAGAAGTGTGAAACGCAATTTCACTGCGGGCCACATCAGGGTTGTGTTTGACCTCAGGGAGTGGGGGGGGGAGGGCATGGCCAGGATGGACATGGCCAGCTCGACATCACTCATGTTGGGGTGCCTGTTGTGGGTCTGAGCACTCTGCTAGCAAAAACAGGGCCGCAAGCTCCGTTTTCAGCTGTGATGGCCTCCTACAACCACCCGAGGCCCTCCTGAGCTCTGTTTTCATTGGCAGAGGCACCGTGAGCTGGTCCTTCACTATTTCCAGGGTGGCCCTGCAGGCCAGATTTAACACCCATGGGGGCCCCCAGGCCTTGAATTTGACACCCCTGGTTTAAGCCATGCATTTTATGAAGTGCAACCACGCTGTTTAACGATGGTAATCTCTGCAATCCTGGCTGCCATGATGAACTGAATCCCGCAGCTGTTCAGTTAGACCACTTCCTTCCTTCCAGCTTCCCACATCCAGTTGGGGAGACAGCAGGCAGTCACAAGTCCTAGGCCTGCAAACAATTAAGAGGCTGCTTCCAGGGTGGTGGAGGGAATGAAGAGGTGCACAGGGCTACGGGGCAAGAGGTTGAGCAAGAGGCACAGCATGGGCTGGGGCGGGTGTCTGAAGGGAGGGCGCATGGCCCGCATTGTGAAAGTGCCAAGGGCCTGGAGAAAGGTGCATGGCTAAGAGAGACTCACCCCAGCAAATAGTGACCTTGCCTGAAGGCTTCCCCACTGACTTTCTGGGGAAGCTGGCAGGGAAGGTTGGGAATGGCGATCACGTGATCACGGGGTGCTGTAAGGGCAAATGGCCCAGGTGTTGTAAGCGTCTCATGATCCCACGATCATGGGGTTGCTGGGCGATCAGGAACTCCAAGAACTGGCTGTGACCTCCCGCCCTTCGTTCAGCGCCACAACTTGGAATGGTCACGATCATCGTAGCTCTCAAGGACGACTACATTGGTAAGTCTATTTATCAATAAAAATGTTTCTTATACCAATATTCCTGCTTTTTACCAACTTTCGGAAATGGTTAGGCTCGCTTGACATTTTAAGAACAGCCTCACAAAAGGATTAAGGGCCTTCAAGCTCCCAATTTCCCTTTGTTCTTCTTTGGGACAAAGGGACGTTCTTTGAAAGGCAGCACTTGGTAGCATCTGTACATCCATTTGTCTATGGAGATTCTCAGTCATCCAGGTCATGGCTGTCCCAAAGGTGCTTTTTCAAAAGGCAACTGGACCTTTCTTTCATTGTTCCTTGAAGATGTCACTTCTCATCCAAGAAGGAAACTGAAGAAGCTTCTTGGATGAGAAGTGAAATGTCTTCAAGGAAAAACAAAGTCCATTTGTGTTTTGAAAAAGCATCTTTGGGATATACATCTGTTTCTTTTCTAAGAAACTTTATGGCAGTGACCCCCAACCTTTTGGACATAAGGGACCGGTTCCGTGGAGAGAGGTTTTTCCACAGACTGGAAGGGGTGTATTTTTGCAAATGGGGCTTCACTTGTTTTGTGTGGCCCAGTTTCTGGCATGCTGTGGTTCAGTGCCAATCCACGGACGGACCCTACGGAACAACCAAGGACCAAAAAGCCTTCCTCAGAGTAAAGATTATGCATTTTACTTTGCAGCATGACAACGATTTCCTTTTTAATTAAAATAATTCGGAAGGTGAGGGTCATGGGAAGTGTTTGCAGGCACAAGGACAATCCCTCCCTCCACACTAAATCAAATCTAGACAGCAAATCTAGCCAGTTTTGGAACTCTCTATTCTCTCTATTCTCACAATACAAATAAATGCATCCATTTATAGGATTTTTATAAATATTAATATATATCGATACAGAGCAAAAAATGAAAAACTACCAATACCCAATTTGGAAAAACTTTGATCATTATTATTTGTTACATAATAACTCTATCATACTGAACAGGAGGTGGAAAAACCAGTCTCTAAGCTCACTAGAACGTGATAATCTTTTCTTAAAGCTTGTTTTCCAAAACTTTATGAAAACCAGGGAAAGAAGATACACATTTACTGTGCAGAATTCTCACTTTCTCAGCCGCACTGTAGATTTCCTCTTTCAAACTGCAGTCTACCACATAAGGATATGCTTCGACTCCCAGCTTTCTGCAGTCTTCAGCTGTTTCCTCAATGCCAGACTACAAACAGTAGAAAGGATAAATATCATTTGCTTCTTTGCGTTCTGCCAACAAAATATTACTGAACCAAAGGAGGAGGAAAAGATTATTACAATGTCAGCAAGATCATAGTTCAATAAGTTAAAGTTCATGTATTATCAAATCAAGAGAAATATTCTGAAGAGTTACGGATGGGCTTCTCTGAAAGGATAGCTTTCCTTCTACACGGACTAGACCATTGGTGTCAAACTCATCATGTCATGGTGATGTCACATCATGTATTGGGACATTTTTTGCCTTTGCAGAGCTGGGATGGGCACGGCCTACGTGTGATACATTTGGTCCGCAGGCCCCCAGTTTGATACCCCTGGACTAGACTGTTAATTGAATCAATGAGAGAGCCATCTCCACTTTATCCTGTCCAGTCAGTAGTTGGGACTAGTTGGCCATGAGTCTAGAACCTTTAGAGTCCCACCACTGGCTGCACCCATTTCACCTCCAGCCACCTGCCTAAGCCCATTCCCAGCCAGGTTTCCTCCTTCGCTAGCCCTCCCAAGGCAATTTTCCCTGGCCAATGCTCCACCCCATCATCAGCATGAGCTTTGAGCAGGCAGCATTTGTCTGCCCCCCCCCTCCTGCAGGTCTTGCTCTCTTCTGTAACCTGGCACCAATCACATCCCCTTCCCAGCCCCCTCGGTCACTCTTCTCAGCACCACCATTGCCGCTTGCCACCTGTTTGGCTATCAGTTTCTTCTCCCATGGAGTGAAACACCCTGGACAAATGGTGTCTTGGTGAATGGACTGGGTTGAAGGGTGAGAGGTGAAGGGCCAGAGGTCCATTGGCCAGGGAGAATCACTGGGGGAGGGCCAGCGGAGGAGGAAAATTGTCTGTGAATGGGCTGAGGCAGGGTGGTTGGAGGCAAACTGGGTGAGGCCAAAGATGGAAGCCTAAAGATCCCATTCCATTGGCCACTACACATGTTCCGTTTTCAGCAGGGGATTCATTGTGTCTTGGAAATTGAGGCTGAAAGATAGGATGATTTAGGGCAGGGGTGGGCAAACTACGGCCCGGGGGCCACATCTGGCCCGTTGGTCTTTTTAATCCAGCCCGCCGAGGATTGGTACAGAATTATGGTTTGATGTGAATGATTGAATGATTGCATTCATTTGATTTTGACTTGTAATGACAGGCATTTCGACACCAGGTGGCGGCCCATCTGTCAAATTTTAAAAATCAATGAGGCCCCCGAGCCAAAATGTTTGCCCACCCCTGATTTAGGGCAACGGTGCCTGTTGAGGTAATTCCCCATTAGGAGAATGAGTGCACACAAGGAGACCTACTAAGTGGTGAAGAATAACACACAACCAGCACACAGATACACTGTATAGTAAAATGTAGGTTTTTACTTCCATTAAATGGTTAAGCAAAGTCCAACAAGCAGTCCAAGTCATTCATGGTTAAAGCAGTCAGTTTTCAGTCCAGGGATAATCCAAATAACAAAGTCCAGTATCAAAATTATATCAAATAATATCAATATCAAAATTGAATTACACCGTCTTCGGTCTGATTTAAGTATGGTATATAAAATCATACACTGCAATGTCCTACCTGTCAATGAATATTTCAGCTTCAACCATAACAACACAAAAGCGCACAATAGATACAAACTCAAGGTTAACCGCACCAAACTTGATTGCAGGAAATACGACTTCAGCAACAGAGTGATCAATGTCTGGAATACTCTACCTGACTCTGTGGTTTCTTCCCCAAACCCCAAAAACTTTAACCTTAGACTGTCTACTATTGACCTCACCCCTTTCCTAAGAGGTCTCTAGGGGGCGTGCATAAGCGCCCAACGTGCTTACCATCCCTGTCCTATTGTTTATTTTATTTTTATTTTATTTTTCTTATATATACCCATTTCATGTATTCATAACTGTATTCGCTTATACTTATTATCTTGTAAACAATTGACAAATTAAAAAAAACAGTTCAGTAACAGATTTACATCAAATCCAAGAAGAACTATGATCAGCAACAATCAATAGGGAAATGCAGGAATGGCAACACTCTCAACAACAGGAGAACAGAACCCAGGTTTCTGGCTTCATCTTATGGCCGTTTGAGGAACCACACCCAATTACAATTTTAGCATTCCCTTAAAGAGACAGTATTAAAATGTCTATCCTGGTTTATATATTTTCCAACCCAACTGTTAGGTGACTTACATTCCTAACATTCTCCCCTTTGGGTACAGCAAGCCTTATGCTTTACTGAGCCTTGGGCTTTTGTAAAATGACCTATGATGTTATTTTCTGACATACAGTATTCTAGTTTAATCATCTTACTTTGCACACATTGTCTCACATTTAAATATCTTACATCTGTGTGTTTTGATCTTGTCTTTACAGCAAGATTTGAAGCTGTTAGGGATAACATTGTTTACCCTAACTGGTTTAGGTAAAATAATAAATATGTTATCATGGTTTATAAGTTAAAGTTAAATAGACTTAGAATGTTAGTTATTCAACATAAAAAGTCTGCACCATATAGGCCACAACATAATGCCTTTATAGAGAGACGAGGCCAAACACTGCAATCAATAGCACATACTATGTTGTCTGATTCAGGATTACCTGACAATTTGTGGGGAGAAGCAATAATGTGTGGTAATCATATATTAAATAATGTTGTTAATTCAACAACAGGTGAATTACCATTCACACTGTGGCATGGTACAAAACCTGATTTAAGTTACATGCACACATTTGGAGCACCAGCATGGGTGCATATCCCTACACAACTCAAACAAAAAGGACAGCATACAGCTAAAAGATTATTTTTTGTAGGATATACATCTAATCATAGATCTTATAGATTCTGGGAACCAGGTACATCTAGAGTTTACACCAGTGCTAGTGCTAAATTCCTAAAACATGTAGGATGGAATAGATTAGAGCAAGATTTAAATAATTAAGTAATTATTGAACCCTACAAAAGGCAAAAAGATCAGACTAGTTATAAGAAGAGTCCAATTAAAGAAGTCCACGAAGAGCAAATAAGACCAGAACAAGAGGAAACTGTTGATCAGGAAGAGTTAAATAATCAAGAACAGTTAGTAAATGAAAGTCCACCTGTAAGTCCTGTAATACCTAGACATACTACACGTGTAACTAGACCACCTGATAGGTATCAAGCAAGTATAGTTTGCCAAGTAACTAAAGTTCCAACTAGTGTAGATGAACTTAGGATGTATCCTGCTAAGGATCAGGAGAATTGGCAAAAGGCAATGGAAAAGGAACTAAATTCATTAAAGGTAATGAAAGTATATGAAGATGCCAAATTACCTCCAGGAGAAAAATCAATTGGGTGCAAATGGATATTTAAAGTAAAAACTGGAAATGATGGGACTGTTACCCATAAAGCTAGGTTGGTAGCTCAAGGATTTAATCAAACTGCATCTGATTACGATGAAGTTTTTGCACCAAGTCTTAAAGCAACATCTTTGAGAGCACTGTTTAGATGTAGAAACTGCTTATCTGCATGCACCATTGCAGCACACTATATATTTGAAAAAGCCAATTATTATAAAAGACAATAAAGTAAATAGTAATGATTGTTGGAAACTCAAAAAGAGTCTTTACGGGTTGAAACAATCTGGCTTTGAGTGGAACCAATATATTGTGAAAGAGTTAAACAATATAGGTTTTAAATCTGGTTTAGCAGATCCATGTGTGTTTAAAAGAGAAAATAATGGAACCGTATCATTATTGTTATTATTTACAGATGATATTGCTTTGATAACTAAGACTAATAATGAAGCTAATGAGATTATATCATTATTAGCCAAAAAGATAAAATTAAAGCATTTAGGTGAAATTAAAAAGTATCTAGGATTGACAATTAACAAAACAAAAAATGGATTTAAGATATCTCAAGGAGATAAAATTTGCCAATTAATTAAAATGTATAAAATGGAACTTTGTAAACCAGCAAAGACTCCAATGAGTCAGGAAGTTTGCCAAACTGATGATCAAAGTCCCAAATTTGATAAGTCTATATATCAATCTTTGATTGGTAGATTATCATATATAAGCAATTGGTCAAGGCCAGATATAGCTTATAGTGTAAATCAGCTGGCACGTTTTAATTCGGATCCATATCAATGTCATTGGCAATCATTAAAGAGAATTTTAAGATATCTTAAAGGAACAATGAACCATGCATTGTATATAGAACCAAAGGGTGATTTGAGTATTAGTGCATATGCAGATGCAAGTTTTGCAACTGACATAAACACTAGAAAATCAACATCTGGGATGGCTATATTATTTGGTAAGACACTAATAGGATGGAGGTCAATCAGACAACAGCATATTAGCTTGTCCACGATGGAAGCGGAATTTTCATGTCTGTCATTACTATGCACTGACTTAATTTTGTACAAACAGTTATTATTAGACATGGGTATAACTGTTAAAGATTCCATTATTGTGTACGAGGACAAACAACCAGGCAGCCATAAAGTTAGCTACTAATATTGCTGTAAAAACTAAATCAAAGCATACTGATTTAAGATACTTAAATGTTAGAGAATCTGTAAAGAATGGGCTAATTAAATTGGAATACTGCATGACAGAAGAAAATATTGCAGACCAATTTACAAAAGCTCAAGGAGTAATTAAGTTTAAAGAGAGTTGTAACAAATATGATTTAAAGATGTAAATAGTTATAGTATTATTATTTCCTAAAAGGGGAGAATGTTAGGGATAACATTGTTTACCCTAACTGGTTTAGGTAAAATAATAAATATGTTATCATGGTTTATAAGTTAAAGTGTCTGCAACTTTAAATATAGGAATGTAATTAAGGGAGTGGTTGTAAAAAGCACCATAAAAGAAGCAAGGAACGTCAGCTTGCTCTCTCTGGCTTGATGATCCCTAATTACTGGATAGACTGAAGACTGCGGTTTTTCTCCTACTGGAAAGGGAGAGAGAAAGGACTGATTTGTAAGTGAACTGACACTGGATATTCTACACGGACTTTGCTAACTGAATATCCTTGAATGGACTGACTAAATGATACATGACTAATGGACTGTTATTTTGACTATGCTATAAACTCTAAATGGAATAAACTATCTTTTGATAGTACAAGCGTATCTGTTATTTTTTACTGTATGTTAACAAACATACAAACATATCTCACTCATTTATCTGTATGCCTATCTGACTAACGCTGCACATTCTCTTTAGCTTGTCTCCTTAACCCTGGTTGGGGAACCCAGGCTTAACAGAAGCCATTTGTACTGCTGATTGGTTGTCTTCATAAACAACAATATAATCTGTTACATCAATTCCCATATCAGTCAATAGTTGCTTATAATGAACTAAATCTGTACATAATAAAGACAAACATGAGAATTCAGCCTTCATTGTTGACAAACTTAGATGTTTCTGTCGAATAGACCTCCATCCAATCAACACCTTTCCAAATAATACAATAATCTACCTGACATAGATTTATGTGTATTTAGCAAAACTTGCATCGGCATATGCAGTTAGACTTAGTTCATCCTTAGGCTCCAAATATAATGCAAAATGCATTGTTTGTTTCAGATATCTTAACACACGCTTAACACACGCTTGCCAGTGCCTTTCAGCTGGCTCAGCATTAAACCTCGCTAATTAGTTAACACTGTATGCAAAATCTGGCCTTGACCAATTACTGAGATAAGATAAGCTACCAATCAAAGATTGATAAATGCTCTTATCAAAAACAGGACTTTGCGAACATCACTGTGGCTAAACTCCTGGCTCATTGGTGTTTTAGCTGGTTTACAAAGTTCCATTTTAAAAGTTTTTAGTAATTGGTTAATTTTATCTGCCTGTGAGATTTTGTATCCTCCCCTAGTTCTATCTATCTTTAAACCAATATATTGTTTGATTTCTCCTAACTGTTTTATCTTAAATTTATTTTCTAATAGTGAAATTATCTCAGTAGCTTCTTGTTCAGTTTTGGTGATTAATGCTATGTCATCAGTAAACAATAGCAACAATGAAATTATGCCATCATTTTCCCTTTTTAGTAAACATGGATCAGCCAGGCCAGCTACAAAACCTATCTTCATTAATTCCTTAACTATACTGACTTTTTGGGCACCAGGGACTGGTTCTCTGGAGAGAACCAGTCTCTTCTGCAGACTGGAGGGGGCATGGTTTTGTGTGCTGCCTGCATCTGGCGGATGGGGCTTTGCTTGTTTGCACAGCCCCGTTGCTGGCATGCCACAGACCAGTGCTGGTCCACGGAATGGGAATTGGGGACCCCAGATTTAGCATCATGTAATCTTAGTATGATCACCTTTAAAATCCTATATTAATGTATAGAGCATTGAGACTCATCAAAAGTTTCCACAACAGATGTGCCTGGCCCAAATCGCCTCTACTGGAATGAACTGGCCATCCCTTGAGATCATCAGTAATAAAAGTACCATCAATAAAATCATTTGTTTCCTGTTTCAAATGTGTGATCCTAATCTTGGAATGCCTCAAACTAATTGATAATCTTCTTGAACAACACAAAGCATTCTAAGTGTTCTTTGTTAAGCATGTAGGAGGAAGCATTGGATCCATAGACATACAATTAAGCTATTTAATTAACACTTTTCCCTCACTGAATACTTAATTGTCTAAATAATTTCTTTTATCTGGCTTCTTACCGCCCACTAATCAGTAGCTCTAGAACAGGGGTGTCCAACCTTTCACCTTCCCTAGGCCACATTAGAAGATGAAAAATCGGTTTGGGCCGCACATATAATAAATTATTATAAAATAATTATATTATAAAATTATATAATAAATTATAAATTATTTTTATTATTTATTATTTATTAAAAATTATTATTTTTTTATTAATTTTCCAGCCAAATTTTGTGGGGTGGGGGGAGCGGTGGTGGCGGGGTGGGGGGGTGGCAGGGGCAGAAGCGGCAGTGGCGGGTGCAGAAACGGCGGCGGCGGCGGGGGTCCAAGCGGCAACGGCGGCGGGGGCAGAAGTGGCAGCAGCAGGGGCAGAAACAGCAGCGGCGGCGGGGACAGAAGCGGCAGCGGCAGGGGCAGAAGCGGCGGTGGCGGTGGTGGCAGAAGTGGCAGCAGCTGGGGAAGAAACGGCAGCGGCGGCGGGGGCAGAAGCGGCAGTGGCGGTGGCAGAAGCGGCAGCGGCTGGGGTAGAAGCGGCGGTGGAAGTGGGGGCAGAAGCGACGGCGGCGGTGGCAGAAGCGGCGGCGGGGGCAGAAGCGGCAGCGGCAGCAGGGGCAGAAACGGCAGCGGTGGTGGGGGCAGAAATGGCAGCGGCAGGGGCAGAAGCGGGGGTGGGAACAGAAATGGCAGCAGTGGCGGGGGCAGAGACGGCAGCGGCAGCAGAGGCAGAAGCGGCAGCGGCAGCAGAGGCAGAAGCGGCAGTGGCGATGGGGGCAGAAGTGGTGGCAGCGGCGGTGGTGGCAGTAACAGAAGGAGGTGGCAGGGTGGGACTTTTGGGCTGTGGCTTTCCGCCTTTTCTGTTGCTCGCCTCGCCCCGCCTCGTGCCTGCCTCTCCTCCTGCAAATTATTTATTTTTTACTAATTTTCCGGCCAAATTTTGCGGGGGGGGGGGAGAAACCTCGCCCGCCTCGTGCCTATCTCTCCTCCTGCAAATATGGCAGTGGCGGTGGGGGCAGAAGCAGCAGCGGCGGGGTGGGGGGTGGGGGCAGAAGCAGCAGCGGCAGGGGCAGAAGCGGCAGCGGCGATGGGGCAGAAGCGGTGGCAGCGGTGGCGGTGGCAGTAACAGAAGGAGGTGGCAGGGTGGGACTTTTGGGCTGTGGCTTCCCGCCTTTTCTGTTGCTCGCCTCGCCCCGCCTCACGCCTGCCTCTCCTCCTGCAAATTATTTATTTTTTATTAATTTTCCGGCCAAATTTTGCGGGGGGTGGGAGAAAGCTCGCCCGCCTTGTGCCTACCTCTCCTCCTGCAAATGCGGCAACGGCAGCGGGAGCAGAAGCAGCAGTGGCAGAAGCAGCAGTGGCGGTGGCGGCGGCGATGGCAACAGAAGGAGGTGACGGGGCAGGACTTTTGAGCTGCAGCTTCCCGCCTTTTCTGTTGCTCGCCTCACCCCACCTCGCGCCTGCCTCTCCTCCTCCTCCTCGCTGGATCTTTCATGAAGGTTGGGGTGGGCGTTGGGCTGCATTAGGAGGCGACCTGGGCCGCATGCGGCCCGTGGGTTGGACAAGCCTGCTCTAGAAGATAATGCTTGACTTAAGAGGTGGAGAGACACCTTTCAAAAATTAGGTTAGGACACAGAAAAATATAGTTGGAAGGGACCTTGGACCTCCAATTCCTGCTCGAACCCCACTATAACATTTCAGACAAATGGTTGTCCAGTCTTCAGTGATAGAGCACTCACAACTCCTGAAGGCAAGTTATTCCATTGGTTGATTGCTCTCACCATTAGGAAATTTCTCCTCAGTTCTAGGTTGCTTCTCCCCCTGGTTAGTTTCCAACCATTGCTTCTTGTCTTGCCTATTGGTGCTTTGGAAAATAGTTTGACCCCCTCATCTTTGTAGGAGCCCCTCAATTATTGGAACAGTGCTATCATGTTCCTCCTAGTCCTTTTCATTAGACTAGACATACCCAATTTGTATAACCATTCTTTGTTTTAGCCTCCACCCCGCTAATCATTTTTGTTGCCCTTCTCTACACTCTTTCCAGAGTCTCAACATCCTTTTTGTATTTTGGTGACCAGAACTACTGGTAGATGCAGTATTCCAAGTGCGGTTTTACTAAGGCTTTGTAAAGTGGTACTAGAATTTCACATGCTCTTGATTCTATCCCTTATCAATGCAACCTAGGATTGCATTGGCTTTTTTTTTTTTGCTGCTGTCGCATATTGTTAGGTCATATTTAAGGGATTGTCCACTAAGCTAGGTTGTCTTATGTGAAGGCTCAAAGAGTCATGATCACATGTTAAATTCCAGTTACCGTATATACTCGAGTATAAGTCGACCCGAATATAAGCCGAGGCATCCAATTTTACCACAAAAAACTGGGAAAACTTATTGACTCAAGTATAAGTCGAGGGTGGGAAATGCAGCAGCTACTGGTAAATTTCAAAAATAAAAATAGATCCCAATAAAATTACATTAATTGAGGCATCAGTAGGTTAAATGTTTTTGAATATTTATTTCAAAGAAAAACAGTAAACTAGCTCTGTAAGTGGAAAAGAGAGCCAACAAAACCAATATGGTATGAACAATAACTTTAAAAGTACAAAAACCTTAGCTCAATCAGCAACCAAGCTAAAACACAAGAGTTAAAATCCTTCAAAACTGGATTCCTCCTCCTCATCTGTATGTTATATTTATGGACAAAAGTGGATATTCATTCAGGCTAGAGTGCTTTAAAATGTAAATGAGGTTAGTTTCACACACACATGCACACCGTTTTGCTTTCCATAAACTAATTTTTTGGTGCATGACAGATGAAAGTCCTCTTAGGAAACTTTAGATCTTAACTGGCATTACATTTAAAATCAAACATGTTCACATTCTTAAAATTTTTCCATGGCAAAGTGTTTCTCAAATAATCCATAATAATGCCATGGGAGGGAATTATTGTCTAATTAAAACTTTCACTAGGACAGTTGAGAATAAGTTTGATGTTCACAATTTCCTCTTTGAAAGAGACCAGTAAATAGGGAACAAGAAGATGAAGAAAAAGAAGTGTGTTTTTTCACACTTTTCACACTGCAGTGAACAAAAATGGCATCATAGGAACAGGCTTATTCTCAGTCCAAAGGTTTGTTTCTGATTTCTTCCCTGATTTAAGGGAAATTTGGGAAACGATCTCACTATCATGAAAGGTTTAATTGATTCACTAACCCAAAAGATGATGATGATGACAGTGGGAGGCAGGAGTCACTCTCTCCCTTGCAAGAAAAAAGCATGTGTATGTGCTGCATGTACATCCTGTTTTGGAGAGCCACCATCTCTTTCATAGCTCTCCCTCATGCCTCCATTGCATGTGCACACATGCCATGGCTCAGTAGTAGGTCAACATACAGATGTCACACTAGGTTCCCTCCTCAAAAGGAACATCCAACCTTTCTTGAGAAGTACAAACTTCATCTGTTCAGGATTGTGGTGACAAAAGTGAAGGAGGATGGGGCTGAGAGAAGGGAAGGGAAGAAAAGATCATTGACAGGGAGAAAGACAGGGAGAAACACCTGGAAGTGTGAGCCCTCGAGTTTCCTTAGGGAAGACCAGACAACAAGGGGAGAGGAGAGGAGGAGGAGGAGGAGGAGGAGGAGGAGGAGGAGGAGGAGAGTTAAAAAAAAAAGAGTGGGAAGCCAATTCACGTGTGCCATCAAAGCCAGGGGGAAGCGGGGCTTTCTCCGCCTGCTGCTGCCAGAGGAGTGCGGGGGGGGGAGTGCGGGGAAAGGGGGTTCGTGCCGAGGCTCCGCAAGCGATTACCAGATTTGCAGCTCCGTTTGTTGGCGAAGCTGGAAGCGCGCCCGTTAATGGGGAAGGAGAGCCCGCAGCTCCGAAAGTCTTTTCACCGTTGGGGACTGAACAGGAGAGCCGCAAACGCCGCGCTCCCCAGGAAAGGGCGGCCCTCTTCCTCTCGGCGGCTCCCGCCATGGCGCAGCCAGGCACTTTGTCTCGCTGCCCCCGGAGCAGCTCTTCACTGCTAGGGTAGGGGGCGGAGGAGGCTGCCTGAGCCTGGCGACCCCAAGCGGCCTCTCCTTCCCCATTAACGGGCGCCCAGGGCCCCCGCGAGCTCCTCCGCCCCCTACCCTAGCAGCGAAGAGCTGCTCTGGGGGCAGCGAGACAAAGTGCCTGGCTGCGCCGTGGCAGGAGCCCCTGGAGCAGCTCTTTGCTGCAAGGGTAGGGGGCGGAGGAGGCTGCCTGAGCCTGGCGGTTTGTTGGCGAAGCTGGAAGCGCGCAATGCAGGAGCTCGCGGGGGCCCCAGGCACCCGTTAATGGGGAAGGAGAGGCCACTTGGGGTCGCCAGGCTCAGGCAGCCTCCTCCGCCCCCTACCCTAGCAGCGAAGAGCTGCTCCGGGGGCTCCCGCCACGGCGCAGCCAGGCACTTTGTCTCGCTGCCCCCAGAGCAGCTCTTCGCTGCTAGGGTTGGGGGCGGAGGAGGCTTCCTGAGCCTGGCGGTTTGTTGGCGAAGCTGGAAGTGCGCCTGTTAATGGGGAAGGAGAGCCCGCAGTTCCGAAAGTCTTTTCACCGTTGGGGACTGAACAGGAGAGCTGCAAACGCCGCGATCCCCAGGAAAGGGCGGCCCTCTTCCTCTCGGCGGCTCCCACCACGGCGCAGCCAGGCACTTTGTCTTGCTGCCCCCGGAGCAGCTCTTCGCTGCTTGGGTAGGGGGCGGAGGAGGCTGCCTGAGCCTGGCAGTTTGTTGGCGAAGCTGGAAGCGCGCAACGCAGGAGCTCGCGGGGGCCCCGGGCGCCCGTTAATGGAGAAGCGAGCTCCTCCGCCCCCTACCCTAGCAGCGAAGAGCTGCTCTGGGGGCAGCGAGACAAAGTGCCTGGCTGCGCCGTGGCGGGAGCCCCTGGAGCAGCTCTTTGCTGCAAGGGTAGGGGGCGGAGGAGGCTGCCTGAGCCTGGCGGTTTGTTGGCGAAGCTGGAAGCGCGCAATGCAGGAGCTCGCGGGGGCCCCGGGCACCCGTTAATGGGGAAGGAGAGGCCACTTGGGGTCGCCAGGCTCAGGCAGCCTCCTCCGCCCCCTACCCTAGCAGCGAAGAGCTGCTCTGGGGGCAGCGAGACAAAGTGCCTGGCTGCGCCGTGGCGGGAGCCCCTGGAGCAGCTCTTCGCTGCTAGGGTAGGGGGCGGAGGAGGCTGCCTGAGCCTGGTGGTTTGTTGGCGAAGCTGAAAGCGCGCAATGCAGGAGCTCGCGGGGGCCCCGGGCGTCCGTTAATGGGGAAGGAGAGGCTGCTTGAGGTCGCCTGTGTGGCCCTCAGCGGGTAGACAGCCGCGGCGGCGATGCTGCCCTGGAGGCGCGATCGGTTGCAGCCACGCCAGCGCAGGCCAGGCATGGTGCCATAGCGGCTGACTTGAGTATAAGCCGAGGGCGGGTTTTTCAGCACAAAAAATGGGCTGAAAAACTCGGCTTATACTCGAGTATATATGGTAAGTTAGTTTATTTTCTGACATATACATAAGACTCTAGTTAACTAAAGATCAGCACTAAATTATCACTAAGTAAATAGTATATGATGACTTCAAGCTGATTCCTCTTTTGACTCAGGATCTAACTGTTCTTCTCCTACGTCTTATTTCTATTGGGTAAATAGGGGTGTCTACAGGAAAAAAAAGAGTAAAAAAAATGATAAGATGGTATCCATGATCACCTATCTGAAACCCCATGCCTTCTGGAATAAAAATCTATCTAAGATACATTAATAATTTAGTTTATTCAGTATGCAGCTTAGTTATGCAGCATGAGGCTGTATATTCTGCAATATTTCCATTTTTGGTAAGCTTATTCAATAAATCCAAGCTCTGCAAGCTGAGATAACATGCACTGAATTGATGCAGTCACACAATTTCACAGCAGAGATGACAGTTGCTCTTTCAAAATTATCATTTAAATCAAGTTGATTTAAATCAAGCCTTTTTACTAGTCATTTAAATCATGTTTTAAATTGTGATTTAAACTGACTTGATTGAAATCAAATCCACCCTGAATAAAATATAAACCACCCCTCCTCCAATGCAGAAACCTACAGACATACATTAAGAACAAATGGCAGCAGTCCAGTCATTGCAGTGCTTCAAAAGCCCATCGGAATGAAAGTACAGGTAGTCCTTGACTTACAACAGCTCGCTTAGTGACTTACATTCATAAATCAGCTTGACAACTGACTTCTATTTATGATGGTTGCAGTGTCCTGGGTTCATGTGATCCCCTTTTGCGACTTTCTGACAAACAGAGTCAAGGGAGAAACCAGATTCACCAAACAACCATGTGACTAATTTAACACCTGCAGTGATTCACTTAACAAATGTGGCAAGAAAAGTCCTCACATGGGGCAAAGCTCACTGAACAAATTTCTCACTTAGCAATGTAACTATTGGACTCAATTGTGGTCGCAAGTTGAGGACTACCTGTGTTTTCACAGCCTAGTGAAATATTTGAAAGGAGGAGCTTGAGTGTACTTTACGTTTGAACTTAAATTCTTGATTTGCTTTAAAAAAAAAAGAGTGTCACCTAACAGGTATTTGGGTTAGAAATATATAAACCAGGATAAACATTTAAAAACTGTAACTTTAAGAAAATGCAAGACTTTCTCAAACGACCATAAGATAGAGCCAGAAACCTGGTTTGTCTTAGTCTGAGTCTCAGAAGAGTGTGTGAGTGTATCCCTGTTTGCTTCTGTTGGAAGGTATTGCCACTGCTCCATTTCTTCTAATTGACTGATATTATTTGATTTAATGTAAGTCTGATACTGAACTGTTTTTTGACACTGGAATTTGATATTTGGATTATCCCTGGATGACAACTGACTGATTTTACCTGTGAATGACTTTGGACTGCCTATTTTGAACTTTGCTTAAACCTTTATTGAAAGTAAAACCCTACATTTACTGTACAGTGTATCTGTGTGCTGTATGTGTATTATTCCAACACTAGTCTCTATACGTCTCCCTGTATGCGCTCATTCTCCTAATGGGGAATTACCTCAACATGTACCAACAAATGCAACAACACGACACACTGATTCATGTAAAGCAGGGGGGCTAAAGCCATGGCCCGCAGTCCAGATAGGTCACATATTGGCCACACCCAACCCTGGTTTAATGAAGGGGTAAAAAGTTGCGATACATCATGTGATGACGTGACGTCCCTGATGTAAAGAATTAAAATCAGGAATATAAGAACACCGCAGAAATGTTTTGCTGACAAAGGTTTCATTAGTACTGAATGAGCTGGTTCAAAATCTTTATTGCATGGAATAAAGAATAAGAGAGTTGGAAGAAACCTTTGGAGCTCAGGCAGAAGATCCCATATCATTTTAGACAAGTGGTTATCCGGTCTTTTATTAAAGGCCTTCAGTGATGGAACATCAATCTGTCTTTTGGGGTCCTTTTTGTACAATCTCTACATTATTTTTACAATCCCTCCCTCCAGGCTTTTTATAAAACAGAAAGCAACCTGGCACAGGTCTAAATATATTTTTCCTAGTGCTGATTAATGTGAGGATGGTCACATGGTTTATACTTTTTACTGAACTGTGCTGAATACTAGGTAAACATGTTTTATGCTGTTTATTTAAAGTTTTAAATAAAATGTTGCTTCTGGGCTTCCGGTTTCGTGTGGCTTCGGTGGCAGCAGCAATTCGCGACTGTCCGCGATTCCTGCTGCACTTGCCGCCAAGTTGCCCCCGATCCAAATGGGTCAGGGGGATATGGCTGCCCTTAGAGGCAGCCGAAGAGAGAGGGGATCCAGACAGGGGGTTGGGGGTGTCGCAGACCCCCTCCTCGCCCGGAAAAACCCCTTTTTCCCAAGGTGGTGGATCGGCGGTCAGTAATGGTCGCCACGAAGAAGCCTGTAGCTGGGTAAGATTGCGCTGGAGGAAGCAGGAAAAGTGAAAGTGCTGGCTGAGCCAGGCCAATCAACAACTCTTAAACACTCTGGAACTGAATCGTTTGAATTGCTGGAAGATACATTGTATCCCTAAGATCGGAAAGCAGCGGAGAAAGCTGCCAAGGGGAAAAAAATTTTTTTTTCTTCACTCTCCCACCCCATAGAAACAGCAGACGAAGATTTGAAAAATTTATTTGGGCACTGAAGGTAAATTATTTCGAAAGTTAAAGCCAAGGGACAAAGGATTCCTGGACATTGGATTTAATAACTTAAGAAATCGGAAAACCCTTATTGGAAGTATGATTTTCTGAACAAATAAAAGAAAATTGTTGTTGTAAGTGGGAAGGGAGAGGAAAAAAAAATTGGAGCAGAAGTTGAAAAAGGAGGAGATTGCCTAGAATTCTAAAGAAAGATATATTGTAATTGGACCTCTTTGATTAAACAGTAACTCCAGAAAGAGTAGAAGAAAGAAAAAAAGTATTAACTTTGGAATTTTTTTGGAATTATTCTTGATTAAAAATACTTGGGTGGTTATTTTGGAAAAAGCTTTTCTCTTCATGATGGCATCGCTTGTGGATGAACTAAAAACTGAATATCAAAAATATAAAAAAGAACAAGATGGAAAAGATACTTTGGGCACTCTATTTCAATTTCTAGAAATGGCGGTATGCACTTATGAAAAGTTGACTACACAGCAGGACGATTGGGACAAAGAAGAAGAAGAAGCCATCTTTGATGAACAATGGGTTCTTTTTAGGGAGGAGGAGAAAGAGGAAAAGAAAAAGGGGATTTTAAGGTTTGAAAAAACAACCAAAAAAGAGAAAAATGAGATGAAAGGTGGATACAAGGTTAGAAAACAACAGAAAGGGAGTAAGAAAAGGGAGGAGGAGAAACAAAGGGGTAAAAGGGGCAAGGAGAAGAATAAGCAAGAGAGAAAGGGGGATGAGAAGCCTTAATGGTGGGAAGCAAGATTTAAAGAAACAAAGTTTATTCAGAGACAATGGGTAATTCTAATTGAAAAAAGGGATTCTGGAAGGTACATAAGATTGTGTTTTTATATATGTATTTAGAGTAAAATGCTTAAGATATAAATGAGTATTAATATATATGATTAGTTTTTTAATGATATGGATAGTGGTTATATATGATTTTATTTAGTTATTGTTGTGTTTCTACCCTTCTTATAAAATTTATTGTGTAACTTTAGAATGTACTAAGCAAAATCCCAATATAAATTAAGTGTTATATTAAGTAATTTTAAGTTAGGGCAATGAGTCAAAGGCGTCACTCCAATCAGTGTACAGGAGAAGTATATTAAAAGAGAAAAGATGAATGGATAGCTGGAAATAGAACAGACAAAGAATGATAAGTATTATGAACTGAATTGAGATAAGATAAATAAAATAAAATTAAGAAAGATAAAAGAGGGAAGAAGTTATATAGAAAATTGAAAATGGTAATAAGACATGGAATGATATATAAAGTGAATATGATTTTTGAATTTGTGTCTGTGTGAAGAGTTTTAACCCGGGATCAAGCAGCCTTCAGAAAAGATATTTTAGGGTTTTTTTTTTATGTTTTATGTTCTGTATGTTTGTGTATTGTTTATGAAAGGCAATAAAATTTTAATTAGCAAGAAATATAATTTGGATAATAGAATAAAAAGGAGAAGTTGGGATAAGATACGAATTTAAACAGATAACGTAAATATATTACAATTTGGAACTATTTTGTATGTTCTATTGGTTTTCTTAGAAAAGATTTTTTATGTTATTATGCCTTGATTGTTTGTGTATTGTTTTGTAAAACTAATAAAATTTGTGGGGAAAATAAATAAATAAAATGTTACTTCTGCCAATTACACACCCAATTTCCACAAGCTGCTTTTCTATGTTCCAAACCTAACCCAAAGCATACTGTATTTGCATTGGAACTTGTTCCACATATATCTTTAGATCTTATTTACAGGAATGCCTTTACTTATTTTTCTTTCTCTCCCCCCCCCCCCACATTTTTTCCCCTATCTTGTTAATTCACAAATTTTAAAGTAGAATAATTGCCGTACCTTGTTTATGTCCCAGAGAACCAATCGGCTTCTTTGTTTAGCAAATTCAAAGGCTATGAGTTTTCCAATGCCGCTTGCAGCTCCAGTGATAAGAACAATTTCACCAGCCACAGATTTTCTTTTCACAGGAATAAAACATTTCACCAAAGCTTCAATATAGCAATAGGTTGCAAAGACTGCAAACCAGAGGAAATCTAATATGGGATGCATTCTTGCTTTCTTCTACAAATGTGATTTGACAGACTGTTGGGAGGACTTTGGAATAATGTACAGTAGGCTATTCCACTTGCTAACTAGAGTTGTTGCAAAACTCCACCCTATGAAAATCCACTTACATAATGAAGGAGAGTAAATACACCAGCTCTTTAAAGTTTATAATAATCAGCATATTGGCAGAAAGGTGTCATCCCTTCAAACAATTCTTTTTTTTTTTTCAGCAGTTCTGACTCAGAGAAATCGATGATAGGATATATGGTAATTTTATTCAATTTTTCCATTCCTTCTTCCATTAAAAAAATATCGAATTGCTGCACAGTAGTTTTTGAATTAGAAAGAGTAGCAGCTGTTGAGTAAAACTGCAGAGTAGTATATTTAGGGTTTTTTAAAAAGGGCATAACAGAAGGAAGGTGTTCCATATATTTGCCACCTTCAGTTATTTCTAAAAATAATAAAGGTGGGATATAAACAAAAGAATAAAAATCAATAAACAGAACTTATTTGCATAAAATGGAGGGATGGCAGCTGTAAAACAAGATTAATCAAACTGATAACAGGATTAATCAAACGGATAAAAGGAAAGGTTAATGACAACTAGTGATAACGGTAATATAGTCACACAGAATTTTTTCCCCTTTTCCTCTCCTTAATAGCCAAGAGTTTCCAGACAGCTGTCCAAAGGGCTACACTGGTTTTGATGGCCAGGCATCCCTACTGACAAAGCAGAAGGTTGGTACATTTTGTTCTGACAGCTGAATTGCTCCAAATTATAATCTTCGATATCGCTGGGGAATCCTGGGAGTTGAAGTCCACATCTCTTAACAAGTTTGAAAACACAACGCCAGGTCTGAAAAACAGTTGTAATAGGTTTTTTTTTCTTTTCAGAACAGAATTTAGAATAGAATAGAGCTGGAAGGGACCTTGGAGGTCTTCTAGTCCATAAATATATAATTTTTAACAAATAAAAAATAAAGATTATACTAGAAGACTTTAGACCTGGAGTCTTCTAACTATAATACAAACTGAGGGGCATTTTTTAAAAAGTTGAAATAAATGAATCAACGGAGTCCGATTTGAATCCAATGAAAAGAAACGCGAATCACCTCGGGGGATTTTTTTAAAAAACGGATTTTTACGGCCAGACATGATGGCTTCAGGAATAAACTCTGAATTTATAAGACCAAGAAACGTCAGAAGTCTTCTATCTCCGCGGATTGCATCTCGGAAACGGCATTTCCTCCAAAATAACGTCATTCGGAACGGCTCTTTTTCTATCTCCATGGCTAAGGAAAAAAAATTGAGAGAAGCGGCATGAAAAGATCGGCTCGCCAACAGGCAATCACGTGCTCCTTCACTGTCCAATCAGAAATAGCATCCACGTGACGTAACGCTTTGAGACGAGGCTCGAAGTGAGGCGAACTACATGCGCCTTTTTAATTACGATTGCTTCAGCAAGGCGGAAGTGCAGAGAAGTAAAGCCACTGGGTAAGAAAAGGGAGCAGGCGCTCAAACATGAACCAATCACGAGACAGCGATTTGGTTGAAGGCGGATCACGTGACAAGGAAGAGGAAGAAAATTTGATGGTGAGTTAGGAAGGAAGGAGTGGGCTTTCCAGTTCATTCATTCTCCCCCTCCTAAGATAAGATTATAATTACCTTGTTTATGGAATGATAAATATATTTTATACATATGTATATATATTTGTTTTCTTAAGTTAACATATATGTGTGTGTGTATGTATGTATGTATGTATGAGTTAATGGTTGCAGGAACTGGGTATGTCTCGTCTGATGAAAAGAAGGAAAAGGGGAGACATGATAGCAGTCTTCCAATATCTTAAGGGCTGCCACAAAGAAGAGAGAGTCAAACTATTCTCCAAAGCACCTGAGGGCAGGACAAGAAGCAATGGGTGGAAACTAACCAAGGAGAGAAGCAACTTAGAACTAAGGAAAAATTTCCTGACACCTAGAACAATTAATCAGTGCAACAATTTGTCTTCAGAGGTTGTGGGTGCTCCAACACTGGAAGGTTTTTTTTTAACAAGAGACTCGGTAACCATTTGTCTGAAAGAAACACGAATTGTCATTAATATATAAATATTGCAATATCTTCGGATGTATAAAACTATGGATTTGGGAAGCAAATTGACAGAAATGATCAACAAAGGGGAGAAACTTTGAAATAGGGTCTGCAGCTGACCAAAATAGGCAGCTTGCATCAGACTTATAACATACACTATAGTGATAATCACTTTATCTTGTAGGTGAGGTGGCAAAGAAGTGAAGACTGCATGTATCACACCGATTTCTTTTCCGTTTTGGTGTCCATGTTTTTCTACACACATTTGATGTTTCATTCTGAAGAAGCCAGCTTCTTGTGAACTCATTTCATGGAATGGCAAGACGTTTTCTAGCCCAAACCATTACGGTAGTTTCTCTTTCTGTAACTCTTTCGGTTGTTACTAAAAAGTCCTGCTACAATTTCTCTCCAGTATTCCAGACAACAAGGAATCTTTTTTGCAGGTATTTATTCCATGCTCAAATTCAGTGGTCGCCAACCAGTGGGCCAGGGACTGGTGGTCCACGAGAAAATTTTGGGGGTCCGCAGAGAAATGTCACCCCCCAAAGCACCCCCAAAGCAATTTATCCAGGCTGTGCAGGAACACAAGTCTGCACTGCCCACATGGCCCACGGGAACACAAGGCTTACGTTGCAAACAACATGAGGTAGTGAGGGGAGGGGGGAAAGGGCAGAGGTGGGATCTTGCCCCACTCGCCCCACGTGGTTCTTTCCGCTTCTTTCTTCTGCTGCTTTTGGCTGCACACAAGAAAAGCAGCAAAAGTCTTTGTTTCTCTTCCCCAAACTCCACCAGAAATGAGTCTCTGGGACCCTGCAAAGCATCCTGCTCCAAGAGGCTGCGCCAGCAAAGACTCATTTCTGGTGGAGTTTGGGGGAGAGAAAGAAAAACTGCTGCTGCTTCTGCTGCTTTCTTTGCATGAAGTCAAAAGTCTCTCCCTCTCCCCCTGAGAACAGAACTGGAGACGGTATCCTGTGATCCCAAATAAAGAATGATCAATTGATAGGAAAATGGCGTGGGGAGTTTTCCTGCAGCGACTGTCAGTCAAAATTCATATTAGTGGTCTATGGGATTTAAAATTATGAGTTTGGTGGTCCTTGAGGTCCAAAAGGTTGACAACGGCTGCTCTAATTTACTTTCTATACAAATCTCCCATGTCAGACAACCACTGAAGTTAAGGTATTTGAGTGGCACTGAAAGTACCCATGTTTTTAACTTTGAGCAAGTCATTTTCAAGGCAAACTTACAGTACATAAAAATGTTGGGTTAAAATGGGAGAAAAGTCCCCACATATGACTACTCTTTGTTTCTAACTAGAAGGTGAAATGCAAACCTAATATCAGCAAACAAACAATAATAAACAAATCAGTGAAATGAAATGAAACAGAGATGCTTCTGGTTCGGAAGCTAAGCAGAGTTTATGTGTCATTCCAAGCCTCTTTGGTGCCCATTTTTTATTTTGTAACTCAAGTGACTTTCAAAATTCCATGTTTGGTATAAATGTACATATATACGAATACTTCTTGTTTCTCAGTACCCTTGACGGATTAGTGCTAGAGACAATAATCATTTAATTATCTAATCAAGGCTGGTAAATTAATTTGTCATTTGTTAAGCATTCCACATATCCTTTCCTTCTTTCTGAAAAATGGACACTTGGAAAGCTTACCATGCCATTCCTAAGATCTCCACATTCCACTGTATGCATGTAACAATATTGAATTATACACTATTCAAATTACAGCTTTCCCAAGTGAGTCAAAATCTTGAATAGGGGAAAACTTCCAACATTTCCAAAATATATTTTGTTTAGCTAAAACTAGCCACATTATTTAAATCTAACAAGCTAACAAGATGTGATGTATTTTTCTGTATACATTAAATGCTAGTTATCTTCTTTATCCTAAGTGTAGTAGATGAGCAGGCAAGATTTTCCTAGTAGGACATCAGATTCTGTAAAAAAGAAAGCATCATAGATTTACTTTTTCTCTCTCTGTCTAAATGTACTTCTATTTCTGCAGCCCATCTTCACATCACTGGTTCCACAGAGGCACAACTACAATGTCAGACTGTAAGGGGCCAAAAGAAAATTTGCATAGGAAAGCCAGAGCATCCCCATATCCAGGGTCAAAGGTTGAACGCACACAAGTACCTGATGATAAAGTGAACTGGATGATCATCTGGAAGGACTACAGTCCTGTGGACTATACGGCACCAAGTATTTTGTCAGGACCTAAGTGGGCAGACCCAGAGATTGGGTGAGTCACTCAATAGGATAATTAATTAAAAACATATAACTTCCCATTGTGTTTGTTTAAATAAAAATGGGTAGGGTACTTATGAAAAATACATAGTGGGTAAATTATTCATGCTTCAGATTTTTGCACCAAATTGTAGGATGCCTTCTTCCCAACTCTTAACATTTCTGGATTGCTGAAACTACTGCAGGATATTTTATTTAACAACGTGTCTTCTAGGTTTTAGAGGATAATATGGATTAAATTCATGTAATGTATACCCCAGTTCTGTTGTACTTAAGGATGCTGATGGATCTATAAAACGAATATGCCTCTAGGTCTTATAAGACTGGAAATTGTTTCTGATTCGCATATTAAGAAAACAAGGTTTCTGACATCAATCAACATTTCTTTCATATCGATCTTCCATTATTGAATTGTTAACACAGTATAGCAGGGGTCTCCAACCTTGGCTCCTGGAAGCCTGGCGGACTTCAACTCCCAGAGTTCCACAGCCAGCTTTGCTGGCTGTGGAATTCTGGGAGTTGAAGTCCGCCAGGCTTCCAGGAGCCAAGGTTGGAGACCCCTGCAGTATAGAGTCCAGAAAGAGAGAAAAACATTATTTCATATATGCCCTACTAAGAGAAATACTGATATCAAGATAGGTTTTATCTTCAGCTGTGATAATAAATATCTTATTAAGTGCTATGATCTTTTAAGTGCTTTCTTAAGTGCTTTAATGAAGATAAGTAACACATGTATAGTCTTGTTTTCTCACTGAAAGACAAGAAACGCTAAGTATAGAAACAAAGTCCACTTCTCAAATTCTGTTGATAGATTGCCATTTTGAAAAAGTTGAATTTTCTTGATGTATAGATGATGGTCTCTGATTTGCAAAAGTGTGTTTTGAACAAAATTTATTCTCCTATTTTAAGTAATTTTTATTTTATATAAAACTGTTTAATTTTATCATTTAAATTTTGTTAAACATTTTTGTGAAGGGGAAAAAGAAAGAAAAAGATGAGAAAAAATGCAAAAGCAAAAGAAAGCACCCAGTGAATAATCAGAATTTACAAGTATCATAGCAAAGATAGGGCTAAAATGATTTCCACTATTTCATTTAGGTTAGTTTTACATGATAATCTTTAAAAATTGCAGGTTGCAGAGGAAATTCAGGTTTTAGAGAGGTTTTTTTTTCATTATAAATAATTTGCTAAAATTATCACCATTTGCAACATATTGCAAATATTACATATTGCCATTGAACATGGGGAAAAAATAATCTAATCGAATTGTTACAATTCCAACAATTTTTAGAAAAAGAACTGTTTGTTTTACCAGTCAGTAACAGAGTTATATACTGGTGGTAAAAGATTTCTATCAATTTTCTTTAAATGTTTTGTTACCAGATTCTGGCTGCCAAATTGTTTAGAGACAAAATGGTCTGATACAGTCACCTTGGTGTATAAGATTGTTTGAGTAGGACCAAACTTGATCCTGCTTCTAGTTCCATCCAAAATTGCAAAACAAGAATTGCATGCAAACCAGCTTGTATTCATCAACCCACATATTGTCAATAGCAGAAATATTCCCAAAAAGGCACCACATAGTGATAAAAATTATGGAAGTAGGTTTCACAAATATATGGCAGTAAAAAGGTGTCGTTGAGGAACTGCATTGCGGTTGTGATGGCGAACCTACGGCACGCTTGCCACTGGTGTCATGCAGAGCCATTTGTGCGACCACACGAGCCACAGGCAAACTTACCTCACTGCGCTTGTGTGCACCTCACAACTGATTTTCGGCCTGTTTGAGGTCTTTTTCGGCCTCCCAGAGGTTTGAGGAAAGCCTTTGCAGGCCAAAAAGTAGGCCCGTTTCATCACTTCCTGTATTTCTGGAAATACCTGACGAAATGGGCCCATTTTTCAGCCTGCAAAGGCTGCAGAAGTTTTCTTCAAGCCTCTGGGAGGCGAACAAGGACTCAAACGGGCTGAAAATCGGCTGGGAGGCACAGTGCAGATAAGTGGGGGGGGGATTGCATGTGCATACGCAGGGGGTGTTCAAACATTGCCTTCTGGGTGCTGGCATGCAAGTGCGCACACAATTTTTGGCACAGGAGCCCAAAAAGGTTAGCCATCACTGGCATAGGGAAATCACCACTGCAAGCCTGAAGTGTATTATAGAATGAAGAACTGATAAGGGGTTTTAAATCTAAATCAAAATTTTCGAAGAGGAATGAAAAATTCAGCTGACAAAAGGCTTATTTGGGATTCAATGTTTTTAAATAAATTCCATTGTGTTTTGAATTAATGTTCATAATTTTCATGAGATATATTATATAATCTTTTAATTGTTTTTGCTTCTTTCTCTTCTGAAAAGAGCCAAAAACTTTTTCCCAAAGTTCAATGAGAAGGATGGGCAAGTGGAAAGGAGCAGCCACAGTGGCTTATATAACGTGGAAAACGGGAGGCCCAGGTACGTGGCAGTCTTTAGCTAAGTAGACACTTTGAACTAAGCAATTTATTGAATAAACTACAGCTCATTGGCTTCACAAAGCACATATAAATCAAAATACCACTAAGGTATCTATCAATATGTAAAGTTACAATCAGTAAATCCACATGTTAATTTATAGTGATACATGAATTTACCTTTTAGATATGTTCATGCATGAAGATCTGCAGCCTGGCCTTCAGTTAGTTTCTTTTTCTGTAGCTTAGAGAAATTGAGCCATCATGGCATGTCGGCATTGTTAATGTATATTTTCACTGTGCTTTTGTTATCCTTGCTGAACAATTCTGGGGTAGAAGTCCACACACCTTAAAATTGCTAAGTTTGAAAAACACTGGATTACAGCCAGACCTCTGTTATTTTCAGAAATCCTGTAGGCAGGACAGGATTAGTGGGACGAGGTCTGCTGGGGCGCTGGGGACCCAATCATGCTGCTGATCCTCTCATAACAAGGTAAAAAAAAAAACATGATACAGGCAATGTAGGATGTTTTATTACTCATCTAATTTGATTGATTGGGGTATTGTTGTAGGACAGGGGTGTCAAACTCAATTTCACTGAGGGCCACATCAGGATTGTCTTTGACCTTGGGGGGGGGGAACATGGCCATGGTGGACATGGCCAGATCAATGACACTCGTGTCAAGTGCACCTATGGTGGTCCAGGTGAGCCTGGGGGGATCCACTTTTGGTAGTAGTTTGTTTTGCTAGCACTTCACCAGCAAAAGCAGCCGGGGGAGACTTGGACTCTCCCCCCAGGCTCTGTTTTCAACTGTGATGGCCTCTTGCAACCCTCTGCCAATGAAAAGGGCTACTGTGCATGGCCCTCCCTAGCTCTGTTTTCACTGGCAGAGGCACTGCAGGCCGGTCGTTCACTGTTTCCAGAGCGTCCCCATGGGCCAGTTCTAAGCACTCAATGGGCCAGATTCGGCACCCAGGCCTTGAGTTTGACATCCCTATTATAGGAGATGACTGGGCTGAGCTCAAGGGTCAAATGCATCATCAGTCACGAGTCCCTGTGCGCCCACCAGAGATCTAAATCCAGTCCATCTTGAATGCTTTCTTAATATCATCTCATTTCCCTTAGATTTTTGTAGAGATCTTAAGCTTGCAATAAATCTTTATACTCATTTGAACTGCCTGAATCTCCTGATTTCCCCGGTGCTTGATAATTGTTTGCTTCTTGATTGTTCATCTAGTATTAATCTTGACATTAATCTCTGCTCATCTTGGTCTTGATTGCTGGTGAGGGGGTGTTTTGGTTTTTTTGTTTCCTTTTTAGATATTTGATTGTCTCTTGAATGGCCTATAGATGTTGTTTACCTCTATGTGCCTATTGATGGCTGATTTGTCTTGAGTGCCAAGCTTCCAGAAATTTTGTAGTGTTTTTAGACTTGGCTTGGTCTGGGATGCTTAGTTTCCCAATTGAAACTTTGGCTAAATCTGTCCATGTATGGTGAAATTAAGGAGTTCTCATCATGTCTTCTGATTGCTAGTTGGTGTTCAAAATGTGCTCTGCTGATGTTCTGGCTGTTTGTCCTACATAATGGCTGTTGCAGTCCTTACATTGTATGTTGTAGATATTTCCTGCTTTTTCTTCTGGAGCTGCTGGGTCCATTGATTTACTTAGGATGTTTTGGAAAGCTTTAGTTGGTGTGTGTGCTACAGTGATAACATGGGGTTGTAATCGTCTGTTGTGCTGTAATAGTCATGCCTTGTGCTGGTTGTGCTATGTTGGGTTAGTGGCAGGCATTTTTTGGTAAAATTGGATATCTGTTTTTTTGGAAGATGTTGTATAAATGATCTTCTCATGCCCCTGGTGAAGACTGACTCTGAGGGAGTGGAGGAACAGTCGACAGGGAGTGGAAGTGTGGCTCCTGAGGTTGTGGAGGAAGCTGGGGAAGGGCAGAGGCTGGCTGAGCAGTCAGAGGAGGACCCAGGCCCATCCCCTCTCCATCCAAGGGCATGCAGGAAGGAAAGGATAAGGGAGACACATGGTCTACTAGGGAGGAGAGGGCTTTGACAACTGAATAAGAGGATGGACCTGTGACAACTGAATAAGCTGTGACAACTGAATAAGAGGACGGACCTGCATACAGGCGAATGCTGGAAAAAAAATGTGGAAATACCTCTAGTTTATGGTTTCTCTCTGAGTTTGGCGTCCTTCCCAGTGTGTGTTCTGTTATCTGTGGACGTCCTCCAGCCCTTATCTTGTCTGGTTTGTGTTGCTTTTTTCCTTCTTCTTGTAACTGTTTGTGTGGGAGTTTTTTGTCTTCTGTCAAGAATATTTGGAGCTTGGAAGCAAAGCGAAGGAATAAAAGGGGCTTCACCTGTTTTCTGTGACTGTGTTTGTTTTTTATCCCACCTTGGGTCATCACAGATCTGCTTCCTTTTTCTGCAGTTCAGGGTTGCTGCAATGTGTTTGTGCTCATCTACAGAGATTCTCTTGTGGGAGGTTGGGTTGTTCCTTTGGTAATGGAGTGGGTGGTTTGATTGGCATGGGTGGCTTTATGATAGACTTGTATTTCTAGTTCACCATCACTGCCTCTGCTGATCAGGATATCCAGGAAGGAATGTGTGTTGTTATTTTCTTCTTCCTTGTGAATGTTATTCCTTTGATGTTGTTGTTGATGGTTTTGTGTGCATTCTTTAGTTCAGGAGTGTCAAACTGGATTTCTTCAAGGACCGGATCAGCATTATAGTTCTTTGTGGGCTGGCCGAGGGAGGCAAGTTGGGACGGATGCCTCCTACAGCATCCTGCCGGCTAAAATGGGGTAGAGGAGGCATGCATGGGCACACATGGGTCTCCCGTGCCCCGTTTTTGGGCTGGCTGGCTGGCAAAGTGCTGTAGGAAGCCATCCAGGCAAAAAACGGGGCACGGGGAAATGCCCGTGCCCCCCCCCCCCATACCCCATTTTGGCTGCCAAAGGCAGCACAGGCCACTCCTTTGCTATTTCTAGGCCAACTATGGGAGCCAGATTTAAGCACCCCGCGGGCTGGATCCATACTGTAGGCCTTGAGTTTGACACACCTGCTACCCCTGCTTTAGTTGGTCTTTTTTTATTACAAAAAAGGTATCATCTGCATCTAAATCTGTACTTCGGCATGGGAGCATTATTGATTCTAGAAATTGTATTACAGTCTTCGTTATGAATCCTGAAAGCAATGATCCTATGGGTGTTTCTTTGATTTGTTGATATATCTATCTAATGGGAAGTACATAGTTAGGCAATGGTTGATAAGATCCATGATACTGATCACACTCTTGGGTGTACTGTGTAGCAGTGCTGTCAGTCATTCTTTGGATCTGTGGATGTGAAAAGGGCTGTGAGTTCAATAAAATCATGATTTCATCCCTACCTATTGTCATGTTTTTGATTCTTTGGGGTGGTGTAATGAACATTTGATGGAATAGTACAGGGGTGTCAAATTTGCGTTGTCACAGTGGTGTCATTGACATATCACAACGTTTCCCCCCCCTTCACTATATTGGGCATGGGTGTGGCCAATGTATGATGCATGCAGACTTTGGGCCGCGAGTTTGACAGCCCTGGAGTAGTTGCTTCCCTCTATGAGGTGATCAAATCAATTTTTTAATGATGTTGCAGGTTGGTATCCCTGATAATGATACAATTGGATAGAGAGGTATGTCTGGTTTGTATGCTTTGGGACATCCATAGAAACATGGGAGGATGGGTTCACTGCTTTTTGTCCACCACTATTCCTGTTCGTTGTCCTTTCTTGGTCAAGGGGTCTCGTGATCCAGTTGTCTAGTTTGTATTTGTTGAGGTAATTCCCTGTTAGGAGAATGAGCGCATACAGGGAGACATATAGAGAGTAGTGTTGGAATAATACACACAGAGCACACAGATACACTGTACAGTAAATGTAGGTTTTTACTTCCAGAAAGGTTTAAGTAAAGTCCAAAATAAGCAGTCCCAAAGTCATTCACTGGTAAATCAGTCAGTTTTTCAATCCAGGGATAATCGAAATATCAAATTCCAGTGTCAAAAACAGTTCAGTATCAGACTTACATCAAATCCATGAATATCAGTCAATTAGGAAAAATGGAGGAACGGCAATACTTTCCAACAGAAGGAAACAGAGATACTCACTCAGACACACTCTCTTCTGAGACTAAGACTAAACAACCCAGGTTTCTGGCTCCATCTTATGGCTGTTTGAGAAACCACACCCAATTGCATGCTCTTGCATTCCCTTAAAGATATAGTACTAAAATGTTTATATCTTTCTAACCCAAATACCTGTTAGGTGACTTATATTCCTAACAGTATTGGATTGGTGTTCCCTGAGATGTAAGTTTAATTTGACTTCTAGTAATTTGTTCACTTTTGTATATATTGTGACCCATCCTTGATAACTGTGGTTTGGCTTTCGGCTGCTGGTAGGTTGGTGATAGTTTGGACCTTGTTTAGGTTTTGGAAGGCTGCTGTGTGCTCTATTTTGAGTTGGTTTTGGTTTTCATCTTCTTCTAGTCGATGAGGTGATAGTTTGTCTGATGCTTTCTTGGATCTCTAAGGGGCATCCTGTAGTTTTAAATGATCTCTATGGGACATCCTGTAGTTTTAAATTCTGAGGCTTCTAGTTGATTAGCACTAGCACAAATGTCTATGACAGCACGCCCTTCCCATCAGTGTCAGAGACAAGCCCCCAATAAATTGCACAGCAGGATGCCCAAGAAAGCACCATGTGGCAAACTTCAAGGGACAACTAGAACAAATAAGAGCACATAGAAACCACCATCAAGACTGCTTCCGAGAACTGTGCTGGAAAAAAGGAAAGCCAAACTACAAACCACACTACTCAAACGAAATCCCAGAATGAAAGAGGTACCTGAGCCCAAATAGGTAGTCTATGTGTCCAGCTGCTCACTATTTACTGAAGAACACAGTATTCGACAGAAAGGCCTCAACTATAGCACAGATGATGTTAATCATCTAGAACAGGGGTGTCAAACTCAAGGCCCTGGGGGGGGGGGGGCTGGATCCGGCCCATAAGGTGCTTTGCTGGAAACAGCAAAAATGGCCCATCCTGGCCATACCCATCCCAGCCTCCTGAGGTCAAACACAACCCTGTTGCAGCCCTCAATAACACCGCTGATCTAGAATTCTTTGCAGTCTTAAGAAGGAGTATGTAAAACTACAGGACCCAACCAACACTGACAGGGCAAGCCACTAGTAAATAAAATGAGAGCAAACCCTACTTCCTTACTAGCGCTGGTTATGTTATCTAGTTTGGTAATGAAGTGGCTGCAAAAAACCAAACAAACAAAAAACACTCACAGAGCATTTGTTCAATAACGAGCAACAAATACTGTATTCTGTTTGTAAAATAAAAAATATGATTCCTTTGCCCACATGGGCTTTTAGGTCTACATTAAAAAAAAAAATTTAAAAAAAAACCTTGAAACTATTACTGTACTTTGTCATGAAATATCATAGTAATCCATGGCTGGTTTAAAGGTTGAACCTTTAATTTTGGAGAGAAACCCTTGAGGTTGGTGTAGCAAAAGTTGGCACTTTCCAGCAATTCTCTGACTCTTTGGCTAACTAATTTTTCTCTGACTCATGAGGTTGCTTGGACGAGCAATAAAACATCTCAGATAAACTTGGTCCAGTTGACATGGTTCAAACTTTATGCACCTTTAGCATGATGATTGAATCTTCATTGACATCATAGCTGGTTTAGGTTTTCTGCCAATTCAAATCTAGAGTTCTAGGTTTGTACATATGCTAATTCCCAGTCATGGTTTAACATTAAGGGAATGAACTTTGAAACAAATATTTACTCTCCTCTGTCCCTGCTAACTCTTCCTTTATTTACATGCTCTAGCTGCAACTTTATGCAATGAATTTTACCTTATGGTGGGTGGAAGATTATGCCAACATGTGCTCCCTGGACCTATGTGCTATTTGTCAGTTGTAACTTTTTCATGAATTTTGAGGGCTTAACGATCTTCTTCTCGGTGCAACTTGCAGATGGAAGAGAGATGGCAGTGGCAATAAAACAGCTCATCCGGTATCTGGTAAAAACATCTTACAGTTTATTGCAATCAAAAGGAAGGACTGTGGAGAATGGGCCATTCCCGGGGTGAGAAGAAGAACAATTGAGATAATTTGTTTTCAGAAAAAAAATATCCTCATGTCTGAAATATGTGTGTTCAGTATATGTTTGTGTTTGTTCCAGTTTATGTATTAGCTAAGCACGTAAAAGACAATTTGCAAAATTGTTTGCAACAAGACAATCCTCTTTGTGGTAATAACTTGTGAACAAGAGTGCCGGAGTTACATTGTACCTCCCACTGTTTTAATGGTTTTAATGACATTTGTTCAGAAACACTTATAAGCTGCCCTGCGAAATTGCAATTTGGAAGAGAGATATACAATTTCTCAAAACAAATAAACAAATTCCCCTTTCATTCTGTTCGCAGAGTAATAATCAGCCTCTAATTATAAATTTGTTATAAACAACACATATATAAATCATCCTCTTCTACAAACACATTAATGGTCCTACAAGGGAAAATATATACCTAATCAAAGTATTTCCTGAACATAGGCATCCAAGAGGGGCCACACACATCATGTATGTTATGTCAACATTGTGCAAGTGATGCTAATTACCTACCTATCACATTGGAATCTGGTGTTCAGTGTTCAGGATATGAGAGTTCTTACCTTTGTGTTGATCTTACAGTATCTCCAGTATTACTCCACCCATCCCTTCCCAATGGCTGTTATTGATTATGTGCCTGAACATTATATAAACAGATTATGATCTTCCTTTAGGGAATGGTAGACCCAGGGGAAAAATTATCTGCTGCTCTAAAGCGAGAATTTAGTGAAGAGGCCTTGAACTCCTTACAGAAAACTAAGGCTGAGAAAGAAGAGATGGAGAAACACCTGAATAGACTCTTCAGTCAGGATCACTTTGTGGTAAATGATCATCTTGTGTTTTTAAGCTCTTTAAATATTAAATGGAAAGATTGCTGAGACTCCTCAAGTAAATTGGAAGGTTATTAATTTCTCCACTTATAAACTCTGAATAGTAGGTAAAATGGCAACATTTAGCTTTCTGAACAACAGATTTAGATTGTTGAATTGGCTTGAAGTTGGAGGCCCAGTTTTACAGTGGTTTTATTCAAGTCAGTGATGTTATGGAGGAAAGCCTGGTTATGGCTCAGTTTCCCACTCCCCCCAGTTATTTAACATCTAACATGAAGTTTTGGGCACTGGATCATTTGGTGATTTAACAGGTAAAGTTACTATGACTAGGCACCAGGTTATCTGCACTTCGTTGGAGTCAGCCCAAGTCTAACTACTTTGATGTTGTCAGAAGAAACTGGCTGTTGTCCATTTTCAGATTAGATCAGCAATTCTTGGAGGTCACATCTTGCTTAATAGGCTGTCTGGAATAGCCACTGACAGGCTATTCATTTGGCTCCAACATTAACCACTTTCTGGAAACTGCTGAAAACTGAGCTTTTCCGGAAAGTTATATGGGAGTTGATACCAGATGCTGTCTATATCATACACTTTTTTTATTAGAGATCTTGTTATTCTTATTTGTGAGTTGCCAAGATTATGTTGGTGGGATATAAATCTGATTAATAAACAAATACAGCAGCAAATAAAATGTAACACCTTGTCCTAAAAGTCATATATTTTGCTTTTTTTTTTTTTTTTAAGGCTTATAAGGGATATGTGGATGATCCTCGCAATACTGACAATGCTTGGATGGAAACAGAAGCGGTAAACTATCATGATGAATCTGGTGAGAAACGAGGCCTACGTAATAAAATCTTTGATCATAATTCTGCAGTGTTGGAGATGTTGCAACAGTTGCAAATGTGAAAAACAGTCACAAGTCACTTTTGTCAATGCTGTTGCAACTTCAAATGGTCACTAAACAAATAGCTGTAAGTAGCGACTCTCCTGTATTTTAGTTAGGACCCTAATCCAGGTTAGGATGTCAGAGATTGAATTCAGGGTCTCTTGTTGCAAAGCTATGGCTCTTTCTGCTAAGTCCAATTTTGGGAGATAATTGACAGGCAATCCATCATAAAAAAATTTCTACTACCGTGTTTCTCCAACAATATGGCCTCCACCAATAGGAAGGCCCAGCATGTTTTATCAGCATAAAATCAAATTAAGCCCCTCCTCCCAAATTAAGGCCTATATTAAACATGCGGAATGGGGGGGGGCTTGCCGTTAGGAAGTACTTTTGTTGCATACCTGGATATGGTGCTGCCTGCATTGACTTCGGCGTTGGTGGGGCACTTCGTATCAGGAGATCTTCCGCCACTGTTGCTTTTCCTTTTCCCCATGCTGCTGCGGCATTTAGAGCAATGCTGCAGTGTTTGTCGTAGCCACTTGCAGCCAGCCAGGGCTCCTTCCTGCAACCGGAGCCCGGCGGAGACATTCGGCTTCAGGTGCTCCTGTCGCTGCCTTCCCTTCGCCTTCAAAGGCAAAGCCAATTCTTTTAAAAACGACACCCTACTACCGGTACGACAAAGCTCCGAGAGGGCAGCCCAACCCCATGTGGGGAGGCGAATCTCCTGGGGCTGCAGCGCAGGATCGGCCCACCCAGGAGAATCACCCAGCTGCCATCCCTGCCTGGCACAGGGCAGCGTAGCTGACAGTCGGGCCCTCCTGCTCAGCAGCAGAGCTCTTACCAAGGCAGTGAGCGCCTCCCCGCCTGACCCTCTGCTCATCCCATCAGGACCGCGCAAGAGCCGTGTGGGCTGGGCAGAACCGGGAAAGCAAGCCGTGGGTGCGTGCCCGCCTGCCAAGCGAAAGAGCTGGGCCGACCCAAGCTTGGCTTCCTTCCCAAGTCCCTCCAGCGCGAACTCGAAGGGGCCACCGGGAGAGGCCACCCGAGGCAGTGATAGCGCCCATCCATCCATGGACAGGGAGGCAAGGCGACGACCTGCACCGCGTCCTCCGAGCTGAGCCCCGTCGAGTCAGTACCTCTGCCTGATGCCCATTCCGCTGCAGCGTTTGGAGCTGCCGGCGCATTTGGTGATGCATGGGGATGGGGACGGGCTGGGCGAGGGGTGGAAAGGACAGGCAGCTTCGGGTTCTTTCCGCCAGCCAGGGAAGCAGCGCTGCCATCACCTCGCCTCCCTGTCCGCAGACGGGTAGGCGCTATCACTGCCTCAGGCAGCCTCTCCCGGTGGCGCTCGCTGCCTTGGTGAGAGCTCCGCTGCTGGGCAGGAGGGCCTGCCTGTCAGCTGCTTTTCGCGCTCTGCCCGGCACCAGGCAGGGATGGTGGCTGGGCGCTTCTCCCGAGGTGGGACGATCCTGTGCTGCAGCCCCAGGAGATTCGCCTCCCCACGTGGGGTTGGGCTGCCCTCTCGGACAGGGGACTCTTTGTTATAGTAGGGTGTCGTTTTTAAAAGAATTGACTTTACCTTTGAAGGCAAAGGGAAGGTGGCGACAGGAGCGCCTGAAGCTGAGTGTCACCGCCGGGCTCCGGTTGCAGGGAGGAGCCCTGGCTGGCCGCACGTGGCTGTGGCAAAGGCCACGGCATTGCTCTAAATGCCATGGCAGCAAGGGAAAGCAACGGTGGTGGAAGGTCTCCCAACGCCGAGGTCAACATCCAAGCCATCACTGCCTGCCCCCCCGAGGATGCAAGGGGGGGAGGAATTAAGTCACCCCTGAAAAGACGGCTTAGCCATTTTTTCGGGCATCCAAAAAAAAGGCCCGGTCACGGTAGCTCTAAGACAGAGGTAGGGAGTTCTGGCCCCCTTTATGACTTATGGACTTCATCTCCCAGAATTCCTGAGCCAGCATCCTCACACACCCCTACTCTAAGAGATTTCAGTCATAACAGAAAATTCAGCAGCAATAATGCTTTGGTTCCATGCTTTGTGGTAGAAGCTGGTACAGATTAGAAGGAGAAGGAAATGAAATGCCAGCCCATTTTGTAGAATAGAAAGAGGCAAGAAATCAGATTAATTCCATAATATCTCTCTTTGAATTAATAGGTGAAGCCATGAAGAATTTACACCTGGAAGCAGGAGACGATGCTGGGAAAGTGAAATGGGTGGATATTAGCGAAAAACTTACACTGTATGCCAGCCACTCTGATTTTGTCCGACTTGTAGCAGAGAAAAGGGGAGCTCACTGGAAGGAAGACTAACTTTTGTTGCCCTGATGGGACTAACATCAAACCATAAATTAAATTCTATCATTTCAGATGGTAAGGTAGTAAGAGAATGGGAAGAAAATGCTTTTTAGGACATTGTTGGTGCATGATTTAAAGATGCAAGATTTCACATATTTTCTGACATTCTTGGGTTGAAATTGTTGGAACATAAAAATGTTTGGCGTTGGTTACATTATGCCTTTTTTAATTACGTAATTCTACCAAAGTATTGGGTGCATCTGTTGTATACCTGTTTTGTACAGAAAATAAATGAGTCAGTTTGATTTTCTTGTGATCCACCAGTAATATTGTTGAAAGATCTTTACAGCTGCCAAAATTCTCTGTAGTCGTCAGCTCATTGAACAGCTTAAATGTGAGAATAAAAACATCTCCCTGGAATGATGACTTCACATTGTGTTGCAGTTTGGCTTTTGTGAGCTGCTATGCAATGATGCAATGAACAGGAGCAGTAAAAATGTGCCAACTAAAAATTAGAACATTTGTTTTTGCTTCAGAGAGAATAAATGATGCTCATTTCAGTTCCATAAACATAAATGTATTGCACTGGTTTGTATTATTTACTTAGGTATTTTTTTATTAGAGTGGTAATGAATTTGTGCAATAAACCCAACAAAATATATTAGTTTAGAAGCTGTGAGACATTTCAGTAAAATGAAATCGGGTAAATTGGCAAATTAAAACTTAGGGTTTCTGTTAAAAACTCCGTAAGTTTAAGATGAAAGAGAATTCAGTGCTTCACCAAAGTTACCATTGCCTTATATTAGAGGATTTTACATATTATTCAGAACGTAACGTCACAATAGAAATGTACATTGTTATCAATGAAATGAAGACAGTTTTTAAAAAACATTTAGAGTAAATATGACATTTAAAATGCACTAAAGCTGTGGTTTGGCAACTGTAGCAGGAAATTAGAAATAAGTAAGTCTTCTTGGATGATCTCTCTTACATTTTCATTGTCACCTTTAGAAATAATTAAAGAAAAGATTTTATAATTAAGCAACTGTTGATTTTTATAGTGCCACATCCAGGTAGCAAAATTTTGTTCACACAGTTCCAAAATACATGGATAGTTTCCCTGTGACACATGATAACAAATAAACAATTCTGGAATAATTTTACTTGTAATGTAGCCTTCCGTCATCTGGTGTTTTTCAAATAGATTGGACTTTGTATTCCAGAACTGAACGATGGATTATGAGAGTTGAAAGCTCAGACATCTAGGTTTAGCTTCACTGCGGTTGAAAGACGCAGTGATAGGCAATGGGGTAAAGAAGCAGGATAGGTTACATGCCTAGCCATTATAGGGCTGGAGTACTAAATGTGGAGAATGCATAAGATATCAGGTTCACTTTCTGGCATCTACAATTAGAGTTGGACAAAATTTCTGGGGCCACTCAAAGTATTTTCATATTACATATTTTCTTGCAGTGCAGTACTGTATTGAAGGAAATTCTTGGGATCTAATGCTATATGCTTTGATTGCCTTCACAAACAACAATCATTTAGGCATGGACATTACTACTTGGTTATGCGGAGAAAAGTCTCTGAAAAATCTAACTATAGTAAAATACTATGGTTGATAGATGATATTTGATGATAGATAGATAGATAGATAGATAGATAGATAGATAGATAGATAGATAGATGGATGATAGGTAGATGATAGATAGATATAGAGTCATAAAAAGGACCCCTTCCCCAAAGTTTTGTGTCAAATCTTGTGGACCACGAACATTTAATAGACTAACCAAAGAATATAATAGAATACCAGAAAATATTTGATACATACCGAGAGAATCTATAGGGATTCTATTTCTGTTGGGGGAAAAAAGCATTTGTTTATTTCTCAAAATAAAGGTCAATAAATAGAGTAGCTTTCACCATCTTAAAAAGATGCTCTTTGTCTTAGGTAAAACAACATGCTATCTTTATGTACTACAATCCTTACTAATAATCTCTTGTCTTTTTTGAAAACTGAAACCACAGCTCCCTGTTTGAGATGGTAGGCAGGGTGGGGGGCTGGGAGAGCTTCACCTGGATGCTACGGTCATAGCTGATGAGGTCCAGGAAGATCTTCCAAGCGGTTAGCTTTCCCCAAGCCGGGATGCTCTGTGGGACAGTTAGGGTTTCTCATCCAAGCCATTTGAGAAGACACCTGGTTGGAGAAGCCGGTTTGCATTTTGCATTTATGGAATGATGCTATGGAAGTGCTACTAAGCAACTGCTTGGGTTGCATGTGCTAATAGCTTACAGGTTTTAATCTTCTCCTGCCTGAGACTTTAAAAATTAAACTGTGAATGGTTGTATTATTACAATAGTCTACAAGTGCCATAAGAACTGAAAGGATGCTTGAAAAATTGGGTCATTATCTCCATTTTCATTTCCAAGTCCTTTGTCTTCCCCTGGAATGTTGAAGGAGTGGGATTACCCTTCCTTATCCCAGAGTGTTGGGAAGGAAAATGAAGCGCCAATCATTGCTCCTCAGTCAAGAGTGTACACATCGCCATCAAGTCAGAACTAATTCTAAAATTCTCTTGCTTCATATTTTCAGAGGAATACATTGCTAGCTTTTAACCCCACCCTATATTTTTAGTACAAGTTGTACTAAAGTTGTTGCCTCCAGAAGTTCAAAAAGGCTGGACAACCATTTGTCTGGAATGGTGTAGGGTCTCCTGGACTAGAGGACCTCCAAGGTCCCTTCCAAATCTATTACTATTCTGTGTCTGGCCATGGTCTAGAAAAGTCTCAGCTATTGGTACAAGGGCAAAATTATTGGCCTTCCACCCATCACTTTTTCTGCATAGAAATTTCCACTGAAAATGGTAGTGCTAGCATGATATTGTTCTTCTGATATCAGAACTATTTATTCATTCAGCCAGTGTGCGAAGTCACAGCTGCACTGAAAAAGTGATTTACGACTGGTCCTTGTATGTATGAACATCACCTGTGATTACAATTTGGGTGCTTGGCAATTAGCATGTGTTTATGACGGTTGACATATCCTAGAGGCATGTGATTGCCACCTGAAACCTTCCTAGTCAACTTCCGACAAGTACAATCAATGGGCAAAGCTGGATCCACTTAACAACCATGTGATTCACTTAATAGCTGCAGTAATGTTCTTAACAGAAATGGCAAAAAAGGCAATAAAATTGGGCAAAACTCACTCAACAATCACCTTAGCAATTGACCCAATCGTGGGTATAAGTAGAGGACTACCTGTACCATAAGATAAAAGCTGCATGGAGAGCACTTGCTTCAGTAGGTGGAGAAGGAGATGGGATGGGATGGAATGATAACATGGTCAGGAATCTATTTCTAGCACTGATTAAGCTGGATACAGACAACAAGGTGAGTTTTATGTAGATAACATAAACTACTTACCCCTAGGATAGGTGGAAAGCCCTAGGAACAGAGTAAATATTAGATTATTGCAACAAGTCTTTATCCGTAAACTAATTAATGTGATTAATTAATCTGCATTCCACTCCCTTACAAAATTGACAAATATATTCCACTTGGAGTGTCTGCTCCAAACAATTATGCACATTGCATTTCACATAGTTTTCTCCTTATGCAAGTCATCCTTTCTTCTAATGAAATATTTCCTTCATCATATCACGGACTCCTCTTTTATCTGTTTTATACGTATGATTGGTACTAAGGAAAGAATTAAGGTGTCAAACCATGTTTTGAATGATCTGGAGGGCACAAAAATATCTTTTTAAAAGGCCAAAACAAAACTAGGTATGTTTAGGAGAACAGGAAACGAAGTCAAGACCTCTATGTGAAAAATAGCCACATGGTCTGGAAAGGATTGTCATTCATCTAGAAAGGAGTTCTGTAGCGCTGGACCAAATGTCTTTTTGGGCGGATATAGGCCAGTGGTAATATGCTACTGGATTGGACCAGTTCAACCGAACTGGTAGTAAAAAAAAAAATGCTGAGGGGAGGAAAACAAGCCTCTGAGGATCAGCTGAGCGGATAAGCGCATGGGAGGTTGGGAGGGTCGCTCCTAGCTTTTTATTTCTTCATCCTCTTAGCTGATTGGCTTGTTAGGGATGCATGTGTTAGGGATGCATGTGCATGCATGATCACTCACCAAACTGGTAGCAACTAAGGTAGGATCCCACTGCTGAGGTAGGCCCTAAAACTTATGCACCAGAACTTGTACTTCAGAAATTAAGTTGTCCTTTTTTTTTTTAGTCCACCTTACTTTCTCCTTATCTTTGTTGGATATCTTTTATTCCTAACTAAAAAGTCAGTCCTACTCCTCCGACTAATGGATAACATGACATTGTCTAAGTAGAATCTTGGATCTTAGTAACCTGAGTATGCTGGAATGCAGATCTTACCGCCATTCCAGGAAATCCAGGGTAAAACTAAAAAGAGATAGAAGGACAAAGGAAGATAAGAAACACAAAATCAGTATAGTACTTTGAATTTCCATAACAGGGTTTAATTAATAGTCCGAAGACCCTTTCATGTGTAAAGGATGTGTCCCCACCTCAGTGGCCTTGAGCATGGAAACCCAACCATTGATGTCTCAGTCTATGGCAATTATATTGAGATCTAGAATTTTCCAAAACAGGAGTATTGCTTATATTCACAATACAGATAGTCCTCGACATGCGACCACAATTGAACTAAGTTGCTAAGCAAGATGTTTGTTAAGTGAGCTTCCCCCATTTTACAACCTTCGTTGTCATAGTGGTTAAGTGAATCATGGCAACTGTTAAGCTAGTAACATGGTTGTCAAATGAATCTGGCTTCCCCATTGACTCCTTTTGTCGGAAGATTGAAAAGGTGATCGCGTGACACATGACCGGGACACTGCAACTGTCATAACTATGACCCGTGACCAAGCAACTGAATTTTGATGGGGATGTTGCAATGGTCGTAAATGTGAAAAATGATCATGTCACTTTTTTTTCGGTGCTGTTGTAACATTTAGAACAATCTGGTGTAAGTCGAGGATTAGCTGTAATTGTTGCTTAGCCTCAAGTCTGAGAAACTCCCATCAAAGGTTGTCTGTTAAGTTAGAAAAGGTAGTGTAAAGAAGTGTCACATTAAAAGACTGTCTAGATGGACAGTTAACAAAAGTGGCTTCATTCGCCTGTTGAGTTCTCTTATGCACACTTAGCACAAGCTACAGTCGAAATGTCTTGGCTGAAAAGCTTCAACAAAACCCAAGCTTAGGGACCCTGATATCGCCCAGCCTACCTCATTACGTTGTAGAAGGAAGGAAGACACCCACCTCCCACCACCCTTGAAAGCTGCTTTGGCCTATCAGAGAAGTCAAGATATAAACCTAATACAACAATAACAACAGCACAAACTAGACACTGCTTTGAATGGCAATGCAAGGATCCTGTAACATATTAGAGAGTTTCAGATAAGCTTAGCTGGTGCAGCAAATGCCCCGAGATCCACCCTATACAATTGGATCTCTACCACAGAAGAATCTCTGAGAACACTTTGGCATATGGGCCAGGAGATACTATGCTGCTACTCCTCCCTCCCCTCCCCCAGCCCAAGCTGGTCCTCAGTTGTTTAGATACATCCAGTTTTTTAGATACCCATATTAGTGTATTGGCAATTAGATGTCACGCTCTTCTTAATCAGCCTCCAAGGTATCTGGAACCCTGGGACTTTGGGATTCCTATTGAAATAGCCTTCAGAACTTAATGACTGAATGAACTTACCTGAGCAGGTCCTGGAACCTAGAGGAGAGCAAAAAAAAAAAAGGGGGGGGGCAGGATTCCATATCAAATAAAATTGGACCATGCACAAGCATTTCACATTCAGAATAACAGAGTTGGAAGGGACCTTGGAGGTCTTCTAGTAGTCTATGGGTCTCCAACTTTGGCAACTTTAAGCCTGGCGGACTTCAACTTCCAGAATTCCCCAGTGGGAGTTGAAGTCCATCAGGTTTAAAGTTGCCAAGGGTGGAGACCCCTGTTCTAGTCCAATCCCTGCTCAAATATACTGTTTTACCCTATACAAATGTATCGTTTTACCCTATACAGTACAATTTCAGACAAAGACATATAACTGCTTCATAGTGCTGCCATGTGACTTTTGTGGGTTCAATAATCTTTGGAGAAACTTGGCACCTCACCTAATCTTATGAAAGAAGCACTTTTCAATTTATCCTGATGCGCCTCCTCAAATTTAAATACTTATTAAGTTATGATTAAAATCAGTGGGTGTTGTTAGTTGAGTTAAAGCTAACACTTAGCCTCTGTTGTCAGTGCCAAGTTTCAGCTTTGGAAAGTGCAAATACCAAGGAAGCAATCTCTTCCTCTAGTCAAGTATACAATCCCTTTCCTTACCAATGACGGTGGTCTCTTTATATTTGTGCTTCACTTAGCCCTGATTCCTTGCTTTAGCTAAACTGAATCTTATCCTCTGCTCTGTGCCTCCTTTTGGAAAGTCTGCCTTGTGAGATGACATATATGGGCGGCAGATAAACAGCTTATGAAACCAGGAATTACAATTGCTGTTTGTTTATTTAAGAAAATTTATAGGGATGCCCAATTCACTTCTCAGTGGCTCTAGACCAGGGGTCTCCAACCTTGGCTCCTGGAAGCCTGGCGGACTTCAACTCCCAGAGTTCCACAGCCAGCAAAGCTCTAGACGAATTACTAGGATTAAAAACCCAATATAAGATTGTCAGAGGCAATATGCTGACATTGTAATCTGCTCAGGGAGTGTCTGAGTGGTTGTTTCTATGAAGATTCTCAGTCCTCCAGGTCATGGTTGTCCCAAAGGTGCTTTTTTCAAGAGACAACTGGACTTTATTGATTTTCTTTGGAGACGTTTCACTTCTTATCCAAGAAGCTTTTTCAGCTCTGACTATCGGATGGTGGGGAATGAAAGGATTTTATATTCCTTGCAGACCTCCTGTCATTTGCATTCTTTTAGAGAGTTGTTGAGGCCACTAGGAGGTTAATCTGCGTCCTCAGGGTCACTTGAGTAGTGCAAATGGGTGTGGAGCCTTCTTGGCTGCAGGATGTTTCCTGACCTGTGTCCCTTCACCGCTGAAGACAGGCCCAGGCTGTTGGGGAAGGGTCTGTGAGTCTGGGGAGGAGTCCGATTTCAGGAACCATTTGCACTTCAGTTTGAGATGAAGACAACCAAGACTCATCCCTGAATATAAATCCTTCCATTCCCCACCATTCAATCAGAGCTTAAGAAGCTTCTTGGATGAGAAGTGAAATGTCTTTTAAAAAAAAGAAAAAGAGAGTCTAGTTGCCTCCTGAAAAAGCCCCTTTGGGTCTAACTGCTATTGCTACAAAAACAATAAATTACAATATCTCATCCGCCCTCCCTCTGGTGACAACAATCCACTTGATGAGGTCCATCGCTGCACCCCTTTCTGGGGTCCCCAGCCCCATTGGCAAAACCAGGTCCTCAGAGCCTTGAGCAATAGTATCAAAGTGGGGCCAATCTTATCTCTGTGGGGATGATGTTCCAAGGAGGGAGCCACCACAGAGAAGGCCCTTCTTCTTGGTCCTGTTAGATGAATCTCCTTAGGAGAGGGGGCCTGTAGCATTCCCTGCCTTCCCGCTCTGGTGGGTCAGGTAGTTGTGACCGAGAAAAGATAGTTCAAATAACCTGATCCGAGGCCATGTAGGGCTTTGAAGGTGACAACCAGCACCTTGAATTGGACCCGGAAGCAAATCTCTATAGAGATAGAGAAGGCTCTGTATGAGTTTAGACATATGCAATATTAAGTGCTTAACTGGAAGGATTAAATCCTTCCCTCTATGGTCATGAGTTATGTGGAATTCTTTTTCCTTTGTATTCTATATTCTGATGAATTAATAGAATTTTTTTGATACGAGTTATGTGGAGATTATTCCAATAGAAATTCAACCCGAAGAGGGAAGAGTTATCTATTTTCTGCTCATCTTCATCCTAGTTTTGGTGAATTATTTTCTCTGTTCAGGGAACCTGGGAACTTCCATTGTATAATGTGGAAGCTTTTATGACCACTGCTTTTTCAACTTGCCCTCCTCTTGAATTGTTGAGACTGCAGTGTTGTACTTTTGGCACATTGGACAAAATATAAAATGGGGAAGAAAAATGAATTGTGGAACGTCTACAGCAGGGGTCTCCAACCTTGGCCCCTGGAAGCCTGGCGGACTTCAACTCCCAGAATTCCACAGCCAGCTTTGCTGGCTGTGGAACTCTGGGAGTTGAAGTCCGCCAGGCTTCCAGGAGCCAAGGTTGGAGACCCCTGGTCTACAGCATGGGTGTCCAGTCTTGGCATCTTTAAGGCCTGGAGGACTTCAGCTCCCAGATTTCCTCTGGAAGCATGGCTGTTTGGGGATTTCTGGAAATTGAAGTCCACAGATCTTAAAGTTACCAAGATGGGAGACCCAGGTCTACAGAATACTCAAACTTTTTTTTAGGAAAAGACTTGACTGTACTGCAAACTTATTCGATTGCTGTAAGATTGCTGTAAGTTTGCAATGCAGAAATGCTTAACATTTTTACATGCCAGACTAGATAAAAACAATGTAAAATGAATAATAAGAAATGGTCTTACTAGATAATTAGCTATCGGCATCCCTGCTGCATTTATCTAAAGAAAAGAAACACATATCAGTCAGTTCAGTATGTCTCCTCCTGCCCCTTGAGTTAAGCTATACTACCATTTTGTTTTGAATGCTACATTTTTTGGATCCATGAATTGTGCCGTGCGGGGGGGGCAAAGAGATAGGAAGTGGCATTGTCTTTCCAGATCCTTTGAGGAGCAATTCCATAACATTTAATAAATAATTTGTAGGTTTAACCCGTCAATTGTTGAAAGTCATGTGATTTGGGTGGCACAATTTTAAAGCTGGTGAAAGATTCTCCTCTGAATCTTTGTCCCTCCAACCCCTCTGCCTCCACCCCCAATTTCATTATTTCATACCGCAGTTGGGTCAAATGCCATTGGTAAAGGAACCTGTAAGATCAAATGAATACAGAAATCAGTCATGTAAGACACAAGAGCATACAACAGAACTTAGAAGCAGTCCTTGACTTACAACATTTCATTTAGTGACCATTACAATGGCACTGAAAAAAATTACTTATGTCCATTTTTCACACATCATCACACGATTTACATTTGGATGCTTGAAAACCGACTCAAATTTATGACTGTTACAATGCCCCAGAGTCCCCTTTGGCAACTTTCTGGCAAGCAAAATCAATGGGGAAACCAGATTCACTTTACAACTATGTTACTAATTTAGGAACTGCAGTGATTCACTTAACAAATGTGGTGAGAAAAGTCATAAAAATGGGGCAAAACCCGCATAACAAATTTCTCACTTAGCAACAGAAGTTTTGGGTTCAATTATAATCGTAAGTCAAGAACTACCTGCATTTTTCTTCATACCCAACAACGTTCATTGGTCATCCTCTATTCTATTTTCTTGGCAATCAGTGCTGTCTCTGCCCACCAGAGTAGTGGCAGTTGAATACATGCTGTCAAATAAGATGCTTACAAATTGCCAGAAACACTCCTTAGCAAAATGCTGAGCCATTTCTCTGTCTCTCTCCTCCATCCTCCTTCTCAGTGCAAATGAAATCTGACTTGGAAAAGTTATTATGAACTTGATCAGCGTGAGTTACTTGATATTACAGTGCCATCTAGCGATAGCAATGATGTACAAATCTTAGCATACTTGTGGAGTGGATCTCATATCCCAAGGGGACCATCAATCAGTGGACACCTGCTTTTCTGTAATTAGACCTTCTGAATGATCTGTCCCTGGACAGAAACCTTGTCTTATGAATATTGTCAAAGCATCTGGATTGGCAGCTCTTCGCTAAAAAGGCTTTGACCAGGCCTACAAAAGAAGCAGGCTCTTAAATGCAATGGGAAAGGCTAAAATAGAAAACATGGCAGGCTCTATTTGCACCACAGTATGCAGAATCCCGGCCTTGATCTGCCAAGATCATCACAGAACATCCTGCTGTCATCTATAATGTGTGAAACATATTTGAACGTGGAAGAAGATTCTTCTGTTTTGTACAGAAGTACAACTTATGTCATTGCAATGGAAAGATGCCATCAATACAGTTTCTACAGATAGTCAGTTCAGTTAAAATCATGATGATGTTACCGGTATTGGTATAGGAGGTATAAGAGGTCCAGGATTCACAGGAGGTACATTCACCCCTGCAGGGACATCTGCTTGCTGTTGTCGAGGGAGTATGAGGCGACCCATGCGCTGTGGAAATATAACAGCACCGTTTTCATTCTTCTCAATGAGTTAGGATTCTAGAGCAGTCTTCTTCTTAACCATGGCAACTTGAAGAGTTGTGAACTTCAACTCCCAGAATTCCGCAGCCAGAAAAGCATGGCTGACTCGGGACTTCTGGGAGTTGAAGTCCACAAGTCATAAAAGGGCCATAGTTCCCCACCCTGCTCTACATCTTTGCCATCTCTTCTCCTTTAATCTAAGACGGGTCCCTGAGATAATTTATTGATCTGTTGTACTTTTTAAAAATACGGGTCCCTAAGATAATGTCATTGTTCTGTTTGTACTTTTAAAAAACAAACACTTTTGTCTGTTTGAAGGAGAAAAATCTGTAAACCCTGTGCAAATGTGGCTATTCTAACAGGTAGGGTAAAAATACATTTATGCTATCCTAAAAACTCCTTTCAGTAATTGGCTATTAGAATCTTAGCTTCAAGTTAGATGGCCACTAAATGGTGTTTAGAGTTTTCTCTCTACTGCTCTGTGTGTGTCCTTATTTCATATCCCCAACTGAGAAGACATTACAGGGTATATGTTCATCTTACACCAATGCATTAGCTGTTAGGAAATTATAGTAAAGAAACTATTTACCATTTCACCAGATGCGCTTGCTGATCTCTGTGAAAACAGTAAAATAGAGTTAAAACTTAGCTTTTGGGAAACAGTGCTTTATTATGCTAGAGCTGTGATGGTTCCAGTGGTTTTTAATATATTTTTTATATTTTCTTGTGGGACCACATTACTAGCTGTCCAAGGTCCATGGGCCAGGTATTGGACATGCCTGATGTGAAAAAAAAAAGTGGGGGTGGGAGTATTGTGAAACTTATTTTCACACACATTTGTGACAAAATAGGAAATGGTCAGGGAAGTGATATTTACCTCAACACGTCTTCTGACACCATGGTGTTCTGTTTCCGGTTTCTTTGTGACTCTTGTTGGATGCCTTTCCTTCATGGATTAAAAAAAATGGTAAGCAGAGAACCAAAACGATGGAAAATGGAATGATCTCCCTCCCCTGTTTTCAAGAATATGGATTAGATCCATTCTATGTTTACAAAAGAAAAAAGACATTTACCACTACCTATTGGTATGCTATTTGTAAGGTGTAGAAAAGGATAGGGTTTTTTTTTTCTTCCTTTTTTGTTTTCCTTTTTAGATCAATGCTTCATCCAATGTACAAAGGGATTCATGAATCTTGTGGAGTTGATCTCCATTGGTGGTAGATTACTAGATCATTCAAGCCCAATCTTGTGAATTCAATTATTCATATTTGGAGGAGAAATTCATGTAGTGTTGTTCCCTATGCAGGATTTGCCTCTGTCTTTCCAGTGATTCTCCAAAACTTTCCTTCAATAAGGAATGCCATTAAAGGGCCACAATTGCAGTTTAGTATCATTCATCAAGTGTAACCATCAATGTCCACTAAGGGAAGAGCATCATACAATATCATTATACAGATGCAGATTAACAGAATTGGAAGGGACTTTGTAGGTCATCTAGTCCAACCCCCCACCCAAGCAGATCCTACCTAGACAATTTCTGACAAACGGCAGTCCAATCTCTTCATGAAAACCTCCAGTGATGAAGCTCCCACAACTTCTGAAGGCAACTTCTGTTCCATTGGCTGATTGTTCTCACTGTCAGAAAATTTCTCCTTATTTTCAAGTTGAATCTCTCCTTGTTCAGTTTCCATCCATTATTCCTTTTCTGGCCTTCAGGTGCTTTGGAAAATAGCTTGACCCCCCTCCTCTCTGTGGCAGCCCCTCAAATATTGGAAATATACTGCTATCATGTCTGCCCTGGTCCTTCTCTTAAATCTTGACATCATGGTTTGTAGAAGGAAGCATGGACTAGTCATTGATGTCCCACACTCTTTGTAATTTTTCCCATGATTTCCAATTGCAACCTCAAAGACTTTTCAGGCTCTAAGAAATACTGATTATTATTATTAATTTTTTTGCAGATATATCTCATTTTGTACAATGGATGTTACATAACTGGAGGTGAGGAAGGATAATTTTGTAATCTTTACACCCCCAAATTTCCTTCCTCCCCCTATTTTTGTGCAGTAACCATTTCTGTTTTCCCATTGAGAGCAACTGGATAGAGATCCCACCAGAATGCAGTCCTAAACTTTTTCGTGAGAGACAAATGGGGAATGAGGCATTTGAATATTTATCTCTGCAAAGGCAGTTCATCCTATTATTAAGAAATATGGGAAAAAGTGTTTCAAGGAGCCTTATCTTAAATTAACTCACCATAACTTGTAGCCTAACTGTCCAAATGAAATCCTCACTGTAACTCAACAATGTCTAACTTATTTGTCCAGCCCCCATATCTGCTCCTTCACCAGAAGAGTAAACCTTGATGCTCAGCAGTCAGAGTTCACAGATACTCATACTTAACGGAATAACATAAGTTATTTCTAGATTGGTCCTCTCCTTAACTAATTTTCATCCATCGCTTGTAATTCTGCCTTCAGGTGCTTTGGAAATTAGGTTGACCTGAGAGTGGGAATGTACTGATTTTCAAGGCTCCGTGTTTACTCCAGATTAAAACCTTGAAATTAGTGGGATTCTAGCTTTTTTTGGTCTTGCCGTCTATGTCAGGCTTGTCAGTTAGAAGGAAAGCATAATTCTTCCATCTAGCCTCCAGTTTTATAGGGTTCCATCCATTTATATAAATGCTGTTTAAAAACATCCATGACTGGATTAGGGCATTCATATATTTTGTATTTTGAACACCATTCAAGCAAAGATACAGAGCACCTATTGTATACAGAGTCAAGGAGAACCTACCAATGTTGGTTTACTTTTACATGTACTGTAGATAAAGTGTACATCTAAAAAGGTTCATAGTTTTTCCTCACATGAAGTAATACATAATACAATTATGGTTATTTTTTTTTTACTCAATGGAAAATGCACTGTGTCCCAAATTGCTGGGATTATCTCTGTTGCACTTTCCATTGAGTAAAAAACAACTATAATTATTTATCATACAGAGACAATTACAATATCAATTTGTTCTTGCTCAGTCTTCCTTAACCTTAACCTGGTTTCTACCAGGTATCTTGGGAATACAATTCCCACCAAAGGGACCAACAGAAATCTTGATATTATAGTGTCAATATAGGTAGTCCTCAACTTACAATCATTCATTTAGTGACCACTCAAAGTTACAACGGTATTGAAAAAAGTGACATGACCGTTTTTTACACTTTCAACGTTACAGCATCCCATGGTCATGTGATCAAACATCAACTGTTGGCAACTGACTCATATTTATGACTGTTGCTGCGTTCATGTAATCTCCTTTTATGACCTTCTAACAAACAAAGTCAATGGGGAAGCCAGATTCACTTAACAACCATGTTGTTAACTTGGCAACTGCAGTGATTCATGCCACAATTGTGGCAAGAAAATTCATAAAATGGGGCAAAACTCACTTAACAATTCATCTAGCAACAGAAATTTGGGGCTCAATTGTGGTCATAAGTCAAGGACAACTTTATTTTGGGAAGGCACCATCCTGAGTAAGTCTTATCTAAGGAAACAATGCTCATTCTAAGATCTTAAATGGGAAATCCCAAAATTGTACGTTAGACTGAGAAGTTGAAGAAACAACCTAAAAGACAGTGACAAACTACTTCAACTTAAAGCTACCAAAATTATTCTTGGAATCACCAGGAATTCATCTGAGCTTAAGATAGTCTTCACTTTAATTCTTACTTACCCGGACAGGGACTGTGAGCCCCACATTCAAAAGGCAGGCAACAAGAATCAACAGTTTCATATTGGTAGGGAATCCTGAAATGATATAACAGAGAAATAATTCAAGTTACTGTTTACTTTTGGTTGCTCCCAAAGTTTGCCAGTCCTTTTCTTCATTGGAACCAATATATTAACTGATTCTTTTGAATATCCTCTGAATCAGTTCTTACTTGTAGTTCTTAGTACTAGAAATACCTGATTCATATCTGATTTTTTTTGTTATATTTTTATGAAATATCAAACAGTAAAAGCAATTGCTATAAAATTCGGTTTTAGATATAGTTAGTAGTAGAAATACTACTATTGCTATCTGATTTTTTTTTTTTTACATTCTATGAACTATCAGTCATAAGAGCATCCTCTGATACCTCCAACAATGCAACAGATTCAGCTCCACTTTTGGAAAAAATGATCAGAAACACTAAGAAGGTACAAAAACATAAGCCTTTCCTTGTAGCATTAGAACACTGAAATTTATGAGATGTTTGTGTCATCTCATAAAGCCTTACAAGATATGAAACCAAAGTGCCAACATCTCATAAAAAGTCATTGGTATTCTTGCCAAGTTTTAATCATGTTAATAATTTTTTTTAAAATACTTTTGGATGTAACTATCCAGTAGTTGAAAAGTTTTTCAGGGCCTCATACAAATCACAGGTAGGCTACTACTAGTCTCTTTTTGGGATTGGATGAAATTCAGCACAGACAAGAGAATGGCTCAGGAAGGTCCAAAACGTTTGAACAGAGTGACCAAATAGCAATAGCAATAGCACGTAGACTTATATGCCATTTTATAGTGTTTTATAGCCCTCTCTAATCAGTTTATAGAGTCAGCATATTGCCCCCCAAAAATTTGGGTCCTCATTTTACCCACCTCGGAAGGATGGAAAGCTGAGTCAACCTTGAACCTGGTGGGATATGAACTGCCAAATTGTAGGCAGCTGGCTGCAGAAGTAGCTTCCAGTACTGCACTCTAACCATTGTGCTACTGAGTTCACATGCTATAGAGTTCTAATTTTAGCAACCAGATCCCTCTCTAAAAGAATCCAAAGTTTCATCTGCAACTGAGGCAGAGGTGCTTTTCAGCAGGTTCTGACCAGTTCTGGAGAACCGGTAGTGGAAATTTTGAGTAGTTTGGAGAACCAGCAAATCCCACCTCTGACTGGAGATTTTACAGTATCCTTCCCCTACCACACCCACCAAGCCATGTCCACAGAACCGGTAGTAAAAAAATTTGAATCCCACCACTGAACTGAGGTCACCATATCTTAAACAATCATTAAATCTAACTAAAGAAAATGTAATTGTACAGAGAGCACCTATTAAAATACATCCAATTTATTTGGATGATTACTCTAAAATATACTGGAATCCTTGTCTTACCTTTGCTTTGTATCAACACCAGCAGAAGAACTAAGAAAGCAACTTGATCTAGGAGGCTTTTCCCAGTAGCTAGTATTTATATGCTGTCCTGATGATCTGGCTTTATTTATTAAAAATATAATCATAGGTTTCATGAATCAGCACTTGGAAAACAGCTGTTGGGTTAAGGATTGGGGTTTTGTGACTTACTTACAGAAATCCCTGGAGAATGTTTCATCTCTTGAGACAAAACTTGTTGTGAAAAGAATTTAATTAATTGTGTCTTTTTCAATATGGCTAGAAATAATTTGAAGACTTTTAAAATATATATTATTTAAGGATTTAAGTTATTTAAGAAGGAGTGGTCTATGGTGCTTTGTCAGAAGAAACCAAGAAAAATAATTGTACCCACAGAAACAGACTGCATTGGTGATATATATGCCCTTCTTATGCTCTTCCATTCTGAACTGATTCTATCTACCTTAAAATTGGTATTCAAAGGGTCCTATCAGAGCTGTAAACAACAGAATAACAGAATTGAAATGGATCTTAGAGGTCTTCTTGTCCAACCCCCTGTTTGAACAGGAGACCCCGTACTATTTCAGACAAATGGTTAAGACAACCTCCTGCTTGAATTGGGAAATTGATAAGGCAACAGGATATTTATTTATCAAATGTATAGGCATTTTACTATCAAATGATTTAGGCTGGTTATTTTATTAAATGATATAAAACAATTAGAATGTTAAAAACATTTAAAATGTTGAGCGTGGCTCAATGGATATATACCTAGCTCTTTCTGTATATACCGTATATCTCTTGACCTTGGCCTTGACCCATTGGTTCATTGGTCACTTCTAAACTGTTATCTGCTCAGTTCAACCTGGACATTCAGGAACAATGGTAAAAGCAATATCAAAAGAACGCTACCAATTTTCATATCAAGGATGGAATAGAAAACAACCATCTCCAAGTTCTGTCTTCAGAAATTTGGCTAGCCCATTGTTATTTTACCTGGATGGTCTAGGACCACTTGCCACAGCCAACTTGTTATGGCCAACTCACCACAGTTGATGGGACAACTCACCAGCGCCAACTCACCACAGCCAACTCACCATGACCAGCTAGCAATGGGACAACTTGCTGCATGATAATTCAGTGCTGTATTAATTATTTCATTCAGTTACTTTTACTATTGGTGATCACGTTTTCATTAAATATATTGTAACTCTTGCTTTTCTTTTATTATTATTGGCCATGATTTTTGTCAAAATTAATTTAACTTTTGCATTTGTTGAATTGTCCTGCAGCGAGTTGTCTCATGGTGAGCTGGCCACAACGAGTTGGTTATAAAGGGATTCCAGGGACAGAATGGAAAAAGTTGCCATGGCCAATTTGCCAAAGTTGCCATAAGCCATTTTTGCATAATGCCAAGTAGTCACATAAGATCAAATAACAGCATAACGAAGAATTTAAATGGCATTACCCCCCTGGGTTGATTGGTTCAGGCCAGGTTCCTTTCATACAGTATATAAGTCACTATATTTGGTGCGAATTATGCTGCACCTATAATAGCTATAATTGGCAGAACATGTAGTCATCTACCTATTAGATAGCTAAAATCAACTATTTTCAGAAGGAAATCTGGGATGTTCTAAAATTGTGAGAAACTGACAAAAATTGCTGTGATGTATTGATTATGTTTGTATGTGTGTGAATAACATTTGTTCTAATCCTAGTCAATCCAAAATCTTGCTTTGTAATATATAATGATTATATGGGATGTATTATATTTAGGTAAGATTAACTAGTGGGTGCAACATATATTTTAAAGCATTTCCATTCTAAAGTTTCACCATAATTAAAGTCTCAGTTTAAGGAATACCAATCTTCTTCAGCTGGTGGCTTTTTTTGTTTTTTGTTTTGGTTTCTGACAGAGCTCAGTCATAATCATTATGGTTTTATAGGAGATGTCTTTATATGTGGTTCTTAGTGTGGATTGTCCTTGATAACATTTAGCTGGCCACTCTAGAACTGACAATGGAGTCCTGATAGCATACTTATCTGGAAATGTGTCTCCATAATCAAGTCAGTTCAAGATTAGGCTATGGGTTGTTGGAATTGGCTTAATTATTTACTATTGTACACCATGGAAGAGAATATATAATCCAGTAGGAGATTCTGTCTGCAGCAGAAACCCCAGTGCTGATACCATCTATATTTACAGTTTTTACATTCCTATGAATGAAAGTCTTGATAACGCTATAAACTCCCCCATTTTAACAGAATAACTGACTTGGATATCTTCTAGTCCAACCCTACTACCCAAGTAAGAAACGATACCTACACCATTTCAGATAAATATTTATCTAATCTCTTCTTTAAAAAGTTCCAGTGTTGGTGCGTTCACAACTTCTGGAGGCAAGATGTTCCACTGGTTAATTGTTCTCCATGACGGGAAATTTCTCCTTAGTTCCAGGTAGCTTCTCTCCTTGATTAGTTTCTACCCATTGCTTCTTCTCCTGCCCTCAGGTGCTTTTTAGAATAGCTTGACTCCCTCTTCTTTGTGGTAGCCCCTGAGATGTTGGAACACTGCTATCATGTCACCACTAATCCTTCTTTTCTTTAAACTAGACATACCCAATTTCAACAACAATTCTTTGTATGCTTTAGCCTCCTGTCCCCTAAACTTATGGACTTATAAACTTGTGGACTTCAATTGTGGAATTGACTGGAACATACTGGTAGAAGGATACAAACTATTAAAAAAGAAAACAGACCCCCATAAAAGAGGAGGTGGATTTGCACTGTATGTAAAGGACCACTATATTGCTACAGAAATGCATGAAACCAAAGATGAAAACCTCCTAGAATGCATATGGGTCAATATAAAAGAAAAAAAGAATGACATGGCCATATGTGTATATTATAGGCCACCCAACCAAGCAGAAAAAATAGATGTCCTTTTTACCAGCCAACTAACGAACATATGCAGGAAACACACAACAATAGTAATGGGAGACTTCAATTATGCTGATATCAATTGGAAAACTAATTCTGCACCAAGTGGGAAATCAAATAAGTTCCTAACCAACCTAGCTGACAACTTTGTTGTCCAAAAGGTAGAGGGTGAAACAAGAGGGACAGCCATACTGGACTTAATTCTTACAAACAGAGAAGAAGTGATAGAGGGAGTTGAAACTGCAGGAACCTTGGGTGAGAGTGACCATGTCATACTAGAATTCAACATAACACAAACACAAGCAACAGAACATAATGTCACCAGAGTCTTGGATTTTAAAAGAGCTGATTTCAATAAACTCAGAGATAACTTGGGAAAGATTTCATGGATGAAAATCCTAAAGGGGAAAACAACTCAAGAATCTTGGGAAACTCTAAAAAGTATGATCATAGAAGCCCAGCACAATACCACTGAGAAAGAAAAACAAGAAATCCAAGAAGAAACCAGCATGGCTACACAAAGATTTCTCTGGCAAATTGAAAGAAAAAAAGGACAAGTACAAAAAATGGAAAGAAGGACATACAACTAAGGCAGAATATCAGCAGATAGCCAGAATCTGCAAAGATGAAATCAGAATAGCAAAGGCTCAGAACGAACAAAGACTTGCAACAAAAGTCAAAGATAATAAAAAATATTTCTTCCAACATATAAATAACAAGAAAAAAAATAAGGAAACAGTCAGTCCACTAAAGAGAGAAGATGGCAAGGAAGTAACAGGCAACACAGAGAAAAAAAAGCAGAACTGCTTAACTCATTTTTTGCATCCATCTTCACGCAAAAAGAAACTATAGCTCAACCCACCAAAAACAAATTGTAAAAGACAGACCAGAAATAAAAGTTAAAATAAGCAAAAATACAGTAAGAGAACACCTGTCTGATCTTGAGGAAAACAAATCACCAGGGCCTGATGGATTACATCCCAGAGTTTTAAAGGAGCTGGCAGAGGTCATCTCAGAACCACTGCACCATATCTTTCAAAAATCCTGGAGCACCGGGGAACTACCAGAGGACTGGAAAAGAGCTGATCTTCAAAAAAGGAAAAAAAAACAGACCCAGGAAACTATAGACCAATCAGCCTAACATCAATACCTGGGAAGATACTGGAAAAGATAATAAAAAAACAGATCTGCCAACATCTAGAAACAAGTAAAGTAATAACTAGCAGTCAGCACGGGTTTGTTAAAAACAGATCATGCCAAACCAATCTTATTTCATTCTTCAACACAGTGACTAAATTAGTAGATCAGCAAAGTACTGTGGACATAATATATTTAGATTTCAGCAAGGCATTTGATAAAGTAGACCACAACCTACTTCTTAGTAAGCTAGAAAAAAGTGGAATAGATAGCACCACCACTGGATGGATTCGCAACTGGCTGGCAAACCGTACTCAATGAGTAGTCCTTAATGGGTCTAAGTCTACATGGAGGGAAGTAAGCAGTGGGGTGCCACAAGGTTCCGTTTTAGGCCCAGTACTCTTCAATATCTTCATTTACGACTTAGATGAGGGAATAGAAGGGGAACTTACCAGACTTGCAGATGATACTAAGCTGGCAGGAATAGCTAACACCCAAGAAGATAGGCTCAAGATCCAGATGGATCTGGACAGACTAGAACACTGGGCCATATCTAATAAAATGAAATTCAATATAGAGAAAAATAAAGTCCTACACTTAGGCAAGAAAAACCAAAAGTACACATATAGACTGGGTGAAACCAGGCTCAATAGCAGTAACTGTGAGAGGGATCTTGGAGTCTTTGTGGACAACCAGCTAAATATGAGCCAGCAGTGTGCAGCAGCAGCCAAAAAAGCTAATGCAATCCTAAATTGTATTAACAGAGGGATACAGTCAAGATCAAGGGAAGTACTAATACCACTCTATAAAGTCTTAGTAAGACCACACCTAGAGTACTGCATCCAGTTTTGGTCACCACATTATAAAAAAGATGTTGAGGCTCTAGAAAAAGTACAGAGAAAAGCAACCAGGATGATTAGGGGACTGGAGGCTAAACATACAATGAACGGTTGCAGGAACTGGGCTTGGCTAGTCTAGTAAAGAGAAGGACCAGGGGAGACATGATAGCAGTCTTCCAATATTTGAGGGGCTGCCACAGGGAGGAAGGGGTCAAGCAATTTTCTAAAGCCATAGTCCAGACAAGGAATAATGGATGGAAACTGAACAAGGAGAGATTTAACCTGGAAACAAGGAGAAACTTTCTGACAGTGAGAACAATCAACCAATGGAACAGCTTGCTCTCGGAAGTTGTGGAAGCGCTATCAGTTGAGACTTTCAAGAAGAGATTGGACCGCCATTTGTCAGAAATGGTGTAGGGTTTCCCACTTGGGCAGGGGGCTGGACTGGATGACCTACAAGGTCCCTTCCAACTCTGATTATCTGTATCTGTAATTCCGGTATTTGATACCCTCAAGTCTTAAAGTTTCCAGGTTGGGAGATCTCTGTCCTATTGGATTGTATCTTCTCTCCCACAGTGCATAGTAGTAAACAATTAAGGTAATTCCAACAATCCATAGCCTAACATTCTTGAATTGACTTAGACTTCATGGAGACATAACTGCAGAACTGTGGATTGAACAATAGAACTAGCTCCAGGCTTGAGAAGGATCCTCAGCAAATGCTATTATCTGCTATCTCCCAAACCCACAATGATAGAACAGATAGGGTTTTCTCTAGGATTTACAAGTGACATTCATTTCTCTGAGGAGGAATATTTTGCTCCTTTCTTGTTCTAGCGCAAACTTATTTTTAATTTTTAAGCTATTATATAAGCAGAATTCAATCATTCAAATGTATGTAAGTCTGTTTCTGGTTGCAAATGTATTGCTTTTCCACAAATCTTTTGTACATTATATTAATGAAAATCATTGTAAAATGGCAATATTGGGCAAATTAGTGACAGAAACATATCTAAGAGAAATGTACATCAAACTGTCATCAGATATTACCTGCCATCTCTCCCCAACTAACTGATATATAAAGTGATGAATCAAACTTAATATTGGGGGGGAAAACTTGGGGGAACCGAAGTTGATAGATTTCACCATTCTTTCTTTAAAAAATTGCAAGAATAATATATTTATAGTCAATTGAAATTTACTATATTGTGATTGAAATGTAATCTCTTAAATCTATTTACAGCTCTTAACCCTATGTTTATCAAAATTTTATCATCTTTCTCATCTGGTTGACAACCAATTCTTGTTATTATTTCATACTGAATTTACCAAGAAACCTTGAGTGCTCACTTCCTATTCACCTCCATTTTCCATCCTTCAACACAGGTATTCTCCTACAAGTTATGGTTTTCTCTCCTCCTCCTCCTTCTCCTCCTCCTCCTTTTTCTTTTCTTTTTTGTAAAAGGTCACATAAGATTTCTCTTATAACTCCAATCACATTATCTACTTTAACCACTAGAGTTAACTTGCAAATATTTAATTGCTTTCCTTTGTAAATCCCTTGGAAACCACAAGGAATGCTTCTATTGACATCACCATCTTCTGGATTATGTAGTAATGTTTAGATTTAACAAAAATACTTAAGAACATGTCTTTGTTGTTGTCCCTTTGAGTCAAAAGGGCAAAACAAGAGTAGATATTTTCCACAAGGATGACTGAACACAATTTCAACTCCACAATAATTTATTCCTTAGGCATTACTAGAATAATTACTAGAAAACAAATTCAATTTTGTTACTATTTTCATTATTACTACAATTCCCATTTCAAAAATATTTCTTCTGAAGCATAGGCTTCCCCAGGAGGTTATGAATAATGAAATATATATTGTAATGTTATTATGGCATGATGCACGGTCCATGATAATTGCGCCCATCAGGACACAAGACAGAAAGTAGAGTTTTTATCATGACATCACTGCTTACATGACATCACTTTTTTGGGGGGATGGGGTGTCATAATAATTATGAACATTAATGCCATGGATTGCTCTGTAGAGTAACTGAAGTGAAAGAAGGATGCTCACAGCTGAAATGTGTTGGACAGCTGCTGCTTCTTCCATGTCTAGATCAAACTTTAAACTGGCAGAATGAAGCCACCTTCTTGGTTTTGTCTTGGCCAAAAATAAGTCATTATTGGTACATGTTTCTGGTAGTTGCCAATATCCCAGCAGATGGGCCGGGCTGTGTATTTTTCCACATTCACATACCAGGTTGTTATCTGCTAAGAACTTCCACTTGAGCATATTGGTTTTACATTTAGGCATTCCATCTTTCAACCTATTCAGGGTCCTTCAAGTAATATAAGGGAGGTCAAACTGGACAGGTTAAAAAAATATGTTTCTCTTTATTCCAAACCAGTCATTGACATTTAAAGATGAATTTGCTTAGAAAAATAAAGAAACAAAATATGGGTTGCTTATTAAATTATGCTGCCTCTTCTCTTACCCAAACATTTTAATAACAAAGTACACCAATTTCTTAACTTTGTTTCTAGGATATATGCCCAACATTAGGGGCAAAAGAGTCCCTCTGCAAAAATCCAATTGACCATCAGATATGTCCATTTTATTTGCCATCTACTGCTCACATAAATTTTCACAGCCCAGATATGGTAGATCTCCATAATTTAGATAGGAAATTACGGATGAGAAGTGACCAAAAGCATATTGGGAAATATGTAAGAATAAGGAATGTTCCTCCCAAACGTTAATTAAATAAATCCTGGCAATAAAACTGTATTGTATAAATTATTCAGATCTGTGTACTGAATATCATCAAAAGAAGTATGATGTTCAAATATTTGTTTATTTGTGTCAGAAGCATCATGATTAAAATAAGGCATATAAAATTTAAAATAGCAATAGCACTTATATACCGCTTCACAGTGCTTTACAGCCCTCTCTAAGCAATTTACAGAGTCAGCCTATTGCCCTCAACAATCTGGGGTCCTCATTTTACTGAACTCGGAAGGATGGAAGGCTGAGTCAACCTTGAATGGGTCAGAATTGAACTGCTGAACTGATGGACATGTGTCTTTTGTTTCATATTCTATGAATTTGAATGGATTTGTTAAGATATTAAATAGCTGAACCAATGAAGTGTATAATGGGCCAGGACACACAATTGTAATTGATTGGTTGGAGAGTGCGAGCTCTTGCATGAGGCAATTTACATTATGATTGGTTGCTGGGTGTAAAGGAGGAGTTTCCCTTCCCCTCCCGCCTTTTTTTCTGTGTGCTCTGTATGCTGTTCTGCAATTTACCTGACGATTTACCACACCTATATAGTGATGTGCCTGACTATTTTGCTTGTTGCAAATATAAATGTAAAATATATTTATCTTTATAAAACTACAAGTTCGTCTCTAACTCTATTTGGACATCAGCTGCACAATTCCCTGACAATTTGTATTAGTCTATACATTTCCTGAAAGAACAATTAATCAAGAAGGCAACTGAAAATCTGGGTTCTTCCTAATGGCCACTCTCTGTAACTATTTTTGTTCTGCAATGTCATGTGATTTATTCATTTTATTTGTTTATTTACAGGATTCTTATATTTCTGCCTATCTCACACAATGTCTAGGCAGCTCCCAACAACCCATAAAACATAGTTAAAAGCATATCCTTCCAAGATATCACACTAAACATTCTCACAGGTCAATCCCCAACCTTAGCCAAAGCTTGGGAGAAGAGCCAGGTCTTAACATTCCTCTGGAAAGCTCTTAACATTCCTCTGGAAAGCTCCTTTCTTCAGTTAGGGGCTATTTTAAAAGATTGGGGCAGTTACCAAGAAGTCACGCATCTGAGGTCCCATCAAAAAGCAACATTTAAGGGACTCCCCTTTCTCTAACCTAGAAGGACAGGCAGATAGGAGGTGCAGCAAGAAACTTAGTCCTATGCCGTACAGGGTTTTAAAGATGGTGACCAGCTCCTTGAATTGCACCCAGAAAGCAACTGGAAGCCAATGTAGCTCATGCAGCAATGATGTTATTCAGCTGAACTGAGGGACAGTGAAAACTGTGTGTGGCACTGCATTCTGGACCAGTTATGACTTTTGCGTAGTCTTCAAGGGCAGCCCCATGTAAAGTGTATTGCAATAATCCAAACAGGAGGTGACTAAGGCCTGTGAGCAAGGGCTCTTGGTCAAAGAATGGGCAAAATTGGTGCACAAGACAGATTTGTGCAAAGGCTCCCCTGCTCACAGCTGGCATCTGTTTTCCTAGCATGAGTCATGAGCCCAAGAAGACTCCCAAGTTGTTCACCATATCTGTGCTACCCTGACCAGAGTCAAGGATGGAAACGTTCCTCATTTCAGGAACACCAAATCCCCATAAGTACTCTATCTTGCTAGGGTTGAGTCACAGCAGGTTTCTCCCCATCCAGGCCCTTATTCTAGGTCCTGAATTAGCATGTGAACTTTCCTGGCATGGGATAGAAATATATAATGGGGGAAATAATGATACAGAATCTTATGTTGGTAGATAATCTCCCCCAGTGGTTTCATATAAGGGAGAATATAGAAAAATGAGAGAGCATTGAGCCCTGAGCCCCCCTCCCCACATAATATGGGTCTAGGACTAGATCCATACTCTTCCCCCACCAGCATTGACTGGTACCAGCCACAGAGAAAGGAGAGCCATGGCAAAAGAGAGCCCCTCAACTTCCAATCACCAGAGTCAGTCTGGTAAGTTACCATGGTCGATGGCATCAAAATGTGCTGAGAGATCCAGGAGGGTCAGGATGGAAATACCACCCCCAGCCTGAGCCCTCCAAAGTCATCCATAGGCACGCCTCAACTGATCCTTCATTCCTTCATGATTTCATCTTTCGTTAACTGATGAAGCTTAAACATCCTTAGATGTTTCCATTTTAAAACTTCCTCTTCTCCAAACACAGATTCCACCAGAGATATGATCTGACATGCTTCTTCAACAATTTGGTTGCTCGTGTGGTCAAGGCTCTGCCCAGCTTCTGTTAGTCACTTCAGGCTGCTGTGAGCATCCTCCCTGCCTAGTCACTGTCCAAGGTCATTTGTCTTAGGTTGGCATGTAATGTCTGACTGGAACTTTCCAAGGTTTTCTGGTTTTCTCAGGTTTTCTGTGGGCTCCTTTTCAAGGAGTGTTCTTTTAAAAACCTGCCTAAAATATCATTTTAAGCCAAGAAAGTTAGCTGAGTTCTGCCAACAGCATGTTACTGGTCCTGTTACAAGTTTTCCTCTGTGCCACTGAAATAGGATTTTAATAGCCTTATTTTTAAGATCCCATTTTTTTGCTACTCTTATTCCTTCTGAAGAATCAACTTATGATTTTCATTATGACTAGTCAACACTCCCAGGACCAGTATCATCCAACTGGGGTTTCTTTGTCTATGAATGCTCCATCACATCATTTACATCGTGAAGAGTCCTTGGTGCTGTCTGAGCTTGGATGATTTCTTGCAGATCTTTCATAATCCAAACTAGGCAACATCATCATTTCATTGGGTAATGAAACATCTGCAAGAAATCAATCAAGCACAAGGACCCCTCATTTCAACCCAGAGTTACAAATACAGTTAGTTTTTGACTTACAATAGTTATTTTAGTGATGTTCAAAGTTACAATGGCACTGAAAAAAGTGATGTATGGCCATTTTTCACACTTATGACCATTGCAGCATCCCATGGCCACATAATCAAAATTCAGATGCTTGGTAACTAACTTGTATTTATGAAGGTTACAGTGTCCTGGGATCAAGTGATCCCCCTTTGTGACTTTCTGACAAGCAAAAGACAATGAGGAAGTCAGATTTACTTAACAAGCAATTCACTTAACAACTGTGGCAAGAAAGGTTATAAAATAGGGCAAAACTCATTTAACAAATGTCTCACTTAGTAACAGAAATTTTGGGTTCAATTGTGTTGTAAATTGAGGACTGCCTGTATTGTCTTTTATTCATATATGTAATATTGAAAAAAAAAATACTTTCCCCCACTTTCCTGATCCACCAAAGTCTTGAACAATTTTAGATATAATTAAAGTTAACTTCAACAAGCTACTTCATTGTGTTTCTTCTCTGTTGCAAAGAGCTATTGCCCTATTTCTATTCTGTAGAAGAAAATTGCATAGCATTTCAAATAAAAGCAAATATTGCTGTATGTGTTTGTGTCCTTGTGTAGGTGTTTTTGTGGATGTGTCTTACATTATTTTTATTTTTCTTCAAAAATTCCCTGCAAAAAAAAAAATTAACCATAGAATATCATTGTGGGCTGTAATTTGGAAAATTATACTATACTTAAGATTTCCAAAACTAACAGGGATAGGCAACAAAGATAGATGTTTTTACCCATTTGGAAATTGGATAAGTATGCAAATTCCCTCAATTAGTTAGTATCCCTTTCTGGGCTTCTGAAAAATTGAGTTTTTTAGAAATAACTAGGATCAAGTTTGCAGTTATTTCTGCCTGTTTCCCAGTAACTAAAAAATGGGTCAGAGGCAAAGATAAGTGCATAATCCATAAATGTTAACATCTTAAGAAAAAGAGTAATATGTCAAAAAATAAATTTAATATAATTAAAAAAATCTTTTAAAAAAATTATGACACCTCTTTTTTTTAATTTACTTTTATTGGATTCAGATTGTAAGTTACAAGTCCAAAGACTCACTTTAAGAAAAAGAATATGTTTTTCTTACTACATCTCCCCCCCAAAACTTAAATGGTCAGAAAATTTAACACTTCCATCAGTAAGACTTAAGTTGGATTCTAGTTATCAACTTGATTGATGACTAAATTTGGAGTGAACTTCAGTTTTATTTATTCTTTCAGGTTTCATTCTCCTCCTTTATAATTTACTTCACAGGATTCTAGAAGATAAAATGGAGAGCACCAAGGAAAGTTTAGATAGGAAGTCAAAGTTTAGATAGGAAGTAATATGAAATTATTTTTCTCTGTAACACAAATGTATTTTAATCAAATATTATGTAATTTAGTACCACCTAGTGGCTGAAATATTTAATGACACTATCTGTATCAGAACAATTTAAGACTGCCAAAACTCTGTAAGAAAAGGTGAAATAAAACTATCGAAAGTAATTGACAGTTTGCACAAAATATTAGTTGTTGTAACTATGTATCATTCATGTGATTGCAACTATGTATCAGTGCAACTATGTATCATTCAAGCATTGCAACTATGTATCATTCTCGTGTAAACATTAGACTTCTGTCTCTTCAGTGATCTTTGCCAGGCACGGACAAGGGACGGGGAAATAAACAACTGTCAATACAGAATGATATCCTAATTTACCTGAACTGTTGTAAATCACACACATCCTGTTAACCTGGTATCTTAACTGACCTGAACTATTGTAAATCATGTATATCCTGTGTGACTTGGGCTCTGAAAAATTTCACCCCCCCTGTGAAGAAGCATAATAAAAGAGCGCGTGCCAAGACATTCGGGGCGCGCTCATCCCGAGAAACCTCATCTCTTGTCGTTTCTTCCTCCTTCTCTCCCTCTCATGAGGCGCCCATCTGATGCAGGATGGCAGATACCGCATTATGGTGACCCCGACGTGATTCCCTAAGGGGGATACGCAGCGGCGCGCCCATATCTTATCAGCTCGGTGGGAGCTGTGCATCGCCAGGCGCCTGAGCGAATTGCACATCATCGGATCTGAAAGACGATCTCGACTTTAGTAAGTATGGGTGGAGGCTTGTCTCAACAGCAGACGCAGCATCTGAAGGAATTGAGAGAGCTAGTCGCTTCTTCTTCTAAATACTCTGCTAATTTAAAGGGCTCTCCCATAAAAAAGAAACCTATTGCTACATTATTGGCTTATGTGTGGCAACATTGTCCCAATTATCCAGAGAGAGGGTCCTTAAAAATTTCCAATTGGCAAAAAATTGGTGAATATCTCCATAATCCTCCTCGTGCACCTATTGGCATTTTGGTCACTTGGAGGAAAATTATGGAGGCTTTAAAAGTCCATTATAAAATAGAAGCAGGGAGTGTGTTTGAATCTCCCTTGCCAAGTTATGATAACTTTACAATTTTCCCTAACTCAGGCAGAAGCTGCTGCCATTATTCAACAATGCCCCAAATGTAGTAAGCAAGGACATTCCATTCCCATAGGATTAAACCCTAGAGGATTAAAAGCTTGTGAAATTTGGCAAATGGATGTAACTTAGTATCCACCTTTTGCCCCTTGGAAATATTTGCACGTTTCAATAGATACATATTCAGGGTTTATCCTGGCTACTCCTCAAAGGGGAGAAACTGTAAAACATGTCATCAATTATTCAATTCGTACCTTTGCCTCGCTGGGACGTCCAAAAGAAATCAAAAAAGACAATGGATCTGCCTACACAAGTTCTGCTTTTCAGGACTTCTGTAACAGATGGGATGTAATCCACAAGTTTGGGATTCCCTGCAACAGCCAGGGGCAGGCTATTAGGCTATTGTGTAATGAGCTCACTTATCTCTGAAATGTGCTCTTAATTGGTATTCATTGCGGGGAAAAACCCCGAACCTCCCAGCATTGCAAAATTCTCTTAACCTTTGTCTTTACGCTTTAAACTTTCTCAATCTGACTGGCATTCCTCCCACTTCTGCTGCTTCTCGTCACTTTTCCTCCCCCTCACCCCCTCCTAACAGACCTCTGGTATATTATCGCAGATTGCCAGATCCTGCCTGGCAGGGTCCCGCTGAGCTTCTCACTTGGGGATGAGGATACGCTGCGATCTTACTGCCAGACAAAACCACTTGCTGGATCCCTGGTCGGGCAGTAAGACCCTATCATGGGAATTCCTCTGCTACATCTGTATCTTAAAAATCTTTCCTGATATTCTTGCCTATATCTTCTTTGCAATTTCTACCTTACTTCAACAAAACCTATGCTTCCTGTCAAAAGACTATTCATGTTAAAATCATTTCATTAACAGAAGGCTATTATACTTGTTCCATGTGGGTACGTCATGAAAACGCTACCCATAGTTTTCACTCTCTCACTTCTGTTTTATTTTAAAGAACACTCTACCCCTCGCTCTTTTGTTCCTTCTTTACTCTTCCTATGGAAAGGAAACTTAAAATCTTTTCCTCTATTCAAGCTAAAACATAGGGGGACCTAAATGTCCTTATATTGTATCATGGATTTCCCCACCCCAATTAATATCCTTGATGAATGATCAAATTAATCTTCATTGTCATTATTGTAATTATTATCCTTTTTCTATTAATTGAATTCCCTCTTCATTTCGCAAATGTTCTACAACTAACTTCTCCATAGCCCTCTCTCCTGCTTGTCATGTTTTTATATACCCGAACTCTGATCCTGTCAACAAACGACGCTTCAAAAGAACTGTCCATGATGATCCGCAGAAGCCTCATAGAAGGATAATATTGCCTGGACTATAACTGACTTTCAAAAAGTTCATTTAAGTTCTACAACCAATTTCTCTTGCATAGAAAACTTCTACCCACCACTTCAATTCGATTTGGCAGATGCACCCACACAACCGGGGGATATCCTGCAATCCACATCACTGCAGGAGGAACTTTAACATCACGCCTGAAAGGAATGCATTTTATCCCTGGCAATAATCTTGTTTGAGTTTGTTACACTGGTTTCATGGCATGTATCCACGGGGATGAAATTGTTAAATCCAAATCCTTTTTGCATTCAAGTATGGCTTGTGTGTATAACTCTGATGATTTTACAGGTATCCATGGAACATCCCCTCTCTTGCAAAATCGTAAAGATTTAGATCTGTTATTTTTAAAACAAAGGGGGATTGTGTGCTATGCTTAAAAAAGAATGTTGTCTTTATGCTGATAGCAGGGGGGGGTTCATTTTCTAATTAAAAAAGAATATTGTCTTTATGCTGATAGCGGGGGGGGGGGTTCATTTTCCATTTCACCATGGCTTACAACCTTTTTAACTGCATTGGCAGGACCATTAATAATCATTATATTGATATGTATTATAGGACCGTGTTGTTTTAATAGAATATTACAACTTTTAAAAATCAATTATCCTTTGCTGATGTTAATGTGCTATTGCAAGCTCATGTTATATCCTCAACACCGGATGAAAAAATGTCCTTGCTGAGTTACCGCTCCTTGGACAACCCTGACGCTGACGGGTCGCACTCCTGCCTAGATGACGGGGACGGCGAACATTTCAGAAAAATAGTTCCTGTCTTCTTGGACAAGGAAGAAGACTCGTCATAAATAATAAAAACAGAGGAGATGTTGTAACTATGTATCATTCATGTGATTGCAACTATGTATCAGTGCAACTATGTATCATTCAAGCATTGCAACTATGTATCATTCTCGTGTAAACATTAGACTTCTGTCTCTTCAGTGATCTTTGCCAGGCACGGACAAGGGACGAGGAAATAAACAACTGTCAATACAGAATGATATCCTAACTGACCTGAACTGTTGTAAATCACACACATCCTGTTAACCTGGTATCTTAACTGACCTGAACTATTGTAAATCATGTATATCCTGTGTGACTTGGGCTCTGAAAAATTTCACCCCCCCTGTGAAGAAGCATAATAAAAGAGCGCGTGCCAAGACATTCGGGGCGCGCTCATCCCGAGAAACCTCATCTCTTGTCGTTTCTTCCTCCTTTGCTCCCTCTCATGAGGCGCCCATCTGATGCGGGATGGCAGATACCACAATTAGTCACTTTGTATTTATCAGCTGCCTATATTACTAAACTGAAGAGAACACTTTCCATTATATTGTACTATTTCAGTAGAATACAATGCTATTTCAGTACGCTAATCTTACAGACTAGGTAATCAGTACAGTACAGTAATCTTCAGCATGGGCAGGTATTACGATTTCTAAATTTAGTTTTGGGGTTTTGTTGATAGACACTTAATTATATTGTCTTTTGTAGATTATTGGTGTTGATGCCCCCAAACACCCAAGACTAATAATGAAAAACAAAAAACCAAAATTTCACAGAGAACCTGTCTTCCTAATTAAAACGTTAAGTTTGTGCTTGCCTTAATAGAATAGAATAGAATAGAATTCTTTTTTGGCCAAGTGTGATTAGACACACAAGGATTTTGTCTTGGTGCAAATGCTCAACATAAAAGAAAAGACGCATTTGTCAAGAGTCAAGAATCATAAGGTACAGCACTTAATAATAGTCATAGGGTACAATAAGGAATCAAATCATATTAGGAAACAGTCAATATAAATTGTAAGGATACAAGCGACAAAGTTATAGTCATACAGTCACAAGTGGGAGGGGATGGGTGATGAGAAGGAGTGATGAGAAGATTAACAGTAATAGTAGTGCAGACTTTGTAATAGTTGAACGGTGTTGAGGAAATTATTTGTTTAGCAGAATGATGGCTTTCAGGGAAAAACTGTCCTTGTGTCTAGTTGTTCTGGTGTGCAGTGCTCAATAGCATCGTTTGAGGGAAGGAGTTGAAACAGTTTATGTCCAGTGTTGTGTCCGTCGGAATGATGCCAGGAGTCGGTGACTTGTGCATTAGCTCTTTATTGGGTGCAGGAAAACCGAACTAGCGCAATGGAAAGTTTTCCGGCTTTTTATTCTCTAGCCACGACGGCCGCGGCCAATGGCATCGCTTTGAATCTCCTGCGATTCAAATGGACCAATCGTGGGAGATTCTTAGTGAGCCAATCGGCGCGGCTCGCCTGACCAATCAGATTGCCCCGCGCTTTGACCAATCAAAGCGCGGGGATTTCAAGAATGCAAAGTAAGATACAGAACACCCCTCCTCTCTTGGTTCAGTCCTTACGTCGCGTAGTCCCGTAGGTAGGCGGGGCTCCGTCTTTGCCTACTGGACCTGCGCAGGTCAGTCGTCGGCTGGATCCCGGCCGGTTCGGTCGGGTTACCTGTTCCTCCTGCTTCCGTCGTGGGGACCGCCTGGTCTGTCCTGCTGGGTTGCTCTTTGCAGCTCCCTCCTGGGTTACCCAGGTTGGTTGAGTTGCGGTTTTCACCGCTCCCGCTCGGTCTTTCTGGGATGGTTGAGATGGCCTGGCTTTCCCTTGTCGGTGAGGGTTCGTGCTGGTTGCTTTCAGGTGAGTATCGCTGGTTACCTTCTTCTGTGTTTTGGTTTCCGGGGTATTCCCTCCCCTCTTGGTTTGCGTTGAGGGGGCTGGTTGTGTTTGGTTGTCTATCTTGTGTGGCCGTCCTCGATCTTAACTGATCGATGTGGTGTTTCCACGCTCGTCCATTGGTTGTTTGCAGCCGGTATGAGCGTGGGCCTGTTATTTGTGTTATTGTTGCTGGCACCCACATTGGATCCTCAGTTAGGTTTTTCGCGTAGACCGCGTCGCCTGGTGTGAAGGTTCGGTGTCTGCTGGTAGAGTCTGGGGGTTTCTCTGGGTTGTACGTGGGGTGTAGTCTATCGAGTGGGGACCTTATTTTCCTCCCCATTAGTAGTTTCGCCGGGCTCTTGTTTGTTGTGGTGTTTGGGGTTATGTGCTGTGTGAATAGTAATTTATTTATTTTGTCCTGGATCTCCCCGTGGTCTATTTTCTGGATGATTTTTTCCTGAATTGAACCATCCGTTCCGCCCTTCCGTTCGCCGCCGGGTGCGCCGGGGCTGTCAGGGCGTGCCGTATGCCCCGTTCCACTAGGAATTCTTCGAATTCCAGCGAGGTAAATTGGGGCCCGTTGTCGGACACGAGGATGTCTGGGAGGCCGTGAGTTGCGAAAAGTTTGCAGAGTTCTTTTGTCACGGCCTCCGTGGTGGTTGTTCTCATGTTGCTTACCTCCAGCCAGTTGGAGTAAGCGTCTACCATTATTAGGAAAGTGTGGCCTCTTGTGGGCCCGGCGAAATCTATATGGATTCTAGACCAAGGTCCCCTGGGGGTTTCCCACTCTAGGATGGGTGCTGTGGGTGGGCTTGGCCTGGTTTCCTGGCATCGTTGACACATTGCTACCCAGGCCTCGATCTGTTTGTCCATCCCTAGCCACCAAGCGTAACTTCTGGCCAGGGCTTTTGTTCTGATGATGCCCGGGTGCCCCTCATGTAACAGTTCCAGTACCTTCCGTTGTAGTTTTTCCGGGATGACCACCCTTTCCCCCCATAGTATACACCCTTTTAGCAATGAAAGTTCCGTTTGTCGGTTCCGGAATGTTTTGAAAGTCTCGTCATTTTCTCTTTCCGGCCACCCTTTCTCTACCCAATGCAAGACCCGTGCCAGACGTTTGTCTTTATTAGTTTCTCAGGCAATGTCTGACGCGGTTATGGGTAGGTCGGGTAAAGTCTCTATTCTCAGGGTGGTCGTTGTGGGTGCTGGGTCAGTGTCCGGTTCGGGTAGCGGTGAACGGCTTAAGGCATCCGCGTGGGAGATAGTCTTACCGGGTCGGTGTGTGAGTCTGTAGTTGTATGCGGCCAGGAATTCAGACCACCTTGTCATTTTGGGAGACAGAATGTTCGGGGTGGCCCTGTTCCCGGCGAGTATTCCCAACAGCGGCTTGTGGTCGGTGACGAAGGTGAAGGTCCGGCCGTAGAGGTACTCATGGAACCTCTTCACCGCTGCGACGACAGCCAACACCTCTTTGTCCAGTTGGCTGTAGTTCCGCTCCGGTTTGCTGAGGGTCCTTGAAAAGAACGCGATGGGTGCTTCCTTTCCGTCAGGAAGAGTGTGGCTGAGGACAGCTCCGACGCCGAAAGGTGATGCGTCGCAGATGACGGCTAATGGTAGGGTCTCGTTGTACTGGATGAGGACGGCATCCGAAGTGAGTAGGTCCTTTGTTTTCTTGAAGGAGGCTTCCTCGTGTTTCCCCCAAGTCCAGGTCACCACCTTGTCCAAGAGCCTATGCAAAGGCTCTGCCGCTGTCGCCTTTTGGGGCAGGAAGACATTATAAAAGTTAAGCAGCCCCAGAAACGCCTGCAGTTCTGTCTTTGACTTGGGTGTGGGGGCTTCTTTGATGGCTTTGATCTTTTTGTTGGTGGGGTGAATGCCGTGACGGTCTAGGAGATATCCTAGAAATTCAACCCGCTCCATGTATAATTGGCATTTTTCCCTCTTTACTATGAGCCCGGTCTCTTTGAACTTGATTAGCACCTCCCTTAGGCGACTCTTTAGTTCGGCATGGTTGGTTGCCGACACTAGGACATCGTCGAAGTAGGGTACCACCCCCTTGATGCCTTGTAACAGCCTTTGCATTAGGCTTTGGAATATTCCAGGTGCCACGCTGACTCCGAATTGGAGTCGGTTGCATTTAAAGGCTCCCCGGTGGGTGACTATGGTTTGCGCTTCTGCCGTTTCCTCGTCGACCGGCAATTGTTGGTATGCCTGGGCGAGGTCGAGTTTAGCGAAAACCTTGCCCCCTCCCAGTGAATGTAGTAGGTGTTGCACTACTGGGACGGGGTAAGCGCTTTGCTGCAAGGCGCCATTTAGGGTGGCCTTATAGTCCCCACAGATTCTCACCGACCCATCTGGCTTGATTGGGGTGACTACTGGGGTCTCCCACCGGGTGTGGTCTATGGGTTGTAGGACCCCTTGCTTGACGAGCTTGTCAATTTGCTCGTCAATCTTTGGTTTAAGCGCGAATGGTACCCGCCTTGGTTTTAGGCATTTCGGGGGGATGTTTGGGTCTAGGTTGAATGATATAGGGGGCCCTCGGTACTTGCCTAGGTTTCCGTCGAACACCTCTTGGAAATCACGGGCTAGTTGTTGCTCCCAGTCGTTGTCGGCGATGTGGTCAATGCCCGTGACTGCGATGCCGAGTGGTGCGAACCATTGGAGTCCCAGTAGGCTTGGGCGGTCACGATCGATGATGGTCAAGGGAAGTCTTTCAGTATGCCCTTTGTAGGTTACCTTGAACTGTCCAGTTCCGACTACAGGGATGCGGTTTCCCTGGTAGTCTTTCACGATTAGTCTCTGGTTGTCTAGGCCTTTCCTCTGGATGGTAGGCACCAAGCGTTTTATTTCTTGCCATGCTACCATGGAGAGGTAGGATCCAGAGTCCACCTCCATTTTACATGGCTCGCCTTCGATGCCTACCTCCACGTAGACCTTCCGGGCGTCGTTGGTTGTGGCGTGGCCGATGGTGACCGTCTGATGGGTCTCCTCTCTTCACCGGGTCTCACCGCCTGTAAACTATTTACAGAGGGGTCTGTAAATAGTTTCATAGCCTTCTTTGACTCATGCAATATACAGGTCCTTGACAGAAGGCAGGTTGGTAGTAATTGTTTTTTCTGAAGTCCTAATTATCCTCTGAAGTTTGTCTGTCCTGTTGGGTTGCAGAACCAAACCAGACAGTTATAGAAGTGCAGATGACAGACTCAATAATTCCTCTGTAGAACTGGATCAGCAGCTCCTTGGGCAGTTTGAGCTTTCTGAGTTGGTGCAGAAAGAACATTCTTTGTTGTGCTTTTTTGATGACATTTTGATGTTAGGTGTCCATTTTGGATCATGTGATATAATAGAACCTAGAAATTTGAAGGTCTCCACTGTTGATACTGTGTTATCTAGTATTTTAAGATGACTATGACCATTCCATGACCAACAGGAACTGTTATGAAAAGCAAGGGCTGTATTTCACAGAGCGGGATGTTATTAGGACCTGTAGATGAGAGAGAATAGGCTATTCATGAAAGAAAGCACCCTAGTACATTCAGGGTAGCTTTTTAAAAATTAAAAAAAAATAAATTAAATTAAAATTAAATTAAATTAAAAAACAACAACAACAAACAGGGGTAAGATAGAGGATTTCTGTCAAATTATAGTCATATTAAAGAGTGTGCCAGTGGAAATAGCAATCAAATCAGGGAAACACCCACACAAATTTTATTCTGTATGTAGATACATTCTTTTATATTTGTATGGTCTGAATGAAGGAATAACATGCAAACAAATACAGCACAGAAATATTACACAGAAGAACACAGAGTAAACATTATTTTCCATTTCCCAGAAAATTAGATGTTTTAGGAGTGCAGCCTGAAAATCTTAGCCTATCATAAATACTCTTCTTCAAGACAGTACCTGTATTTTCTGAAAAGAAAATCTTTAAGTAAAACAAAGGGTTTGTAATTGAATCAGTATCACCAATCTAATACTTTTTAAACATTTGTTCCACATTTGTTCAGACCTAATTTCCTTTGTCTGATTCAGGTGATATTTCTTCTCTTTTGTTTCCTTAACAACTTGATTCCTTCTTAACTATCTCCCCAAACAGAGGGGGTATTCAGCAGGTTCTGACCAGTTCTGGAAAACCAGTAGTGGAAATTTTGAGTAGTTCGGAGAACCAGCAAATACCACCTCTGACTGGAAATTTTACAGTATCCTTCCCCTGCCATGCCCACCAAGCCACGCCCACAGAACCAGTAGTAAAAAATTTTGAGTCCTATCACTGTCCTGAAGGATCTTTTAGATCAGGGTTCTCCAACCTTGGCAACTTTAAGTCTGGAGGACTTCAACTCCCAGAATTCCCTAGCCAGCTTTGGGGAGATCAGATTTTGTTCACCTTACTTGTGGGCCTGCTTCACCTTTAGCTAAGGCAGCTACAGCTCTGCCTGGCATCACAGATACAGTACTCTTAGACTTATACCATTCAAAGTTACAACAGCACTAAAAAAAGTGACTTGTAGTAACCATTCCTCACACTTACAACCATCGCGCCTTCCCCACTGTCACATTATCAAAATTTGGGATCTTGGCAACTGGCTTGTATTTAGAACAGTTGCGTGACCACGATTTGCAACCTTCCCAGCTGGCTTTTGAAAAGCCAAATCAATGGTGGAAACTGGATTTGCTTAATGATTGTGGGATTCCCTTAACAACTGTGACAAAATCAGTTATAAAAATCAGGTAATTTGCTTAACGTTTGCCTTGCTTAACAACAGAAATTCTGGTCTGAATTGTGGTTGTAATTTGAGGACTATCTGGACCATCCAGATGACCTGGCCAAGTTCCTGAGTCAGAAACTACAAAAGTACTTAAGACTGCTTATATAGGCTATTTCCCTATCCCCCTTATTGAAATATATATCCAACTATTTTTCTTCAAATGGTAAAGGAACAGACACACATACATATAGGCTAACAGGGCTAAGCAAATCATGCCAATTACTGGATTCACACATTCAAATCATAATTTGCTCAGCCAAGATTGGCTGAATAATTCAAACTTGGCTGAATTCATACATAGCCATAACTTGTAGTTTACAAACTACAAATTGCATATAGTTTACAAGCTATAATTGCTGGATTCATCCCAAAAACTAAACCAAAGCCAGTTATGCTACAATCTGGGCTAGTGCAATCTAGTCAATAGTTGGAAAGATAAGGAAAGAAAAACTAAGTTTCACCAATATTTCAATGACGCCATCAAAATTCATTCATAGAGTTGCATGTTTTTGAGGACTTTTTTTTTATCCTATTGATCATTGGGGCACTTAGAGAAGAAAGATAGCAACAAGTCATCCAGTGAATGTCTTGCAGTTAAATAAGGACCTGAACTTGGGATTTCTCCAGCCTTAGACAAGCAGCCCAACCACACTGACTGTCTTTCCTCCCTACCCATCCCTAGGATTGCTTCATATATTATAAAGAACTTCATGGAAAGCACTTTGAGTGCTGAAATAAAATATGCTCATACCTGAATGGGTAACAAACCTATGTATATTTGCTCTGGGTGTGTTCGGTGTACCTTTGGCTTGGTTGCCCACAGAGCTGGAAATAATGAGTGTGCATAAGTGTGTAAAAAACTGGGTTATATCCTTATTCCTACATGGCAGTTCTCAGTTTACTTTGGCTGTAAATCTAAGGAAGGAGACACAGCTATGACAAGGAAGTCCTTATATAGGCAATGCCTTGTTGCTGTTGTTCTCCAAAAAATGTCTTCCAAGAAAGTAGTATTTATTCCACTTCCTTGAGGGCAACCAGAGTGGGTTCTGTGTAATTACCTCAGACTCAACACAGGCAACACATCAGCATGTGAAAGGTGTATATGGACCTGTATGAAGAGTATGTGATCATTTTATCCTCTTATGTTAGAGATAAATACATTGGTTCCATTTTTAGTGAGGGATGCAGGTATCCTAGACTGATTTATATCAATCAATCAGAATAGAGCTGGAAGTCTTCTAGTCCAATCCCCTCTACCAAGACCCTCCACCACAGGGGTGTCAAACTGGTGGGCCGCGGGCCAGATGCGTCACATGCATACCACACCCATGAATGGGAAAAAGGCGCAAAATGTCACCTGACAGTCATGTGATGTGGTGAGTTGGACACCTGTTCTCTACCATTTCAAATAGGTGGTTGTCCAGTCTTTTCTTAAAAACCTCCAGTGATGAAACACTTACAACTTCTAAAGGCAAGCTGTTCCATTGATTAATTGGTTAAAAGTTTCTCCTTAATTCCAGGTTGTTTCCCACCTTGATTAGTTTCCATCTCTTGTTTTTTGCCCTGTCTTCTGGTGCTTTGGAAAATAAGTTGACCTCCTTGATGTAGAGCGGTGGTTACAGACAGAGATGGAGCCAGGCTGAAGGCTAACAAGCTTTATTCTCGTGAATAAAGGGTTGCCGCGGCTGCCGAGGCTATCTGACAGCCAGCTGGCGGTGACAGCTGATGCCATTTGACAGCTCCTTTTTATAGCCAGCTGTCAAATGGCATCAGCCAATGGGAGCGATCGGTGCTCCCGCGTAGGCGGCAGACCGGAGGGAGGACTGCTGCTAGTCCTTGAACACAGCACTCCTTTCCCCTGGCCATGAGCATGCGTAGTCCTGCAGTCGGGACAGCCACTTTCGCTCGTGGCCTGATCGTTGAACTTCCAGGGGCTTTTCGGCTGCTACCAAGTCCTGTTCTTCCTGGGTGGCGACAGGAGCCTCCAGAGGGTCGTCGGCCATCCCAGACCTGCTGTCTGGCTGCTGCTCGGGTGAGTCCTCTCGTGGTGGTTGGTCAGTTGGTTTGTCGGGCGGCTGGTAGACCAGGTCCTTTGGCGGGTTGGCTGCGGCAGGCGGTGAGTAGATCGGGTCGTCCAGCGGCTGGTAGACTGGGATTTCAGCGGTAGGCCTGTTCCAGCATCTCCTTAGCTGGTCCACGTGCCTCCTCCAAATTCAACCATCTTCCAGGAGGACTCTGTAAGACCTGGGCCCTGTAACAGAAACTAGCTGCCCTGGCAGCCACAAGGGTTGCCCTGCATAGTTCCTGGCGTAAATCAGGTCTTGCAGAGCGAATTCCCTGGCATGGCTGTCAGAAGCCAGTGGTGTGCTAGGGGCATAGTGGGGGTGCAACCTGTCCAGGGTGGTCCTGAGGCGTCTGCCTATAAAAAGTTCAGCAGGGGACTTGTTGGTGGTGGAGCATGGCGTAGCATGTTGCGTGAGTAGGTAAGTGGACAGTTTGGAGTGCCAGTCTGCTTGGCCCAGCTTGGCCAAAACTTCCTTGGCAGACCTAACAGCCCTCTCTGCCATTCCATTGCTTGCAGGGTGAAAGGGGGCTGTGAGAGCGTGTCTGATGCCCAGGTTGACTGCGAAGATGGCGAACTCATTAGAACTGAATTGGGGGCCATTATCTGAAACTAGGGTGTCAGGAAGTCCATGTGTAACAAGCAGTCTGGTCAAGGCCCTTGTGACAACCAATGTTGTGGTGGAGGGTAACAAGGCCACTTCAGTCCATTTGGAGAATGAGTCTACAACAACCAAAAATGTCCTCCCCTGCATGGGACCAGCCAGGTCTATATGCAGCCTGGCCCAAGGGCCCCCCGTATCCTCCCATTTGGTTGGGGCAGCTGTTGGTGGGGCTGCTCTTGTTGCCTGGCAGGGCTTGCATGTGTTGACCCAGTTGGCAATCCGGGCATCCAATCCTGATCACCAGACGTAGCTGCGGGCCAAGGCCTTCATCCTTACGACGCCCGGATGACCCTCGTGTAGTGCCCTCAAAACTGGTTCTTGCAAGGTGGGGGGTATGACCACTCTTGTCCCCCATAACAGACAGCCCTGTAATGAAGACAACTCCTGCCTGCGGGTCTTAAGTGGCATGAATTCAGGGGCGAACTGAATATCAGGCCACCCCCTCCCTACCCAGTCCAGGACTTGGGAAATAACATGGTCTCTTTTAGAGTGTGCAGCAATATCCATAGCTGAGACTGGAAGGTCAAGTTCATTGCAGTCGAAGATTGCGTGGATGGGAGCAGGGTCCTCGACTGGTGTTGGCAGGGGGCATCTGCTGAGGGCATCAGCATGGCACAGGTTCTTCCCTGGGCGATGTACCAGTGTGTATGAGTAAGCAGCCAGGAACAGTGTCCATCTGGTCATTCTCGAGGATAGCACCTGTGGGGTTTGCTTATCACCAGCTAATAGTCCAAATAGTGGTTTGTGATCCGTTACAAGCTCAAAACAATGGCCATAGAGAAACTCGTGGAATTTTTTTACTGTAGCCACAGCTGCTAAGGCCTCCTTATTGATCTGACTATAGTTCCTCTGCTCCTATGCCAAAGGGTGAGGCATCTGAGGCTAACACCAGGGGCAGGTTTGGGTTAAATTGGATTAACACAGCTTTTGAAGTTAAAAGAGACTTAACTGCTTAGAAAGCATTGGCTTCACTCTGTCCCCAGTGCCAGGGGGCCTTTTTATCTAATAGCCTATGAAGGTGCTCAGCTACAGAGGCCTTGTGAGGCAGGAACGCTGCATAAAAATTCAGGAGTCCCAAAAAGGCCTGCAACTCAGTTTTGTTAGAGGGTGTGGGTGCCTCATGAATAGCTCTAACTTTACTTTCTATGGGGTGAATTCCCGAGGCGTCAATTCGATAACTCAGGAAGCCAACTTGTTTGGTGGCAATGGTGCATTTGTCTTTTTTCAATTTAAGCCCGTTTTGCCTAAACCTGTCCAGGACAGATCTCACTCTGAGTAACAATTGCGTTTTGCTGGTGGCAGAGACCAAAATGTCATCGAAGTATGGAACCACCCCTGGTAGGCCCTGGAGGATTCTTTCCATGAGTGATTGAAAAATGCCTGGGGCTATGCTAACTCCAAATTGTAAATGTTTACATCTAAAAGCGCCCCTGTGTGTAACTATAGTTTGTAGGTCAGCAGTGTGTTGGTCCACAGGAAATTGCTGGTTTGCCTGGGACATGTCCAACTTTGCAAAAATTGTGCCTGGCTCAAAAGAGTGGAGCAGGTGTTGAATTACAGGTACTGGATATGCACTAATTTGGAGGAAACAGTTGAGGGACGTCTTATAGTCAGCACAAATTCTCACACTGCCATCTTTTTTAAGGGGGTGACTATGGGCGTTTCCCACTTGGCAAAATCTACCGTTCCAGCACCCCCTGTTTAATAAGTTTGTCTAATTCTGCATCCAATTTAGGCCGAATGGTGAAAGGTACTCTCTGAGGTTTTAAACAAATGGGGGTGGCTTGTGGGCCCACATCGAAAGATATGGGGGTGCCTGAATAACAACCCAGGTCACTGCTGAAAACATCAGAGTAGTCCTTAAAAAGGGCATCTACTTCAGAATTTACAACAGAGTGAATCCCTGTAACGTTAAGGCCTAGAGCAGGGAATCAATCTAATCCTAGCAAGCTAGGAAGGGCACCATCTACAACCACCAGTGGCAAGTAACCGCTAAAGTTTTGGAATTGAATGAGGAATTTTCCCTTACCCTGGACTGGAATGGCCTTTCCCTGGTAGTCCTGAAGAGTCAGGTGGCAGTTGATCAGCTTCTTCTTTGAAAGCGAAGGCAGCAACTTCTTCAGGGTGGCCCATGAAATGATGGAGAGGGCTGACCCGGTGTCTACCTCCATTTGGCAGGGCTTACCTTCTATAAAAAGAGAAATGCTTATTTTGTTAGACCCGTGGTTGGTATTGTTTGTGTGGTAACAAGTGTAGCAATTTTTCACTTGCCTTTGGAAGGAGGCAGCAACCTGAGGTCTTTGCATGGAGGTCTGCTCAGCTTGACAAACCCTGGCTATGTGCCCTCTCTTCTGGCAGTTTAGACAGATAATGTTTCTGAACCTGCAAGTTGATCTATGGTGGTTACCCCTGCAGCTCATACAAGGGGGTTGCTGTTTGTCTTTCTTAGGTGGCCCTGGAGGGGGGGGGTCTTGGACATGTGAGGTGATTTACCTCAAGAGGTTCTTCTTTTTCTTGGGAGACCTCATCATAGTGGATTGTCGCCTGCCCCTGCTTAGGGGTGTTTCCCTGAATCTCAGCTGCTGATATTTCAGACAATTCAGCAGCCTGAGCTTCCTCAATAGCTAAGGCTAGGGTAAAATCTTTTTTAGCCAGTAACCGCCTCTGTAGCTTTAGGTCCCTAACTCCTCCCACAATTTGGTCAAGCAGCATGTCCTCAAGGTAATCCCTAAATCCACAGTGTATGGCAATTGATCTTAAAGCTGCCATATACTGACTCACAGTTTCCCCTTCAGCTTGAACTCTCCTCCTAAAAGCCAGTCTCCTAGCTATCTGAGAGGGTCTGGGGGAGCAGTGGTTTGACAAGATTTCCCTCAACTCATCCCATGGAATAGCTTTTATGGAACGTGGGGACACTAGCGCAGAGGCTGTGTCAAAGACTGTAGCCTCACAGAAGCTTAAAAAATAGGACCTTTTCCTGAGGTCCGTAGTTTCTGACAAATCAATGGCGTTCAGAAAGCATTTGAATCTGTTCATGTATGATTTCCATGTCTCTGCCCCCGGCTGGAAGTGAGGGAATGTCGGATTTGAGGCCATTGGAGTGGTAGCGTTGGTTCCTTCAACTGAGGAAAAATCGAGTTTTCGCTTTTAGAAAAGCGTTTCTGGCTGCGCCTGTCAGCGGCGTTCGGCTCCTCAGCTGAAGGAGCTTTAAAATTCGTGCTCTTTGGAGAGCATCAGCGGCGGTGACTTCAATCAGCTCATAGCGGCTTCAGCACTTTCTTATTGTGACTTCGGCTCAATTGTCCTGCCTGGTCACCTTTGCTGCATCCCGCCCTCGTCGCCAGTGTTGTAGAGCGGCGGTTACAGACAGAGACGGAGCCAGGCTGAAGGCTAACAAGCTTTATTCTCGCAAATAAAGGGTCGCCGTGGCTGCCAAGGCTATCTGACAGCCAGCTGGCGGCGACAGCTGATGCCATTTGACAGCTCCCTTTTATAGCCGGCTGTCAAACAGCATCAGCCAATGGGAGCGATCGGCGCTCCCGCTTAGGCGGTGGACCGGAGGGAGGATTGCTGCTAATCCTTGAACACAGCACTCCTCTTCTTTGTGGCAGCCTCACAAATACTGGAATATTGCTATAATGTCACCCTTAGACTTTCTTTTCTCTAGACTGGGAATACCTAATTCCTGCAACTGTACTTCATATGTTTTTCTCTCCAGGCCCTTAATTGTCTGTTGCTCTTCTTTGAACTTTTTTCAAAGTCTCAATTTCTTTTTTGTAATGTGGTAAACAAAGCTGAATGCAATATTCCAGGTATGGTCTTATCAAGGATTTATAAAGTGGTAGTAATACTTCACGTGATTTTGATTCTATGCATCTCTTTCTTTATACATAAGCACTAAGTAGAATTTTTCAGTGTATTGCAATTTAGAGAAGCAGACACTAAGCTAGCATAAATAGCCAATATTCCAAAAGACAGACTCAAAATACAGAAGGATCTTAATAGATTTGAACACTGGGCCCTATCTAACAAAATGAAATTCACTAGTGAGAAAAGTTCTATATCTAGACAAGAAAAATCAAAAGCACAGGTACAGAATAGGCTTTACTTGGCTCAATAGTAGTAACTGTGAAAAGGATATTGGAGTCTGTGAACAATCACTAAAATGTGAGTCAGCAATGCGCTGCAATTGCCCAAAATGTCAACACTATCCTAGGCTGCCTACTATCCACCAAGCAGACATTCCAAATTCAGCCCACCTTACAGAAAAGGGGTCAAAAAAGTCAATGTGGTGACCACAACCATGGGACAAAAGCCCCATTTTCTGCCTTCTTTGACTGATAAAATAGATTGCCACATCAGTGAAGTCTTTCTACGCATCATAGTATTTTTTTTATTAAATATACATGGAAAAGTTTATAATTATTTTTAGACTTGTTCTGTAAGGGGAGGAGAACATACCAGATATTTCCAATATTTTTTTCAGCATTTGATCAGGATGGACATTTTATGTTTAACGTCAGTGTTAATTAAGTATTTATTATTTGCTATTTTTGGTACATTTTTTTATTGTTAGTGTTTGATGTTTGTTTGCTCTTTCTTTTTGCTTTTTCCCTTATTTTCCCTTATTTTGTATTTTAACATTGGAAATATATATATGTTATCAACCTTGTTGCTATTTGCAACTTTTTGGAGAATAACTTTTCTGCTCTCTCAAGAATGCAACACCTGGCTACCCGGCCAATCCCTCTCTGGGATAGGTATGACCTGAGAAGTGCCACTTTTAGCAGAAAGGTAGTCCTTGACTTACAAACATTTGTTCAAAGTTACAACACTGAAAAAAGTGACTTGTGATCATTTTTCACACTTACTACATTGATCAAAATTTGGATACTTGGCAACTTTCAAGTATTTATGATATGGTGTCCCGAGGTTATGTGATCACCTTTTGAGACTTTCTGACAAGCAGTCAATGGGGAAGTCAGATTCGCTTAATGACTGCATGGTTCACTTAACAATTGCAGTGATTCACTTAAGAACGGTGGCAACAAAGGTTGTAAAATGGAGCAATGCTCACAATGTCTTGCTTAGCAGTGGAGATTTTGAGCTCAGTTGTGGTTGTAAGTCAAGGACTACCCGCACAATGATATTTTTTGTTTAAATCAGCAGGGGAAAGGGCTCTTCTGATAAGTGTATGTATATATTTTCTGTGTGATTGTCTGTGGTTAGAGCTATTTTGTTTCCTTCCCCAAATGACCTGCAAGGAAATCTTCCCTCTTTGTGTTTAATGTATGGTGGTTTATCTATTTAAAGCCTGTCTCATCCCACACGAATATTGTTTTGCCAGACAGATAATGACTGGGGTGAGCATGGTTATTTAGACTGCACACCTCTTTTGATCCTACTGAGTCCCAAAAAAAGGTAACTTTATAAAATTTTCTGTCCCCTTCAGCTTCCCACCAGCTCAGCTTTTCCTGCTTAACTGTTGAGTTCAAGAAAAGAGTGCACAAGAAACACCACTTGCCAAGTTGAGCCAGTTGAGCCAGTTGCCTTTCTCGCTCGACCTACCTTACAGGATTGTTGTGAGAAAATGAATGAGCAGGGGAGAACTAAAATTTTCCCTAGCAACCAAATTATGCAGTTTGTACAATGGTTGTCTTGCCAGAACCCTTTGTGGGACTTGGAGGCTTTTGGCAAAGCAGAGTTGCATGACAAAAGCTCTGTTCTTTTTCTACACCTGTGTGACATCATTATGCATCATCAAAAAGAGTGGAGTTTGTGTTATGAGAGCATGACTTTCCTGACATCATTGTCTCACCTCAGCCTCCATTCTTGATATCTTTGGTGGCTGATACCCGTGTGTTCTGGTTCTTTGACATTTATTTGATTCCTATATTGTATTTTATTTGCAGGGCTTGGGCGGTGAAACAAGTAAGGCTCTACATTTAGGCAAGAAAAACCAAATCATCGGTATAGTATAGGTGGTAAATAGCTCAATAGTAGTAATTGTGAGATGGAGCTAGGATTCTTAGTGGACAATCACTTAAATATGAACCAACAATGTGCTGCAGCTGCCAACACAATCCTAGGCTGCATTAACACAGAGATAGAACCAGAGGTGGGATTCAGCTGGTTTGGACTGGTTCACGTGAACTGATTATTAAATTTTTGGGCAGTTCAGAGAACTGGCTAATCAACACTGGCTGGCCCTGCCCACCCCACCCTGTCACTCTTTATCTCACCTCACCTGCCTAGGCCACTCACCTAGAGTCATGCCTGGGGCACAGCTGCTCTCTGGTTCCCTCATCTTGACCGGCCCAGGCCAGCTGGTCTCTACCTGATGTGTCTTCCTTTGCTTCTCACCCAGCTACCTCCCACGTGGTGCCTGAAGCCCGGCCTGCTTTCTTGCCTTTCCTGATGCCTTCCCTGAAGCTCAGCCCACTTGCCTGCCTTCCCCGTGGCCCAGCTTGCTTGCCTGCCTTCCCCACAGCCCAGCTTGCGGGCTTGGAGCAGCAGCAATGGTTTGGAACTTGTTAAGGAGAACCGCTCCTCTGCCCCAGACAGGCTGGACTGCAGGGGAAGGCAGCAGGAAAATCAGGCAAGCGGACAGGGCCATGGGGAAGCCAGGCAAGTGTCCTGGGCTATGGGGACCATTGGGAAGGCAGGCTGTGGGGACCACTTGGTAGGCAATAGGGAAGGCAGGCAAGCAGGCTAGGCTGCAGGCGCCGCATGGAGGTAGCTGGGTGAGAAGCAAAGGAAAACTCAACAGGCAGAGATCATCTGGCCTCGGCCGCATGGTCAAGGTGAGGGAACCAGACAGCAGCAGCAGCTATGCCATGGGTGTAACTCCAGGCAAGCTGCCTAGGCCGGCGAGGCGAGATAAGGAGTGATGGGGAGGGGCGGGGTGAGCCAGTGGTGCAATTAGCTGGTTCTCTGAACTGCACAAAAATTTAACAACCGGTTCGGTCAAACCGTTCCAAACTGGCTGAATGCCACCTCTGCACCTATCCCTTGTGTCATTCTAAACATATGTTCTTGCAAATGGCATTAGTTACTTGTCCTCATGCAGTGGACTCAGGGCATAATTTTGGCAGCACCTGGAAAGAAGTCTTTAAGGAAGCCATGCTGTGATGTCATCTTAGGAGGTAATTAAGTTGGACACCTGCTATAGCCACCTGTGGTTTGGCCATACCCCAAAACAGCCATCTTCTTCTCTGCAATAGTATGATTGGGAATTCTGAAGAGGAACATGAAGTTCTATAGGCTGATTCCCCAAATGTCCAAGAACAGACAGATTTCTCTTCTCTCCTGCAGCTTTGTTTGGCTACAACTCCTAAAAAATTTCAGACTGCTGAGTCTGGAATACAATATCAATATGATATCAAATATTGTCTGTCAAATGCTGAATACCACGAAGTTGTACAAATGCGGGTAGTCCTCAATTTACAATCTTTCATTTAGCGACTATTCAAAATTTCAACAGCATGACAAAAGTGACTTAAGATCATTTTTCACACTTACAACAATTGCAGCATTCTTATAGCAATGTGTTTAAAATTAGAACACTTGGCAATTAGCTCATATTAATGATGATTTCAGTGTCTTGAGGGAGTCATGTGATCACTTGTTGTAACCTTCTGACAAGCAAAGTCAATGGGAAAGCCAGATTCGACAATTGCAGTAATTCATTTAACAACGGTGGCAAGAAAGGTCATAAAATGGAGCAAAGCCCACTTTGCTTAGGAATGGAAATTTTGAGCTCCTTTGTGGTCGTAAGTTGAGGACTTGACAGTAAATGGCACTGGCTATTCAGACTTTCACCTGCAACTGGTTGGGCTTGGGGACATTATATTGGCTATGCAGAAGAATATTTGTTAAGAAATAAATTAAGGGATAGGCAAAAGCATTCCATCCAAAGTAAACTTCTTGGGAAAATTGGTGGCATGAGCTATACCACTTTCCCAGGCTTGGGTGTTACTCCCTGGTTTGCTACAGAGAAAATTCATATATTTAGATCTTCTGGAAGCATAATTATAGTACACAAAACCAGAAGACGTTGGCTTCTATTATGAGAACAGGCTTAGGCAACCTATGGGAATGTTCTTCTCCCTCTCAGAATCTTTATTTCTCTCTTTATTTACATTTGAAATCTGACATCTGCCTTGACTTCATTTTTCATCTGACGAAGTCTGCTTGTGGTTTCCAAAGTCAGTCCTTATCTCAACTCAGCTGCAGAAAAGTAGAACTTTGAGCTGATAACTTTTCCTAGACTTTCCTAGCTTATCTAAAGTTTCCGCAGAGCGATCAGCATGGAGACAAAACTCCAGCTGAAAAGAGACAGGTGACATCACATACATCATTTCATAATTGTATGCTTTGACTAATTCAAGTTTTGAGCTCATGATCTCATTGTGGTTTTTTTATGGTCACCTATGTAGGAGGCTCATGGATTTACCTATATGGGCCTTGTTATGAACTAATAAAAGTGTTTAAATAAAGTTTTAACAAAACTTAAAGAAAAAGCAGGGTTCTAATCCTGCACTTCTGATTGGCCAATAACAGCAATATTGGATTGGTTCATTCTGGAGAATCTGGTTGGCTGTTAACGAGCCACTCTCATTGGTTCAAGGTATAACACTTCCATGTTCTCATTGGCTAATAGGTCAGCAGCCTGCCCTATAAAAGGGCTGCTGCTGCCCTAGGGTTTTGCTCTGTTCACAATGATTAATAAAGAGTTGAAGTTCCCTGTTCACTGCCTCGTCTCCGTTCCTTGCACCCATGCTCAGAACTTAACACTGGCGACGAGGATGGGATGCGAAGACATCAGAGCTGACTGAACACTACAGAGCACCAAACAGAGCATGTGGCTGAAGGCACATCGACAAACGGAACCATGTCCGGAGGCGCCATACCACCCACTCCATTTGACCCGGCACAAGAAGACTGGGACTCGTACATAGACCGGTTCCAGATGTTTCTGGAGACCAACAACTTGAAGGATGTCACTATGGGGAAAAAGCGAGCAGTGTTCCTGACCCATTGCGGGCCTGCCATCTTTAAGATGGCGAAGGCACTAGCGAAACCGGCTGAGGTGAAAACCATGGACTGGGACGTCCTCGCGCCCTTCTATGGGCCCACTATGCACCCACCATACCAACGCTTGTCCGAAGACATGAATTTTACCAGAGGGACCAGCGGAAGGGAGAGAGCGTTGCAGATTTCATTGCGGATCTCCGGAACCTGGGAGGCCTCTCTGAGTTCGCAGACCTCAAAGAAGCTCTGAGAGACCGAATAGTTCTGGGATTAGATGACCAGATGATACAGAGCAAGATCATGGCAAAAGGGGACATCAACCTTGCTGATGTCATCAAAGACGCTACTGCAGCAGAAGCAACCAGGAAGTCGGCTGCCAGAATGCGCCGCACCAACGCACTGCTCCGTCAATTCGCCAGCGATACCTCACCTCGCCGAGAGAGGCACACAACAGCAACCCACCATGAGGACCTCGAATCACCATCAGAAAGTGATGAGGAGGAGGTCAACCGGCTCCGGTCTGACCGTGACCAACACCATCAGTGGAATCAAAGACTACCGCACCAATGCGCGGGTTGTGGGGCAAACCACCCGCGATCAGACTGCAAATTCCTCGACGCGCTCTGCCATTTCTGTGGGAAAAGAGGCCATGTTGGGAAGGTCTGTAGAAGCAAGCAAGGATCCAGCCCACTTCAGAGGGGAACCAACTACCGTCAGACCACAGAGAATCGCCCTGTGAGTCGGGAACATTTGAACCGCCTATGGAACAACCACTCCTACAGAAATAAAACACTGGCCATTTTATCGAGAAGAGAAGAGGAACACCAAACCATTACAATTGGTCACGCCTCATCACTAGACGCAAAGAAGATCAGAGTGAAGGTTGCCATCGAAAACCAGCCTTGTGTGATGGAAGTCGACTCAGGATCGTCCCTCTTGATGGTTTCCTGGAAGACTCTTAAACAACTAATTCCTTCCGTCCGGCGTCAAGACCTCAGAGCCCAAAGAATCATACTCAAAGATTATCAGGGGAACCGAATTCCGGTCGTTGGATCCAGCCAAGTCCAAGTATCATTCAAAAATCGTACTGTGTCATTACCACTGACCGTCGTTGACCGTGACCGGCCTAGCTTGCTAGGCCTTCAATGGTTCGCCCCACTCAGGATCGAGGTAGCCAGCATTCACCAAACCAGAAGTGACAACTGGGACGAGGCCATCGTCCAGGAATTCCAGGATGTTTTCGCAGACAAACTAGGCGAGTACAAGGGGACCCCGATATCATTTAACCTTAACCCTGAAGTAGCCCCCATCCGCCTTAAGCCTCGTCGGGTACCTTTTGCCCTTAAACCAAAAATTGACGAGCAGCTCGATAAATTAATAGCCCAGGGTGTTTTAGAACCAACTGACCACGCTCATTGGGAAACCCCAATTGTAAGACCCATCAAACTGGATGGATCGTTAAGGATTTGTGGGGACTACCGGGCTACCCTTAATCATGCCCTTCAACTAAACGCTTACCCGGTATTGGTGGTACAACACCTTCTCCATTCCCTGGGGGGCGGAAAAGTTTTCGCTAAATTGGATTTAGCACAGGCCTACCAACAACTGCCTGTAGATAAAAAAAACCGCAGAAGCACAGACGATCGTTACGCACCGAGGCACCGCTAAGTGCAACCGACTCCAATTCGGAGTGAGCGTAGCCCCAGGGATTTTTCAAAGTCTGATGGAGAGACTCTTGCAAGGGATCAAGGGGGTCGTGCCATACTTTGATGACATTTTAATTGCTGCCCCGAATAGAGAAATACTAGAAAAGCGGCTTAAATTGGTTCTCCAGAAATTCAAAGACTCTGGCCTTAAGGTTAAAAAAAATAAATGTCAACTGTGTACAGACAAAGTAGAGTTCCTGGGGTACCTAATCGATAAACAGGGCATCCACCCCACTAACAGCAAACTGAGAGCAATCAAAAACACCCAAGACCCAGAAATAGAACTGAGCTCCAAGCTTTCCTGTGGCTCATTAACTTTTACAACATCTTCTTGCCCCAGAAAGCGACCATAGCTGAACCCCTACATAGACTTCTTGACAAAAAAGCAACCTGGGTATGGGGACACCGCGAGGAATACACATTCTGACAAGTGAAAAACTTACTCACCTCAGATGCTGTTTTAATGCAGTATAACGAGACTCTGCCTTTAACAATTACATGTGACGCGTCACCGTTTGGAGTAGGAGCCATTGTGAGTCATGTGTTACCAAATGGTAATGAGGCCCCTATTGCCTATTTTTCAAGGACCTTATCAAACGCTGAACATAACTATAGCCAGATCGACAAAGAGGCTCTTGCTGTTGTATCTGCTGTGAAACGATTTCATGAATATGTGTATGGACAAGTTTTTACTATTGTTACCAACCACAAACCTTTGCTAGGGATTATAGCGGGAGACAAGCCAACCCCCTATATATTGTCACCTAGAATGACTCGCTGGTCGGAGTTTTTAGCTGCGTATAACTATAAATTACAACACCGCCCGGGGAAAGCTATTCCCCACGCTGATGCATTGAGCCATGCCCCACTTCCGGAAACAATCGACAACCCAGCTCCAACCCTTAAGACACTCCAGATTGAAACACTACATTCACCACCGCTAACAGCTAGAGACATTGCAATTGAAACAAAACGAGATCCTGTCTTGGCGCAAGTTCTTAGCTGGGTCGAAAGAGGATGGCCAATAAAACAAACCTCTGACAATTTCACCCCTTTCAGAAACAGGCAAACAGAACTTTTTTCGCAAAAAGGCTGCATCCTATGGGGAGATAGAGTCGTCGTCCCAGAGCGGTTACAACGAGCAGTATTAAAAACATTGCATGACGGTCACCCCGGCATCGTGCATATGAAAGCGCTCGCACAAAGCTACGCGTGGTGGCCGGGCATCGACAAACAGATCGAAGCCTGGGTGAAGACTTGCTTAAAGTGCCAAGAAGTCAGCAGTGCCCCACCTAGAGCATCCACGTTGATTTTGCGGGACCTACTAAAGGACATATGTTCCTCCTAACAGTGGATGCCTATTCCAACTGGCTCGAGATCCACGAAATGAATAATACTACAACGGAGTCCGTCATCCAAAAGTTGAATAGGCTATTCGCAACGCATGGACTGCCAGACGTTCTGGTCTCCGACAACGGACCCCAGTTCACCGCCCTGGCATTTGAACAATACTTAGTGGATCGGGGCATCTGCCATGTGCTAACTTCGCCAGTGCACCCTGCGGCTAACGGCAGGGCTGAGCACATGGTACAATTTGTTAAAAAAAACTCTCCACAAGATGGACTATGGGGACATTGACGACAAACTAAACAGAATACTCCTACTCCAACACATCACCCCGCACAGCGTCACCAACAAGACTCCAGCTGAATTGTTGATGGGACGCAAGCTCCGTTCCCACCTCGACCGGCTTCACCCTTCCTATGAGCCAGAGAAACCCTGTGGATCTAGCAGAAAATGCCGCGAGTTCAAGGTAGGCGACTTAGTTTTTGCTAAAAACCTCTCCGGCAAACAATTATGGATCAAAGCAACTGTAATTCAAACCACTGGGCCCAGATCGTACTGTTTGCAAACCTGCGATGGAAAAATATGGAAACACCATATAGATCAGCTTCAGTCTAGGCTACAACCCAATTCCCGCGACTCCGGGGACTCCCAAACTGAGGGGGGAGGGGATGTCGAAGAAACCGAATTCAAGATGGTGGAAAGCAGAAGCGAAGGAAGACAGCAACCAGGCGCGATAAATGAAGAAGAATCAGGGAGGGGAGTGTCCTCGCCACAGAGGAATACCTCAATGGAGGCTAGCCTGCAAAGATCGGAGGACAACAACAATGACAGAATTAGCGGTACCAAGTCGTCCAGTGAGAATGCGGAACCGCCGGTACCAGATATGTCCAAAAACGTGCCACTGAAGCCGGACTGCAGACGGGAACCGGTGGGACAGCGCAAATCTAATAGACAGTTAAAACAACCTACATATCTTAAGGATTATGTCACCGCACCCCTCAAACGGAACCCGGGGGGGGAAGGGGTGTTATGAACTAATAAAAGTGTTTAAATAAAGTTTTAACAAAGCTTAAAGAAAAAGCAGGGTTCTAATCCTGCACTTCTGATTGGCCAATAACAGCAATATCGGATTGGTTCATTCTGGAGAATCTGGTTGGCTGTTAATGAGCCACTCTCATTGGTTCAAGGTTTAACACTTCCATGTTCTCATTGGCTAATAGGTCAGCAGCCTGCCCTATAAAAGGGCTGCTGCTGCCCTAGGGTTTTGCTCTGTTCACGATGATTAATAAAGAGTTGAAGTTCACTGTTCATTGCCTCGTCTCCGTTCCTTCCACCCATGCTCAGAACTTAACAGGCCTATTGCTTTAATACTTTATTATTTTATTTGTTAAAATATACAGTGCCCAACTTGCACACAATTTGTATTATTGCCAGTCTTGATGGAATGATAAGAGTTTTGATTCATATTTGATTCAAAAATACAAATTTTTTACTTATTTGTTAAATTTATGTCCCACTTCTACTGTCTGTATTCTGAGAAGCATTTTTATTATTCACATTGAATTTTGAAGTAATTGAAGAAAGGTTTTGTACATCCTTTTTCCTTTCTGGCAGAAGAGTGCAGTAAAATTTTGGGAGTTTACAAAACATATTTTGAATGCAGAAGATGATTAATTTTGATGTTTAATGACAAATTTCATGTTTAATGATATTTTAAAATTACTAAATTTTAAATTAGAAGCTTAAATTTAACAAATAAATAAAAGTTTTGTATTTTTGAATCAAATATGAATCAAACCTCTTATCATTCCATCAAGACTGGCAATAATACAAATTGTGTGCAAATTGGGCACTGTATATTTTAATAAATAAAATAATAAAGTATTAAAGTATAAAAATTAAAATCTTTATTATGGACAATTACCAGATATTTGAAATTAGCATTTGCTTCAGTTTTGCAAATCAGTTCATCAATTTAAAATAATTTTAAATTTGATTTATTTTGCAAAAAATGTGTACATTAGGCAAATGCAAATAAAATTCATGCTTAGAAAATGTTCGAGAAAAAATGAAAATGTTTATTACCACAAAAGTTTACACATATGAAAGGTAGAGACTAAATAAAGCATATACGCCATCCGGAGTCACCCTGTGGTTGAGATAGGTGGAAAATTAATTTAATAAATAGAATAGAATAGAAATAAATAAAATATACATGGAAACATGAAAATTGATAGAAATGAGATCCACAAATGTGAAAACTGAAAAAAAATAGAAATTGACAGATCTTCCTACTGTGTGTTTTTACATTCTTCATAATTCAATTGTCTGAGGTATAACATCAATTTTAAATCTAGCAAAAAGAAGTAATACTATATATTAATAATGACATTAGAGAAGTTGAGATGCATTATATTTGAAAGTGGGAAAAACATGTTTTCTGTGGGCCAAGGAATCTTAATGCAAATGGGAAACAGTACACCTCATACCTTTTCAGAGAAGAATGGTAATGTCATTGCTTAAATACTTCAGTACTCTTTTCTGGTTGAAGCATTGCCCAATAGCCTTAAATCATGAGCCCTGAAACATAACCCTGACCTGGCTCTCTGCATCGCTAAGTCTGCTAGTTACTAAAATACAGATTATATTAGATGAAACTGCCAGTAAGAATAGCTAAAGAACAGAACCATCGTTCACTGGATGTAGTCAAGCACAGCGTGAACTATTATCTACTGGGAATGGTGTAATGAATTCCTGTTCTTAGCAAGGTGTTAGGCTGGATGACCTAAAGCGTTTCTTCAAGCTATATGATTTTATAAATCTAATACCAAAGACATTAGGGGTAAAGGTTTCCCCTGTCCAATCGTGACTCTAGGGAGCAGCGCTCATCCCCATTTCTTAGTTGAAGGAGTCAGTGTTGTCTGAAGATACTTCTGTAGTCATGACTATATGCAGAGGCACACAGAACGCTGTTGTCTTCCCACTGAAGTGGTACCTATTTATCTACTCGCATTTGCATGTTTTTGAATTGCTTGGTTGACTGGGGCACATAACAGGAGCTAATCCTGACATGCGGCACTTGGGTCTCGAACCCGGGCTGTCAGTTTTCCAACTAACAAGCTCAGTGTCTTTAACTGCTGCACTAGCATGCCCTCTACCAAAGACATTAGCCACTTCTTTTGGTTAAACTTGTAAGACCCTGTTTTCATTTATATAAAATCAGTAAAATAGATCAATAAACTTACTCTCAGTCTGCTTATCACCCAGATAGTACGTGTTATGTTGAACTATAGAAAGACTTTCTGCATCCATATTCTGCAGTAGGCACTGGTATGCATTCACTATCACAGGGAAATACGTCCACTGAGACAAACCACTGGAAGAATGACTGTCTTTACACTCTGCATGCGAGCTGTCCAGGACTTTTTGGCTAACCATGATAGAGAAAGAATAGCAATTCGATGACTTGACTTTTTAAATATATACACTAACATAGCTGCAAACATTCTCCAGATAATTTTCAGGGATGGATGGTGAAACAGGAATAACCCTTGGACAAGGTTTACCTATTTCTCGTAAGTTAGAACATTTCAACTACAATCTTATTTGAGAGTAAGTCATGCTGAACTAATTAGGACTTGGGACTTCATAAATATATATAAGATTCAACTTACTGTGCAGAAGTTTCTGTCTCCCCGTATTAATAGGTTTACTGGATAATTTATTAACTTCCATTCCCTCCCACGCTTGTATCTGTTTTGCATAGGGAGAGTACAAATGTATTATGACATATCAATTGAGCAATTTTTATCATGCCATTTGGTTAATTAATGCCTCAATAATTAAACAAGCCAGGGAATACACCAAGAAAGCCTATTCCCTGGAGAAAGTTGATTATAAATCTGAATGACCACAATGGAGAAAAAAAATGTCTAGGTCACCGTGTCTAGCACAGCTCATTACTGCAGCCAACTGATTCTATATATTTAAGAGAGTGTAAACTCATTTCATGTGAGCTTTTTAATTAAGTGTATAGAAAGCGGTCTAGTCACACTGGAACCAGGTTGATTTTGGGGGCTAGGAAAGCCTGTTAAGGAAGCGTGGGTAGTTAATATGTACTTCACCACCAAAGTTGCATCGTGCAGCTCCCCAAGACCAATGATTGGTCCGGATCCTACCCAGGCAAGTGTTTAAATTTCAGAAGGTTCAAAGGTGACAGGGAAACCTTCCATCAGACTTGTTGCAGTCATTTGAGCTCTCAAAGGTAGTGCCTTTCTTGCAAGTCAAGGTAAGGAATCACAGAGTTTGACCCTCTCCTATTTCATTTATGTTTCAAAGGACTCACAGTATCTTAGAGGTTAATAGATTTATTGGGACATTTGCTTTCATGGACTAGAGCCCAGTTTAAAGTATAAGATGCAGCATAATTTAGACAACTTGTTATATGAGATGCATGCCAAAATATTAAGAAGAAAATACTTATTTAGTTATTTTTATTTATTTTTCAAGCATGGATTAGATAACAGATATAAGTATAAGCATGATTATTAATCCATGAAATGGATAAGAATAAAAGGGAGCATTAGGGCAGGGATGGTAGGAATGTTGGTGCGCTTATGCACACCCCTTAAAGGTCTCTTAAGAATGGAGTGACGTCCACAGTAGACAATCTAAGGTTAAAGTTTTTTGGGGTTTTGGGAAGAAACCACAGAATCATATTGAATAATCATATTGAATATGCAGTAATGTTGTAGTTAAAATTTTGAATGACTTTGAAGAAAAGCTCTTGTTTAAATTGTACAATGTGCAAATCAGTATCACAAGGCTTTGGAAATCCTGACATAAGTCAGACCAGCCTTGTCTGGGGAAGGAATGTGAAAAAAAAGAAAAGCAAGAGATATTCACTCTATCTGAACCATTTTTCATTCTCTGTATATCCTGTGGCATCCAACTACTTCCAATGAGGAGGTGAAGTAGCTATTGCAAGACTAAAATGTTTCAAATTAAACTTGGAGAATATTGCCCCACACTTGATGGAAAGAAGTAGGCTTTATATAGCTTGTTAGGGTACTCTTGGATAGGTTGTTTTATAGGTCAGTGTGCTAACTTAGCATATTGGGAGAAGCAGACTATCAGATTAAACCACCATACACGTTATTTTGGAAGGGAGAAACTGTTAATGTGCACATAGCAGTTGCATCATATCCATGATATGAACTGAGGCAATGTGTATCTTCAAGGAAACGAGTCTCAAATGTTTTATTTTGGAACTTCTGTGAATGAAGTTCTTCCATATAGCTAAATCAATCACATCCCAGGCAACTTTATACAGAATGGAATGACATCAAAGATGGCAGAGAGGTGTTGGTCCTTCTGCTTTCTTAGAGTAATTTACAGGTCTTCATAATATGTTTATTAATATTTGAAGTCTTTTAGTGAAAATGCTTAGGAATGCTTAGAAAAATGCTTAGGAAATAACAGCAGCAGCAACGCCAATAATAGCAATATGTTCCCAAAGAAGTTAATACATAAAATGCACCACAATGATATAATATGATGTTTTAGTAATTAATTGTGATTCATGTTAAATCACCTTAGTTCAGCTAAGTATAAGCAACAGCAAAATGGCTATTTTGAACATTCACACATTTATAAATGGAAAAAAAGACAAGTGTGTTTTCAGCAGCTGTTGACAGAAATTGAGGTTAACAGAATTAATTGAAAAGGGGTTGCTGGAGAATCGGTTGCCGAGATTATGAAAAGGAAAATGATTAGGTCACAATAAAACTGAAAAAGATCTGTTTTAAATCAGTACTTTAAAGAGTTTACAGAGGGAACAACACTGGATTTGTAATTTAGTCTTTTATTTTTACCTTTAATTAATAATCTATCTTCACTACCTTTAAAAAACAACAACAATTGTTGGCCTATATATGTTAAAAAGAGATGAAACAAAAGTTTGACTCAGTAAAAATTGGTTCACTAAACCAGAATATGTTGAGATAAACTGTATCAGCATTTTAAAATGGGAGAAGGGGGAGGGAAGATGATGGAAACCAATAGAAAAACACCAATCCCACATGGGTGAAGTGGCCACAACTAGCATCATTAGACGCATATAGACTTAGTATCCCTCATTCACCAAATGTTGCTTGCCTGTGTAAACATGTTTCCTATGTAGCCACAACCATACAACCCTCCACTCACACAGGCAGTTATCAGCAAACCTATAAGCACCCCAACTTTGCAAAGTATAAAATAAATTTGGTTTTTTTAAAAAGTCTTTGGGTTAAGGGTTGGTGAGGAGAGACCCAATAAAGGCCCAAGGGTTCAAAGCGCATTCTATTAACAAATACTGCTGGTCAGCTGTCGGGGAAGGGAAGGGATGGAGTATTATTTATTTTTATTATTTATTTCATTTCTATCCCACCTTTATCCAGAGAAGAGCATTCACGCAGTAACATGCGCATCCTATTTCTTTAAAGTTCCATTTTCCTTTGTGTCCTGAATAGTACAGCACAGCACATATTGTGAAACCAGTACATATTACTGTATACCTTCTACAGGATGTTTGGATTGCAAATTCATTGAATTATCTCTTTATTTGCAGCTGTTTCCAAGGTCAGGCTGTGCCTGTTGGTGAGGATGAAGAAAACAATTGTGTTTCTTTGTATTGTTGTAACAGCTTGGTCACTCCCGGTAAGTCCTTTTTATGGCTTCATGGAATTGATGTCAGATCTTTTCATTTGGAACTGCATAGTTTGCGGGGGGGGGGGGGGGAGAAATGAATATTCTTCTACAGCAGGGGTCTCCAACCTTGGCCCCTGGAAGCCTGGTGGACTTCAACTCCCAGAATTCCACAGCCAGGCTGTGGAACTCTGGGAGTTGAAGTCCGCCAGGCTTCCAGGAGCCAAGGTTGGAGACCCCTGTTCTACAGGAAAGCAAAGATTATTAGAGCAGAACAGAATAATAGAGTTGGAAGAATCCCCTTCTAGTCCAAGCCTATGCTTGGACAGGAAACCCTTCAAACAGGAAACTCTATGTCATTTCAGACAAATAGTTGTCCAATTCTCTTAAAACCTTCCAGTGTTGGAGCATCCAACTTCTGGAGGCAAGCCATTCCATTGATTAATTGTTCTAACTCTCATAATTTTTTTCCCTTAGTTCTAAGTTGGTTCCCTCTTTCATTAGTTTCTATCCATTGCTTCTTATCCTGCCTTCAAGTGTTTCTGAAAATAGCTTGACCCCTCTTTCTTGTGGCAGCCCCTTAGATATTGGAACATCACTATCATATCACCCCTAGTTCTTCTTTTCATTAAACTTGATATAGCCCATTCCTGCAACTGTTCTTAGATAGAACAGATTCTCAGCATGTAGGGATTCCCATTTTGGTTTAATTCTACATCACTCTCAGAATTCAGAAAAAAAAAAAAAGAAGTCCGTAGAATGTCTGCATATTTCAATGCAATTCTTTGAAAAATCACTTTTAAAACTACTTTTCTTAGCTTGCTCCCATTTTTCAAGTGACTTTTCTGTGGATATTGTACTTTTGTGTACATTAATTCAAGATGCAAAGAGCACGGTGAAATTCCAATAATTGTAGATTTAAAACACCAGTTTGCTTATTTATTTATTTGCAATAAAATTTGACACCACCCAATCCAAAGTTGTGCTAATTTATATTTTACTCAGATGCAAATTGGATATTTTTTTATAAAAGCTGACAACCACCTTGATCCTTTGCTGTACCTAAAGTTAGATAGACGTCCATCAGGAATATGCTTAGGAGGTTCCAGGATGTTGTCTGACAATTAACTCAGTAACATGCCAAAGTTATACATGCACAACTATATAGGTGTAAACTACAATGTGGCCCAGAGTTTTAATTATGCTCTTATGCATATCAATTTCTAGATGAAAATATTCCATAGTCAATTGTTAAGCATGCTAACAATTTTATCATGCTACATCTGGTCAAAAAGAACATAACTCTTGCTCAGGAGCAATTAATTATTTGGTAATTTATTATTCAGTAGTTGTGCTATTTATTTACTGTACTATTAGTTTTGGGTGAGTACTCCATTTTGAAAGTTGGTAATAGGTTAATCATTATCATATCAGAAAGAGGCAGAAATAAATATTCAAAGAACCGATGACAAAGTGCAAAAAGAATTCATTCAAGTGATAAATCAAATAACTTTTCTTGGAGCATGTACAAATTAAATAGATTGCTTCTTTGGGGTGCTCACAACCTTTTTTGTTCAAGCCTTTCCTCTCCATTCTTTAGCAGATTGTTATGTCATATCACATAAACTCTTGCAATGCCATTTACAAATCAAGCAGAAATATGTTGGATGTTCTACACTGATGATTATTTTCAATAAAATTTAATTGCTGTTTCAATTGTTTTTCTGATTTACAAGCTCCTTCAACATGAACAAAGGAATATTATTAGCACTGGGGAAAATGAGGTGAGTAAATCTCTATAAAATTTCAGCATGCATATATTATACAATGACAATATCAGATTTCCTTTAAAATATGTGTATAGTTAATATTGGTTTAGGATATTATTTCTATACTGCTTTTCTTATTGCTAAGAACTCCAATATAGTTTAGAATCATTTGTTTTCATGCCTTTCTCCAGAATACAATTTATCAAGGAATTCAGCAGATTAAAAAGAAATAGAGTTAGCCATGCCACATTACACTGGAGATATGGTTAAGAGTAGGGGAGGAACAGCTTAATAAATAGAACAGTTTTTGGACTGCATTTATTAAACTGGGGGTTCTGTTCCACCAAAATCTTCTACAGCTCTCGCAAAACCATTACAAAGGGTGAGATAACATTCTCTGAATTTGGAATATAATGAAAGGACAGTCATTTTATGAAAGGACAGTCACTTTAATTTAACAGAGGGGGTATTAAGGTGTTTTGATTTTTTTTTTCAGTCTCAGGTATCCTATAACTCCTTCATCTTGAGAAAGAAACTATCTTGTTGCTATCCTGGATACTTTACACAGTAATTCATTTGTATACTTCAACCATACCACAAGGTGTTTATCCTGAGATGACTGGCATAGGAATAGGAACAAATACCAAAGGCAAAGTAGGAATTATGGTGATACATAAGATGGAAGAGGGACAGTAAACCTCCTAATATTCCCCATGTTACTTATGTAAAGAAAAATAGCAGTTTGCTACTAGGATAAGGTCAAATTATTTGTTCAAAGAGTCTTGGTGTTTGAGTGGTATGCCAAGGGTGAAATGTTCAAAAGTAAGCAGGATAAATTCAGAAAATGAGTGGGACAAGGACAAAAATTGCATTTGTTTTATAGTTATTTCAGGTGACTTTATGTTAATTAAATGCTTAAGGTACATCATTCTTTCTCCCTGTATATTTAACAATTGTCATCAGAACTCATGCAGTTTGGTGACAAACGTAGACATGGCTAGATTTAGGTTTAAGGGGACCACCAATGGTTTCCAACCTTGAGGCGCATAGTACTACTGTAACATAATGCTATTTTCTCCATTCAGAGTAGAAATTGATTATTGTGTTATGCCTTTTCAGAATTAAAGGCTTCCTAGCTGGGATATATCTCCAGTTTAAGAGAAGTTGGTTGGGTGGGTGGGGAAAGGTCAACAAATAATGCAATGACTCTTCTGGCATTTTTCTTAGTGACAGAAATAGAAGGAACAGGTGATGCTATCTTTATACCAACTGTGTCGTTTTGATCTTGCACGCTTTTGAATTCTGACATTCTGTCCAGGTTTAACTTGGTACTTCCTGACAAACTAATATTTAAGGAACAGTGGTTTTCCTGTCTGTGCCAAATTAAGCTCCTCTTTTAGTTTCTAACACAGGTGCCAGTATTTGGCTCAAACCTAACAACAGCACTCTGCCCATCTGCCATTGTCATCCTTCAGATCAAGCAAGAGAGCCCTATCAGTTGGAAGATGGGAAAGCCTATCAACAGGGATGAACTTTACAAGTGTTTTAAAAAGTGTTAGAAAAGATATTAATAAATAGGTTTTTCTTTAAAAGCAATGTAATGATTATATTGAAAAGGGAAAGAGAGAGAATCAGCATGATTAATAAACTAGGTTCTTAATTACAATTATTTGGTTCTGTTGTTGTTTAAAAAGATAAATTGCTTATATTTGTCATTTCAGACTCTGCCCCCCAATATTCTTTATCTCAAGCTTATGTCCCGTTTATGATTTTCTCTTTGTCATGCAGAAGGAATAAAACCCAGGCCAGACTGCTTCCTATGACTTAAATGAACTTGTTTAGCTGAGATGGGGGGACTTTTTGCCACAAGTCTCAATGACAGAATCTCCCTTTCCATGGGAACTCATGATCATCCTTCCTTGCAAATAATTTTAATTTAGGAACCCTGCCAAGCTTTCCTTTAAAAAAAATATTCTTTTTAAATCAATCAAGACAGTTGTGTTCTTTTGTGTTTGAGTTATTATCGATGTTGGCATACAGATATATATCTTCTTCCTGTGAGCAGATTTATTAAAAAGCAAGGTACTAATTTGTAAACAGTAAGCAAAACAACTTTTCTTTCATGCAATAGTCATACATTGCTGGTAATGTGAAGCCCTGGAAAACTTCTCACTGGAAAACTAAACATCCATGGGACAGCCAGATCTCTATGCCAACCCATTAAGTGGGGAATTGTCCACATCCAATTTAATAGTGCCATTGTGCATTTGTTAGAGTTTTGTTCAATCTGACCAAAACAAGCAAAGACAAAAGACAATTAATGGTTCAGGTCAGTCAGTAGACATGATCTGATTACCTTGATGACATCATATAAGATTCTGGATTTTTGGGGTAGTGCAGTTAATCTTCTGCTTACTTCCTCGTGCCAGAATTGAGGTATAGCTTGCAGATTAGAAACCTGATAACAACAAAATGTAAGTAAGATTGTAACAAAATGTTTTGAGTTACATGTTAAAAAAACAGGTAGAGCTTAAATTGCAATAGTAGCCCTCAACTTGCTTTTTCAATCATACCTTGCAGATATCCCTATTCAGGATAGATGTTCGTGTTTAATCTTTCAATCTTTCTTTCACTCTCTTAAGAATATTTTATCCCATAGGCACTCTATTCCATTTTCTGTCTTTTCTTCCTATAGTTAATTAATATTCTAAATTATGTTCATTTCTTATTTGTTTTACCTTCTCTCCCCTTTTTCTTCCTTTCTAAAAAATATTTCAAATGTTTGCAAATATTAGGGTCCTCCCAAGCTTCATAATATCTCTTTCCTGAACATGGATAATGCTGATTTGGCTACATAACAATAGGTGCTATGGGGGGGGGGGGAGGAATGGTTTTTGTTAGTATTTTATTATTTTTATTTTACTTTATTAATCAGATAGTTATTATTGGGAAACAGATACCTTGTTTGAGATTTCTCAGCTACCTAGTTTAAGGTCCAGTTTGAATCTTTTTACATCAACTACAAATTGTGCAATGGTGCTGGGAGGATCATATGTTGCTATGTTGCTATGTCTGACAGCAGAAAACTGATTAGCTCAGCTTTGATTCTTCAAGACTCTTCCTAGGTTTTTATGCTACCACCACTGATAGCAATGGAACACAAATTCAACCTTTAAGTTCACCTTTAAAATGTCACACTTTTTATTTCTCTTTCATTACTCCTGTTCTTAATATTGCACTTCTTATAGGATACGTCAAATGCTGTTCAACATGATAATGGTGGACAAAACTCCGGAGATTTACTCAACTACCTAGGATATACCAATGGAAATATTAAATGTGTATATGGAAGGAGTATCGGCCCTGGATATGAAGAATGTGAAACAGAAGAATCTACTCCAAGTGCAGATAGAGTTAATGGAGCTGCCGATTTTGTTAATGTCAGTGAAAATGAAGGTAGAAGACCTGAAGATAATCTGAGAATAAATGAAAACAGGGAACATATGCCTGCAGAGACAAATGCTACTGAAAGACAAGAAGTTACTCAAGAAGGTGAATATTTCAGTGATTCCAGTTATGGAATTGGACAAGAGAATATTCATTATAGAGCACCAGGAGAACTTTTTGAGGGTGATCCAAATGATAAGCAGCATGGCACTGAAGATCAAATTAATGATCAAACTGGAGAAGAATTCAGAGACAGTAGAGGACTCCAGGGCAATCACATCCAAAGCTTTATTGACATGGATGGACATAGATATGCAATCTATGGGCCCAGAGATAACACAGTAAATATGCTGATGGGAAGTGAGGTCCATGGGGAAAGTATACATTGGGCATCCATTGATGAAGGTGGAAGTGGTAACGGTGGAGATCCCAATGAAGAAGGTTCTAGTGATGGCTGGGGAGATGGAACCTCAGAAAGTACAACAAACCTTGGGGAAAATGTGACAGAAACCCATAATGATAGGGACAACACTCAGGCTTGCAATGCAGACACTGTGGATGATTCTCTCAACACTGATAATGAAGGTTTTCAAAGTCGTGGTGATGTAAGCCCTGAAACTAAGCATGTGACATGCCTTGAAAAGAAAAGAAACGATGGGCTGGATTCAAATGGCAATACTGAGGTGAGCCATTTATTTATTTATCCAAAAGATGTACCTACTATTTGTGGCTAGAAAAGACCAAACCATCATCATTTTACAGATGATAGTGGGGTTAGTATCATGGCACATAAAATTTTGCTGCATTTTATTTTCCTCAGATTGATTTTTCAGACATGTAAACAGCCACTAGGGATTGAAGAAGAAAAAGGGAGATTTCCTCCAATGTACTGTATTTTGTAGGTTAAATTAGTTTACAATCTCAATGATTTGAAGGACAGTGAACTGTTAAGTCAGTTTCTCTCCCCTCTGATGTTGGTCAGAAGTACTCCTATTCAAATAGGAAGTCCTTGATATTTATAATCTTCAGGATGTGATAGGCTAGGGATTCTGGGAAATTACTTTTTCTTTGCTCTGGCCTCCACCATTTCACAATACAGAATAACAGAAGGGACCTTGGAGGTCTTCTAGTCCAACCCTCTGTTCAAATAGGAAACTATACCATTTCAGACAAGTGGTTGTGCATTTCCTGCCTGGGCCCTCCAACCTTGCCTGTTATTCATGAATCTCTTCATGTTTGTTGTATGTGTAACTCCTAAATCTCAGCCTATGGGTGTAGAGAGTGACATGTCTGTATAGGATTAACTCTTTGACAAGAGAATAATCTACTCTTGCTGGAAGACGACTGTAAGCTCTCAAAGCCTTTCCCATTAAACATGGGGCTAGTCTGACCACTCATTCACTCTCAGGCCACTCACAAGAGGTAGCTGCTCTTTTAAACTTTGTGAAATAGGCTTCTATGTTGTATTCCTCTGACAACTTGGAAAATTTTATGTTTTGGGGATATCCATGAAAAAAGTGGGACATGCAACTCAAGAGGAAACCACCCAAGTGGAGACAGCTTAAATTCAAGCAGTTTGATATGTCTTATGGAAATTTTGGAATTAAATCTCTCTTCTGGTTACTATATCTCTTTAAATAGACCCATCAGCCTCTTAAACTCTTCCCTTCTTACCTCTATTTCACTCCTTTCTGTTCCAGCCTATCTTTCCTTCCTTTCTCCCTCCAAAGCAGCCCTTCTTCCTTTCTGATTAACTCCAGCCTTTCTTCCTGCTGCTGCATTATCAGTTCTGCAATCATAATATCCCAAGTATCTTCAGCTAGCCCCATGTCTGGCTGGTCTACCTTTCGCTTTGCCTTTACCACAGCTCATGGGTGGATACCTGTCTCTAACAAGGTAAGAACCTCTTCTGAGGGAGAATCTGTCACTTTTGCTTTTTCAGTGTGTTTGGTGTAAGCTCTGGTATAAGAATCCTGGTTTCTACAACCAGGATGCTAGTTAATTCCTGAAAAATCTGAACTCTGCAAAGCGCTTTTCCTTCTTTACAGTCCCTTTTTAAGCCAAAGCTTGTTTTATTTTCATAGTTTGTGTGTGTGAACTGAATGGCTTGAATTTAAACCATTTCCACTTGTGTGGTTTCCCCCTTGTGTTGGATATGTCACTTTGTAAAAATGGATATCCCACCTCTGCCATCACTTTGTCATGAGTTCTTTTCAATATACCCAGGCTCAAGAGAAACAATACAAACACACAATCACTCAAAGGCTAGTACTTACTGCTCATTATTCCACACTTCCCCAGTTCTACTACAGCTTCTAATACTTCTCATTTTTTACTACTACTACTACTACTTATGAGTCCTACTGCTGGATAACAGCATCTCTTTCTATTTGCCTTAGGCTGTTTCAGGCTTTATTTCAAAAAACAAACATAATCCAACTTTTCTCTCATTCCAACTCCAATATTATTACCCACAGCTGCTGCCTATCTGTTTATCTTTAATAGTCACTAGTTGGTTTGATGGCTATAGGAAAAGGTCTTAAAAGGACAGAGTAACAGCAGTTTCGATGCTGGCCATCATTGCAGGCAGCCTACTCTTCAACCCAATTGAAGTCCAGGTGATTCTGGACTAAACACTCAGCCCGACTTATCTCACTGAGAAGAAAGCACTGGGTATACTGGAGGAAAGGCAAGAAATAATTAACAACTACAAAGAAACCTTGGTACTTAATTTGCATTTCAACTCAGTTACATTCAACACATTATCTAGAACTCTAGAAAGGAGTTCTGCTCCTTTGACAGAAGAAATTATGCCTGCAAATTTCAGGAGTTTGATTTTATCTGGTTTTATAAACAAATGTTTGTGTTGAGGGGTTGCCTCAGATTAAAATGAAATTCTTACAACAAGTTACAATGGAAGGCCAGTATATCTCTAAAGGGTACCATGCCAAAATATTAAGTTAAATCTAATGAAGAAGCCTTGGGGGAAGGAAAGATATCCATTAAGGGGCTGTCACAAAGAAGAGGGGGTCAACCTATTCCCCAAAGCAACTAAAGGCAGGACAAGAAGCAATGGGTGAAAACTAATCAAGGAGAGAACAACCTAGAACTAAGGAGAAATTTCCTGACAGTTAGAACAATTAACGAGTGGAAGAGCTTGCCTTCAAAAGTTGTGGGTGCTCCAACACTGGAGGTTTTAAAGAAAATATTGGATGACTATTGGTCTGAAATGGTGTAGGGCAGCGGTCCACAACCTTTGCTGCTTGGTGGCCTGGCTGGCTGGGGATGAGAAGGGAACTGGGCTGTGTGAATGGTGGGCTGGCATGCACACAGCTCAACTTGCACAAGCAGCAGAGAAGCGCCCACTTGTGCAATTGCCCACCAGCCTGTAACTCACACAAGTTGCTCCAACCAGCCACTCATGGGGCTCAATTCCAGATAGGCCAAGGCCTGGCAGTGGGCCATGGCCCAGAGGTTGGGAACTCCTGTTGATCAGGGTGTTGGACTAGAAGACCTCCAAGGTACCTTCCAACTCTGTCCTTCTGTTCTGTACACCCCACAGTCTTTGCTGTTCCTTTGTTTAAAATTACCATCACTTTTATATTATCTCATAGTATTTTGACCCATGTTGCTTTGTAGAGTGTGACTGTATTGATCCAGCCTGCTAGAACTATATTTGGGCGCTATAGACGGAAGCTCCATATCTACCAGCTTTAGTGGTGAAAACTTTGATTAATGTGGCTTTAAGGCTTTTAAGGCTGCTTCTTGATATACTTAGGTTTATACTTTTCTTCTACTTTTTGTCACCAGGACACAAGGAATACTGCAACTGTAAATAACAGCACTACAAGTGGTGGTAACATGCATGATAAGGTTATACCCAACCATGAAACCCCCCATCAAGATACCATCCGGACTCCACAGAGAAGTGATGGAGAAGGTAGCAGTGGCCATGAGGATACCAGTGAAAATGGGAGCAACAGTGCGTACAGCTTCAGTGATGAATTGATGCAAGGGGATGAACCCAACCAAAGCCAAGATTCTGAAGGCTCAGAAAACAGCAGCCAGCAAGATCTCCCCAGTCAGGCCAGTGATGGGGAAAGTGCATCTTTAGGAGAGGAAGAGGGGCAAAGCAGTAACGTCGGCAGTGAGCAGTCAGATAGCAAAGGGGAAGACTATGAAAGCCAACTGGAAAGCAATGAAAGCAGCAGGCACTCAGGAGGGGATGACAGTGAGAATGGTGGCCCATTTGTCAGCAGCGAAAGTGAGAGTCAACCAGACAGTAGCCAGAGCCAGCCTGAGAGCAGCAGTGAGGATGACAGTGAGGATGAGAGCATCAGTGAGAGTGACAGTAAATCTGAAAGCAGCATTGACAGTGGCAATGAATCCAAGAGCAGCAGTGAGAGTGATGGTGAATCCGACAGCAGCAGTGAATCCGACAGCAGCAGTGAGAGCGACAGTGAATCCGACAGCAACAGTGAAAGCGACAGTGAATCCGACAGCAGCAGTGAGAGCGACAGTGAGTCTGACAGCAGCAGTGAGAATGATAGCAGTAGTAGCAGCAAGAACGACAGTAAATCCAAAAGCAGCAGTGAGAGTGATAGTGATAGCAGTAGCAGCAGTGAGAGTGACAGTGATAGCAGCAGCAGCGAGAGTGACAGTGATAGTAGCAGCAGTGAGAGTGACAGTGATAGCAGCAGCAGCGAGAGTGACAGTGATAGCAGCAGCAGTGAGAGTGACAATGATAGTAGCAGCAGCAGTGAGAGTGACAGTGATAGCAACAGCAGCAGTGAGAGTGACAGTGCTAGCAGTAGCAGCAGTGAGAGTGACAGTAGCAGCAGTGACAGTGAGAGCAGCAGCAGTGAGAGTGACAATGATAGTAGCAGCAGCAGTGAGAGTGACAGTGATAGCAACAGCAGCAGTGAGAGTGACAGTGATAGCAGTAGCAGCAGTGAGAGTGACAGTAGCAGCAGTGAGAGTGAGAGCAGCAGCAGTGAGAGTGACAATGATAGTAGCAGCAGCAGTGAGAGTGACAGTAAATCTGATAGCAGCAGTGAAAGTGAAAGCAGCAGCAGCAGCAGCAGTGAGAGTGATGCTGAGAGTAGCAGTGAGAATGAAGATAACAATCAGGCAGGCAGCAGTGAAAGTGACAGCCAATCCAACAGTGAAAATGAGAGCGATTCAGCAAATCAGTCCAGCAGTGACAGTGCTGCAGATACAACAGAGGACTCAAATGAAACTGAATCCGAAGCAAGTGAGGATAATAACAGCAGCACTCATTCCCACAGTGCAGCCTCTGACAGTGAATCTCTAAGTCAAGGAAGTGAGAGCAATGATTTAACTAGTGATTACTAACCAAAGAGAAGAATGAGCAGATGAAAATATATTTACAGCAATTGGGAACTGTTGGGATGGCAGAGGGTGAAAAATACAAAGTCTTATTTGTAGAAGCCAAGTCAATAGTCCTTAAATTAGTTATCTTTTCTAAAGATCAATCAAACTTCAGAATAAGTGGAGGTAAACAAGAGAACCATTAAGAGAAAAGGTTTTGGTACAGATAAGCCAACAATGCTCAGAGCTTTTGTTTCTAAGTAGAGCCATTTTGCTTGCAATGAATATGTAGCTTCACCTGTGGAATTTTGATTACCAGTAAATAGGAAATAAAATCAAAGCTCAGGTTCAGTTCTTCATATGACATATCTGCTCCTAAAAGGGTGCGCTTGATTTACATGAGCATTGACTGTTGACTATAACTTGATTGCAACATGAAGTGATGACTTGCAAGCGTGAATGAGCCTTTACTAATATATCTCCACATTGAACAACCCAATTGGATCTGATTTATTTGTGTGTTTAGTATTATGGCTCCAACATTACATGTTCAACTCTACATATTCCCTCTGTGTAAACTGTAAAATAAATTATTATTTTTCATGATGTCTCAGAAATATTTCTTAGGAATAGTTCACCCAATTTTTATTCTCAGATTCAAAATAGAAAAGGGATGTTCCTAAGCTGCATGTATTTTTGGGCAGAGGCAATAATGTGTTCTCTGCATCCAGGATTTTTATCCTAAATATAATTTGTCAAGGGAAGCATTGATACAAATATAACTTAAGAAAACAAAGTTTCCACAAAGAGCTTTGATTATATAAAGGTCTTGCTTTAGCAATAGCTATAGCAGTTAGACATATATATCACTTCATGGTGCTTTTACAGCCCTGTAAATGGTTTATAGAATCAGCATATTGTTCCCAACAATCTGGGTTCTCATTTTACCAACCTTGGAAGGATGGAAAGCTGAGTCAACTTTCAGCCAGTTAGGATCAAACTCCTTGCAGTGAGCAGTGAGTTAGCATGCAATACTGCATAATCTTTAAATTTGTAAGCTTTCTTGAATTCTTCTTTTTCTTAGGGCAAACTCTTATGAAGAACAAAAGGAAACAAAAAGCTGAAAAGTACCTTTTGCCTGAGGATCCCCCAAACTTTTGCTAGATAGTCCCTTTGTTTACAAGGAACATTTTCAGGTTACAATTAAATTCAGACATTGCTTCATTTGAACAGGGGGAGGGGAGCAGTTTGCTTATTTTGTTTTTCAACACAGAATTATCTAATATTGTATTTTATACTAAGCTTAAACATTTCATCTCTGAATTACACAATATTCACAAATTGGGGAAAAAAAGTAAAAAACATAGAACTATCAACCTCAAATGAAAGTAATGTTAACATGTATCCTGTTAGAGGGTGCATGTCAGGCAATATTTTATAGAAGAATACAAATATTCAAAATAATGCTACAAAAATCCATAGTTTTCAGCTTAATATAGATGTAGAATGAACCATGTTTTCAATGAAAAAAAATAGAGTCTGGGAGAAATCAAACTGTCAGGTTTTAGATAGAGGAATTCAGATTGGCAGATTGGATCATCTGTAATCAGTCTCAAAAACTCCCAGTTTGGAATTGGATTTTTCAAAACTGACATACTTCAGCAAAGACATTTTATTTAATTCAAGAATCTTTCCAATTATTTATTGTAAGAATCCCCAATCTGGGCCATGAACCAGTACCGGGTTGCAGTATCGGGCCGCAGCACATTGTAGGAGCTGGGCTGTGGCACATTAGGAACCAGGGCTGCACAAGTGAATGAAGCTTCATCTGCAGATGCACAGATCTACATAGTGTGCAAAACTATGCTCCCTGCCCCTCGTCCCATGGAAAAATGTTTTTCCACAGAACTGGTCCCTGGTGTCCAAGAGGTGGGGGGGGGGAGGTGCTGATTTATTGGGTTTATTATTACACGATTTGCTATTTCTTTTTAGAACTGCAGAGCTGATCTGAAGTTAATAATGATTGGAGGGCAAGAGAAATGAATCAAAAGCACCGCAAGCCATAGATACAACATATTTTAAAACTCTGACCTGGCTGAAATATAGTTCCAGATGCTATTCCATAAAGAAGTGTCTGGGAAATTCATTTTGAAGAAAAAAAGAGATTCAACAGTCTGTGTCTGAGCACCACATTAAGATACGAAAAATATATTTTAAGAGCATTTGTTCTTTTTATATTCTGAACCTCATAATTATCAGAACAGGATAAACCTACAACTGCGGAAATGAGTCTGCTCTCTCTGGCACACAAACCCATGCAATAAACCTCTTTTATTTATCAGAGTAGACCTACAATGGGCACGATATGTAAACTGCAAGTTTGAAGAAATCTTGATGATACTAAGCATTAAATCACATGGGTGCCAATTCCATTATGAAATGTGCTTTGAAATTGGCTCTAACCTGGCCTTCTAAACAAGTATTTCGCCCAGTTGTGACTTATTCAACAAGCTATAGTTAAAACATGGTTCAGCATCTGTAAATCCAAGTCTCGTTCAATGTACCACAATAAGTTGTGATCACATAGAAGATTAAGCCATAAACAAGTTGGATTCATACAGCTAACATCAAACAATCTACAATATGACATAGAATAATATGCAAACATGGTTAACTTCTTGCCATATTGGGCATGTATTCATTTTATCCTGCAATAATCCCTCATATCTGCCCTTCAAAAAGTGGAAATACTAAGATTTGAATCAAGACTATTTATTATGCCAAGCATGGTTCAATCATCAAACCAGTTCCACTTTATAGCAGAATTCTCATAATAAACAATACTTTTAATATCCCCTTCTTAAATTAAATTTTATTATGCCCTTCTTAAATTAAACCATGGGCAACTCACAACCCAAGGATGAAAGCAAATATTACCAACGATGATAGCTAAACTTCATCCTAACAGAACGAACAGTTAATAAAATTGGATAAGATTAAAAAAACCCAAAAGAAGCGTAATAGAGAAGGACTTTCAAACTGCAAGCTGGCCAAAGAGAAACCACTTCCAGTTTTGGAGGCAATATCTGTTCTGAAGACTATTAGTGATTTTTTATTTTATTTTATAAAAAGTGTTTTTGAAAGCTTGTCTCCATGTTGTGTCAGAAAACCTGGCTTTTCAAATGAGCTTGGGAGAAGCCCTTCCTGGAAGCTATTCCAAACATTCTTTGTGGGTGTTACAAGGAAGTGGCTGAGTTATGCGTGGGAAATTGAGGAAGCTGCTTGTTCTTTCACAGTTCTCCTTCTACTTGGTTAAGTGCTTCTCTGCCTCAGTTCCTCATGTCTCACTAACAGGATGTGGCCAAGTTTTATTTCTGTCCAGCTGGGTGCAATTGGTGGTGTGAGGCTTCCTAATGTTTCTTCGTAACCATAGGCAAAACTTCTAGGAAGGGTCTTCTCATATTCACATTGGTTCACTCTTTTCCATCCTATTTCCACATTAAACCCTTACTTCTTATTTTAATTTTTTTTTTAAACATAGCTAAAATTACACGTCAGCAATGGGAGACATTCAACATTTGATGGATAACTCAATCAGCCATAAAAGTGGGATGGCATCCATTTTAAATTCCTGAAGCTTCTTACTACAGTACTTTACTGTGCACTGAACCTAGGAACGAGTGTTTGAGGAATGTAGGAGATGAAATGAAAATACATGGAATGAAAACAAAGATCACTTTATCTTATAACAGTGACCTTTCCCCATCTATGACTTCAAGATGTCTTCATGTTCCCGTCAACCACACTGAGAGTTCTGGGGCCTGTAGTCTGATAAATTTCAAGATACTTCTGTAATTTAAAAATAATAATACAGAGTTCATTAGTGGGTTTGTTCAGCTGAAGATTTATTTCCAAATACAGGTAATCCTCAACTTACAATAGTTCATTTAGTGACCATTCAAAGTTACAATGGCACTGAAAAAAATGACTTATGACCATCTTTAACATTTATGACCATTGTGGCATCTTCTGATCCAAGTTCAGACACTTGGCGATAGATTCATATTTATGACTGTTGTAATGTTCTGGGATCATGTGATCAACTTTTGTGACCTTCTAATGAGTAAAGTCAATGGGGAAGCCAGATTCACCAAACTACAGTGTTACTAACTTAAGAATGGCAATTCACTTAACAACTATGACAAAAAAAGTTGTAAAATGGAGCAAAATTCACTTGACTGTCTTGCTTAGCAACAGACGTTTTGGGTTCAATTGTGATTGTAAGTTGAGAACTACCTGCATTATTCAAAGCCATTCCATGTTTCCTCTAGGTTAAAAAGGTACACTACTTTTGAGAGAAAACCTTGAAGCCAAATTTCCAAAATAGCTTGAGTCTTCAACAACAAAAACAGCTGCCATGGAAATATTGATAAAATTCCACCTGAAGTTCCTGCTTCCCTGAATCTATCTACAGCAAACATGCAGCTTTATTACATTAATGCCACAAAGGGGAAAAATCAGCAGTTGCCTTTTAATTTAAAAGATATTCCAAGCATCCTCCTACCTAATGGCCATCAAGCTAGAAAACATGATTAGCCCTCAAATTATAAAAAAGCAGCTCTTGAGACAAACCAATTGTTTGTACAACACTTACGTTAGCAGGAAGCATCCTAGTTTCAGGTATGCGAGCATCCTGGATCTATGCAAGGGTGACATTGCAATTGTTTATATTCATAAACCTGCCTTCATGTGAAACACCATAATTTTAGAAATCCAAATGAATCCTTAGTAAGATCGTTCATTTTTATTTTTTTTTAAAAAGACAGTCTAGTCATTTTGAGAACCACAGCTTATTTTTAGGAAAACTATCCTTTTGGGGGCAGAAGGAAAGCGTAGGCAGGCTAGATGGATGATGACAAGTGATAACATCACCCTCTTTCCCAAGGCAGCTGATTGGTCTTCTCTTTACTGCCGCAGAGTTTAAATTCATGCACTGTCATAGAGGATGCTAATTCCTGGGATTTGAAAATAGGATTAAATTTTTTTATGCTGTAGGGGAGTTATTTTTTCTTAAGACAAGGACTTCTGGATTGAGCTATTGGAATAAGTAAAGGTAAAAAGATAATTCTCTATTTTGTTCTGAAATTGTTAAGAATAAAAAATTAATGAAGTAAAACACCTGCTGATATGTAGTGATAGTGAAAGAAATTAGAGAATAAGTAGATTATTATTAACTGTAAAGGCTATAAATCTTTAAAATCAGCTTTAATTATTTCATCTTTCAAATGTATACATGTAAAAGTATAGAATGAGAACCTTTTTACTCTAATAAAGTAAAATTTTAAAAAATATTTTAATCAATAATTTAAAAATCTATTATGTATTTTTTTAAAAAATAAAAATGTCAATGAGTATAAATAAAGCAAATAAAATTTGAATATAAATTGATTTCACCTTTGTGAATAAGATTTACTTAGATTTAAATAACTGGAACTATTTTTCTATGTGAAATAGATGATTTTCAAAAGCAGGAAAATTTATTCCTAGATATCAATTAATGGGAAAAGGGAAAAACGTATAGCTGCATTAATTTTACTAGCGCAAAATTCAAGCTAACAAAACTATCTGAGCTGTTGTGGTGTTATATGTACTGTAGAGGGAAAGGGCAGGTTTAATTTATGGCACCAGAATGCATATAAACAACTGTTAAACATTGCTCTCAATATACTATGATAAGACCATGTACATATAAACTTATATGCATGCAGACATTTTCTATATAATAGTTTGTCCTCTGTTACCATGGTAATGGCAGTACAATCAGTAGTCTGATAGTTATACATATTTTCTATGAGAGCAAATTGAAATTTGGTCACAGATGTATTTTTAACATCTGTGTCTATTCAACATCATCTCATCTATTTTTATCAGGTGTGTATGTATATGTATACACACATACACCATATCTATCTATCTATCTATCTATCTATCTATCTATCTATCTATCTATCTATCTATCTATCTATCTACCTACCTGGGGTGGTATTCAGCAGGTTCTGACCAGTTCTGGAGAACCGGTAACAGAAATTTTGAATAATTCAGAGAACCGGCAAATACCACCTGTGGCTGGAGATTTTTACAGTATCTTGCCATGCCCACAGAACCGATAGTAAAAATAATTGAATATTCATATACATATACATACATACATAGATATATATCAATGGTGGGAATTCAATTTTTTTTTACTACCGGTTCTGTGGTCATGGCTTGGTGGGCATGGCAGGGGAAGGATACTGCAAAATCCCCATTCCCTCCCCACCCCACTAACCTGCATTCCAGCTCCCTTCTCCTGTGCAGGGCAACCAAAGGAGACCCAGCCGATCAGCTGGGACTCAATGGGAGGCAGAGAATAGATAGGGGCGGGGTCAGTCGGAGGTGGCATTGGCCAGTTCTCCAAACTACTCAAAATTTCCACTACCGGTTCTCCAGAACTGGTCAGAACCAGCTGAATACCACCTCTGATCTCTCTCTCTCTCTCTCTCTCTCTCTCTCTCTCTCTCTCTCTCTCTCTCTCTCTCTCTCTCTCTATCTATCTATCTATCTATCTATCTAATATATATATAATATCTCTACCTCTATCTATCTATCTATCTATCTATCTATCTATCTATCTATCTATCTATCTATCCATCCACATATGTATGTATGGGACAACTTTGAGATTTCACAGATAATGATCTGGGAGGAAATGTCCTTGTCTTCCTATAATAAATATGTTATATCTGGTTAGATGTTGTTTCTGAAAATTGTGTTTTGGAAAGCTAAATCTGGCAGCCTACGGATCAAATCTATCTTGTCATTTACTTATGCTATCAATAGCTTTTTCTCTGAATGAGCTAAGATGTATCTTAACACAATAAAAAGAAAGAAGAACACAATAAAAAGAAATAAGAGATCCTTGCCAGTGCTATAAACAATTGCTGATTTAGGCACCTATCTTTTATTGTTACAGACATCGTAAAATAAAAATGAAGATAGGTTTCTTGCTCATCTCATTATGGAGTCTCTGCTGGGCTCGTCCTGTAAGTAGTCTTTAAAAGTGATTCAAAATATTCTTCCAAAAGCTTGAAATGACATTTACCTCTCTAAGCCAAGAGTTCCTTCTTAAGAGGTTTATGTATTGATTGATAACATTTGTACAGCCACCCATTTTAAAACCAGATTCTGAGTAGCTCATAATAGATGTACAGTAAAAATATTTATTCCCCGTTCTAATATTTTCAGGTTTCCAGATACCCAGGTGCACACCACAGCAACTCCAAAGAACACTGGGTAAGTAAATCAACTTCAATATTTGTTTTCAAACTGAGATTATTTTAGAAATTGTCCTTATAACTTCTGTGCAAAATCAGAGTGTAAACAGGTGTGGAACCTTTGTGGGACTGCTGAAAGGACTGCATTTAAATAGGAGATAGGTGGTGGTGTATCTCAGTGGTGGGATTCAAATTTTTTACTACCAGTTCTGTGGGCATGGCTTGGTGGACGTGGCAGGGGAAGGTTGCTGTAAAATCTCCAGTCAGAGGTGGTATTTGCCGGTTCTCTGAATGACTAAAAATTCCCACTACCGATTCTCCAAAACTGATCAGAACCTGCTAAATACCATCTCTGGTGTATCCCTTCCCCTGATGCAGGGGTCTTAAACTTGACAGCTTTAAAACTTGTGGACTTCAACTCCCAGAATTCATCCTCCAGTCATGTTAGCTCAGGAATTCTGGGAGTTGAAGTCCACAAGTCTTAAACTTGTCAAGTTTAAAGACCCTTGCCCTAATATTTTAACATAGACACCACCACCTCCATGTTAGAATTGAGCAGCCCTCCCTCAACAGAGATGGAGGAATACAACACAACCTATCTCCTGTCTACAACACAGTCCTTTTAATGGCCTCAACAACTCTCAGAAAGTTAACGACTGACTCGCAGAGTGATTGCAAAGGATATAAATCCTTCCATTCACTCTTCAGTCAGTTAGAACTGAAGAAGCTTCTTGGATGAGAGATCTTCAGAGGGAAAAAACCAGGAAAGACCAACTGCCTTTTGGAAAAAGCACCTTTGGGACAGCCATGACCTGATGATTGAAAATCTCCATAGACAGAAGATGTAGTATATAATAAGAATAAATCCTGTGACCAAAAAGAATAATAAAAATATATAGGAATTAGAAAATAGTAATAGTAATAGTAATAGTAATAATAATAATAATAATAATAATAATAATAATAATAATAATAATAATAATAATGATAATAAAATCTCCACAGACAGAAGATATAGTATATAATAAGAATAAATCCTGTGACCAAAAAGAATAATAAAAATATATAGGAATTAGAAAATAGTAATAGTAATAATAGTAATAGTAATAATAGTAATAGCAATAGTAATAATAATAATAATAATAATAATAATAATAATAATAATAATAATAATAATAAAAAAATCTCCACAGACAGAAGATATAGTATATAATAAGAATAAATTCTGTGACCAAAAAGAATAATAAAAATACATAGGAATTAGAAAATAATAATAATAATAATAATAATAATAATAATAATAATAATAATAATAATAATAATAATAATAATAATAATAATAATAATCTCCACAGACAGAAGATATAGTATATAATAAGAATAAATTCTGTGACCAAAAAGAATAATAAAAATATATAGGAATTAGAAAATAGTAATAATAATAGTAATAATAATAGTAATAATAATAGTAATAATAATAGTAATAATAATAGTAATAATAAAAATCTCCACAGACAGAAGATATAGTATATAATAAGAATAAATCCTGTGACCAAAAAGAATAATAAAAATATATAGGAATTAGAAAATAGTAATAGTAATAATAGTAATAGTAATAATAGTAATAGTAATAATAATAATAATAATAATAATAATAATAATAATAATAATAATAATAATAATAAAAAAAAAAATCTCCACAGACAGAAGATATAGTATATAATAAGAATAAATTCTGTGACCAAAAAGAATAATAAAAATACATAGGAATTAGAAAATAATAATAATAATAATAATAATAATAATAATAATAATAATAATAATAATAATAATAATAATAATAATAATAATATCATCTCCACAGACAACTCTTCATATCCCTCAGCCTTTCTTGTCTACTTTCAGCTACTTTTCTTATGCTCGGTCAATTTTTTCTCCTCCTTCACCTGTTCCCTTGGGCTTTTTTGCTCACTGTCTCATTCTATTGCTCTTGATTATCTCTTGCTCTATCACTTATTTGCTCCATTGCTTGTTCCTTCATTTATGCAGTCTGTCACCTGCTCTGCTATTTGCTTCATTGCTCACTCCACTGCTCACAATCTCACTCATCCTCTTGGTTACACAAAAATTCATCCTCCTCTTATACAGCCTTATCTTGCTTTCTCTCATTTTTTAAAAAGCTGCAGTGGGGGCTTCTGACAGTTGCTAAGGAGTGGACTTTCCTATTTCTACCAGTGCTGCTCCAATGTCCAAGCTACTGATCAGAGTTCATCTAACCTATGTAAATTTTGCCTCCTGAGGTGACATCTGCCTCAATCTTGGCCTTCAAGCCTGGCTCTGCTGTTGGCCTGAAGCCCCAATGGGGGCACACTATGCTGGAGGTGACGGGTTGATTGAGAAAATAGTACACCCATTCTATACTGTTTGTGCTCTTGGTTTTAACCTTTTATTTAACTGTTGTTAATCTTACTTTTAATGCTTTTAATATTTGTATCTCTATGTTTTTACACTGTTGTAAGCAGCCCAGGGTCACTTGGAATAGCCAGATAGGTGGCGCATTAATTAATTATAATAAATTCAGAACTCTTATAATGCCCGACTAGTGTTTCTTCTAAGCTCAGCCAAGTGGACATGGAGGGAAATGGTAAAAGAGTCCTCACCTCCTGTCTCCCAGCTCACAGATTGCAAACTGTAGTAATGAGGCTAACATGGAGAGTCAGTGACCTGGATTTGTTCTTCATAAGGGACGCACTGCAAATCCAATGGATTATGCTGGGTCAAGATTCTTAATCAGCCCTGTGGATACTATGGATACATTCCCTCCCATTGTAAGCAATGAGATAAGATTCTTTATATAGAAAAGATGGCAATAACATTTCATTTTTGAGTTCTGGCTTGCCAATAGAATATCAACAGGTGCTATATTCCTTGAAACATCTGATATTAACTTGCTCTTGGAATGACAGTAAGGTGATCTTATTTCTATATTATAATATGAATACATACAAGATACATGTAGCAACGCATCCTCTTATTTCCATTTCTTGGGTAGTCTATTTCAGTTGAAGAAGGCTTGAGCAAGAGAGCTGACTCTACAGATCTTAGTGACGAAGACTCAGGAAAGAGACTAAGCTCAAGCATGGAAGGCAGAAGAAGAGATCTTGGCAGCAACAGCTGTGAAAGTTGTAAAAGCAACAGCTCCCCCAAGGAGGTTTCCAGCCGTAGCCTTGAGAGCTTTTCAGAAGATGATCATGAATGGAGCACTCAGGACAATGAAGAGGGAGGTTATTTTGGACATCAGATGGTCTATAGAAAAAGGGCAGACAAGGATTCCCACTATCACCGAAAGGAAATAAATAAGGAGAGTTCGGATGATGAATCTGCTGGCAGAATGTCATTGGTGGGTCTTCAAAACTTTCTTGTATAAGCATCGGAGTGCAATGGATGAGTTTATTTTGACATTAGAATTTTTTTTTTTCTAGGAAGCTAGGAATAGTCAACATTTAGTAATACAAAATCAGCAGGTTCTGACCAGTTCTGGAGAACCAGTAGTGGAAATTTTGAGTAGTTTAGAGAACCGGCAAATATCACCTTTGACTGGAGATTTTACAGTATCCTTCCCCTGCCACGCCCACCAAACCACACCCACAGAACCACTAGTAAAATTTTTTGAATCCCACCACTGTACAAAATGTAACACAAAATGGGATGGAGACCAAAGGTCCATGGAAGACTATAAGAAGGCCTGATGAATGATTGTAGGGATTCTTTTTAACTGCATAAAACCCATTTTAAGGGCCAGAGTTTAGTTTGGATGTGTTTCTTATCTTTAAACGATAGAAAATTAAAATGCCAATTTTTGGACATTATAATTTGTGAAAGATTTAGAGTTGTAACATGGATTTCAAGGATACCATGGATTACAGAAGTGGAAGCAGCTGCCAGCTATTCAGAAACAAAAATACCAGTTTAAATATAAATTATTAAATATACATTGTTATGATTATAAATCATAAATTAAAATTTATGACTATTGCTTTAGGAAAGCCCTTCAGTAATGTAGGAAATAACATTATATACTTTTAAAAAGGTAGCTATGAGATGCACTTTTATGAAGCTGGATAGAAGCCAGAGCTACTATTATTCTATGAAGCCTATAAAATCTTACAATGATTCCATGTTGTTTTCCCCCCTCCTATTTGTCTTCTGGCACAGGAGGACCAAAGTGAAGGTCACCTTTTTGGGGCTAACAAAATATCCAAAGAACAATTTGATGTTGAGAATGATGGCATGGTTTATACCCCAGAACAAGTCCTTTATCCTTTTGTGGAGAAAGGGGGAAGTGACCTAACAGCTGAAGAAGATACCAGTGGTGATGACTCTTTAGATGGAAATAATGATGAAGACTCTGGGCACACTAAATCTCCAAGTGAAGTAGATGTTCCACAATCTCCAGAAACTCATGGAGATCGGGATGGTGGTCATACCAGAGGCCGACATTCTAATGATAGTAGCAGCAGTAGCAGTAGCAGTAGCAGCAGTGAAAGCAGGAACCTTGAGAAAGAGGACAACCACATTATTGATTATGGCAGAAGGCATGGAGGTGATAGTTACAGTAGCAGTCAAGAGGATGGATATGATTTTCAAAGTGAAGAAATGCAAGGAGACGAGCCAAGGACTTTTGAGAGCCACGGCAGTGATTCCCACATGCTTCCTGAGGCAATTCATTCAAAAGAAAGCAGCCAAGAAATCCATAGCAGTAGCAAAGCAGTAGAACATTTTGAAAGAAAAGCATATCATTATGTTGATGGTGATTCAGATGAAGATAACAGCCCCGAATATGAACAGAACAAATCCTTGAAAGATGATGATGATAACAGTTCTGAGGTAGACAGCCAACTTGTGGAAGATATTAGTCAATCAACAGAAAATGTTCCCAGTCAATCCAGGGAAGATGAAACCAGTCATTCTGGGAAGTCCGTAGAGAGCTCATCCATGGGACAATCTAAAGAGAACCTCAATAGCCATTCTAGAGAAGATATGCATAGCCAATCCCAAGAAGAAGATAAGCACAGCCAGTCCAGGGAAGATGATAAGCACAGCCAGTCCAGGGAGCATGATAAGCAAAGCCAGTCCAGGGAGCATGATAAGCACAGCCAGTCCAGGGAAGATGATAAGCACAGTTGGTCCAGAGAAGATGCAACAAGAGGGCATATTCAAAGCCAGTCCAAAGAGAACACAAGCAGCCATTCCAGAGAAGACAAACATAGCCAATCACAGGAAGATGATGTTCATAGTCAATCCATAGAACTCTCTAGACCATCAAGAGAGAATGAAGACACAGTATCTGAAGAAGATGCAAAGAGTGACTCCACTGAAGACACCAGAAGCTCCCAAGAAAAACTTGAGCAAAAGTCTAAAGAGACAGAAGAGGAATCCAACGAGCACAATCCTAGCAAATCTCAGGAGAATCACTCTGTTGAAAAATCAGGAAACATGCCACCCAGAGCCGCTGAATCCAAAGAATTCAAGTGGCATCAGAGCAGATCAAGTGAGAAGAGCTCTTCTATGGAAGAGAGCAAAGAGTCAGCTGAAGACACAAAAGAATCTGTTGAGGATGACAGCGGATTGTCTCAAAGCACATCATCGGAGAGCAGCAAAGTATCTGAAGAAAGTGCCAGCAGTGATGACAGTAATTCAAATGAAGGGCAAGATGAGCAAAGCAGATCATCAGAAACCAGTGAATCCAAAGAGCAAGCCAGCAATTCTATTGAAAGATCCAGTCAATCCAGAGAGAATACTATGAGCCAGTCTGACAGCATAGAAGATAACAGTTGGTCAAGAAGCAAGGAGCTGGAAAGCCGAAAACTAATGCTTGACTTTTACCATAACAAACCCTTTAGTGATTATGATGATAATGATTGCCAGGATGGGTATTAATTTAATGCACGAAAAACAAAGAAATCCAATTCTGTATAGTAGTCGGAGATCAGGATTCTTTCTTTTAATTTATTTAATTGTTTTAGCAATGTGAAAGTTGACAAGTAAATATGATAATTCTAGAAGAACCAGAGGCTCCAATGAAGCACAGATGCACCTCAGAAACGTGAAAGAAGATGGAATCAGTTTCTGCAAGATTTGACAGGCTTTCATTGCTGTGGAATTAAGTTCAAAGAGTAACATGAGTTAAAACTGGGTGATAATTTCCCAGAATAAACAGCTGTGGAATTTTGCAGAAACTGAAAGAATTTGGACAACAGTGGCAACTGCCAGCAGGTTTCCTTCACAAACTCTTTCGGATGTCACTTAATACTTTTTTAGGGGCTGATATTCATTTCTTTCACATAGGCCTACCAAAAAAAGGATTCAGTTTACACACATCCATATATGCAGATATGTGTTCATAACAGTCCAAAATACATGATTGACTGCTTTTAAATTGTGCCTATGGTCAATTTAATAGGAGGTTTTCTCCTTAGGTACACAGGATTTCCCACCATTTTTTAATGCATGGATGCCCCTGCCTTCTAATTTGCACTGCTGAAATCTGGTGCCATAATCCAGATCCTCCCAAGCTGGGAAACATCCAACAGCAAATATTTTTAAAAGTGCAGATTTCAGTCTCAATTCTTTGTCATGGTGTCAACAGATTATCAGCACACTTCCTATGGGTTTGGAGGGAAGAAGAGGAATAACCCCTGGGTTATAAAGTTGTCTAATGCTAGCTTCTTCGTGCAATTTGTCCTTCTCCACAAGGTCCACCCAACAGAATGTAAGTTAATATCTTAGAATTTTTTGGTTCTTGCCATCCAACCATGGAATGCCTATTATAAATATTTCTATTGAAATATTAGATAATATATGGATAGAAAAAAAATCTATTGCAAGATGGGTTGGCTAGCTGGTTGTTCAGACATGTTTCATTTGTGCTTAAGGGCAGGCTTCCCCTTGAAGCAAAGCCATCCTCATAAGGAATCCTTGTAGCTTTTCACTGAATGCTTAATGACAGTAGAAAAACATAGGTACAACATTTGTGCATTAAGATTAGACTCAATGGTTTGTGACTAAGTGGCACTTAAAGAAATTTAGTTACTACAGGGTTTGCACAGAAGGAGGCAAAGAGAATATATGTCCTATGTTAAATTCCAATGCACTTCAGCTGGTCTGCAGCCTTAGAAATGTCATTAATAATATGGGATGTATTTTGTAATAAATGTATAGCTGCTGTATTGGAAAATATTATACTGTAATCCCTTCTTTTTATACAAGTGGACTTAAATTAAAAATAAAGCAATCCTCTTCTTAGCAATAAAAGTTTTTTTTTAAACCAAGTAATGGATTAGCCTGATTTAACATTTATGCTATGAGATGTTTTAATATATTGTATTAAATATATTCTGGTGTGTCACAATAATAGCAGAACACATATGCATTTCAGAAATAGAAATGCTTTGTCCTCATACACTATTTTTTAAGCAAAAACATTTAAAAAAAAAGTAAGGAGAATTTTTTTGAGAGTAAGAGCAATTAATGGAAGAGCTAGCCTCCTAGGGTTGTGGGTCCATCACTGGAGGTTTTCAAAAATGGACTGGACAACTATTTGACTGAGATGGTATAAGACTCCTGGCTCCTGTCTTGGACTAGAAGACCTCCAAGTTCCCTTGTAGGTCTATGATTCTATGAAAATTCAAGAGAAACAGGTTTTCAAAAATTATGCACCCATAATTAGGCCTATAACCAGATCTAATTCTCACAAAAAACATTTTAGAATTTATTGGAACAAGCAACTTAGAATGTCCCAAAGGTACTTTTCAAAAGGCAATTGGACTTTCTTTCTTTTTTTCCTTTGAAAATGTTTTGCTTCTCATCCAAGAGGCTTCTTCAATTCTGAACTGAAGAGGCTTCTTGAATGAGAAGCTAAAAGTCTTCAAGGAAAAACAAAGAAAGTCCTTTTGAAAAATACCTTTGGGACAACTATGACCTGGATGATTGAGAATCTCCATAGACAACAGAGGTTTTATGATAGCACAGCAGAGGTGGTATTCAGCAAGTTCTGACCAGTTCTGGAGAACCAGTAGTGGAAATTTTGAGTAGTTGAGAGAACCAGCAAATACCAGTATCCTTCCCCTGACACACCCATCAAGCCACGCCCACAGAACCACTGGTAAAATTTTTTGAATCCCACCACTGTTGCACAGCTTTCCCTTTTTCAACTTGGCACCTTTTTGATATGTTGGGAGAGCAGTGTCCAGAATTCCTAGCAAATCATTAGCTGTGCTGGCTGGGAATTTTAGAACAGTATTGGAAAAGACTAGGTTGGGGAAAAACGGATGTATCACAATATCTGGATATCTGCTGAAACAAAAAGACAACAGATAACAGATAATCAGAGTTGGAAGGGACCTTGGAGGTCATCTAGTCCAACCCCCTGCCCAAGCGGGAGACCCTACACCATTTCTGACAAATGGCAGTCCAATCTCTTCTTGAAAGTCTCAAGTGATGGCGCTCCCACAACTTCCAAGGGCAACTTCTGTTCCATTGGCTGATTGTTCTCACTGTCAGAAAGTTTCTCCTTATTTCCAGGTTAAATCTCTTCTTGTTAAGTTTGCATCCATTATTCCTTGTCTGGCCTGCAGGCGCTTTAAAAAATAGCTTGACCCCTTCCTCCCTGTGGCAGCCCCTCAAATATTGGAAGACCGCTATCATGTCTCCCCTAGTCCTTCTCTTCACTAGACCAGCCATGCCCAGTTCTTGTAACCATTCTTCATATGCCTTAGTCTCCAATTCCCTAATCATCCTGGTTGCTCTTCTCTGTACTTTTTCTAGAGTCTCAACATCTTAGCCCTTCCTCTCCACTCACTGAACATAGTCTGGTATATTTCTGAGTTTGTATAAATTAAATGCCACCATCTCCTTCTTCCACACCATACAACATGACAATATCCCTTGGCCAAAAGAGATTCTTATCTAGGAAACATGAATTTGCAAATAAAGGCCCAATAATGTTTCTTTATTTGGGCATAGCATGTTACATTAACAGAGCAACTGTATTTAGTTAATATTAGTTTAAGTTTTAGTATGTCATATGAACCCAATCATTGTTTAGTTTTACAAAATATTCATCATATAAGTAAGATTTCTGTCACAGTGCTGGAGTCCCCTCAAGTGTTCCTTTACAGATTCGACCAAGCAAGGGATGAAGTCACTGTTGTGAGAGGACAGCAACACTGTCACAAGCCTATAAATTTATCTTTAACCAGAAAAGTTGTTGTAAAAACTCATTGCAACTCTGCAAACAGCCAAAAAGTGGCACTGCTGTGTAAATCAAGCATTGTAACTATCCAACTGTTTTTGGCTGGACTAAAATATTTTGCTGGGCAAATATTCCATAGAAGTTTAGAATGTAGAATAACAAACAGAGTTGGAAGAGACCTTGGAGATCTAGTTCAACCCTCTACTCAAGCAGGAGACCCTATACCATTCTTGACAAATGGCTATCCAATCTCTTATTGAAAACCCCTATCTCTCAGGAAATGTCTTCTTTCTTTTAGGTTGGAGCTCTCCTTAATTAAGTTTCCATCCAGCCATACAACATGTTGTGTCTCTACATGAAATGATAAAAAAATGGGAAATGTAGAATTGAGCCCAATTAGAAATGCGCCTGCAACAATAAATAATGATTTGCACAATTAGTTTCTTCGTAGGAAACACATATTGTTTTCTCAAGACCACTTTCTATTGCCAGCACCGCCAATTGAGACAGATCTATGCTAGTTCCAATACAAACTTTTATAATATTTCCAGTTCTACACTCCACGTCCAAATAATCTGTTCTCTATTTGCAAGGAATTCATGTATCTCACAGAGCTTGGAAACACCTCTAATGTTAACATCAAGATGCCTTCAAGTCAGGATTGACTCCTGACAACTGCCTGGATGGGGTCCCTGTGGTGGTCAGATTAATGTAGCAGAATTCTTCTACCTTCTTGGGCAAGCACAGAAGAGTAAATACTTGGGATGCTGTGGGTTATAATATTAATGACTTCAGGGATTCTTCCTGAATGATTGAGGTTAAAATGGCAGGCCTGGCTTGTTGTGGCAATTTGGTAAGATCAATAAAACTGAAATAAGAGCCTCATTGAATTTTCTGAAAGGAAACCTACCACTTGTTTCATAGGCACTTATTAGTGATTTGCTAAAATAAGGACACTTCCATGTACTCAGACTTTTCCAGAACTCCTTGGTGAACTTGAGTATGCTTTGATTCTTTTTAGAGTTAGCTCAAAACCACATGATGTGCATCAGTCAGGAGGTTTTCCTGCAATTCAATTCAGTTCACTGTCACTTAACCTAGGAATTTCTTTGTGGCTTGTGCAAAATGTCATCGAAGATTTGTCATTGCAGTAGCAATTCCATAATATATGACATTGAAAGGAGCCCAAAGCAAAATAAACCCCCCAAAGACAAACACATGTATACCATGTATTTTGGTGATTTTTTTTTTTCCAAATGACAGAAGCGCAAACTTTGGTATAAAAAGTAAAATTGGAAATGGGGAGGAACGAGACAATTTGGTGCCTTTCAGAAGGTTTGGAATTCAGCTCCTATAATTCCTTGCTAACTACCACAGTGTAGGCTGAAACCCAATCCTCAATTTCTGGAGGGTAACTGATTGTCTAACTGTTGTCAACTGTAGCCATTTCATGCTTAAAATGTCTGTGCTATTTAATGACAATACATTACCAACTTCCTAGATTTGTAGTTCAGCTACACTGGTAGGGAACATAAAAACACCTTAATGGGGTTAAACTATTTGTTCATTTAGCTTATACTGACTAAAGGCTGCTCTCCTGCATCTCCAGTAACAAGACAACTTTCTGTCTTGTTATCAAGACAGAAGAATCTGGTATCAGATTCTTCTAAGAAAGCTAAAAGCCTGAACCTAACATACTGAAGACAAATGGGTCTAGACCAGGGGTGTCCAACCTTGGCAACTTTAAGACTTGTGGACTTCAACTCCCAGAATTCCTCAGCCAGCAAAGAGGAATTCTGGGAGTTGAAGTCCATAAGTCTTAAAGTTGCCAAGGTTGGACACCCCTGGTCTAGACTAAGACAAATTGCCACAGCTGATTTCCTATGCCCATCTCACCCTAAGTGACTTACCATGGGACAATTCAACGTGGGATAATTCAAGAGAGGGAGAAGTGAATTGTCTTGTTTTATATTTGAGCCTTGTCAAGTTAGTAGTCCTTGAAGCCAGGGTCAACTGTAATTCTATTCTTCCCTCTCTTGAGTTATCTCACCCTGAATTGTCCTGCAGCAAATCCCATGATGAGTTGGCTATAGTAAGTCAGCCATCACAGGACAGCCGGGGCTAGTTGGCCAGGATAAGTTGTCTCATTCCATAGACAAATGCCCCTAATTACGGCCATTCCTCATTTAACATTTGTAAAGGGTAGAATGTATATTGTATAGTTCCTATTAAGAAGATCTCATTCAATAGAATCAATCTGGGAAAGCGTTCTAGTTTGCCAATTTCACAACGTCTATCCTTGAGCAATCTGTAGCTCATTCTTCAAGCAGTGGGTTGGGCCATACATATCGCAATCAACTCAATCCCATTCACTCCTACATACTATTATTATCGATGTGCATCTAAGAATGTTTAACAGAACTCACATCGAAATTATCTGAGTCTTCCCATTTAGACCTGCTAAACCCTGGGTAGGAAGACCACTAAACCTTTTTGCCTTATTCTTAGTCCTTTCAGAGCTTTCTGGCGATATTCTCAAGATCTTTACAAACTGCAGTGTTTTTTTTTTTTCTCCCATTCCTTCTTCCTACCACACATAACAGCATAAATTAACTAAATCTTCTTTGGTCAGCCCCAACATCTGAAACATTTTACTGTAGGGAGGGGCTTTCCAATTATTTAAGCACTAGCTTTTTACTACCTGGCTCTATCCTGGGCAGAGATAATCTATATCTTCTAACAACTGAGTTCTCAATTTCTTTTTCTCAAACACCCTTTTTAGAGCATCTACCCAATACAGGTCAGATTCCCCACATCATTTTGGTTCTACTAAACTAATTCCAGCCAGATGCCTGTGTATTCAATCATTGTCATTTTATTCAACCGCTTAGCATATGGACTTAGTCATTAGTCTCCATTAACTCAACAATTCCCCTAATGGAGAGATGTGAGGGAATAGAAGATATTTCCCTATTCCTTATTATTCCCAGGATCCTTAACAACTTTTCCATTTCAGGCTCCCATCGTCACCCAAGACTTTATTCAGTTTCTCCTTGAATATCGCAGTTACCACTCTACACGTCTAACCACTGGCCAATCCAATTGCCTGGGTATGACAAAACAGAGGAAAGCTTCATACACATCAGCACTTCCCTCTAATACAACCAACACGTCACCATCATTCTTTCAAGGAGAAATATCCACCAGTGAGACTACTCAGTACCCAGTACCTACTCACCTGTGCCAGCACTGGACTTCTATGCTCGGGCGGCACCTCCCTGGTTATTCAGGTCTCCCCGTCAGTTCCTTTTAGTGAAGAGCTCTCCTCTGGAGAAGGCGGCTATCTTACTCCAGACGTTGAAAGAGCAGCGTGGTGCCTCCCAGTGTAAACAATCCACTCTCTCCAGAGCAGGGGTCGCCATCCTTTGGGACCTCAGGGACCACCAAAGTCATAGTTTTAAATCCCGGGGACCACGGTGGCTTGCTGATGTTGGTGGGGGAGAGAGAGAGAGATCTGATCTAACCTCTCTCTCTCTCTCTCTCTCTCTCACACACACACACACACACACACACACAGGCAGGGGTGGGATTCAAATTTCTTAACAACTGATTCTTGGGTGGGGCCTAATTTGTGGGTGTGGCCTGGTCATGTGACTGGCTGGGCATGGCTTGTATGTAAATATTATAATAAATATTTATGTAAATATTGAATTTTTTTACTAAAAAAGGGCAACTTTCACCCAAAATCAGGCAAAGCAGGCAGGCAGATTGAGTTGCTCACAGAATCACAGATTCAGAGATCTATCTTTTTTCTGTGTCTGTCACATAAAATTTGCTTGCAAACTCATAAAATTTGCTAGCAAGCAAACTCACAAAATCAACTCACAACACACCATGTATGTAAATATTGAATTTTTTATAAAAAAGAGCAACTTTTACCTCAAATCAGGCAAAGCAGGCAGGCAGATTGAGTTGCTTACAGAATCATAGATCCATTTAGAGATCTATGATTCTGCAATTGGCTACCTGCAATGCATAATAGAAGCTTCAGTCCTAAGGAAGTTCCGGCTCTGCTTAAAAGCAGCCGAAGATCTAAAGATCAGCTAGAAAGCAAGAAATACAATGGTTTCCTGCTTTCTAGCTAATCTAAATCTCCTGGCCCAGCAGAACAGCTGATGGTCGGTGGAGGCGGGAAAGAAAATTAGCAACTTGGTAAGCAAGTTTGCCAGGTAAGTAGTGAGTGGGTGGGGAGGGTTCCTGCAAGCCATGTGGGTAGCGCAGGCTTGTTTTCCCGTGCAGCCTGGATTAATTGCTTTGGGGGGTGGTCTGGGAGTGACATTTCTCTGTGGACCACCAAAGTTTTCTCACGGACCACTAGTGGGCTGCGGCCCACCGGTTGGTGACCACTGCTCCAAAGGGCAAAGTCTTCAAGCCCCAGATTGGGCACCAATTGTGAGATTACAAATTCTCAGTTTTGAATCAATAGGAGACATCACAAACAATTTCCAGAGCTTTATTGACTTTTGCAAAAGCCGGCACCTTGTCCTCTTCTGGGTAGAGGCACAAGAGCAATGAGACAAACGACTGTACAGAGTTTTATACACTCAAGACCCCAAAACCTCCCACCTTCATCACTGCCCCTTTAGTTAAAGTGAACACTGGAAGATTCTCAGATGATTTTTAGGATGATGCCTGGGTTCACAATCTAGCCATAGTGACATGCTTAACAATTTACTTATCATAGCTAATCAAAACACAAAACATAAAACTTCTTTTGAAAAGTGGCTTAGCCCCGGGTTACATCTTTTTTTACAGACCTAAATCAAATTCATGCTCACCTTATATACCGTTCATATCTTATTGACCATTCTATATTTTCTATATAACTTCTCCCTTCTTTTCACTCTCTTAATTATATTTTGTTTATTTCATCTTATTTCAAAATCATTATGCTTGTATCTTTTGTCCATTCTTTTCCAATCATCTATTTATCTCTTCTCTTTAGCAAAGAATTTCCCCTGTAATCACTTTTAAAGTATGACGCCTTTCTATCTTTCCCCTAAAGTAACACTTAAAATAATACATAATTTCCATCCTGATTCTGCTTAGTACATTCTACATGTTGCATTTTATTCTAGTTCTAGTTCTAATTCTAATTAATACATTTTAGAATAAGAAGATAAAATAGTAAATTGATAATAACATTGAAACAATAACGAATTAAACAGTAACTAAGCATTAATCATTTTACACATTCTCTTTAATATTTTATTAAGTATTGAGATCTATCATTATTAAACATTTTAATATTTTGTTAAATCTTAATTCCAATAGACTATTTCAAATGCAAATACTACAACACTATCTTATGTACTCTGGCAGAATCTTTCTTTAATTATACACTATATTTTATCCCTTATCTGTAAAAAAATTTTTCTTTTTGGCATCTTGTTTCAGACTGTGGCTTTTTTTCCCTTTTTCCCTCCCTTTCTTCTCCAGTCTGGTCTTTTTGCCCCCCCCTCTCCTAACCTCCACCTTTTTAACTTCCCCTCTCTCTTGTAGTTCTCTTTTCAATTGCTTTCTAACATTGTACCTTTTTTTCACTTTCTTTTTCTTTTTCTTGGTTGTTTTATTGAATCTTAAATTCTCATTTTCCCTTCCTCTCTTCCTATTTTCTTTCTTAATTAAACTTTTTTGCCCATTAAAAATGGCTTCCTTTTCTTCTTCTTCTTCTCTTTCTCTTTCTTCCTCAAGTATTTGCTGGTACATAGAAACCGCCATTTCTAAAAAGTGGAAGACAGCTCCCAATGTATTCTTGCCATTTGGTCCTCTTTCTTTTAATTTTTCATATTCCATTTTTAGATCCACAGATGGTGCCATTGTAAATTTTTAAGAATAACCCAGATGTTTTTAATCTTAAAGTAATTTACAAATGTGAAAGTTATCAAACAATCCAAACAGGCAGAAATTATTTCCTCTTCTTCTCTTTGCAGCTTTTCCTCCTGGGGCAAAATCCCAAATATATTTTAAAGCCGTATTACAATTAGTTGTTGGTCTTATAATCTTCAAAGCGTCTCCTCCAAGCAGTTTTAAAAGATTTTTTTTTAGTCCTCTCCTTCCCACTTATAACAATGAGCTTGTTTTTACCTTAAAGCAGCAGGTTTTTCAGTGCTCATTTGCTTTCTCCGTAAGGAAAGGGAGTGAACCTTCCTTCAGCACGTTCGCCGCTGTAACAATCTTTTGGAAACAAATGTATCAATCCACAAGTCAGGTTTCCAGGGTGTTTTAAAAGTAACTTAATGTCCCGGTTCAGCCAAGAAAACTTCTCCTTCTAAAAAACTTCCTCTTGCACATTCTTATCAGGTTGAAGATTCCTTTGAGGCTGCCATTTCTGACAGCCTCTCCTCCGCCTCATGAAAAAGGAGTCTAGCCGGCTGGGGAAGAGGGGTGCAATATTCCCAGATCCCTGCCCGGATCTCGTCTGTCTTCCGCTGCCTCTTCAGGGAAGCGACAACCCCAAATCCAAATGGATTGGGGGCACCTCAGCGGCGAGCGCAGCAGGGACCCGCAGAGAAGCGGATTCCTGCCGCCGCCAAATCCTTGCAACCTTGTAATCCTGCATATTTGATTGGTCTGTGAACAGCAAGTCGTGATTGATCATTCCGGACTAATCTGATTGGCTAGTTAACAGGTTGCCGTGATTGGAAAACTTAAACCATTGGATGCTATGACAGCAGCCAGCTCTATAAAAGAAGCTGCTGCTGTCAGGCTCTTTGCTCTGTTTTCCTGAAGTCACAATAAAGAGTTGAAGTCACTATTCGATGTCTCGTCTCCGTTATTGCGCCCACTCTCCAGAACAGAACACTGGCAACAAGGGTGGGATATGGAGACAATAGAGCTAACTGAGCACTCGCAAAGCATTGACAGAGCACGCGGCAGACATCGCGCAGATATCGGCAAAATGGCCAGCAGCGCTATACCACCCGCTCCATTTGATCCAGCAAACGAAGATTGGGATTTGTATATGGACAGGTTTCAAATGTTCCTGGAAACCAACAATCTGAAGGATGCTATGCCCGGCAAGAAACGCGCGGTTTTCCTAACGCATTGCGGACCTGCCGTTTTCAAAATGGCTAAAGCGCTAGCAAAACCGGCTGAAGTCAAAACCATGGATTGGGACACCCTTGCTCCCATCCTCAGGGCTCATTATGCCCCAGCAGTCCCAACCCTCATCAGAAAACACGAGTTTTACCAGAGGGACCGACGGGAAAGTGAGAACGTCAGGGACTTTGTAGCTGACCTAAGGAATTTGGGTGGACTATGTGGTTTCGCAAATCTGGAAGAAGCCATGAGGGATCGGATTGTCCTTGGTCTAAGAGACCCCACCACCCAAAGTAAGATTATGGCGAAGGGAGACATCACCCTCGCAGATGCCATAGCGGATGCTACTGCAGCAGAAGCAACCAGGAAGTCAGCAGCTAGAATGCGCCAAGCGATTGGGGCCAACTGCCAACTCGCCAGCGACACTATAATACCCACAGAGAGACACACAACAACAGCCCACCATGAAGACATCGAGTCCTCATCAGAAAGTGAAAAAGTCAACAGACTCAGATCAGAGCACAATCTGTGAGACCAGTGAGCTCGTAAAACCAATTTTAAATGCACAGGATGCGGGGGAAACCACCCACGAGCAGACTGCAGGTTCCTAGATGCCATCTGTCGTTCCTGTGATAAAAGGGGCCACATCGCCAAAGTGTGCAGGAGCAAACGAGGATCCAGCCCCAAGAGAAATGAAAATAGCTTCCAGCAAACATCAGGCAACCACCCATCAAACCAGGACCGCCCAAACCACCACTGGAGCCAGTACAACAGAAACCGAATGTTTGCTACCACTACCAGACGAGAGGAGACACACCAGACCATCACTATCGGCCACGCTTCATCAGTGGATGCAAAAAAAAATCCGGGTAAAGGTCACCATTGAAAATAAACTGTGCATCATGGAAGTTGACTCCGGGTCATCCCTATCGATGGTCTCCTGGAAAACCCTCAAGCAGCTGATCCCTGACATCCGCTGCCAGGATCTCAGCACTCAGAGACTCATATTAAAGGACTACCAAGGCAATCGAATTCCGGTTGCTGGTTCCAGCCATGTTCAGGTCTCGTTTAAAGACCACACCGCAACTCTACCTCTCACCGTCGTCGACAGAGACTGACCCAGTTTATTGGGATTGCAGTGGTTTGCTCCGTTAGGAATCGAATTGGCAGGCATCAACCAGACCGTAAGCGAAGACTGGGAGGCTGCCCTCATCCGGGACTTTCAAGAAGTTTTCACCCAGCAACTAGGCAAGTACAAGGAGTCCCCCATTTCGTTTAATCTCTGCCCTGATATCGCACCCATTCATTTAAAGCCACACCGAGTTCCCTTTGCCCTCAAACCAAAAATTGATGAGCAATTGGACAAATTAATAGCACAAGGCATGTTAGAACCCATCAACCATGCCCGATGGGAGACCCCAATAGTAATCCCCATAAAACCTGATGGATCTTTGAGAATCTGTGGGGATTACAAGGCCATCCTGAATCACGCACTTCAACAGAGCGCCTATCCAGTTCCCGTGGTCCAACACCTTCTTCACTCGCTTGGGGGTGGAAAAGTATTCGCAAAGCTTGACCTGGCCCAAGCGTATCAGCAGCTGCCAGTAGACGCAAAAACCGCAGAAGCCCACACCATAGTCACACACAGGGGTGCGTTCAAATGCAATAGACTCCAGTTCGGAATAAGAGTAGCACCTGGCATTTTTCAAAGTTTGATGGAAAGGTTGTTGCAGGGTATAAAGGGAGTTGTACCCTACTTCGATGATGTGTTGATAGCCGCCGCTACAAGAAGTCAGTTAGAAAAGCGCCTAAGAACTGTCCTACAAAAATTCCAGGAGGCAGGACTCAAAGTCAAGAAGGAAAAGTGCCAATTATGCACTGAGAGGGTTGAGTTTCTTGGCTACCTTCTTGACAAACAAGGAATTCACCCTACTGAAAAGAAATTGGCTGCTATTAAAAACGCTCCAAGACCTAGAAATAAGACAGACCTCCAAGCCTTCCTGCATCTCATTAATTTTTATAACATCTTCCTACCCCAGAAGGTGACTGTTGCTGAACCCCTGCATAGGCTCCTCAACAAGAAGGCTTCCTGGTTTTGGGGACGTCGAGAGGAGCAGGCTTTCCAGCAAGTCAAAGACCTTTTAACATCAGATGCAGTGTTAATCCAATATAACGAAACTCTATCCCTGACTGTAACTTGTGACGCCTCACCTTTCGGGGTAGGAGCCATCCTGAGCCACGTTTTACCAAATGGTACGGAGGTGCCTATCGCATTCTTTTCAAGAACTTTATCTAAAACTGAAAGGAACTATAGTCAGTTAGATAAAGAAGCCCTTGCTATTGTATCCGCAATTAAAAGGTTCCACGAATACGTGTATGGAAGATCCTTTTCCATAATCACAGACCACAAGCCATTGCTCGGCATTTTGGCAGGGGATAAACCAACTCCCCACATCCTATCACCAAGAATGACATGATGGTCGGAGTTCCTAGCCGCCTACGACTACCAGTTAAGACATCGACCGGGGAAAGCCATTCCCCATGCTGACGCCTTAAGCCGTTCGCCATTACCGGAGCTCCTAGACGACCCAGCTCCTACCCTATCCACGCTACAAATCGAGACGCTTTCTTCACCTCCACTAACTGCGCAAGATATTGCATTGGAAACAAAAAAAGACCCTTGTTTGACGCAAGTCCTCAGCTGGGTGGAGAGGGGATGGCCGGAAATCGAACCCAACGACACGTTCAAACCCTTTAAAAACAGACACACAGAACTCTTCTCACAAAAAGGGTGCGTGTTGTGGGGAGACTGAGTAGCCATCCCAGAAAAACTACAAAAGAAAGTCTTGAAAGTACTGCATGATGGACACCCGGGCATCGTGCGAATGAAAGCACTGGCAAGGAGCTACGCCTGGTGGCCAGGTATGGACAGACAAATTAAGACCTGGGTTGCCACCTGTAGCAAATGCCAAGAAACAAGTTCAGCTCCACCAAAAGCACCACCAACGGAATGGAAAATGCCCAGGGGTCGATGGTCCCGTATCCACATTGATTTTGTGGGACCTACAAAAGGACACACTTTTCTAATAACAGTAGATGCCTACTTGAACTGGCTCGAGGTGAACAAGATGAAGACCACCACCACAGATGCAGTCATCAAAAAATTGAACAGACTATTTGCAACACATGGATTCCCAGATGTCTTGGTTTCTGACAATGGCCTGCAGTTTACCGCCTTGGCGTTTGAACAATACCTAGCGGACCGAGGGATACGCCACGCCTTGACATCACCTGCTCACCCGGTGGCCAATGGCAGGGCTGAACGAATGGTTCAGTTCACTAAAACAACCTTACACAAAATGGACCAAGGGAACATCCACGACAGAGTCACCAGGATGCTCCTCCTTCAACATATTACACCGAACAGCACCACAAACAAAAGCCCAGCTGAACTCCTGATGAGCAGGAAATTCAGATCACACTTGGACCATATACACCCTGCCTACACCCCAGAAAAGCCCCTGGGTTCCAGCAGCAGACATCGCACATTTCAGGTAGGAGACTTCGTATTCGCAAAGAACTTTACTGGTGACCCATTGTGGGTCCCCGCCAAAATAACACAAATTACGGGTCCCCGTTCCTACCGATTAGAAACCACAGATGGAAAATTGTGGAAATGCCACATAGACCAGCTGCGTTCCAGGCTGACAACTACTCCCTCCACAAATTTTGAACTCAGAACCAGAGGGGGAAGGGAAACCGAGGATTTTGAAAACGAACTAACACCTGGTCCTAGATACGCAAACCCACAGTCCGCACAATCAAGCCCAGCATATTCACCAGCTGAAGAGGAGCTGTGGCAGACAATCGTCTCTCCAGGCAGCAGCAGCCAGGCAGGGTCAGCGAGTCCAGAGGATCCAGATGACAGGAGTGAAGGAAACGTTGAAGGTATCCCCGAGTCACCTTCAAGGTTACCCAGCACAGAAGCCAAGTCACCTTTGCAGCGGGACACGGTGGGCAGTACATCAGAGCCAGCAGCCGAGCAAGAACAGGTGGAACAATGCAAATCAGGTAGACAGGTGCGAAGACCTGCCTACCTGTGCGAATACATCACCCCACCCCTGAGATGGAACCTAGAGGGGAGGGTTGTTCCGAACTAGCAGGCTGGTAAGCCTGCAAACCTGACTGGCCCTTTACACAGCAGGCTCATAATCCTGCATATTTGATTGGTCCGTTAACAGTGAGTCGTGATTGGTCATTCCAGACTAATCTGATTGGCTAGTTAATGGGCTGCTGCAATTGGATGCTCCAAGCGCGGCAGACTTAAATCATTGGACACTATGACAGCAGCCAGCTCTATAAAAGGAGCTGCTGCTGTCAGGTTCTTTGCTCTGTTTTCCTGAAGTCACAATAAAGAGTTGAAGTCACTATTTGATGTCTTGTCTCCGTTATTGCGCCCACTCTCCAGAACAGAACAGATTTTATCTCATCAGCACTTCTGTCTGTCTTAATGTTTCATTGGGGTTTTCAAGGTTATATAGAAGAGAAACATGTTGATCCTTTTAAAATTTTCTTTTACAGGAATAATTATTTCTTCTTCTTTACTTCTCATACTAGCTATATTAGGAAAAAAGCAAAGGTACAACTTTCTGAAAAATATTGCCAAGAAAACAACATGGATGTCCAGGCAATTATCAGATGACTTGAAGGGAAGCCCCCTCCCCCCCCAAAATCCACAGAGAATAGCAACCTGTTTTTGAATTCTCCCATACTGATTTCTGATTTATGCCCGTCCTACTGAATAGACAAAGGAGCTGGATGCAGTTAGCCTTGAGCAAATATGACTTGCTTGATAGTACCGTATTCTTCAAATACCTGAAAAAACATCACACTGTCAGCTGAGACATATCTTCAGTCATTCCAAATGGCCTTAAATTAAATTGAAATGTAGAAAATCTTGAAAATTATAAAAGCACTGTCAGAGAACCAGTTAGTCAGTGACTCCCAGGGAGGTGGTGGTGTCTGCTTCACAGGTTATTTTCAAAAGAAGTGCTTTAATTTGTATTCTTGCAAGGCTCAAAGAGTTGAACTCAATCATCTAAAAACTTTTTTCAGCTTTTGGAGCATAGATATTGTCATATTTATCTCAATTCAGAGGTAGCAATATGACATTATTATTAACTGATACATTTTGTAATTGGAACCTTTATTGATTAATTTTTAAAAAACTCTGGTTTACTGCATTATTCAAGAAAAAACAACCTCTGAGTTTAAGCTTTTTTCTTCTTTTCTTCTTTCTAAAACTGGAAAGAAACATGTTAAAAGAAATAATGGAAATACAAAATTGGATTCTTATGGCAAATTCCCTGTTCTTCAGTTTAGGTGAACTGCAGTTGCTGGGAGAACAAATGGTCCTTTTTAACATTTGGGATGTTGGATAGTGTCGTGGAATTGCGCAGCAGCTGTCCAGATAAAGTCAGAGCCACTAATACCAACTTGTAGTCTTTTATATATGCATAAAACATATTTAACATTCAAAGTTACAGCAGTTTTTTGTCATCGTCCAGAAAGAAAGAACAAAAGATAATCAGGGACACAGGAACATAATGAGGTAAATTTAAGCAGCACACGCAAAAGAAAAAAGCAGGAAAAAGGGAAACGCCCCCTTATACTTACGGCAACCAATTATAGTGTCGATTGCCTCGTGCATGAGTCAGCACTCTGTCTAATCAGCTATAACTATGTGTTCTGGCCTATTGTACACTTTACTGCCCCAGCTACTAAATTCAGTATCTTAATGGATAGAAAAAGCAAGACATGAGCAGGATTTTTGTTCCTGATGATTTGCAATCATCATATCATATATTTATGATTTATGATTATGATTGTGGCACAACAGGATCTTTCAGAAATACATCCGTGTATTTTTAATAAAACTTGGACATGTCACACTTCCACAGCCCTTATATTATCCTCTAATTCAGTTTCTATTCCCTCTCCCCCCAAACCTCAAAATATTATCTCTTGGATTATTTTGATGAAAAAATATCAGTATCTTAATGATGTTCATTCTCTCTAAGGGCTCTTGTTGTTCTAAATATGTTTCTTGCTTTCCACCACAGTCCTGTGGTCATTTTTGCTTTTTTTTGTTTTTGTTTTAAATACATGCTTTTGGCCTTTCCCATATTTTTTTTAAACAGGACTATATTTTTTAGGACACCAAAATGCAATATTAAAACTTCAAGCTTAATTATGTAGACAAATGTATCAATGCTTGTTTGCCCCCCTCCCATACAATAGTATACCACCACCAAGAACAACAGCAAAAAAAGGAAAAGGATTTCAAAGCATTCTGTACAAAAGACCACTCTTTCATTTGGTCTTTCATTGAGAATTATATTTTGGGAACACCACAGGAATGTAGCCTTATTTTTAAAAGGGACTTTTTTTTTTCAGCCTCAAGCTCTCTCTTTGCTGCTACACCTTGTGAGAAGATGTGCAAATCATGGCAACTAGGCTCATTATATGATTTCAGATACTGTTTTCATGATGTGCACAGAAACTGCCACAAGCTCTTTAAGGCAGGACAAGAAGCAATGGATGGAAACTAATCAAGGAGAGAAGCTACTTAGAACTAACATTTATTTGTTTTCATTCCTGACAGAACAATTAATCAATGCACCGACTTAACTCCAGATGTTTGGGGTGCTCCAACACTGGAAGTTTTTAAGAAGAAATTGGGCAATCATTTGTCTGAAATGGTATAGGATTTCGTGTCTGAGCAGGGAGTTGGACTAGAAGACCTCAAGGTCCTCTCCAACTCTGTTATTATTCTTACTCTTAAATTGATTCATCTTCAGTTATCAAATAAGTTTTCTGCAGGAGAGAGGGAGAGAGAGAGAGAAAGAGAGAGAGAGAGAGAAAGAGAAATATCAGATATCCCAGGATTCTTGCATGAACTACATTGAGGCAGGCCTCCTTATGGGTTTTGTTAATTTTAAAAACAAATTTGTTTATCACATTTAGAAACCCCTTCTCCCTCACAGGGATGGCCATAGATGCTTCACAAAGTCAGGAACATAACTAATATAAAACTCCATTAGTCATTCAGTCTCTTTCTGTCTTGACATGGATTGGGCTTGGTTTGAGTGATTTCTTTTGGGAATACTTTGTTTAATTTTTGTGGTCCATGCTTGGGTGCCTTGTTTAAATCCATATATACTCTTGTAATTTGCACATAGAATTTTCTTTTGCTGAGTCTTTTGACTCTGATGCTTTTTCCATATTTATGTCTTCTTTTAGTACACAATGTGGAAATGGCCTTTTCATGTCCAGACGTTTCATGCGTCATTTGCTGCTGTTAGGCTCAGCAACATTCTGATAGTCGTGAACTATTGGAATGCATGTCTCATTATCATCTGTATTGTATTTTTGTGAGTAACATGCCACAGCTATTCAAGACTGCTTTTGTCATCTTCTGAATTACACTTGATTTTGAATGTTCACTTTCAACCTTTCGATTATTTGTTTGAAGGTAATAGAATTAATGTCCAGATTTGTATGTGTGTACACGTTTCTTTTGCTTTTCTGTACTCTGCATCAGTTCACCTATGGAACTTGGTTTTTTTGGACAGACAAACTGATGGTTTACTTTTGCTGGCTCTAACTTTAACATCTGCAGTTGATTGTATTTGCATTTCATTTGTCTCTCTGTTGAGTTCAACCAGTAGCCCACAAATGTTGATTTAGTTATTCTATTAATATAACCACCCATCTCACATACAAGACCTTGCAACTCAGAGAATTGGCAACTCAGAGAATTCAGCAACAAAAAAATAAAATAAATACAAATAAAAACCAAATGAAATGGTAGAGTCACTGGAAGACCTCCAATTCTGTGATTCTGTTCTTGTTCAAAACCACTTTATAAAAAATTAAATCAGTGAAACAGAAAAAGTGATACAGCCACACAAGAATAAAAGTATCTTTTAGCAAAAGGTTTTTTTTATACGTTTTTGTTTTATTTCAAATACAAGCAATAGTTTTTGAACTCAAATGTATGAATTCCTTTTTTCCTACAGATAACTTTGTACTGAGGGTTAACAATTCACCTTTTCACTGCCACAATTAACTTCCTCTTCAGAGTTGCCTTTAGAGCTCTCAGCACCCTTTATTATACTGTAGGTGAGCAGCTGTAAAGCCCAGAACATTAAAGGCACAGTACATTATAGAACATACTAAGCTCACTGTTACCCAGAGAAAGCCTCACATCAAGTAGCTGCATCCACAATGTCAAATGTAGGAAGTTTATCACTCTTGTCCACTTTGGTCTCTCCTTCTGAGATCTCTTGTGCCTGGATCATGTAGCTTCTGGATCCAACTCAAAGAGTTGGTAGTTATTTTGAAAGTCTTACGAAGTTGGCACCAAAGTCCTTGTAAGACTCTTCCTAACTAGATTCCACCCACTTTGTGTATTTTCTTTGAGAGCAGCCATGATGGGGCTTCACACCCGACATAAGTAGAGGAAGCTGATCAATGTGCCTTTTCATAGCTGCCCACTCTTTGGAACACGTCATCTGCTGCCTTTGAGAAGACATTCCTTCTGCACTGATGGAACATGACCACCTTACCTTGGTTAAATTAGGGAACATTGCAGAGGAGGACTGTTGGCAGTTTGCAGGGTTCAGGAGAGTCCCTAGCTAAGATACCCCCAAATCCCACTCCTGGCTGGCCCTGCCCGCTCCACCCTGCCCCTCCACGGAGTCCCCACGCAGCCTGTTTTGGATGTAGGTAAGTGCAGGGTGCACATGGAAGCTCAGGGAGAGGGAAAAATGGGCCTCCTGGACAGGGGGTGGGATTCAATTTTTTTAACAACCAGTTCTGTGGGTGTGGCTTAGTTGGTGGGTGTGGCTTGGTGGTCATGTGACTGGCTGGGTGTGGCCAACTCAATATCACTCACATCAAGGCATGCATCTCCTCTCCTGGCCTCTCATGACTGTGGGGATGCTGCAACAGTCATAAGTGTGAAAAATGGTCAAAAGGCACTTTTTTCAGTGCCATTGTAACTTTGAATGGTCACGCCACACAAGCAAAGTACCAGCAAAGGAGGGGAAAAAAATTCAAGAGAAGTTCCTGAGACAGGAGGTCTCGTCCTGCCAAGAATGTAATAAGGGTTAACGGAGAAGCAATTTCTGTAAGCAACACCAGAATGTTTCCTTCCTGCCTTCCTTACAGGATTAGGCCAGTAATTTCTTCTAACAACTGGTTCTCTGAACTGCTTAGAATGTTAACAACCGGTTCTAGCGAATAGATGCAAACTGGTAGAATCCCACCCCTGTTCCTGGAAGTTCAAGAAGGTCAGAAATGGGCCTGTTTCCAGCTTCCAGAGAGCCTCCATAGCCCAGGGAAGCCGTTTTTGCCCTCCTGGAGGCTCGAGGAAAGCCTCCGGAACCTGGGGAGGGCAAAAACACATCCCTGCTGTGGTGCAGGAGGCCCGACTAGGCCATGCTCAGCATGGCCATGCCCACCCAGCCACCGGGCAGAGAACTCTTTGCTAAAATTTTTGAAGCCCACCCCTGGAACATTGTTACAGTTCTTTTTTTTTAATCACTTCCTATTGTTTTATTATAAATCACCTTGAGCCTCAGGAAATAGAGAGTCTATAAAAACGTGTGTAAGTAAACATACAAATCACCATGAAATACAAGCAACTTGAGGGACTAATTTGCAGTAGACCCAGTTTTGACAGTTTATACTTCAAATATATACAATGAACATTTCCCTTACATTGCCACTTTCGAGTACGGGTAAACCTTGACTTATGACCACAATTGAGCCCAATATTTCTGTTGCTGAGCAAGACATTTTTTAAAGTGAATTTTGTTCCACTTTATGACCTTTTTTGCCCTTGTTAAATGAATCACTGTAGTTGTTAAGTTAATAACACGGTTGTTAAATGAATCTGGCTTTCCAATTGGTTTTTCTTGTTAGAAGGTTGCAAAAGGTAATCACATGACCATGGGGATGCTGCAGCGGTCTTAAGTGTGAAAAACGACCATAAGTTGCTTTTTCAGCACTGTTGTAACTTTGAAAAATGACCATAAGTTGCTTTTTCAGCACTGTTGTAACTTTGAACAAAACCAACTGTTGTAATTCAAGAACTATCTGTACTTCGAACACATACAAGGAACATTTCTCTTTCCACTTTTAGGTATAAGCTGGCTTTTTCGTTGTTGAATCATTATTGAAGAAGGGTTGCAAGGCTTCAAACTCATTTTTATACATATAAAAATTATTCCTTGTAGACATGGCTGAAGTTGGGAGCCAGACTAGACGATGCACATATTTCAATCTATATTATACTGAACAATTATTATTTATAAAGTGGAAGTAGCACCTATATTATTGATGAGTTTTAAGCAATTTCATATTGCTTGACTTAGTAATCACCCATGCATTTTCAAATCGCAAAGCTGTGATTATATGGCCATCAACAATTTTGGTGGTTTGCACATCTATTTGCCTTTGCAAAGAACTACACTGCTTTCATTAAAAAATTGTGCCCCAACTGTTGGATCTAAAAAGTAAGCGCTCTCTGATGTTTGTTTGCTGTTCTATTTTTGTCCACAACTTGCCTTTCCGTGTCACATTTCAGCACTGGTTCTTTAAAGAGTTTACTTTGCAGAAGATTTCCTTATATTTGCAATTTAAAAACAGTAGCAGCAGAGCTTTGTGTGTTCTGACCCAAACCTTGTTCCAAGGAAACAAACACAAAACAAAAGTAACAGCAAAACCTTTTAATGATTCTTTACAAATTGTGTCCTTCCCAGTTAAAAGGCTGTTTCAAACTAATTGTCTCTGATAAGAACGAGCCTTGCCAAGGTTGTGCAAGGCTGCCAAGAACACTAGGTAAAGTTGCCAAGAAATATTTCAAACAAAAAGAGTCTCCAAACAACAAACTAAGAGAGTCCAAACGTCCACGAGGCTTGAGTGCAAAAACTTCTTTGCTTCCTGCAAAGAACTCCAGTTTCTCAGCTGGCTTCTATCTCTTAAGGGAGGGGCCATTACCTTGAAGCCTTACTCCCGAGTCGCCTGTGCTGCAGCAGCTGCTCTTTCCTTCGAGCAGCCTTGTGTGCGCACACACTGAGCACAGGCTCCTCGGGGACCTCTTCATCACTGCTGCCAACTTCCACAATCTCTGAAGGCAGCATTCCATTCCCTGATGGTCCTGGCCCCGTCCCTGCATCACACGCAGGTCCCTCATCTAAGTCCTCATTCTCTGAGACCTCAGCTGTCTTCACCTGCTGCCGGTGAATCACTAAATTGTGTCTATTTTGTTATGTTCTTTGCGTGGTGCAAGAAGTGGAGACGAGTCGATGAACAGTGAACTTCAACCCTTTATTTAACATGGTGCAACAGCTCAGCTAACGGCCATAGCAGCCCCCTTTATATAGGCAAGCTCTTGGGTATTTAGCCAATGAAAACACAGGAACGTTAACCAATGAGAAGGGCTCGTTAATAGCCAATCAGATTCTCCTGAACGGACCAATCCGATATCGCTATTATCGGCCAATCAGAAGTGCAGGGCCAGAACCCTGCACTTTACTTTAAGGTTTCAACAATCTTTATTCAAGCACTTTTATTAATTCACAACACCCCTTCCCCCCGGGTTCCATTTAAGGGGTGCGGTCACGTAGTCTTTGAGGTAGGCCAGTTGTTTTGATTGTCTATTTGATTTACGTTTTCCTCCCGGTATTTGTCTAGAGTCTTGTTGGGGTAGGACGTTATCTGGTGAACAGGGTGCCTCTGGTTCTGTATCTAAACTTCCGTTACCACTAATGTCCTCGGTATCCCTTTGCGGCGAGTTTACCCCTGTCCCCGATCCTTCTTCGCATGTTGTGTCTGAGCGGTCGTTTCTTCTGCTTGTGCTTTCTGCCGTTCCAAACATAGCCTCCTCGGCGTCTCCTCCCCCCTCAGTTTGGAAATCACCGGAATTGCAGACCCCAGACTGCAGCCTTGAACGCAGCTGATCAATATGGCGCTTCCATATTCTATCGTCGCGACATTTCACTTGGTACGATCTGGGTCCGGTTACTTAGATTACAGTTGCCTTGACCCACAATGGGTCACCATAAAAGTTTCTTGCGAAAACCAAGTCACCTACCTGGAAGTTACGGCATTTCCTGCTGGAACCGTGTAGTTTTTCAGGTTTGTACGATGGGTGTAGTCGGTCGAGGTGGGAGCAGAGTTTTTGTCCCATCAATAACTCAGCGGGAGTTTTGTTGGTGACGCTGTGTGGAGTGATGTGCTGCAAAAGGAGTATCCGGTTAATCTTGTCTTCGATATTACCATAGTCCATTTTATGTAGAGTTCTTTTGACGAATTGTACCATGCGCTCGGCCCTTCCATTGGCTGCAGGATGCACCGGTGAAGTTAGCACATGGCGAATACCACGGTCTGCCAGATACTGTTCAAAAGAAAACGCGGTAAACTGGGGCCCGTTGTCAGAAACCAGAACGTCCGGTAGTCCGTGTGTTGCAAATAATCTGTCCAATTTCCTGATGACTGATTCGGTTGTTGTATTTTTCATCTCATGGATTTCGAGCCAGTTCAAGTAGGCATCCACTGTTAATAAAAATGTGTGTCCATTCGTAGGTCCCACAAAGTCCAGATGAATACGGGACCATGATCCCCTGGGTGTTTCCCATTCTGTTGGGGTTGCTTTCGGTGGGGCATTGCTGACTTCCTGGCATTTGTGGCAAGTCTTTACCCAGGCTTCGATCTGCTTGTCTATGCCCGGCCACCACTCATAGCTTCGTGCGAGTGTCTTCATGCACACGATGCCAGGGTGGCCATCGTGCAAGGTTCTCAGTACCGCTTGCTGTAACCGCTCTGGGACAACGACTCTATCGCCCCAAATGATGCAGCCTTTCTGGGAAAACAGTTCTGTCTGTTGACTTTTGAAGGGAACGTAGTTGTCAGGGATTTGGTCCAATGGCCATCCACGCTCTACCAGCTGAGGACATGTGCTAAAATGGGATCGCGTTTAGTTTCAATCGCGATATCGCGAGCTGTCAGTGGTGGTTTTTGGAGTATCTCGATCTGCAGTGTTGTGACGGTCGGAGCAGGGTCATCAACGGTTTCTGGAAGTGGTGCATGGCTCAATGCGTCAGCATGGGGAATGGCTTTTCCCGGGCGGTGTTGCAACTTATAATTATAGGCAGCCAAGAATTCTGACCAGCGAGTCATTCTGGGAGATAATATATAAGGGGTTGGTTTATCTCCCGCTATAATTCCCAGTAAAGGTTTGTGGTCAGTTATTATAGTGAAAGCTCGCCCATAAATATATTCATGAAATTGTTTAACAGCAGATACAATAGCAAGAGCTTCCTTATCGATTTGACTGAAATTGCGTTCTGCTTTTGATAGCGTTTTTGAAAAATAGGCAACAGGGGCTTCACTTCTGTTGAGTGAAACGTGGCTCAAAATGGTGCCCACTCCGAATGGTGATGCATCACATGTAACTGTTAAAGCCAAAGTCTCATTATACTGCATCAAAACAGCGTCAGAGGTCAATAGGTTTTTTACTTGTTGAAACTCATGTTCCTCTCGGTGCCCCCAAACCCAGGTTGCTTTTTTGTCCAATAAATGATGTAGGGGTTCGGCTACGGTTGCTTTGTGAGGCAGAAAGATGTTATAAAAATTGATAAGGCCTAGGAAAGCTTGGAGATCAGCCTTATTGCAGGGTTTTGGAGCATTTTTTATTGCCCTAAGTTTGCTATTGGTGGGGTGAATGCCCTGACTATCTATTAAATATCCTGAAAATTCTACTCAATCATAGTTGACACTTGTTTCTTTTAACTTTGAGACCCGAGTCTTTAAATCTCTGAAGAACCAACCTCAGGCGCTCCCTTAGTATTTCTTGAGTCGGAGCAGCAATTAAAACGTCATCAAAATAGGGGACAACGCCTTTTATCCCTTGTAATAGTCTTTCCATCAAACTTTGAAAGATTCCTGGGGCCACGCTTACTCCGAATTGGAGTCGGTTACATTTAAACGCACCTCGGTGCGTAACGATCGTTTGGGCCTTTGCCGTTTTTTTGTCTACAGGCAGTTGTTGGTATGCCTGGGCTAGATCTAGTTTAGCGAAGACTTTTCTGCCCCCCAGGGAATGGAGAAGGTGTTGCACCACCGGTACCAGGTAAGTGTTTTGCTGCAGGGCGTGATTCAGGGTGGCTCGGTAGTCCCCACAAATTCTTCACGATCCATCCGGCTTGATGGGTGTCATGATTGGGGTTTCCCAGAGAGAATGGTCGGTTGGTTCTAACACCCCCTGGGCTATTAATTTATCAAGCTGCTCATCAATCTTTGGTTTAAGGGCAAATGGAACACGATGAGGCTTAAGGCGGATGGGAGCTATTTCGGGGTTGAGGTTAAAGGATATTGGGGTCCCCTTGTACTCGCCTAGTTTATCTGCAAAGGCGTCCTGGAATTCTTGGATGAGAGTCTCCTCCCAGTCATTGCTGCTGGTTCGGTGAATGCCGGCTACTTCAATTCCAAGTGGAGCGAACCATTGGAGGCCTAACAAGCTAGGCCGATCCCTGTCGACTACAGTCAAGGGTAGAGATGCGATACGATTCTTAAATGAGATGCGGACTTGGCTGGATCCAATGACTGGAATTCGATTTCCCTGATAATCTTTGAGTATGATTCTTTGGAATCGGAGGTCTTGTCGCCGGCCGGTAGGGATGAGTTGCTTGAGGGTCTTCCAGGAAACCATTGAGAGAGATGATCCTGAATCGACTTCCATCATACAAGGCTGGTTTTCGATAGTGACCTTCACCTGAATCTTCTTGGCGTCCAGTGATGAGGCGTGACCAATCGTAATAGTTTGGTGTGCCTCTTCTTGCTTCATTGAGTGGTTTAGGGGTTTGTTTCTGTAGGAGTGGTTGTTCCATTGGTGGTTCAAGGGTTCTTGCTTTGCAGGATGGCTTCCTGTAGATTGGCGATAGTTAGCCCCCCTCGGGGGCTGGCTGGATCCTTGTTTGCTTCTAAAGACCTGTCCGATGTGGCCTCTTTTCCCGCACACATGGCAGGGTGCGTCAAGGAATTTGCAGTCTGATCGGGGGTGGTTTGCCCCACAACCAGTGCATTGGTACTGCGATCTCTGGCGTTGGTCTCATTCAGACCGGAGTGGGTTGACCTCTTCTTCATCGGTTTCTGATGACGATTCGAGATCCTCGTGGTGGGCTGTCATTGCCTGTTCTTCTGAGTGAGTTGAGACTTCGCTGGCAAGTTGGCGAAGTGGAGCGTGGGTGCGGCGCATTCGGGCAGTCGACTTCCTGGTTGCTTCTGCTGCAGTAGCGTCAGCGATGGCATCTGTAAGGCTAATGTCGCCTTTCGCCATCAGCTTACTCTGCACGCCTGGTGAATCTAATCCCAGAACTATTCGGTCTCTCAGGGCTTCTTCAAGGTCGGCAAACCCGCATTGGCCTCCCAGATTCCGGAGATCAGCTATGAAATCAGCAAGACTTTCACCCTTCCGCTGATCTCTCTGGTAGAATTCATGCCTTCTAACGAGCATTGGTACGGTCGGTGCATAGTGGGCCCTTAGCAGGGGTTCGAGCATGTCCCAGTCAATGGACTTCACTTCTGCCGGTTTCGCTAGCGCCTTGGCCATCTTGAATACGGTCAGTCCGCAATGAGTTAGGAATACCGCCTGTTTTTTTCCGGTAGTGGCATCCTTCAAATTGTTGGTCTCCAGAAACATCTGGAAGCGATCCATATATGAGTCCCAGTCTTCTTGTGCCAGATTGAATGGAGCGGGTGGTATGACGCTACCGGACATGGTTCTGCCATAGGTGCGTTTCAGCCACGTGCTCAGTTTTCGCTCTGTAGTGTTCAGTCAGCTCTGACATCTCCACATCCCACCCTCGTCGCCAGTGTTATGTTCTGTGCGTGGTGCAAGAAGTGGAGACGAGTCGATGAACAGTGAACTTCAACTCTTTATTTAACGTGGTGCAACAGCTCAGCTAACGGCCACAACAGCCCCCTTTATATAGGCAAGCTCTTGGGTATTTAGCCTGTTAAGTTCGAGCATGGGTGAGAAAGAATGGAGACAAGTTTCTGAACGGTGAACTTCAGCTCTTTATTTACATCGTGACTTGCTCTCTTAATATCAGTAAAACCCGCCTTATATAGGCAAACCTTGTAACGTTTAACCAATAACAAGCTAGGAACGCTAGCTTTTATAACCAATAAGAACTCTCTGTTAAGGGCCAATCGGATTCCCCGGAATGGGCCAATCCGGTCCGGCCACCTAACAGCCAATCAGAAGTGCAGGGCCAGAACCCTGCACTTACTCCAAGTTCACACTTTATTAATTATATTGCATACACAACACCCCTTCCCCCTGGCTTCTTAGTTCAGGGCGCAGTTACATCGTCCCTTAAATAGGACAGTTGTCTTTTTAGTCTCTTTGATTTTCGTTGTATCGGCTGGTTGCAATCTCGCTGAGGTAGATCGTTGTCTGGCAGTGGGGCTGTCTCTGGTTCAGAGTTCACTTCTACGTCTTTGCCCACATTTTCCTCGATTCCCTGAGATGCAAACGTTTCTCCCTCCGGCTCCACTTCCTGAGTTTCAATTAAATCGTCATTTCCTTCGAATGGGTTTCCTAGGTCTTCATCTTCTTCCGTACCTCCCCCCCCTCAGTTTGGTCATAGGGGAGTTGCAAATTGGCCGCTGCAAGCCGTGACCTTAATTGGTCGATATGCCATTTCCAAAGTTTATCCTCAAGGCATTGCACGAGGTAGGATCTAGGGCTGGTTGCACGTACTACTGTCACTTCCACCCACAACGGGTCGCCCGATAGGTTTTTTGCATAAATCAGGTCTCCTACCTGGAAGGTGTGACAGCGGCCGCTGGATCCTAGTGGTTTCTCCGGTTCATACGCAGGGTGCAACCGGTCAAGGTGGGAGTGGAGCCTTCGTCCCATTAACAGTTCAGCGGGAGTTTTGTTGGTGATGCTATGTGGGGTGATGTGTTGCAAAAAGAGGATTTGGTTGACCTTGTCATCAATGTTGTCGTAGTCTACCTTTTGCAAGGTTTTCTTCACAAATTGAACCATGCGTTCTGCTCGGCCATTGTTCACAGGGTGTGCAGGCGAGGTGAGCACATGGCGGATGCCATGGTCAGTGAGGTACTGCTTGAACGCTAGTGCAGTAAATTGTGGGCCATTATCGGATACCAGGACATCTGGTAAACTGTGGGTTGCAAAGAGTCTGTTTAGAATCTTGATGACCGCCTTGGAGGTCGTAGTCGTCATGCGATGAATTTCGAGCCAATTGGAGTAGGCATCGATGGTAAGCAGGAAGGTGTGGCCCTTGGTTGGCCCCGCGAAGTCCAGGTGAATTCGGGACCAGGGTCCACGTGGTGTCTCCCATTCAGTAGGCGTGGCTTTTGGTGGGGCGTTGCTGACTTCTTGGCATTTGGGACAAGCTTTAACCCACTGTTCGATTTGCTTATCAATGCCCGGCCACCATGCATAGCTTCGTGCAAGGGCTTTCATTGGCACGATGCCGGGATGGCCATCATGCAAAGTTCTCAGCAGCGCTTTTCGGAGCCGTTCTGGAATAACGACTCTATCGCCCCAGATGACACAGCCTTTTTGGAGAAGAGTTCGGTCTGTCGAGTTTTGAATGGTGTGAAGTCATCTGATAACTAGTCCAATGGCCATCTGCGTTCTACCCAGCCTAGGACGCGTGCTAGGGTGTGGTTGCGTTTGGTTTCTCTCACGATATCTTGGGCGGTCAGTGGCGGCGAGTTGAGCGCTTCGATTTGCAATGTGGTTACCGTTGGTGCCGGATCGTCGAGAGTCTCTGGAAGCGGTGCTTGGCTCAATGCGTCAGCGTGGGGAATGGCCTTCCCTGGGCGGTATTGCAGCCGATAGTTATAAGCAGCTAAGAATTCTGACCATCGAGTCATCCTAGGGGATAATATGTAGGGAGTTGGCTTATCTCCGGCTATTATCCCCAATAAAGGCTTGTGGTCAGTCACAATAGTAAAAACCCTGCCATACACGTATTCGTGAAATCTTTTCACAGCTGAGACAATTGTGAGGGCTTCTTTATCAATTTGTCCATAGTTCCGCTCCGTTTTTGACAGAGTCTTTGAAAAATATGCAACAGGGGCTTCGTTCCCATTAGGCAGCACATGGCTCAAAATGGCACCCACCCCAAAAGGCGATGCATCACAGGTTATAACTAACGGCAAAGTCTCGTTATACTGCATGAGTACAGAGTCAGAAGTGAGCAGTTTTTTAACATTTCGGAATGCCTGTTCTTCACGGTAACCCCATAACCAAATTGCTTTTTTATCTAACAATCGGTGTAACGGTTCAGCGACGGTTGCTTTGTGCGGTAAAAATACATTATAAAAATTGATGAGGCCCAGAAATGCCTGGAGATCGGCCTTGTTTCTTGGCCTGGGAGCATTTTTGATCGCTTTTAATTTACTTTCGGTAGGGTGAATGCCCTGGCTATCAATCAGGTACCCTAAAGACTCAACACTGTCAGTACACAATTTACATTTGTTTTTTTTAACCTTAAGACCGGCCTCTTGGAATTGTTTTAGGACTAATTTTAACCGGTCCTGTAAGATTTTTTTTGTAGGGGCTGCAATTAATACATCGTCAAAATAGGGGACCACGCCCTTAATCCCTTGTAATAACCTTTCCATAAGGCTCTGAAAAATCCCCGGGGCTACACTTACTCCGAATTGCAGCCGGGTACATTTAGAGGCACCTCGGTGCATCACAATAGTTTGGGCCTGTGCGGTTTTTTCATCTACTGGTAATTGCTGATATGCCTGAGCTAAATCCAATTTAGCGAAAACTTTCCCGCCCCCCAGGGAATGGAGGAGGTGCTGCACCACCGGAACTGGATATGCGTTCTGCTGCAGGGCGTGGTTCAAAGTGGCCCGGTAGTCCCCACAAATTCGGATTGACCCATGTGGCTTAATGGGTGTTACAATAGGGGTTTCCCAGGGGGAGTGATTGATGGGCTCCAACACCCCCTGAGCTATCAGTTTGTCGAGTTGTTCATCGATTTTCGATTTTAAGGCAAACGGAACTTGACGGGGCTTTAGGCGAATGGGAGCTATTTTTGGATCTAAGCTGAATGAGATTGGGGTCCCCTTGTACTCGCCTAAGCTGTCCGCGAAGACGTCCCTGAACTCAGAGATAAGGTCTTCCTCCCAGTCACAGCCACCGACTCGGTTTACGCTGGCCACTTCAATGCCGAGTGGCGTGAACCATTGGAGGCCCAGTAGGCTAGGCCGATCTCTATTGATGACTGTTAAAGGTAAGTATGCTGTGTGCTTCTTGAAAGAGACTCGGACTCGGCAGGACCCTACGATGAAGATTTGATTCCCCTGGTAGTCCTTGAGGATGAGGCGTTGGAAACGGAGATCTTGGCGTTGAATTGTGGGGATGAGTTGCTTGAATGTCTTCCATGACACCATCAAGAGGGACAGTCCCGAGTCAACCTCCATGTGGCAAGGCTGGTTCTCGATGGCTACCATGACTCGGATTTTCTTAGTGTCCAAGGCTGAGGTGTGACCGATAATGATAGTATGGTGAGCCTCTTCTCTCTGCAAAGCTCGATTTCTGTAGGAGTGGTTTACTGGCTCTCACCTTACAGGACGGTTTCCTGTCGATTGGCGATAGTTAGCCCCCTTTGAGGCCTGGCTGGGTCTTGGCAAGCTGCAGCAGACCCGTCCGATGTGGCCTCGTTTCCCGCACTCATGGCAGAGTGTGTCGCGGAATCTGCATTCGGATCTGGCATGGTTGGCTCCACAGCCAGCGCAAGGGCGTAAGGGCTTCGGCCGAGGGTCCCGGTCAGAACGCAGTCGATGGACCCCTTCTTCGTCGCTGTCTGACGACGAAGAGAGGTCCTCGTGGTGCGTTGTCGCGAGCTGCCCTTCTGAGCTGGGTAAGATTTCGCTGGCCGGTGGTGGTACCGGAGTGCAGTTTCGGCGTAGTTGTGCAGCCGACTTCTTGGTTGCTTCCGCTGCGGTAGCATCGGCTGATGTTGCCTTTCGCCATCAGCTTGCTTGAACGCCTGGTGCATCTAATCCCAGAACCATGCGATCTCTTAGTGCTTCTTCTAGATCGGTGAATCCGCAGAGGCCTCCCAAATTTCGGAGGTCTGCTATGAAGTCAGCTACGCTCTCTCCCTTTCGCTGGCTTCTTTGGTAAAACTCGTGGCATCTCACGAGCGTAGGCACAGTAGTGGTCTCACAGGATAGGTTCGAGGTCATCGCAATCCATGGCCTTCACTTCTCGGGGTTTGGCTAGTGCCTTAGCCATCTTAAATACGGTTGGACCGCAATGCGTCAGGAACACCGCCCGTTTCTTCCCGGCTGTGGCATCCTTTAAGTTGTTCGTCTCTAGGAACATTTGGAAACGATCCATGTAAGACTCCCAGTCTTCTTGTGATGGATCAAACGGAGCGGGTGGTACGATGCCGCTGGACATGGTTCCGTTGTTGGCGTCGTCTGTCACGTGCTCAGTGTTCTTCGAAGTTTCGTTGGTTCAGATGTCTCCACATCCCACCTTCGTTGCCAGTGTTAAGTTCGAGCATGGGCGAGAAAGAATGGAGACAAGTTTCTGAATGGTGAACTTCAGCTCTTTATTTACATCGTGACTTGCTCTCTTAATATCAGTAAACCCACCTTATATAGGCAAACCTTGTAACGTTTAACCAATAACAAGCTAGGAATGCTAGCTTTTATCTCTTCCCCGGAACAGGCCAATCCGGTCTGGCCACCTAACAGCCAATCAGAAGTGCAGGGCCAGAACCCTGCACTTACTCCGAGCTCACACTTTATTAATTATATTGCATACACAACATAGCCAATGAAAACACAGGAACGTTAACCAATGAGAAGGGCTCATTAATAGCCAATCAGATTCTCCTGAATGGACCAATCCGATATCGCTATTATCGGCCAATCAGAAGTGCAGGGCCAGAACCCTGCACTTTAACGTTTCAACAATCTTTATTCAAGCACTTTTATTAATTCACAACATATTTCTAAATGAGGCTCTTTGGCCTCCTTTTAGCTTTCTTTTGGTGGGTTGGGTGTGCAAAAGTAAACATGGTGTCATATAAAAAAATCTAGGAAATCCCAAAACTATAGAAAGGAAACAGCAAACCATTCAATTCAGTTTCAAAGACAATTATGGGAAGTCACTAGGAATCACCTTTAACTCAAATGGGCTTTAGTTTTACTCAGAATTAATTTTTAGGTCACATTTTAGGACACTGGAGTGGACATTTTGGAGGTTTGAGTTTTTACATTTACAGTGGAGTGACTGTTAAAGTATACAGTTACAACATTTTTAATCTAGATTTACAATCTAGTTACAACATTTTTAACGATCATTTAAAGTTACAAAGAAAAAAGTGATTTATGACCATTTCTCACACTTATGACCTTTGCAGCATCCCCATGGTCATTTGATCCAGATGTGGATGCTTGGCAATCGGCTCATACTTATGAGAGCTGCAATGTTTCAGGGTCATGTGATCACCTTTTAAGATCTACTGACAAGCGAAGCAAGATCCACTTAACAACTGTGTTACTAACTTAACAATGGCAGTAATTCACTTAACCATTGTGGAAAGAAAGGTCATAAAATGAGGCAAAATTCACTTAACAATTGTCTAACAGTTCTGTCTAACAACAGAAATGTTGGGCTCAATTGAGAATCATAAGTTGAGAACTTCCTGTAATCTCCAATATTTGGAGAATAAGGTTTCCTTATTTCTAGCCCAGAGAATTCTTCAATAATCATAACACCTAACAGCAACAGTACAAACTAAAAAAAGTCTAGGGACTTTGAAAAAGGAGCTGGGAGCTTTGAGTAAGATGTGACTCATGAATGCCCGTCCCTGAGACACATCTATTAAAAAAAATCACATGTATTTGGTTTGTAAATACTTTCAAGAGGGGACAGTTACATAAAATGCTATTTCCTACTGCAGCGAACATCTAAACATGCACAAAAATATATTTTGGGTTTTGGCCCCAAAGCTATTCAAATATTTTAATTCCTGCTGTACTCATCTTCTGTGCAAGTCCTTATCCTGAGTTCATATTTTCCAGCTAGGAGAAACAACCTAGAGCTTAGAAAGGTATATTTAAAAGGCTTAAGCAAATTTAACACCAGCTCCTAAAATACTACCTTGTCTCACATTAGGTGAATTATTTAAAGGAAGAGTGGGTTGACAAGACCAATGGAATCCACGCTTGCTGGTTGAACCCCCAGCTGGGGCCAGAGGCAAAACAGAGATTCAAGATGAAAGCACATGATGAGATTTCTTTATTAGTTATTTTCCACCATAACTGGAAATTGGCAACCCCAATTTTATTCCCCATTCTTAATTCTTGCAAGGCCAAAGTTTACCAAATTATATCTTGCTGGTTTTTGTACCAAACAACTGTCAGTCACAAAACAAACAGAGAATCAGAAAAAGTCATATTTCTGCTACTAACTCTATTGTCATAGCTAAGACTCAATGTACCAGAATTAGAACAGAGAAACCATTTTTATTGTCTCCAAGTTTTCTTGATTTCAGAAACCTAATTTGGAAGGAGGTTCTTCTTGTCAACGTTCCAACCAAACTCCCCCTCTGAATTCAGCAATCAGAAAAAAGTCCATCCAAGTAAGAATTTATTAGTCATATTGGCATATCTAGAAAAACCTGAATCTGAGAGTTCTGGGTTTTCCCTTCCCCAAAGGAGAATTCAAAGATCCATCACCTGCACCCATCAGTCCATCACATGGCCCAATCAAATCTTCATCCCAGCTGGAGACATTCCCTCAGTCATGCACATCAAGGTGCAGGGCAACATATCCTTGACTCCCTAAGAAAGAATGTTGTTGTGTCTAGTTAACCTACCCCACTAAAAAATCTCCCTTCCCCAAATTCCCATGCACCAAATGTGGTAGCCTCAAAGCTTCCAATAAAATATGGCTTCCAAGGTTGACACTTCTATTGTTTAACCATATCTTTTACTGATTCCCTGTAAATCATGCAGAGATATTCCAGTAGACTTACTTCTGAATATCCCATTTTAATGAAGCTGCAGTCAGCCTTGCAAAGTAGGGCAAACAGGAAGTACACATCTAGATGAACTACTTCTACTTTATTGTATGGCTACATTAACAGAGTCTTGCAAGTCTGAAAGTTCATTTCTCTTCCATCACCTTTGCAAGCCAAGAAATTAGGTAGGGTCCTGTCTGAGACATTTACCATGTCCGCATTCCTTCTGCTAAGCTTCCTCTTGTCCAATCGTTCCCTGATTATGGCTCTTCCTCTGTTTCCCAAGGTCACTTCCACACACCATTACAATAGTTCAGACATGTTCTTCATGGCACAGAAAGTTCCCATAAATCAGATCAGAACTGCAAAGGGGAAAAGTTTAATGTCTCATTTTCAGCCCACAGAATATGGTGTGAATTGGGTTCTAAATCTATTTAATCACACACATATGCACCCATTCTCACACACAAATGTTTTCACTAATTTCACGAGGTTAGCGTCATGGTGGCACAGTGGTTAGAATGCAGTATTGTAGGCTAACTCTGCTGACTGCCAAAAGTTCGATCCTGACCTTGCTCTAGGTTTACTCAGCCTTCCATCTTCCCGAGTTCAGTAAAATGAGGACCCAGATTTTGGGGGGGCAATATGCTGATTCTGTACACTGCTTAGAGAGAGGTATAAAGCACTACGAAGCTGTATGTAAGACTAAGAGCTATTGCTATTAATGAGATTGGTCTAAGCTTTTCTTTCACTGTGAACCACTCCTGAAAATGCACGTCATTTATAAAGTACTTGAATAAATTGCAAGTAAATGGATAAAAACCTGGGAAAAGTTGAACATTCTCCAAGTGCGAAGTTGAAGAGTTATTTCCATTTCCTTGCACAAATCTCTTAATATAATGAGGTAAAACTCTGAAACTGGCTCTATCCAAAATGTGGAGACTAGAAGAAACTATGATTTCTGTGCATGCAAGCAGACAAGATCAACCCCAAGTTTTACCTGAAACCCTGAAAAGAAAGTAAACCAACAAAACCAAAAAAATCATCTCTAGTAACAGAGATGAAGAGCAATCCTGTGAATGAAAAAACAATACTTGAGTAGACAACATCTGAACTTAGAGATGGCCTTCAAAGGTTACTGAACCCTCCATACTTGTCCATGCTGAGTGGAGTTGCTTAGAGCTATAATTTAGAAACATCTGGAGAACCACAGATTTAGCATGATATTAGTTCCCAATGTCCCCAGTTAAAAAAGCAGAAGACTAGGATGGTTGGCCTTGCATTGCTACCACAGAATACAGAAACTACACATACCAACCAAGTATCCCATTACCAACTCCACTCTTCCCACAAGAGAAACTGTAGGACACTATGTAGATGAATACAAACACGTTGCAGCAACCCTGAACATCAGGAAAAAGAAACAACATCTTCCAACAAAATAGATACCCATGGACCTTTATCAAAAATGCCTGACCAGTCAACCCACTACAGTGCAACTAACACAAGCTGTGAAAAGGATAACATTGCCAAACATAAAAAACATCTCGGAAACCAAAAAAAGATTATTACAACCACATGGCATTACAGTAGCACACAAACCCACTAAAGTCCTCCAAAACATCCTAAGTAAACCAAAAGATACAGCAGTCCCAGAAGCAAAAAACAAAGTCATTTACAACATATACAACGTAAGGGTTGTAACAGCCACTGTGTAGGATAAATAGGCAGAAGACTAGAAGAATGCATCCATGAGCACCATGTAGCAGTTAGAAGACATGATGAAAAGATCTTAATTTCATAACCATAGCTTTTTAACCATAGTTTCAACTGGGAAACTAGGCATCCTAGACCAAGCCAAGTCCAAAAATACTAGACAATTCCTGGAAGTTTGGCACTCAGACAAATCAGCCATCAACAGACAGAGGTAAACAACATCTATATACCATTCAAAGGAGACAATCAAAAAGTGAAAAAGGAAACAAAAGAACCAAAACACTTCCACACCAGCAATCAGCATCTAGACAAGAAGAGACCAAGATTAATACTGAATAGCGGTCCCCAAACTTGGCAACTTCAAGACTTGTGGACTTCAACTCCCATAATTCTCCAGCCAGCTGGCTGGAGAATTCTGGGAGTTGAAGTCCACAATCTTAAAGTTGCCAGGTTTGGAGACCTCTGTACTAGAACAACAATCAAGAAGTAAATAATATCCCAATTAAGAAGCTACTAAGTCAGACAAACAAGCTAACAGAAACAACAGCCTAATCAAGGAGCTACCAAGAACACACCAACCAACACTGACAAGGCAAGCCATTGGTGAAGAAAAAGAGAGCATACCCCACTCCCTTACGATGATGTTAAGGCCTGGTCACACTGCAAGAACTTTGCTATAGCGGTCCTTGAATGTTGAAAAAAAATCATCACCGCTCGTAACCGTTCACCACCGTTTAACAGAAGTTGGCCTCCGTTAAGGCAATGCCATATACGCTCGGCCTCCGCTGATGGTTCCTCCTACCGCTCCGAAAGTTTTGAGCTGTACAAAATATTGCGAGCGGTGAGGAGCGCACAATTTTCCACTCCGGCAAAGTTCACCACCGCTCCAACAACGCCCGGTCAAAGTTTGTTGCCGCTAGACGCAAGTTCGTGGATGCTTGGGTCCGCTAGGCCAACGCAGAAATCTTCAACGCTGGACCACCACTGTTTTGCAAGCTTTGCCCGGGCGGTGATTAAACGTTGCACTAACTTTGGTGGAGCGGTTGTAAGCGTTTTACGAGCGGACACGGGATTCCTGGAACGGTGTCAGGCGTTGAAGCAGCGATCCATTGCAGTGATGAACTTTGGTTTGGCGTTGGTATGGAGGTGTTGGAGCGGAACCAGAATTTGCCTATAAATACAGGGAGAAATGGACCAGTAGCCCTTTTGGAATAGGCCTTGAGTCACAACACCAACATCACAACACCACCAGTGTGGTAGTCAAAGAAGTGGTAAAGGCCATCATTGAGGAGTACACAGATGAACTCTTGTTTTGCCCAACAACTGAACAAGGATGGAGAGACCTGGCTGAACAATGATACCAGCGATGGAACTTTCCCCACACAGTTGGTGCCATTGATGGCAAGCACGTGGCATATAAAGCTCCTCAACTCTGGCTCAGAATTCTACAACTACAAAGGTTTTTTTTCGTTATTAAGTAAAGTAGTCAAGAATAGTTTAATAAAAATGCTGTTTATTAAAGCTCAAAGCTTTTGAGACCACCCAAACACAAAAGTGCACAACAGTAAACAACAAACATCAAAACAGCTGACCAGCTCAACCTTTAAACAAAAATCACATGAAATATCTGAGCAGTCCCTTCAACACATTTCAAACAGTCTCAATTCTCCTCGGTGGTGGCCCTTATCTCTGCAAGTACATCAGCAGTCCTTTGAGATGAGGTGGTGATTGATAAGGGTGGAGCGTTCATCTCCTGCCTCTGGAGGTCCTGGAGAATACCCCCCTCGCTGATGGTGCTCATGTTGGTGTGGTTACTGGAGGAAAGGTTTGGCATGTCTGACAACATGAGGCCTTCGTTGGAGCTCCTTGGGGTGGAGGATGGCTGACTGACTCCGGGTGTCTGCAATTGCTGGAAGAGCTGAGGCTGATGCTGAGGCTGAGACTGTTGCCAAAAGTGGAAAGGCTCCTGTTGGAAGCCGTGATGCTGAGGCTGGAAGTAATGCGGCTGCTGCTGCTGGTAGAGTGTGTGTGTGGGTGAAAGTGCGAATGCTGGACGTGGTGGAGCTGGAGGAATGGGGTGGGACATGGGTCGCTGCGTCTCGTGGAGGATGGCCGTCATCCTCTCAACTGTGAGCTGGTACTAGGCCTCAGGTAGCCGTTGGAGAGACTGGGACATGTACGTGATGAAGGGCTGCCTTGCATGGCTGATCTCTTGGGCTTGGACCAGTCTCTCCATGAGGGCGTTGGTGGCCTTCATACAATCTCTCATCTCCAGCATTGCAGGGGAGTCTTCAGGCTCGCCTTTGGTGGCGCCACGGCGTTGTCTGGTGGTGGTGGAGGCGAGAGCTGGTGAGGGGTTGCCCATGGACCTCGAGACTGCCGCTTGCATTTCAATGAGCGAGAGTGAGCCCTCATTCCCTTCCTGTTCCTCGATGTCATGGGAAGGCTGGCGAGAGGTGGTGGGCGACGCCGAGGGCTGGGCTGCTGGAGGCTGGCTGGCTACAGGTTCCGGTGTGAGGAGTATGCATCTAAGTGGCCGACCTTTCCTTGGCTTCACCTCCTTGTGCAGGAAGGCACAGTTCCTCTGGATGAACAGTTCTCTGTCCGTCAAGTTCGCTGCAGCCTGGCCAGACTTCTTGGTGAGAAGCTTAGTGTAGAGGTCCCGGACTGACTTCCACCATGTCCTGAGAGCTTCAGCTCCCTCCTCAATGTCCAGCTCTCTTGCCTTCCTGGTCCAAAGCTCCGTCTTCTTCTTTGTATCCTTGTAGTCGGTGGCCCCCTTCCTCCAAATAAATTCATGCTCCCGGATCCACTCGATGAGTTGCTCCTGAGTGTCATCGTCGAGCAGGAGGGCCTTGCGGCGAGACTTCTTCTGAGGCTGACGCTGTTTATCGTTCTTCTCCAAGTATGGGTGCTGAGAGTCAGAGTCTGAAAAATATAGCAATTGAATAAAAATAATATTAATAAATAAATAAATTAAACATATATTATTTAGATCAACTTGTATTGATTACATAATCGAATATCCTTTGGATCACCTAATTCGTCCGACTTGACGAATAGAGGGGTTTCGTAATGTAGTCACATTTTATGCACACATCTTTGTTCAATTTTCAATGAGAAAATAGTTGTTCTCCTGATAACAAACAATAACATTCAAACATTGTAATGGATGGAATTATCGTCACCCGCAGTCCTTGTTGCTAAGTCGGACAAGCTACAATGTTTGTCCGACTTGGCAACACTAATGTATGCAATTCGCCTTCTAACTATTGTGATGTGGTTGTCTTTTGACAGGTGAATACATATTTTGTCTTGGGGGAAACATGAATAAATTTGACTACATTACAAAACTCCTCTATTGAAAGTCTAGTTTTTCATTGCATTCATCACACTATAATTACCTTCAGCAGCAGCACGGCCCTCCTCAGGTTGGTCATCACCAGGGGGTAGCTCCTCACCATCAGGCTGGTCCTGTGTCAGGGCCTCCTGGGGCTCATCATCAGAGTCTGCAAAATATACAACATGAATAATAAATGAGCAATGACAATTAACGTGAAAGAAAGATTATGGTTATTATTATTATTATCATCATAATTATATTAAATTTCATACATTTTCATTGGTGATTACCTTCATCAGCATCTGCCCCTGCCTGGGCAATGGTAGCAGTGGTTGTGGCTGTGTTAGCAGTGGCTGTGCTAGCAGTGGCTTCTGGTGTGGCCTGACTGGTCTCTGCAAAATATAACAATGGAATAATAAATTAAAGAGAATGGTTGAGGTTTCAAATTTTTCTTGACGCAACCAGTGGGCCACATATATTTATCTGACTCCACTGCTGCCTGCATCTTCTTGGAGGCTGCTGCCTTTCCTCCTCCAGCCTTCCTCTTCTTTTGTGCACGTCCCATGATGAACTTCTATCAAAACTCTTTGAGAACTTCCGTACAGCTCTGTTACGGTAGTCCAAAGCGGCATGTCGCAATTACTTAAAACCCCCACCGAGCCAACGCACGCATGCGCAGAACAACGCTTTATCAACGCTCGCATCACCGCTAAACCAACGTTCCCTACCGTTAAACCAACGCTAAAGCAATGCCGGCTTCAGCGGTGCACCGCTAAGGCAACGCCCGTGTTTTCGAATTTTTTTCAAATTTTGTACGCGGTGACGAGCGGTGTCGAAATTTGTCCCCCTCTTCCTACCGTTCAAGGACCGCTATAGCAAAGTTCTTGCAGTATGACCAGGCCTTTTCCTAGTTTGGTCATGAAACATCTGCAGGAAAACAACCAAGCTCAGAGAGTGTTAAGGATCCCCACAGTTCAACCTGAGCAACAAATATTCTCTTCTATTGGTAGACTATAGAAAATAGTTCTTTGCTGGAGAAGGGGTGCTTATGAACAAGCACTCTTGGCCACTGAGCAAGTTTCTTATCTGAGGCTTAATTTCTATCTGAGAAAACAAATCTAGAATTTCCATATACCTAACTGAATGAATAGAGTCAGTACAACAACAACTACTACTGCCAAGCAAAAAATTCCAGTTATTTGTATATCTGCAAAATTAACAATATGTTATATAATAAGTTTCTAGCAGGTTTTCCATCACCTCGGAGTCTTTGTTTTTGTTTTTAAGTAAGACTAGGAATGAGAAAATGTACGAATCTTTTTCTCATGAAAAAAGGAGGCACAGTACAGCAACCAGAAAGCAGAAGTTGGACAGAAAGTTCCCCATTTGCCCTTTTAACAATTTTACCACTACATCCTAGTCTTCCTTTTGTGGCAAAAGGAAATATTGCTTTGCCATTCAACGACCTGCAACATGATATGATGCAAGTGACTGTGAAAATTAGTCATCAGTATGAACTGAATTGGAGCAGGACAGCAACAGTCACTCAGAAATAGTGACCACTGGTCAGATGTGATTCAACCAGTGTAATAACCGGTTTGGTGGGCACGTGCTTTGCGCTTGTGCAGCATTTGAAAAAAAGCATTTGAAAAATGCGCAGCATTTGAAAAAAAGCTGCTTTTTCAGCTATAAAACTTACCTTCTGCTGCAGTCCTGGTTAGTAAATCAGCTGAGGAGAAATAATCCGCTGCGCCGCATCAAACAGCTGAGCTGAAAACCCCACAAATAAAGGACAGAATAGGGCAGGGGCAAGTGGGTGGGGCCAAATCATTGCCATAACTACCGATTCACCCAAATAAGCAGAACCAGTAGAATCCCACCCCTGTCACCAGTGTATGGAGTGGTGCAGTAGCACATATGTTACAGCAATCCAATGAACAATAGGTGTGGGCTTCCAAAATTTTTATTAGAGTTGCTGTGGAATTCTGGGAATTCACATTCACTTTCCTACTCTTTATAGATTGTGAGGGCTGCTAAATATTTGAAATCCTTTGCAACTGATAAAAGAGTGCCTATTAATAAAAAACATAGTCATTCTGAAGTTAAGTTTTATGGCGTGTTCGTTGATTATTGTAAGCATACAAAGATTTCCCGATGTCTGCACTTTATATCATTCAGTAATAAAAGATTAGATCTTGTTTAGTTTTAACTAAATTTCTGTAAGCATTTGGAGGCTTAGAACAATTAAAAAGCACAAACTACAAAACATAAAAACAACTCTATACAATTTAATTTAAAACCAAAATTTAAGATTTATTTATTTGCTAAACTTAACTGGCTCCGGACAGTTTTCAAAATATGAGAAAAAAAGAACAACCACATAAATATAGTAGCATGAGCAACTAAAACATCATAAAAATATCTTTAAGGAATAAAATTGACTTGTGATAGTGTTTTATTCTCCCAAAATGCCATGGTCTTATGAATTGGGGATGTGTACAAATTTCAAGATGCAAAATATTCATTACGGTTTGGATCTCTTGCAGAAAAGCTTTACTTCTGTTCCTAATAAAACACATAGCAAAAAATCTCTATACAATGTCAATTGTCCCTGTGCAGAGACTATTGGCCATATTCAATGTCAGAGAATATCACAAAATATGGTTTAGTGTGTCAGAATATAAACAGATAGTGTGCAAAGCCATATCTTTCTGATTCATATTCAGGCTTACTGTGATGTCTGATCCAGATCTCTGAGTTAGAAGAAGATATGTCATGTCTACGTTGAATAAATACGTTTTTCATTACAGCAAAAATCAGTACTTGGGAGGCTTGTAAGGAAAACCTGAGTATGAATAAATAGAAGCCTTTGACAATAGGCAGGCAAGAATATGTGATTAGAAGCATCATAAAAATAGTTATTAAGAGTAAACTGGGTAACAGATAGCCGGATCTAGGTGTCACTAAAATGTTACCTTTTGGTTAGAAAGCATCTCCTGAACATCTCGAAAGGAAAATGTAGGAGAATAAAACTATAATCACAGACCAGGACCTTATCTGGCATTCATAATATATATTATCTTCCACAAACAAGTCATAAAATATACTTATCTAGTATTTTTAAGGAGTGTGGGATAAGGAGAAGTTCAATTTAGTGCAAAGGTACCTAATAATTTCAAGGACAAAAGGAGGGATTAGTGGGTTTCCATTTAAGACCATGTGAAGTTGCTAAGCTCCAATTGGTTGCTTAGAAACTAAACCACAGTTTATATTCTTGCAGGGTACCCTTGCTGGGTCTTCATCTCAAAGACCAGAGGCACAGAAGCATCCAGTACCCATATGATTTTTAAATTATTCACAGGTGTCCAGCAAAAAGGTGAGTAGATTTTTTTTTAATTGGAAAAACAAAGTTTCCCATATAATCGCTTTATTAAAAAATATGGAGGAATAGAGTGTATAGGCTCTTGAATATATTTTTTCTCCAAATAAATGGCTATTTGAAATTCTTGCACTGGCTGTCCATTTTAAAAGCAAATAAGAAAATGTAAACAAGAAAGACTAAAAGTGATTTAGCAGCATTCTGCTGCATGAAAGCTGCTTTGTGTATTTGCACAGAATTGTATGCCATAAATTTGTATGTAATAGAGTTCCAAGTGGCCATCTAAATAACTAGAGTACTTCTTCAGTCAGAAATGTTATGATCTTGTCTGTTGGGTTTTTGCCATTTGTCAAAAAAGCTTAAAAAAGACCTACAGAATTATGATAGAAAAAGTAGTTTCTATTGCATTGTTCTCAGTAGGTACCATTGAGTTGAATTTTCTTAAGTAGGTACTATTGAGTTGAGTTCAACTCTTGATGACTAGAAGTACAAATGTTCCATTTTGACTTGTTCATCTCAAAATATGAACAAAAACAATTTTATATTTTCAAGCAAACCACAAAGTGAAATCCAGTTATCTTTGGGATTTCACACTTATCCAAAAGTTGAAATGCAGCTTGGTGATTAAGTGATGTATATTACAGTACACTCCATCTCTCATTAAAATAGTACTGAAATATACATTATAATATCCTGCACAATCTGTAGACGTTAGAGTAGAGTAGAGTAGAATAGAATAGAATAGAATAGAATAGAATAGAATAGAATACTTTATTGGCCAAGTGTGATTGGACACACAAGGAATTTGTCTTGGTGTAAATACTCTCAATATACATAAAGAAAAGGTACATTCGTTAAGAATCAAGAATCATAATGTACAACACTTAATGATAGTCATAGAGTACAATCAACAATCAAATCATACTAGGAAACAGTCAAGTGGGAGGGGACGGGTGATAAGGAGTGGTGAGAAGATTAACAGTAATAGTAGTGTACACTTTGTAAATAGTTGAATAGTGTTGATATAACTGCAAACAAAAGTCATGGAGAATGATGTATACAGATGTGTAAACTTCCAAGCTCAAAAAAGCAGAAAAATAGGAGCAACTGAATTTATGAATGGAAACATTTGAAACTACGAGAAGTTGCAATGTGCATATTTGTCCTTCCATTATTTCAAGAGTGATCCATTGATGAAAGAAAACATTACTAGCAGGCATATAGTTAGATTCAGAACAGAATAACACAGTTGGAAGGTACTCCAATACTCCAATGCTCTGCTCAAGCAGGAAACCCTACCATTTCAGACAAATGGTTTCATTTCACTTCTGTATAGTACTCAACAGTACAATAATTTTTAAAACTGAGGAAGTCCTGTTTTAAATTCAGGGAATTGAAACATTTATGGTAATGTCTGAAGAATCTAACATGCTGATAACACAGTGCAAATAAAACTTTTAGGATTAAATAGGGCACTCTTCTAGCTAGGATCAAACTGAATGTAGTATGAAATGCATATTTGGTTTTAATGTACAGGTTTTTCTCAAATGCGAATAATCTAAGTTGAGAATGCTAGCAATTACCAGAACTTCAGCAGAGGGGGAAATTTAATGTCAAACCTGATCCTTAAGCTGCATTTTGAATTTGGGCAGATGCTATCTCAGAAGCTATATGAATTTAGTGGTGAGATAATGATGGCTTTGTGGTTGTTCTTTCAGCAACTGGAAATGAGGAATATGAGCTTGGACATTCATTAAAGTTTTAATTCTTCTCCTGGAATATCTAGATGGAATTAGTTTTTTGGAAAAATGAAACACATGTTGAACAGATTTTTGACAGAATTACTCACAAGGAAAAGATCAGAATCTTTGTTGCTATCTAATTATTCTTCCAAAATTTGACAGGTAAAAATAAGAATATGATTTTCTCCCTTAAGATAATATGAGATTTAGACCAGAATGGAGTGAAGAAACTGTAATGAAAGCTATAACAATGTATAAGTTGGCTTGCTACAGGTTGAAATCCCTATAAGTTGCTAGAAGGTAATTAAAATGTTAGGAGAATTCCTTTTATGCACTGGGAGATAGAGGTGAAAGGAAGAATGTCTGGCAGGCACCATGCTAAAAAGAAGTTATTTACTGGAAATATTATCCCTGATTTGGACAGATGGTATTAGGTACACACTGCTATTTGGTGGCCTTGGTTCCATTTCCCCTTATCATTATTTGCCCTTCTACTTGTTTTAAAACCTAAGACAAAAAGGTAACAGAAAAAGGATGGTGTTAATATTCCTCTCACGTACTTTTGGGGTTTCTTTCCACAGCTTTATCAGGTTTGGTTGTCCTCTTCCTGTGTGAAGCCTTTTTTTGAACAATTACAGAAGTAAAATTCTGCTCAAGGAGACTAACCACCTAATCCTTCCTCTACATTAGTTGTTTCTGGATAGCTCACAACCAAGGTATGAAGGCTACAACTTTTTTCCCCTACCATTGCTTCTTCCTTTGTCTTCATTGGGATTCAGTTGCATATTATTCTACGGGCTTAATGGTTCCATATGCCCATTTTGAGCAGCTATGGGAAATTCATATAATCCGCTGTTCCCAAGTTATCCCATAGACCCGTGATGGCAAGGGTGGGATTCAATTTTTTTAACAACCGGTGTGGCTTAGTTGGTGGGCATAGCCAACTCAATATCACTCACATCAAGGTATGCATCTCCTCGCCTGGCCTCTCATGACTGTGGGGATGCTGCAACAGTCATAAGTGTGAAAAATGGTCATAAGTCACTTTTTTCAGTGCCATTGTAACTTTGAATGGTCACTCCACACAAGCAAAGTACCAGCAAAGGAAGGGAAAAAAAAAATCCAGAGAAGTTCCTGAGACAGGAAGTCTAGTCCTGCCAAGAATGTAAAAAGGATTAACGGAGAGGCAGTTTCTGTAAGCAACACCAGAACGTTTCCTTCCTGCCTTTCTTACAGGATTAGACCAGTAATTTCTTCTAACAACCGGTTCTCCGAACTGCTTAGAATGTTAACAACCGGTTCTAGTGAATAGGTGCGAACTGGTAGAATCCCACCCCTGCATGATGGTGAACCTATGGCATGCGTGCCACAGGTGGCACACAGAGCCCTCTCTGTGGATGCTCAAGCTATTGCCCCAGCTCAGCTCCACTGCACATGCCACTGGCCAATTGATTTTCAGGTCTCTGCTATGCATGCGTGGGTAGTGGGGCGCATGCGTGAGATACCTCCTGTCCCCATTTTTGCTCCCAGGAGGCTGAAGGGAGGCATACTAGGCCCAAAACAAGGTATGAGAGGGTTTCATATACAAGAGCAGGGTGGGTCACATATGCATTATGGGTACATTGCATTATGGGTACAGGCATGTGTACATGCTGTTGCGTGCGTGGTGTTGCGTGCACACTTTTGGCATGTGATGACAAAAAGGTTAGCCATCACTGCCATTGACAAAAACTATTGAAAAGGCCAACAGCTGAATGGCTCTAAACTCCCCATCATTGCTCTTGAGTAGAAGTGCTAGATGGAGCAATTTTATGACATCAACTTTTGCTGCATTGGGAGCAACAGAGTCTATCAATTAACACATTCCACGAAGCAGCATTTTCTTTTACCAGACCTGAATGTATTGACAATAAATGCCTAACTTTAGCAGAGAAAAATATATCTCTCTGCCTTTTTCACATTACTATGTAGAATTTTATAAGTCTCTGAGATGCCCTCTTTTTAATGAGAAAGACAATTGCCTTTTATTTTATAGGCATGATATTTTAACCTCTTGCTCTTATTTGAAAGTTACCTCTGGTCATTTCTCTTACCATTACAATAATGCTTTCCAAAGATATTTGAAATGGAGAGAACCTACTCTATCCTCTTGGCCTATTTCTACCCCATGGAAAACTTAAAACCCAAGTGGTTTGAGAAGAATGTTTCAATAGATACCTTGGTTTTAACCAAACACAATAATGAACTCTTAAGTACTTTAAAAAAAGAACGTTGAGGTTTTTTACCTTATGATATAGTGGACTTTCCCATCTATTTATTCTATACGTTTCTCTTGAAGCTTTTTTCCCCCACCTAAATTGGGATGCCCCATCTCGTGACAGCTAGAAACCTATTATTATGAATTCTCACCTCTCTGGTGGTTTCACAGTGCCTGGACCTTTATAGCCACTGAGAAAGCTTTTTCATGGTACAGAATCATTTGACTAGCATAGAGGAGATGATTAACAACTTATGTGGCTTTTTTGGTCTTGGGTGGCATATCAGCCCAAGGCCTGGTGTTGATAATTAAAGCCTACATGAGTATATTTGCTGCCATTCCTTTGAGAATAAAAAACCCAACAACCCTCAGCCAGTTATAGTGGTCACATAATAACTTCCAGATGTTCCTGTGATGCTGTAAGTTCTTCAAATGCACAGAATGCAGAGAGAATGCAATCTATGTGTGGGAATTAGTAAATACCACTTATTTGTCTTAATGATCACCTCATCAAAGTAAGAAACAATATTAGGTAGGGAGGAATTGTGTGTTTAATTTTTTCTCCTCAGGAGGTTTACTGAGATTATTTAGACAAATAGGGTGTTTATAAGATTACATGCAAAGACCCTATCATTAGCCAAAATAAGTTCTAACTCCAATATCTGTAAAGTGAACCCCCAAAAAGAAAGTGGGGGGAGAACAGGTTGAAGATCTTGGAACTCAAAGCTGAGTTTAAACTAGTGCGGAGTTTTGTTCTTTGTACACCATATATCGCACAAGCAAGCACTTATGTAATTGCAAAGGCTTTGTGTTAAATATAGCAGCCTTTCATAACTCCCAGATTTCTGTCTTTTTGCAAAAACCAATATATTTTTAGACTTCTCATGGGTAGCCTACTATTAGCATCTTGCAAGGGCCCTGAGCCAATTTTATATGAATGGGGGACCTGTCTTCTACAACTGAAGAGGAGAGCAGGTAGTTCTCCTCTAGTCAAGCTGTTCAGTTTTAAAACAACTGTTGTTCGATAGAATAGTGTTTATTAACCTTCAGAAGTTGTGGCTACTTCATCCCTGGAAGCTTTCAAGAAGAGACTGGACAGCCATCTGTCAGAAATGGTATAGGGTCTCCTGCTTGAGCAGGGGATTGGACTAGATGATCTACAAGGTCCCTTCCAACTCTGTTATTCTATCCCAGAGGTCTCCAAACTTGGCAACTGGCTGGCTGGAGAATTCTAGGAGTTGAAGTCCACAGGTTTTAAAGTTGCCATACCTGGTTGGAGAATTCTGGGATTTGAAGTCCACAAGTCTTAAAGTTGCCAAGTTTGAAGAGTTCTATTCTATCCCTACAACCTTGACAGCTTTAAGATGTGTGGACTTCAACTCCCAGATTCCCCAGTCAGCCAGATACCTTAAAGCTTTTAATGTTCAAAAATACTGCACAAGGAACATAGTTTGACTAAACAGAAAAACTCTTGTTTGAAACCAGAACTACTAAAAACCCCTTGATCTGAGTAGTGAGAGTATAAAATTCTGCAGCAAAATTTTTGTGCCAAGACTTCACAATTTTCAGCAGCTTTAGTGAAACTTCTTTCTACTCTCCTTTAGTTTCTCTTTTGATACCTATTCTAATTATTGTCTGATCAAATGTATTAGTCAGTGTTAGATTTTTACAACATTATACAAAAAATATTCATGAGCCTTCAGAGGAGTCCTATACATATGGCATTTGTTGACTTCCTTTTTTATTCTTTCTAGACAACTCTGGAACAAACTGGAGATCTTGTCCATTCATAGGTGCATTCTGATGTTCCTTATTAAAATGTTGCATGATAATACCTGTATCTAAATTAGGTTTGACAACAAAGATAGTTTTTCTGCTTTGTTGCCCATTTCCAGAGTATTGGACAAGAGTGCATTTTAAACCATTTCCTATTTAATTTTTTTGTATTGATTTTATGGTGGAAAAAGTCACAAAACTGGAGCATTTCCTGGCAGGGCTGGTGGCTAGACTTATTATTTCTATATGCAGATTATGAAACCAATTTCTCAGTTTAAGCTCTTGGACTGTGGAGAGCATTAGGCTGATCTGCCTCCCATTGCTCAGATAATGACTCAGTTATTAACTATAAATTATGCCCCCCCCCTCCAAGAGACCATAAATACGAATGGCAAAATAACAGGAATGTTAATTGAACAGGTTAAGGCCTTTGATTATCTTGGAATTATTTTTCATGCAATAGCCCTAAGTTCAGCTTTAAAAGAACTGGTAAAAAGCCACAGCTGCCATATTAAAGTCTTTCCATATAACAGGAGGTGATTATATACCAGCTGAACTAAAAGTGTTTGAAGTTTAGAGTATTTCATTTCTTATGGGTGGTCCTTGCTTAATTACCATTAATGTATGACTGAAGTTACAGTGGTGCTGAAAAAAGAGACGTACAACTGGTCTTTGCACTTATGACCATCACAGTTTGCTGTAAAGGTTGTCATTTGCAACCTTCCCAACCAGTATTTGGCAAGTAAAGTAAATAGGAAGCTGGCACAACATCACAAGTTGTGATCAGATGATGCCTTGCTTAATGACTAAACCAGTGGTGCAATTCAAATTGTTTTACCATTGGTTCGGTGGGCGTGGCTTGGTGTGCTTTGCCTAACGTGCCCTGGCAGCTTCCCCCACACCAGCTGAGGCCTGTAGCGTCAATCGGCTGAAAGGATAAAGAAGAGAAAAGCTCAGGAGCAGGTGGGAGGGCTGATCCTGCTTTTTTCTTCTTTTTCCTCTCAGCTGATTGTCAGAGGCTTTTTTTACTACCAGTTTGGCTGAACCAGGCTAAACTGGTAGCATACCACCACTGGACTAAACCAGGATTGCTGGAACTGCCATTGCTAAGCAGGGCGGTCATGTGGGAATTCATGTAATGGCCGCTTCACTCAGCAACTGAGTTCCAAGTCCCATTTAGGTCTGTGAAACAAGAACTACCAGTATGTGCCTATAAGGACATGGAATCGTTAGAAGCTGTTTGATCAGGATTTCTATGGAACATTTTGGGACTCTCTGTGCAACCCAAACACAATTGATTGCCCTGAGATGGGAGGACAGAGCGTTGTTAGCTATTGGTTTATATTGTTTTCAAATCAAATAGTTCGACTGCTCTGACTCTCAGATAAATAGCAGCCTTCCTAGTGAAAGTTATTTCTTTTCCCCTTACTTGCACCAATCCCAATGGTTACATCAGGGGTCTGCAACCTTGGCAACTTTAAGACTTGAGTTGAAGTCCACAAATCTTAAAGTTGCTAAGGTTGGAGACCCCTGGGCTGGATAATTCTTTTAACAATGTGATGAGTGATTGACTTTCAAAATGCCTTACTTTATTCTAGAGAGACCAAAATAACAACAAGAAGTCCTTATTATATATTGCTGCAGTGCCTTTTTATAGATCTATTCGTGCTATATGAGTATTTTTCCAATCTCAACACGATATTTAGAAAGGACTGAGGATGACTAAGTCTCCTGCCAACTAATCAGGTGGAGTTTTCAGGAAGTAAAGCCAAACTGAGTATCCTGACGATGATGTATTATAAATAGTTTCAGAGGAGGTGTTGCTATATTATCTTAATATAATGTTGTATATCCTTTGGTATATTACTTTAGCTGTATTTAAATTCCCATGTACTTATTTTATTACTAATTTTAAAGTTTTTCTATGGTGATAAGATAAAAAAAACATTTAAATAATTTATTAAGTAAGTCAAAGAACTGTTTATTTTTCACAAATGTCTCAAACATGCTATTTCAGGCTTTTCTAAGGGGACAATTTCTGCCTTCTGAGGGAGACAAAATGGCAGCTGCCAGTTCTGCCCCTGTACTCCCAACCTCCCAATGGTGGGATTCAAAAATTTTTACTACTGGTTCTGTGGATGCGGCTTGGTGGGCATGGCGTGGCTTAGTGGGCCTGACTTGGTGGGCATGACTTGGTGGGTGTGGCAGGGGAAGAATACTGTAAAATCTCCATTCCCTTCCCCCCCCACTAAAAAAGACCCAGCTGATTAGCTGAGACTCGGGCAGCAGAGAATAGGTGGGGACGGGGCCAGTCAGAGGTGGTATTTGCCCGTTCTCTGAACTACTCAAAATTTCCGCTACCAGTTCTCCAGAACTGGTCAGAACCTACTGACTACTACCTCTGTTGACCCCATCCCATTTAGGATACCTATGTTGACTATGGAGTTATAGGAAATGCAGTCCCACCATAGGAGAGTATTAGGTTGGGAGAAGATATGTTAGATATTAGGAACTCTGCTTGGTAAACAGGAACAGATTAATTTCTGCTGGTAAGAGAAACAACTTGGTATCGTGGTTAAGCTATTAATTAGGCTCAGGAAGATCCATGTTAAAGGCCATCTTCATCCATGAAAATTCATTGATGTTTTTGGACCAGTGAATCTCTCTCCTCCCTCCCCCTCTCCCTCTCCCCCTCTTCTCCTCTTCCCCTTTCCCTGTCTCTCCCTCCCACCTCATTCCCCCAAAATCTACCTTGAAAATGTGTGTCTATGGGTATCAAAGGGAGAATTCCACATTCTGAAAAATGGTGTAAATATAATAAATAAAATAAAGCAAATCCCAGTTGAAAGATATTAGATTAGAAAAGGATATTCTGGTATGCATCTCTAGCAAAGTATTGCACCAATGTTTACATTTTAGGGATGATTAAGTTTACTGAAATTAAAGAGAAATTCTCAGAGTAGCAGTCTAGTAGACTGCAGTTATTTCTGGGATTAACCAATGATAAAATGGAATTTCAGTCTTGTACACAGTTCTATCTCCATCAGTCCTCAAAGTTCATTCTATGAGAGACTCTTTGGCCTCAAATAATATTGCTGACTGAATTTACTAAACATTCTGCTTCTGAAGGCAGATTATGCAGAGTAAAATAAATATTGTCAACATTTGTACTATGAAATGAATTTCTTGGTATTAATGCTAAAATGTACTTTGGTTTCTTCATATAGGTAACAATTCCAAATATGAAGACTCTACTTCTCTTTATCAGTGTTCTTGGACTAGCTGTTGCTTCTCCTGTAAGTGAACTGAACTATAAGAAAAATTAACTATAAGGATCAGATGATGTAGTGATCTACTAGATGTAGTAGACAGTTTAAATAAATCTGATGATCAAGAAACTAGATCCAGAGCAAAGCTACAAAATGGCTTGTTTAGAAAAATCCACTGGAAAATGGAAAATAAGTTTCTGGGGAATTGGTGAAAACCATGTTAATTCATAAACTCTGCAAGGCAATTAGTTCTAGACTTGAACAAATTTGAAATCTTGATTCACACATTCTGAGTCACCCAAAATTCACATGCTTGCAATAAGAATGTTTGCTTATGTTCTTTGTAGTTATGGACATGCTGACTAGGACTTCTGGGAATGATAATGACTACATATCTAAAATTTGGGAAATTGCTATATTGACAACAGGTGGCTTTGTGGCACATAATAACTGATTAGGTCTCATCCTATGTTTTGCAAACATTTTTGGGGAAAAAACCATGAGTACTAATACAAGACTAAAAATTCAGCTTTTCTTCTTACTTCGCTGGCTGTTCCATGTTAGTGGTCATGGAACAGTATCATTCAGCAGATGTTAAGTAACCTGTCATAATGGAGATGGTTTTATGCCACTCCTGTGTTGACTGGTTAACGCTGTTTTCTGTCCATCCCCTAAAATGGAGGTAGACAACTTGTGGTCCTTCAGCACAGGAAATTCCTCAGAACTTCCTTTCTGGTGGAGCAGTCTGAAGCAGTTTCACAGATTACCTTACACTGAAAATCTGTGGCACAGTATTGGAAAGAATAAAAAAATGAGAAATAAATTAGAAACAAATAAATCTAGCTATCCTACATAGCATTAGTGCTTAAGCTTATATACTACTTCATAGAGCTTTAAAGCCCTCTCTAAGTGGTTTACAGAATCAGCATATTTCCCCAACTATCTTGGGTCCTCATTTTACTGACCTCAGAAGGATGGAAGGCTGAGTCAACCTTGAGTCCCATCAGGATCAAACTCACAGCTGTGGGCAGAGTTTACCTGCAATGTCAATGAACTTACGTACTTTTCATATTCATGTTATTTTTTTAATATTTCCTTTCTTTCTAACAATCTTGTTATTTGTATTATTTACCTAAATCACTAAAATATATATTTCATTGTTGTGTTATTATATTTAGTTGTAATTTTGTGTTTTCTGGTTCTATAAATTTTTATCTAGTTATATCTCATAGTTAAAATAGTCCTTATTGGATTGATTACAAATTTTGGTATGTACTATGAAAAGAAGAAAATTTATAGGGCCACCCAAATCACTCTCAATGACTCCGGGCAGCTTACGAAGATAGAAACTTACAAAGCCAATGTAAAAACAATAAAAAAAATCAATAACCACTACAATCCTTGGGACAACAATCAATCAAATAATCTACTTGATGGACTCAATCCCACTCTCAATCCTAGATCTAAGATGGGATTCATTTTTTTTTTACTACCGGTTCTGTGGATGTGGCTTGGTGGGCATGGCAGAGGAAGGATACTGTAAAATCTCCAGTCAGAGGAGATATTTGCTGGTTCTCCAGACTACTCAAAATTTCAGCTACCAGTTCTTCAGAACTGGTCAGAACCTGCTGAATACTACCTCTGTCCCAGACCCATTGGTAAACCAAGTTTTCAGGGCTTTGCAAAAGATACTTTATATTTATTCCCATTTTGCTATTTCCTTTGACCATGCAATGTGTAAAAAAAAAAGAAATCTAACAAAGAATAAGATAAAGGAATTATAATAATGAGACAAGAAAAGGAAATGTAACTAAATCCGGTTTACATCAAAAACATTCTGTATATGTATGTTCTCCATAATTTGACTTGCAATTGCAAATCAACTAGCTTTCTGTTCTTTCTGGTGCCATGTGTCAGATATGGCTTTATGTTCTTGCAATTTCTCTCTTTGACTTTCTCAATCTTCTCTTTCTTTTCTCCCCATTTATTCTCCCTTCTTGAGCTTGTTTTGATTTTGATCCTTATCAGAGTAAGATGTCAACAATTCTTTAGTATGGCTACAAAGATAATCACCAGTACAAAGCAAATTTGTTCAGGTTGTTATTCTCTTTGTATCCGAACTAAAGCAGGGGTCTCCAACCTTAGCTGGCTGAGGAATTCTGGGAGTTGAAGTCCACAAGTCTTAAAGTTAACAAGGTTGGAAACCCCTGAACTAAAGAATTGTTGACATTTATCCTATGATTCCTTAAGGCAGATTCAGTAAAGGGGTTTTTGCTCCAAAATCCACACTTTCGAGTAACATGTCTCTAAATATGTTCACATACTAATATTTCATGCTTCTTTGTGACAGATCCAGAGGAGCGATGTACTTAGAAGAAGCCCCAGGGACAATCTTAATTCTACTAATGTAGACCAAAAAATAGTAGTTAACCCTGCCCATAATAACGAACAGAAGCAAAACAAAGATGGTGATCACCAGGGAGGAGGAATATTGGTCCACCTCAAGAAACAACATGTTACAGCTGGAAAAACCTCTACAGATGATGCTATTAATCCCTATGGAGGGCATCCAAATGCAAAGGAGAGGCAGCTGCTTCAGGACGGCATAGGACTTGCACAAACCACAAGTAACAGCCAGTATAATACACAGGAAAATCAATACCTTAAAAGCTCTCAAGGGGATCTTTTCAAAAAGATCAATGTGGAAGAAAATTACATTGAGGATAAGAGAGAGAACAATGCAGTTCTAGGTCCAGCATCCACAACCAGAAGCCCCAACGTTCACGAGACAGATTCCTTCCCTGGAAAACAATATAGCGATGGAGCCCATAGCAGGAATGGTCTTAAGTCAAGAAAAGATGTTGACGTGTTCTCTAATGATCATTACAGCTTTGACAGCTTCAATTTATATGATGAGGGCATGCAAGGAGATGACCCTGGATATGCTGATGACTCTGATTCTGGTGAGAGCGACTCCAATCAGCAACCTGGGGCACCAAGTAGTTCAAGCGATTCAAATGATGAGGAATCAGAACAATCAAGCCACTCAGCAGATCCCGGAAGCCCAGATGGTTCCAATGGGGCCCAAGATGCCAGCGACTCTAGTGATTCCAGTAGCTCAAGTGACTCTACTGATTCTAGTGATTCGAGCAGCTCCAGTGACTCCAGTGACTCGAGCAGCTCCAGTGACTCTAGTGATTCGAGCAGCTCCAGTGATTCTAGTGATTCCAGCAGTTCCAGTGATTCCAGCAGCTCCAGTGACTCTAGTGATTCAAGCAGCTCCAGTGACTCTAGTGATTCGAGCAGCTCCAGTGACTCTAGTGATTCAAGCAGCTCCAGTGACTCTAGTGATTCAAGCAGCTCCAGTGATTCTAGTGATTCAAGCAGCTCTAGTGATTCCAGCAGCTCCAGTGACTCCAGTGACTCGAGCAGCTCCAGTGACTCTAGTGATTCGAGTAGCTCCAGTGACTCTAGTGATTCAAGCAGTTCCAGTGATTCCAGCAGTTCCAGTGACTCTAGTGATTCAAGCAGCTCCAGTGGTTCCAGTGATTCAAGCAGCTCCAGTGACTCCAGTGATTCCAAAAGTTCTAGTGATTCCAGTGACTCCAAAAGTTCTAGTGCTTCTGGTGACTCAAGCAGTTCCAGTGATTCCAGTGACTCAAGCAGTTCCAGTGATTCCAATGACTCAAGCAGTTCCAGTGATTCCAGTGACTCAAGCAGTTCTAGTGACTCCAGTGATTCAAGCAGCTCCAGTGATTCTAGTGATTCAAGCAGCCCCAGTGATTCTAGTGATTCAAGCAGCTCCAGTGATTCCAGCAGCTCCAGTGACTCCAGTGATTCCAGCAGCTCCAGTGATTCCAGTGATTCCAAAAGTTCTAGTGATTCCAGTGGCTCAAGCAGCTCCAGTGCCTCTAGTGAGTCAAGCAGCTCCAGTGACTCCAGTGATTCTAGTGACTCTTCTAGCAGCTCCAGTAGCTCCAGTGATTCCAGCAATTCCAACAGCTCCAGTGATTCAAATGATTCCAGTGACTCTAGTGATTCTGGTGATTCTTCTGAGTCCAGTAGCTCCAGTGCTTCCCATAGTTCAAGTGCCTCCAACAGCTCCAGTGCTTCCAATGGCTCAGATGATTCTAATAGCAGCTCCAGTGATTCTGGCAATTCTAGTAATTCCAGTGGTTCAAAATAAACTATTTGAGAGGCAAAACAGTAGGAAAAAAGCTGCACATATGAATATAATAAGTCAAAATGGTAGCATTGTTGGCAAAAGTGTGAATTTCACTCTTGTTTTGATAATCGTTTCACTGTATTAGGCCGGGAAGTTCAATGAAGTAACAAATTCTTAAACCTTTTTATGCAACACTCGGTGTCTATTTTGGCTGCTCTACTGACCTCACTATTAGAAAAAAGATAACTATCCATGAAAAGAAATATTCATAATTACAATAAAATACAGAGTTCTAAAAAAGATCCAAAAAACCACTACAGTCCCTAAACAATGTTCAGATTTCTCCAGTAATAAAAAAAAGAACCTTTGCACCTGGTTCCAAACTATTTTGTGAGCCAAGGGTGCACTTTGAATTACTATCAATATTCTTTTTCCAGACATCCATTTGGAAACTAGAGTTCTACATATGTACATATGTGAATACAGCTCCTCATGATTTTGAGGAGAGTCACAATATTTAAGGTAGGCTAAGACCAATTGCTTGTTCACCCTTTGCTCTCACTATCACAATGTGCATTCATTTTTTAAAAAATGATGTCTGACTTGGCCTAATGTGTGAGGCCAGCCAGCCTTTTGGGATGTATAACTTCAACAACTGTACAAACACAAATGTAGCACAATGTGTAGATTTGACAATGATAAATATAGGTGCACTGTCCTAAATTGCAGAACGAAAATTGCTCTCAAGTAGATCATGCATTACCAGATCTATAGGGACACATGATTAAGCACGTTTTTTTAAACGTTTAAAAAAACATTACAGGCAGAAAGTGATGTACAGTCAAAATGGAGAACGGTGGGGCCAACTCTACCCATCTTATGTTCTCTAGATGTCTCTAAACTACAATTGTTAAACTTCTCAGCTCTCTGGCTAGGAATTCTGGTAAATACAGTCCTAACTCATGCAGAGGGCACTTAGTTGAGGAAAGTTAGAATAAATAAACCTTTCTTTCTTGTGTTCTCTGTGATTTTTCCCTCTCTTTTTTTGACATTTGTTTTCTTTTCTAATTTGGGGGATTGTGGCTTCTTATTATAGAACTAGGGTGCGGAATCTTGACAGCACCACAAAGCTAGTGTGTCAAGGTTCTTTAAAGCTCAGACTATGCTGTAAATGTGCTGGCAGAACAAGGTCCAACATCTCTTCCAACTTGCTTAAGATGTATTATAACAATATTGTTAAAGATAAAGCAATATCCTATCAAATCTTGGACACATTATAGACCAGGGGTGTCAAACTCGAATTCATTGAGGGCCACTTCAGGGTTGTGTTTGACCCCTGGGGGCATGGTCAGCCCAATGTCACTCACCGAGGCTGTTTTTGGCCATGACAGCCTCCTGCAGCCCTCTTGCCAGTGAAAACAGAGCTTGGGAAGGCTGTGTGTGTTCTGCCCGAGGTCTATTTTCAGCCACAATGGCCTCCTGCAGCCTTCTGTCATTGAAAACAGAGTCCGGGTAAACCATGCACATCTTCTCCAAGCTCTGTTTTCATTGGTAGAGTGTTGCAGGAGGCCGTTGCGGCCGAAAACAGATTCTGGGAGGGCCCCATGTGGCCCTCCCAATCTCCATTTTCACTGTCAAAGGCATCATGGGCCAATCCTTTGCTGTTTCCAGGGCAGGCCCATTGACCATATCTAAGCATCCTATGGGCCAGATTTAGCCCACGGGCCTTGAGTTTGACACCCCTGTTAGACTATAAGGAGTAACCAGCGAACTTAAGTACCTGCTAATCATTGCATTATAAGTAGTCCTTGAATTACAATCATTCATTTAATGACTGCTTAAAGTTACAACAGTATTGAAGAAAGTGATTTACAACTGGTCCTTGCATTTACAACTGTCACAGCATCCCTGTGGCCATGTGATCAAAATTTGGGCATTTGACAATTGGCATGTATGGCGTTGGATGGTTGCAGCATCCTAAGATCACCTGATTGCCATTTGCAATCTTTTCAGCCAGTTTCCAACCAGCAAAGTCATCGGGGGAATCCAGATTTGCTTAGTGACTGTGCAATTCACTTAGTGACAGTGATTCGCTTAACGAGTGTGGCATAAAAGGATGCAAAACTGAGTGAGACCCATTTAACAGCATAAATTATATATCTCACTTAATGGCATAAATTATAGTCTCAATTCTCACAGGTAGCTGAGGGCTACTTATACAGTGAAATCCCAGCTAAGATGAAACACAAATGAATCATACTGAAACATTGTAAAAGTCAAAACAAATCATAAGCTACACACTGAAAGGATACTCGACTAGAAAAATGACCCAGAGCACAGATAAGTTGACCAATAGGTCACAGAGTGGAGGCAAAATTCATTTTTTTAAAAAAAAGGGAACTAAAAGAGGGCAAGATGAAGGATTTCTAAATTACAAAGTTTTGCAAAATCATGAAGAAAAGAAGTCTCTGTCTTTGTTCCCAGTACAGAACATCCAATGGAAATGCTGAGTGGAAAAGAAACAATTTTATCACCTGATGCACAATTCTAGAAATCTTTAAATGGGGATCAGAAGTCCATTATCTTTAAGCATGGTAAGAAAATAAAATATTTAACCTATGAGGAAATACATCAACTACAAACCATCCACAATATACTGTATCACCAAATACCATCAGTATTGTGAACTTGGAAATATTACAGTGTTGATTTCCTAGAGGATTTGAGTTGATTCTCATCGAAGGATTCTAAATTGGATTTCGCTGTTCCAGCATAAATGCTATTCTGATACAATGGCTGTTTCAGGAGTAGCTTTACAGAGGGAACTGCAATCTCATACATCTGGAGGACACTAAATTAGAGAATGCTGGTCTCACACAGAAGAATGAACTTTGAACACTAACTCCTTATCTTTCCTGTCCTAAAATTCACACTAAAATGCTTACCTTCAAGCTAACCAGAATTTATACATTTTCAGCCTGGAATGTAGCTACATGCAGAGTACATGAATATATTCTGCAGGAGCTAAAAATGGTCTGATTTCTGGGAATGTCACCAGTGGCACAATGGTTTGGTAACTTTTGTGAGTCCAAAGATATTTTTACATCATCTGATCTTAACTATTATGAGAAAAATCCAAGCTGGATTTTTGTCTGGGTTTTTCTCTAACTATTAGCTTTGCTATACATTTCACTCCATAATCCATCCCTTCCCAGTCCCAAGGTTTTTGTTAGGATTAAGCAATTAATTAAAACAAAACTGGCTCAGAAGCATATAAAGATAACAAGCTTAAAAGTAGACACACTAGGCTAGGGCTATAGACCCTCACCAAAGCAATGTTGATGACAATTTTGGGGGGATATAGTCCGGTAAGATCTGGAGGGCCACGGGTTTTTCATTTTTGTATTAAAAGAGTACATTTATTATTTAAACTCAGCAAAATCAACGAGACTATTTCATTTCAGTAACTGTGGTCACGACTAGTTTGTTTCATTATAGACTGTAATGTGCTTGAACTAGTTTCTTTCATTATCAAATGTAGTAAGTTAAATAAGTCACTTGTTCTTGCAAAATTGATAAGTTACTTCCACATTTTTATTAATGTTATCTTTACTGGTGAATCTTTTATGTAATGGTGACTTTTACCATAGGGTTGTTACAAGAAAGTTTCACTGGATGTAAGTAAAACTCAGTGCAATAAACTTACTTATTTGCCAATATTTTTGAAATATCTGAATTTAGCAACTAAGATCCCAAAGGCAACAAAATACTAGCTCATGATGCTTACAGAATACTACCATTTGTAAATTTATAAATGATGCAACACATTGGATAAGATAGTGAAATGGACTTTCATTTGAGCTCCTATTGCCACTGCTAAATTTAAGGGCTACCTAGCCATTCTATGGTTTGCAGGAAACTATACTCCTATGAAATTGGCCATCCCAGATGCTGACTTTGTCTCCATCATCTCAGGTATTGCTAGTCACTTGATTTTCCTCCAACGTAATGAGTGACAAAACCTAGCCAATTTAAAGTGTTTTAAAGCTGTCCTTGTATGCACAGCAACAGATTAAACCCTTGGTGAATGGGGAGAATAACAGAGTTGGAAGGAACCTTGGAGGTCTTCTAGTCCAACCCCTTACTCAAGCAGGAAACCCTATTTCATTTCTGACAAATGGTTTTCCAATCTTTTCTTTAAAACCTCCAGTGTTGGGGCACCCACAATTTCTGGAGGCAAGTCATTTCACTGATTAATTGTTCTACTTGTCAGGAAATTTCTTCTTAGTTCTAGGTCAAACTTGACAGCTTTAAGACTTATGGACTCCCAGAATTCCTCCTCCAGTCATGTTAGCTCAGGAATTCTGGGAGGTGAAGTCCACAAGTCTTAAACTTGCCAAGTTTGAAGACCCTTGTTCTGGGTTGTTTCTCTCCTTGATTAGTTTCCACCCATTGCTTCTTGTCCTGCCTTCAGGTGCTTTGGAGAATAGCTTGACTCCCTCTTCTTTGCGGCAACCCCTGAGATATTGGAACACTGCTATCATGTCACCCATTAGCTTTTCTTTTCATCAAACTAGACATACTGTCAGGATTCCGGCAGTTACTCCAATTAAACCATGAGCCTCAAGCCACACTCCCAAGACTAAACATGATTTATTAGAAGTTAACATTCCAGCATTTGCCTGGGTGTAGCCACTCTGAGATACGTAATTCACTGTCACCCTTGACCCTGCTTTCCCCCCTACCCCTCTGGGTGTATCATCCAATGAAAAACATCCATAGCCAAGAGTCATCAATCATGCTCTCCAATTAGATTTTTTCAGGCAGAAGCTTCAGTCATCTAATCAATCTTTGAAGAAAATATGAGTGGAATTTACTTTCGATTCCACACTCCTGCCTGTTCTTTGAAACTCCCACCCCTTCTTTCTGTTGACAACTATAAAACGTGTATACAAAATGTTTTATGAGTTGACACATACCCAATTCCTGCAACAATTCTTTATATATTTTAGCCTCCAGTCCCCTAATCATCTTTGTTGCTCTTCTCTGTACTCTATATAGAGTCTCAACCTTTTTATATATATATTGTTGCAAACAAAATGGGATGGAATATTTCAAGTGTGGTCTTATAAGGTACAAAGAAAGAGATTGCCAGGTTGTGTCTATTCTGTGACTAGGTACAAAGGTCCTAAAACAACACAGTCACAATCATCAGGGCATTTATCAAAGCGATAAATGTTCTAAACAACAAACAACAACAACATACATTTGAACTTCAATCTTCTTTTAAAGTGTGCTGAGCTGGCATCATATGACAATGTCAACTTTGGATTTTGTTGGGTATTTTTGCCCTGGAGCTTCATTTGAAATCCAAACTGAGCTTCAGGCCTTCTTTGTAATTAAACTTCACCACAAGAACATAAGGAGCTTTGAAGTTAATGCCTTGGCAAACCCAAGTGGTTTAGCTTTATATCACTGTTAACACTAGCATGGCAAAGACAGTTTGGCAGACAATTCTGAAAATGAATCAGGCCTTGGGTTTGTGCACATTTTAATGAGCAACTCTTGCCCAGCTTATAAAATTTGTCAAATAAACTTTGAAACTATGGGGAAACTCCACTGCAAATTATCTTGAGGACCTAAACTAAGAGATTAATACCTTGGCAGGAAAGATAAGAAAGGATGCCTTCCTTGCAAATAATTGACAACCAAAAATGAATAAAAAGGCAACTACTCAAGTGACAGGATGTACAGCCTCTCTTAGATCATAGATCATACATGGGAAATAGATGTGTAGGCTTCTGAAAAGAGGACTCTTTAATCCTTGGCATCCTCAACTCCAGGGGTGTCAAACTTAAGGCCCGGGGGGCAGATCTGGCCTGTGGAGTGCTTAGATCTGGCCCATTGAGCCGCCCTGGAAATAGTGAAGGACTGGTCCACAGTGCCTCTGCCAGTGAAAACAGAGCTCAGGAGGACTGCCCTCCTGAGCTCCATTTTCGCTGGCAGAGGGTTGCAGGAGGCCATCAGAGCTGAAAATGGATTCTGTTAGCATATGTGGGATAAGTATTTGATTCTAGGATAGTTGCCTGTACTTGAAATGATTAAAACATTGATATGCATGCGATCCTGCAGTTCTTTTGTCAAAGTAACTTACTGAAGACTTCAGAAATACACTATTCAAAATTGTAAATTATATTGTATAGTTGCAGTCTTCCATCACTTATTTTACAAATTTGTAAATAAGGAGAACGTATTTTAAAGAAATAATTGGTAAAATACAGATAGTATATTTGTTGGGGTAATATGCCGACTCTGTAAACCCCTTAGAGAGGATTGCAAAGCACTATGAAGAGGTATGCAAGTCTAAATTTTATTGCTATTGCTTGTTCTAGTCTTCATTTAATGACAGCCTCTTTTAGTGATCATTCCAGTGGTGGGCTGCAACCGGTTTAACAACAGGTTCTGTGAGCATGCACAGATGTGCTTGAAAATGTTAGCTGATATTTTAATGTAAACTAGTAGCTGCTTTATATGAAGACTATTTAACATTCAGCATCTGCCTTCAGATTGTTTTTAAGCTGACAAAATTAGATTACTCAATGTGGGTTTATAGAAAAGGCAACAAGATGTTTCTTACTATAAAGAGTAAAGGGATATGTAGAGAATTACATTTTTATTTATGCTTCTCTTTGCAACTTTAAAAAAAATATAAAAAGCTAAGAAAACCTTGGTCCATCAAACAAACAAACCCATCCAATTGCCAGCAGCACCTGGATCTATAGAATAACATAAACAATAAAGAGAAACTGCAATTTCCCCATCTCTTTCTAATATTTTGTTGGGTCATTTGGTTGTTTCAGGGTCAGCTTTTATATCATTTTCTGTTTCCCTAGAATGTAGAACGTTTGATTTTAATCTCCCATTAAATTGAACATTAGCCAGGATCTAACAGATAATGTGATCAGTTCCGTATGCCTAAACAGTTTTGAATAGATATTTTTCTCATTGTGCTATTTGGTAAACATATTTATCCACATACTTGTCTACAGTAGTAAACTTATAATAATTGAAAGATAGCAGAGCAAGGCAGGAGTTTAATTTATTTTACAATAAAACAAATGTAGTCTTTGTATCTTATGTTCTGTACCATACTAAGAAAAGCTCTAACATCCTAGTAGAAGTATTAAGTGTACATGCAGTCAACTAAGTCTACAGGAGCCTTCTAAGGACATGGTTGGATATTTTATTCATATTATCAAGATTTTCAAAGCATTCCTTTTGAATGATTGACATAGTTGTATTAAGTTATGTTAGTGGATGCCTAATATTGTGTCCTGCTCTTTAGAGATATTGATAGATGGAAATGATGGAACATTTTCCAATTTTGGTAAATTCACAGCAATGGGTGTTCTGGAATTGAAGCCCACACAGTTGTGCATCTTAGTTGGAGAAACAGATACACATCCAGCTACTGGCTGAATCAAGAGCTGCTTAATATCAAATTTATGGTCACACTTTTGTCTGGTAAACAAAACCAATTAACCTCAAGAGGTCTGATTATAGTATCTATTAAGGTCAAACAACACCACAATTCTGGGGAGTATTATATTCTCAAATGAAAAAGTCTGGTACAGGGAAATTAATACGAGACAATTCTGCCTCATTTGGGGGAAATGCTTCCTAGATAAAGGGGATGAGGGTTAGTATGGGTTTTTTTCCCTTGCATCTATGAAGGAGGGGTAAATCAGAACTGTGATTGTTTGAGGAATGGCTACATGAATGGCTTATTAGTCTGAGAACTAGCTCTGGTGCTTAACAATAAAAACAAATCTTTCCTGCTCTCCATTTAATATCTAGTTCAGAAAAGAACACCCAAGATGAAAATGCTTAGGAAAGATTCTATTACAAAGAGTCTTTTATTCCAATTGGACACTATATCCCAAGGAAAAAAGAAAGAACAAAAGTCATATTTTTAGAATCCATTGCAATTGCTTTCCCTTATCCTTGGGCTCGCTATAAAAACAGGAATCTATCTTTAGTAACACAATATTTTTAGAAATATTTTATTGAGCGGGCTCTGTAATGAGTATAACTAGAGTTTACTGTGAAGACTTTGGCAGGTCATGACTTTCCTAAATGGATTTTGCATACAGGGTAGTACATTTAAGATCAAGATTTTTAAGGGAGTTTCTTCCGAGAGAAACCAAGAGTGCAGCGTGCAGTCCTCATATAATACTGTAGTAGCTGGGTTGTCTTCCAGATAACCAAATCTAGGTGTGAGGGATTGACTGCCATGACTCTTCCACCAAATGGTAACCACCCTCTTAAAAATAACAGAGTTGGAAGGGACCTTGGAGGTCTTCTAGTCCAACCCTCTGCTTAGGCAGAAAACCCTGTAGCATTTCAGCCAAATGGTTATCCAATCTCTTCTTAAAAACTTCCAGTGTTGGAGTATTTACAACTTCTGGAGGCAAGTTGTTCCACTGATTAATCCTCCTAACTGTCAGGAAATTTCTTCTAAGTTCTAAGTTGCTTCTTTTCTTAATTAGTTCCTACTTCATTCCTATACTGATTCACATGGAGACAAATGACACTACCAGAACATACTTTGAATATGTTTCCTCGTGATTCAAATGGGGGTGGATTGTCGGAGCCCTGACAGATTATCACACACTGGGTAGGAAGGTAAGGGAAATGGAACACAAATACTACTTTTGTCATTTTTGCCAGTTGGGAGTCATTGGGTAGAAGGAGTGTACAGGTACCAATAAAGGCAAATATTTGTAGTTAAGGGTTGAAATAAGGGGTCCTTGGTGCTTTATGAGCTTGGTTGTTTTCCTGCAGATGTTTCACTACCCACACTAGGTAACATCATCAGTGTTAGTCTAGCACTGATGATGTTACCTAGTTTGGGTAATGAAACATCTTCAAAGAAACAACCAAGCTTGGAGTATAGAGGTTCCTGGAAGTGAACAAATGACTATGTAGAGGATACAATAGACCCATAGACCATGGACTTATACAACTTACATCAAAGGTTCCTGGAAACAGAGAAGCTCCATCTCATGAAGATTATGAAGAACATGTTTTCCAATCTTATCACAACATTAAACTAGAGCAAATGGGGAAGTTGAAAATGCCCAGAACTGACATACTACCAGGTATTGGTGCCAGAATTATAGAAGGGAAAGAAAGAAGCAAAAGGGGAAGGTAGGATATAGATTAGCAATAAGTTACAACAGCAAAGCTAGTAGTTATATTATTCACATTTCCAAGTGTTTTTATGCCCTTCTATGCCAGGGAACTGAGTTTGAGAAACAGAACTTAAATGTCACTAGGACTTGATAAGATGACACACAACTAGAACATGATCCTGAAAGTCTACAATTTGTTCATATTACAACAGCAAAACTAGTAGTTATATTATTCACATTCCCGAGTGTTTTTATGCCCATCTATGCAGAGCAGAGAGTATGAGAAACAGAACTTAAACTTAAGCATCACTGGGACTTGATAAGATGACACACAACTAGAACCTGACCCTGAAAGTCTACCATTTGTTCATAAGGAGCAGATTTAACAAAGAGGGAGAGATTATTATAATGTAGTAAGTAGGCAATTCTGGTAGTTGAAGTTTACACATTTTAAAGTTGTCAAGCTTGAGAAACACTAACATGATCCTTACTAAGTAAGAAGAATTGGTTCAAAATGTGCAAGGGACATGGAGATAAGTGATTGTGTGAGCCTTGAATTCATTACATCAAGAGGAATAGAGAAAAGTCAGACTTACATATCAGAACCAGTGGTGGGAGTCAACCAGTGTAACAACTGATTCAGTGATTCAGTGATTCAGTGATTCAACTTACCTTTTACTGCAGCTCTGGTGTAAAAACAGCTGAGGCATGGCATTCTGCACCACCACGCCAGTCAGCTGGATTTCAAACCAAGGAAATATATGACCGAATAGCACAGGGGTGGCTGGGTAGGGCCAAATGGTCACTGGAACTACCGGTTCACCTGAACCAGTCCACACTGGCTGAATCCCACCCCTGATTAGAACTATGAAGAGCAGATTGGAATGAATAGAGAAGAAAGTTTGCTCAAATCTAGTAAATTGAAATTGAGAAGGAAAAAAGTATCCAGGAAGGATGAGGAGTCTTTCCTACTGGAAAGAAAAATAGGAGAGTATATAAAGTATCTAAAGTTATCAGTGTGTTTACACACAAGCTTCCTAAAAGGCCAAAATGAAAATGGGATATCTATTGGAAAAAGAAGTAGAGTTATATAACCAAAGAAGGATACAAGGCAATAACCAAACACTTTAGGAAAAATAAATGTACAGAATAAGCTTGTGCAAAATGATCAAAATAAAAACAACAAAAAACTTTATTGTGTGTGATTTTGTTGTGTGTTTATCAGGGGGAAAAAGCGGGGAAGTCTATTGCAAAAAAAAAAGTGATGTTTAGAAAGCAGAATGTCTGTACTTTAAATGATTTTCCCTCAATAAGAAAGGGAGTATGAGTTGGCTATTATTTTGTGTGTAGCTAAAGGAAAGAACTGCAGCTCAGGGTAGACAAGGAAAGAATAAGAATTAAGTAAGAATACTGAACTAATTTAAATGCATTGAAGTCTTCAAGGCTAATGAAGGCTAAATATGGCTGTTTCAGGCTCATGTCTTGGCATGCATATTTTCCAACAAGACAGACCAAGACAGGAAGATTATTTTATTACAATTTATCAGAATATTCAGACAAAAGAAATTCCTCTCATTCAAAGAGGATCCTTAGCTTACATCCCCTTTTATAGTTAACATAACAGAAAAAATATGAAAGAGGAAAGTTGGACAAGGTAAAAGCAACCCCTCCTTTGCATAGTAAATCAACTACCAAGATTGTTTGAAGTTAGATACTCAAATGTCAGTTGACACAAAGGAACGTTTTCTTATCAGGAGATAGTATCCAGCCATCGTTCTGTAACTTATCTTTTCAGTTGTAGGGATGTTAGAAGCTATCTAATCCATACAGCCGTAGGATAAGAAGTTTTCCTACATTCCAGTCTAATAGATTTTTTTTAAATAAAACCTTGTCACCATTTTAAAAGAGATAAAAGACTAGACCTAGAATAACTTTATTGCCGCTTTGAATGTACACTAATCAGCATGCATTAAAATGAAATTATGCTGCATATATGGCTATGGTTTTCCCAGTTGCAATGTATGGCTGTGAAAGTTGGACCATAAGGAAGGCTGAGCACCAAAGAATTGAGGCCTTGGACTTTGGTGCTGGAGGAGAAGACTCCTGCGAGTCCCTTGGATTGCAAGGCGATCAAACTGGTCAGGGGAGATCAACCCTGACTGCTCTTTAGAAAGCCAGATTCTGAAGATGAAATTCAAAGTCTTTGGCTACCTAATGAGAAGGAAGGACTCACTGGAGAAAAGCCTAATGCTGGGAAAGATTGAAGGTAAAAGAAGAAGGAGACGACAGAGAAGGAAGTGACTGGAAGGAGTCACTAAAGCAGTCAGAGTGAGCTTAAATGGATTCTGGAGGATGGTAGAGGACAGAAAGGCCCCAAGGAACGTTGTCCATGGTGTTGAAATGGGTCAGACACAACTTTGCAACTAACAACAACAGCTCTCAAAGAGTCTCCACCTTTAATATAAACATAAACATGACAAAACAAACAAATAATTATGCATGTACCCATATATATGTTATATGACACAAAGAAACAACACCGTCTAGTTCGGCTGTCTACATGTACATGGTGAGAGAAACAAATCTTGCAAGTTTACCAGACGGATGGCAAACAAAAATAAGTCAAATCAAAATATAAAGTAACTATGTTTAAAATACAAAGTAAAATATAAAGTAACTATGTTAATTAAAAAATTACAAGGTCCATGTCATGTGTCTCTCATGGTTTACATGCTAGTATACTGAAGGAAATGGTGAAGATGACCACAGAATCGCTGAGTCTAAGAAGAAACTTTGTGTTTCCAAAAGACTGGAAGACATCCATGTTGACTCTGTCTTCAAAAACGGAATAAGGATAACTCAGGAAATTACAGGACAAAGTCCTCATCCACATGATTAGCTATCATGATTGTGGGTAGGATAAAAACCCAATGATTAACAAGAACCAGCTTGGATTTATCACAAACATGCCAAAGTCTTGTTGATTTCGTTATTTTGAGAGAGAGCTGCTAACTGACAGTAATTCACTGATGCATTCCATCAGTGGAGTATTTCTTGATCTCAGAAGAAAAGTCAATATCTCATGGTATCTTCATTACTAAAATTGAAATATATTGACTAAGTGGTACCACTATTAGATGGATGGATAATTGGCTGAATGACCCCATCCCCAAAGTAATCAACAATAGCATCACTTCAGCTTGGAGAGTAAAATCAAATGGATCGACAGAGGCCTGTTTCATGTACTTTTTCATATTGGTATTAACTGCTTAGGTAAAAGGATCAAGATGATATAAAGCCAGCAGCAGCCACTAACATTTCAGAAGAGAAAGAGAAAATTCAGGAATATCCGGGTAGGCTGATATGAACATAATAAAATACAACAGGGAGTTCTTTTCTCCCCATACATCTTGGGGAGAAAAAAAAAATGAAAGGCATAGGTATAGGATGGAGAAATCTTGGTTTGGTTGTAATACATATAGAAAAGATCTGGGTGATACATCGAGATCAGGGGTGTCAAACTGAAGGCTTGTGGGCTGGAACCAGCCCATGGGGTACTTAGATCTGGCCTGTGGGACTGCCCTGCCAATAGTGAAGAATCGGCCCATCGTGCCTCTGCCAGAAAAAATGGAGCTCACGCCCAGCCCTCCAGAGCTCCATTTTCACTGGGAGAGGGTTGCAGGAGGCCGTCACAGCCGAAAATGGAGCTTGGGAGCCTGTTTTGCTGGCAGAGCACTTGGGCCACCACAGGTGCCCCCCAACACAAGTGACGTCATGCTGGCCATGCCCACCCTGGCTACACAAACCTGATGCAGCCCTCAATGAAATTGAGTTTGAAACCCCTGACCTAGATGCTGACATCACAAATTGCATTTAAGCAATGAGGTGCTATAGCGACTTAAAAGGCAATTGCTGGTTTGGGAAGTATTAATAGAAGACCAAGTCCAGCTCAAAGACATACAGCTCGCTGGAATCTCCTTTGGTCGAGTCTCATGTGCCCTGTTCTGGGCACTGCAGAAAAGATACAGGTCGTCCTTGACTTACAACCACAACTGAGCCCAAAATTTATGTTGTTAAGTGAAACATTTGTTAAGTGAGTTGTCAGGATTCCAGTGATCGTCCTAATTAAATCATGAGCCTTGAGCCAAACTTCAAAAAACTTCAAAGAATTCATTAGGAGTGACATATTAGACATATAGTGCCTCGGTGGTGCAGTGGTTAGAGTGCAGTACTGCAAGCTATTTCTGCTGAAGCCAGATGCCTGCAATTTTACAACTTTTCTTCCCTCAGTTATTAAGTGAATCATTGCGGTTGTTAAATGGGTAACTTGGTTGTTCAGTGGATCTGACTTCCTCTGACTTCCCCATTGTCTTTGCTTATCAGAAGTTCGCAAGAGAGGATCACATGACCCCGGGACATCGCAGCCGTCATAAATATGAACCAGTTGCCAAGCATCTGAATTTTGACCAGATGACCATCGGGACGCAGTAATGGTCATAAGTGTGAAAAATGGTCATAAATCACTTTTTTCAGGGATGTTATAACTTTCAACGGTCACTAAATGAACTGTTGTAAGTCAAGGACTACCTGTATTGAGAATCCAGTGAATATATAGAGAAGGAAGGGTTTACCAAGATGATGAAGGACTAGAAATCAAGTCCTACAAGGATTGATTAAAGGAACTGGCTATGTTGAGCCTCAGGACAGAGGACTAAAAGGAAAAGCATATACATATAAAGTGCATATTAATAATTTTGGATTGATCCTAAACCACAATCTCAGGTATCCACATGCTTCTCCCTAACTGTTCAGTCAAGTGTCAGACCACCAAGGAATGCTGATGAGAATTAAAGTGAATATAGGTGGCCATTTTGTTTGAGTCATCATGGTGTCTCCAATTAGGAATAGTGTTGAAGAACACAGTTCGAGAAGATGGCATTTTTTAAAGGAGTCAGAAAAACCAAAGTCCTCTTGTGGTCAAATGTATTTTTTTCTTTTTTCTTTTTGAACAAATTTTATTAATTTTAAAGACATACAAAACATCAAACATAAATACACAAAGACAGAAAACATAGAAACATAAAAAACCTCTTTTCTGAAAGTTGCTTAGTCCTAGGTTAAAACTCTTCGTACAGACACAAATTCAAATTCATATTCATTTTGTATACCATTCCATATCTTATTAGCATTTTCAATTTTCTATATAGCTTCTCCTCTCTTTTAAATTTTCTTAATTTTATTTTATTTATCTTATCTCATCTCAATTTGAATCATAATATTTATTATTCTTTGTCTGTTCTATTTCCAGCTATCCATTTATCTTTCTTCTTTTAAAAAAACTTCTCCTATACACTAATTGGAGTATGATGCCTTTATCTCTTTCCCCTACATTTATAATACTTAATATAATATACATAGCTTACATTGGGATTCTGTTTGGTACATTCTAAAATTATACAATATTATCAATACCAATACAAATCTATTCATTAATATTAATATTCATCTCTATCTTAAACACTTAGCACATTACTTTTCAGTTAAATCACATACTTTTATGGGAGCACCTACTTTCCATAATTATTCCGCCTCCCCACATCACATAATATAAATCATTGTTTCATTAGAATGTTCCCCCTTCTCCTACTTCAAATCTCTCATTTCACAAAAAAATTCACTAGGATAACATAGTCTAATCATTAATATTAACAATCATTTATATCTTAAACATTTTACCCATTTCAGTTAAATATGATATGCCTTTATGGGAACACTTATGCTTTCCATAGTTATTCCAACCCCCCCCCCCCCACATCACATATCTTAAATCATTGTTTCATTAAAGTATTCCCCTTTTCTTGACAAAAAATTCACTAAATTATACTAAATATTTTATCACATTTTAAATTACATATTGTTTCCAATTTTCTAAGATTATTTCTAAGTACAAATGTAAAAATACAATCTTATGTACCTTTCCAGAATCCCTTTTTCAATAATCTCTAAAGGACTTTTGTTTCTTTGCATCTTGCTCCCCACCATTAAGGCTTCTTGTCCCTTCTTTTTTCCTTTGCTTATTCTTCTCCTTGTCCTTTTTACCCCCTTGTCTCTCCACCTCCGTTTTATTCTGCTTTCCTCCTTTCTGTTGTTTTCTAATATAATATCCCCTTTTCACCTTATTCTTCTCTTTTTTGGTTGTTTTTCCAAGTTTTAAAGTCTTCTTTTCCTTTTTCTCTTTCTCCTCTCCTTCCCCAACCAAAGTCACTTGTTCATCAAAAATGGCTTCTTCTTTGTCCCAGTCATCCTGTTGCGCAGTCAGCTTTCATAAGTACAAACCGCCATTTCTAAAAATTGAAAAAGAGTGCCAAGAGAATCCTTCCCTTCTTGCTTTTCTTTTTCATATTTTAGGCATACAAGTTTCAATCCATCCACAAGTGATGCCATTGTAGAGAGAAAAAGTTTTTCCAAACAACCACCCAAGTGCTTTTAATCAGAGATAATTCTCAGAAGTTCTAAAATCACCAAACAACCCAAACAAGCTGTTTCTTTTAATACTGTTTTCTTTCTTCCATTTCTCTTTCTGGGGTTGCTGTTTGATCAAAGAGTTCCAATTAAGATATATTTTTAGAAGTCTTATTAATATTCAATGGCTCTTTAAAATTTTAGGCAGTCTCCTCCTTGTTTTCAAATTCTACTCCAATTTTTTTTCCTCTCCCTTCCCACTTACAGCCAAAAGATTTTCCTTTAAATGTTCAGAAATCCATACCTCCAATGTGGGTTTTTGAATTTCTCTTAAAGTTCTATCGCTGTCACGTTCGGAAGGAGAGTTAAAAGAAAAAAAAATATTTTCCTTTAATTTCCATTCGCCGCTTGACACATTCTGGAAACGATGTTTCTTTAGTAAGTTTTAAGTTCCAGGGTACTTTCAATGTTACTTTGTCCCGGTCAGCAAAGATCACTTTCATTTCTTCACAGCTCCTCCTGCACTTTCTTTTTCTGGCTGAGCTCTTCTATGTGGCAGCCATTGCTGACCGCTGCTCAGCTGCCTTTGGAAAAGGGGGTTTAGCTGGCTAGGGAAGAGAGGTGCAATATCTCTTGACCCTGCCCGATCCTCCCTATCTTCGCCACCTTCTACAGAGGTAGCTTAGCCCCGAAGCCAAATGGCTCGAGGCACTCGGGCAGTGAACACAGGCAGAAACCGCGCACAGCCAGGGATTCCTGTCTGCTCCGAAGCACTGCAGACCGGAAATGAATGAACTGTTGTAAGTCAAGGACTACCTGTATTGAGAATCCAGTGAATATATAGAGAAGGGAGGGTTTACCAAAATGATGAAGGACTAGAAATCAAGTCCTACAAGGATTGATTAAAGGAACTGGCTATGTTGAGCCTCAGGACAGAGGACTAAAAGGAAAAGCATATACTTATAAAGTGCATATTAATAATTTTGGATTGATCCTAAACCACAATCTCAGGTATCCACATGCTTCTCCCTAACTGTTCAGTCAAGTGTCAGACCACCAAGGAGTGCTGATGAAAATTAAAGTGAATATAGGTGGCCATTTTGTTTGAGTCATCATGGTATCTCCAACTAGGAATAGTGTTGAAGAACACAGTTCGAGAAGATGGCATTTTTTAAAGGAGTCAGAAAAACCAAAGTCTTCTTGTGGTCAAATGTATTTTTTTCAAGATCAGTGACTACTAATCTTTGGTATCCTAACCAAAACCACCTAGAACATTCAAACTCTGCAATTTAAGGGAACCTATTGCTCAACCTACGCTAAATGTTACACATTTTTCTGCAGATCTTTTTTTGTTATTAATAACATTATTAATAAGGTAAATTTTGGAAACACTGGGACTTCACACTGTCTGATTGCCTTGTTCTTTTGAATAACACTTTTTAAAATTTACAGTTCTCCAATGCACCACATTTTTATGATGTTCCACGTTTAACAATGTTTGGGGGTTTTGTTTGTTTTCTGTTCTCAGAGTCTAATCTTGCTGTAGAATAGGAACCAAAGTTGAAGACCCTAGCTGAAAAGAGATTGTTTAAGTCCAGCAAAGAGAAATGCCCTTTGGGTTGCCAGTATTTGTAATACTTTTTCAAAATATACTCCATGTTAGAAATATAAAAGAATCTGTAACAAAGCTGATGATTTTAAGGAAATTTCTTTTATGCTTTCCGAACTAGAAATGACATTTCTGAGTTTTATTGCATACCTTTAATCTACTAAAATAAATCAGATAGGAAGTATTTGATAATACTGGCATAATTTGTTGACAACAAAGTTATGATTTCAAACTTGCTGCTTGATCATTCTGTCCAAGGCTTTGCCCAATATTACCATCCAGCTAACAGCCTGTAGTTTCTTGGGTTTTCCTTCTTCTCTTTGTAAAGATGGTGACAATAAATATTTTCAATAATTCCAAAGAATTCTAAATGAAATAAAAGACATAAAGAAGATGTTGTATCATCTTGGGGATCATTTTTCATCAAAAGAAAATATTTCTTTACCCAAGATATAATTCACAAAGAGAATTTGAGCTGTCATCAGATGTGCTGATGATAGATAGTTTGGAGTGATGCTTCAAAAATGGGAAGTTTTATTTTAATAGAGACGTTTATATCTGAGTATATGAAACATCAAAGTTTTGAGTCACGATACTGCTGACTTCTACTTTCTGGGGAAAAATGAAGACAAGAGCAGTTTTATATATGAACATATAACATTGCAATATATGGAATCCAATGTAGGCCCATCTAACTTTATATGGTTAACACAACTCTATGTAGTTTCAGAGAAAAATTGTTCCAGCCATACTTAAAGATGTTTATACCATGTTTTCCCCCAAATAAGACTGTTCTTATATTAATTTGTGCTCCAAAAGATGCGTTAGGGCTTTTATTCTGGTTATTTCCAGGGTAATACAGTACTAAATGTGTCTGTCTGATTGACGATCTTAACTGGGGTTTATTTTTGAGGTAGGATTTATATCCTGAAAATTCATGCTGGGGCTTATTTTTCAATTGGGTCTTATTTTCAAGGAAACAGGGTACTAACTCACTTTGTTTAATTTAGCTTCTTGTAGACATCTGAGTCGATGCTATGAGTAAAAGGATGCTATTGGCCTGTGGCAAACTATGACAATAACCATGACCAGGGGAGCTGTTGTGTTGCAGGCGGACACACGAGGCAGACACGGATCTAAAGGCTAACACTGCTTTATTTGAAGCATAACAAGTTGCTGCGGCTCCCCGGCTGGGCTGGCAGCCAGCTGGCGGGAGCAGCTGATGCCGTTTTTATAGCCGGCTGTCAAACGGCATCAACCAATGGGAGCAGTCGGTGCTCCCGCCAGAAATGCAGACCAGAATGAAGACTGCAGTTAATCAGGGACACCACACCCCTTTCCCCTAGCTAAGAGCATGCGCGGCCCTGCCTTCTGGAGATTCATGGTACAGAAAAGGAAGTTGACTTAGCTGCTGTTTTGCGCACCTGGCCTGAGAAGGAGACCCTGATAATCTTGGTGAATAACCATGCCTTGGTGACCTTCAGCATGTGGTGGAGTAGGGGTCCCAAAACCCCAAGGGCTGTGGGCCAGTACTGGGCAGTTGCTTGTTTGGAACTGAGCTGCAGAAATGGCAGGCACGTCCCATTTGGGCGAGCAGGGTGCGAGTTCAGCTGTGGCTTGCATGAAGGGAGATGCACACAGCGCTCGGCCATATGGAACCTGTCTCCTCTTCCTCCCCCTCCTGTAAGTCAGAAGGTGGGGGACCGCTGAGCTAGGGAGTTGACTACGAAGGTCAAGTCCTAAGGGCCAAAAGGGCACGTCGTGTTCCCTCGGCCCCCTTAGGACGGGACAATCCAACCTCCCACCTACCCAGCTTTTCACCCCCCTGGGAGTATACTGCCGCTGCCAAGGAATGCAAGCCCAGGTGGGAAGGACCCTGAAGTTGGGTGCGCGGAAGGACCCTAATGGTGGGTGCGCGCCTCCTTATTCAGCACCTGACACCCACCAACCCCTAAATACAGGACCCCTTCCCCCAGAGTCACTTGGAAGGGGGGGCAGAGAGACCCCTTCCCCCAGAGTCACTTGGAAGGGGGGGCAGAGAGACCCCATCTCCCAGAGTCACTTGGAAACCCCCCAATAGCCTTCCAGGGTCGCGTTGGAGGCTGCTGGAGCGGGAGTTCGACCCATAGGTGCTTCTGTCTGGGAACCCATCGGCGGGCCAGGCAGGTTCTGTCAACCGGCTTGCTTCAGCGGGGAAGTTGGCTGGAACGGTAGACCGGGTACGGCGGGGAAACCTCGGCGCGGCTGAGTAGACCGGGTCGAGCAGGGAACCTTTGGCGCAGCTGAGTAGACTGGGTAGAGCAGGGAACCCTTGGTGCAGATGAGTAGACCGGGTAGACCGGGTAGGCCGGGTCCAGCAGGGAACCCTCGGTGCAGCTGAGTAGACCGGGTAGGCCAGGTCTAGCAGGGAACCCTCAGTGCGGCTGATTAGACCGGGTACGGCAGACCAACTGCGGGTAGGCCGGCTCTCAGGTAGACTGGCTGCGGGTAGACCGGCTATGGGTAGACTGGCTGCGAGTAGATCGACTGCGGGTAGACCAGCTGCGAGTAGATCGGCTGCGGGTAGACCGGCCGCAGGTAGACCGGCTGCGAGTAGGCCGGCTGCGTCCCAACTTTCAGAAACGCCTGTCAGTGACGTCTGCTCCTCAGCTAGGGAGGCTTTTGGACTTTTGTGCTCTCGGTAGCGCCGGCGGGGGTGCCTTTCGGGCGACGTCTGTTTCCTCAGCTTGAGAGGCTTTAGACTTTTGCGCTCTTGGTAGCGCCAGCGGGGGTGCCTTTCGGGCGATGTCTGTTTCCTCAGCTTGGGAGGCTTTAGACTTTTGCGCTCTTGGTAGTGCCGGCGGGGGTGTCTTTCAGGCGACGTCTGTTCCTCGGCTAGGGAGGCTTTAGACTTTCGCGCTCTTGGTAGTGCCTTTCTCCTCAGTCAGGGAGGCTTCGATCTTCGCACCCTCAAAAGGGCGCTCGCAGCAGTGTCTGTTAGGCAGTGCCTGTCTCCTCAGTTGAGGAGGCCTTTTAAACTTGGCACGCGCAGAGATTGTCTGCGGCTCCTGACATTCAGCTCTCAGCGGCTTTGGCTCTTTTAATCAGTGACTTGCTCAGGTTGCTTTAGTCCGGTTGCCTCTCATGAATCCCACCCTCGTCGCCAGTGTTGTGTTGCAGGTGGACACACAAGGCAGACACGGATCTAAAGGCTAACATTGCTTTATTTGAAGCATAACAGGTTGCCGCGGCTGCCCAGCTGGGCTGGCAGCCAGCTGGGGGCAGCAGCTGATGCCATTTGACAGCTCCTTTTATAGCCAGCTGTCAAACGGCATCAACCAATGGGAGCAGTCGGTGCTCCCGCCAGGAATGCGGACCAGAATGAAGACTGCAGTTAGTCAGGGACACCACAGGAGCTTTTACAGAATGTTGTGTTGGGTATTACTTGTATGATTTCCTAGATCAGGAGGCACTGCATGGTCACTCATGCTTTGATCGTCTTTTGAAGGAGCTACTTAAGTCCACCATATTTGGGGTTGCCCTTGAAGAATATCAGGAAGACGTCCAAAATGTGATAGTACTGGGAAACATGGCTGATTCTTAATTCATGTTGATACCATTTGCTTCATGAAATGCACTGATTCATAATCAAGTACATATCAAGGGGGTGATCCTCACCCACAGTATATAGTTCTTCATGGCCTGGGGCCAAAATACTCAAAAGACCTACTACCTCTACCTGTCCCTACTCTACCCTTATTAATTCTGCTGGTGGTTCTGTCAAATAAAGAATGCCATCCCAAAGGACCCAGGAACTGTGCTTTTTCTGTCATGGAACACCTTACCACCAGATATCAGAATGAAGATTAGGCATTTGAATCACACAATTAACGAAGTTCACAGGGTTTGCTCACAGGAGGCTTTTACTCCTGGCTGCCATTTTTCCTTTTTATCTTGATTACGTGTGATATTTTTACAATTATTTATACTATTGTTATTGAAACTCTGCTGCTCAGAGTTGCTTCGGTGAGATGAGGGGCAATATAGACAGAAATAAAAACAAACAAATAAATATTGATCCAGCTCAACTTCTTATCATTTTAAATATTCTTACTAGGAAAGCTTACTAGGAATATCTTGGAATATCTGGGAATGCTTTTTTTCTACATTTCTGTGGCCTTAAGTTTTCTGTGCTCTGGAGATATATCCTGTATGAAATACCTTAGCCACACAAAAACAGTGAGTATGAAATGCACAATCAATTGCTAGTTGAAAAATAATTACACACACTTATTCATTTGTTGTCATTTATGTTTATTCAAAGAACCCCTAGTAATACAAATAAAAAGTTAAAATGACCTTTCAAGAACAAAGTCAGCTGTAATCCATGTTCAGATGAATTGTCCCTCCGACATTTCACTTGCTTTTTATTTGCAGTTTTATAACAGAGTGAACATTCCTTCTGTACTTGTTGCCTAGTCTACCTCTCTCCCACAGAAGAAACACACACACATGCACACACACACATACACGCACAAAACTAATGATCCCAATATTGAGTTCAATTCAAACCCAGACCATCATTATAGAGTTCAGCGTCCAAACCTATTCATCTCTAGCTCAACCCTTCAATTAAGTGGAATGATCCAAAACTTTGGGCACTAAAACAGCTCTTTATGTTTGAAAGTGACATCTGTGACTAGGGAAATGGTTGAAGTTTGGAGATTTTTCTGGTAAGAGTCCACTTGCTGACATCATGCAAGGAAAGTGCTGATTGGCTGGTGGAGGGTAAAAATAGTGTGCGTATCCCAGTAGGTTGGCCAAGAACAAACAGATGCTCTGTTAAATCTCTGTTCCCTGACTCCTTGGAGACCGATCTCCATCCTGCAGGACTGCAGCCTGGTAAGTGACGGGCAGTTATATTGGTTCTTTGCAAGCAATGAGGTTTCTGGTGTTGCTTAATCCATGCAATTCTTGATTTTTGACTCTGTTTTTAAGATAATATTTTTGCTTTGCAGTTATGAATTTCTCATTACTTCTGTGATTTAAAACAGTGATTTATCGAGCCACTATATTTTGTTTGCTGTATTTCCATTAGATTAATAAGGCTGGGATTTTACACTGTACCAACTATAACACAGAGACGCTCTAGTTTTTCCTTTTCTTAAAAACACTTAGCTAGATTTAATTTAGAATGATTTCTCTCAGGAACTGGGGAAAGATCATGGTGATGGAAAGGGAGATGATTTTATAGAGTCAACATTATTATAACAAAGAAACTTGGTATTTAGTCAATACACTGTGTTTTTATGGCACTTCTCCTGCATTAACTAAATCCTAGGGATGAGGCAGGTTGTAGTCTTCCAAAATTACTACACTCCAACATTGAGTTAACGTGGTCCATAATAATAATAATAGGAATTGCTATCCATCTGGAGGGACAAATTGGGCCTCCCCACTGCCTTCTTTGATTAATAAACTCCTAAACATAGTTCTCTATAATGCAGATAGAGATGAACCCAATACATTTCATAGTCCACAAAATTATTGTTCAAATGTTCCCCAGTCATGAAATCATTCAAGGGCCTAAGAAAGATCATTTGTCTGCTACACAAAGATAATGCACACAACATGGAATTTGCAGCTAACTGTTCGTGTAGTAGAAACAAAAATATAAATATGGATGTCACCAATTAAATATATTGCTTATGTTAGGCCTTGGAATACTTTCTAGAAGGTCTGAATATAGGTAAAACTAACCATTATATATGTTCATATTTTTTTATAGACTTTATATGCTTCACTGGATTTTATTTCTTTCAACTTGTTTAAATACAAATTGTAACAAAGCACATTAGGTATGGATTAACATGGCACTCTTTTAACAAGTTTTATTCCACTTACAGATACTTTCACTTAAATAAAGCTGTCACCAACCCTAAGGAAGCTGGCAAAATTGTTCCAGGGCAGCTTCCTGAACAAATTCTGAAATTTAATGGATAATTTTTAGCAACAGGGAAATGGCATGCAATTACGCATCTCTTGTGTTTTGTTAAGACTCTGAGATCTGGAAAATCCTTTTTCAATTTGGAACTCTGCAGAAGTTTTGGTGTCCAATTTTCAAAATGTTGGTTGGAAATAAATACATCTGGGTGTAATCAGGCTGTGAAAGTCTATTTCACCATTTTAAAACCTGTTATTTCATATAAAGCAAAGCTTGGTAATCATTCTCCAAAAAAACATGTTCCATAATAGCTCCTTAGCCTTTTAGATTCCTTGGGTTCAAAGAAATACACCTTTTAGCTCAGCATTGTTTGTAAAAAGATGAAATGCATGCTGTTTGTGCTGATGACCCAAAAGAGATTAGCCAGAAATGCAATGAATATATCAATAAATACATTAATGTGAAGGCTGTAACAATTTGTAAATCAGAAATCAATTCCCAGCAAAAAATGTAAGAATTGCTAATAAAAAATAAGCTCAGGCCTCATCTTTTTTTCCCAATTTTTGGAAATCATTGAGTTTGCCCTCAGGTCTTTGAAGCAACGTTACATGACTGTTGAACAGTCTAGAGAGGCTGTAATGGTAGCCTTCCAATGCTGTTCATAGGGTTGCCTCTGCTCCCTTAGCCCATTTTTTCTTCCAGTAAGGCCCCCATGTACTTCCACATCTGGACAGAAATAAATAAACATGAAAGAGCTCCAAGCATAAAGTTCTCTATGAATTTTCTTCTTCATTCAAGGCACTGCCACAGCCTGAAAGTTGGCTCTGAGGTAGCCATATGGAGGTACACCAAAAAATAACCATGAGGAGAAACTGAATGTGTCACTTAGAGAGATGGGGACTCCCCACCATCCAATATTCAGAGAATTAGCTCAATCAGTGGATGGAAACTCAAAATTCAGATGTGACATGATTTGTCTCCCTCATCCACCATTTTAATACAATTTAGTTAGCATGAGTTAGCCATGGAAATCTAGATCTTATAATACATAAACTGCTAGCATAATTCTGTATTTAAATCTGTATACTAAATCTAATATTTCTAAATTTAACTTAGAATGTTTCTAAATTTCTGCAAGAATGGACAGTTTATTATTACATTTTTATCCTGCTTTTACATATATAAAACTCAAGGTGGCCAACATACCTATTTTCCCTACAACAATCCTATGAGGTGGGTTGGGCCAAGAGAGAGTGACTGGCCCAAAGTCACCCAGCTGGCTTTAATGCTTAAGGTATAACCACAACTCTCAGGTTTCTGGTTCCTAGGCTAACATCTTAACCATAACATTCAACTCACTCTCACTTAAATATTAAGTATAGAAAAACCAATGTTAAAAAGCTTTCCCTGCCAATAATTGAAGGTCTGTATAATTTACTGATGAAATCAATCAATCATTTGTTGAAATCCTATGAGAAGTCCCAACAAATATATTTCTGATATTATTTGAACAGAATTGTAGAAATTGCCTATCTTTAACATCTTCCAATTTTCTTTATCTTCCTATTTGGAGATATATTTTATTTTCCTTTCTTTCTTTTTCAGACACCAGAAAAATGAAGACAGCCCTGCTTTTCCTCTGTATTATAGGAATCACTTGTGCCTTCTCTGTGAGTAAAAATAACAATACTTTATCCTGGCTAGGATATATATTGTATTGTGAATATTCATTTTAATGTCCACTCATTGCTTTATTACTAGTAATATATTATCATTATTAATTAGTTTGAGAAAGTTTTTCCACAACAGATTTCAAATCTATTATAATATTTTGATTTTTAAAATCTATCAATTAATTAATATTCATCATGCTAACATAAAATAAATTTTCACCAAATGATAAATCATTTTTAGGTTCAGTTCTTTTGGGACAAATTATTACCCATTGATTTTGTTCTTTTTTTTAAAAAAAAATCACCTGTTTATTCACCTATTTTCTATTTATGCTTTTATGTATTTTTCTTTCTAGCCTTCTCTACATTTGCTTCAATCAGCTTTTATCTCTGGCAATTAACACTATTAATCTACTGGCTGCAAATGATTATTCTGGATGAGGAATATGTATCTATGAATTCAGAATTTTGAATAGCTGAGGTGAACATCTTGATCCATATTGGCTATGTTTGCCGAAAACTGTTTGTACGCATGGTACTTTTGCTAGAGCAATTGACAATTTTCCAGAGGAGGCATTTGATCTCATAAAGCATTTCCTTTAAATTATTCATATTTATACTCCAACTGCACAGCCATGCAGTATCCTTTAGAACAAATATATTTTAAAAAGCAAGATAACCCCATAAAGAACTATTTCAAATTATTTTATAGTAAAATAAATTCATAGATCTGTCTGTTTTCATTTAAAAAAATGAAGCTTTGCCCAATTCCATTTGAGGTACCAATTGTGCCTTTTCCTTGATCAGGTGAGGGGAATAGGACACACAAGGAATTTGTCTTGGTGCAAATGCTCTCTCGGTGTATATAAAAGAAAAGATACATTCATCAAGAGTCAAGAGTCTGTAGGTTTCAGACAACCACTTATGCCCTGGAAATCTGATGGCTTGATTAATACAATGCACTGTATGTGCGGCTGCTCTTGAAGACCACTCAGAAGCTTCAGCTGGTCCAGACCATAACAGCATGGGTAGTGATCTGCGTGCCTGGGTATGCCCATGTAAAACCTTTGCTTCATGAATTGTACTGGCGGCCAATTCTCTTCAAGTGTGATTCAAGATGATGGTTGCTACGTGTAGATGACATTGTTACAGGGCAGGGGTGTTAAACTCGTTTTTGGCTGGCAGAGTGTTGCAGGAGGCCATGGAGGCTGAAAATGAGGCAGCCCCTCATTTTTGGCTGCCAAAGTGCACCCATCCCATCTCCCACTCCCACTCCCTACCCCCCCGCCGGCCCACGGAGAACTACAATGCTGATTCGGCCCCCAAAGAAATCCAATTTGACACCTCTGTCATAGGATGTTGTACTTGGGGGAAATCACTTGTCACACATGGTAGCTGCTTGGCTGATTTGATCTAGCAGAGTTGACATGCTCTAAGTCCCATTGATTGAATGATGCCACCTATTGAGGATTTGGAAGCATTTCTTCTCTTTAGCAGTGCCTGCCTTTGAGATGAGGTACTTCCCAAGATCAGGACAGCCTCCGCCTCCAAGTATTTTGAAGGCTTTTTGTTGAGTCTTTTAGTGAGGAATTTTGATGCCTCTTTCTTTCCTTTCCTTGTTCCCATTTCGGTTTCTTTTCTCTGCTAATGTATCGCTGCTCTTTTGTTTTGTGTTGTTTTTGTGTATTGTGTTGCTCCTGGTTTTTAAATGTCTATCAAATTGTAAATGACCCAGAATCCCTGGGAGTCAGACAGCATATAGGTTTAATTTTAAAATATTTACTATTATAATTATCCTTCTCATCAAATGAGCACAGTCAATTGATAGGATGTTGGTTATGGAATTTTTGGCCCTGTCAGTCTAAACATGAATCAACAACTTGTTGATCGCAAAGAGCCTAATATTGTATTAGGAAACATGAATCATAAATGTATATTCATTATAGAACAATTATAATAAAACTCACACGTATAAATGCCAGTAATCATTTGGCCAAAATTCTACCCACGCACAGGACGAAAATACAAGCATATTTAAGGTAACTTAGAGATTTGCAGAGCTATGAAAAATTTTTGTGGACAAGTAGGTAGAAGGAGAAACAAGAAAAAAGAAACCTAACCCCCCCCCCCAATATAGGTTCAGTTTGTTCACAATAGGCATCAAGGTATCCCTACGGTCAAAATTCAAGACCATGACTGCAATGGTGTGATCAAAGTGTAACTTTTTCAAAATGCATTGCACATGGACACACGTGAAAAATACAGGCAGAACTTTGATCGCAAAGTCCCAGCTGCCATCTTGATTTTTTTGACCCCACCCTACAGACCCCCTCCCCTGATGGAGGACACTTTGCTCATTGAGTCATTAGATGGGGAGAACAAAATTAAATGAACTTGATGAATGAAACGGAGAATCCTGCAGAAGGACATAGCAAGCATGAATTCTTAATACGATGTTGTTCCACGAATCTTTTTGTAGCAAGTTCTGTTTGATTTTCTGTTTAATTTCCAAGTCACTACATATAATAGATCTTAAGGTTGCTTTATGGAATGACACAGTCCATTCATTTCTAAAAACAAAGCTCCTCCTTGTTTCCATGTATCTCATCTGAAGATCTGATAGTTCCAACAGCCTTTTCAAGGACTGTTTGACAATTCAAGATAACAGGAACTATTGGTGCTGTAGCTTTGCCTGAACTTTGGTGAACTGTTTTTTCCTACACAGCACAAACCACTTTGCCAAGGCAAAACCAAATATTTCATGCAAGCCTGTTAGATAAGCAACATCTTTGACCAAAACCACAGTTCCATGGTTTGTTAAACTGAAAACAAATGAAGTATAGAGGTAATATTAGCCAGGAACTTCATCAGAGCAAGTATGATCTATCCTGCTTCCTTTTGCACTTTGCACTGAAATTCTGAATCTGAATGGTGTAATATATGTCCTTTGGAAGATGCACTTCACTTAGTTTCTTAAACTTTGCCAAATTGACATGGTTGGATAAATGGAACAAGTCAAGCTAGCTACTCACTTGTTGGTAGCATAGATATTTATTAATTTTCATGGAATCCCAAGAATAAGGTATCATTTAAGTTTAATGTTCTATAAGTAGCATATTACAAATAGTTAAAGGAAATCTATCACCTAAGGCAGTTATACAAACATCCGCACATTTATTTTTAAAAACACTCTTGTTGTTACACTATATTTAGGATATAACTGAATGATAATGATAAAGCAATGGAGTGTAATTATTCATATCCCCCAAAGTAGTGATCATATCTTATACTTCCATGGTAAAGGAAGAAATACTGTTCAACCCAGCAACTGAATTTTCTGTCAGTTAGCTATGCCACCTAGTGGAAAATAGTAAGAAAAAGAATTCTATGTATTGTCAATATCAGTCTTTTGCGGGATCGCATAATGGATACCTGCATAACATAAATACTAATATTTCATCAGGAAATTGCACAGCTCTTGATTAGCAACTCTTCCTTAAATTCAAAGCTATATGCTATATAACATAAGTGCAAACTAACAATGTCCTAACAATTCCTTGGAATTATACAGCAGTCACTCATTATTTCTTGGCATCTGACTCAAGCTACAATAAACACACACAACAAATGAATATATTTAGGCTATAAACCCATTGTCCCTTTTCGCCATCAGTTCATTTTTAGGCATATGCAAAATGGGTAAATTCAGGAATAATTTGGGAACAAATGGATGAATTTTGCATGTTCCCTCTCAACTTCATTACATGCTTAATATGGATGAGCAATAGTTCTGAGGTTAAGTTCAGTTCCCAACCTCTTCTGGAAAAAGTAAAAATATTCCTGCCTGAAACAGTCCAGTTATAATAGTCTATCTCAGTATAAAGCAGGTTATTATTGAAGATATTGTTAAGTTAGATCACTGATCTCTCTAAATATTGCTAATTCTACCAAGAAGTAGCTTTGCTGGTTCTAGATATATGTGTTTTCCAGCCTGCAATTTTGTTTAGAGCCACACTATCTCTGTTCTACTTTTACAAGAAATGTTTAAAAAGCAAATTCAGATCCTATAGATATATAGATAGCTTTTACCAAGGGTAGATAATAAAACAGTGCTGTTTACATGCTCAGCATATCATCACTACACTCTATGATGGCCTTTAGTGCTATTTGCTGTTTCTATAACAGAATACCAAAATAACAAAAGAGTTGGAGGTCTTCTAGTTCAACCCCTGCTCAGGCAGGAAACCCTACCAGGGGTCTCCAACCTTGGCTCCTGGAAGCCTGGCGGACTTCAACTCCCAGAGCTCCACAGCCAGCTGGCTGTGGAATTCTGGGAGTTGAAGTCCGCCAGGCTTCCAGGAGCCAAGGTTGGAGACCCCTGCTACCATTTCAGACAAATAGTTTCATTTCATTTCAGTCCAGAATCGCACTTTTACTGTACTACTCCTGGATTTATTGAATCTGTTTATTGAAACTGAAAAAAAAAAAAACTTTGGGTGTTGATGATTAGAATTGTTTGTGATGATAGAAGTACTGTTTGTTATGCCTTATTCTAGTTCAAAGGACCATTGATGTTTAACTTCTTATCTGTATGGAAGAAAGTCAGAAGTTTTTCCTTTTAGGAAAAATCCCTGCTGTCTCTTCAGGGATTTTTGTTTATTTGTTACTCCATTTCTCCTTTTAACTCTTTTTCTTTGTATTGTTTTTTGTATGTGATATTTTTTTGAAATGTAATACAGGTTTTTTTTTGGGGGGGGGGGACATCCAGACCACATTTCAGGAAACCAGTAGAGAGGCTGACACCACAATTAAGTTCACAATACAATAAAAATAAAAGCACTCCCTTTTTAAAGTTATCTCCTCTTCTGTTGTAGGCAAAACACTTCCGGAGAAGATTTAAGTCAGAAAATTCAGAAGAAAATGCAGTAAGTGGCAACATTCTTGAATTTTAATTTTGCTACTAAGCATAGCATTTTTCCCCCCTTTAGATTAAATTATTAAAATGTCTTTCTTTTTATTTTGGCAGGTGTTCAAGAACAGATACAGGCATTTTCTTTATAGATATCCTTACTTCTACCCACCTATGAAAAGATTCCAGGTAAATACAATTTTAAAAAAAACTTTTAAACTCCAGACGGGGGTTTCCACAGAGGGATGGATCAGGAAATGCAAGATGGCAACTTCAATAGTACAACTGAAGCCTAGCCCTTTTTTTTGTATGCAACACATGTACAAAGAGAAGCGGGTCTTTGATTGGACAATTGTGACTACCATCTTGACTTTTGGGAGATGTGATCCAGATTCAAATCTTTAAAAGCATCCATCAAAATAATATATTTCTGGAAGGATGTCTTTCTTCCATTGTTAAGGAGACAAGTGGGAAGTTAAAGAACATCCATAAAGCAGTGGTTTTTTATGGACAAGTTGGGAATAATGCAGGGGCCTGTTAATTATATGTTTTCAAACATGGGTCATGTAAAGAACTAAAAATTGTCTTCTGGGAAAGGTTGCCTCAACAGAACAGTGGTTTGGCATCTGTGTTAGGGACAACAGAGATATTTTTATATTGATTAGTGGCTTTGCAGCCTTGGGCAACTTATTGTGTATCCTTCTTGCTTGTCTTATTATTCCTTATGGATAATACAAAGATTAACCCTGGACATCAATAGTTTTCTTAAAAGCTTGGAAGAGCTATTCAGCCCCCACTTTTGGAAGAAATAATATTTTCTGACTTTTACGGTCGTTTGAAAGAAATTGATGTAATCTAAGAGCACTGCAAAACTGCTAAGCCATGTTTAAGCTGGAAAAAATTGTCTTTCAAAGGTCTCTTTAGTAAAATAAGCTAGTGGTTTATACAATGCAATCTACACTGAGCTGCAGGGTTTCAGACAGGAGTCCTTCTAGGGAAAATTAGAGATTATCATAGAATCCAGAGATTCTACGACAAAATCAAATCTCCAGGCATGATAGTATCCTATGAGAACTTTCAAAGTTGACTGCTGAGCTAATATAAACACTACTAGCTCTTTAGATACAAATTAGAACTTGGAATATGCAAGTCTGCATGATGGTAAAGAATTCAAAAACTTGCAATCATTGGTTACCTCACTACAAGGCATACAGGTAGTACTTGACTTACAACTACAACTGACTAACACATAACAGATAATAGAGAACAGATAATCAGAGTTGGAAGGGACCTTGTAGGTCATCTAGTCCAACCCCCTGCCCAAGCGGGAGACCCTACACCATTTCTGACAAATAGCAGTCCAATCTCTTCTCGAATGTCTCAAGTGATGGCACTCCCACAACTTCCAAGGGCAAGCTGTTCCATTGGTTGATTGTTCTCACTGTCAGAACTGAACCCACCCTTTCTGTTGCTAAGTGAAACAGTTGTTAAATGAGTTTTGCCCCATGTTGCAACCTTTCTTGCCACAATTTTAAGTGAACCACTGCAGTTGCTAAGGTACTAGTGTGGTTGTTAAATGAATCTGGCTTCCCCATTATCTTTGCTTGTAAGAAGGTCATAAAACTCTGGGACACTGCAACCGTCATAAATATGGCAAGCATCTGAATTTTGATCACATGACCATGGGGATGCTGCAACAGTCATAAGTGTGAAAAACGGTCATAAGTCACTTTTTTCAGTGCCATTGTAACTTTGCACTGTCACTAAATGAACTGCAAGTCAATGATTACCTGTATTGCCTCCATTTTATTTTTTTTAAGTCCAGCAACAAAACATCTGAAATCTGGGCTCTGAAGTACTGGAAAAGCTACATAGACTTCAGCAGGGGTGTCAAACTCCATTTCATTGAGGGCCGCATCAGGATTGGGTTTGACCTCGGAGGGCCAAGTGTGGGTGTGGCCATGGTGGGCGTGGCCAATGCAACATCACTCATGTCGGGCGCACCTGTGCTACCACGTGCTAAGACAGGACTTCCCTCAGACCCTGCCTCACTTTCATTATAATCTCCTTCCTTCCTTCCTTCCTTCCTTCCTTCCTTCCTTCCTTCCTTCCTTCCTTCCTTCCTTCCTTCCTTCCTTCCTTCCTTCCTTCCTTTTCTTCTTTTTCCTTCCCTCTTTATTCTCCTTTCTTCTTCTCCTCTTTCCTTATTTTTCCTTCCTTGCTCTCTTCCCATCTTCCCTTCTTTTTCTTTACCTTTCCTCTTTCTCTTTCTCCTTTCCTGTCCCTTCTTGCATGCTCAAATGCAAAAGGGAAAACATTTCTCCTTTTGTTTTGTTTTTAGTTTGTTTTGCTAGCCCTCTGTCAGCAAAAAAATGGAGGCATCGCAGGCTGGTCCTTTGCTGTTTCCAGGCCAGCTCTGTGGGCCAGATCTAAGCATCCCGTGGGCCAGATCTGGCCTGCGGGCCTTGAGTTTGACACCCCTGGACTTGAGGGTTGCTGTATACATAGGGGAGAGCAAAAGTTGATTGCTTTTCTGTAAGGAAGCATTCATGTTGTTTGGGAGCAAATGCCTCAGAACTCTCTCTTTTCAGTTTAACAGTGACTCATCTGAAGAAGGTTTTGGTGGCAATAGTTCAGAGGAGGAAGAGGAAGAAGAAGGGGTAAGGAATGTGTCTGGTTTTATTCAAAACAAAACCAAGGAGCATTGTTTTAAAACCCTATACTCTGTGAATGGTTATGGTGAAGATTAGTAACTGACCACAAGTTTCTATTCTGGTTTGTTGTTGTATTTTTTTAAAGTTTAAGTCATCTAAACAAGCAGCAACCTTATAGATACAGTAAAAGCTAACGGGACCCATAGGTCTGGAGACAAAACATTTTTTGTCCATTTATTCAAGAACAATTGCTGGGGTCCCAAAGCCACACTATATGTGTGTGTGTGTGTGTGTGTGTGTGTGTGTATGTTTTCTGAGGTTCTCGCGGGTATTTGTATGTGGATCTTTGGTTATTCGGGTTTTCTCCCGTGTATGATTGGAAGTATCTAGGCAATGTTTCGATGAAGTCTCATTCATCATCTTTAGGCTTGGTCTTCAGTTGCAAGCTCACATCACTCTGAGAAGCACAGAGCTGAAGACCAAGCCTGAAGATGATGAATGAGACTTCAACGAAACGTTGCCTAGATAGATACTTCCAATCTTACACGGGAAAAAACCCGAATAACCAAAGATATATATATATATATAATGTTTTCTTAAGTTTTTGCAGGTAGTTACATGTATGGTATTCAGTTTTGTCCGGGTATTTTCCCACGTCATTATAGTTGTGCTTTTAAAGTTGTAGCAACGTTTCGGCAGAATCTCATCTGCCATCATCAGGCTTCTGTATTGTGTTCATCACAGATTGAACAGATTGAAAAAAGACCTGAAAGCATGAATAGAAGAGATGGTTCCACCAGACTGTCAATTATTTGGAAGCCTGCACTCACAAACAAAAAAATATCCACAAGCCAGGCAAACACCTGGGCACAAACAGATCCCCCCTGATACCTCCAGCTCAAACACACCCCAACCAGGCATCCAGATGAAACCTAGCTTCCTAATAAATGATAGCCGTCCATTTACTCGGAGCCAAGCCACACTAAAAGCCTCCAATAAAGGAACGCAATGTTGCCAGCCAATCAAGACAAAAAAAGCCACAAAACAGACAGAATATATTAGAAACACCAATCAAGTAGAACACAGCAAATTCCAAGACCAATAAACACAGAACAAGACTCCCAACCAATCAGGATGAAGAAAAAAACATTCTGGCACAGCAGTAGGCTAGCCCCAAATTTAAAACAGAAATGGCTGTGAAAGTCTGACGAACACAATACAGAAGCCTGATGATGGCAGATGAGATTCTGCCAAAATGTTGGTACAACTTTAAAAGCACAACTATAAATGGGAAAATACACGAACAAATACCCGAACTATACGTGGGAAAATACACGAACAAATACCCAACTATACGTGGGAAAATACCCGAACAAAGCTGAATACCATACATGTAAGTACCCGCGAAAACTTAAGAAAACACACATACACACACACACACACACATGACCCATGGTAATTCTTTAAGAAAACCTTTACAAATAACGAGTACAGTATGGCTGCTGGCAGGTACATGGAAGCCTTTCTATTTTTGTCATGATCTGCAAGCAATAAAATTCTGGATGGGCCATCAAAAATGAGAAATAAGTATTCTGTTCAGTTGGGTGGCAAGAAACTGGCCTGAATTAAGGAGATCAATGGTAGACAGATAGACAGACAGACAGACAGACAGACCCTGATAGTAGACACAGTACCAACAGCAGAGAATAGGTTCAAGGTTGAACTGTGGAGTCCTTCGAAGCAGATGTTTCATTACCTGATAGGTAACATCATCACTGCTATTGAGTGTGGATTTGGTTTTGCTTGATGATGTGCCATCAAGCCAGTGTGGACTCCAAGGGACTTTATTTTCAGAAAATGATGCAGAATATATGTAGCTCAGAGTTGACTTGTTCTAGTGTTCTCTGAGTTTGTTTTCTTGTTGCAGATATTTCATTACCAAGAAAGGTAATGAATACCTTACCATATCACTGCATGAGAGCCAATTTGTACAAGGGGAAGTTGAATTTATGAGACCTGTTCCAGTCTAGTGGTTAGGACACCAGAAACAAAGAGACCATGAATTCCAGTTCCAATTTAGGCATAAAAGTTGGCAGGGTGACTTTGGGCCTTTCACTTTCTCTCAACCCAACTTACCTCATAACATTGTTGTTGTGGGGAAAATAGCAGGAAGAAAGAATATTAGATATGTTTGCAACCTTGAATTACCTATAAAAGTATAAAGGCAGGATTAAAAAAAAAAAACTTTAAAATGCATACACATGTTTATGTACATCATCCCTTCAGATTTCTTGCCTAAATATGTAGAGGTTGGGGAGGGACATCAATAGGGCAATAGGTACCCCAACTTTGAGTTTTCAACACATTCAGACACTTGACTTCATGAAGTTATTGTCTTTCTCAAATCCATTTCAGTGGTTTTATTCCAGGCTATGTCCTGTCTTGACATAGGCAGAACCTCAACAACATTTAAATAAATAATCCTATAACTGCTGTTATATGGGGGTCACGGTGACCTCTGGTAGCTATCCAAATAGTTAGCCACACCCTGCAATTTTGCAAGTCCTTTCGATTGAGAGGAAAATAACTTCAATTTTTTTATGGTATCACATTTCAACTTATTTTTAAGCATTTTAACCATCTGATCTTAAGTACAGCTCCACTCACATATAAATATTTAGCTTGGTCTGACCAGCAGTGTGCTAGAATAATATTGCAAAACATGACGTTCTGCCAATTTTGTAGAAAGATATTATCAGAGTTCCAAGCAACTGTGCTTGAGATTCAATTTCATCCAGAAATTTTAGACTAAATTTTTTCAGGGTATCTTTCAAATATCAGGTCATGGATTGATGGCATTTATACCATGTGTCCTACAGTATATCTCTCCAAAACTACAATTAGGTTTTAATATCAGCTTTGGGGAGTAGTTTGAAATTGCCAATGAAAATTGGAATGCTACCATTTGAGAATCTTGTTTATAAGGGCAGGGATGCCACAGGAACAACTTCAGAAAATATTCTGTTCTCCACACCAATCATGATCATAAGCACCAGAAATGTAAGAAAACCACTATAGATTGCCCTTTCTAGAAACTTGTAACTTGACTGCTTAGCCAGCTATCTAGGGACTAAGATTTGTATGAGAAGCCCTTTTGTACATATCACTAGATAAGAATTCCAGGCACTTGACAGGCACGAGTGTCAAACTCAAGGGCTGGGTCCAGCCTGTGGGGTGCTTAAATCTGGTCTGTGGGGTTGGCCTAGAAACAACAAAGGACCGGCTTGCAGTGCCTCTGCCAGTAAAACAGAACTCGTGTGTGTGTGTGTGGCCCCCCTGAGCTCTGTTTTCACTGGCAGAGGGTGGCAGTAGGCTGAAAATGGAGCTTGGAGGCCCATTTTCACTAGCAGAGCACTTGGGCCACCAGATACGTCCCTGACATGAGTGATGTCAAGATGGCCATGCCCCCTGGCCTTGCCCAACCCAGCTGTCAAGGTCAAACACAATCCTGATGTGGCCTTCAATGAAATCAAGTTTGACACCCCTAACATATAGAGGAAATGATCTATCAACCCATCTACCTCCATTTCTGCCAAGAATGGGATTTGTTCTTTTGAGATCTATGAAGGAACTGTGTTCTAATTTTAGGAAAGGTATCAAGCTCCATTTTTACCTTAGATTCAAATATTTATCATTGTCATTTAGTGGCTTGAGTGGATTTGAGATGATGGGATTGTTTCAAGTTGAAGTATGTACTGCCTTGTATCAGTAGTTTTATGAGCATTAGTACTATGAAAATGTTGATAGCAAATATGATAATTAAAGTGTTTTTGTGATATGTAGAATTATACCTGTGAAAATATAAAGCAATGGTAACACCATCTTTAACCTTTGTGTTAACCTAAGATAATTTACTGAAATTCTCTATTGTTTTGTATGAAGGTTACGTATTTGGCAGGTTACACTGACTAGTGTCATGTTAATAATGGAGATTACTGGAAATGGAAACGGGTAAACAGGACAAGGAAACAGATGTTATGCTACAATAACAGGGGTGTTGCACAGGGTGATACGTAGCCTGGATAAATTGTGAACCAAGGAAAGGGGCAGAGACTGTATATTTGAACCTGTATAAAAAACCCAGCCCTCCTGGGGAAAATGTTTTCTGTCCATGGGCAGAATTCCTTTTTGCAAAAGCTTCATAATAAGGCTTTTATATATTGTTCACGTGTCTCCAGTATTCAGTTGTCTGAATACCTGAATGGTTGATTTTTATCACAGTTTTCATTTATGTATCTTTTGAAATAATACGCAGTGTGAGATTCATATTGTTTAATCCCCCAACAGGGACAGTCAAATGAAGAAAATGAAGGGGGAAAGGGAAGTGAAGAGACTACGGTGGCTCCCACTACACCTGCAGCTGGAGATACGAAGACTGATGGAAATGCAGAACCTCCCGCAGAGGTGAGCAAGTTATGGGAATTTGGAATGCACCAAATCAAATAAAAACATTGTCATGGTCAAAGGGCTTTAAAACAAGCAGACAGACAGACAGACAAAAAGGCATAGCAGGAAGCTGAGCTTTAGGATGCATCATCATCATCTGCTACATTTTTGGCTATAGAACAGAATTTGGGGTTGTTAAAAAGTACCTGAAACCTCCTGTTGGCTAATAGGAAACTACCATATTTTTCAGACTATAAGAGGCTCCGAAGTATAAGACACACTTAGCTTTTGGGGAGGAAAACAAGGGCGGGGGGGGGGGAGAAATATCTGTCCCTGTCTCCCAGCAATTTGCCTCCTCATAGCAAACAGCCTGGTCAGCCTCAGCACAGCCTGATTTAGCACAAGCAGCTGATTGTCGGTTGGATCAGCCTCCTGACGATCAGCTGTTTCAGGCTGCAGGGATCACCATTGCCTATTGCTGAGCCCAAAGGAGGGGTCAAACGCATCATCAATCCTGAGTCCCTGCATTTTCACAAGAAATCTAAGTCGAGCCCACCTTTAATTCCTTTCTTAACTCCTGCTCATTTCCCTTGACTGCTAGTAGTTCAGATTCTTGTAGAAAGCTGAAGTTTGCAATAAATCTCATTTGAACTGACTGAATCTCTTGATTTCCCCAGCACTTGAAAATCATCATCATCATCATTAAATTTTGGTATAAGGCCAAATCAGATCTTCACTGAAGAAGGAGATGTGTCCTCATTTCAATTTATTTCATGCCGCAAAAGCACACATAAAATGTTATAGGAGTTTTATGATACTTGGCCTGGGGCAGCCCAGAAGGAAAGTCATTCTGACATCCCTTGTGAAGTGCACATGCCTTTGATATTTAGAGTAGATCAGTGGGTAAAGAGACAATGATTCTCCCTTCAAACATAATTGGAATTATACGGAAATTGAGTATCTTATCTCGATTGAACTGTAACTCTAAACCCAGAAGGCCTTTTGTGGGCTTGGCACAGTATATATGCATTGAATAAGAATTCAGTCATATAAGTGGGTCTTTCAACTTTATGAATTTAAGATTCCCATAATTTTTATACAATCCATATTGGTGAAGGTTAAAATCAGATCATACATACTGGGAATGGGTACCTTTGTGGATCATAATTAGCTTCCTAATCTATCCCCCACTTTTTTAAAAAATATTTTTTATTATGCAATTTCCTTTGTTAAATATAAAATTCCCATATCCACAATGGCAGTGTACTGTCTGGGTACAATCTCTTTCAAATACAGATAACAAACCTTATACAGACATTAATTATAACCATTTTTCTCTGAATCTGGTCCCATAATCACCATAATCTTCCCTTACCCTTATTAAACATTTTCCGTTATTTAATTGAACACTCTGTTCAGTTTTATCATATAATTCATTGGAGTACTCATCTATAACTACATAGCCGAAAAGGCAGTAAGAGTTGTTAACCTAATCCTATGTAGCTTTTCCTCTGGTAATATCACACTACTAACTAGAGCATACAAAACATTTGCTAGACCAATACTTGAATACAGCTCATCAGTCTGGAACCCACATTACATATCTGATATTAACACAGTTGAGAAAGTCCAGAAATATTTCACAAGAAGAGTTCTCCACTCCTCTACTCATTGCAGAATACCCTTTGCCACCAGACTTGAAATTCTAGACCTAGAAAACCTAGAACTATGCCGCCTTCGGGCCAATCTAAGTATGGTATATAAAATCATACGTTGCAATGTCCTATCTATCAATGAATACTTCAGCTTCAACCATAACAATACAAGAGCACACAATAGATACAAACTCAAGGTTAACCGCACCAAACTTGATTGCAGGAAATACGACTTCAGCAACAGAGTGGTCAATGTCTGGAATACTCTAACTGACTCTGTGGCTTCTTCCCCAAACCCCCAAAACTTTAACCATAGGCTGTCTATTATTGACCTCACCCCTTTCCTAAGAGGTCAGTAGGGGGCGTGCATAAGCACACCAACATGCCTACCGTCCCTGTCCTATTGTTTCTTTTTATTTTTCTCATATGTATCCATTTCATGTATTCATAGCTATGTTTATACTTATACCTATTATCTTGTAAGCGATTAGCAAATCAAATAAATCAAATAAATAAATAAAATATCAGACCTAATACACATCACATTATTTAGCTAAATACTCACTTCATTTTTATTTACATATCCTCCTTAATTTTATTTTATTTTATTTTTTTAAATATTTTTATTGCACTTTTTTCTCTTTACACATCTCAATCACATCTTTAACAGTACATCTTTGTTACAAATACACATATCCATACATTTTTAATCATTTATATACATTTCTATACTTTCTTCTTATCTCTATAATTCTTATTCCTATTTTCCACCCATTCATACCAATTTTCCCATACCGCATAATACTCTGAATCTTCTTTACCTTTTAACTCTAGGGTGAGTTTGTCCATTTCCGCACATTCTAAAATCTTTTGGATTACTAGACCCTCTGACGATATGCTATCCTAATTCCAACATTATGCAAATGTGATCCTTGCTGACGTAGTTATATGCAAGATCATATATTTTATCTTTTCATGATATATCCCTTTAATTATCCCTAAAAGGAACAATTCCGGCTTAAATTCTATTTGACAGTTAATTTTCTAACTTCTACTTCTATTTTCTAACCATTGACAAAATAGTTCCCAAATTAACTATCCCCCCCACTTTTTTTTTATTTGTATCAATATAGATGCCAGGAGTAAAAGACCCTCTTCAGAAACCAGGGAAAGAAGGAGGTGATAAAAAGGTAGATAATGCTCCCCAAAAAGGTGCAAAGGAAGAAGACAGCGATGAAAATGAGGAAGAGGAGAATGAAGAGGAAGAAGAGGAGAAAGTAGATGAAAATGGAAGTGGTGCCAATGCCACCAGCACAAACAGCACCCTAGAAGAAACTGGAAACGGTGGAGAGGAGGAAGAAGAGGAAGAAAATGAAGCAACAACCATCAGTCTAACCACCTTGGTCACAACTGTCAATCCTACTGAAAGTACTACCAGTGAACAGTGGAAGGATGGGACCAGCCCTGCAGATCAAGGCCAATATGACACTACCACTGAAGATCCATGGGTGCATGATGCCACCACCACAAATGGATATGAAGTCCAAACTGATTATTACGGCAGTGAGAATGGGTACCCACGAGGAGACACCTTCAGAAACTATGAGGATGAGTATAGTTACTACAAAGGGCATGGATATGATGTATATGGCCAAGATTATTATTATCATCAGTGAAAAAAATTAGACATCCCTTGACATGCTGATTATATATTTTTGCATGTCAATTGTTCACGAAATCTACTCAGGAAAATGCATCACAATAGAATGGTGCTTGTAAAACAAGATAAACAATTGATATCTGGTATTCATGCTAACTATGAAAATATACTGTTTTTAAAGGTATGTCTTTGATCACTCATGTACCCATCATGGATTTATAAATTGATTTATTTTAAAGAAACAATCATATTACAGATGAATATTATTTTGTTGCTCAACATCATTTTTTCTTTGGGATGGTGCTGGACCTGGACTAGGCTCCATATTAGCCTAGTTTTTGTCAGATGAAAATATTATTATCAGATTGAAGTTTGTTGTATAAAATAGATGGCCCATTCTTATATTTATATTAAAACTGAGCTTTAAGATATACCAACCAGATTAATTCCAAGTAAACATAATGAAATAAGTTAAACTTATCAGACTAATTTCATTTGTTCTGAATTATTTTGTACTGATGAAGGTTATAATTATGTTTACACTAGTTATAGATGAAAAATAAAATCAAGCATTGAAAGCTCAGACTGCTGTCAATAGGGTATTCTCATTCAAATATTGATTCTGGTTCAACTCTGCTTAAACAGTATGATCTCTGTCCTTATGTTATCCATGGAAACTTCAAATCATGATCCCTAGAGTATTTTTTCAAACTAAGGATAGTTCTACAAAAGGAGGGTGAATGAGTATATCCACATCTGTAATACGTTTCCCATAATATTTCTGGCATATATGTACTCGTTTTGATCACAGATCTGAACAAGGTCAACTCAACTGCATGCATGAAAAAAAAATACAGAACCACACAGTTCATGGTTAGCAGTAAGAAAACATGTTAAAACATTCTAAAAATTCAAAATATATAGATATAATTTTATGGCTTAAGAGAATTTAATACTGTTGCTTATGAACCCTGAGGGATAGTTCCATTTAAAGATTCACTAGGCAACATTGTTTAAAAAAAAAATTAGATTTAAAAATTCTTGAAAACTTGCACAGATACACTTATACAACATTTGGACATGACTTTTTTGTTCTGGTCACTGCTCTTCTTAGACTTTGTCTAAGACTATAGAATATGGAAAGCTGAATATAAAATAGAGACCACTGTTTTATTTGTCAGATTATTAGTTCATTAGTGTTGAATGAATTAGTTGGATACCAATTAATTTATTAAGTCTGTGCTTGGGATCTACAGGTGCTTTGCTGAGATTTCTGCTAAATTTCCATACAATTTGTCAGTTCATGATATTTGGGACCAGGTTTAAAATGGTAACACAATTGTTACACAATATTTACATGAGATACCTGCTTTGTTGCACAGATTTATCTAGCATTTTAAAAAATTGCTAGCTCCAAAGTTGGACTGGCTGCTATTGACTTTCAAAGAATCCTAGTTACAACTATTCTGGGAAGTAGTTGGGACTGAGACATAAAACAAGTGTTTCATATTATTTAGCCATATTTTAAGAATATGATCTGAAATTCAGGGAAATCGGGTATCCACAGATCTAGATCAATAGCAACCATACCTTTCATGTGAAATATTTTTATTTGCACTGTTTGTACTTTGAATTTGCTAAGAATTTATATTTCCTGCACATTTCAAATAGAGCAATCTGGACATAGACTCTTAATATTTATTTCCTTGATGTGCAATATGGCTGCTGTCATTATTTACATACCATGTAACAATATACCACAGGCTTTGGTTTTCAAATAATCATTTCAAATTTTATGATTTCTTCTTACCCAAAGGGCTCTAGGAAGGCATGTAAATGCCTTTCTTTGTCATTACATGCTTTCAAATGACATTTACATATTCTTTGGAAATGGATTATCACTATATGGCACAAATATGGTGGGTATTTATGAAGAAAAATGAGTATGAATGAAAATAAGTGGATCACCAAGGAGATGAAAATTCAGGAAAACATTTGGGAAATAAGTATGACAGTAGTAAATATTTTGTTGTTGTTGTTTTAATGAAAGTTGTTCTTGGAACATCAAAGGAAAGTAAGTTATCTTAATGACCGGAAGATCACACAACAACCCAAAGCTTCCAAGGATGGAAGCCATAGGCATAACCAAGAAACAGAAGAAGTTACTAGACTTCACTCAGCATTCAGAATATTGGCCCATCTTTGTATTTTCAGGAATATTTGTTATCATAGATGGCAATGTACAGGTAGTCCTCAACTTATGATTATAATTGTGCCCAAAACTTATGTTGCTAAGTGAGACATTTGTTAAGTGAGTTTTGCCCTCGTTTTGCGACTTTTCTTGCCACATTTGTTAAAGTGAATCACTGCAGTTGTTAAATTAGAAACACAGTTGTTAAGTGAATCTGGTTTCCCCATTGACTTTGTTTGTCAGAAGTTTGCAAAAGGGGCTCACATGACCCCAGGACACTGCAACCATCATAAATGTGAGTCCGTTGGTCATAAGTGTGGAAAATAATAATAAGTCACTTTTTTCAGTGCCATTATAACTTTGAATGGCCACTAAGCGAACTGTTCTAAGTCGAGGACTGCCTATATATTATTATAATTAATATAATGAATGCTTTTTCTAGCATTTGGGCCTTTCTGTCTCATTTGAAATAACAATTTAGCAATAAGTGCTTTGGGGTCCACACCACTGCTTCTATGGAAGAAACATTGGATTAGATCTGAAGCATTTTTATAGAATAGAATAGAATAGAATAGAATAGAATAGAATAGAATAGAATAGAATAGAACTCTTTATTGGCCAAGTGTGATTGGACACACAAGGAATTGTTCTTGGTGCAAATGCTCTCAATGTACATAAAAAGAAAAGATACATTCCTCAAGAGTCAAGAATCATCAGGTGCAACACCTAATAATAGTCATAGGGTACAATAAGCAATCAAATCATACTAGGAAACAGTCCATATAAATCTAAGGATACAAGCAACAAAGTTATGTCATACAGTCACAAGTGGGAGGAGATGGGCGATAAGCAGTGATGAGAAGACTAAGAGTAATAGTAATGCAGACTTAAATAGTTGGACAGTGTTGAGTGAATTATTTGTTTAGCAGAGTGATGGCGTTCAGGAAAAAACTGTCCATGTGTCTAGTTTTTCTGGTATGCAGTGCTCTATAGCGTCGTTTTGAGGGAAGGAGTTGAAACAGTTTATGTCCAGGATGTGAAGGGTCTGTAAATATTTTCACAGCCCCTTTTTTGACTCGTGCAGTATACAGGTCCTCGATGGAAGGCAGGTTATATCGAACAAGATAGCCTAATTAGCAGGCATTCTGGAAAAATGGAGATCTGGCGGAACAGCAGAGTTCAATGGAAGAAGTGATAGCTGAATTCCTCAAGCACAGTTGAAATCAATGTGACTAAGAATAACGGTCAAACATCTTGAGAGTAGCTCTTAGTCTTAATTAACTTGTTTCTTCAAGGCTTATAGTTTGTGAGGTTCATTATACAGTTATCAAGAAAGTAAATATTTGAATTAGACTTTCTGAAGGCAATTGTCAACCCTGAAGCTGGTCTGACCAAAGCCATCTTGGAGGCTTCAGTGTTGCTACACTGTAGTTGAGGGTTAGGGATGGGGGATTTGAGATAATTGAGATTCTGCAGCCAAAACAAAATACTTTCTCTTGGGAACCAAGGACATTCTCACACCTGGTCAGAGGAAGGTGGTGTGATATCACCAGGCAAACAGACAGCATTGTGATTGGACCATGTGACTGAATGTCTTGAGAAAGTGAAAAACTTTTACTTTTATTAGGTGAAAACCTCAGGAACCGTCAGAGTCAGTTTTCACCAGACCTGTGCCAATATGAAAAATCCAATAAAGCTATTCTTTGCAGAATCTACCTCACATCCTATAAAACAGCTTGAACTAAAAGAAAGAAGAGAAAGAGAAGGAGAAGAGAATTTATTTATTTTATTTGTTAATTGCTTGCGAGATAATAGGAATAAGTATAAACATGAATAAGAATATAGGGAATAGATATGAATAAATGGGGACAATAGGACAGAGAAGGTAGGCATGATGGTGCACTTATGCACGCCCCTTACAGACCTCTTAGGAATGGGGTGAGGTCAATAATGGATAGTTTGAGGATTAAAGGAGTGGGGGGTTAGAAGATGCAACAACAGAGTCAGGTAGTGCATTCCAGGCATTGACCACTCTGTTGCTGAAGTCGTACTTTCTGCAATCAAGTTTGGAACAGTTTAACAATTTGTATCTGTTGTGTGCACTTGTATTGTTGTGGTTGAAGCTGAAGTAGTCATTGACTGGTTGGACATTGTAGCAGATAATTTTGTGAACTACACTTAAGTCCAACCGTAGGCAGCGTAGTTCTAGGTTATCTAAGCCCAAAATTTCAAGCCTGGTGATGTCACCTAGAACAGGGGTCGCCAACCTTTTGGACCTCAGGGACCACCAAACTCATAATTTTAGATTCCAAGGACCACTAACTGGTTCTGTGGGTGTGGCCTAATTTGTGGGTGTGGCTTGGTGGTCATGTGACTGGCTGGTCATGGCTTGTATGTAAATATTATAAATATTTATATAAATATTGATTTTTTAATAAAAAAGAGCAACTTTTACCCAAAATCAGGCAAAGCAGGCAGGCGGATTGAGTTGCTCACAGAATCACAGATTCATTCAGAAATCTATCTGCCATTGGCTAGCTCAGTCTGCCATATAAAATTTGCTTGCAAGCAAACTCACAAAATTAACTCACAACACACCATGCATGTAAATATTGAAATTTTTATTTTTTAAAAAGAGCAACTTTTATCCAAAATCAGGCAAAGCAGGCAGATTGAGTTGCTCACAGAATCATTCAGTGATCTATCTATCTGCCATTAGCTAGCTCAGTCTCTCAAATTTGCTTGCTGTGAGTTTGCAAGCAAACCTTCAGTCCTAAGGGAAGTTCAGCTGTACTTAAAAGCAGAGCCAAAGATCTAAAGACTAGTTAGAAAGCAAGAAATCCAACCATTTTCTGCTTTCTAGCTAATCTAAATCTCCCGGCACAGCAAAACAGATGATGGTCAGAAAAAGGAAAAGTAGAAATTTAGCAGGCAAGTTTACTGGGTAAGGAGTGAGTGGACGGGGAGGGTTCCCGCGGGCCATGTGGGCTGAGCAGCCTTGTGTTTCTGCAAGCCTGGATTAACTGCTTTGGGGGGTGTGCTCTGGGGGTGAGATTTCTCTGTAGCTAACCAAAATTTTCTCACAGCCCACCGGTGGGCCGCGGCCCACCAGTTGGCAAATGCTCACCTAGAAGGTTCTGGTTATAAACTCAAAAACAAATAGAAGTACAAGAACATGAAGTTGTCGTGGTTTGCCAGCAGCAGGTGCGGACGGCTGAGGTCTTGGAGAGTGAGACTCAGATGAGGGGCCTGCGTGTGATGCAGGGCCAGGACCATCAGGGAGTGGAATGCTGCCTTCGGAGATTGCGGAGGCTGGCAGCAGTGATGAAGAGGTCCCCGAGGAGACTGTGTCCAGTGCGCATGTATGCAGGGCTGCTCAAAGGAAAGAGCAGCTGCAGCAGCATGGACAACTCAGGAGTAAAGCTGCAAGGTAATGGCCCCTCCCTTAAGAGATAAAAGCCAGCTGAGAAACCAGAGTTCTTTGCAGGAAGCAAAGAAGTTTTTGCACTCAAGCCTTGTGGACGTTCGGACTCTCTTAGTTTGTGTTTGGAGACTTTTTTTGTTTGAAATATTTCTTAGTAACTTTATCTAGTGTTCTTGGCAGCTTTGCACAACCTTGGCAAGGCTCGTCCTTATCAGATACAATTAGTTTTAAAAATGAAGGAACAGAATTCATTAAGAATCATTAAAAGTTTTTGCTGTTACCTCTGTTTTGTGTTTGTTTCCTTGGAACAAGGTTTGGGTCAGAACAGAAGTCCAGAGAAGAATAAGAATACTTTTTTTTAATAAGGTGCTTTCTTTTCTGCTCTTTTCAATCTGGTTTTAGACCCATGGCACCTTAGCTGGAAACCTCCGAACAGTATGCTTTGCATTTTTTAATCTCAACCACCTCCCCCAAAATGATCTGGTTATTGGAATTTAGGCTGCAAAAGTTTCTATGTTGTTTGAACTGGGAGTTCCTGACAGAAATCAATGAATCCCGCAGAGATGTTTTGCAGTTTCTCCCTCCTAAAAATATTAGGGATGAATATATGTCAGTATATGTACCTGTAGTTATTCCTGAATAACAACGGATGTCAACATTTTTCATCTAACTCTCTTATACTTCTTAGTAATAGCTGGAGGAATTCTTTCTGCTGGTAAAAACAATATGCTGGTAAATAATTCAGCGAAAGTGCGACTACAGAACCACTTAGATCAGGGGTCTCCAACCTTGGCTCCTGGAAGCCTGGCGGACTTCAACTCCCAGAGTTCCACAGCCAGCTGTGGAATTCTGGGAGTTGAAGTCCACCAGGCTTCCAGGGGCCAAGGTTGGAGACCCCTGCTGTAGAAGAATATTCATTTCTCCCCCCCCCCCGCAAACTATGCAGTTCCAAATGAAAAGATCTGAGACCCCTGACTTAGATTAAAAAAAGAAAAAGAAACTTCCAGTATTTCTTAAAGTCTGAGATGATGGATGGAACTCTCACAGTTAAAAAGGCCTCTTACTTCTCATTTACCAATGTTCTATTTTTATTTTAAACATTTTTCTTCTTTTCCCCCAGTGAGTTGTCATTTCTTCTACCCAATGGCCTCCATTATCTCATTTCAACTCTGTTTGATCCATGTGCCTCTGACAAAAGAGACTCCTTCAGACCAATTAGTGTCTAAAGTTTCCACAATAGCTATTTTTTGTATGTTTAGTAACACAAGCACGAGCCCCCCCCCCTCAAAAAAAAAGCCTTCCTGGCACAGTCAAAACATAGCCTTATTGTCAACCTTGGAAACCTTAAGATGTGTGGATTTCAACTCCCAGAATTCCCCTGACACATTCAGTTTAATCAGATCTCTCTATCAGAGTGATACATACATACATACGAACACACAGGTAGTCCTCAACTTATGACCACAATCTAACCCAAAATTTCTGTTGTTAAGTGAAACCTTTGTTAAGTGAGTTTGGCCACATTATATGACTTATCTTGCCACAATTGTTAAGTGAATCACCGCAGTTGATAAGTTACTAACACTGTTGTTGAGTGAATCTGGCCTCTCTACTGACTTTGCTTGTCAAAACATTGCAAAGGGCAATCACATGACTCCAGGACACTGCAACGGTCATAACTATGAGTCAGGTGCCAAGCATCTTGAATTTGGATCACATGATCAAGGGGATGCTACAAAGGTCGTAAGTGTGAAAAACGGTCATAAGTCACTTGTTTTAGTGCCGTTGTAACTTGGAATCATTACTAAAAGAACTGTTTTAAGTAAAGGACTACCTGTACAAACATATATACATACATTCATGTTGTGACTCCGGGATTGGAATCTGCTCCTTTGGCAGATGTGAGTTCGAGCGAAGAGGATAGGGCAGCGAAATATGAGCCGGCATTGCTAAGTGACTTGGATGTTAGCCAGGATGAGGAAATGGATTTAACAAGGAGAGATGAACCTGAGTTAGTGGAGATGTCAGGACCTTCGACCTTCTCTAATTCTTCCTCTGAGCAGCAGCCGGGAATAGCTAACAAGGAAAACATGCGAGAGTTTTCCAGTGAAGAAGAGAACTTTGAGAGATCCTGGCTCGATGTAAGAAATAGACGTAGATTAAGACGTCAAACTCAATTAGGAAGGAGGCATTGAGCCAGTGACTAATTAGGGAAATTAACACGCTCCATAAGAGGATAAAAGGAAACGGCTGGGCTGGTGAAATTCTCCAGAAGCAAAGTGATTAATGGGAGTGAAAACACGGTGAGAACTCTTTGAGACTTTGAGAATTATTGCCACGTCAGGATTGCTGGACAGAGTGTGGATTTACTATTGAGGATTGGAATGCCTCAATAGTTCTCTTGTGGGGGTTTGTTTTTTGGTTTGTGATATTTCTGGAGCTGCTGAATTTTGTTTTGCTCACCTGTAATTAAAGGGGAGACATAACACATTCATACCGGTACATACACACATACATACATTTCCCTGGTATCTAATGTCGAGCTAAGCAATCTGTAGTTGCCAAGTCTTCTTTCTTATTATCATTGAAAATAGGAATGAACACTTGCCTTCTCTAGTCCTTCAAAATCATTCAATTGTCACAGAAAATGTGATAAATGTGACAAAGGGATCTAAGGCGACATCTACAAACTCTGTTTTGATCCTAGAGTCTCAAACTCATACTTGTTAGCCATGAATTCTTGACTTTGGTTTTCCACACCTTCGCTTTTTAGTATTCTGCTTAGTTCCTCTCAGAGGTGGTATTCAGCAGGTTCTGACCAGTTCTGGAGAGCCAGTAGCGAACATTTTGAGTAGTTCGGAGAACCGGCAAATACCACCTCTGACTGGCTCCGCCCCCATCTATTCTCTGCCTCCTGAGTCCAGCTGATTGGCTGGGTCTTCTTTTGTTGCCCTGCACAGGAGAACGGAGCTGGAAAGCAGGTTAGTGGGATAGGGAGGGAATGAGGATTTTGCAGTATCCTTCCCCTGCCATGCCCACCAAGCCATGCCCACCAAGCCACGTCCTCAGAACCAGTAGTAAAATAAATTGAATCTCACCACTGGTACCTCTTCAGAAAGAAGACTGAGATACCTGTTCATCTTTCCCATTATTATCCAACTATCGTCTCCTAATAGGCCCAGTCATGCCCCTGCTTTCTTTTATGGCTGACATATGGGGGGGAAAAATCAAAGTACTTTTTGTTGTATTTCTCTTTCCTTATTAGTCTAAGTTCCTTTTGTGGTATATGTTATGAACTAATAAAAGCGCTTAAATAAAGTTTTAACAAAGCTTAAAGAAAAAGCAGGATTCTAATCCTGCACTTCTGATTGGCTGATAATAGCAATATTGGATTGGTCCATTCTGGAGAATCTGATTGGCTGTTAACGAACCACTCTCATTGGTTCAAGGGTTTACCACTTCCATGTTCTCATTGGTTAATAGGTCAGCAGCCTGCCCTATAAAAGAGTTGCTGCTGCTCTAGGTTTTTGCTCTGTTCACAATGATTAATAAAGAGTTGAAGTTCACTGTTCACTGCCTCGTCTTCGTTTCTTGCACCCATGCGCAGAACATAACACTGGCGATGAGGATGGGATGCGGAGACATCAGAGCTGATTGAACACTACAGAGCACAAAACAGAGCACGTGGCTGAAGGCACATCGACAACAGAACCATGTCCAGCAGTGCCATACCACCCGCTCCATTTGACCTGGCACAAGAAGACTGGGACTCGTACATAGACCGGTTCCAGATGTTTCTGGAGACCAACAACTTGAAGGATGCCACGACGGGAAAAAAGCGAGCAGTGTTCCTGACCCATTGCAGGCTTGCCGTCTTTAAGATGGCCAAGGCACTAGCGAAACCGGCTGAGGTGAAGACCATGGACTGGGACGTCCTCGCGCCCCTTCTACGGACCCACTATGCACCCGCCGTACCAACACTTGTCCGAAGACATGAATTTTACGAGAGGGACCAGAGGAAGGGAGAGAACGTTGCAGATTTCATCATGGATCTCCGGAACCTGGGAGGCCTCTGTGAGTTCGCAGACCTCGAAGAAGCTCTGAGAGACCGAATAGTTCTGGGATTAGATGACCAGACAATACAGAGCAAGATCATGGCAAAAGGGGACATCAATCTTGCTGATGTCATCAAAGATGCTACTGCAGCAGAAGCAACCAGGAAGTTGGCCGCCCATATGCGCCGCGCCAATGCACCGCTTCGTCAACTCGCCAGCAATACCTCACCTCACCTAGAGAGGCACACAACAGCTACCCACCACAAGGACCTCGAATCGCCATCAGAAAGTGATTAGGAGGAGGTCAACCAGCTCCGGTCTGAACATGAGCAATGCCATCAGTGGAATCAAAGACTACCACACCAATGCGCGGGTTGTGGGGCAAACCACCCACGATCAGATGGCAAATTCCTCAACGCGCTTTGCCATTTCTGTGGGAAAAGAGGCCACATCGGGAAGGTCTGTAGAAGCAAGCAAGGATTCAGCCCACTTCAGAGGGGAAAAAACTACCGCCAGACCACAGAGAATCGCCCTGTGAGTCAGGAACATTTGAACCACCAATGGAACAACCACTCCTGTAGAAATAAAACACCGGCCGTTTTATCGAAAAGAGAAGAGGCACACCAAACCATTACAATCGGTCACGCCTCATTGCTATATGCAAAGAAGATCTGAGTGAAGGTTGCCATCAAAAACCAGCCTTGTGTGATGGAAGTCGATTCAGGATCGTCCCTCTCAATGGTTTCCTGGAAGACTCTTAAACAATTGATCCCTGCCATCCGGCGTCAAGACCTCAGAGCCCAAAGAATCATACTCAAGGATTATCAGGGGAACCGAATTCCGGTCGTTGGATCCAGCCAAGTCCAAGTATCATTCAAAAATTGTACTGCGTCATTACCACTGACCATCATCGATCGTGATTGGCCTAGCTTGTTAGGCCTTCAATGGTTTGCCCCACTCGGGATCGAGGTAGCCGGCATTCACCAAACCAGAAGTGACGACTGGGAGGAGGCCATCGTCCAGGAATTCCAGGACGTTTTCACAGACAAACTAGGCGAGTACAAGGGGACCCCGATATCATTTAACCTTAACCCTGAAGTAGCCCCCACCCACCTTAAGCCTCGTCGGGTACCTTTTGCCCTTAAACCAAAAATTGACGAGCAGCTCGATAAATTAATAGCCCAGGGTGTTTTAGAACCAACTGACCACGCTTGTTGGGAAACCCCAATTGTAACACCCATCAAACTGGATGGATCGTTAAGGATTTGTGGGGACTACCGGGCTACCCTTAATCACGCCCTTCAACATAACGCTTACCCGGTACTGATGGTACAACACCTTCTCCATTCCCTGGGGGGCGGAAAAGTCTTCGCTAAATTGGATTTATCACAGGCCTACCAACAACTGCCTGTAGATAAAAAAACCGCAGAGACACAGACGATTGTTACACACCGAGGCGCCTTTAAGTGCAACCGACTCCAATTCAGAGTGAGCGTAGCCCCAGGGATTTTTCAAAGTCTGATGGAGAGACTCTTGCAAGGGATCAAGGGGGTCATGCTATACTTTGATGATGTTTTAATTGCTGCCCCGAATAGAGAAATACTAGAAAAGCGTCTTAAAATGGTTCTCCAGAAATTTAAAGACTCTGGCCTGAAGGTTAAAAAAAATAAATGTCAACTGTGTACAGACAAAGTAGAGTTCCTGGGGTACCTAATCGATAAACAGGGCATCCACCCCACTAACAGCAAACTGAGGGCAATCAAAAATGCCCCAAGACCCAGAAATAGAACTGATCTCCAAGTTTTCCTGGGGCTCATTAACTTTTACAACATCTTCTTGCCCCAGAAAGCAACCGTAGCTGAGCCCCTACATTGGCTTCTCGACAAAAAAGCAACCTGAGTCTGGGGACACTGCGAGGAGCACGCATTTCGACAAGTGAAAAACTTACTAACCTCAGATGCTGTTTTAATGCACTATAACAAGACTCTGCCCTTTTCCAAGCCTAATTGGTATTGTTTGAAACAAAAATAAAATTCTAGGTAAAATATTCATCTTAATTGTTGAAATTCTCCCTTTTAATGACAATTGCAAGTTTTTCCACTTCTTCAAATCTGTAGTTATCTGTTGTTTAATTTTAATATAATTATTCTCCTTTAATGTGCTACATCTTGTTGTCAAATATATCCCCAGATACTTAACCTTATTTGTAACTTGAATTTTCAAAAGATCTGCCAGTTCTTCTCTCTGTCTCAATAGCATGTTCTTTGTCAAAATCTTTGTTTTATCTTTATTTATTTTCAAACCAGCCACCTCTCCATATGTCTCTATCCTTTCCAATAACTTTGGAGCTGTTTCTAGCGGGTCTTCCAGAATAAAAGCTAAATCATCAGCAAAAGCTTGTAGCTTAAATTCTTCCTTCTTAATTTTCATTCCTTTTATGCTTTTATCATCCCTAATATTTCTATTCAACACTTCCAAGGTCAACACAAATAGCAAAGGAGATAGGTGACATCCTTGTTTTGTGCCTTTCCTTATATTAATAAAATCTGTAAGTTCCCCCTCCATCATTACCCTTGCTGTCTGTTTATTATATATGGCTTCTATTGCTTGAATAAATTTTTTAGCAAAACCCACCTGCTCCAATAATAATAACATAAATCTCCAGTTCACGTTGTCAAATGCTTTTTGAGCATCTAGGAATATCAAAGCCATTTGCTTTTCAGGATGAGCCTCATAGTATTCCAAAGTGTTCAAGATTACTCTCATATTGTCTCTAATTTGTCTCTTTGGCAGAAATCCATTTTGATCTGGGTGAATAAAATTATTTAAATATTTTTTAAGTCTTTCTGCTAAAATTGAAGCAAAGATTTTATAGTCTGCGTTCAATAAAGAAATAGGTCTATAATTCTTAATTTGCAGTGGGTCAGTCTCTTCTTTCAGTATAAGTGTAATATAAGCCTCTGACCATGTTTTGGGAAAAAAGGAAGAAGAAGGATCTTCAGGTTCTTCTAGACCCTAATCCAATTACGAAATAGTCCACCATAAAAAAGAAAAAATAGAAAGGAGAAAAACAAACAAACCCAAAAATAATAATATTGATTAAGAGCAAAAAAAAGCAAAAAGAGAAAAAACAAAAAGTTCCTTCAGGTTCTTTACACCTTAGTCCAGATGAGAAGTCTCAATAATCAAAAAAGAAAAACAAAGTGGTCCAAAAACATGGATAGAAAAAGCAAAAGAGTCCCAATAAAAAGCAAAAGAAAAAGAAGAAAAATAAAGAAAAAAAACTCTGAGACTTTCTCTTTAAAGTAAAAGGCAGAAATAAGAATATATATATATATATAGGCACACTGCACTTTATTTATTTATCCAAGGCTCTTGTTATGACTCTCTTCTCCAGCAGCTTCAAAGCCAAACCTCAAGTGTTGAATTATTGATAACAGTCCAGGAAAGCACCTGCAATAATATTTTGCTGTGCTCTCCCTCTATCTTATCACGTTAAAATGTCCTTGAGAAGAGGTCTTTTTGCAATTCTCTCCAATTCAAATAAAATACTTTCAAGCCTCTAGTTGGCAGTGTTGCAAAGTTTCTTAATGCTCTTCCTCCCCCCCAGCCAGAAAAAAGGAGCAATATATACAGAAAAAAAGAAAAAAAAATAGCCAAAGTGAGCCTCTATCCTAAAGAAAGTTAAAAAATCAAAGGGAGCATAAAAATATATATAAGAGAAAATTCAATCCGGTTACCTACAAAGTCACACTAAAGTCCCCCCCAAAAAATATAGAAAAAAGAAAAAAAAAAACCCCAAGCCTCAATTTGACACCACTTTAAAAAACGCCGCTCAGACAGTTTCAGTCAAAAAAAAAAAGTCTCACAGATTTCTTCTTTGTTCAGGATGCCCTTTCCAACCTCAGCGAATTTACAACACAAAAGAGTTTTTCTCACCCAACCGTCACACTTCTTTCCAGCCACTTTCTTTCCGGAGCTGTCCTGACTTCAGCAGCTATGGAGGCTGCCTCTCCGCCGCGAGCAAAAGGGCTTCTCCTGGATCAAACCAGAGATTTTGCGGTATCTCTGGGATCCTGGGACAGTACCCTTCTCTATCCCCATCTCTACGGGACGGTTTAGGTCTGTTGGGACCGACCAGGGGCGAAAATATCGGCTGCGATCTCAGAGCCCCGAGATTGCAGCTGTATCGCCGAAACGAAGCTCCGCCTTCAAAAAAAAATAATAATAACATTAAAAAAAAAACAAGACTCTGCCCTTAACAATTACATGTGATGCATCACCATTTGGAGTAGCCATTTTGAGTCATGTGTTTCCAAATGGTAGTGAGGCCCCTATAGCCTATTTTTCAAGGACCTTATCAAAGGCTGAATATAACTATAGCCAGATCGACAAAGAGACTCTTGCTGTTGTATCTGCTGTGAAACGGTTTCATGAATATGTGTATGGACGAGTTTTTACTATTGTTACCGACCACAAACTTTTGCAAGGGATTATAACGGGAGACAAGCCAACCCCCTATATATTATCACCTAGAATGACTCGCTGGTCAGAGTTTTTAGCTGCGTACAACTATAAATTACAACACCGCCCAGGGAAAGCCATTCCCAAGCCATTCCCGTGCCCCACTTCCGGAAACCGTCGATGACCCAGCTCCAACCCTTACGACACTACAGATTGAAATGTTACATTCACCACCACAAACAGCCAGAGACATTGCAATTGAAACAAAACGAGATCCTATCTTGGCGCGAGTTCTTAGCTGGGTCAAAAGAGGATGGCCAATAGAACAAACCTCTGATGATTTCACCCCTTTCAGAAACTGGCAAACAGAACTTTTTTCGCAAAAAGGCTGCATCCTATGGGGAGATAGAGTTGTCGTCCCAGAGCGGTTACAATGAGCAGTGTTGAAAACATTGCATGATGGTCACCCCGGCATCGTGCGTATGAAAGCGCTCGCACGAAGCTAAGCGTGGTGGCCGAGCATCGACAAACAGATCGAAGCCCGGGTAAAGACTTGTGTAAAGTGCCAAGAAGTCAGCAGTGCCCCACCTAGAGCAACACCAACAGAATGGGAAACCCCCCGGGGGCCGTGGTCCCGCATCCACGTTGATTTTGCGGGACCTACTAAAGGACATACGTTCCTCCTAACAGTGGATGCCTATTCCAACTGGCTCGAGATCCACGAAATGAAGAATACTACAACGGAGTCCGTCATCCAAAAATTGAACAGGCTATTCGCAACGCACAGGCTGCCAGACGTTTTGGTCTCCGACAACGGACCCCAGTTCACTGCCCCGGGGTTTGAACAATACTTAGCGGATCGGGGCATCCTCCATGCGCTAACTTCGCCAGCGCACCCTGCGGCTAACGGCAGGGCCGAGCGCATGGTACAATTTGTTAAAAAAGCTCTCCACAAAATGGACTATGGGGACATTGACGAAAAAATAAACAGAATACTCCTACTCCAACACATCACTCCACACAGCGTCACCAACAAGACGCCAGCTGAACTGTTGATGGGACGCAAGCTCCATTCCCACCTCGACCGGCTTCACCCTTCCTACGAGCCAGAGAAACCCTGTGGATCTAGCGGAAAATGCCGCGCGTTCAAGGTAGGCGACTTAGTTTTTGCTAAAAACCTCTCTGGCAAACCTTTATGGGACGAAGCAACCATAATTCAAACCACCGAGCCCAGTTCATACCGTGTGCAAACCTGTGACGAGAAAATATGGAAACACCATATAGATCAGCTTCACTCTAGGCTACAACCCAGTTTCCACGACTCCTGTGACTCCCAAACTGAGGGGGGAGGGGATGCCGAAGAAACCGAATTCGAGATGGTGGAGAGCAGAAGCGAAGGAAGTCAGCGACCGGGCGCGATAAATGAAGAAGAATCAGGGAAGGTAGTGTCCTCGCCACAGAGGAATACATCAACGGAGGCTAGCCCGCAAAGATCGGAGGACAACAACAATGACAGAATTAGCAGCACCGAGTCATCCAGTGAGAATGTGGAACCGCCGGTACCAGATATGTCCAAGAACGTCCCACCGAAGCCGGACTGCAGACGGGAACCGGTGGGACAGTGCAAATCTAATAGACAGTTAAAACAACCTACATATCTTAGGGATTACGTCACCGCACCCCTCAAATGGAACCCAAGGGGAAGGGGTGTTATGAACTAATAAAAGCGCTTAAATAAAGTTTTAACAAAACTTAAAGAAAAAGCAGGGTTCAAATCCTGCACTTCTGATTGGCCAATAATAGTGATATCGGATTGGTCCATTCTGGAGAATCTGATTGGCTGTTAACGAACCACTCTCATTGGTTCAAGGGTTTAACACTTCCATGTTCTCATTGGTTAATAGGTCAGCAGCCTGTCCTATAAAAGGGCTGCTGCTGCCCCAGGTTTTAGCTCTGTTCACGATGATTAATAAAGAGTTGAAGTTCACTGTTCACTGCCTCGTCTCCGTTCCTTGCACCCATGCACAGAACGTAACAGTATAGATCAGTTACAGCCCAGTAAATCAGGAAGAAGCGACCTGAGTCTTTTTTAAATACTGTCTTGCCTTGCATAATTCAAGGAATGATTCAGCGTTCTTGCCTATTTTCTTCATAGTCACCTCCTTGACTCTCTTTTTTATAAAAAAAATGTGTTCTAGATTTTTTTACAAAGTACATGAAAACCAACAGAAACTAATTAAAAGAAAAGGAGAAAGAAAAGAAAAAGAATGTCAAAAGTGCAGAAAGATTAAAAATAATAATAAGCTTCTGATTTCCTTTGCAAGTGAGTATAAGTACAATTACAAAGTTATCTCTTACTCTATGATTACAAAATAAAGGTCTCTCTTTTCTATTACCCAGTTTGTTTGTTTTTACAATCATCAAGAGCAGAAATCATAAATGCAAAAAGTCTATAAGGTGTTTCTTGTCAGCCATAAATATAGATGTTGCTTTTTCTATAATCAAAGAAGTTAATTTAGCAAGCTCTGCAAGTGCCTTCATCTTTGCCATTTCTCCTTTGTGTGTATTGTTAAGTACTTGGACATGGGTTGGAGTAAATGGAGACAGCCTCTGAATGTGAACTTTCAGCTCTTTATTGCATAGTGACTTCTCAAAACAACAACAGTGAACTCCACCTTATATAGGCAACCCTTGTGAGAATTGTCTAATAACGAGCTATGAACGCTAACTCTTTTAACCAATAATAATCCGCTGTTAAGGGCCAATCGGATTCCTAAGAACTAACCAATCCGATCTAGCCGCCTAACAACCAATCAGAAGTGCAGGGCCAGAACCCTGCACTTTACCTCAAGCTCATACTTTATTAACTATGGTACATACACAACACCCCTTCCCCCTGGCTTCTTGATTATGGTGTAGATATATAGTCCTTTAAATAGGACGGTTGTCTTTTAAGTCTTTTGGATTTTCGTTGGACTGGTTGATTGCAATCCTGTTGAGGTAGATTGTTGTTTGGCAGTGGATCTGCTTCTTGCTCAGGTGCAATTTCTTGCGGTGCAAACAATTCTCCTTCCTGCTCCATTTCCTGAGTCTCTTAATTCGTCGCTCCCTTCGAGCAGGTTCCCTGGAACGTCATCTTCTTCTGTACCTCCCCCCCCTCGGTTTGGTCATGGGGGAGTTGTTGACTGGCTATTGTGAGTCATGACCATAATTGGTCGATATGCCGTTTCCACAGTCTATTGTCACAGCATTTCACTATGTAGGATTTGGGGCCAGTCACTCGTACTACCGTTGCCTCTATCCATAATGGATCGCCTGATAAGTTTCATGCGTAAACGTGGTCTCCTACCTGGAAGGTGCGATAGCGGCCACTGGATCCTATTGGCTTTTCCGGTTCGTAAGCAGGGTGCAACTGGTCGAGGTGGGAACGGAGTCTTCGTCCCATCAGTAGTTCTGCGGGAGTTCTGCCAGTAACGCTATGTGGAGTTATGTGTTGCAAAAAGAGAATTTGGTTGACCTTGTCATCGATATTGTCATAGTCCATTTTTTGCAAAGTCTTTTTAACAAATTGGACCATGCGTTCCGCTCGGCCATTGGTCGCAGGGTGCGCAGGCGAGGTGAGCACATGGCGGATGCCGCGGTCAGCGAGGTATTGCTCGAACATTAGTGCCGTAAACTGTGGCCCGTTATCGGACACCAGGACGTCAGGCAATCCGTGGGTTGCAAAGAGTCTATTTAGGATCTTGATCACTGCCTCGGAAGTTGTAGCTGTCATTTAGGATCTTGATTTAGCTGTCTATTTAGCCGTCTATTTAGGATTTAGCCGTCTATTTAGGATCTTGATCACTGCCTCGGAAGTTGTAGCTGTCATACGATGAATTTCTAACCAACTGGAGTATGCGTCGACTGTCAGCAGGAAGGTATATCCTTTGGTTGGCCCTGCGAAATCCAGGTGGATTCTGGACCAGGGTCCACATGGCGTCTCCCATTCAGAAGGCATGGCTTTTGGTGGGGCATTGCTGGCTTGTTGGCAATTGATACACGCTTTGACCCACTGCTCGATTTGCCGGTCCATGCCCGGCCACCATGCATATCTTTGTGCAAGCGCTTTCATCCGCATGATGCCAGGGTGGCCCTCGTGCAGGATTTGTAGCAGCGTCTTCCGAAGTCGTTCTGGGACAACGACTCTATCGCCCCAGATAATACAACCTTTTTGGGAAAAAAGTTCAGTCTGTCGTGATTTGAATGGCGCGAAGTCATCTGGTACTTGGTCCAATGGCCATCCGCGTTCTACCCAGCCTAGGACTCGAGCTAGGGTGTGGTCTCGTTTGGTTTCTCTCGCAATGTCTCGGGTGGTCATAGGCAGCGAGTTGAGTGTTTCGATCTGCAACGTGGTTGCCGTTGGTGCCGGATCGTCGAGAGTCTCTGGAAGCGGTGCTCGGCTTAATGCGTCGGCGTGGGGAATGGCTTTCCCCGGACGATATTGCAGGCAATAATTATAAGCAGCTAGGAATTCTGACCATCGGGTCATTCTAGGGGATAATATGTAGGGGGTTGGCTTGTCCTCGGCTATTATCCCTAGCAACAGTTTGTGGTCAGTTTTTATGGTAAATGTCCTTCCATACACATATTCATGAAATTTCTTTACAGCTGAAATGATGGCGAGGGCTTCTTTATCAATATGTCCATAGTTCTGCTCTGCTTGTGAAAGAGTCTTCGAAAAGTAAGCAACAGGGGCTTCGTTCCCATTAGGCAGTACATGACTCAAAATGGCACCCACCCCGAAGGGCGATGCATCGCAGGTTATAACTAATGGTAAAGTCTCGTTATACTGCATAAGTACAGTCAGATGTGAGCAGTTTTTTAACATTCCGGAACGTTTGTTTTTCCCGGTAACCCCATACGCATAATGCTTTTTTATCTAATAACCGTTGTAACGGTTCAGTAACAGTCGCCTTGTGCGGTAAAAATACATTATAGAAATTAATGAGGCCTAAGAACGCCTGGAGATCAGTCTTGTTTCGTGGCCTGGGAGCGTTTTTTATAGCCTTTAATTTACTTTCGGTAGGATGAATGCTCTGGCTATCAATCCGATACCCTAGAAACTCAACACTGTCAGTATATAAGTGACATTTATTTTTTTTCACCTTAAGTCCTATCTCTTGGAATTTTTTAAGAACGCATTTCAAACGATCTTGCAAGATTTTTTTGGTAGGGGCTGCAATTAATACGTCATCGAAATACGGAACCACGCCCTTGATTCCCTGTAACACCTTTCCATGAGGCTTTGGAATATCCCCGGGGCTACACTAACCCCAAATTGCAATCGGGTACATTTAAAGGCACCTCTGTGCGTTACAATTGTTTGGGCTTGGGCCGTCTTTTCATCCACTGGTAGTTGTTGATAAGCTTGAGCTAAATCTAATTTAGCGAAAACCTTTCCGCCCCCAAGGAATGAAGGAGGTGCTGCACCACCGGAACTGGATACGCATTCTGCTGTAGGGCGTGGTTTAAAGTGGCCCGGTAGTCCCCACAAATTCGGATTGACCCGTCTGGCTTAATGGGTGTTACAATAGGGGTTTCCCATGGAGAGTGATCGATGGGCTTCAACACCCTTTGAGCAATTAGCTTGTGGAGTTGTTTGTCGATCTTTGCTTTAAGAGCAAATGGAACTCGACGGGGCTTCAAGCAAATAGGGGCTACTTTTTGATCTAGACTAAATGAGATTGGGGTCCCCTTATACTCGCCTAAACGGTCCGTGAAGACGTCGCTGAACTCAGAAATAAGGTCTTCCTCCCACTCACAACCACTGACTCGGTTCACACCGGCCACTTCGATGCTGAGTGGCGCAAACCATTGGAGGCCTAATAGACTAGGCCTATCTCTATCGATGATCGTTAGAGGTAAGTACGCTGTATGCTTTTTGAAGGAGACTCGGACTCGGCAGGACCCAACAACGGGGATTCGATTTCCTTGGTAGTCCTTGAGGATGAGGCGTTGAAATTTGAGGTCTTGGCGTTGGATTGTGGGGATAAATTGCTTGAGTGTCTTCCAAGACACCATCGAGAGGGACGATCCCGAGTCGACCTCCATGTGGCAAGGCTGGTTCTCGATGGCTACCGTGACTCAAATTTTCTTAGTGTCCAAAACTGAGGCGTGACCTATAGTGATAGTATGGTGAGCCTCTTCTTTTTGCAAAGCTCGATTTCTGTAGGAGTGGTTTACTGGCTCTCGCCTTACAGGACGGTTTACTGTTGATTGGCAATAGTTGGCCCCTCTTGAGGCCTGGCTGAGTCCTGGTAAGCTGTGGCAGGCCCGGCTGATGTGGCCTTGTTTCCTGCACTCATGGCAGAGTGCGTCGCGGAATTTGCATTTGGCCCTGGCATGGTTTGCTCCACAGCCAGCGCAAGGGCGTAAGGGCTTAGGGCGAGGGTCCTGGTCGGACCGCAGTTGATGGACCCCTTCTTCGTCACTGTCTGACGATGAAGAGAGGTCCTCATGGTGCGTTGTTGCGAGCTTCCCTTCTGAGTTGGGTAAGATTTCGCCAGTCGGTGGTGTTGCTGGAGTGCGGCTTCGCCGTAATTGTGCAGCCAACTTTTTGGTCGCCTCCGCAGCCGTGGCTTCAGTGATGGTGTCAGCAAGGCTGATGTCGCCTTTCGCCATCAGCTTGCTTTGCATGCCTAGCGCATCTAATCCCAGAATTACTCGATCTCTTAGTGCTTCTTCTAAATTGGCGAACCTGCAGAGGCCCCCTAAATTTCGGAGGTCCGCCACGAAATCGGCCACGCTCTCTCCCTTTTGTTCATTTCTCTGATAAAACTCGTGGCGTCTCACGAGTGTAGGCACGGTTGGCGCGTAATGGTCTCTCAGAATGGGTTCGAGGTTGTCCCAGCTCATGGCTTTCACTTCTCGAAGTTTGGCAAGTGCTTTAGCCATCTTAAATACAGCTGGGCCGCAATGCGTCAGGAACAGTGCCCGCTTCTTTGCTGGTGTGGCGTCCTTCAAGTTATTTGTCTCGAGAAACATTTGGAAGCGATCCATGTAGGATTCCCAATCCTCTTGGTTTGGATCGAATGGAGCGGGTGGTACGATGCTGCCGGACATGGTTCCGTTGTTGGCGTCGTCTTATCATGTGCTCAGTATTGCTTCCTAGCTTCTTAGGTTCAGACGTCTTCACATCCCATCCTCGTCGCCAGTGTTAAGTACTTGGACATGGGTTGGAGTTAATGGAGACAGCCTCTGAATGTGAACTTTCAGCTCTTTATTGCATAGTGATTTCTCAAAACAACAACAGTGAACTCCGCCTTATATAGGCAACCCTTGTGAGAATTGTCCAATAGCGAGCTATGAACGCTAACTCTTTTAACCAATAATAATCCTCTGTTAAGGGCCAATCGGATTCCTCAGAACTAATCAATCCGATCTAGCCGCCTAACAGCCAATCAGAAGTGCAGGGCCAGAACCGTGCACTTTACCTCAAGCTCATACTTTATTAACTATGGTACATACACAACAGGTATCATCAAATTTATCTCATTGACTCTACATATTATAGCAACAACTGCTTCTTCTGCATCCAGCAAATAGAGTGAGGAAAAAAGAAACATGCATCACTTAGTCTATTTTGTTGTTACACAAAGTATTTTTTAAATTTATTATCTGCCTTCATTATTTTGTTATAGTAATAGCGCTTAAACTTATATACGATTCCATAGTGCTTTACAGCCCTCTCTGAGCAATTTACAAAGTCAGCTTATTGCTGGGTCCTCATTTTACCCACCTCAGAAGGATGGAAAACTGAGTCAACCTCAAGTCAGTCAGGAATAAATTGATCTATAACTCAAGGCAGCAAGCCTACTTAATACTCCTTCCTTCTCCTATTTTTCCCTTAACAACAACCCGTTGAAGTTAGGGAAGGTGACTGGTCCAAAGTCATGATGCAGGCTTGCCTGTATTTTAGTGGCATCTCTGTCTGCTTTTTTAAACATAGCTCTGCCATGATATTAAATTCTCCTCTGAATTGCCATTCTTACAATAAAGCTTCTTGAGCAGTACCATAGATATTTATAGCCTACCTTTTGTTTATTCAACCAGCTGGAACATTAGGTGGTTGTCTTCCACCACAAAACCATTTTTAGGTTAAAATTGACCCTCCCCCAGTTATCTGTGGGCAAGTCCTAAAAGTAGCCAGATTGAGCATGGGTGTTATAATTTAAACTTCAACAAGATGTGTGAATGACTGCAAACAACTGCTGGAGGTATCTGGTCTTCAGAAAGAGAGGAGGTAACATTTTTGTTTCTTCTGTCCTAGAAAAAGCTGCCTTCTCCTCTGATTAGGTTAAACACAATCTGTCTTCCTGCACCTTCAAATATATTACTATATTGAACGCTGATTAAAAGGAACTTGAAGTAGGCATTAACCTGATTGAATTACTAAGATTGATTAAATTGATATTTTGCTAGAAGGAGCTGAATTGCCTTTAAAAGGTCACTGTTTGGATACCTTCCTTTTAACACAACCATGCATTAGACTATAATTATCGTTAAGCCTAAACTGAAATTAGTTGTGTTTATTAAAAATGAAGGCATTTGAACTCCAAAGCATAAGGGGTATGGTATGAATAGGTTAACAGAAGAATAAATAGAAGGATAAATAGAATCTGGGCAAATATGTTACTCTTTATAATATTATATAAATGTCAATAAAAATTTATCAACATTTCATAAATCATTTGTTGTATTTGTTAATTGTTATATTTGGGGATTGGGAAAAGATATTTTGAACTATCTGCTAGCATAATGAATCCAATTGCTACTGATTAAGTATGTTATTGTTGACATGAATTATATTGGAGGGACTGTGATATTTTAGACTTTCATTAACTTATTTATTGTTAACATTTTACTAAGATATGTTCAAAGTAATTGTTAGTGGATGCAGTTTAATGTGGGCAGGTTTTATGAGATTAGGTATACAATCCTCAATGGGCATAATAAAAAGAACTCCACTAGTGTGAGTAATCCTTATTACGAAATTAGCATGTACAGGATTGTAGCCTGAATAATTTCCTTCTTCAACAAGTCTGCAATTTTATTTGCTTATTTATCAATTTTATTATTTATTTATTCATTCAATTAATTTCTATAGTCACCCAACTCAATCAAGTAATTCAAGTGTCTTATTTATTAATTTAGTTATTTATTTATGTATTTATCACATTTAGAAACTGCCCATCCCATGCACAGAGCAACTCTGGTTGGTGTGTAAGTAAGACATAAAAACATAAATCTATCTATCTATCTATCTATCTATCTATCTATCTATCTATCTATCTATCTATGTTATGAAAGGGGGCCGTTTTACACTTTTAGTATTTATTATTTATAATTGCAGCTATGCAATTGCAATTAGGCAATTTTGTGAATTTAAATAATCTGAAGCAGGGGAAGGCCACCTTATGTCCTTGACATTTTGGATTATAATTATTCCTGTTAGCCATGCTAGCTGACATGAATGGTTATTGAAATTCAATGGGTTTTGGAAGGTATCAGACTGCTTGGTTCCAAAGTAGACAAATATTTCTGTCAAATATTTATGAGTTATATACCTTACGCAATTTTGTGTGTGCCTACCTAGGTTGCCAAAGCATACAATTGCCCTGATCATCTGAATCCAACCCATGGAGTAAGAAATTTTACTTTCAACCTACATCAGATAGGATGCTATCTGACATAAAACAAACCATAACTCAATCATATAATTCACAGCAATTTTTGTGATATGGAAGAGTTATGGAGAACTACGGCTTAATATGCTGTTGTGAACACCATAATTGGAGGTAGGGATGTATGGTATGTGTCAAATCACCACTTAGTTAATGGAAAATATCAGATGCCCTTTAGATAGTCATGGCTTCTTCACTTACCTTACCATGCTCAGGTTAAAAGTTGGAAGGACCTAAAAATGCAGAAAAAAGCAATCAAAGATGTAAGAAATTAATGAATACATGTTGAATTATGTTCTATTCTATTCTATTCTATTCTATTCTATTCTATTATTCTATTCTATTCTAGTGGGTTCCACATGCCTTATTGAATCAGCTTATCAAAAGAAGAAATTGCATGCTAATGATACTTAAATATAAAAATAGCAATAGGACTTAGACTTATATGCCACTTCACAATCTTTACAGCCCTCTCTAAGTGGTTTACAGAATCAGCCTATTTCCCCCAACAATCTGAGTCCTCATTTTACCCACCTTGGAAGAATGGAAGGCTGAGTCAACCTTGAGCCTGGTGAGTTTGAACTGCTAAATTGCAGGAAAATAAAATAAAATAAAAACATCTTGGTTCTAGCTAGTTGACTAACACGAAACAATAAACAGCATTGTGTTGTTCTGTTTTATCCTTAGAGAATTCTTAACATGAAGACTGTCCTGCTGTATTTTTGCTTCTGTAGCCTGGTTTGGGCACAGTCAGTAAGTATTCGTAATTTTAAGTGGCAGTCTGAAGCATACTTCTGAAGAATTTGTATGGTTTATATCAAATAGGCTTCTTTAGATCTATACTCCAACGCTGTTATATATACTGTATATGAGCTAAGATTTCTGCGTTCATCTAGGCTAACTCTTCCATTGCAAGTGCCAGTTGATTAACAGAGTCAATAGACCAGCTGTAATGTAATATATCTGAAGAACATCAAGACTGATGCAAGACTGGAATAATATATATGCAATGATTAGACCAAGGGAGGGAAATACCTAGTATCTTGGCATCTAGGTAGTGATCAGACAGATGGTGGCTGGAGGGAATTCTCCATCCCTTCTTTGAACCAAGAACATCAGCAAGAAAACCATTTCAACATGCAGAAAAAGAGAACACTTCTCAAAAAATGAGAAAAAGAAAGATCTGATTTGCAAATGTGTACTTTGGGTGCTCTTTTTCAGCCAAAGTCAATCATTATAGGATGAAGACTGCTTTGTTAAGGGTTATGAGCTTTAGTTTATCATGCTGGTTTAGTGTGAGTTGTGTCAGGTGCAAGAAATCAGAAACCAGGATAGAGTTCAAAATTACTGCAAGTTTATTTCATGCTAGACTCTGAACTACTAACAGTCAAGGCAAATTGCCACCAAATAAGAGTCAACAGGAGTCAATGGGAGCTAAACTTAGTTTTCTTATGGGTATAGAGACTCCAAATCAATGATGTGTTTCACCCCATCCTTGGTTCAGCCTGGTCATCTTCACAAATTGGTAGATAGATGTCTTCCCAGTCTACTGTTGATAGAAAATGGCAAGCCCTAAGTTACCCAGCCTAAGCTACTAATACATGCCTTAGTCATTGCATTATACTGCAATTCCCCCTGCCTCCAGAATTTTATGCCGGGTTGTAATTATATTTAGAGACTAGCTCAACAGCCATGCTTCACTACGAAACTATGTGATCGGGCTTAGCTGTTGGGGAGGAAAAGAAGGGGTGGGATTGTGCCTCTGCCTACCAGCATCCATCGGTATTCGTCTGCCTAGCATCCTGTCAATGAGTGAGAGAGTTGAGGGCTGTTTGGAAAATGAAACAGTATTTGCTGTGTGAGTAAGAAGGAGACAGCAAGGAGCCTGGGCCTGGCTTAGCTCAACTGTTCTGTACTAAAGCTGGTTGCTGTTGTGAAACTAAAACTGAAACTCCTCTCCTGTGCTTGTGTTTTGCATTTGGAACAGATTTCTTTTCAGGTGGGGAGAGAGAATAGAACTCCTTAGCATCAGAGCGTGCTAATAATAATATAAGAAATGCTAATGCTCTGATGATCATTTTGAAAAATAATTTCTCAATGAGCACCTAGATGTCAGGAGGAACATACGTGCCAAATTTCAAGTTCGTAGGCTTTATGATTCTGGAGATTTTGTGATGATGCGTGAGTGGCATTTCACTTTTATATATAGAGATTATAATTATAAAATTCAAATAAATAAAATAGTTGTATGAACAGACTTTATTACTTAAATGTAGGGTACTTTTACAAAGGAGCTTTGCAGAGTTCAGAATCAGGTCCAAGCTTGTTGGATCTCTTAATTTTGACTGGTTTGGAATGCTAAAATGACTTATTTCTAGCTTTGAAATAGTTTAAAGCAAGAGAAAAACTGGTGGTAATGCAGCAATAGCAGTATCTTTGCAGCATTTTTATTTGTATCTGAATGTAATGCAAGACCTATTTTTCTCTTTGAGAACAAGTGACCCAAGGTCACCCTGTAAGCTTCCACAGATGACGGTAGATTACATCTAGATCTCCCCATTCCTAGATCAATTATCGATTAACTGTGATTATGATGAACTTATGGTTGGCCATTTTTCCATTTCCTCAGTTTGCCTTCTAGCTGCTAGATTCAATAATTTCAATATCACAATTTGCAAGATGCTTTTGAATGCAGAAGGATAGCATTTTTGCATCCCGTGTTCTAATATAACAATGCAGAATTGGTTTGTTTGCAGATGAACAGATAGACATATGTCCTGAAGATAGGGATGGTGTGTGTGTGTGTGTGTGTGTGTTTCTAAACAATTATTTTCTACTTCCTTTTTGAGGGGGTGGGTCGGGGGATTGTTATAATGGGATTTTTCTTGTTCCAAGACTGTCAGTAGTTACAAGCAGAGAACTGATTAAATGATATTCTTTTCAGTCTCCCAAATTGATTAGTGGTAGCATTGATTTGGTTGAAAGCTTCACTCCATATTATGCTCAACAATCGAAATAGAAATTTGGAGGGTTGCAAGAGGGCTTCAGATTGATTTGTGAGAACGACAGAACGCAAAAAGTATAGAGTGGAAGTTTCCTTCATTTACATTGAAATTCAATCGAATTCAATTTTCATTCTGACTCCATTCAATTCTTTCTCCTGGTCACACCCAACTGTTGTAGCATATTACCTCAGTCCTCAAAAATTTGTGCACCTTAGCTTGAGCCCATGAAATTATTAACTTTGGTGATGAATGATTTGTCATTCTGGCTCTCCTCCATTTTTTTCCAGGAGCTTCACACCCATTACAGAAAAGGAAAGCAGAAATGTGTTGGAGAACACCAGGTAACTTAAACCATCGTCTTCCTGTTTTGAGCTTCCCCAAAGACGGACCACTGACCGCGATCGTGCGCGGCTTTGGTTTGTACTTCAGCGTCGGAGAGCCCCAATCCTTTGGATTTGGGGCAGAAGCTGCCTCATGGGTGGCGAAGGAAGGGGAGACCGTCAGCTGGGTAGAGAGGAGTTGCAAATACCCTCCCTGGCTTGGCAATTGTTCCCTCCTGAAGACGTCTGAAGTGGTGGTCTAAAATGCCCACCCTGAAGGGGAAGATTAGACTGGAATAAGATTGTTCAGGAGAGGGAGAAAGAAGTGAACAGCAGGAGGAACGGGACGATATAATTAAAAGGTAACTTTAACCATCATAGTGATAAAAATATAGTTTCTTCTATTTCTCAGTAATGAAGAAACACAGGTAGCCTGCCCATTACGGCCACAAGGGGTGATGGCTGTTATGAAAGATGGCCTCACTTAATGACCCTGACTTCCTGCTTTCCCTGTTGCGGTTGATGCAGTCATTAAATGACCATGCTGGGTTGTTCAATGGAATGCAGGATGCCTCTGGGCTTCCCAATACCTCCTGTAACTTTGAGACACCCAGTGCTTCACTTCCTGCCAGTGGTGGGATTCAAAAATTTTACTACTGGTTCTGTGGGCATGGCTTGATGGGCATGGCTTGGTGGGCGTGGCAGGGGAAGGATATTGTAAAATCCCCATTCCCTCTGCACCCCACTAACCTGCTTTCCAGCTCTATTCTCCTGTGCAGAGCAACATAAGAAGACCCAGCCAATCAGCTGAGACTTGGGAGTCATAAGTAGCTTTCAGAGGTGCTGCTGTAACTTCTGTACAACTTGTACAACTGTTTACAAGTCTGTGCAAGCAAACAAGAGAGAGAGAAAAAATATGCATTTCAACATTTATGAAATATACTGTACATTTCAACAATATGGAATGTCCTACTTTATGAATCTCAGTTCATTAAAGACTAATTCACTCAACGCATTAGTTAACTGAATCAAATAATTCCATGTCCATAGCAATAGCACTTAGATTTATATGCTGCTTCATGCTGCTTTACAGCTCTCTCTAAGTGGTGTACAGAGTCAACATATTGCCTCCAACAATTTGGGTCTTCGTTTTACCGAGCTCAGACAGATGGAAGGCTGAGTCAACCTTGACTGATTAGGATTGAACTGCTGGCAGTTGGCAAAGTCAGCCTGCAATACTGTATTCTAACCACTCCACCACCGTGTCAAAATGGAGTCATGTGTGTATCTCTTCTTAGTTGTCTCAATGAGAATAGATTTTTCAGTGATGGAGAAAGTGATGCCAGTTCTTCTCCAATAAAAAAGCAGTTTTTCTACTTTGGCAGCTGGGATGTTGAAGAGTTCAAGGTTTATTTCAAGTATTTCAAGTGGTTCTAACAACGCATTGTGTATTTATTTGCAAGTTTCTTGTATTTTAAAATATATATATACTTTAATGAAACAATGAGGATATAATAAAAACAGCAGTAACATTTACTTTGTGTTCTTTTTTAAAATTTGAGATTATTTTAATTGAGTTTAGTAAAAATTTATCAGATTTGATAAACTCCTGAGATTTACAGCATTAAAAAAATATTTTGGTGCCTGCACTAGAAACTCTATTTTACATATTTCTAAAACAACAAAACCAAGTCTGGGGAAAAAAAGATTAAGTCTGCCCTCTGGTGGTTCTAATAATTTCCAGAAAATCAGAGAAAAGTTAAATTAGTAAAAATTGATATAAACAACAATCGTTGGATTGAAACTTGAATGTGCTTATCTGTGATCACCAATACTGATGATAATACAACTGATATCTTTGATTTCTGTTTTATTTTTCTCCTTCCCATGGCTGAAATAAATAGAAATCAAAGCTCAAGAAAGTGACTTGATGCTTTCTAGTCAAAAGTATTGTAGGCAGGGGTGGGATTCTACCAGTTTGCACCTATTTGCTAGAACTGGTTGTTAGAAGAAATTATTGGTCTAATCCTGTAAGGAAGGCAGGAAGGAAACATTCTGCTGTTGCTAAAAGAAACTGCCTCTCCGTTAACCCTTCTTACATTCTTGGCAGGACTAGACTTCCTGTCTCAGGAACTTCTCTGGAGTTTTCCCCCCCCCTCCTTTTCTGGTACTTTGCTTGTGTGGAGTGACCATTCAAAGTTACAATGGCACTGAAAAAAGTGACTTATAACCATTTTTCACACTTATGACTGTTGCAGCATCCCCACAGTCATGAGAGGCCAGGGGAGGAGATGCGTGCCTCGATGTGAGTGATTATTGAGTTGGCCACACCCAGCCAATAACACATCAAGCCACATCCACCCAGTCACATGACCACCAAGCCACGCCCACCACCTAAGCCATGCCCACAGAACCAGTTGTTAAAAATCTGAATCCCACCCCTGATTGTAGGGTATAAGTTGACCTCTTCTATTCTTAAAAACTCAAAAAATGCTTCTAATGCTTGAATTCTATTGTTCCCAGATAACAGTCAAAAGTCGTCATTCTAAGCATGGGTTTTACATATTTAATTATATGTATTCCTCTTCGAAGCCAAACAATCAAACACAGATTAAGGTAAAATAATATTTTTATTTGTGCACTTTTTTCCTTTATCTCCATCTTTATCATTGAGTGTATGCCAAAGCAGTATAATTTCATTCAATAATTTCTATGTACTGTAGCTGCTACATCTACTACTATCTGTAAAATATATTTATTTACCAGTAGCAGGCTTGGCTGGCAATATAACAATAGTTGTTTAACATTTTACTAAAATTTAAAGTCTTGCAGGGAAAATAGTTTAAAAGCTGCCCTCAGCAAAAAGGTGATTTTTTTTTTTAAAAAAGGTTTATCTAATTTAGTAAGGGTAGGTAATGTCTTTTCTTCCCAGCAGCACTTCCCACTGCTACCACATCCCCATGTTGTATTAAGGATTTTCTAAAAGTCTGTAGGGAGCTTGGGGGACAGGGAAGTAAAGAGGCTATTATCTATTGCTATAATAATGTGTGGGAATAGCCTTGGGAGACTGGGTGAAACTGGGCAAAGAGATGCTACCAAGGGAATTTTCACTCTGATATCAGCCTTCTAAGATAGACCAGACAAGAAACATAAGTAAAGGACCAAATTCTACTTTATTGCAAACCTTCCTTAACAGAACTTTACAAGTCTGTAAGTACAAATATCAGCCAGCAGTGTGTAGCAGCTGCCAAAAAAGCCAACACAGGCCTAGGCCTGCATTAACACAGGATAGAATCAAGATCACGTGAAGTGTAATACCACTTTATAATGCCTTGGTGAGGCCACCCTTGGAACACTGCATCCAGTTTTGGTCACTATGAGGTAAAAAAGAGGTTGAGACTCTAGAAAAGAGTGAAGAGAAGAGCAACAAAGATGATCAGGGGACTGGAGGCTAAAACATATGAAGAAGGGTTTCAGGAACTGGTATATCTGGTTTAATGAAAGGAAGGACTAGGGGTGACATAATAGCCGTGTTCCAATATCTAAAGCACGGGTGTCAAACTCACCATGTCACGTTGTCATCACGTGACATTTCATGATGTTTTTCCCATTCACAGAGCTGGGGTGGGTGTGGGCTGTATGTGACGTATCCAGCCCGTGGGCCATGAGTTTGACACCCCTGATCTCAGAGGCTGCCACAAAGAAGAAGGAGTCAAGCTATTCTCCAAAGTACCTGAGGGTAGAACAAGAAGCAATGGGTGGAAACAAATCAAGGAGAGAAGCAACCTAGAACTATGGAGAAATTTCCCAACAGTGAGAACAAATAACCAGAGGAACAACTTGCCTCCAGAAGTTGTAAATGTTCCAACACTGGAAGTTTTTAAGAAGAGATTGGACAAATATTGGTCTAAAGTGGTTATAGGGTTTCCTGCCTAAGCAGGGGGTTAGACTAGAAGATCTCCAAGATCCCTTCCAACTCTGTTATTCTATTATTCTGTTCTGTTACAATTCCCCACCATCACATTTGCAGCCTGAGAACTTGGAGAGAGTCTTTCTGGAGCCTCTCGCTCTGCCCACTATGCAGCTGTGGGCCATGCTGCCTCTTTTCTGACCATTCACCAAGCAGCAACTCTTTGTCAGGTCTCCCAAGTTTATTTTCACAAACCATCACACCTCCTGGTCAAGTTCCTGATTTCCTGGTATAAGGAGAGCAGGAGAGCAGCTGATCAGATTTTGGCAGAGTGAACGGGGAACTGTCAGAATCCATATGTAGCCTGCAGGCTAGGGATTCATATCCCTAAACCGTTATTTTCTCTTTCCAATAAAAGAAACTGGTGTACAACCATTCTTATCAACATAGGCAATTAGCAAGCTAGAAGAGAAAATAAATGTGCATGAAATAAAATGAGCAGCTTTTAATTCAAAATACAGAAGCCCTGAAAAATTTGAAGAGCTTTTCTGTTTGCATTCTGGACTGGCGGGTTCTAGACTTAGGTTCTGAATCAATTAGAGTATTTGGAACCAAAAAGGAAGAAAACACAGAAACACCACACCCTGGCAATGGTACTGCCATTTAGAGTATTTATTTGGTAGTTGTTGTTTCTTTTAAATCCAAGTTGAACTATTTTCCTGGAAATAACTAAGAGAGTAATTTCACCACTCTGTTCCTTATACCTTATCTTAGCCTTAATGATTAATAATGTCTTGTTTATTGTTAACAATGAGCCATATAATGGTATTCTCTTGCCAAAATAACCATTGTTTTTATTTTTTATTTTACTTTGGGGGGGAAAATGCAACTTAGAAGGAAGACAATGTGCATATTTCCAATCCTATTCCTGATCCTGTGCCGGAATCCAGAGATCTGGTTGACAATCTTACTGAAATTGAACAAATGACAAATGAAAAGCTAAAATATTTAACCGAAAGAGGAAATAAGAGCCTGGAAAAAACTCCTGAAAACAATCAGGATTTGATTGGACATCATGGGAACATTAGAAAGTGGGATTTGGACCAGCGTCCCATAGAATTTTTTGAAGATAAAAGAAGGAATGAATTTTCTACTGGATATATGACTGGTGAAATAGAAGGAAGTGGAAATCATTTCCTTGAGGAAGTTGGCTTCCATCCTGCTGTCACTACTGGCAATAAGAACCATGAGGAAGATAAAGACCACCAACTCCTAGTGAAAGAGACAGATATTAATTCTGGAGTAGCCAATAATAACAAGCCATTAAAACATAGCGATATCAAAATTGGACTAAAAGAAAACAATGCCATAGACTCTTCAGAAATAAACATTTTCATACCTAAGAAAACTAAGGACCCACCAAGGAAAGATTACTCAAAAATCTTTCTGAAAGGGTCAACTGATGCTCCCAACAAACAGCCAGACAAAGGTGAAGGCAATTCCATCGATTTATTATACAAGGGCAAAAAGGGCAAAGAAACTTCCAAATTAGCTAGCCATTTTGATGTACAAAGCAATCTTTCTACGGAGTTCCTGGAGAAAATTGAGCCCATAAGCAATTACATTAATGTTTCAAAGTCTAGTGGAATTAAAGCACCTAATGAAAAAAGTATTAGCAATGCAACAGTGTACAAGAAAGAAGGAGAAGAATACATTCTGATCATTAGGAAATTGGATAGGCCAATGAATGCATCTAAAATTAGCGAGCCACATGGAAAGGTTGAAGTGAACGTTAATTCCATTAGTAACAGCCGTGTGCAAGAAATGAATGTTAACAAGGAACATAAGAAAGATGGAACAACTGAAGATGTAATTAGGGGGCAGTCCAACAAATGTACAGAAGTAGCTGTCCCTTCCAGGAAACATGAAAAGGATTATGGGAAAGTTGATGTCAGAGGAAGGCTAATAAATCAAGAGGTTAGTCCAGATAAAACAAACAAATATCAAGTTACATTGGGTGGAAAGCTCAATAGTCTTGTGGGTAGATTTGACGTGACCAAGCCACCTCTGAAGGGTGAAGTTACTTTCCGTACAAGAATTTCTGACAATGGAAGAGCAGGTCCTAACGCAAAAGAACAAAGCAATAAAATTACCCTTAAAGTCACCAATGAAAAGTCTAAAGAAGATGTTGGTTTCCCCAAAGCTTTTCAAAAAGAACTTGCCAATCGTGAAAAGATCAACAGAAAAAATTATAGAGTCACACTGAATGATCCAGAATTGAACAAGAAAAGTCAAGAGAGATTTGGTGTTACATTTCAAGACATGGATAATGATAATAAAGAAAATACCAATTTCCATGTAGGCGCTGGAATTGTTGCAGAACTCAAAAAGAGTAATACTATAGAACCTTCCAACACAGAGGCCGAATATCACGGGGGGAAAGCTGTTGAGTACAAAAATACCCTTTCTTTATCTCATGGATCCCATAGCAATATACAACATGCCACTCATATTCCAAAGAATGGTCAACTTGAAGCTCAAGGACACTTTTTGTCCACCACGAAGAAAACATTTCCAAGGGTAGGCAAAAAATCTGCTAAAGTTAGTACTGGAATATACAGAAGCTATGCAGCTAAGCAGCATCACAGACATGACATTTTGAGGAAAAAGAACAGACAGCATTATGAAAAGCAGCCCACGGGGAGGAAAGTCCATGTAAGTGACAGCAGCCAATCCTCTGAGAGTAAAGAAAATAGACGGAATGACAGTCGCCAGTCCAAAGATTATCAAAATGACCAGCTGGATAGCTACCAGTCATCCGAAAGTGTTGAAATTGACCTGTCAGCTGAGAGGAATCTGAGTGATCCTGATAGCCACGTGGCAGAATCAATGACTGCCTCTCAAGAAAATTCCAAGGAGCTCAGAAGTAGCGATTAAATTAGCTGTTGTAGATTTAAAAACAACAATTACACTTGATAAATATATATCTATCCTTGTGATGAGATCAGCAGCAAATAAACTTAATAATTAATTTAATTAATTAAATTTAATACTGATGTTAAATTATATATTTGAAGTAATGACTATGAAGTGGCTGGGATTTCAGCTTGACTTGAAATGACATACATCTACACAGTGGTGGGATTCAGTTGGTTCGCACCAGTTCACGTGAACTGGTTGTTGAATTACACCACCACCACCCCATTATCAAAGTGGATCCAGGGTGCTGCTGTGGAGAAACGGGCCATGGAGCGGCCAGCATGAGCCTGCTCCTCCTCCTTTCCTCACAGCCACTCCATTGTCCGTTTCTCCATTGCAGCGCAGCGCAGTGCCCTGGATCCACTTTGGTAGTGGGCGGGGTTAATTTAACAATTGATTGGCCCAGGTTGGCTGTTGCAGGAAGCTCATCCCGCATGTGCGGTAGAGCTAGAGGATGGGGATGGGCCATGCCTCCTATGACAGCCAACGTGATCCTGAGCGAACCGGTTGTTAAATTATTTGAATCCCACACTGCATCTATATCTTTTCAAGTCAAGCTTAGGTCCTAGTCACTTCATAGTCATTTCATGATAGGGTTTTGGCAATAATACAGTTGCCCTGACTCCTTCCAGAATGATTGTGGACTTCCAATGGTTGTCTCCTACCCAGGTACTACCAAAGTCTCACAGTATGTAGCTATAAGATATAAAAGGCCAAGTTGGGGACAGATTATTCAGACAAGGTCTGTTTTATGGTCACTAACAGTCGACTCTTAACTTGACTGCACGTAATCAATCCATCTATTGCAATTTGTCAGATTTACAATGTAATCAACCCATCTATTGCAAATTGTCAGATTTACAATGTAATCAACCCATCTATTGCAAATTGTCAGATTTACAATGTAATCAACCCATCTATTGCAAATTGTCAGATTTACAATGTAATCAACCCATCTATTGCAAATTGTCAGATTTACAATGCTGACCTAAATATAGTTTTCCTATTGAGTTCAACGGGGCTTTCAATCAGTTTGGATGTATATGGTGGCTGTCTAAAAGCTATGATTAAAAGTCATAAATATTTACTAAGGTGTCTTAATTTAAAACAACAACAAAAAAACAAAACAAAACAATAGAGATTGGTTAAAAGAAGGAAAGTCAAAACTAATCTGTTGGCTTATTTATATAAATTGACCCATTTACTAGAAAAGGTGGGATTTAGACCATACGGTTATGATTACCACCTTAGAGATTTCATAGCCAGCAGATTCCCATAGAAAGAAGTTGGCAAGTATGTGGATGGATAGAGATTGGTAACCTAATAGTCTCTCAGAAGAAATAACTTCTTGGGGCGGGGGGCGGGGGGGGTATTACACGTCTGATTGAAGCATTTCTACTCCAAACCCTTTAAAACCATGGATGAAATCTATTCATCCCCACTTGTAAATATATTCAAATAGCTATGGCATTTATGTTCTTTGACTGGATATCAGGATACCAGTGTAACCTTAATCATACAACAGACATTCTAATTTTCTACCAATAAAGCTATATTATGAAACATTAGATATCTATCAACTGATAACAACTGATTACTTGATATTAACAACTGATACTTCTCTGAAGTTTTATACCAATAAAGTATTGAAGTACACCATTTTTTTGTCATTTTTGAAAATAATGATATACCCTCAAGTTGCATTTTTCCATGGATTTCAACAGTATGTCCTCTGGCCATGCTGCATGAACCAATCCAGAGAATCACATGTGGTTACAAAAAGTTGAAAATAGAATGCCAAGCGTCTGAATTGCAGTCATGTGACTGGAGGGATGCTAGGATGATCATAAGTGTGAGGACCAGTCATACACTACTTTTTTCAGCACTGTGGTAACATTCAAACAGTTGCTAAGTGAATGGTTTTAAGTCAAGGACTATAGATACAGACACATTCCAGCAGCTTTGTTATGAAAACTTTTGTTAGTCAGTTTTCTGATAACAGAATAGAATTTAGTAGCTAGATATCAGCTTTAGGAGCCCTGATGGTGCAGAGATAGGGAATACAGTACAGCAAGCTAACTCTGCACACTGCCTGAAGTTTGATCCTGACGGGGTTCGAGGTTGATTCAGTCTTCCATCTTTCCGAGATCGGTAAAATGAGGACCCAGATTGTTGGGTGCAATATGCAAACTAAACCCACCCAGAGAGATCTGCAAAGCATTATGAAGCGGTATATAAGTCTAAGTGCTATCGCTAGCATCTCTATTTCAGTCTTGCTCCCTCTGTTGAAAAGTTGTCAACATAACAAATGAAGTTTATAGAAAGTTAATTACATGAAAGATATTTGAAATGGGCACATTCTACTTCAGTTTCTACACCCACTGTACTGTACCATCTTTCAGTACTAAACCAAGGGTAAATAATTTTAGTTAATTTCTACAAATTTAACAGAGGAAAGCAATGAACTTCACTCCTATCAGCCTGCTGAACACGTTCAGTTTTATTAACCTGTTTGCCTCCCTACCAGTCCCCTTGCTTTTCTTTTGCTGAATCATACATATAAAAGGAGGGACCATGACTTCCCATCATTAGGTGGAAAGGGCCCATTTAGTTCTCAAAGACATATTTGGAAATCAAGGCAGCGCTAGAGGCGGATACTTTGGCTTAGCAGCAGGACAATTTCCCAAAAAGTGAAGAATTGTGTGAGGCAAGGTGTTAGTAGGTAACCAAGGGAATCCATGGAACGTGGATCCTATGATACAGTGGGGACCCCAAGGTTAAAGACAGACCATATTTGATCTTTTTGTCCTAGGTTCAAATTACCCTGCAATTTTAAGGCTTGTGGTTCAACTCCCAAAATTCCTCATTCTGGGAGTTGAAGTCCACAAGTCTTGCAACTGCAGAGTTTGGAGACCCTGCTTTAGACCAAGTTACTACACCTACACAATCATAACTCAGGGATGTCAACAAATCTGCCTGAGGAGCTTCTTTCAGGAAATCCCAAGATCAAACTTGGAACACCTTGCTTTAAAACCTCTGCTACTCTGTTAAAGCAGGGGCTTTCTGGGCTGGTGAGAAACCTATTCTTGAAGAATTCAGCAAAATTATCCAATTCTGTGGTCCTAGACAGAGAACGCATTATGTATCATGGACAAATCCTTGAAGGAGCAATGTGTTGAGAACTATTCAGATAAATCATTGCAATTTAATTCCCCACTAGAGGGCAGGCATATCTTGTTTTTTTATCCAAAGTCATTGAAATTGAATAAAATATATTAAATAATAATAAAGGTGTGCAAGAAGATCCACATCAGTTCTGATTGCTGAAGGTAATTACTTCATGGTGGAACTTCAGACAGGCAACAGACTATGACTGAATATCTTCTTTGGATAGCATGAGATAGCTTTGCTTTCCTTTGTTTTGGTGGAAATGTTTTCTGCAACCTCCTGCTTAAAAATCTCTTGAAGCCAAATTAAGTGATCCATTTGATGCAGTATATAGAATCAAAGCACCAGATCACTTTATGAAGCCCCAATAAAGAAGTTGATTGTGGAAACCTTCACTGAAGGGGCATGCACCTTCAACGGTTTTACAAAGGCCTAACAAATGCACTAGGGACATGGTGGCTCAATGGCTAAGATGCTGAGCTAGTGGATAAGAAAGGCTGGAAGGTCAGTGGTTCAGTTCAAATCCCTAGTGTCACAAAATGAAGTGAGCTCCTGTTACTTGTCCCAGCTTCTGCCCACCTAGTAGTTCAAAAACATGTAAAAATGCAAGTAGAAAAATAGGGACCACTTTGGTGGGAAGGAAACTGTTCCGGACTAGCAGGCTTGAAAGCCTGCAAAGTGGATTGGTCCGCTAACAGCGGGTCGTGATTGGTCACTCCAGACTGATCCGATTGGCTGCTAAACAGGCTGCTGTGATTGGGCAAACCAAGCGTGGCAAGCTCAAACCACTGTCATTGGCCGCTTAGCCGCAGCCAGCTCTATAAAAGGGGCTGCTGCGGCTAGGAGCATTCGCTCAGATCGGAAGTCACTAATAAAGAATTGTAGTCACTTTCTGAGTCTCGTCTCCGTTCTTGGACCCCTCTTTCCAGACATAACAGAAACATGACCACAGAGATATCTTCGGAAGGCACTGGCTCTTTGGTTTTGTAACCGAGATGAGCACCGCCCCCTAGAGCCAGAAACAACTAGCACATAGGTGCAAGGGAAACCTTTAGCTTTACCTTAATAAATATACTGTTTCTTGAGGAAAAAAGAATAGAGGACATGAATTATAGCCAACAGCTCTTGCCACAACTTTCCTTAGTACTTTGGATTGATGAAATAATTGACTAATACACTCTACAATCCACTAGGATTCTCTGAACAACAGATTACAACTCACAATTACTTAAACAGTACATAGCTCTTACATTACATTGCAGTTGTACAAACTTGACCTATATAATTATATATGGGCCAGGATCAAATTGCATGTAGTGCAATTTATGAATGAAAGGGTTTTTCATCAAGTAAATTTCCTTATCTTAATTAATTAAAGAACATCCTAGTGATGGCTTTATTAGGCCTAATAGTCATTGAAATGCTAAGAAATGGCAGAGACAAACAGCCAGATATAGTGAAATTAGAGGTGGCATTCACCAGGTTCTGACCAGTTCTGGAGAACCGGTAGCGGAAATTTTGAGTAGTTCGGAGAACCGGCAAATGCCATCTCTGACTGGCCCTGTCCTCATCTATTCTCTGCCTCCCAATTGGCTGGATCTTCTTTTGTTGCCCTGCACAGGAGAAGGGAGCTGGAAAGCAGGTTAGTGGGGTGGGAGGGAATGGGGATTCTGCAGTATCCTTCCCCTGCCATGCCCACCAAGCCATGCCCACAGAACCAGTAGTAAAAAAATTTGAATCCCACTACTGAGTGAAATTGCTGAGGTGTTTAATTAGCTGTCAGTAATGTGCGTTTAGCCAGCTCAAATATTTACTGATGTATAGACCAAAATCCTTCCATGTTTTCCTATAGCTAGGAATAGCTATCACTTCTCTACGTAAGCATTCAAGTAGGCACAGAGAGCTACACGTTCCAAGCCAATTCTTTAGCAGATCTTGAAGCACCAAGCAAGGGTCTGAACTAAATGAACAGAAGAGCACATTGTACAAGGAATACTTTATATAGTAGATCTGGACTGAACACTTTCCATAATGTTGCATCCATGCAGTCACTGAAAACTGAATTCAGCTTGAAAGCAAGTAGCCCATGTTTAAAGTAAGTAAAGCTGGAGTTCTTCTGATAAAATGCATGATCTGAACTTTTGGGTCATTAAACTACTGGCTTCAGTGATTTGCCCGATTTGGTTGTAAGCATGAAAAATGGTCATTTGTCACCTTTTCTGTCATGTTGCAACTTTGAACAGTCACTAAATGAACTGTAAGTCAAAGACTACCTGTATTATTATTTATCCTTATTATCTTCTCTACTTTTCCTTTTATTGGTATTATTCTTATTATTCTGTTGCTTTGCATGTTCTCCAAGTGCTTCCATACCAGAAACAAATTCCTTGTGTGTCTAATCACACTTGGCTAAATAAAATATTCAGTTGTACAACTTTCCCTACCCTGCTAGATTTGGACTGAGGTTGAAGGCTAAAATAATAATTTGAAGCTCTACCCAGAACTCTAAATTGTGTTTTGGAATACCAGGCCTTAATTAAATCTCCCATCCTTAGCTTCTTGTTTATGCTCCTGTCTATGCAGAGTTCAGTTTGGCAACAACCTAAAATAACCCACGATAACCTTGTCAAACTGGTGACAACTTTTGACACTGTGATGTTTTCCTAGAACCAAAAGGAGAATAACCTTTCAGGGTCTACTTGTTACTATCTTAAGGGCTCACAAGTTCTTGCTGTTCTGGCTTCATATTTTTTTATAGATCCTTTAAACTATATATTTAGATACACTCACTTATCTAAAGATGTCTGTGTTTCTTTTTTTGAGATTGATGATGAAATTTTTCCCATCTTAGCTACAAATAGATAACGGCAGACTTTGGAAAGGACAATGATGTTTATCAATACACTAAGATCAGGACAAGCATTTCAACTTAAATTTAATTTTAAAAGCAACAGCAAAAACACTCCCATGACAAGGATGTCCAGCTTGTTCTTAGACAGTCACACACACACACACACACAGCCTAAGGGCTTTGGATATGTGGCTTTGGATGATGCCACATTTCATTTCCTCCAAGACTGTAGGTGTTTAGGGATGGTTTCATGCTTTGGGTCTTGTGAACTTTCCTCAGGGTTCATTCCAGATACATTATTTTAGGTCAGCATTTTTATTTTTTTATTTAATATATATGTTACCATCAATGTGTGAAATTAGGCATTTTATAAAATACCTATGAAATCTATAGAATGTCATTCTGGCCTCTCTAGCTGCAACAAGTAAGTCAATACCAGTCTGTTTCTCTTGGAGTTTTTTTTTTTTTTTTTCAATAAGAAGGTCCTATACTTTATTTTGCACTTCTTTCATTTTCATATATGTCTTTCCAATAAAGAGTTAGAGTGAGGGTAAGGATGATGGTGAGGGTAGGGGTTAAGGTGAGGGTGAGGGGTGAGGGTGAGGGTTAGCCTAACCCTAATTCTTAACCCTCACCTTAACCTACCTTTTCATGACTCTCTTTTCATACTTCACCTAAATAGTTCTTGTCATTCTGCATAATGCCTAGTTATTATGTACAATGCTTAGGGGAAGTATATAGCATATTAATATAACATATTAATATAACACCAACATTTTAAGCTTTGCCTTAAAACATCACACATTCTATAGATTTCATAGACATACCATGCAATGCCAGATTTTCACACATTGATGGTAACTCACACACACGTGTATGTGTGTGTGTGTGTATAATTCGTAAAAACGGCAACCGGAAAATATCATAAAATACAATCAAAGATATAATAGTGCTAAGAAAATTAGAAAAGAATATGTAGAATAATGAATAAATGAATGACATTTGTAGAAACTAAAAACATTTCCATAAAATATTAATATAGAGCTTGCTCACTCTCTTAATGTATTATTAAATCTAGCCATACAATTATTTGTTACCCTGTCTGCTCAGGTTTGGTACAATATGTTATTTCAATACAATTATATTTATACAAATATACTTAAATTCTTATTATTCTGTTATTTAGGAGCTTTAAAGTAATGAATATACTAAAGAGAAGAGGGGGGGAAAGTGGATATTCTACCGCCATTAATTACACTTTCAGATATGAATGTTACCCAATATTCTTGTACGGAACACAACATGCCTTTTCAAGGATGCACTATTAACCTGGAATGTGCAAATGTTGTTCTAGTAGGTGGTGAAAATTATGTTGTGCAAGCTAAGGAAAACATTCACCTGATGAATCTGGAATCAGTTAGCCAACAAAGTGATTCATCGGCCGAGAAACTACGGTGCTTTTGAAAGGGAATCAATATCCTTTCTCATTGGCAGTAAAAGTGGCCCTTATTTCATGGCTGTTATTTGGCCTTCCCCAGAGTGGTACTGTTGTGGAGCGGCAGTTACAGAGGGAGACGGAACCAAGGAAAAGGCTAACAGACTTTATTCAATGAATAAAGGGTCGCCGCGGCTGCCGATGGCAATCTGACAGCCAGCTGGCGGCGACAGCTGATGCCGTTTGACAGCTCCCTTTTATAGCCGGCTGTCAAACGGCATCAGCCAATGGGAGCGGTCGACGCTCCCGCGCAGGCGGCGGACCAGAAGGAGAACTGCCGCTTAGTTCTTAAACATAGCAGGTACTTTCTGGGTATGTTTAGCCAACTCGTGTCCAGTAACCATGTGTCGTTGTACTATAAAGCGTAAGCTTAATAATGCTCAGATGCTTTTTGCTGTAAAATGTAAACTGGGATGAAGTTCATTCACATGTAATTTGCAATGTGAGCTAATGAACTAAAAGCTAATTGGTTTTTTCCAATGCACTTACAGCTGACCCCTGATTTCGGTAGTCCAAGATTAGAAGCACTTATGTTTAATTTGGAATAGGCCAGTGATGGCAAACCTTTTTGTTGTGGTGTGCAAAAAGCACATGTGCGTGCAATAGTGCGCACAGGTGTGCATGCCGGCACCCACAATGCAATGCACCCTGCCTCCCCTGAGCATGCATGCGCAACATCCCTGCCCCGCCCCCTTACCTGCACTGTGTACACACGCACCTCCCAGTTGATTTTTGGCCCGTTTGAGGCCGTTTTCGTCCTCCCAGAGGCTCAAGAGAAGCCTCTTTAGCCTCGGGAGGCTGAAAACAGGCCCATTTTGGCACTTCCAGTATTTCCGGAAGGCCTACTTTTCGGCCTCCTGAGGCTGCAGAGGCTTTCCTCAAGCCTCCGGGAGGGCAAAAACGGCCTCAAACGAGTCAAAAATCAGCTGTGAGGCACGCGCATGTGCAGTGAGGTAAGTTTGGCCGGGGCTCATGTGCCTGCACAAATGGCTCTGCATGCCACCTGTGGCACACAGGTTCACCATCATGGTTCGCCATCACGGGAGTAGGTTGTTAAAACTTTTTAAGTTGTTTTCACTCTTTGAAACGATTTCAAATGATTCTCCTTTCCTTTGCTTCTTTCTTAAGGTTGTTTCTTCTGCCTTTCTATCCTGCTTTTATGACTTTTTAGGTGGTTATAAGTTTTAAATTATAAGTTGACTTAGAATTGTTTATGTAGGGCTGAAAGACAATTCAGAAATACCTTCTTTGGCCCATGCTGGCTCAGAAATTATGGGCATTGATGAAGTCCACAAGTCATAAAGGAGCCATTGTTCCCCATCTCTAGTTTAACCTCCATTTTGGTGTTTTTCATCCCTTGCAACTTGAAGATATGTGGCTGGGGAATTCTAGGAATTGGTCCATACACAAGCTGCCAATATTAAGAAACACTGGTGTTTTTGCCAATGTACCAGGGATGACAAACGATCCTTCATGTTATCTACAATGCCAACATAAATTTGAAATATCTCTAAACATTCTAGACAATTTTTTTGGAGTCATGTACTAAGAGTATATCATTTCTTTTTTCTTTCTTTTTTTTAAATCTTTTAAGTCATAATACAGTGTAAATTTCAATTGACCCTTCTATTAATACTATTAATATATAAGCCAGAAATGGGTGTTTTCCAGGAAGCAGTTAGATTTTATTTGAGACACTTGTTCCCTGAAACAAAGATTGTTTTCCCTCCTCAAAGTGAAACTAATAAATATTCATGGATATTGTACCTATAGCCTATTTATAAATTAAAACACTGCCTGAGGGAAATTATTCAACATCCTGTTTACTGTAATTGAATTGTTTGCCAGTCCAAGAAGAACTGTCATCACAGCTTCACAACCTACTCATATAATTGTCAATAATTACAAATAAAACATAAGAAACCCAGATGCCTTCAAAATGTTGTCATAAATTCATGGTCATAATTTAAAAAAAAGAAAGAAATAAAATCTCATCTTATGTTCCAAAAATATAACACTACTGTCTTTATTTTCACCATGAAACACTCCCCTTCTCCTTTTGAGGCTTTCTAAAATGCATTTGGCTCACTTAACTAGTCATCTAAATGCTCATTAATTAAATGATTCAAAAATATATACATATAGTGGTTTGGTGAACTTTTGCTAAATTCTGAGGAAAAAACTTTGGCCAGCAGTGTTCAAGTAACTCTTTCCACATATAGTAATTCATTAACAGCTAAATTTTATAGCTAATGAAAATGTTAAATTTGATGATGGTGGTATTTATCAACCTGGAAAGTCTTTGGGTTTCAAATGCTAAGAAGATTATATAAGAAGAGAAAATGCTGTGATTGTTTTCTACATTAAGAAAAGCACAGTACTCTCTAAATGGTTTACAGATATCAGCATACCCCAACAAACCCCAACAATCTGGGTCCTCATTTTACTGACCTTGAATCAACGGAGCAGGTCAGGATCGAACTCCTGGCTGTGATCAGAGTTAGTCTGCAATGTTGCTTTCTAACCACTGTGCCATCACAGCTCAGTAAGCTATGGAGTATCTGCCTATATTTCTAATTCCAGGCTTCTGGTACTGAACACATTGGTACCACCAGTATTCCAAGTCCCTTGTTTGTTGTTATCCAGTTACTAAGTTGTGTCCAACCCTACACAATCCCATGGATCAACCCCAGCTCCACCCCCACTGCCCGGCCTCCACTGTTACAGGGTTTCCCAAATTTATATTTATCCCACTTCCTTAATATAGTTTAAAGATAATCTATGATAGCCTTCCTTTCTCCAAACACATAACTTAAGAATGGCATTTTTCCACTGGCCTGCCCTAAACTACTTCAAGTCTCACTCCCCATTTCATGCAAAAGGGAAATTAAATACATACAGTCACATTCTTATGTACACATTCTTATTCCATTCCATGTGCCTTTGGTTGTTGTAGGAAAAAAAATTCAATGAGGTCCTATGAAGAGAAGATAAAAAGCTATCAAGACACCCTGTTTACCAGAGGTGGCATTCAGCAGGTTCTGACCAGTTCTGGAGAATCGGTAGTGGAAATTTTAAGTAGTTCGGAATACTGGCAAATCCCACCTCTGATTGGCCTCTCCCCCATATATTCTCTGCCTCCCAAGTCCTGAGTCCCAGCTGATTGGCTGAGTCTTCTTTTGTTGCTCTGCACTGGAGAATGGAGCTGGAAAGCAGGTTGGTGGGGTGGGGAGGGAATGGGATTTTGCAGTAACTTTCCCCTGCCATGCCACCAAGCCATGCCCACCAAGCCACACTCACAGAACCAGTAGTAAAAAAATTTGAATACCACCACTGCTGTTTACCCTAGCTTGAAATGGTCATGAATTTGAAATCAGAATGAGAAACAATCCATAGCAATGAAAGTCATTTTTATTTTATTGCATATTCAAATACAAGAGACCTGAGACAGAAATAAATCAGCTCAGATTTTGAACACAGCTAATGTTATGGATCACATAAGCTCTTTTTGACTGGTTTTCAAGTGGATCTGCCTAAAAAACATTTTTAAGAAGAAGAAAAGGTTATAAAATCTTAGAGATTATTTGAAAAGTGACACCTATAAATGGGCTACTTCCAACACAGTTTGCAGATTAATAGGTTTCACTGTCCCTTTCAACAGAAGCTGTACATCCTAAAATGCAATAGGATTCCTTCTTGAGAAACACAAAAATCTGAAGAAATCATTTAAAAAAAAAACATGAAAAGCCGATACTGGAAGACAAACAAAGAAATTTTTTCTCTGATCCTGAAGAATTTGGGGAAATTATGCAGGCTGGGAGTTGTACTATCTTCTTTCTTTTATATCTGATAGTCCCTAAATGTGTTTGGATCTTCAGAATTCCAGCTAGCAATAAACCTATAGTTTGTTGGCTAGGAGTTCTGGAATTTGTATATCTAATGCATATGGAAAGGAGAGAACTAGGGCTGATAGTAATGACCATTGGACTTGTGCTTGAATCTTATCCTGTTGCTTTCCTATATGCATATGTTAACAGACATTTTCCTTTTTTCCAAGTTTAATGTTTAACTTTTATGGAATGTGGAGCTGATGAGTTTGACTTGAGTAATGGCCTGCATAATAATAGTCTGACTGCAGGGATGATTCAGTTGCAAATTCTTATGTCCTTTTTATTCTTGTAGCAAGTTGTTGTTCCTTGTTGACAAAGAAATCCATAGGTTTGTTTTCCTATATGCTCCCGCCTTGTGTACGTTCAGTGTTTAGGCAGGAGCCAGACTATACGAAAACACAAGTTTACCAACTTGCTTCAAACCCAACTGTAGGCAGTAATTTACTGGAAGAAAAGGCTCTCTTTAAAGTCACTGAAAGACGCACTATACAAGACACTGAAGCCAAAGCCTATAATGAACTTTGGCAAGAGACATGGGGTTGCTGTTGTGGACAGTGATTGTGTGGCAATGACCGGATTTCATATCTCACGCTAGTCTTGGGTCAGATCTTCAAACCACATCCTCCTTAGACGGTTTTGCTTCCTATTTCTTTCTTCCCTTTCCCAAGTGGTTAGCAAATTTTGAAAAGTTCCATGACAATGCTGCCAAAACATGTCCCCTCCAGAGATGCTGGGCTATAGCACCAGTCTTCTTCAGTCACCAGGTGCTATGAGAAATATAATCCAGGACACCTGGCTGAGGTCAGGTCGAATAAGTTAATAGACTCCATAAGCATTCTATGGACACTTCTGTTTTCTTTGATATTTTAAAGTTTGGGAAAATAATACTGTTTGCAGTGACAATATAACTATGTTGACTTCTATATTAAAACACCTTCACAAGAATTGCTTGTAATTATTATTTTACAGATAGCAATGGCAATAGCATTTAGACTTATATACTACTTGACAGTGCTTTACAGCCCTGTCTAAGTTTACAGAGTCAGCATATTGCCCCCAACAATCCGGGTCCTCATAATATAGATAATTCTGTGTTAGGATCCCCCTCATGCACAATGAAAAAAGGATGTGGTGGTATATGTGAAAAATGTGTTTGTTTATTTCTTTCCTTCCCCCTAGAAACTTAAGAAAGTACAGAAAGTCCTCAATTTATGACCACAATTGAGTGTGGGGGTTTTCTGAACTACATAGAATCTTAGCTAGGGGTTCTCCTGAACCCCTGCGAACTCCCAGCAACCCACTCTTGCTTTCTACCCTTCTCTGAAACCTAATGGAAGAGATTTAGTTGCCAATAGTTTAATTGGAAAGCAGTGTTAACATTTACAGAGTGTCCCATTGGGAATCACACTGGTATTTCTCTGTTGACCTCTCAAACCTTTCTCCCATACCAGGAACAATAGTCCCTAACTCACAGTCCTTGAATGAAAATTATGAGCACAAACAGAGCTACAGATATACAGGAGGCAGCAGGTTTTTACATATTCGCTACTCTCTCCATTCTTTTTGCAGTCCAAATACAGAACACCGAGTGCAGCCTTGCAGTATCTCAAATGTTTTCTTCTAAAAAAAAAACTTTGGATTTTTTTTACCTAATTTCCAGAAAGCTTTGGAATTCCCTTCATGTTTTGCTTGATGGTGTTTTGTTTTATTTTAAGTACATGTTAGAGCAGTGTTTTTCAACCCCTGTTACTTAAAAAGCGTGTAGAAAACATGTAAAAAATACAAATACAAGAAAAATAAAGAACACCAGTGGTCAGTGGCCTAGATTAAGATCTATAATTATAAGTCATTGTACATTTTAAATCATTTTAAATTTGAGTTATTTTTTTAAAAGTTAATGAACTGAAATCACATTGCCAAAATTTAGCCAATATGCCAGCAAAGTTTGATAGCATTCTCTTTAAGATATATTTTAAGATACAAAACATTCACAAGTAGCCAGGTCATTGGTATACAGGTAGTCCTCGGTTTATGACCACAATTGAACCCCAAATTTCTGTTGCTAAGCAAGACAGTTGTTAAGTGAATTTTGCCCCATTTTACAATCTTCCTTGCCATAAGTTGCTAACACAGTTGTTAAGTGAATCTGGCTTCCCCATTTACTTGGCTTGTCAAAAGGTGGCAAAATTGGGATCCCATGACCCCAGGACACTGCAACCATCATAAATAGGAGTCAAGGATCCAAATTTTTGTCTCATGAACCATGGAGAGGTTGCAATGGTTGTAAGTGTGGTCAGAAGTCACTTTTTTCAGTGCCATTGGAATGTTGAATGGTCACTAAACAAACTGTTGTAAGTCAGGGACTATGTGTTATTAAATAGATGCAAGGATACTCATCAGAATTTGTGGTGGAATAGAGTCGGAGTTTAATAGGAGGGAGAGGCTATTTCCCAGAGAGTGAAGCTAGGGGTTCAAAAATCCCAGCAACTGGTTTGCTGCCCAGTTGCTTGGTGGGCGTGGCCTACTGGAATTTCCGGGAGGGCTGTTTTTTGACTTCCCAGGGTCCGGAGGCTTCCCTCAGGCTTCTGGGAGGACGAAAATGGCCTCCCCCGGGCTCTAAAGGCCCTCCAGAAGCCAGAAATAGGCCTGTTTCCAGATTTCTGGTACTTCAGAAAGGCCCGTTCTCCCCCCTCACAGAGCCTCCGTGTGGACCCCTCACTTACCTGCATTGAAAATGGGCCATGTGGAGACTCCTGGGAGAGGAGAGGTGGGAGGGGCCAGCCAGTTGGTTCAAATACTGGTTCAGAGAATCAGATGCAAATTTAACATCCAGTTCGCCTGAACTGGTCCAACCCGGTAGAATCCCACCCACCCCCCGAGTGAAGCCAGGAATATTTAGTAAGCATGTTTAGCAATTCACAGAGTACATCTATAGTTATTGCAGATAATTGCTTTAGTTTGGCAAGATTCTGTTTGTAAGTAAACAACACTAATGTAACTATTCAGAAGTGACTCCATGTGTTGTTCTTGGTTCTTTGGGCCTGAGAATTTCAACAACAAAAATTAATATGAAAGAAATTTGACAATCACAATTTGTCATCAAACTGAATGAGAATTGATATGAATAAATATTTCATCTATGATAAAATGTATATGATGTTTTTTCCGTACAGGGCTGATGTCAACTCCAATAAAAATAACTTGAATGTTGTAGCTTAGATCAAGTAATTTCAATTTAAAACTAACCTTGCTCTTCTTTTTCCAAGACTGAGCAAATATGTGCTCTATATTTAGAGCAAATAAAAGAAGAGGTTTTCCATTAAAGTCATAGGACTAAAGTCTTATGCTTGGGTTGACTAAGAGCTTGTGGCCCATGAGTTTGTTCTGATGTCATTAATTTGAATAGTTCCTATTTAAAAGCTTGGGAGAGAGAGATAAAACTCCGTTATCTATTGTCTATGATTGCAAGTGATTTTGAAATACAATGGTTTTGCCTAAGAAAAAAAAAAAGAATGGTAAGCCAGAATAATGATAAACTTTGTATAACCAGTGCTAATGCACCATGCTATTTGTGTCAAGGGAAAAGAAATATGGTGGGCCCCATTCCTTATTATACTGAAAAAAAAAATCATCCATTCATCTCCCAGAATTGCCCAGCAAACCAAATTTGTGGTCAGATTTGGGGAACAAATTATTAAAACTTGGAACTCACATATGGAAATTGGCAGCCTTTTGCTAGCAGTCAGTGAAAATTGTTTCGTGGTTGCTATGCATTTTTATTCCCAAGCAGCCCAGATTACTACAGGTAGTCCTCAATTTACAACCACAATTTTGAACCCAAAATTTCTGATAGTAAGCAAGACAGATGGTAATTGAGTTGTGCCCCATTTTACAACTGTTCCTGTCACTGTTGTTAAGCAAATCGTTGTGGTTGTTAAGTTAGTAACATGGCTGTTAAGTGAATCTGAGATCCCCATTGTCTTTGCGTGTTAGAAGGTTGCAAAAGGGGATCCCATGACCCTGGGAGACTATCATAAATGCCAGTTGTCAAGTATCTGAACTTTGATCACATGACCATGGGAATGCTGCAATGGTCGTAAATGTGAAAAACAGTCATAAGTCACTTTTTTCTGGGCCATTTTGTAACTTTGAACACTCATTAAACAAGTGGTTTTAATTTTAGGATTTCCTACGATTCATGGTCATTATGCACATTATTCCCAATTAGCCTAGCTTACTAAACTATACTTTTTCAGAGACACTAACATTAATACAGGTGGTCCTCGACTTACAACAGTACATTTTCAGTTACAACCTTTGCTTCATTCCCATGTTCATGTGATCAAAATTCAGATGCTTGGCAACTGATTCATACTTATGACCATTGCTGTGTCCCAGGTCATGTGATCACCTTTTGCAAGTTTTTAGCAAGCAAATTCAATGGGGAAGCCAGATTCACTTCACAACCAGGTTACTAACTTTATCAACTGCAGTGATTCACTTAACAACTGTGGCAAGAAATGTTGTAACATGGGGCAAAACTCACGTAACAAATTCTCAATGAACAACATAAATCCTGGCTTCAATTGTGGTTGTAAGTTGAGGACAATTTGTACTAATCTATTGTTAGATTACTAACCTCTCTAGACTCTTCTTAAAAACCACCAGTGATAGAGTGCCCAAGATTTCTAGAGGCTAGCTGTTCCGCAGGTTAATTGTCCTCCCTGTTAGGAAGTTTCTCCTTAATTCCAGGTTGCTTCTCTCTTTGGTTAGTTTCCAACCATGGCTTCTTGTCCTGCCCTCAGGTGCTTTAGAGAATAATTTGACCCCCTCTTCTTTGTGGCAGCCCCTCAAATACTGGAATACTGGTATCATGTTGCCACTTCTTTAGACTAGCCAAACCCAAATCCTGCAGCCATTCTTCATTGAAGACATTTCACTTCTCATCCAAGAAGCTTCTTCAGCTCTGACAGGATGGTGGGAAATGGAAGGATTATACTCCTTGCAGACAGCTGGTCATTTGCATTTTTTTAAAGAGTCAGTGAGGCCACTTGGAGGCTTATCTGTGTCCTCAGGGTCACCTGAGTAGTGCTCCTGGTTCCTATAGTCTGCATTTTTTTCCTCTGGAAATCTATTCCTCCTTCCATACCATTCAAAGGGTGTCCATCTAGGAGTGGGATTCTACTGGTTCGGACTGGTTCGGGCAAACCGGATGTTAAAGCTACATCTGGTTTGCTGAACTGGTATTTCAACTGACCAGCTGGCCCCCCTGCTCACCCCATCTCTCCCCTCCCAGGAATCTCCATGAGATGCAGGTTAAATGCAGGGTCTATAGTTATTGCAGATAATTGGTAGGGCGGAAAATGGGCCTTCTGGAAGTCCAGAAAGGGGCCTGATCCTAGGTTCCAGAGGGCCTCCAGAGCCCAGGGGGTTGTTTTTGCCCTCCCAGAGGCCCGGGGGAAGCCTTTGGGCCCTTGGGAGGGAGAAAATGGCAGTGAACCAGGCAACCAGGCAGGAACTAGTTGCTGGGATTTTTGAATCCCACCCCAAATTGTATAGCTAAAAGTCTGTAGAGATTCTCAGTCATCCAGGTCAGAAAAAGAAAAAAAGAAAGTTCACTTGCCTCCTGAAAAAGCACCTTTTGGACAACCAGGACCTGGATGACTGAGAATGTCTACAGACTTGGTCAACAGACCAGTTAAATCCTGGAGAGTCCATCTTAGATCCAGCCAAAGAAGACATGGGTGTCTACAGGTAGTTCCCAATTTATGGCTGTACCTCACCATGTAGTTTTAGTCTTAATTTGTGATAGTCGTAAAGCAGGTCACTGCATGATCACGCCTGGTTTTATAACCTTTTATGCAGCAGTCATTAAATAAATGCTGTAGTTGTTAAACAAACCCATTGTTCGCTACGGGGTGATTTTTGCAGGAAACCAGAAATAAATGCCAGTTTCCAGCAAAAACTGTAAAATGTATGGTAAAATGCCATCATGCGATCGTGGGATGGTTAAGTGTAGCTGGTTGCCCAAAATGCAGTCAAAACTAACTGGTCTTAAGTCAAGGACTATCCTTAAATGCAGGAAAGAAGGCAGATGAGAAAAGCATTTGAGACTGCTTTCAGACTAAGTGTTGGGGTGAGCAGCAATCATTCACAGAATTTTCTAGGGAGGGTAATAGTGGCCATACTTTTATTTAATTTGAATTAATTTATCCAGATTTTAATGTTGTTCATCATCAGAGGGAAAGAAAAGATGTATCAATTCAGGAATCAAAAATGAAAATGGAGGGGATGTTGGGCATGTCAAAGATTTTTGCTGTAGATTTTACACTTAAAACTTCTTTTTTCATTCTCAGCACACAGTAGCAGGGCAAATGCTAACAGAGATGAAGTCTGGCCATGCAATCTTTTAAATTATTTTCACGTTATTGACAATATGAAAAAAAAGACTTAATTCTTTTTCATTGTAATGCTTTGGGAGTCTCCGGTGCTTCCTGGAATCACATAGAAAAATGCAAGTGCCCCCATTACATGGTACATCTTAAAAACACATATCAGCTTTCCTTCTGTCCTTAAATAAACCAGCACATTTATCCCTCAATATTTTAACTCTATTTTTAATTATTCTAAAATTATGTTTAATTTTAACCTACCTGTCATTTTCTTTTATTAGCCAGGTCTATCTTCACAAATTTCTGCAATTATAGTAGCAAAGATTTGGGCTGGCACCCAGGAAAATATGATTTTCATGTCGAGGCTGATTTCCACAGGAATGAATAATAATCATAAATAAAACCTCGTATTAAAAGCTTAAACATTATAGACCAATTATTCTGAAGCATAAGACTACATATGAATATACACTTAAATTTTAGAAGAATGCGATTTTTAGTTCTATCCAATTATTCTGCCATTCCAGTTTTATGAATGAAAATTTGGATAAATATTTTATGCCACCAGGAAACACCGAACTTGTAAGATTGTAACTGATCTCCTTTTGTCCACTGTTCATCCTTAATTTATACTAGTCAATATACTGACTTAGATTCAAAGTTTGCCAGACATAGAATAGACATGTAGAAATGAATGGGGTATTAGTCACAAAATACCTCTTTATCTCATTGGGTCCATGATAAGCCAGGCAAAATAGCAGAAAGAAAACACACATTTTTATTTAGGTGTTGCATAAATTACTATGATAGCTGTAGACGGATGCATGCCAAGTTATTTAGTATTTTATGTCGCAATGCTCATGATTGCTGTTTATTTTTTTCCACCAGCACTTTCCCCATCTGAGCGTGGGCAGGATTTAATGATTACCCAGGAACACAAAATAGCATCACTTCACTTTGGCATGGGGTGTGTGGGAAGAAGGAAGCGGCGAATGTGGAAAGAAATGAGGGCTGTTCATTGACATAAACCTATCTGTTAAATATGCTCAAGGTTAAAACTGGGAACTGGATGGTACTTATGCAATAACAGTCTGGAGGAAAGAAGAATGGGTGGCTGGATTCAGGTGCAATTGTATTGCTTTTAAATAGAAAATATCAATTTAAAAATCCATCTAATTTAAAATGAAGGTATTGCTGTTCCAATGAATTGCTTCTAGACTTATTCATGGTACAGAGGTGGTATTCAGCAGGTTCTGACCAGTTCTGGAGAACTGGAAGCAGAAATTTTGAGTAGTTCAAAGAACTGGAAAATACCACCTTTGACTAGAAATTTTACAGTATCTTTCCCCTGCCCCGCCCACCAAACCCCACCCACAGAATCGGTAGTAAAAAAATTTGAATCCCACCACTGATGTGGTAGTCCCAAAGGTGCTTTTCAGGAAGCAACTGGACTTTCTTGTTTTTTCTTTTGAAGACATTTCGCTTCTCATCCAAGAAGCATTTTAGCTCTGGCAGGATAATGGGGAATGGCATCCTGTCAGAGCTGAAGAAACTTCTTGGATGAGAAGTGAAAAGTCTTCAAAAGGAAAAAAAACAAGAAAGCCCAGTTGCTTCCTGAAAAAGCTTTGGGACAACCATGACCTGGATGACTGAGAACATCTCCAGACTATTATCTGTGGTATGAAGCTGGAGCCCCCCCCCCCGCCCATGCCCCTTTTTGCCTCCTGGGCCTCAGGGAAGCCTCCTGGGCAAAACAGTAAGACAGCGAGGGGGATCCCGGCACAGCTAATTGTTGGAACAGCTGATTATCAGGAGGGAAAAAAAATACCGGTTTGGCCGAACCAGTAGCTGTTTTTTACTACCAGTTTGGCTGAATGGTAGCATTTTTTTTGCTACCGGTTCACCCAAACCAGGCTGAACCAGTGGAATCTCACCACTGTTTATATTGAATTAGATTTTACCTGATGCATGTGACCAACTAGCTTTACCAACTGTCTCTCATCCTGAACTCCATTTCTGGTTTGCCTTTTTAACCAGCTGGTAACCTGAACGGTTTCTTTTCCTGCCTACTTCCAATACAGTTTTCTTAAAATATTTACAGAGCAGAATCTTCCTGCAAACAGTTGGGCAAGGTCAGACGTTGCAATCTGAGGGAAATGTACTAAGAGCCACAGTTTGACAATATAATGTGTCATGTTTTAATGAGGAACAACGCAGTCCTTTTTAACATCATTAACATTTAAGAAACAGCAAGTTTATGCACTGTGCTGGTTTTAAGATTGCGAGCAAGCATGGAATGTCCTAATAAATCAACCATAAACAGACAAAGAAGATGAAATATTTACTCAATTCCCCCTTGATGGAAAAGAATCTCAGCAGGACTGTCTCATGCTTTTACCCAACAACACCAGCTGATCTTAAGTCATTGTAGTCTACTTCTTGATTTAATACCTTAATCCAAATGCTGCACCTCACCCCCAACTAGAAAGAAAAGAAATGAACAAGAAGAAAGTAGAATAAAAGAAACCAGGAGATCCAAATCTCAGCTAAGCTATGGATTTTTTTTTCTCCTTTTGAAAAACTACCATCAAAAGCTTCAAAAGAAACCCCATTATTTACAAGTGTGGCCTACTAGACTCAAACTGCATCATCAGTATTTCGCCTATTAAGATTAAAAACAGAGACACAGGCAGAATTTTAATCAGGGGTCTGGTGGGAAGGAGTGGTGTCATAGTCTCGATCCAGCTATTTTAAAAATGCACAAGAGTAGGGATAGCTGAATCAGTCTTTTTCCCAAGTTCATGTCAGTTTCACATGTATTCAGTCATGCATCTTTTCTGCTCTTTTTCCGCCTCAATCTGTTTTTTTTTTAAAAAAAAAAAAACAACCACCACAAATGTGCTAATTTCTATTAGCAAGAGTCTAATTTTGTGACTGATGGATTTTTTTTAAAAGGAAAACATGGAAAGATGGATCTGTACTTGTAATGAGGCCACCTTTGAACAGTTACAACCTTATTTGGCTAATGAGGTGCAACATAACCTAAATTAGGAATCGATAAACAAGTGCTCTCCTATCGTTTTGGACGATAATAATCTCCCAATTCCATGACCAATGGTCAAGTATTCAATAAGTATCCAAAAGAAATGAGATCCATTCAATCATCTGATACTTCTCTTGAGCCCTGGGAATTATTTTGATTGGGTATGTGTAGTTTGATTAAAAGAGGGACTAGGGTGACAGGATAGCAGTCTTCCAATAGCTCAGGGGCTGCCACCAAGAAGAGGGAGTCAGGCTATTCTCCAAAGCACCTGAAGGCAGAGCAAGAACCAATGGGTGGAAATTAATCAAGGAGAGAAGCAACTTAGAACTAAGGAGAAATTTCCTGACAGAACAATTAATCAGTGGAAGAACTCGCCTCCAGAAGTTGTAAATGCTCCAACACTGGAAGTTTTTGGATAACTATTTGATGGAAATGGTATAGGGTATCCTGACTAAGCAGGGGTTGGACTAGGGGTCAAAGGTGCCTTCCAACTCTGTTATTCTATTCTATTTTCCCAAGCACACATTATCTTTCAAAAATGACTTTCATCCAGAGATGTGACAGGCACAAAGTACATCAATGGAGAGAGAGAGAGATTTGAACTCAGTTCTTTCTCCATATACTTTGATGTCTGCCTCCTTCAATTTTACATCTAATTTCAAAACTGGGTTGCTTTGAAAGACAACAGCTTGTTTTGATTAAGCTGTTTATGAACAATTCCATTCACTGGAATTGGGACGTGCACAGGAAAATCTTGTTAATGTTTATATCTTTTCAGAGGAATTGAGATGTAGATGTTTCAAACTGGGTTCTTCCAAACTCCAATGTTTTAACAGAAAGAATTATATCCTCTTGTGTTACAGTACAGGAATAAAACGAGAGGTCAAAGCATAACAGTGAACAATCAAAAAGTGCTACTCTTGCCTACTACAAGGTTCCTCACACCTAGGTTAGATATATGTGTTTGTTTATTAACCCAGTGTCAGCATTCCAGCAAACCTTCATCTACTCAATAATTCCAAGACAGACTTCTCAAAGGTTCTTTTTATTTGGATAGTAACTGGCACAACTGTGGAAACCCGAATCTGAAAGTTCCGGCCTTCCTTACAACAAGTAAAACCTACAAATCCACCCCCTGCGCCTATCATTACATCACATGGCCCAATCACTATCTGTTCCAAGTTAAGACTTCCTTTCACTATGTGCAACACGACCTGACCTTGAATCAGAAAAGGAATGTTATTATGTCTCACTAGATATACTCCAATAAATTCCCCCCTCCCACTGTCCCAGGCTCAATTGTGACAGTGTGGGAGCATCAGATCTCAATATGGCTGTCCAAGCTGACACCCAGATTTATTATTTTTGTAGAAATAACTCAAGGTGGTGAACATACCTAACATTCTTTCCTCCTCCTATTTTCCTCACAACAGCAACTGTGGGAGGCGGGTTGGACTGAGGACTGGCCCAAAGTCACCCAGTTGGCATTCAACTCTAAAGTGGGACTAGAACTCACAATCTCCTGGTTTCCATCCTGAATACATAACTCCTAGACAGAACTTGTTCTTTAACATGTCATTCGTATGGTTGACACAACAAAATATAGCCTGGCTTTTTATGAAGTATGAATTCACAAAGTTTAAAGATTTCAGGTTAAGAGTCAACAAATCCATGTTAAAATTGCATAAGACATCTGTCGAATGTTTGAACTATTTTGAACAAGTCTCTGTCAGTGGAATATGCTAGAATTCTTACATATAATCCTGTTGTTTCCTAAGCAGAAGACCACATCCATGAATAGATAGAGTTACAGATGACATGCATCATTTTAGACCCAGACAGACTGTTTTTTATTTTTCTTACTGGCTTTGTGGAACATGAAAGGGTATACTGGAGGTGGGGGGAATAATGTAGTTTTCATTTTTACCACAAACTCCACTGCCCTACTCTAGTAAAATGTGTTGACTTGGCTGAGGATTCATTTATTTTATGATACACACACCCTCCTTTTCCCCCTACCAACAAATTGATGTTGATTTTTGTCTGTCTGCATAAATCCAAAAGCTGAGCTGTACACAACAGCATGGTTATGTAAAGGCACACTTAAAGGAAAAACAATTTGTTCAGAGCAAGGGCTGCATTTTTCCTTCTTCGCCCTTAGATGTTTGTTTGGTGGTAACCCAGTGTGGTTCCTCACCAGACCATAGCCCGTACCAGGAGTGGTAAGATGAATCAGAGTTGTCTTGCTCTTCATGGCATTTTGACAGATGTTCCAGAAGGTTTATCCCACAAAATTGCTTGATATAGGATCTTCTCTAAGTTCCAAGGGGCATCCCAAATGCCTTTTGGTAGACCCCATCTTATCTGACTCCATTTATTCCTAAATAAATAAAGCCTTAATGGAATGGCCATTGTCTGCGAGAGTGTGTACCAGAGCAACAGAATTATAGCTAATCAAACCAGCTCTCAGATCTATTCCTCCACCAAAGATGCCCTGGTCACCACCTTTTCAGCCATATTTTCATAATGTTGCTTTCTCTCATACCAAGTCCACCCACATAACCACTGAAAGTTATTGTTAATTGTTCCAATTTATAACAGGAATTTTAAAGTAGCAAACAACTGTTTCCTACGGGTCCCAACTCTGGATCTATGTCCAAACTGATATGCAGAGTCTACTCTTTTGCTTTTCCAGCTGTTCTTCTGTTGCACGGGCTTTCAAGAACTACCACAATCTTCTCTTTGCCAGTACTTCCTCTACACTCAGTTGCTAGAACTGTTGTAATCTTTCTTTGCCACATCTCTATGACAGAAGGATGAGGACCTGGTCCTCATTAGAAGAACCTTCACCCAAGCTGTGATCTTCAAGTTCAACATAGGACATTATTGATTAATGATCTAACTCATATAGCAGATCATTCCTTGGGCCAGATTTCTACAACTGGGTCAAGAAAGGGACATCAGGTGGTTCCATGATCCTTCTGTCATGGATATACAACATTCTTACTATGTTTAAAATGAACATGGAAAGGGTCGTCAACATAATTTTTCATAAATGATCTCTGGGGCAACTAGAATGTATTTTGCTTCTTGGAGCACCTTTGAGTGATCAAATGAATAAGATTGCTATAGCCCAGATTATCCAAAGGTTGAAAACTTGAAAAACAAGTGAGAGTACAACATTGATCTATATATGTAACAATGAGGAAATAACAGGGAAGAAACAGGATTTAATAGTTCTTTTCCATCTAATACTAAAATTATAATCTACCTGCACAACTTCAAGTTGTGAAGTACTGTTTGATAACGATTCCATCAATTGTCAATTACTCATGCCCATGTAGAAGTTAATGTTACATTTGCAGCAGTATTAGGAGAGAGATTCAGAGCACGGACTGTGTAATGATTTGAAAGATCTTTTTCAGTTTCCGAGATTTGAAGATATGTCTAGGTCACCACATGTAGTTGTCTGTCTTTGCTAGTATGATCTGGTTGTTCACAGATCCAAGTTGGAGTATTGCCTTTCTTACTCATATAATTACAATCTTCTTTGTAGGAAATGGAGGCAGTTGAGTTTGAAATGAAGAAGTTCAAGCAGTTGTGGTGAGTTAGAGATGAGCCTGGAGTCTCTTATGGTATGGATGAGGTTAAGCATGTTAGAATTGAAAGAGAAAGGAAACACAATGAAGAAGATGAAAATGTAAAGATATTTATTTTTATTTATTTATTTGATTTGTCAATCGCTTACAAAATAATAGGTATAAGTATAAACATGAGTAAGAATACAGAAAACAGTTACGATTAAATGGGGACAATAGGGCGGCACAATGGTGCACTTATGCATGTCCCTTATAGACCTCTTAGGAATGGGGTGAGGTCGATAGTGGATAGTTTGAGGTTAAAGGAGTGGGGGTTTGAGGATGTAGCTACAGAGTCAGGTAGTGCATTCCAGGCATTGACCCTCTGTTGCTGAAGTCATACTTTCTGCAATCAAGTTTGGAGCGACTAACATGAGTTTGTATCTGTTGTGTGCTCTTGTATTGTTGCAGTTGAAGCTGAAGTAGTTATTGACTGGTAGGACATTGTAACAGATAATTTTGTGTACTACATTTAAGTCCAACCATAGGCAGCGTAGTTCAAGATTGTCCAAGTCCAAAATTTCAAGCCTGGTAGTATAGGGTATTCTGTTATGAGCAGAGGAGTGTAGTACTCATCTCGTGAAATACTTCTGGACTCGCTCAATTGTATTAATGTCTGATATACAGTATGGATTTCAGACAGATGAGCTGTATTCGAGTATTGGTCTAGCAAAGGTTTTGTATGCCCTAGTTAGCAATTCTATATTTCCAGAGGAGAAGCTTAGTAAGATTAGATTTACAACTCTTAATGCCTTTTTGGCAATGCTGTTACAATGAGCTCTGGTGCTTAGGTCATTAGATATGAGTTCTCCAAGGTCCTTGACAGAGTGAGGGCCATCAATGAGGTTATATCCGCCTAATTTGTATTTGGTCATATCTGTCTGGTTTTTTTAACAATGTGTAGGACAATGTGTATTGACATTGAATTTTCTCAGAATAACCAGCACAGAGATTTTCAGCCCTACCGAAGTTAACCAGTGGTGGAATTCAAATTTTTTTACTACCGGTTCTGTGGGCATGGCTTATTTGGTAGGCGTGGCTTGTGGTCATGTGACTGGGTAGGTGTGGCTTAGTGGTCATGTGACTGGGTGGGCATGGCTTGGTGGTCATGTGACTGGGTGGGCATGGCCAACTCAATGTCACTCACATCAAGGGGTGCCTCATCTGGCCCCTCCCCTCCCAGCCATTCCTTGTCACCCAGCCATAACTTATCTATAGTTCTGTAAAAATGTTGTTCACCTTTTTTGACTTTATTATCTGCATACTATAGATGTACTTTCATGGACCACTGAAAGGAGGAAATGGCTCACATGCTTGGCAACAGGCTTTTAAGGGGTTGCCACAAAAAAGGGGAGACAATGTATTTTCCAAAGAAGCAGAATGTAAACAAGAAGCAATGGATGGAAACTGAACAGAGAGAAGCAACCTAAGACTAAGGGGAAACTTCCTCTGAGTGAGAACAATTAACCAGTGGAACTCCCTGTCTCCAGAAGTTCTGGGTACTCAATCACTGGAAGTTTTTCAGAAAAGACTGGACAGCCATTTCTCTGAAATGGCAGAGAGTTCACCCCAAGGTCCCTTCTGATACCTTTCCCAGGATTTCTACCCTGAGTTTGGCATCCTCGGTTTTCTTGCCTGAGCTGGGGGTTGGACTAGAAGACCTCCAAGGTCCCTTTCAACTCTTGTTAAACACATGTGTATTTTATGTTCTGGACTATTGACACTGAATGCATATAAACCCTGAAAAATATGTGGTAGCCCTGGGCAAAAGAAAGGCAGAAAAATCACTCTAGGTGTAGGGACAGTGTAAAATATTAACACATGATAAATAATGGAACAATTAAAAATAATAGCACAGAGTTTTATCTCTCTCTCTCTTCCTATTTCTTTCTTTCTTTCTTTCTTCTCTCTCATATACACAAACACACACACACAGAGAGAGAGAGAGAGAGAGCACTTAACAGACAAGCATTTTGGAAGCAGCTCCTTTAAATTTCTCCAAGGCTTAAGTGGATTCCTCCACCCTTTCTGTCAGACTGCACTCCAGCACTTTAACTCACAAGGGGAAAGCGATACTTGCAGTGTCCATGGGGAATCCTTGGAGAAGTTTTTAAAGGACCTGCTTCCAAAATGCATTTCTTTTACGTTGCAAAAGTGCTCCAAGGCTCAATTCACCCTCACCCCCTCTGTCAGACCGCACTCTTTCTCACTCCAGACACTTTAACTCACACGGGGAAAATTATACTTGCAGCGTCCATGCCTTTCTTCCTTTCCCCCAGGGAGAAAGAGTACGTGGGGAACGGAAAGTTAGGAGAGCGATTGCAAGTGAGCAACCGGGCGACCGGGTTGGAGGTGTGGCCAGCCAGGGGTTGCCACTGGTTTAGCAACCCATGCCAAATAACCACTACTGGTTTGTCTGAGTAGATGCAAACCAGTTGAATACCACCTCTGAAGTTAACACCAGACAGCTTAACCAAAAAGATTGATGCTCTAGCAACATCCCTTGTTCCATTTCTCTCACTAAACTGCAATCATTCTGCAGGTTGCAGAGAAGAAAGGAAAAAGTCATTCTTAAAGGTTTTTTTTTTTTTTTTAAATACCAGCAACCTCCAATATTTCTTCATCTTACTCTTGGCCTTGATCTGCAGAATAGAGGGAGAGAGGGAAAAATGGGGCCATTCTCTCAAGGAACCAAATGCATCTGCCTTGCTCTCTTGCTAATCTTGTTAATTTCCCAAGAAGAGTTCTGCACTCCTCTACTCATCGCAGAATACCTTATGCCACCAGACTTGAAATTTTAGATCTAAACAACCTAGAACTATGCCGCCTCCGGTCTGATCTAAGTATAGTACATAAAATTATATATTGCAATCTCCTACCTGTCAATGAATACTTCAGCTTCAACCATAACAATACGAGAGCAAACAATAGATAAAAACTCAAGGTTAACCGCACCAAACTTGATTGCAGGAAATACGACTTCAGCAACAGAGTGGTCAATGTCCGGAATACTCTTCCTGACTCTGTGGTTTCTTCCCCAAACCCCAAAAACTTCAACCTTAGACTTTCTACTGTTGACCTTACCCCTTTCCTAAGAGGTCTGTAGGGGGCATGCATAAGTGCACCATCGTGCCTACCATCCCTGTCCTATTGTTTCTTTTATTTTTCTTATATCTATCCATTTCATGTATTCATAACCATGCTTATACTTATACCTGTTATCTAATACTCGCCTGACAAAATAAAATAAAATAAATAAATAAATGGCTTTTGGGGTTTGCTGTAACCATTGTTTTAAGGAGCCCTTTAATTTCCCCGCTCTTTCTCCCTGTGTTCTTCCTTGGAGAGCAGACCTGTAATGTTACTCTCTGAGCTTTTTCAACTGAAGAACCAAATGATGATGAGAATAGAACAGAACAGAACAGAACAGAATAGAATAGAACTCTTTATTGGCCAAGTGTGATTGGACACACAAAGAATTTGTCTTCAGTGCATAAGCTTTCAGTGTACATAAAAGATATAAGTGATAAATCATGATCATAATAAATCATGATCATAATCTCCAGAGAGATTCCTTTGGCGTTTCATTTATAATCTCTTGGCGTTTCATTTATTCTGCAGTCCTGAGAGCTCCAAAGTTGTGTTTAAAAAAGGTGTACAGAATGAGTGACATTTATTGTTAGTTTATTTGTTTGTTTGTTTATCATTATCTATGCCACCTATTTCACTGATACTATGACTCTGGACTAGCTACCATTCATTCCTGCCATTGATCCCTATCATCTATACCAGGGGTCTCCAAATGTGACAACTTTAAGACTTGTGGACTTCAACTCCCAGAATTCTCCAGCCAGAACCACGGCAACCATCATAAATATGAGTCAGTTGCCAAATGTCTGAATTTTTGACCATTTGATCATGGGGATGCTGCAATGGTCATACGTAGGAAAAACAGTCATAAGTCACTTTTTCAGTGCTTTTGTAACTTTGAATGGTCACTAAATGAACTGTTGTAAGTTGAGGATTACTTGTATAATAGGGCTAGAATCTAACAATTTGTACATACCGTATTTACCGGCATATAAGACGACTGGGCGTATAAGACGACCCCCCAACATTTCCACTCAAAATATAAAGTTTGATATATACTCGCCGTATAAGACTACCCCCTCTTCCACACACCTTCCACTTTTGCACTTTTTTTTTTGAGGCACTTTTGTGCACCGTGGAAACGAATCCCATGAAGCCGAAAGGAGCAGCCAGTCTTCAGGCCGATGTAGGCAGGCCTCCTTCTCCCAGCTCCCAAGGAAACGAAGCGTTCAGTGGCCTCCGCTCGCACCGCCCGGCCTCTGCTCAGGCATCTGGCTGGACTGTCAGGAGTTGTTACTGCTGGCGCGGGTCCGCGCAGCTCCAGTCCCGCGTTGCCTCGGGAAGGGAAAGGCAAAAAGGAAGAGCTGCGGCAGCGCTTTGCAACGGCAGCAGCGGCTCCTGGTTTTGCCTTTCCCTTCCCGAGGCAACGCGGGACTGGAGCTGCGTGGAGCCACGCCAGCGGTAACAACTCCTGACAGCCCCAGCCAGATACCTGAGCAGAGCCCGGGCGGTGCGAGCGGAGGCCGCTGAGCACCTCGTTTCCTTGGGAGCTGGGAGAAGGAGGCCCGCCTACATCAGCCTGAAGGCTGGCTGCTCCTTTCGGCTTCACGGGATTCGTTTCCACAGTGCGCAAAAGTGCCTCGGCCGCGGGCAGCCGCAGTGCTTTCCAATTACTATTTGCCGGCGTATAAGACGACCCGGCGTATAAGACGACCCCCCCACTTGGAGGCATGTTTTTCAGGGCAAAAAAGTCATCTTATACGCTGGCAAATATGGTACTTTGTTGTTAAAGGTTGCTACTAGCCTAAGGAAAGAAATACTATAAATATTATAGTATTTGGGATCAATTGTGGATACTAGTCAAGGACTAACTGTACAGGAGTCAAGATCAAGTGATCAAAGAGATCATTTCTGACTACAGGTAGTCCTCGACTTATGATCACAATTGGGTCCCAAATTTCTGTTGTTAAGTGAGACATTTGTTAAGTGACTTTTGCCCCATTTTACAATTTTTCTTGCCATGATTGTTAAGTGAATCACTGCAGTTGATTCACCTGGTTGTTAAGTGAACCTGGCTTCCCCATTTATTTTGCTTGTCAAAAAGTTCGCAAAAGGGGATCACATGACCTTGGGACACGGCAACGGTCATAAGTATGAATCAGTTGCCAAGCATCTGAATTTCAATGGGGATGCTACAAAGGTTGTAAGTGTGAAAAATGGTCATAAGTCACTGATTTCAGGGCCATTTTAACTTTGAACAGTCACTAAATGAACAGTTGTGAGTCAAGAACTACCTGTATTTCAAACTGTCCTTTCACCATCTCACCTTTCAGTGCCGGTTAATCTTCATCATCCATCCATTTATTCATTCATCCATTCTACTAACTTTCTAGTCAATCCACTGACCTAAACCTTGCTGTTCTTCATTCTATTTGGCTCCCAAACAAGCTGGATGGATTATAGCAGCACAATTTCCCTTGTGGGAAACAACCAGCAGTTGCCAAGAAGGAACAGCATCTGTATTTGTCTTTTCAGAATACAATGAATCAAAGCACATCCCACTTGTCTTCCCTATAATCCTGTCAAACCCACCTGGGCATTAAGAAGACCTTGGAATGATGTTTGTTCAATCCTGTCTGCTAAGTGAGGTTTCACAGAGTGTAAACCTGCATGTTTTTGGCAGCTTGGCCTTCCCTTTGTATTCCTCTGACTATCCCACTTGGGGACATGCAGATTGCAAGTTTTCACAGGTATATGTATCTACCTATATGTAGATCAGAGGTATCAAACTGAAGGCCTGGAGGCAGATCGGCCTGCCAGGTGCTTATATCTGGCCCATGAGGCTACTCTGGAAACAGCAAAAGACCGACCTGGGATACCTCTACCAGCAAAAACAGAACTTGGGAGTGCTCTCCCAAGCTCTGTTTCAACCAGCAGAGGGTTGCAGGAGGCCATCGCAGCTAAAAATGGAGCTTGGGAGCCTGTTTTTGCTGGCAGAGTACTTGGGCCACCACAGAAACCCCTGACATGAGTGACTTTGAACTGGCCACACCCACCCTGGCCACGCCTACCCCCCCCCCCCGCCCGCCAAGATCATACACAACCCTGATGTGGCCCTCAATGAAATCGGATTTGACACCCCGGTGTAGATAAACAATGGCTTATCATAATCTAAGATTGCAGTAGACTGGACAATCACTTGAACTGAAGGTGCATTCGTGTTGTGGGCCTTGCAGTTAAGATGAAATTCTTAATAATGTGACCGCCCTTCCACTCCAGCCATGCCACCAGGAAGATTCTGGAATTCAGTTATTTGTTACCGATGTAAAGAAAGAAAACAGATGTAAATCCTAAATAAAAGTAAAGTTTTTGACTCTGCTTCCTCTAAGACTCTGATTTGTATGTTTCTTCATTATTCACTTTGGGTGATGACAGAATGGGGTACAGGATGCAAGACAACTCTAGTTTATTCCTTATGGAGGAGTTTCCCCCCCACTGGCTGTGAAAAGAGTGGGCAGCACTATCAGAGGAAATCAACCATCATAAACTAAAATCAGGGCAGCCCCGTTGGGAAGAGATGCAATAAAAGCACATCAGAACTAAAAATCAGGACAGCAAATTTCATGCCAGTATAGTTTCCTCCCAAATCAAGGCTAGATGGATTTGCTCACAAATCCCTGTTTTTACCTCAGACAGTTTAATCTAGCCTGCTCAGCACAGACTGTCTTATTCACCTTAATGGCTGCAACCTCTCACTTCACAGCCACTAAAAATCTGAAAATACTTTCTGGCTGTCAACCAAATGAGGTGCAACTTGATCCAAAGAGGTCACAGAATATTATGAATTACCAAGATTCAGTCACCAGGGATGAGGAACTGTCTGCATCAGCTACACCACAACTTCCTTGTATTTTATCTTTATTATTTTTGCCGTCTTACAATTTCCCTCATGAGAAACAACCAGCGGCTGCCAATAATGAACAGCGTCTTTATTTGCCTTTCTGGGATACTATGAACCAAAGCCCAGCCCACCTCTATAACCCTGTAAAACTCACCTAGGAATTAAGAAGATCTTGGGATGATATTTGTTAAATCCTGTCTGATAAGTGAGATTTTGCATCCCTGTCTCATGAGATCAGAATACAAAGTATTTTAACACCAGAGTGGTGAAAGACCCTGGGATAGTTGATTCCTAAAACTCACGGCAATTTCCCCTCACTTCCCTGTCTTTTTCTCCCTCGTTTCTTGAGCAAACAGTTATAGTAGTTTCAAACCCAAGGGTGCGCACAACGGAATACAAAGAATGGCTTAAGTTACATAACCTTGGCAAAATTTTACTCATGTACATGTGGAGAAGAAATGGCAAGTGTTCTCTTTTCTTCTTAAACCAAGTCAGTTATTTCCATTGTAAGCTTCACTTTTTTATGTATTTATTTTGCTTCCTAAGGAGCTAAGCTTTTGAACAGCTATTGAATGGATAATAATAGCACTTAGCAATAGCACTTAGTCTTATACACTGCTTGACTGTATATTGACTGCATATTGCCCCTAATGAGCTGGGTCCTCATTTTACCAACCTTGGAAAAATGGAAGGCTGAGTCTACCTTGAGCCAGTCAGGATCAAACTCCTGACAGTGAGCAAACTTAGTCTGCAATACTATGTTCTAACCACTGTTCCATAATCAGTACAATTCCACTGATGGCGGTGAAATGTTCTACTCTATGCAGCGATGACCTCCAGTATCAGTGGAAGTTATACCAAGATCTTAGATAGCATTAATGAAAGGCAAATTAATTCTCTTCAAAGCTCCATCCAAAGAAGGAATTGATTTGTTTCAACCCAACCCAAGCAATCTGAGAACCTTCTTTTTTCTTTGCAATGTTCACACCCAGATCCAATGAACAAGAGGTGTAAACTGCATAGAAAATATATTTGGTTATGAAGAAATATATCCAAAGTCAGATGTAGACTGACTTTTAGCTGCACACCTTCCCAGCAAACAGAAAATTTTGAAGCTCTGGGTAAAGAGGATTCATTTTAAGGATGAGTAATCACAGTGTGTATGTTGAAGGCTCCTAAAGAAATGCTGGAAAACTCTGTATTTTAAATAACATTTGAGGGAATGTTATTCCCTCTCCCTTCTAATACTGATGATGTTACATAATTTGGTAATGAAATGTCTGCAAGAAAACCATCAAGCTCAGAGAACACCAAAGACCCCACAGTTCAACCCTGAGCTACAAATATTATCTTCCATTGATAAACATTTTTGGGTTAGAGGGACTCAGAGTCTGCCTTATATGAGATGGCACCCAGTGGATTTCATTCTAACTTTTGATGTTTTCTGTAAAGAAGGAATGTAGAATTATAATGGTTGAGTCTTTGATCCTTCATACATTAAAAAAAATGCACAAAGTTAAGGGATAAACAAATAAAAAATATTTGAAAAAGAAAAAGCTCAGAAAAGAAAAAGAGTGAAAAGTGCAAGAAAGAGAAAAGAAGGAAAAGAGAAAAAGAATGACTATCAATATAAGTAAACAATATATCAAACTCTTACTCTAAGATTAACATTTGTCTACATTATTTCCATAATTCCATATCTAATTATCAAAGCCCCAAATCAACTTTTAATTTCAGTTTCTCACAAAAGGTGCAGAAATGGTTCATATCTCTTTAATCACTATTTGTTAAGGAAACCACAACTGATTTATTTAATTGCACCAAACTCTAAATAAAATAGGAATGAAATGTAGACCCATGATTCCACTGGTGGGATTCAAAAAAATTTACTACGGTTCTGTGGGCATGGCTTGGTGGGTGTGGTGTGGCTTGGTGGGCATGGCAGGGGAAAGATACTGTAAAATCTCCCTTCCCTCCCCATCCCACTAATCTGCTTTCCAGCTCCATTCTCCTGTGCAGGGCAACCAAAGAAGACCCAGATGATCAGCTGGGACTGGGGAGGCAGAGAATAGATGGGGGTGGGGCCAGTCAGAAGTGGGATTTGCTGGTTCTCCAAACTACTCAAAATTTCTGCTACCGGTTCTCCAGAACTGGTCAGAACCTGCTGAATACCACCTCTGCATGATTCTCAATTTTGGTAACTTTAAGATGCATAGACTTCAATTCCCAGAATTCCCCAGGCAGCATGAAGCTCACCCATCTTAAACTTACCAAGATTGAGAAAAAACTGGTCTACAGATAAGGATTTCCCATTCCTCTTTTATTGGTTCTTACTTGAAGTTAGTGATACCCAACGCAAGGATGAAATATGACCTGTTGTTTGCCAGGCACCATCTTTCTGTTCATGGTAGAAAAGAAGAACCAGCAGCTTTTACAAAACAACAAAGAATATCCAAGTAAGAGAGAATCCATTTACCAATTTGCACAGCTGACTTCCAATCCAATTCTTTAGTCAATTACAAAATTGTAATTTCTTTGTTTTGTGAAAAATTGCTTTGCTTTGTGACATCTAGAATCCATCCAGAATTAGACGTTGGGTTTGATAGTATGTAGTAGCTGCATACATCATCAAGACATTGTTGAATTAATAAAAAAGGATAGTAGAATTGTATTTAAAATATATAACTTCATATCATTGTGATCCTCATGTTCATCATGGAAAATAGAAAAGAAATAGAGTTGGAAAAATACATTAGCAAAATAGCACCGAACCTTCTTTGCTAAAAAATCTTCCTTGATCCTTTGCCAAAAAAATACCTCCCTAATTTAAATACAGACAATATCAGCACATGTTAATAATTTGTTAGTGAAGATCAATAACTTTGTAAAAGGCAATTTAACCTAGCCCAAATCCTTTTTCAAATGTGCCTGAAAAAATGGACAAACTTTTCAAACAGGGCCTGAAATCAGTAGCAGAACCCTCATAAGATTTAAATAATTCCACTCAGATTTTGTTACATCTTACTACAAAAAATTTTTTTTTCAAAAGATCTGGCACCGCATTTTTACAGTTTCCATTTTATGTGTGTTTTAGATCAAGTAATAGTTTAAACACCTTTTAAGCATTCTTGAAGCACCATTAAGGCATATTTTGAGTTCTGTATTATTGATCCAACTTCTCCTGGAATCAGTGAGAGGTATTATATATCCAATGTTACTTCCCTCTTAGTTTTGTTTGTGCATTTTTTTAAAGTTAAGTAGATTGCTTGTTCTATTTGTCCTTGAAAGAGCCTGTTTGCCCTTACCTCAGCAAAACTAGATATAATGACCCAAAATGTATGGAAAAGCAAAGAGGTCATACTTATAGGAGAAGGAATGGCAGAACCTGGGGGTGGAATGAAAAGAGGAATCATCTTGGAATCAATATGTAGACATAAATGTTCAACACCCCCCCCCCTTTGAGTCCATTGACCCTTATCTAACTCTAACCAGGTGCTGACTGTTAGTTGAGAAGATTCCTGTAGGTAGGTTTGGAGCAATAAATCAGCTTAATTGAACCTTCAGGTTTGGATCTGGAATTTTTGCACCTGATATTACTAGCCTATTACTATTTTAGAAATTCCTATCAACCAGCTCAGCAACAAAGTTGAATGTTCAGAGTTTCACTTCAGAAGACTGCCTGACTCAAGAAGCTTATATATGCCCCCTTTAATGACTGCCTCAGACAGTTACCATTCATAGTTAAGATGGTGATTAAAAAATTGTGATCAGTACTCACATTTATGACCTTCACAGGTCTGTATAGCAAAGTAAGATCATACAAACAGGTTTTCACTTAGAGGCCACTTTGCTTAACAACTGAGTTTCAGATCCCAGCAATGTTCACTAAATGAGGACTACTTGTATCAAGGTTGCTGCCTTTTAGATAGGACATTTCAGGTGCAAAAAAAATTGAACTGTACCCAAAAACCCAATGGAGGCCAACTAGTGGTGGGATTCAGCCAGTTTGCACCAGTTCAGGGGAACCAGTTGTTAACTTTCTGAGCAGTTTGGTGAACTGGTTATTGGAAGAAATCATTAGGGCAGAGAACCGGTTGTTGAATTATTTGAATCCCACCGCTGAGGCCAACCAAAATGAAATTAATTGCAGAGAAATTAAATTGTTCATATGATATGGGTTTTACAAAGGGTTCTTTCTGCTGACTTTTGGACAGACTGAAGCTTCTTAGAACTTTTCCAAATGTAATTCCACATGGAACGATTCTCCTGCAATCATAGCTGGAAACCAAATGCAACTAGATCAAAATTCAACAGAGAATGATGCGGCTCAGGGGCTAGCAACAACTGTGGACTTCAACTGCCACAATTCCTTTTTAAAAAATTTTTTTTATTGTTTTTTAAGACAAACAAAGACAAACAAAACATAAAAACATCAAGCCATCTTCCATATATATACATACAATGTGCTGGTTGGTTTACAAATTGTTTTGTGCTTCCATTTCGTAGTCTTCAATTACAATTACATTGTATATATTCTCATATTTTCAATCAAATATTAAATACATTAATATCATTGTTAACCAATCATTTTACTATACTATTATTCATTCATGTTTTATGAAATAATCCATATTTTACTTAATTTGTTTTATGACACTTCATATTATCTCTCAAATCTATCCTACAATCATTTTGTAGATATAATAAGAAAAAAATACATCTTTATATATTTATTATTTTCTGAAGATCTACATATTTCATTACCATGTTTTATTGTCTAACCATTGATAGAATAGATCCCAAATTTTATAAAATTGTTTATCATCTTGTTCTCCGATTTCAAATGTCAATCTACTCATTTCAGCACATTACAATATTTTTTTAATAATTTCCTCCTGTGATGGTATTTTCTCATTTTTCCAGTTTTTGACAAATACAATCCTAGCCGTTGTTAATACATTTACAATCAGATATTTCAATTCTTTACGATATATTTCAGTAAAATTCCCAATAAAAATATCTCTGGTTTCAAGTCTATATGCTTTTTTGTCATTTTTTCCAACCACGTGTGGATTTTAGTCCAATATTTTTTGGCATACACACAAGTCCACCACATATGGTAATATGAGCCAGGTATCTGATGACATTTCCAACATTTTTCAGATTTGTTCTTTAACATTCTTGTTATTCTTGTTGGGGGAAAATGCCACCTGTAAAACATTTTATACAAATTTCCTTTATATACTGTTGACATTGTCATTTTATAATTTTGAGATCACAATTTTTGCCATTTCTCTAGATCGATCCCATGTCCAAAATTCTTCCCCCAAGCAATCATAATTTCTTTAACTTGTTCTTCTTCTAGTTTAATTGCTAATAAATATCCATACCATTTTTAATCACCTTTTCATCATCACCTTTAATCACTTTTTCATCAAAATCTTATCTAAATCAGTCAGTTTATCATAGAAACCTTCTGTTTTAGAATCTTTGTCATACCTTGAATGTATTTGCGCATATGAAAACCAATTCATCTTTATACCTTGTTTCTCTAATTTTTGCATAGATTTAACTTCACCCTTTTCATTCAATATTTCAGTATATCTAACTGTTTGTTCCTTTTTATATATTATAGGATAAGAAAATGCTTCAATAGTTGATAGCCAGACTGGAATTTTCAAATAACATTGTCTTTTAATCTTCTCCCAGTTTAACCACAGAGACTCCTGTATATAATGTCTTCTAAAATACCCCTGTATTTTAGTTCCTTTGTACCATAAAAAAGCATGCCATCCCAACAACAAATCATGTCCTTTTAATGTCAACAATCTAGTATTTCTTAATGTTATCCATTCCTTAACCCACATTAAATTTGTAGCTTGGGAATATAACTCCCAATTAGGCAAACCAAATCCTCCTCTTATTTTGGCATCTTGCAAAAGTTTTAACTTTATTCTCGCTTTCTTACCTTACCATATATATTTCAACACAATTTTATTTAAATCTTCAAAATAATCTTTTCCAAGCCTAAGTGAAATTGTTTGGAACAAATATAAAATTCTGGGTAATATATTCATCTTGATTGTTGATATTCTCCCTATTAATGACAGTTGTAAATTTTCCCATTTTGCTAAATCTAGCGCTATCTGCTGCTTAAGTTTAATGTAGTTATTCTCTTTTAGTGTACTACATCTTGCTGTCAAATGTATCCCTAAGTACTTGATCTTATTCGTGACCTGGATTTTCAATACATCCGCCAATTCTTCCTTATGTCTTGATAGCATATTCTTTGTCAAAATCTTTGCTTTGTCTTTATTTATTTTCAAACCAGCCACCTTTCCACATACTTCTATCTTTTCTATCAATTTTAATGCTATTTCTAGTGGGTTTTCTAAAATGAAAACCAGATCATCTGCGAATGCTTGCAGCTTAAATTCTTCCTTTTTAATTTTCATCCCTTTTATATCCTTTTCTTCTCTAATATTTCTGTTTAACACTTCCAAGGTTAACACAAACAACAAAGATGACAGTGAGCACCCTTGTCTTGTTCCTTTTCTTATATCAATAGAGTCTGTCAGTTCTCTCTCTATCATTACCTTTGCCGTTTGGTTATGATATATAGCTTCTATTGTTTGAGTAAATTTTTTACCAAAGCCCATCTGTTCCAGCTGTAATAACATGAATCACCAATTCACATTATCAAACACCTTCTGTGCATCTAAAAATATCGAAGCCATTTGTTTTTGTTCTTGAAAAGAAGTCTCAGTTCTTTCTCAACTTTGTCTAGTCAAGAGAAAAAAAAGAAATAGAATATTTCCAAACCTCTAATTGGCAGTGTTACAAAGTTTCTTCTGCTTTCACTTTCCCCCTCCTTTTCCAAACAAGATATAATAAAAATTAATTAAAAAGGGAAAGAGATATTAAAAAGGATGACTAGAAGGGAGCCTCTTGCCTAAAATATTATAAAGTCAAAAAAGGAGAGAAAGAATAGGTAGAAAAAAACCCAGTCCAGTTTCAAAATATAAAATCATATATAAAAAATCCAGAAAACAGAATTGTTTTTAAAAAGAATATTACTTTGACTTCCTGTTTAAAATTGCCACTTAATCAAAGCTGCTGGAGTTGGGACAGCTCCGAAACGAAAGAGAACGGAAAGAGAAAGTGTGACGGTTTGGTGAGAATTTTTTCTTTCCTTTAAGATTTGAAAGGACACCCTAAGGAAAAGAAAGAATCTAAAATTTTAGACAGAACTGCCACAATTCCTAAGCCAGCATGGCTGCCTCAGAAATTCTGGGAGTTGAAGTCTACAGGTCGTAAAGTGGCCAAATTGCCCACCCCATGGAGCTAGCTGGTGTATCACACATTTCTTCATGAGAAGAAATACTAGATCCATACACCATACTCAGTTTTGTATAAATCTGTGAGGAACTTGGTAATAACTGTAAAGCATCAGCCATCCTTGATGTGCCTTCCCTGATCCATATTTTCTTTGTCCTGCTGTACATGCAAACTGGGATGAAGTAAAGCTTTCAGGAACAGGCAGATGTATTTCTAAATCAATCAAGCTTTCGGTAGAAGCATTGCAATTATACACAATCATAGTCTAGGTTACCAATTCATGTCAGGCCAATGATCACAGCACAAAGTCTATGCACGTTGTGGTCTCTCGTTTAACCTCCCTAGAATTACATTTACAGACCAAGGGAGAAAGCAATTTCTTCCAGTTAGCCGACTGTCATTAGAGGCTGCATCTCTCCTTTGTAGAATATAGTTTTCAGCAGGAAGAGAAAGAGACGTTTGTTGGGCATTTCTTTCCCTCCCTTCTTTTGTTACAAATCTACGTTTATAGATTATTTGAAATGCATAAAATATAGCTAGGGATATAACCTCATTCATATGCCTCAATTTACTTGCCGAATTGCAGTTCAAAACAGGAAGAAAGCAATGTTAATTACATCCCACCAAGGAAACATGTGTCTTGTTACTGTGCTTTCTTAAATAGGAGAAGGAAGTCAAAATACATTCTAACTTCTGCCCCAACTGGCTTCTTGAATTTAGGGATACATTTTCCTCTTTTCCTTTCTCTGTCAATTTATCTGAAACTATTTCAGTCTGATGATCACAGGTGGGATTCTACCGGTTCGGCCTGCTTTGGCCGAACTGGTAGCTCTGAAGACCATCTGGGAGCAAACCAGTTCGCTCCAACGATCTGCTGTTGGGCTCACCAACCCACTCAGGGTCCCATGCTGACCATTATTCCCTGCTTTTGAAGTGCAGCTGCTTTGCACAGCACAGCAGATTGCCACGTGTCAGCTGTTGGAAAGTGCAGGACTGCAGATGGACTGCAAAGTGTGCGTTTAGTACACATGCCTGTGCAAAGAGCATGTTTGACACGCGTGCATGTACAAAGTATGTGTGTGCATGCAAAGGGCACCTACCAAGCCACGCCCACCGAACCAGTGGTAAACCACTCTGAAACCCACCACTGCTTATAGTGCCATCAGGCATGACTTGACTGTTCTTGAAAAACTGTTAACAGAGTAACAGAGTTCTAGTCCAACTCCCTGCTCAAGCAAAAAAAAAAACCCTATACCATGTCAGATAAATGGTTGTCCAATCTCTTCTTTAAAACTTCCAGGGTTGGAACATCACAACTTCTGGAGGCAAGTAATTCCACTAATTGTCCTAACTGTCAGGAAATTTCTCCTTAGTTCTAGTTTGTTTCTCTCCTTGAATAAGTTCCATCCATTGCTTCTTCTCCCACCTTCAGGAACTTTGGAGAATAATTGGCCTCCTCTTCTTTCTGGCAGGGCCTTAGATACGAAAACACTGCTATCATGCCACCCCTTAATCTTTCTTTCCATTAAACAAGCTTACCCAATTCCTGCAACCATTCTTTATATATTTTAACTCCAGTCCCCTAATCATCTTTATTACTCTTCTCTGCATAGTTTTCTACAATCTCAACATCTTTTTTATATCGTGCCAACCAGAATTCAATGCAGTATTCCAAGAGTGGACATGTGATCTTGGTTCTATCCTTCTGTTAATGCAACCTAGGATGGTGTTGGCTTTTTTGGCAGCTGCAGCACAGTGCTGGCTCACATTTAAGTGACTGTACACTAGTTCCTTCTTTAGATCAAGTTTTCCTCGTCCTTCCTAAATCTTCCCTTTCTATTTTTCTGAGTCTTTACTTGCATTTTCAACTCACGCTCTCCATATCTTCTTCTTCTTCTTCTTCTTCTACTACTACTACTACTACTACTACTACTATTATTATTATTATTATTATTATTATTATTATTATTATTATTATCATTATTATTATATGCAACAATGTGAAATGAGAACTGCCAGTTCTTTAGATGCTGTTGGCCAAGAAATGTGGTCCAATATGTTTAGCATGGCATCCATTGTGCCAATAACTACTGGGAGCACCATTGTTGGTTCATGTCACCATCATTTAACTTTGGTTTTCAGATCTTAATACTTAATCACACTAAATATTATGATATTCTCCAATTCTTTCCCTTGTATTCTACTATTCTCTGGTATTGCCATATCAATTATTCACACTTTCTTCTTTTCAACCATAGTTAAATCTGATAAGGGATAAGACAAGACTATCAGGCATCTCACAACATTTTAAGCTGCTAATTTTTTATTACTTTTAAAAATTATTTATTACTTTTTGTTTGTCTGTTGCACAGTCCGTGAGATGTTCAGACTGAAAGGATCTGGGATAGGCAGATGTCGATGTTTCATAGTGTTAGAAATATCATCACAGGATGTAAGCTATTCCAAATAAAGCTGCCTTTTGCAATTGACTGATGGAAACTTTGTCAATGGCAATGATATTCAAGTGGTGCTCCAATTGTTTTAGGATTGCACCCAAAGCAATTATTATTATTGGTATTGCCTTTGCTTTCTTTTGCTACAGTTATTCTATTTCTATTTGCAGTTCTTCATATTTTGTTATCTTTTCCAGTTCTTTCTCTTCTCTTCTGCCCTCTCTTCAGACACTGCCACATCCACAATCCAGACTTTTGTCTTACTTATTGACTATTAACAATAATTAAAAAAGTTGGGACATAAAGAATTTGAGTAAACAAGCAGGAAACTACCTGTGGATGAGGGCTTAGTAGAATTCAATAGAAGCATTGTCTCATGTCTATTCAAGATAAGCAATTGTATGCAGTGAACTTAAATACTTGTAGATTACAAACTGTGGTTCTTGTGTTATGTCTGTGTGCATTCAGTCACAAATATACCCTAATCTCACTTGCCCACTTATACCTCAAAGATAGGATTTTCCGTAACAACAATGATAATTAAAAACTCTGCATGTCTAGAATGCAATTATATGGTTAGCATACTTTTATTTATTCAACATGTCTCTCCTTGACTTCTTACTCTGAGCTTCACTGTGACCATAAATCCTTACAATAAAAACAAGAACAATGCAAACAGAATTGAGGATGACATAATACAGAGTTTCACTGTTGCTAGGTTGGCTTCTTCCCATGTATTTACAGCATCTGAATCCTTGAGGTCCCATAAAGTGTCTCTACTATTTATAACATTCCTGGCAGAAATTAAAATCTGTGGGCTTTTCTTTAATCGACAAAGCTTGGGGCTGGACCACAAAATTAAATCACTCAAGCAGATGTGCAGTCCAATTTTAATGTGGTATCCTCAGATCATTGCTGATTTCCAAGACCTATAAAATCCCAATGGTGTGTTGATAGACTACCTAAAAGAATTAGGCATTTTAAAGTAGAAAAAAAAATCAAAGATATCTGTCTGCACGTTTATAATATATTAAAAAAATATGGATAAAGATCGAAGGGAGAATGTTGCACTGTAAGAAGCTAGAATCCCATAGACCTATGGTATGCTGGTAATTTGTTATCTGTTGATCCTTTAAGATATGCAGTGTTGATTTGTAGGTATGCCTTCTCTGTCTTGGCACCTACCATGTAGAATGGTCTTCTTCCCAGAATTACTGATGATCCAAACCCTATCAGTCTTTTAGAAGGCTGTGAAGTCCTAAGTTCTTGGGACCAGCTGTTTGGGACCAGCTGTTATTTCCTGGAGCTCTGTCCTGGATGCAAGTTACAGGAGTCTTTTGAAAATTCTAAGGAGGAAGTCTTGTCTTACATTTTTGTTGTGTTTTGTGATGAATTTTTGTTGTTGTTCTTACACTGGGCTGAGTTTCATTGACTGGCAGGTGGAAGGGAGGGAGGGAGGAAAGGAAGGAAGGAAGGAAGCCATCCTCACATGTCATACTATTTTTAAATTTTAAATAAAGATATCAGCAGCACTTTCTATACCTGTTTCAGTCTAGTTTTGGATTTAGTCACACTTATAGAAGATCTGTAGCAGAGCCAAGATGGAGATAGTACACCCATTCTTGTTCTCCTGACTCTGTTAGTGACTTTTAATATCATTAAGCATGGTATCATTCTGAGATGACTCTTGTGGTTTGGGTATTGGGGACACCATTTTTTAAAAACTTTCTCTAGGGCCAGTTCTAGACAGAGTTAGGTAGGGAACATTATCTCCTTAGGTCGCTCTTTTATAAAGTGCTACAAGGTTGTTGTTTTTTGTCTCTCACCTCCTTTTCAACATATATATGAACTCATCTGAGATCATCTGCTCTTTTGGAGTTTAGAATATTGACATATCTTTTGACCCAAGGCAAGCCAAGTGAGGCTATCAAATTTCTGTCATGTACCTGAAGATTGTGTTTTTTTTTTTGTTGGGATGAAACCATCTCACACTCAAACATTTCAAGACTGGGTGTCTGTGGATATTTGGGTTGCTCAGACCTGGGAATAGGAATAGAACTATCTACATGGTGGCTAAGAGTCAACACTGACTCCACCAATCAATCAGTCAATCAATCAGTAGCCACATCTTTCTCCAGGTATTGTATTTGTTATGGGCATCACACTTTAATAATGATTTAAAGAAGGTAGACTAGGTTCAGAGAATGTCAACGAGGATCACAAGCCTGCCACAGATATTGAAGGAAGTAGGACTATTTAGCCTTGAGGGAAGACAGGAATATAATAGCTCTCTTCAAATATCTGAATGGATAATACATTGGAGAACATCAAGTTCTGTTCTCCATCATTCCAGGATGCAAAGACAAGATAACAGCTTTAAGTTATGGGAAGGCAGAATGAAGCTTAAAGCTGGGGCAGAGGCAAAGGTCAGGAAAGCTTAATAGAAAGAGCAGAGAAACAAATTATCCAGAGAAATGGAAAGCTCTCCTTTATTGGATGCAGTCAAGAAGTTGGACAGCTATCCATCATGGAAATTTTAACTTGGATCACTGCAATGAACAGAAAGTCTAAATAGCTACTTAGCACTTAGACTTATATACCTCTTCATAGCAGTGGTGGGGTTCAAATAATTTAACAACTGGTTCTCTGCCCTAATAACTGGCTGAGTAGGTGTGGCTGGGTGCTCATATGACTGGGAAGGGGGGTATAACCAACTCAAAGGCACTAATGTTTCTTTGCCTTGCTGGGCTTCTCATGACCATGGGGATGCTGCAACGGTCATAAGTGTGAAAAATGGTCATAAGTCACTTTTTTAGTGCCAGCATTACCTATCCAAAAATACAAAAAGCTTCTTTGCTTGAAAAAAGCTTTCCAAAATACCAGTCATTAGATTAGAAATGGGGGAATACACACTGAAGATCAATGAGGCAGAGGCACTTTCAGAAACCAAGAGGCAGTTTTGGAAAACACTTAAGCAGGGCAATAATAAAGATAACGCACCACACACAGGCACACAAGAATGCCTTCTTCCTGCCTTCCTGACAGGATTAACTCCATAAGGTGGGGAAAAGAAAAGGCAGTTGGAAGAAGATTTCTTCCAACAGCTGGTTCGCTGAACTGCTTAAAAAGTTAGATACCGGTTCATGAGAACTGGTGCGAACCAGATGAATCCCACCACTGCTTCATAATACTTTACAGCACTCGCTAAGCAGTTTACAGAATCAGCATATTGCTTCCAATAATCTGGATCTTCATTTTACTGACCCCAGAAGGATGGAAGGCTGAGTCAACCTTGAGCCCAGCCAAGATTGAACTGATGGCAGTTGGCAGAATGAGCCTGCAGTGCTGCATTCTAACCATTGCACCACCATGGCTCATTCCTGCACTCTTACAAGTCCAGGACACCATGTTGCTGCTCCTAACCTAATACCAAACTGTAAATTTTATTTGATGGAAGAGAAAAATGATAAACACATTCCAGAGAAGAATTATATGAATCATATTTAATTTTAATTACTCATTGACCCCCACCTGCTATTTGGAGGGGGGGTGTATGTCCCAGCAAAGTACTCAGAAGCGACTATCTGTCTCCACCAAAACCTTCTTAGCAACTCTAGATTAGGCCAAGGTGATTCTGAGCCCTTACCTTAGTAATTTTATTATTCCAGGATGACTAAGGACATCAAATAAAATATTATAATTATGAACTGGCTCTTAACTTAAGGGGTTGAACGGATAAATTATTTGCCACAGCATCAAGCATATGGAGATACAAAAGAAATGTGAATGGTATTTTCCAGCCACAAGAAGCAGGGTTGCCTGATTTAATGTAACCCAATCATAAGTAAAGGTAAAGGTTCCCCTTGCACATATGTGCTACCTGTTTCCAGCTCTAGGGGGCAGTGCTCATCTCTGTAACAAGGCCAAACATCCAGTGCTGTCCCAAGACATCTCCATGGTCATGTGGTTGGCATGACTAAATGGAACGCTGCTACCTTCCCACCAAAGTGATCCCTATTTTTCTACTTGCATTTTTACATGCTTTTGAACTGCTAGGTTGGCAGAAGCTGGGACGAGAAATGGGAGCTCACTCCGTTACACAGCACTAGGGATTAAAACTGCCAAACTGCCGACCTTTCTGATCGACAAGCTCAGCATCTTAGCCACTGAGCCACTGCACCCCTTATAACCCAGTATATAATCCATATATAACCCAACCCATATATAACCCAACCAACATAACCCAATCATAGTAAATGGAAAAACAAGGATTGCTCATCTCAGTGTTAAAAAAAAAAAAATCATAATGAAAAATACGTCTTGAATGTATAAAAAAAGAACTGAGTGATAATTAAGAGATGGACAGATTTTTTTAGGCCTGTATGCCAGATTGGCATCTAGATTATAGTTCCTCTGTCTATGATATATTCTACATAAAGCTGAAGTATAAGGTAAGATTAAACTCTGCTATTTCTCCTCTAATTATGCTTTATAATATTTATCCACAAAAACATTTACTGCAACATTTTAAAGTGATACAGGAGTCCTCCTTGTTTGGATTTGCAGTAGATGATCAAGGTTACCCCATGGACTTTTTAACATTTTCTTTTTGTGGAACTGAATTGAAATGATCTAGCTAAAATTAAATATTTTTGTCAGATAAGCATATTTGTTTTATAATTGGTAATTTAAGCATATCATAACTGAAGCAATCCCATCCAAATACGAGCCCATAGATTTCTGTTAGACTTCCTTCTGAATGTGTGCAATATAATAAAATCTAAAACTTTGTAATATAATATATAATTAAAAACTTAACAATTCTCCTCTCCTTACAAGTTTTTCTTTCTTTCTTTTCTTTTCTTTTCAGCATCCAGCCAAGATGGATATTTAAAAAATGTTTAATGTTGGACTTATTTGATGTTTGGGTCAATGTTTTTCCTTTTTTGTACATTTTTTTCTTTTGTTACTGTTGGATATATGTTTTTTTCCCCCAATCTTCTCTGTTTTGTATTTTCTTTTATTTATTGTATTTTGTATTTTATTCTCTTTCTATCAATCAAAATGTAATAAATGTATATTTTTAAAAAGTATATATAAAAGACTTTTTGTTGGATCTTAGTTTCAAATTCATTAAGGAAATGGTTGCACATGTAATTCAGTGGAATGTTCTTTTTATTGATTCTTGTGATTCTTGCAAAGTTCATTAAAAAAATGTTTCTGAAATGCTTTGCAGCCATAACTTCCGCTGAAAGTTTTAGATACAATATTTATCTTGTGGCCAAGTGGCAGCTAGGATGTTCCAGTGAAATCACAGGTTTATTTTTATGGTAGCTATTCAGACTTTTCTGTGGGTAATATGTTTCCATTCACATATAAATTCCAAAAAGACCCTTGGTATGCATTTCCGTTAAACTGCTGGGAAAAAAACACATTAGAATATGATGTGTATCTCTTGTTCCACAATTGCTGGAAAACTAGTCATATCGTTGTTGATTGCTGACAGTTGTATTTATGAATGCAAAATACATACAAGTAGTCCTCAACTTGCAACAGTTCTTTCAAAGTTACGATGGCACTGAAAAAAGTGATGATTGTTTTTCACAGTTACAACCGTTGTAGCATCCCCATGGTCACGTGATCAAAATTCAGATATTTGATGACTAGTTCGTATTTGTGACAGTTGCTATGTCACAGGATCCCATGATCAACTTTTGTGATCTTCTGACAAGCAAAATCAATGAGAAAACCAGATGACGTTCACTTAACAACCAGGTTACTAAATTAACAACTGCATGATTCACTCAACCACTGAGGCAAGAAATGTCAAAATGGAGGCAAAACTCACTGAACAAAGTCTCACTTAACAACATAAATTTTGGGCACAATTGTGGTCGTAAGTTGATGACTACCTGTTCTAACTCTGAAAAGATAAAACCTGATATATCTGTTCACATGATAGATAACCAATTGCAGCTCAAGTGAACCCAATTTGGATTAACTGTTTAGAGTGTTTGCTTGCATAAAAGGTTGTAGTATAAATTAAATACAGAAACATGGAAGCTAATTCTCAGCCATGATATCATTAGTTTTTGTTTTTGTATGTTGGTTTAGTGTTAAGTTCTGAGCATGGGTGCTAGGAATGGAGACGAGCCGGTGAAACAGTGAACTTCAAACTCTTTATTAACATAGTGTGACAGCTCAGCTCAATGGCTGAAACAGCCCCCTTTATATAGGCAAGCTCTTAAGTATTTAACCAATGAAAACACAGGGAGCGCTAGCTCCGTTAACCAATAGGAGAGGCTCGTTAATAGCCAATCAGATTCTCCTGAACGGACCAATCTGATGTCGCTATTATCGGCCAATCAGAAGTGCAGGACCAGAACCCTGCACTTTACCTCAAGCTCTCAATAATCTTTATTAAACACATTTATTCATTCACAACACCCCTTCCCCCCGGGTTTCATTTAAGGGGTGCGGTTACGTAGTCTTTGAGGTAGGCAGGTTGTTTTGTTTGTCTATTTGATTTACGTTGTACTTTCGGTATCTGGCCACAGTCTTGTTGGGTTAGGACGTTGTCTGGTGAAAAGGGTGCCTCTAGTTCTGCATTCAAACTTTCGTTGTCTCTAATATTCTCGGCATTTCCCTGAGGCAAGCTCACCCCCATTTCCGATCCTTCATCACGTGTTGCCTCTATGCGGTCATCACTTCCGCTTAAGCTTTCTGCTGTTTCAAAATCATCTTCCTCGGTATCTCCTCCCCCCTCAGTTTGGAAATCAGGGGACTCACTATAGCCTTGAACGCAGCTGATCAATATGGCGCTTACATATTCTATCGTCGCAACATTTCACGCGGTACGATCTGGGGCCGGTTATTTGGACCACAGTTGCCTTGACCCACAACGGATCGCCCGAAAAGTTCCTAGCAAAAACCAAGTTGCCTACCTGGAAGTTACGGCATCTCCCGCTGGATCCATGTGGTTTCTCAGGTTCATACGATGGGTACAGATGGTCGGGGTGGGAGCGGAGCTTCTGCCCCATCAATAACTCGGCGGGAGTTTTGTTGGTGACGCTGTGCGGAGTGATATGCTGTAAAAGGAGTATCCAGTTGATCTTGTCTTTGATATTGCCATAGTCCATTTTATGCAAGGTTTTCTTGATGAATTGTACCATGCGCTCGGCCCTTCCGTTGGCCGCAGGATCCGCCAGCGAAGTCAGCGCATGGCGAATACCGTGGTCCGCCAGGTACTGTTCAAAAGACAGTGCAGTAAATTGGGGCCCGTTGTCGGATACCAGGACGTCTGGTAATCCGTGTGTTGTAAATAGTCTGTCTAGTTTCCTGATGACCGCTTTGGTTGTTGTATTTCTCATCTCATGGATTTCCAGCCAGTTTGAGTAGGCATCCACCGTTAATAAGAATGTGTGGCCTTTGGTAGGTCCCGCAAAGTCCAGATGGATACAGGACCATGGTCTCCTCGGAGTTTCCCATTCGGTCAGGGTTGCTTTCGGTGGGGCATTGCTTACTTCCTGGCATTTGTGACAAGCTTTTACCCAAGTCTCGATCTGCTTGTTGATGCTCGGCCACCACGCGTAGCTACGTGCGAGGGCTTTCATGCGCACAATGCTGGGGTGGCCATCGTGCAAGGTTCTTAGCATCGGTTGTCATAACCGCTCTGGGACAACGACTCTATCACCTCAAATAATGCAGCCCTTCTGGGAAAACAGTTCCGTTTGTCGATTCTTGAATGGGGCGTAGTCATCAGGTATTTGGTCCAATGGCCATCCGTGCTCGACCCAACTGAGGACTCATGCTAAAATGGGGTCGCGTTTCATTTCCATCGTGATATCTCGGGCTGTTAGTGGCGGTGTTTGAAGTGTCTCAATCTGCAGTGCTGTAACTGTTGGAGTAGGGTCATCAATGGTCTCCAGAAGTGGTGCACGGCTCAATGTGTCGGCATGGGGAATGGCCTTCTCTGGCCGGTGTTGCAACTTGTAATTATATCCAGCCAAGAATTCTGACCAACGAGTCATTCTGGGGGATAATATGTAAGGGGTTGGCCTATCTCCCGCTATTATTCCCAGCAAAGGTTTGTGGTCAGTCACTATAATAAAGGCTCGGCCATATACATATTCATGAAATCTCTTAACAGCAGACACAATAGCAAGGGCCTCCTTATCAATTTGACTGTAATTGCGTTCTGCTTTTGATAGTGTCTTTGAGAAATAGGCAACAGGGGCTTCACAACCATTTGGCAAGACGTGGCTCAAAATGGTGCCCACTCCGAATGGTGATGCATCACACGTGATCGTTAAAGGCAAAGTCTCATTATACTGCATCAACACAGCATATGAAGTCAATAATTTTTTCACATTTCGAAACGCCTGCTCCTCTCTGTGTCCCCATACCAAGATTGCTTTTTTGTCCAACAAACGATGTAGGGGTTCGGCTACGGTTGCTTTGTGAGGCAGGAAAACGTTATAAAAATTGATAAGGCCTAGAAAAGCCTGGAGGTCGGCCTTATTTCTGGGTTTTGGGGCGTTTCTGATTGCCCTAAGTTTGCTATCGGTGGGGTGAATGCCCTGACTATCAATTAAATATCCTAAAAATTCTACACGATCCGTACATAGTTGACACTTGTTTTTCTTAACCTTGAGACCTGAGTCTTTAAATCTCTGGAGAACCAACCTCAGGCGATCCCTTAGTATTTTCCGAGTCGGGGCAGCAATTAATACATCATCAAAATATGGGACAATGCCTTTTATCCCTTGTAATAGTCTTTCCATCAAACTTTGAAAGATTCCCGGGGCTACGCTTACTCCGAATTGGAGCCGGTTACATTTAAACGCACCTCGGTGCATAACGATTGTTTGGGCCTCTGCCGTTTTTTTGTCTACGGGCAGTTGTTGGTATGCCTGGGCTAAGTCTAGTTTAGTCTAGCGAAGACTTTTCCTCCCCCCAGGGAATGGAGGAGGTGTTGCACCACCGGTACCGGATAAGCGTTTTGTTGAAGGGTGTGGTTCAGGGTGGCTCGGTAGTCCCCACAAATTCTTATTGATCCATCCGGCTTGATGGGTGTCACGATTGGGGTTTCCCAGGGAGAGTGATCGGTTTGTTCTAACACACCCTGGGCTATTAATTTATCAAACTGCTCGTCGATCTTTGGTTTAAGGGCAAATGGAACTCGACAAGGCTTAAGGCGGATGGGAGCTATGTCGGGATTGAGGTTAAATGATATCGGGGTCCCCTTGTACTCGCCTAGGTTTTCTGCAAAGATGTCCTGGAACTCTTGGACGAGGTCCTCTTCTCAGTCACTGCTGCAGATTCTGTGAATGCCGGCTACTTCAATTCCGAGTGGAGCGAACCATTGGAGGCCTAACAGACTAGATCCCTGTCGACTACAGTCAGGGGTAGGAATGCTGTACGGTTCTTAAACAATACCTGGACTCGGCTGGATCCAACGACTGGAATTCGATTTCCCTGATAGTCTTTGAGTATGAGTCTTTGGAATCGGAGGTCTTGCCGCCGGACCGTAGGGATGAGCTGCTTGAGGGTCTTCCAGGAAACCATTGAGAGGGACGATCCTGAATCGACTTCCATCAGACAGGGCTGGTTCTCGATGGCCACTTTCACTCAGATCTTCTTGGCATCAAGAGATGAGGCGTGACCGATCATGATAGTTTGGTGAGCCTCTTCTCATTTCGTTGAATGGTTTAGGGGTTTGTTTCTGTGGGAGTGGTTGTTCCATTGGTGGTTCACGGGTTCTCACTTCATAGGACGGCTTCCTGTAGGTTGGCGATAGTTAGCCCCTCTTGAGGGCTGGCTGGGTCCTGGCTTGCTTCTGCAGACCCGTCCGATATGGCCTCTTTTCCCGCACACATGGCAGAGCGCATCGAGGAATTTGCATTCTGATCGGGGGTGGCTTGCCCCACAACCAGTGCATTGGTGCTGAGATCTCTGGCGTTGGTCTCGTTCGGACCGAAGTCGGTGGACCTCTTCTTCGTCGCTGTCTGACGACGAATCAAGGTCCTCGTGGTGGGCCGTTAATAGCTGACCTTCTGACTGAGGTGAAATTTCGCGGGCCAGTTGGCGTAGCAGGGCTTGGGTGTGGCGCATTCGGGCAGCTGACTTCCTGATTGCTTCTGCTGCAGTAGCTTCAGTAATGGCGTCCGCAAGGCTGATGTCGCCTTTCGCCATCAGCTTGCTTTGGACATGTGGTGCATCTAGTCCCAGAACTATTTTGTCTCTCAGGACTTCTTCGAGATCGGCAAACCCACATAGGGCTCCTAGATTCCGGAGATCCGCTATGAAATCAGCAACACTTTCGCCCTTCTGCTGACTTCTCTGGTAAAATTCATGCCTTCTCACGAGCGTTGGCACGATCGGTGCATAGTGGGCCCTCAGTAGGGGTTCGAGGACGTCCCAGTCCATAGATTTTACTTCTGCCGGTTTCGCTAGTGCCTTGGCCATCTTGAATACGGTCGGCCCACAATGAGTTAGGAATACTGCCCGTTTCTTCCCGGTAGTGGCATCCTTCAAATTGTTGGTCTCCAGAAACATCTGGAAGCGATTCATATAGGAGTCCCAGTCTTCTTGCGCTGGGTCGAATGGAGCGGGTGGTATGACGCCGCCGGACATGGTTCCGCCGTTGTGCGTTTCAGCCACGTGCTCGGTTATCGTTCTTCATCGTTCAGTAAGCTCTGACGTCTCCAAATCCCATCCTCGTCGCCAGTGTTAAGTTCTGAGCATGGGTGCTAAGAATGGAGATGAGCCGGTGAAACAGTCAACTTCAAACTCTTTATTAACATAGTGTGACAGGTCATCTCAATGGCTGAAATGGCCCCCTTTATATAGGCAAACTCTTAAGTATTTAACCAATGAAAACACAGGGAGCGCTAGCTCCGTTAACCAATAGGAGAGGCTCGTTAATAGCCAATCAGATTCTCCTGAATGGACCAATCCGATGTCGCTATTATCGGCCAATCAGAAGTGCAGGGCCAGAACCCTGCACTTTACCTCAAGCTCTCAATAATCTTTATTAAACACTTTTATTCATTCACAACATTTAGTATCCAGGTTTCACACACACACACACACACACAAATCATAGATTTTGGATGAGCTTCAAATCAATTGAATAGACACAAGGACAGTTTTTTCCCGAAAGCCATCACTCTGCTAAACAAATAATTCCCTCAACACTGTTCAACTATTTACAAAGTGTACACTACTATTAATGTTAATCTTCTCATCACTCCTTATCACCCATCCCCTCCCACTTGTGACTGTAGGTGTAACTTAGTTGCTTGTATCCTTACGATTTATATTGACTGTTTCCTAGTATGATTTGATTGCTGTTTGTACCCTATGATTGTCATTGAGTGTTGTGTGTTATGATTCTTGATTCTTAATTTATGTATACTGAGAGTATTTACACCAAGACAAATTCCTTGTGTGTCCAATCACACTTGCCCAATAAAGTATTCTATTTCTATTTCTATTTCTATTTCTATTTCTATTTCTATTTCTATTTCTATTTCTATTTCTATTTCTATTTCTATTTCTATTTCTATTTCTATTCTATATATTTTGAACCTTCAAGACTCATTTTCTAAGGCAGGGGTTTCCAACCTTAGCAACTTTAAGACTTGTGTACTAAGAGCTTGCTGGCTGAGGAATTCTGGGAGCTGAAGCCCACAAGTCTTAAAAGTTGGCAAGATTGGAGACCCCTGATCTAAGGGATAAAGAGTATCTCAAAATCTAAAGAAATGGTTTGGATAAAACTCAGCAGCAACTTTTCACATGGCTGTTGATAAAAATAGGATTGCCAACATCCGATGATGGATATGGCACAAGAAGAAGAAGACTCATTAGTTCTGAAATGATAAATATGTGTCTAGACCAGATCACTGCAGATGACATGTCACATTCCTGAATGCTCCATAAAATTACATCCCTCCTTGTTTTCCTTGGGGTGGGGGGTGGGGGACTTGTAGGTTAATAAAGGTAGTATAAATTTCTTTTCCCTGAGGAGTTTTGAATCTTTGGGATTTTTTATCCCTTGTGTGCTTTGAAGAGCTCTTTGTTTACATCAGTTCATCCTGCAGTCTCAAGCGAAACTGTTCAGATATAGATTTATTACTAGGCCTCAAAGAGAATTTCACTCCCCATTGAATGAAATTCAGTGAACGAGCAACCCAAAAATACACTTCAGACCAGCCCATCAGTACAGCTGCTAGAAAGGCTTTGGAAAAGATATTCAAATGCTGTGATGTGTCTATACCTACAAAGATCAGAATCATGCAGGCTTTGGTATTTGCTGTGACACTCTATGGAAACAAAAATTGGATTTAAAAAGGATAGGAAGAATACTGACCCCTTTGAACTTTGGTGTAGGAGAGGACAAATTTTGGAGCAGAATGGAATATGATTCATAACTGGTCATTTTCAAATGTTCCCAACTAGTTTTGTCCAATCTTGAACCCTCATCTGTGCAATGTTTATTCAGCCCTGGCCCTGCTGTTCTTTAGAAATGCCTTCAAGATGTGACTATCCCTTTTTCAGCATTGGGAGCAGTTTCCCATTGGGATGTGGAGACATTCCTCCAGACACTCCTCTCCAGGTGCAGGGCACCATGTCCTTGACTCTCAGAGAAAGAATGTTGTTGAATCTAATCTTCTACCTCTCTATGAAATCCTCCCTCCCAAATTCCCAGGCACTGAATGTGGCAGCCTTGGAGCTTCCAAGTGAAATATGGCTTCCAAGGCTGACAGGGGAGACAATATGAATGTGAGTCAGGTTGCCTATCTTTATTGTTGCTGATTGCTGACAGCTGTATTTGTTTGTTCGTTTGTTTCCAGTTTTTATTATTTTTTACAAATAGTTCAAAGAAGCAAACATAATCAATATTCCTTCTTCTTCCTATTTTCTCCACAACAGCCACCCTGTGAGGTGAGTTGGGATGAGAGAGAGTGACTGGCCCAGTGGGACTAGAACTCACAGTCTCCCACTTTTTTAAATCTGGCACCTTAACCACTAGACAATACTGGCTCTTTCTCGTACCTGTTTTCTTGCAAGCCAACTAGACTAGCATTGCCTGAGTTGGGTGGTGGCATAAAGTAAGATATAGATAAATGATAAATAGATAATAGATAGATAGACAGACAGACATATATAGATGATAGATTGATAGAATGATGGAATAGACAAGTCAAATAGATGATAGATAGATAATAGATAGATTGATGATTGACAAATAATTAGAGATAGATAGATAGATAGATAGATAGATAGATAGATAGATAGATAGATAGATACCGTGTTTCTCCAACAATACGGCCTCCACCAATAGGAAGACCCAGCATGTTTTCTAAGCATAAAATCAAATTAAGCCCTCCCCCCAAATTTAGGCCTAGTTTAAAACATGCAAAATGGGGGGAAGGGTGGGGGGGACTTGCCATTTGGAGTGCCATTGGGAGCTGCCGCCGCTGTTTGGAGTGCCAATGGAGCTTCCGCCGCCATTTGGAGCTGCCTCTGCCGTTTGGAGTGCCGTTGGAGCTGCCGCCACCATTTGGAGCTGCTGCCGCCGTTTGGAGTGCCGATGGAGCTGCCGCCGCCGTTTGGAGCTGCCGCCGCCGTTTGGAGTGCCACCGCTCCAACGGCACTCCAAACTGCGGTGACAGCTTCAAATGGTGGCGGAAGCTCCAACGGCACTCCAAACGGTGGCATCAGCTCCAACGGCGCTCTAGATGAGGATGAAAGGGGGGGAATTAAATCACCCCCGAAAAGATGGCCTAGCCATTTTTTCGGGGCTCAAAAGAAAATAAGGCCCGGCCTTATTAAGTGAGAAACACGGTAGCTAGATGAGAGATAGATGAAAGATAGATAGATCAGTGGATAGACAGACAAGACAGATAGATGATAGATAGATGATTGACAGATGATTAGATAGATAAACAGACAAACAGACATATATAGATGATAGATTAATAGAATGATAGATAGATAGACAAGACAGATAGATGATAGATAATAGATAGATGATTGACAGATGATTAGATATAGATAGATAGATAGATAGATAGATAGATAGATAGATAGATAGATGATAGATAGATAGATAGATAGATGATTGACAGATGATTAGATAGACAGGCAGGCAGGCAGAGACAGCAGACAGGCAGACATTGATAGGATCTTAGAGAGTAATTGTCAATGCATTTGGGAATGTACAGGTTGGGGATGGCCTTAATCCCATGGAAGAACTCTGTTTAAGCTACAAGTAAGCATCTTGAGGTGCCAAATTGAGGCAATACCTAGGAGAATGCCAAGGAGAAAATAGGTCTTGAGCCCCTTTGTCTGTTATGCATTTTCTATGTGCAGAAAGGGATTTTGCTAGCTTTCACATTATTCATGTAATTTTCCCCACTTGAAGTTTAGAGTGAAACAGCCCTGGAGCAGTTTTACATGTGAAGATAAAATCATGAGCAAAGCTTGATGTTAAGACCCAATCTGCTGCTCTCTGTAGTGGAAGGAACAAATGCTTTCCACTGTGTTTTTTCTTTCTTTCTTTGGAATTCCAGCCCAACATTTTCTATTCGTTGTTCTGTTTTTCTGATTTAAGATTCCAGCTTTAACTTAACTTCTATTGTGATATGCGATCCTCAGAATGAAAATCACTTGAAATCATTTTCCACAATAACTTTTTTTCCATTACAGATGTCACCCCTGCAGAGCTACAGAATTCTTGCTGCGTAGACCTTTTGCCATGTAGATTTTCCATGAATAATGAAAAGTCACTTGACTAAAGTAGGCTACATGAGATTCGGTCACAGTAAGATCTACTTCTTCAATTCAGCACTGGCTGCTTTGGGAATGCTTTGGGGGGACCTTTGCAATGACCAGCGACGTGGTTCAAATCAGCAGACATATCAGTTTCATTTCTCCGCTGCTTCGAGAAAAGTGGTGTGTGTGTTAATTATTTAAGCAAAATATCAGATGAAAGCTCTCAAAAGAATTATCATAAGGCAGTCAATCGAATAAAAGAATCAATGCAGGTAGTCCTTAACTTACAACCACAATTCAACCCAAAATTTATGTCACTAAGTGAGACATTTGTTAAGACATTAGTTAAGTTTCGCCCCATTTTACGATGTTCCTTGCCATACTTGTTAAGTGAATCACTGCAGTTGTTAAGTGAATCTGGCTTCCTCATTGACTTTGCTTGTCAGAAGGTCATAAAAGTTGATCACATGACCCTGGGAAACTGCAGCCGTCCTAAATATGAACCAGATGCCAAGCATCTGAATTTCGGTCATGTGACCATGGAGATGTTGCAACAGTTGTGAAAAACGGTCACAAGTAATTTTTTTTCAATGCTGTTGTATCTTTGGATGGTTGCTAAAGAAACTGTTGTAAGTTGTTTTGGAGTAGCCCTACTGATCAGGTTGAAAAGAATTGCCCAAGGGTTTTAAACCCATCTGGGAAACTTATTAGTTATATTTGATTTATTTGATTTGTCAATTGTTTACAAGATAATAAGTATTAGTGTATACATAGTTATGAATACATGAAATGGGTACAGTTCCTCTATCAAATGCACGGGGGGGGGGGGAGATAGCATTTTGAGCCTCAGCAGATTAACATTAGAAAATGAAAATGAAAAATATTGGACACAGCAGCAAACAGAACTGGGAATTGTAGCATATGGGCAGGGGTGGGCTTCAGCTGGTTCACACTGGTTCAGGCGAGCGGGGGTGTTAATTTTACATCTAGTTCAGCAAACTGGTAGTTCCGACAACTAGCTGGCCCCACCCACCCCACCCATCTCAGGACTCCCCACGTGGCCCGTTTTGGATCCCAGGTAAATGCAGGCCCTACATGGAGGCTCGGGGAGGGCAAAAAAACAGGCCTCTTGGAAGTTCCCAAAGACCGTTTCCTGCTTTCAGAGAGCCTCCGGAGCCTGGAGAAGATGAAAACAGACCTCCCAGAGGCTCGAGGAAAGCCTTCAGAGCCCTGGGAGGGCAAAAATGGGCTTCCTGAAAGTTCTGGGAGGCTGGAAATGGGCCTGTTTCTGGCCTTCAGAGAGCCTCCGGAGCTGAGGAGGGCAAAAAGGGCAATTTTTGCTCCCAGGGTGGTGCAGGAGGCCAACTAGGCCACACCCATCATGGCCACCCCCAGCAAGAGGGCAGAGAACCGGTTGTTAAATTATTTAAAGCCCACCCCTGCTTATAGGTTGCCAAAAGCACATGGGTTCCTCTGGAACCTGTAGATATTGTTATGTTTCTGTTATATGCATAATCATTATGCCAGCTCATATTATATTACAATATTTGTGTGGCCTAGAGATGAAGCTCTCAGCTCAAGATGCTGTGAATTCGATCCTAAGTAGAGGCAGATATTTCTCTCTCTGGGCACAATGAGAATATATCTGCTGAAAAAACTCCACATTGGCAACAAGAAAGGCATCCAGTCAGTAAAGACTCAGCTCCATTCAGTTGCAAATAATCCTGCAAAGGATTATGGTTCATTAAAAGAAGATCTTATTATATTACAATATTTGTCATGTGCTTACAGAGCAGCAATACTGTTTTTGTAACTACTATCATGAAGATGCTTTATCCATAAAAGGCATCAAGGAAGGGTTGCCTAAATAGAATACAACTGAACCAATAAAAACTGAATATTGAATTTCCTGACCATTTTAGCTTCGCTTTCATCAAGAATTCAAATGTAGTTTATTCCTTTAAAGCAGTGTTTCTCAAGGGGACAGCTTCCAAATGCATTGGGAACTTTAATTTCTGGAATCTGAAAAGCATTGGATTAAGGAACGTTATTGTGATGAGCTGGCCTGAGTTAATAAGTCCTGCAAGAAAAAAAAATGCTATAAAGGACAGAGATAAGTTTTTACTGCTTTCCTTAAGTAGCATTTCTGACCTCTTTTTGTGGCCTGGTTCAGAATTTGAATCTTTTCCTTCCTCTCTATAATATATACTCTACAACTTTATCTGTTTGTCCACATAAGCAACCATCCACAATTTGCTTCTGCCTTTGCTTCTACCAAACACATATATATCCATGTGCTCAGCCAATAATCTTCCTATAAGTCTAACATCAAATTATACACCAGGATGTTTTGTTGGTAACTGAAACCACTATCTTTGCAGCTAACAACTTGTAAACTATGCTTGCAGCCCCAAGGATTTGTTTTCGTAACTTGTCTGGCTATAACGTGTCTGCTCCATGGGAGATGATGTTAAAAATATCGCAGACATAATATGTCAAAGCAGACTGTTAAGCTTTTGGTACAAGTGGACCCCATGACACAACTTTACAGCACGTAATACCTCTTGTTCAGGACACTGGATATCCTTCTTCCCCCCCCCCCCCCTCAATTTTCTGCCCATTCCAGTAACCACACACATCCTTCATTGATTTCTTGTTTTCCCCAAAAAGAAAAACGTGGAAAAATATGAAACTAAAATTTCTACAATCCCTAGGCACTATACTACACAAATAGTAAAGGTAAAGGTTCCCCTCAAACATACGTGCTAGTCATTCCTGACTCTAGGGGGCGGTGCTCATCTCCGTTTTAAGCCGAAGAGCCAGCACTGTCCAAAGATGTCTCCATGGTCATGTGGTTGGCGTGACTAAACGCCAAAGGCGCATGGAACATTGTTACCTTCCCACCAAAATGGTTCCTATTTTTCTACTTGCATTTTTACATGCTTTCAAATTGCTAGGTTGGCAGAAGCTGGGATGAGTAATGGGAGCTCACTCCGTTACGCGGCACTAGGGATTTGAACCGCTGAACTGCCAACCTTTCTGATCGACAAGCTCAGCATCTTTGTCACTGAGCCACTGCGTACAAACAGATTATTTTAATTTGGAACACTGAAAACAAAAGAGAAGTATGTTAGTTCATTCTTGATACTCTATGTGGAATATTTCCAGTATATTACTTGAGAGAGATAAATAATGCTCTTCTATTAATATATGATCAGAAGCTGTCATTTATCCACAATGTGGCCTTGTGATGTTAACATTGTCTTTTCCCAGATATGGGTTTTCCTTAGAAACCTGTCCCATTTTCTGTGTTCCGTTATCTGAATAGTTTATAAAATTTTCCTTTCCCAGAAAGTAATCCATTTGTGACATTGATTATTCCAGGAAACCTTTCACTCAGTAAGCTCATTCAACTGGACTTCAGAATGAATTTGATTGTCCAACTACCTTCCATAAAATTTATGTTATAGTACACACACATGAATTTGGGAGAATGTTATCCAGCAAGCAGCTGTGCTCTAAAACCACCACCATGATGATATAATAATATGTTAGGGATGCTAATTATTCTCAACATCACATGGAAAAAGCTTTGATTCAAAAGATCCATCATGAAATCAGTTGGGATGAAAAATAAGAGTTCTGAGGAAAAACACAGATGTGATAGATCTAATTTCATGAATAAGACAGACCTTACAATGTCAGGCTTAAATGTCCAGTTATTTATAAATGATCTATTACTATTTTTAAATCCATACAGAAAATGTAGACGAAAGAAACCTAGGTTCTCCCAAATTATTTGAAACCCAACGTCCACAAGCCCTTTCCATTTGACCTGTGTTGGATTGATAGATTGATAGATTCCCAAAAGGGAAGTTGTACATTCCAGAGGAATCAGAGGCAGTTCACCCCAGATATTTGGTGTGAGAGAAAGAGGGTGAAGACAGACCCTCCATAATAGTTCTCAGAGTACACAATGCAGTGGTGGTATTCAGCCAATTCACACCGGTTCGTGTGAACTGGTAGCAAGGATTTGGCATGTGTTGTGGAACTTCTGCAGTAGTAACTTCTGGCTGGCCATGTCTTCAACCTGGTCGTCCAGTCGCCGCCCTCACACTTGCCCAACTCACCCGATGCTCGCTTACTCCACCCACCTGATGCTAGCCCACCCAGTCACTCCTTAAGGTATTTCTTTTTTTTTTCCCCTCCCAACTACTTTTCCCTCCCCCTTCTTACAATCAGCTGTGTCAGGATTCCCCTCGCTTACTTACTGCTTCACCCAGGGGGCTTCCCTGAAGGTTCCCTCCCCTGCTCCATTTTTTGTCTTCCTGGGCCCCAGGGAGGCCCCAAAATAAAGTATGGGGCAGTGCTGTGCCCCCCCCATGCTCTATTTTTTCCTTCCTGAACCCCAGGGAAGCCTTGTGGGAGCAAAACCGCCCCCCCAGGAGGCTTACCAGAAGGCCCAAAAAACTGGAGAGGGGTGCTGCAAAAAGCAAAAAACAAAAACAAAACACCACACCCACCTAGTTACATGGCCACGCCCTCTAGCTACACTCCCTAGCCATGCCCCCAGAACCGGTAGTAAAAAAAATTTGAATTCCACCACTGACACAATGGATGCAGATAATAGAATGCTTCCATTTGGCAAGATTCTGTCTACAAGTACAGTTCAAAAAAGAATTTAGCTTGGAAGAATGTCTTTCTTGATTTTGGAGCCTGACTGCGACACTTGAATAGTACTGATTTCCTCAGGACCTCATCCATTATAATACAGAATAATATCTGCAAATAAATGTTAGTAGCCTGAACTGATTGCCTCTCTCTCCTTTCGATTGATAATAGCCATTTTATTCCTCCTGGTTGAAATAAAAGCATGTAATTCAATTGATCAGCCTTTCTTTCTGGATTTTATCAGATGGTCTATGAAATGAGCCATTTATGTTAAATTCTGCTTTCCTGCCATCAAAATAAATTCATAGTAATAATCTTAGTGGGTTTTTATTTTCCTGTTGTTTTTTTTTAATGTAAGCTGCTATTTATTTTTGAGTCTGCCTTGCTGTGGAAAGTTGTAACCACAGGCACTGTATATACACGGTGGAAGCCAGCAGACATTTTCAACCCAGATTTTAATTTTGGTTTGACTTTGTTTTCGTTGCTTTCCTAGAAACTCTGTGATAAAGTATTGATATTTTTTCCAGTTTAAAAAGATATTGGTTTTCATAACCCAGACTGCAAACACAGACTCTCTAATTGATTTTTCTCCACCAATCATCTTTTCTGCTCAAAAATATCATCAATCTTTGAAGAGATGGTATGGTCCACAGGGATGTCTCAAAGAGCCCCCTGGTGGCTTGCGAGTTGTTCTGTAGCTGCAAAGTACAATTATAATTACAGTCAAGAAGCTGCTTATGTAGAAATGTTAGGCTCTTTCAAAGCTTAAGTGGAAATTACTTATTGCTTGATTAATGGCTGCCCCACATATTTAACTCTTCTGTGCTCAACCATTTTTCCCCTGAGATTTGATGATATGAAAAATATTACAAAATATGTTCATGGTGCCTGATTTTTGGCACTGAAAGGGATATTTGTGATCTTACCATGATGGATACAAATTGGGCCAGCCCTACTATTTCATGTGGTGGATGGGTGAGGGCAGTTTATCAAGGTTAGACTGTCAAGCACTATTCTACTACCCCTCCATCTCCTCCTGTTCCACAAAAGTGCATACAGTTGAGTTTACTTAGATTTCTAGTCTGGTTTTCATCCAGGAAGATAAGTCAGCAGCATAGCAATAGCCCTTACACTTTTGTACCGCTTTACAGTGCTTTACAGCCCTCTCTAAGCGGTTTACAGAGTCAGCATATTACCCCCAACAATTTGGGTCCTCATTTTATCCACCTTGGAAGGATGGAAGGCTGAGTCGACTTTGAGCCTGGTAACATTCGAATTGCCAAATTGCAGGCAGGCAACAGAAGTAGCCTGCAGTACTGCACTCTAACCACTGTGCCACCATGACTCATATACATACAGTATACATATCTGTTCATTCTCCAATTACTCCCATAACAACAATCCAGTTGGGAGGTACGGTCTCTAGCCTAAAGTATCCTGTGGGTTTCCATAGCTGACATAGATTTGAACCTCACTTTCTTTAGAACAATTACAATTCTACCATATCCCACTAGATCAGGGGTGTCCAACCTTGGCAACTTCAAGACTTGTGGACTTCAACTCTCATCGCTGGCTGGGGATTGGTCCAGAAGTCTTAAAATTGCCAAGGTTGGACACCTCTACACTAGATGAATCCATAAAGATGTCAAGTGTTTGTGTGCTTGCCTGTGTACATTATATCTTGCCCAGTACTGTGGCTCTCAAAGTAGCTAAATATTGGTCTTGAAAACTTTACAGTTTGGAAGTTAGTCTTGGAGGATGTTTCATCAATTAATTTCAACTGGTCCTTAGTTGCTTGTCAACATCCATGACCATTTTTTATTGATTCACAACAACATCCATGACCATTTTTATTGATTCATTTTCAGTTAGCTCTTTTAAGTTTCACCCTTAAGTGTTACTACCTAGTATTTTGTATCACGTAAGTCATTTTTATTGATTTTTAAAAATTATTCTGTTGTACACACAGCTATGGAAAGGTTTTTATTCTGAAAGAATGAATAAAATACATTAAATAAATCTAAAACTTAGGACATCCACAATAGAGTTCTATTAGAAATGAGGTGTAAAGCTGTCAAGCTCATAGAAGCAGACCGTATTTTATGGTCTACTGAAAAATGAAAAAAATCTTTCTGGGGCAATACCATTCCTGCAGACAACTTTCCAATGACAGAATTTCCCAGACTCACACAAAAAGATCTGTGCCTCAATTCGCCAAAGGATGTGAACCACAACCTTAAGGAAAGGTGGTGTATCTTCAGGCGGTGTCTACCTCAAGTGTTCCAAAGAGAAGCTCTCCATCAGACTTCATGAGACAACTGTCTCAGACAGCTGAGGACATCCAACAAATGGCCCTTTCGTTCATTATTATTTATTTTTGTCTTACCAAGCAAGGGGAGAGGTTCATACAGAATTTTCTCATGTCAGAAGAATGCAATTAGCCTTTAGGCGATCGTGCCTCAAAATGGGTTTTCCCCGCCAAGAATTTCCACCTTCCTTTCTGTCATTCGTTTCCCTGCAGTTAATCCAAACTTTCATCTATCTCTTCCAAAAAGTGCCTCTGACTATCAGCTTAATGGGGCAGGACGTTTTTCCTCCTGGGCAGTGGTTTTGGTTGGGTCAAGGGGGAGAGAAAACGCCTGCAATTCTTGCTATGCCTTTGCTCGTTTCATTGAGGGAGAGTTTTAAAAAGAGAATGAAAGATCAATTACATGAGGGACAATTCTGAAAAGTAGTAAGGGTATACAACAGAACTGAGGGAATGACAAGCAAAGGGCGTCGATTAAAAGCAAAGCCCCTTAAAATGCTTGGGCATACAAAAAGATTTTCTCCTGGAGCCTAAATGACGGTGACATTGTTCCTAGGCAAGTCTTCCTGGAAAAAAAAAATCATTTTGTAATTGAATGGAAGTACTTAAAGAGCTTTGTCATTGTCCTTCACCTCCTCTTGCTCTGATAAGAAAGATGCAGATGGAAGAACTGTGTCAGACTAATGGACTAGGACTACAGCATGGAAAATTTCATATCGATCTTAAAATATAAACTTTTTTTTTTTTAGAAAAATCAGAGATACCCACATGATACCATGACTTTGCACACATGATACCACATACAAGTAGTCCTTGACTTACAATCACAAAAGGTGATCACAATGTCCCAGGGCACTGCAGCCGTCATAAATACCAGAGGTGGGCTGCTGGGGGTTTGCAGGGGTTTGGAAGAGCCCCCAGCTAAGATTCTGTGCAGTTTCGAGAACCCCCAAATACCATTACTGGCTGCCCCCACGCACCCCTCCCCTCCCCTTTCTTCCCAGGAGTCCCCACACGGCCTGTTTTGGATGCAGGTAAGAGCAGGCTGCACACAGAGGCTCAGGAAGGGTGAAAAATTGGCCTCCCAGAAGTTTAGGAAGGCTGGAAATGGGCCTGATTCCGGCTTCTGGAGCCCAGGAAGGCCATTTTCACCTTCCTGAGGCTTGAGGAAAGCCTCCGGAGCCCAGGGAGGGCAAAAACGCCCCCCGCCATGGTGCAGGAGGCAGACTAGGCCACGCCCACCATGGCCACACCCACTCAGCAACTGAACAGAGAACCCTTTGCTCAAATGTTTGAAGCCCACCACTGCTCAACACACTCACATTCCAAAATAGGTCATTGTGTAATCCATCTTCTAAGGCCTCCGCCGTTTGCAGTTGATCTTCAGGAGAACTGCTGCTCACTTTGATCAAAAGATCTGTTCTGTCCGCGAAATGATGCCAGGAGTCGGTGACTTCAAATCATGCTCTTTTATTAAAGTAGGAACCGAACTGGCTCTTCGCAAAAGGTTCGCGGCTTTTATTCTTTCAGCCGCGGCGGCCGTGGCCAATGGCACTGCTTTGAATCTCCCACGATTCAAATGGACCAATCGCGGGACATTCTTAGCGAGCCAATCGGCGCGGCTCGCCTAACCAATCAGAGTGCCCCGCGCTTTGGCCAATCAAAGCGCGGGGATCTCAACAATGCTAATTGGGGACAGAACACCCCTCCCCTCTTGGTTCAGTCCTTACATCGCGTAGTCACGTAGGTAGGCGGGGCTCCGTCTGAGCCTACTGGACCTGCGCAGCTCAGTCGTAGGTTGGATCCCGGCCGGTTCGGTCGGGATCTCTGTTGTTCCTGATGCCGTCGTGGGAACCGGCTGGTCGGTCGGGCCGGGCCGCTCTCCATAACTCCCTCCTGGGCCTCCCGGGTTGGTTGAGCTGCGGGTTTCGCCGCTCCCACTCGGTCTTTCTGGGTCGGTCGAGCTGGCCTGGCTGTCTCTTCCTGGCGAGGGGTGCTTTCCGGTAAGTATGGCTGGTTTATTCTTCTTTGGTTTTGGTCCCCTGGGTATTCCCTCCCCCCTTGGTTTGTGTTGTGGGGGTTGGTTTCGCCTGTTTGTGCGTCGGTGGTCTCTTGGTTGGCAGTCCTCGACCTTAATTGGTCGATGTGGCGTTTCCACGCTCGTCCGTCTGCTGTTTGTAGCCAGTACCAGTGTGGGCCTGTTATTTGTGTGATGACGGCCGGTATCCATAGTGGGTCTCCCGTCAGGTTTCTTGCGTATACGGGGTCACCTGGTGCGAAAGTTCGGTGTTTGCTGTTTGAGTCTGGGGGCTTCTCCGGGTTATACGTGGGGTGTAACCTATCGAGTGGGGACCTTAATTTCCTCCCCATTAATAGTTCGGCTGGGCTCTTATTTGTTGTGGTATTTGGGGTTATGTGTTGGGTGAAGAGTAGTTTGTTTATTTTCTCCTGGATCTCCCCGTGGTCTATTTTCCGGATGGTTTTCTTAGTGAATTGCACCATCCGTTCCGCCCTACCGTTCGCCACCGGGTGCGCCGGTGCTGTCAGCGCGTGGCGGATGCCCCTTTCCGCTAGGAATTTTTCAAATTCCAGCAAGGTGAATTGGGGCCCGTTGTCGGAAACGATGACGTCTGGGAGGCCGTGCGTTGCAAAGAGTTTGCAGAGTTCCTTGATCACGGCCTCCGTCGTTGTTGTCTTCATGTTGCTTACCTCCAGCCAGTTGGAGTAAGCGTCTACTGCTATAAGGAAGGTGTGTCCTTTTGTGGGCCCGGCGAAGTCTATGTGAATCCTAGACCAAGGTCCCCTTGGGGTTTCCCACTCTAGGATGGGTGCTGTGGGTGGGCTTGGCCTAGTTTCCTGGCATCGTTGGCACCTTGCTACCCAGGTCTCAATTTGTTTGTCCATCCCTGGCCACCAAGCGTAACTTCTGGCCAGGGCTTTAGTCCTAACGATGCCAGGGTGCCCCTCGTGTAGCAGTTCCAGAACCTTCCCTTGTAGCTTTTCTGGAATGACCACCCTATCCCCCCATAGTATGCACCCTTTTAATAACGAGAGTTCCGTTTGGCGGTTTCGGAATGTTTTGACGGACTCGTCGTTGTCCCTTTCCAGCCACCCTTTCTCTACCCAATGCAACACCCGCGCCAGACGTTTGTCTTTATTAGTCTCTCGGGCAATGTCTGACGCGGTTATGGGCAGGTTGGGTAGAGTCTCTATGCTGAGGGTGGTCGTCGTGAGTGCTGGGTCGGTGTCAGGTTCCGGTAGCAGCGAGCGGCTTAAGGCCGGGAGATCGTCTTACCCGGTTTGTGTATGAGTTCGTAGTTGTAGGCTGCCAGAAACTCGGACCACCTTGTCATTCGGGGAGACAGAATGTTCGGGGTGGCCCAGTTTCCTGCATGGATTCCCAGCAGCGGCTTGTGGTCGGTTATGATGGTGAATGTCCGGCCGTAGAGATACTCGTGGAATCTTTTTACGGCGGCAACGATAGCCAGAGCCTCTTTGTCCAGCTGGCTATAGTTCCGCTCCGGTTTGGTGAGGGTCCTTGAAAAGAACGCGATGGGCGCTTCTTTTCCGTAGGGGAGGGTATGGCTGAGGACAGCGCCGACGCCGAAAGGTGATGCGTCGCATGTGACGACCAGAGGTAGGGTCTCGTTATACTGTATAAGGACGACGTCCGAAGTGAGGAGGTCCTTTGTTCTTTGGAAGGTGGCTTGCTCGCGTTTCCCCCAAGTCCAGGTCGCCGCCTTGTCCAGGAGCCTATGCAAGGGCTCCGCCACCATCGCCTTTTGGGGCAGGAAAACATTGTAAAAGTTAAGTAGCCCCAGGAATGCCTGTAGTTCCGTCTTCGACTTGGGTGTGGGGGCTTCTTTGATGGCCTTGATTTTTTTGTTTGTGGGGTGAATGCCGTGACGGTCTAGGAGGTATCCTAGGAATTCTACCCGTTCCGTGTATAATTGGCATTTCTCCCTCTTGACTTTGAGCCCGGTCTCTTTGAATTTGGTTAGGACCTCCCTTAGGCGACCCTCTAGTTCGGCTTGGTTGGTTGCCGACACTAGGACGTCGTCGAAGTAAGGTACCACCCCCTTGATGCCTTGCAATAGTCTTTCCATTAGGCTTTGGAATATTCCCGGTGCCACGCTGACTCCGAATTGGAGTCGGTTGCATTTAAATGCTCCCCGGTGGGTGACTATGGTTTGCGCTTCTGCCGTTTGCTTGTCGACTGGCAACTGTTGGTATGCCTGGGCGAGGTCGAGCTTGGCGAAAACCTTGCCCCCTCCCAGTGAGTGCAGTAGGTGTTGCACTACTGGGATGGGGTAGGCGCTTTGTTGTAGCGCGCCATTTAGGGTGGCCTTATAGTCCCCACAGATCCTCACCGACCCATCGGGCTTGATCGGGGTGACTATGGGGGTCTCCCATCGGGCGTGGTCTATGGGCTGTAGGACCCCTTGCTTGACGAGCTTGTCAGTTTGCTCGTCTATCTTGGGTTTCAGTGCGAATGGCACCCGCCTTGGTTTCAGGCATTTTGGGGGGACGTTTGGGTCTAGGCTGAATGATATAAGGGGCCCTCAGTACTTGCCTAGGTTTCCGTCGAAGACCACTTGGAATTCCCGGGCCAGTTGCTGCTCCCAGCTGTCGTCGGTGACGTGGTCGACTCCCGTGACTGCGATGCCGAGCGGGGCGAACCATTGCAGTCCCAGTAGGCTTGGGAGGTCGTGGTCGACGATTGTCAGGGGAAGCCTTTCAGTGTGCCCTTTATATGTGATGTTGAAGTGTTTGGTTCCGACCACCGGGATGCGGTTTCCCTGGTAGTCCTTTACAATGAGTCTCTGGCTGTCTAGGTTCCTCCTTTGGAGGGTAGGCACCAAGCGCTTTATTTCATGCCATGCTATCATGGAGAGGTAGGACCCGGAGTCCACCTCCATTTTGCATGGCTCGCCCTCGATGCCTACCTCCACGTGGACCTTCCGGGCGTCATTGGTTATGGCGTGGCTGATGGTGACCATCTGATGGGTCTCCTCTCTTTGCCGGTTATCGCCGCCTCGCAGGGATCGTCCGTTCCGGTCCCATCTGTTGTCTGAGGGGCGATCTCTGGTCCGGGGTGGTGTGTTCTCTCTCCTCCGGTCGCTCTGGTCCCATCGTTCCGGACTGCGGTTCTTTTTTAGGCGGCAGACACGGGCGATGTGTCCCTTCTTGTCGCAATGCCGGCAGATCGATTCGAAAAACCAGCATTCCGACCTGGGGTGGTCGCCGCCGCAACCGGCACAGTTGGTTCTCGACTTACGACCCCGCCGGTTCCGTGGGTCGCAGCCTGTCTGGAGACGATGGCTGTCCTCGTCATCGGAAGTGCCCGATGCCGAGTGGAAGTCGCCCTGGTGGGTGGCCGTCTCGGGTTGGGCCTCGGCCGACCTCGCAGGGCTGTTGTTTCCGCTGCGGTCCCCAGCGTTCGGTCTGCGCATGCGGTCGGCGGAGATTCGGGTTGCTTCGGCGGCTGCGGCTGCGGGGAGGGTGTCTGCTAGGCTGATGTTGCCCTTGGCCATCAGCCGGCTCTGGAGGGCGGGGTCCCACAAACCGAGCACAATTCTGTCTCGCAGGGCGTCATTCAGGTTGTCGAATTCGCAGAGCCCCCCTAGGTGCCGTAGCTCGGCGACGAAGTCGCTGAAACTCTCACCCGAACGTTGGTCCCGACGGTAAAATTTGTTGCATCGGATCAGGATGGGTACCTCTGGAACGTAGTGCCGCCGAAGTATTGGCTCGAGGACGTCCCAGTCCATCGTGGTCGCATCGGCGGGTTTGGCAAGCGCCTTGGCCATCTTGAATACCTCGGTCCCGCAGTGGGTCAGGAAGACGGCGCGCTTCATGGGGCCGGTGGCGTCCTTCAGGTCGCTGCACTCGAGGAACATGCGGAATCAGTCGGAGTACGATTCCCAGTCCTCGGTGGCAGGGTTGAAGGGTGCGGGGGGTGCGATTTTCGCCATCGTGGTGGTTCGTCTGGCTTCCGTCGGACACGTGGTTCGGTTCAGGGTCTGAATCCCATCCTCGTCGCCAGTGTTGTGTCCGCGAAATGATGCCAGGAGTCGGTGACTTCAAATCATGCTCTTTTATTAAAGTAGGAACCGAACTGGCTCTTCGCAAAAGGTTTGCGGCTTTTATTCTTTCAGCCGCGGCGGCCGCGGCCAATGGCACCGCTTTGAATCTCCCGCGATTCGAATGGACCCATCGCGGGAGATTCTTAGCGAGCCAATCGGCGTGGCTCGCCTAACCAATCAGAGTGCCCCGCGCTTTGGCCAATCAAAGCACGGGGATCTCAAGAATGCTAATTAGGGACAGAACAGATCTTGCTTGTTTCATTACGTTCACATTCTGTTTTCCTTCTATGTTATTCTTCTAGCTTTCATTTTATTCTCCTGAGAATTCTGCAAGGAAAGTCAGGCTGAGAAATTGTGATCTATGTTACCGGGTGGACTTAAACCCAGTTCTCTCTCCGATTCTATTCCAAAATTGTAACCGTAGTCACCCAATAAAAACCATGATGACATATTAGCATTTCATAGTATCGTGGTGCCTAAGTGAATTGTGTAAGTTGCATAACAACGTGTCTGAAATCACACTATAACGAGTTCCACCACTAGCCACAATGACAAAGTAATGGTAATGTGACAGCATATTATTTATTTTAACAGATTAACAGAGTTGGAAGGGACCATGTAGGTCATCTAGTCCAACCCCCTGCCCAAGCAGGAGACCCTACACCATTTCTGACAAATGGCAGTCCAATCTCTTCTTGAAAGCCTCCAGTGATGAAGCTTCCAGAACTTTCAAAGGCAACTTCTGTTCCAATGGTTGATTGTTCTCACTGTCAGAAAGTTTCTCATTATTTCCAGGTTGAATTGCTCCTTGTTCAGTTTTCATCCATTATTCCTTGTCTGGCCTTCAAGTGCCTTGGAAAATAGGTTGACCCCTTCCTCTCTGTGGCAGCCCCTCAAATATTGGAAGACTTCTCTCATGTCTCCCCTGGTCCTTCTCTTCACTAGACTAGCCATGCCCAATTCCTGCAACCATTCATCATATGTTTTAGCCTCCAGTCTGGTAATCATCCTGGTTGCTCTTCTCTGCACTTTTATTTATTTATAAAATTTATTGGGTACCCACAGGGTAACTCTGGGCAGCTTACAATCATACAAATATGTTCTTCCAATGAGTATGAAAGTCATAGGGTTTGCATTATGGTGTCATAAAGGATAATGGGTAAAATATCACTTTCCCCCTTTCCCCATGGACACTGTTTTTTCAGATATCCATGGTTATAGTTATTATGCCACATTGAAACTGTGCACTCACAATCAATTTAATTTGGTTAGTCATCTTGGATGTGTAGCTCAATCAATACAGGTAGTTCTGGACTTACAATGGTTTGTTTATTGATCATTCAAAGTTACAACGGCGCTGAGAAAACTAACTTATGACCATTTTTCACACATATGACCATTGCAGCCTCCCCATGGTCACATCATCCAATGCTTGGCAATTGACTCATATTTATGCCAGTTCCGAGATCATGTGATCAACTTTTGCAACCTTCTGACAAGCAAAATCAGTGGAGAAGTCCACTGAGCAATTGTGTTACTAACTTAACAACAGCATCGATTTTACTTAATAAGTGTGGCAAGAAAGGTCATAAAATGGGACAAAATTCAATTTAACAAATGTCTTGCTGGGCAACAGAAATTTTGGGCTCACTTGTGGTCCTAAGTCGAAGACTGTCTGTATTAACTTCGTTTTGCATGTTCTTCATGAGTTTAATGAATGCAATATTTTCAGTTAATTTATGGTTTAATGTATTGGGCAAACTTAGAAAACAGGTAAATTCAATAATCAACTTAAGGATATTGTATGAACGATCTGTCAGGGATGAAGCATTTTGTCCTGCTGTTTTCAAGTACAGCTCTCTGGGGCCAATCAATTTCCTCTAGATATCATACATACAGGATCTAGGCTGGTTTTATGAACTATCTCTGGGGTAGAAAAAACAAAACTCCAAACATTATTAATGATGAGAAAAAAGAAAGTTCAAGATTACTCCTATGGGGGCGGGGAGTCAGTTAGTCCTTCAGTCTGGCATTTTGGGAAAAAAGAGGTTCAAATACCTGCCTTAATGAATTCTCTAATAAATGGGTATTAAAGTTTGGGCTTATACCATTTCCAAAATTTAGCACTGTGTCTTAGTATCTTATTATTTATTCTTTATCATTTTTTGTGAATCTTACTTTCTAGGATGCACTGTTTGTAAGGGTCTAGTACTAAGAAAGAATGAAGCCAAACTGAATAACAAAGTTCTGGGTTAAATGTTACCATTATTTGGCTTTGCACCCACGGCTTGCAAACCATGATTTATGGCTTAATATAATGTGCAAACTCAGCCAGGGTGAACTAGAGTTGTGGGCTTCTGAGTTGGATTCAGATGGACTTGTGAATAATATTTAAGATGCCAGACACATCACAAACATTGCTAATAGAAAAAGAGATAAAAAAGATGTTTTTCTTCCAAATGCCAAAAACATAAAGGCTCTAAGACATACCTTGTTTTCATACAAATGGAATTCCAAGCTGCCCCAAGATTTATACTTTGCAAGGGTTATTTATATTCTACCATTCCTAGCAGAAGCTGCTTATACTTTTATTAAAAAAGAAGGAAAAGATGCAAATGCTAATAAGTTCCCCTGCTTATTAAAATCCTCTCTCTCCATACAGAGTTGATCCAAAACACGAGTTAATCAGACTTTACATAAGTAATGTTTTAACTATGGATTAGCTCCTTGTTTGCTCGATCGGAAAGCCACAAAAACCCCTGAAAGGAAATGTAGCAGAATAGTGGGAGGACTGAAATCAGGAAACTCATGACCTCATCTTTTCCTCCTGGCGCAGATTGGTTGGCTGGTATCTGGACTACAGTTTAAATTCAGAGGTCTGCAGATGGAAAACAGAAGAAGAGGAAGAGAGTGAGTGAAACTAGCTGAAGTGACTCCAGCCTTGTCTGAGTTTCACTAACATAGCTGCAGATTGCTGCCAAGGATCTAAGCATCACTCCAGGTACTGAATTGCCTTTCTTCCTTGCCTGTATCTTTCAAGCTGTGCTGCAATTTATTAAGAGGAAAAGAAAGAAAGCAGGATGCTGGAGACTGTTACCACTGAGAGGGGAGCATTTTGCCTGAAATAGATTTGATTCCAACAACAGTGCGATTTGCATAACATCTAGGAGCAGATTTAAAGATACAAGGATGGTGTCTGCTGCCAAATGAAAATGTGATTAAAAAAACAAACAAATGGCGCATTCTTAAGATTTACCTCTGGGGAGGGGTGAGGAGTCAAATTGCTGCATGCTTTTGGCTCAAAATGGCTTATGGTCTGCCTTCTGCTATCTCTAGTGCTAAACTGCAGAGAGGGATGGCTGGGTTATGACTAGACCAGAAAGATTGCATCATAGATGTTGACATATCCTCATTCCCTGGGTGTCTCACACTTCATCTACTTCTCAAGACTCTGGTAGAAATAACATGGGAAGGCATAGAAGTGAGTTGGAAGAGAAAAATAAGTTTGTCATGATTTGGGTAACTAAGGACTATCAACTTCTGTTTTTATTTTAACCATTTCATAAACAGTAGCATCTGACACAGAAATCTCTAGCAGCTCTCTTTCTGCTCTGCAGTTAAAGGAAAAAATAGTCGTCATATTAAGATAATTTAGTACTCTGGGGAAAGCATGCAGTGTATATGTATTCAAGAATATTTCCCTATCTGAAATATCCTGATATCAGAGGACCTCTGAAACCCTTACAGCTCCATCCAAACAGGGTTCAAATTCTTACTGGTCTCCATTTCTTATACAGCACCTATTTATTTAGCAAAGTATTTCTGGCTAAAAGGGTTGCATTTAATTTCCATTAAAATCATTGGCTCTCCATCTTCTGATGGGCTCTTTAGAAGTATTACTCAGATATAATTTGGTGCAATGTTTTCACATTGATTTTTGCTTTTAGCACAAGTGCTCATTAACCTTGTAAGAGGAAGGGCAATGCCTAGGGAAGGATGCCAGCTCCCCCATCAGCCTGGCTCTGAATACAGTCTTCCATCGTGATTCATCAATTTCTCATTTTTCCCTTGAGTCCTGATTCATCAGCTTTTTTCCAAAGTGTTATACACAACAGTGTAATCCTATCTGATCAGGAAATCTTTTCAAAATGCTTCAAAATTACCCAATCAATTAGATGGTATTGCTGCATAATTATAATTATGCTTGAGTTAAATTTATATTCGTATGCCTATGCCGGGCAACCAAAGGCAGAAGAAATACCAAACTGTTGTAACCTTCCTTCCCAGAATTTCCATTAAGTTTTGAAATATCTGCCTTTGAATTATTTCATAATATACTCTCACTTTTCCTCCTCCTTCCCAAGAGACTGCATCCTGCTGCAGTGGCAACATCTAAAACTCCTGAATTATGATCAGCATTGAAATGTGTTTCAAATTGTTTTCTTTTTATGCACAGATAATAGAATTGTTAAACTGAATATTAGTTATTAGCAATAAGTAAGGAATTGCTGCATTCCACATTAACAAATTAACAAGAATCTTTAAAAAGATTTAGTAATACCTTATGGTATTATTCAAGGAAAATAGATTTCTTTCGCATGTATTGGATATTTCATAGAACATTTATGCTGGAAATAAGAAATTATTTAGTCCTATGTGATTAGTGTGTTCATAAGCAGAGATATGTTGAATCTCTGCTCATGAACATACTATTTAGCAATTCAATGGAAAGACTAACCAAGATTATTATGTGTGGCCAAGATTTAATATTATATTTAAAAACAACTTTTTTCTCTATGTACTATATTACTATATTTGTTGGTGGTTTCTATCTTTTGTGTTCTAAAACAATAACATTAACCAAAAACCCTGGGTCATTGCATTTATGGAATGTTGTGGAAATGAGTGCATTTACATCAAGCTAATTGGAATTCATATGTAATATGTACTTTGCCAGAATGTTTCAAACCACGGTTGGTTGAACCAGCTTCAGTGGCCTACTTTGCACATAATGTTATGACATAATGAGTGTATTCCCACTTCACGTTAAATGAAAAACAAACACACCACCTTATGGCTGGGTGAGTCTCAAAAAATCAGGTCCCAAAATTTCATAGGCCGATAATATGGTGGAAATAAGCTGAGCCTTTTCTTTCTCACTTTTCATCAACTTTATTTCTGCTTCTTCAAACCACGGCCAGGTGACATGCCGAAATGGAAGAGAGTGATAAATATATAGAGAACTAGAAGGCAGTGACAGTCCACAACTTTTTAGATAGATAATTATTATTATTATTATTTTTTGTTTAAGAAGGTGCCTTCTAGAAAGGCTTTATCGACACTGCAGACTAGGCAGTTTATTGGTGGATTTCTGATCAATCCATCATGAGACCTTCAGTCTGGAATTACTGTTTACATATATTTTGACAGTGTGCAAAACACAGGGCAAACGAATTGTTATTGTTGTTTTGGAACAGGAATCTTACCAAGCGTTTGCAAACTATTCCACAAGGATCAGTCATCATGAAAATTGCAGTGCTTATCTTGTGTCTTTTCACCATTGCCTTTGCCTTACCAGTAAGTATGTTATGCGTTTAACAAGTCAATCAAGACTTCCTTAGTGTAGCAAAAAGGAATCAATACTATTTTCTTCTTCTTCTTAAAGATCAGCAAATCAAGACATCATGACGATTCTATGAGTGCAGAAAGAAAACATGTAAGTATGATCTTTATTGAACCTCATTCAGTTCAAGTGGATGCAGATTATGTTTCTTTTCTAAAGCTTTTAAAATATGAGGTTTTTAAGGTACACTTAAACAGTCAAGAATTGGAACATTATCTTGCTTCAAATATTAATATTTTACGGTCATGTGGAATTTACTTCTTCACATTTTCTACTTACTAGAATTAAGCCTACATGTGTATAGCTGAGGGAAAAAATACAGCATCCTCAATTGTTTCCTGTTTACATTTGTATGTAAACAGACACACTCTTTTCAGTCCTCAACCACCAAGCATCAATATCATTGAGTGAGACAATTGACAATACCTTTCTCTCTTTTTAAAAAAAGTTCTACTGCTAAAAGAATTGTAATCCTTTTATTAAATGCATTTATTTGGGCCCTTCTTCTCCCCAACTTAAAAAAAAAACCCTCCCTTTTTTTTACAACCCTGTAATCCTCTCCCCAAACTTCAAAGTGTCTATTTCTTGGTTACTAAGGCTGTCCTTTTTGTATCTTTCCAAAATGTTTTTTTTTAAAAAAAAAAGCTATGATCTACACCTGAATTCACTACAAAATAGTATTAAGATTCATTTTACTTGCTAGCAGGTACTTTCTGCATTGTTTTAGATCTCTTTTCCGATTATTCTTAACACTGATTTTAATAGTTTTCCCAAATGTTTTAGAATGAAGTTTGATAGCAAGACAATTAGATCAGTGTGGGATTCAAAAATTTTTACTACCAGTTCTGTGGGCGTGGCTTGGTTGGCGTGGCAGGGGAAAGATACTGCAAAATCCCATTCCCTCCCCACCCCACTAACCTGCTTTCCAGCTCCGTTCTCCTGTGCAGGGGAACAAAAAAAGACCCAGCCAATCAGCTGGGACTCGGGAGGCAGAGAATAGATGGGGGCGGGGCCATTCAGAGGTGGAATTTTCCAATTCTCCGAACTATTCAAAATTTCCGCTACTGATTCTCCAGAACTGGTCAGAACCTGCTGAATACCACCTCTGAATTAGATTCTCCTAATTATTTCCTCTCTGTTGTAGGGATCCTTCTACCAAGCCCTGGGTCCTTGCCTTTTAGTGGTGACCAAGCATTGAGATGGTGCATGCTAAATTCTAATGTTTTTGTATTGTTGTAGGACTCCAGAGAAAATGAAGCTTACGCACACCACCATCACCACCACAATTCACACAGCCATGAACACAGTCAAGAGCATGGAAATAGCCATGAACACAGTCAAGAGCATGGAAATAGCCATGAACACAGTCAAGAGCATGGAAATAGCCATGAACATAGTCAAGAGTCTCCAGAACATACATCTTCTCAACTGGTATGCAGCTCATCTTCTCTGATGAATTGTTAGGAGCTTTCCTCAATCTGGCAGCTTCTGGAGATGCCTATAAACCCAGATTCATGGTTTGAGATGGTGCTATCTGGAGATTATGGAACTGCAAGTCCAATACACTTGGAAAGCTCTAGAGCAGTGATGGCAAACCTTTTTGTTGTGGTGTGCCGAAAGCGCATGCATGCCGGCATCCACAATGCAATGCACCCCCCCCCGCGCATGTGCACGCAACACCGCCACGCTGCCCCCTTGCCTGCACTGCACATGCACGCACCTCCCAGCTAATTTTCGGCCCATTTGAGGACATTTTTGCCCTTCTGGAGGCTCGAAGGAAGCCCCTGCAGCCTTGGGAGGCCAAAAAACAGGCCCATTTTGGCACTTCCAGTATTTCCAGAAGACCTGTTTTTCGGCCTCCTGAGACTACAGAGGCTTCCCTCAAGCCTCTGGGAAGGAGAAAATGGCCTCAAACAGGCCAAAAATCAGCTGAGAGCTGCGCGCATGTACAGTGCAATTAAGTTTGGCTGGGGCTCGCGTGCCCGTACAAATGGCTCTGCGTAGCATATGTGGCACATGTGCCATAAGTTTGCTACCACAGCACTAGAGTGAGAAAAATCCTCTCCTTCCTGGAAATACACAAATTACAAAGAAATGTTGTGGTGGGAGGACCGAGTGAAAATGGGACACAAGTTAGCTGTCAGTTGGGCCTAGTCATGGTCAAACTAGGCCTGATGAGATTTAGTGCAAGACATTTTACTCATTAGTCGATTTAACTTCTTTCCCTATCCATCATTCTCCATACCTCCCACCAGCCCTATTTCGATTCCATTCAATCATCATTGTCATTTAATAACCTCATAATCCCTTGTGGGATGGAATCTGGGCAACTGAATGATGCTAGCAGAGTGTTTTAATGGCCAGATGCCCTTCCTGTCACCAATGCGGAGTTTTGTTCAGCAGATATATTCTCATTGTGCCCAAAGAGAGAAATATCTGCCTCTCTCTAGGATTGAACCCACAGGCTCCTGATTGTGAGGCGAGAGCTCCACCTCCAGGCCACCACACTACTCATTTCCATTCCATTCAGCCCAGGTCCTATATCCTATTATACCTTGAATAACAAGGAAAGCCTAGGAAAGCCTCAACTGGATCCAAATGATTCAGCATCTCCACTAGTTGCCAGCCAGTTGCTTCTGGGAAATCCACCAGCTGCGCTTTATCAGAATACCCTTCCTTCTCCATTTCTCCACCACAACATGTTCACAATTATATTGCTACCAAAGCTAATCATTAACCATGATTCATGGTTGTTAATATACCTACTGTTCATAAACTGATATTTTCTCCAGCTATATACAAGGTAGTCCTTGATGTACGACCACAACTGAGCCCAAAATTTGTTTGTTACTAAGCAAGACGTAAAGTGAGTTCTGCCCCATTTTATGACCTTTCTTGTCACACTTGTTAAGGGTATCATTGCAGTTGTTCAGTTAGTAAGATGGTTGTTAAGTGAATCTGGCTTCCCCATTGACTTTGCTTGTCAGAAGGTCACAAAAGGGGATCCTGGTACACTGCAATCTTCATAAATATGAGTCCATTGCTAAGCACCTGGATTTTTATCACGTGATCATGAGGATGCGGCAATGGTCATAAGTGTGAAAAATGGTCACAAGTCACTTTTTTCAGTGCTGTTGTAACTTGAAAATGGTCACTAAATGAACTGTGGCAAGTCCAGGACTACCTGTAGGAATGAATTCTATAAGCTTTCATTGGGCAGGTTTCCTTTTTATGTTATCTATCCCAGATCCACTGCTCGTTTTTATAGCACTTTTATTTCATTTTCAGGACTCTCAGTCTTTGGAAGATCGTGATGAGATCACTGAGCAACAGGTCAGTTTATATTCACTGGTATTTATATGCAAATAAACAAAATCAAAAAACTGGCCAAGCGTTGATCACCCCATTGTGACAACCAACTTCAGTGTATTTGTTGCTTCCTTTCGATCCAGTCCAAAAGGAAGCAAAACTCATTCATCTTTAATAGCTGTGCAAAAAAAAAAAAAAGGAAGTTCCATAGATTTCATTTACATTGTAAAAAGTAACACCTGAGTGTATCACTGAGCAGCAATGTCTTTAGATGAGTGTCATACATGGATTTTAATAACAGGCAAACAAATTCATAGTAAATCAAATTTATAGATAGATAGAGATAGAGATAGATAAATGGATAGGATAGGAAAGGATAGGATAGGATAGATATTGTGCATTGGGCTTGGTTTCAAAATTCAAATCTTTTAGTAGCTTAGGATCGTGATGGCGAACCTATGGCACGCATGCCACAGGTGGCACACAGAGCCATTTGTGCCGGCATGGGAACCGCAGACAAACTTACCTCAATGGGCATGCGCCCGCCTCACAGCTGATTTTCAGCTGCTTTGAGGCCTTTTTCAGCCTCTCAAAGGCTTGAAAAAAGCCTCTGCAGGCTTTGCAGGATGAATAATAGGCCCGTTTCATCACTTCCTGTAATACCGGGAGGCAGGGGCTGTAGCAGGGGGGAATTGTTCAAGCGCACCAGCGCACACACAATTTTTGGCACAGGAGCCCAAAAAGGTTAGCCACCACTAGCTTAGGATATCCTAAACTATTAAAGGTTTGAATTTGGAAACAAAAACCAATGTACAATGCCCCCCCAAAAAACACCCCAAAGGTAACTAAGGCAATTATTTCAGTGTGCTGTCATAGGGTTTGTGTTAGGGCTGTACAAAACTATTCTGAGGACTGTATCCTGTCCATGTTCTTGACGATTCAGTATGACAATCTAAATAGAGATCCTTTAAAAAGCTTGCAAATTGCATCACACTCATGCCGGGACCACCAAGGCACTTCCAGGTTGAAAAGATTAGCCAATGATATCACCATTGCCCAGGGGACACCCAGTTGGAGGCTCTTTTCATGTCCCAGTAGGAGCTGGAGCCAAGGATGGGAACTCACCCCGTCCCATGGCAGTATCAGATCTCAAACGTGGGTTTACTGCTTATCAGTCCAGTGTCCTAATCACGTGAGCCACCATGCACCTTCAGATTATTTCATTTATCTAAACCTTAAGCCTTGAGAGTATAGTCATCAGATTCTTGTTACTGCCAACTAGTGAACAAAAGAAATTCAGTTGCATTTGCTTTGGGGTATTACCCTCAGGTTCTGAGGTTTTCATCCTGATTTTTGGCACTGAAAACTAGCTCCCTGTTCTGATCCAGACTTCCTAAACCGTAATTATGCACACACTTATTTTAAAAACAAAAGACTTAGTTTATTGGGAATTGTTTTCATTCCCAGCTAAAATTAATCTCAAACAGTCCCCCGAGATAAGCACACACCTTTCAGTTCTGTGAAGTGTTGCCAAAAACAGAAGTATCAAATGAACTAGAAAAGAAACCGTAGTACAAAAAACCCCCAACCAAAGTACAAAGAGCTTCAAGAATGACTGAACAGACCAAACTACTTTGCTTCCTGCAAAGGTTTCGTCATCTTGGCCTGACCTTTATACCTTACGGGAGGGGCAATCACCTCCCAGACTTACTCCCAAGTTGCCCCTTTTGTTTCAGCTGCTCTCACCTGCTAGCAGCTCTGCACACACATGCACTGGGAACAGGCTCCTCTGGGTCCTCTGCCTCACTGCTGCCAGGCTCCAAAGGCTCCAGAGGCAGTACCCCATTCCCAGATAGTCCTGGCTCTATCTCTGCATTGGATGCAGGACCCTCATCTGAATCCTCTCCAGGCTCCCTGACTAGTCCCCATTCTTCCCCACTGTCCGATTCCACTGCTGTCTGCACTGGCTGCCAGCGAAACACAACACTGCCCAGTTTCAATTTCTTGAGTTTATGTAGCATCTTCACAAGATACGTCCAAACCTAAAACAAAGTGTGTCCTTGTGCATGTGGTATAACCAAGTTGCATTGATTTCCTTGCAGACCCTTTTGGCCTCTTCCAGCAAAAGTCATGAAGACGATGATGATCATAGTGATGTTTCCAAAGATGATGATCATCCAGATTCAGATGAATCCGATGAGTCTCATGAAGCCACCACTGACATTCCCACCTCAGCTCCTACCACTGATTCCAACAGAGGAGACGTCCCATTTTATAAGTTCAGGGCAGAAATTGACCAGATGAGTTTGGAGAGGTCTGGAAAGGTAAATGCCAGTTGATGGCTTTCTTTTATTGCTTGCACTCACATAAGTGGAGGGGGAACTTGGGATGGCCCAAAAGCAAGTCTATGAGAAGCACCATTAGCTGCGTCTGCTTTAAATCAAGTGATTTAAACATTGGATTTCAATGAACAAGACAAGAATCCTCTTTAGAATTACACCATCCATCTATTATGTTGCCATTCAGACACACGAGGATTTTTGATCTGTGTCTGCCATTGTTTGGTAGCTCTGGTTAATCACGGAAAATAATGTCTGAGGTGATTGTTTCACTTTAATCATGCCAATTCCTCCGCCAATTCATCTTCCTTAACCATCTTGTAGTGATTGGCAAACACCATTTGTCACACCAGTTTTTGATAGCTGGCTATTCAAATGTTACATAATGTGGACAACACTGTTTGCGGTTGCTGTGAAGGCACCACCTGTACCAAATATTATATTATATATGAGAACTAGCAGGAGGAAGCATATTTTGAGCAAATTAAGCTTAGAAAAACCTGCTACACTTATGTTATAAAAATCCTACAAAATAAAAATTGCAAAGTCTGGGGTTGAAGAAATAAGAACCATAAAGTTTCCTTGCTTTAATAATTAGTTGACATAAACATGCTTAACTTTCATTTTTTTAACATCCACATTCCAGATACTTAAGATATTTTTAATAACATTTTTTGCAGTACGTTTTCTGTTTTTTTTTTAGTTGTAGACTAAATGTTGTGGCCATAGAATAGTTTGTGGAATTGTTTTGCTACTTTTTTTTCACACCAATGTGACTCTTTTAGAGGAACATGGGAACTGCCGCTGGTATAAAAGGACCAGAATAACCAATTTATTAATCACTTCTCATATGAAGAAAACTTAGCTTCAGTTCATGAAAACACAAAAGCATTGTCACAAAAGATGCAACATGATGATGATAATAATAATAATAATAATAATAATAATAATAATAATAATAATAATAATAATAATAATACAGGTTGTTGAAATTCATACTGTATATATCCGAGGCAGTATATTATTTAAGTCTTCTTCGTACTTTATCATTTATTTTGCACTTTATTTGTAACACACCATGGATATTTTTTGAAGAAAAGTGGGGTACCAGAGCTAGTTTGGTCTAATGCAGGGGTGTCTAACCTTGGCAACTTTAAGACTTGTGGACTTCAACTCCCAGAATTCTGGGAGTTGAAGTCCACAAGTCTTAAAGTTGCCAAGGTTGGACACCCCTGGTCTAATGGTTAAAGCACCAGGCAATGGTGGGATTCAAATTGTTTTACCACTGGTTCAGTGAGCGTGGCTTGGTGGGCATGGCTTGGTGGGCATGCTTTGCCTAGCACCAGTGCTCCACACCAGCTGGGGCCTGCAGCACCAATCAGCTGAGAGGATAAAGAAGAGAGAAGCACAGGGGCGTGTTGGAGGGCCAATCCTGCACTTTTCTCTTCTTTTTCCTCTCAGTTGATTGTGGAGGATTTTTTTTCCTCCCCTCAGCTGATCCTCGGCTTCTTTTGCTACCAGTTTGGCTGAACCGGGCCGAACCAGTGGTATACCATCACTAGCACCAGGCTAGAAAACTAGAGACTGTGAGTTCTAGTTCCGCCTTAGCCATGAAAGCCACTTTTTTCTCAGCCCAACCTAGCAGAGCCCAATCTAACAGAGCTGCTGTTGTGGGGAAAATACAAGGAGGAAGATGTACTGGCTATGTTTGCCACCTTGAATTATTTTTAAAATAATAAATGCAGGATACAAAGAACTAAAATAACTCCTATTGAACTAATAATTCCATGCTAGCTCAGGAATTCTGGGAGTTGAAGTCCACAAGTCATAAAAGGGCCCTGGGTCAGAACTTCTGAAAATACCACCCTCCAGCTTTGTGTTGGAAAAGAAAATCCTTGTAAATCTTATATGTCGGTCTTGTAGATATTTCTCATGAGAGCGGAGTGACCTTTGATGGTTTCTCTTGTGGACTTTTTCAGTTTGATTCCCAAGATGTTTCTGATGAAGTGGACAGCACCCCAGATGACAAGAGCCATGAATCTTCTAAGGCCCATTCTCTGGAAAGCCACGAAAGAGACGACAAAAGTAGCCTGAGCAATGAAGTCCCCAGTGCATTTCATGACATAAGTCTAGAGGACAACAGCCCAGAGAAACCTGAGAGTGTGGAGGACAACAGCGACCACAGCAAAGTTTCCCTAGAAAGCACTGAAAGCAGAGAGCAGGAAAAAGATCACAGTGAGGAATCCCAACAGTTAGACAGCAATCCCGACGATGCCAGCAACCAAACTTTGGAAAGTGCCGAGAATCACCACAGCGCCGAGGACCAGCACAGTGTTGAACATCACGATAGCGTTGAAGACAATGAGGTCATCCTCTAAAAGGGTAGAGTAAGAGAAGCAATACGTATCTGAGGAAGCTCTCCAAACTTTTTGCATGTAAGGGCCCAAGGTCCAAGCCCAACTCCATCACCGGTGTTTTTGTTTTGCTGAGTTGCAAAAAAACAAAAAAGAGAGAGAGAGAGAAAGAGCGAGAGAAGGGCAACACAACTTTGACTTGAATGTTTGCTCCCAATTATATATACATAATTCGGATTTCAGGCTGTAGCAATTTGTAACTAGCAACAAATGTAAACATGCTTCCCAGTCCTGCTCATGCTTATTTGGAAGTCGATCTGACAGATCTTCAGTAGAATTTCCTCCAGATAAACATGCTTAGGATAATAGTGTTTAAATGAACAATAACCGTAGTCATGATGATTAGAGAATATCAATGCCCTACTTGGTGCATAAGTCCTGCTCTGTCTCACAGTAGCTTGCTCTGAAGGAGAGAGAAAAACGCTTGGGGAAAAATCTAGTTTTACATTCCCATTGATTTTTGTGTATCTTACAATGCTGTACTTCTGAAATGTTTAATATTGCAGTGTATATTTTGTTGGCAGTTGTGCGTTAAATAAAGTGACAAAACTTTATACCTTTGTGTAGTTGTCTTGATGGGCTCTTGGGTTAGTCGTATGTGCGACCTCTAGTGGCTGAAGAGAGTGCTTTTGAAGTTATCCGGACAATACAGGTAGCCCTGGACTTATAGCCACATTTGAGACCAGAATAAGCAAAGCAGTTGTTAAATGAGCCATACCTTAATTTTATGACTCTTTTTGGTTAAACAAATCACTGCAGCTGTTAAGTGACATGAATAACATGGCCAGCTGGTTGGAAAGAACACAAATGGGCAATCACATAATGCTTGGACAGCGGCAACTATTGTAAATAGATGCTGGTTGCCAAGCGCTCAAATTTTGTTCTTGTGACAATGGGGATCTTGCAATGATCATAGGTTTAAGGACCACTCAGGAGTCACTTTATTCAGTGCTATTCAGAGGTGGTATTCAGCAGGTTCTGACAAGTTTCTGGAGAATCGGTAGCGGAAATTTTGAGGAGTTCGGAGAACCAGCAAATACCACTTCTGACAGGCCCCGCCCCCATCTATTCTGTGCCTCCCAAGTCCCAGCTGATTGGCTGGGTCTTCTTTTGTTGCCTTGCACAGGAGAAAGGAGCATGAAATTAGGTTAGTGGGATGCGGAGAGAATGGGGATTTTGCAGTATCCTTTCCATTCCACGCCCACCAAGCCATGCCCACAGAACCAGTAGTTTAAAAAAAATTGAATCCCACCACTGGTACTATTGTATCTTCTAATAGTTGCTAAATGAAGCACTGTAATTTGGGGACCACCTGTAAAGCAGAGGTCCCCAACCCTAGTCTGTGGACCAACTCTGGTCCATGCCAGAAATCAGGCCTTACACACAAGTGAAGCCCCATTCATGGGATGCAGGCAGCACACGAAACCACATTCCCTCTGGTCCACAGAAAAACCTCTCTCCACCGAACTGGTCCTTGGTGCCCAAAAGATTGGGGGCCACTGTTGTAAAGGAAGCATAGTAGTTGTTACCAGTTTGTTCAATAGCTCTCTGATCAGATATAACTTCTCAAAAGTTGTTCTATTGCTCTGCATAATCGATATAAGATCTGGCGAGTCTTAAGGAATCTCTGCCCTGGTTATTACAACAAACGGAGCCATTTGGTAGAAACCCAATCAGTTATGTATTCAATCATTTTTTTGGTTAAATCAGCCATGGTTGTCTGCAATATATGGGTCAAATCTGTTGGTAGACCTATCTTCATCTTTCTTCAGCCTGGGATTTTCACACATGGGGGAGTACAAGTCCCATTCACAAGCATTCAAGATTAAGATATTAAGATGGCAGGTTTAGTGTAAAATGAATTACATCTATGGGCAGAAAAGAGAATATTCACAATCCATGTATCAACGATCTCATTTCTCCATCTTTTATTCATACACTCCTCATTTACACATCTGCTGTTTCATTCTGGACAGCACATCTGCAATATATATGAGGGCTGGAATAAATTTCAAAAATAGCAATTGAGTAATTGAGTATTATTTTCATACGAAAGTCCTTTTTTAAGCCAGAGAATAGGTTTTGACAACTTAGAACTATTAACACCAAAACACAAAGGAACTGAAGACAAATGCCTGCACTGATTCCCATGACAACTGCATGGCCCAGGCAAAAATGCAACGTGGCTAGCTGATGAATTCTGGGAGTTGAAGCCCACAAGTCTTAAGAGTTGCCAAGTTTAAAGACTTCTGCTCTAAATGAAAGTCCCCATCATTCTCATCACCTCTTTTACCCCACTTCCAGCCACCAGTTCTAACAGCACCCCCCAATCTGGCATGCTCCAAATGTGAATTCTGAGAAATCCAACCCTAACGCAATGTATTTTGAACAGAGAAGAGAAAGCTGGAAAAGATTGCAACACACACTGGGCAAACAATCTGAAGCATATGATTGTCACTTTGTGCCTTAGGGCAGGTCCTTCCTTGGTTTCTTTCTCTGACCATTAAGCAACTTTGGGCTCCTACCCCTCTTTTCTGATTGTTTCCTAGGCAGTATCTCTTCTCCCCTTTCCTTAAAGTCACTGAGTTAGAATCACTGGCTAAAGGAGAGAGGAGATGTTCCATGGTGAAGTTTTTATCTATCGGTTCCCAAGGGAATGCAGCCAATCTGACGAGACTCTTGTAACTTAGATGGTCAACAATAAAGGAACTGCTTTGGCCTATTCACAGAGTTCTTCTGGCTCTTTGCACCTGACACTTCAGTCTCCTATGCATTCCATTGACAAGGAGCCCTTTCACCCTCTTGCTTTCTTCTAAATCTTTCTTTCAATCTTTATAGCATTGAAAACAAGTGCGATTCTTTTTCCTTTCCTGATTTGATCAATCTATCACTAGCCAGATTTCAGGAGCTGCCACCAGGAAGAGGGCGGTCGACCTATTCTCCAAAGCACCAGAAGGCAAAGCACATGAAGCAATGGATGGAAACCAAGTTAGGAGAGGAAGCAACCTGGAACCAAGGAGAAATTTCCCGGCAGTAAGAACAATCAACCAGTGGAATGGCTGGAGACTTTTACGAAGAGACTAGACAGTCATTTGTCTAAAATGACAGAGGGTCTCCTGCTTGAGCAGCGGGTTGGACTAGAAGACCTCCAAGGTCCCTTGCAATTCTGTAAAATTGAATTCCCAGATTTGTATCTGACATGCCAACTGCCTATGCCTGCAAGACAGAATAGAATAGAATAGAATAGAATAGAATAGAATAGAATAGAATAGAATAGAATAGAATAGAATAGAATAGAATTGGAAAGGACCTCAGAGGTCTTCTAGTCCAACCACCTGCCTAGGCAGGAAAACCTCCACCACTTCAGACAAATAGTTATCCAATCTGTCATAGATTCAGGCATGGGTAGAATGAATGGAGACAGTCTTAGTTGGTGAACTTTCAGCTCTTTGTTGCATAGTGACTTCTAACTTGTATAACAACAACTCTGCCTTATATAGGCAATTCTAATGTGAAATAACCAATAGGGAGCTGTAAAACGCTAGCTCCAGAACCAATAAGAGTCCTTCGTTAAGGGTCAATCAGATTCTCAGAACCCAACCAATCCGATCTAGCCGCTTAACACCCAATCAGAAGTGCAGGGCCAGAACCCTGCACTTTACCCCAAGCTTGCCTTTATTCAACTATTTACATACATAACACCCCTTCCCCCTGGCTCCACAATTAATTTGTGACTATGTAGTCCTTTAAATAGGACAGTTGTCTCTTGGGTCTGTCAGATTTTCTTTGGACTGGCTGCGTGCAGTCCCGCTGAGGTAGGGTGTTGTTTTGTAGTGGCTCGGCTTCTCATTCTGGTGTGATTTCCCTTGCAGCGTACGATTCTTCTTCCTGCTCCATTTCCTGGGTTTCACTTGATTCATCGCTTTCTTGGAACAGGTTTCCTGGCATGTCGTCTTCTTCTCTTCCTTCCCCCCCCTCAGTTTGGTCGTTGGGAAGTTGTTGGCTGGCCATTATGAGTCGTGACCATAATTGGTCAATATGTCTTTTCCATAGTCTCTCATCAATACATTTTACAATATAGGATCTGGGCCCAGTCTCGTGTATTATCGTTGCTTCAATCCAAACTGGGTCGCCCGATAAATTTCTTGCATAAACGGGGTCGCCTACCTTGAAGGTATGGTAGCGTCCGTTGGATCCTGGAAGCTTCTCTGGCTCGTAAGCATGGTGCAGTCGGTCGAGGCGGGAACGGAGTTTTCGCCCCATGAGAAGTTCTGCGGGAGTTCTGCCGGTTTCGCTGTGTGGAGTGATGTGTTGTAGAAGTAGAATGCGGTTTATTTTTTCGTCAAGATTGTCATAGTCCACCTTTTGTAAAGTCTTTTTTACAAATTGTACCATGCGTTCCGCTTGGCCGTTGGTAGCAGGATGCACCGGCGAGGTGAGCGCATGGCGGATGCCGTTATCAGCAAGGTACTGTTCAAACATTAGCGCTGTAAACTGTGGTCCGTAATCAGACACCAGGACGTCCAGCAATCCATGAGTTGCAAAGAGTCTATTGAGGACTTTAATGACTGCCTCGGAGGTTGTATTGGCCATTCGATGAATTTCTAACCAATTAGAGTATGCATCGACAGTCAACAGCAATGTCTGTCCTTTGATCGGCCCTGCGAAATCCAGGTGGATTCTGGACCAGGGTCCACGTGGCGTCTCCCATTCGGTCGGTGCAGCTTTTGGCGGTGCGTTGCTGGTTTGTTGGCACTTGGTGCAGGCCTTGACCCATTGCTCGATGTGTCGGTCCATGCCTGGCCACCAAGCGTAGTTCCGTGCGAGTGCCTTCATTCGCACGATCCCAGGATGTCCATCGTGCAAGATTTGTAACAGAGTCTTTTGGAGTCGTTCTGGGACGACGACTCTATCGCCCCAGATGACGCAGCCTTTTTGTGAAAAAAGTTCAGTCTGTCTTGTTTTAAATGACGCGAAGTCATCTGGGATCTGGTCCAATGGCCATCCACGCTCTACCCAGCCTAGGACTCGAGCTAGGGTGTGGTCTCGTCTGGTCTCCCTCGCGATATCTCGAGCGGTCATAGGAGGCGAGTTGAGCGTTTCGATTTGTAACGCCGATACTGTTGGTGCCGGATTGTCGAGGGTCTCTGGTAGCAGTGCTCTGCTGAGTGCGTCGGCGTGGGGAATGGCTTTCCCCGGTCGATGTAACAATCAATAATTATAAGCAGCTAGGAACTCTGACCATCGAGTCATTCTTGGGGACAATATATAGGGGGTTGGTTTGTCCCCAGCGATTATCCCCAGTAAAGGTTTGTGGTCAGTTACAATTGTAAATGTCCTTCCATATACATACTCATGGAATTTTTTTACGGCTGACACAATTGCAAGAGCCTCCTTGTCTATTTGTCCAAAGTTACTTTCTGCCTGGGAGAGAGTCTTTGAAAAGTATGCAACGGGAGCCTCATTTCCATTAGGCAGCACATGGCTCAAAATAGCGCCCACCCCAAACGGTGAGGCATCACAAGTTATAACCAATGGTAATGTTTCATTATATTGCATAAGTACAGAGTCAGATGTAAGTAAATCTTTTACATTTCTAAACACTTTTTCTTCTCGGTAACCCCAAACCCACAATGCTTTCTTATCTAATAACCAGTGTAATGGTTCAGCCACAGTCGCCTTATGTGGTAAAAACACATTGTAGAAATTGATAAGGCCTAAAAATGCTTGAAGGGTTTTGTTACGAGGTCTGGGAGCATTTTTAATCACCCTTAATTTACTCTCAGTTGGGTGAATACCCTGACTATCAATGCGATAACCTAGAAATTCAACACTGTCGATATACAGATGACATTTATCCCTTTTTACTTTCAATCCCGCTTCTTGGAATTTTTTAAGAACACATTTTAAACGATTCTGCAGAATTTTTTTACTAGGAGCTGCAATCAATACATCATCAAAATACGGAACCACGCCCTTGATTCCCTGTAACAATCGTTCCATTAAACTTTGGAATATTCCCGGGGCTACACTTACCCCGAATTGCAATCGGGTACATTTAAAAGCACCTCTGTGCGTTACTATCATTTGAGCTTGGGCTGTTTTATCGTCCACGAGCAATTGTTGATAGGCTTGAGCTAAATCTAACTTAGCAAAAACCTTTCCACCTCCCAGAGAATGAAGGAGGTGCTGCACCACCGGCACTGGATACGCGTTCTGCTGGAGGGCATGGTTTAGAGTGGCCCGGTAGTCCCCACAGATTCGGATTGACCCATCTGGTTTAATGGGGGTTACAATAGGAGTTTCCCATGGGGAATGATCAATGGGTTGCAGTACCCCTTGTTTAATTAGTTTGTCAAATTGTTCATCTATCTTGGCCTTAAGGGCGAACGGAACTCGATGGGGCTTTAAACGGATCGGGGTGACCTTAGGGTCGAGGCTGAATGAAATTGGGGTCCCCTTATACTCGCCCAGATGATCTGCGAAGACATCACTGAATTCAGACATAAGATCCTCCTCCCACTCGCAATCACCGACTCGGTTCACGCCGGCTACTTCGATGCCGAGTGGCGCAAACCATTGGAGGCCCAACAAACTAGGCCTGTCCCTATTGATAATTGTTAGAGGTAAGTATGCCATATGCTTTTTAAACGAGACGCGGACTCAACAAGACCCGACCACAGGGATCCGATTCCCTTGGTAATCTTTAAGGATAAGGCGTTGCATTCGAAGGTCTTGGCGTTGGATGGTAGGAATGAGCTGCTTTAATGTCTTCCACGACACCATCGAGAGGGACGATCCCGAATCGACCTCCATGTGGCAGGGTTGGTTCTCTATGGCTACTGTAACTCGAATCTTCTTAGCGTCCATGGCCGAGGCGTGACCTATAGTGATAGTATGGTGAGCCTCTTCTTTCTGCAACACTCGATATCTGTAGGAGTGGTTTGCTGGGTCTCGCCTTACAGGACAGTTTCCTGCCGATTGGCGAAAGTTGGTTCCCTTTGAGGCCGGGCTTGGTCCCGGTAAACTGCAACAGACTTGACCGATGTGGCCTCGTTTCCCGCACTCATGGCAGAGTGCGTCGCGGAATTTGCAGTCTGCCCTGGGATGGTTTGCCCCGCAGCCAGTGCAAGGGCGTGAGGTTTTAGGACGAGGGTCCTGGTCGGACCGCAATCGATGGACCCCTTCTTCGTCGCTGTCTGACGACGAAGAGAGGTCCTCATAGTGCGTTGTTGCCAACTGCCCTTCTGAGCTGGGTGAGATGTCGCCTGTCGGTGGGTTTGTTGGGTTTCGGCTTCGCCATAGTTGCGCCGCTGACTTTTTGGTCGCCTCAACGGCAGTGGCTTCGGTGATGGCGTCAACAAGGCCAATGTTGCCCTTCGCCATCAGCTTGCTCTGCACGCTTAGCGCATCTAATCCCAGAATTAGGCGGTCTCTCAATGCTTCATCTAAGTCTGTGAACCCGCAGAGGCCTCCCAAGTGCCAGAAGTCTGCCACGAAGTCAGCCACACTCTCTCCTTTTCGTTGGCTTCGTTGATAGAACTCGTGGCGTCTCACGAGTGTGGGTATGGTTGGCGCGTAATGGTCTCTCAGGAGAGGTTCGAGGTCGTCCCAGCTTATTGCTTTCACTTCTCGAGGCTTCACGAGTGCTTTTGCCATTTTAAAGACAGCCGGGCCGCAGTACATCAGGAACAGCGCCCGCTTCTTGGCTGGTGTGGCGTCCTTCAGGTTATTCGTTTCAAGGAACATCTGAAAGCGATCCATGTAGGATTCCCAATCCTCTTGGTTTGGATCGAACGGAGCGGGTGGTAGGATGCCGCCGGACATGGCTTCCGTTGGTGGCGCCGTTTTGACACGTGCTCTGTTTTTCTTCCAAGTTTCTTAAGATCAGATGTCTCCAAATCCCACCTTCGTCGCCAGTGTTATAGATTCAGGCATGGGTAGAATGAATGGAGACAGTCTTAGTTGGTGAACTTTCAGCTCTTTATTGCATAGTGACTTCTAACTTGTATAACAACAACTCTGCCTTATATAGGCAATTCTAATGTGAAATAACCAATAGGGAGCTGTAAAACGCTAGCTCCAGAACCAATAAGAGTCCTTCGTTAAGGGCCAATCAGATTCTCAGAACCCAACAATCCGATTAGCCGCTTAACACCCAATCAGAACCCTGCACTTTACCCCAAGCTTAACTTTATTCAACTATTTACATACATAACACAATCTTTTCTTAAAACTTCCAGTGTTGGAGCATTCACAACTTCTGGAGGTAAGCCATTCCACTGATCAATTGTTCTCACTGTCAGGAAATGTCTTTTCAGTTCCAGGTTGCTTCCCTCCTTGATTAGTTTCCACCCATTGCTTCTTGTCCTGCCCTTAAGGGCTTTGGAGAATAGCTTGACTCCCTTTTCTTTGTGGCAACCTCTGAAATATCAAAACACTGCTCCCATGTCACCCCTAGTCCTTCTTTTCATCAAACTAGACAAACCCAATTGCAGCAGCCATTCTTTATATGTTTTAGCCTCCAGTCCCTTAATCATCTTTGTTGCTCTTCTTTGCACTCTTTCTACAGTCTCAACATTTGTCTAGCAGTGATTCTCTGGGGTCCCTACACCAGGTTTTGCCTATAGCTAGACCGCCTCAAACACCTAAAGGAAGCAGTTTCTGATTGGGAAAGTTATCTTCGATGCAGTCAGAAAACTACTGTGAAAAGGTGAAAACATCCTGACATTCTTGCTAGACAGACCACACATCGATTCCAGCTGACCTTCAATAAACCCTCGACAGAAATACAAAAGCACAGTTTAAACCTTTTCCTTTGATTGACACTTGGGCTGAAATTAATTAAACATGTCTTATCTTAGGAAATAAACCAATACCAGCAACACAATTCACACCCTTAAAAAGCTCTTCAAAACATTAAAATCCTTTATACACACATTAAAGACTCTCATGGCTGACACCAACCTATACAAAATATATAGATTGTCTCATCGTACAAGGTGAGAAGATGGCATTGCTACCCAGACTCAGTGCAAACTCTCAAGGCAAATCATGTCCACTGTACTAAAAAAGCCTTAGATCTCTGTATAAATATTTCCAAAAGCTTTTAAGAATTGAACTCTTTTATTGTTTTGCTGTCAAATATATTCTACTTCCACTTTAAGCAGGCATCCTGTGCTCATTTACCTGACACCAGAATGGACCAAAAGTTCCATACAACAGAACATCTGGATTTATATTTTATCACTGATTGGGCAGAGGGGGGAAATAGGCACGTGGGCTTTTTGATTTTAGTATCTAAATATAGTATTATTAAAATATTTATCTGTTGTGCATCCTTTGAATTCAATCCCAGGACACTAATCAGTACAGGTGGTAATTATGAAAAATGCCAAGTAGCATTCTGTGACAGGATCAGATAATAGATATAACACTTCCTCCAATTTTTCTACATTTGTCTTTAAAAATTAATTCATGTGGGTGTAGGGCTTTACAGATCACCAAATAACATCTTTCTCTACTTTTCCATTTATACTACCAGAATAGCTCCTGAGTCCATCTGAACATTTTCCATGGAACTTAGACAATGGCATCATGCCAAGAGTCTATAAAATAATTGTCATAAAGTAAATTGAAATCTGCAGTCCATTGGTGGTGAATGTATGTAGTGGTGATACTTACAAAATTCTACAAAGGTAGCCTATTTCAAAAAAATATAGCTCCAGTCTTCCTGTGAAGTCAGTTTTCTGGTCTACTTCAGAGAGCTGACACTGCTTGCAGAATTCTGATCTTTGAAGCTATAGATACATCAAAACATTTGAATATCTTTTTTCAAAGCTTTGATTGTTAATCTACTAAGCATTGGTCTGCAACACATTTCTTAATTGCTTTTTTAAAAATTTACTATTCATATTCAAACTTCAAAGGAAGAAACTATTCAGTTTCCGTAAATTATTACTGTATAATTTTATTTAACCACTAAGGCACACCTGCGTTAAAATACTTCTATCTACGAGAAATCTAAGGGGTGATCATTAATGACAAGAAAATCAATTGCCACCATCATAAAAAGGCCATGATATGTTCCTCAGAACTCCTACACTGAATTGAAGGAAATACTATGTACCTCATTTTAGTTATCCCACTGAGTCTTTGATGCAAATGTTAGATCACGATAAGGAATATCTTAGCCAGTATAATCTTAACTATATCTTTCTTTCTGAGGTCACCAAAAGAAGAGAAAGTGGGTAAGCAAAAAAGGAAGTAATAAGGAAATTTATGTAAGTCTGACCTCATGAAACTGTGGGTTGGTCCTTGGGCAGGATTAAAATTCCCGGGGGTTGTAGGCAACCCAACAGCAGAGATAAAAGCCTCTTCTGAGTCAGAAGTTCAAGACACATTGAAGTCCATTCTAAGTGGTTGGCCGCTTTTGGAGAATTTACTCTTCAGATCCAGGTAATGAGATGATATTTTAGAATATGTAGGGCAATATGTACAAGAACCTTGTAAGTGAAACAAGCATTGCTAACCTTAAATTACTGAAGTTATAAGATAATGGCTTCTCTAAGATAACCAGGATTGCCGCTAAGATCTAACTATTGTATGGATGAAAAATATTTACTATGCCACACTACACTGTTTATCAATTTATGCAAATAGGCAACTTAAAGCAGTGGCTCCCATTTGTAGATTCTCTTGTCTGCTCTTAGTTATAATTTTTATTTCACATCTCTTTTTTAATTTAGCTCTGTCTCTAAATAGGCAAGTGAAAGATTCAAGAAAAGGGACAGCCTCACACAGCACATCCTCCCTAGGACCAACCTTTCCAGCACCCAACATCCAGATAAGCAAGGAGGAAACAGGATAGTCAGGGAAGAAACAATAGCCTAGTCAAGAAACCATCAAGGATACCATACTCCAGCCAAGATTGGCAGGGCCAGCTACTCTATGTAAACAATCAGTAAACTCCATTCTATGAATGTCTCCAAGAAGACATCCAAGCTCTCTTCCAGTTTGTGATAGTGCTGTCGGCACATCTGTTGCTTCTCTGCTGTATTATTGGACTCTCTGGATAAAGACTTTGATCACTGGGTGATCAATAGCTCATTTTTTATGAGCTATTGGCATAGCAACCAGCCCCAAGCAATCAACAGCTAACTTACTCATTCATTAAATAAACTAATGGTGCAAAAGCTATCATCCAAGGATGTAATGACAGTTCCAGGTAAAGTTGCCTTTTGCAATTGACTCATGGTGATTTTGTCAATGCCGTTGATGTTCAATAGTGCTCCAGATGTTTTGGAATGGTACCCAAGGAGCCTGTCACTAATGGTGCTCTCTTTGCTTTCTTTTGTCACAGTCTGATAATTGTGGATTGCGCAGTCAGCCAAATGTTTAGACAAGATTTGGCATATTCATCTACCTATCAAGTCCTTCCCAAAGACCTAGGATAGCAGAGGTTGTTGTTTGATAAGAGTCCACCATCTTTAAATTAGCTTGTTGTGCCAACATAAATAGCTTCTAGTTCAGTTTGTTGTGCAAACTCTGGAAAAATCATATTACATAAACAAGCATCTTATGCAAACACAATCACCATGAACAAAAGGTGAATGGTTTTCATGGCACTTTTGGGTGATTTCTTTGTATAGTGAGACTAGTCTTCCTATGGCTAATCAATCACACAACCACAACAAAGAACTCTTGTGGTTAAATTTCAAAATATTGTGCTTAAATGTCAAAATTGTTAAAGCAAGTTTTCTGGTTATGCTTTACTGTACTTTTTGGCACTGCTCTTCAATGGGTATATAGGAATGCATTTTTACCCCTCATCATTTAGGATTTGCAGGGATTGTGAAAATCTACAGGGTCTGTTCCCTGCTCTAAAATATATTTACTGGCTGCAACAATAATATGCTGAATGTAATGCAACCATTCCTATACAGCATAGATGGCTGGGGAATTTGGGAATTCTGGGAGTTGAAGTCCTGCACACATCTTCAAGCTGCAAAGGTGGAGAAACACTGCTGTATAATATTATCCATGGGAAGATCATGTTAGTTCCCTTTCCATCTTTCTGACTTCTGTGCTTCTGTTGGTAGTGTCTCAGCCCTGATCTGTATAGCATGTAATAGCAATGAAGAAATCAGGTGAAAAAGAGTAATTTGGTCAGCCACAAAAACCACTGAATGGATAATTCAAGAGAAAGAGGGCAACAAGAAAAAGCAAGGGTTAAAATCTTTGTAACCTTCTGGCTTTATTTTTAAACATTTATCCTCTCATAAAATACTCTACAGGGGATCAGCCACAATGAAAAGCCTTGAGATAATCTGTTGCCTTTTCATCATCATCTTTGCTTTAGCAGTAAGTACATTGCCAATTAAAAAAAAAAAAGCCAAGGACAATATATTTGCATTGACAGCAGGAGATGCAATGCTTTTTTCACCATCCCTCTTCTGCTTTGTCTTTTTCCAAGGTTGCTCATCCACTGCCAGACAATGTTTTGGAACAGGTAGAAGCAAAGCAGGTAGATCAAGCATTATTTCCATAGATCTCTTGGAAAAAATAATAAAGGTTGATTGAATAATTAATGAAATAATTAAAGGTAAAAATAAATAATAATAATAATAAAAATATTGCATGGGGAAAAGTCTGTTCATTTTTCTCCTCCTCCCCCTTCCCCCCCAAAAAAATCATGTTCTTTTTTTTGCAAATAAATATTGGCTCTGAATATTGGTTCTTTTCTCCTGTTTTAAGAATGACGGCATTCTTGCTCAGGAGCCCGTGCAAAGTGAAGTATTACCATCATCAAAATTGGTATGTAAAATTTCCTCTTCTGAATATGACTGGTATGATATTTATCATTTTGAATGCTAAAGTTTCTCATGTAGCCAGTTCAATAAGAGTTAACAAATCCCAAGCAATTCTAAAATACACCAAGGAATTCTAAGAACTATATTCCAACATTAATCATTTGTATTTTATTATTTTTATGGTTCTTCCTCCTCCTTTTCCTCCTTCCTTCTTCCTTCTCTTTCTCGAAGTATAACTTTTTATCAAGATTTTTTTTTTAAACAAATTTTATTAATTTTACAGAAAACACAATACACAATCCAGGCATAACAACTTGAAAAGTCTTTTCTAAAAGAAAAATTAATAATAATTAAAGAAGAAAGCCAATAGAATATATAAAATAATTTCAAATTGTAATATCAATATTTACATTATCTATTTAACTTTATATCTTATCCAGACTTCTTCTTTTATCCAAATTATATTTCTTGCTTAATAAAATTTTATTGCCTTTCATAAACATACAAAACACAAAACATAAACAAAACTAAAAGATCTTTTCTGAAGGCTGTCTGATCCCGGGTTGAAACTCTTCACACAGACACAAATTCAAACATCATATTCACTTTATATATCCTTCCATATCTTATTATCATTTTCTTTTCTTTTTTTTTTAATAAACCAATTTTATCAATTTTATAAAAATAGTGCACAAAGAATCAAGGCATAACAGCTTATAAATTCTTTTCTAAGAAAAAATAATAAAAGAAGAAAACCAATAGAACACAATGATTCCAAATTATAGTATCAATACTTTATCTATTTAACTTCATATCTTATCCCAGCTTCTCCTTTTCATCCAAATTATTTCTTGTTAATTAAAATTTTATTGCCTTTTATCAATATACAAAACCCAAAAAAACATAACAAAACCTTTATATATCCTTCCATATCTTATTACCATTTTCAATAACATTCTTTGTCTGTTCTATTTCCAACTATCCATTCATCTTTTTTCTTTTACTATACTTCTCCTATACACTAATTGGAGTGATGCCTTTAATTCATTACCTAACTTAAAAGTACTTCATATAACACTTAATTTATCTTGGGATTCTGTTTAATAGATTCTAAAATTACACAATGAATTTTATACTCTAAATACACATATAAAAACACAATCTTTTGTACCCTCCAGAATCCCTCTTTTATCCTTAATTAAATTCACCCATTGTCTCTGAATAAACTTTTTTTCTTTAGATCTTGCTTCCCACCATTGAGGCTTCTCCTCCCCCCCTTTCTCTCTTGCTTATTCTTCTCCTTGCCCTTTTTACCCCTTTGTCTCTCCTCCTCCCTTTTCTTACTCCCTTTCCTTTGCTTTCTAACCTTGCATCCACCTTTCATCTCATTTTTCTCTTTTTTGGTTGTTTTTTCAATTCTTAAAATCCCCTTTTTCTTATCCTTTTTCTCCTCCTCCCCGGAAAGAACCCATTGTTCATCAAAGATGGCTTCTTCTTCCTCTTCTTTTTTGTCCCAGTCATTCTGCTACGTAGTCAACTTTTCATAAGTATATAACGCCATTTCTAAAAATTGAAACAAAGTGCCCAAAGTATCTTCCTTTTTATATTTTTGATATTCAATCTTTAGTTCATCCACAAGCGATGCCATCATGAAAGGAGAAACTTTTCCCAAAACAACCACAAGTATTTTTAATCAAAAATAATTCAAAAAAAGTTCCAAAAATTAATACTTTTCTTCCTTCTTCTCTTCCTCTTTCTGGGGTTAATGTTTAATCAAAGAGGTCCAATTACCATATACCTTTCTTTGGGATTCTAGGCAATCTCCTCCTTTTTCAGCTTCTGCTCCAATTTTTTTTCCTTTCCCTTCCCACTTGCAACAGCAATTTTAAATAATCAGAAATCCATACATCTTATAAGGGTTTTCCAATTTCTTAAGTTTTTCAATGTCCAAGAACCCTTTTGTCCCTTAGCTTCAACTTTCAGAATAATTCACCTTCAATGCCCAGACATATTTCAAATCTGCTGTTTCCATGGGGTGGGAGAGTGAAGAAAAAAAAAAAGTTCCCTTTAACAGCTTCTCCGCCGCTTTCGATCTTCTTAGGGATACAATGTATCCTCCAGCAATTCAGACAGCTCAGTTCCAACGAATTTGAAAGATGTTGATTGACCCGGCTCAGCCAGCACTTTCACTCTTCTTGCTTCCTCCAGCACAATCTTACCCGGTTGCTGGCTTCTTCGTGGCGGCCATTGCTGACCGCCGCTCCACCACCTTGGGAAAAAGGGGTTTTTCCGGATGAGGAGGGGGTCTGCGGCACCCCCAACCTCCTATCCAGCTCCCCTCTCTCTTCGGCTGTCCCTACAGAGCAGCCATATCCCCCTGACCCGTTTGGATCGGGGGTACCTCTATGGCAAGCGCAGCAGGAATCGTGAGCGATCGCGAATTCCTGCTGCCACTGAAGCCATGCGGAACCGGAAACCACTTTTTATCAAGATTTTTTAAAGGAAGTTAAAAGCTGACACAAGCTAATATAGACGGTCCTCGATTTACAACAGTTCTTTTAGTGACCATTTGAAGTTACAACTGCATTGAAAAAAAGTGACTGATGACTATTTGTCATACTTATGACCACTTCAGCATCCCCATGATCATGCAATCAAAATTCAGATGTTTAGCAACTGGTTCATGTTTATGACAGTTGCAGGGTCCCAGGGTCATCCCTTTTTGCAAACTTCTGAAGTCAAAGGAGGAGCCAGATTCACTTAACAGCTGGGTTACCAAATTATCAACTGCAGTGATTCACTTAACAACTGAGGCAAGAAAGGTAGTAAAATGGGGCAAAACTCACTGATCTACTTAACAACAGAAATTTTGAGTTCAGTTGTAGTCATAAGTTGAGGACTACCTGCATAAGGTGAGGGGAAAAAACACAAAGAAATCAAAGAGCAAGCTAAAAAATGCAAGAAAGGAAAACTTTTTTTTTAAAGCAAAAAGGATAAAAGAAAATCTTCCATTCTATACAGCAATTATAAATGTAATTATAAATGTACTGCTTACTCAATGCTTATGACATAACTTTGTTCTTTTTATAATCTATAATCATCAAAACCATAAATTCATTTTTTCTGTTTTCACACAAAAAGTCTATAATATAAAGGCTATCCTCTCAACAATAAAATCCACATTAACCTTGATTTTGTGGTACCACAGATCTCTGTGTCATTCACATCTCAGGTTGTGTTCTTCTAAATGCCTTTTACTTCTCAGCAACACTCTTTCATCCAAAGCAAGCAACTGCAAGCTGCAAAATGCAATTTCAAGTCAGATAACCTTTTCTTTCCTCTTTCCTTCTTATATTTATTTTACAGTGTGTTCCCTGCCATACTAAATTAACTAAATCCTTTTGCCACTGTTTAAATGGTACAATAGTTATCAAAACAGGTAGTGTCTGAAACAAAAACATCTTTCTGTGCAAGACATTCATTTTTATCACAGATATTCTCCCCAGCAACAACAGTTGTAATTTCTCCCCTATTGTATTTTTTAAAAACCTCATCCTACATCTTAACATAGTTACTTTGAAATAACGTACAATTCATATTTGTCATAGCAATACCCGGATATTTTACCTTCTACTCAAAACTCATTTTATTCATCCGTTGTGTTTAATCTTCTGTTTTCATGTTTTTGGTTAATATCTTTGTCTTCAGTTTATTAATCTTGAAACCTGTTTGTGCACAAAATTCTTTTAATTTGCTCTTTAAAACTTTTAAAGGAGCCTTCAATGTCAGCACTCCATCTTACGGATACCACAGCAGCTGCTGATGTGCAGAAGCTCCCTGCTGATGACAAAACTCCTTCTTCTGATATGAGCCAGGATAATCTCCAGGAACCGCAGGTAGAAGCAATATTTTCAGTGCATTAAGCACTAAAGCAGGGCTGGGGAACGATGGCCCCTGTATTACTTGTGGACTTCAACTCCCAGAATGCCTGAGCCAACTCCCAGAATTCCTTGTGGCTTTCAACCCCCAGAATTCCTGAGCCAGCCATGCTGGCTCCAGAATTCTGGGAGTTAAAGTCCTCAAGTGTTGATTCCTAAATTCTGGGAGTTGAAGTCCACCAGTCACAAAAAGGCCATGATTCCCCACCCCTGCACTACAGAGTGTTTATTTATTTATTTTGATTCAATGTAATTTGCACATAACACTGTGATCACCAAAATGGAAATTAAAAAAAAAAACAATAAATCTTTTTATTGTTAAACAAAATTTTAGCAGCTTATCAAGCCTGGGGCAGAACAGCCATCAGAGACAACCCACCTCCAGACAAGGGTTCACTTAACTTTCTAACTTAAGGCTGGAGGGGAGAGGAGAGACTCCCAAGATTTTAATGCCTTCAGAAAGTCTCAGCTCAGAGCCACCCAGATCTAAGAGGGCCTGGTCTTCAACAGGGCAGACTGAGGCATACTTTCTGTGTCCCATCAGATGTCAATGTTTAATCAAAGGTACCTGGGATTACACCACTAAGAACAAAATAGTAATAATTAGAACAGTGAAAGACACCAGGCTAAGAAGCAGAAGATGGTGAGTTCTAGTTGAGCCTTAGACACTAAGCCAGCTAGATGACTTTGGGCCAGTCACTCTCTCAGTCCTCAGAAAGAGGCAATGGAAAACCACTTCTGGAAAAAAAAAACTTGTCAAGGACACAGCATCAACTTTCCAGGAAGTTTTTCCAGTAGCCAATAATGACTATTCAAATACCTACCACCCCGCCTCCCTGCACCCCCAAAAGGAAATCTACAGCAAAAATCAAGTTATTGTGAACTTACTTTGCATAGCGCTATATAAAATAAACCTTGGAGATTTTGAATTTCACTGAACAATTAAATTATTCACTAACAAAATGGATGCTTTCTCTCAAAGATACATTTCTGTCAAGATACATTTCGATTAATTGACAACGTTTCATGATGGAGCGAAGGATAAACATGGAAATGTTCAAAGATGTAATATCTATTTCAGTTCAAATATTTTTAATGAGATTTAGCAGTGGGACAAATAAAAGTAGTCCACAATTTATGACCACAATTGAGGCCAAAATTTCTGTTGCTAAGTGAGGCATTTGTTAAGTGAATTTTGCCCCATTTTGTAACCTTTCTTGCCACAGTTGATAAGTGAATCATTGTGGATGTTAAGTTAGTCACGTGGTTGTTAAGTGAATCTGGCTTCCCCATTGACTTTGCTTGTCAGAAGGTTGCAAAAGGGAATCTCATGACTACCATTGTCATAAATATGAGACAGTTACTAAGCACCTGAATTTTGATTGTGTGACCACGAGGGTGCTGCAAAAGTTGTAAGTGTGAATAACATTCATAAGCCAGATTTTTCAGTAGTAACTTTGAACTCTCACTAAATGAATTATTTTAAGTCAAGGACTACCTGTAATCTTGAATAAGCAAAGAGTTCACCCCTTTTTATTAACTGCCCCAAATTCTTGTACTTCTGTGCACATCAACAGACAATACAGTGTTCACTATTCCTCTGGAGAAATAATGCCAGACACAGTTTAATTATTTTTATTTATTTATTACATTTCTTAAACTTTAAATTTTTGACTAAATTTTTATTCCGTTAGAATAAAAGGCAACTTAATATATAATGTATCTGACAGATTTTTGTTTTGTCAAAATGTCATATTTTATTTATTAGACTTTTATCTTTCCTTTATTGCTTTATAAGTAATTCAAGGCAGTGAGTGAACATATATTATACTCCTCCCTCCTTCTATTTCCCCTACTATGAGATGAGGTAGTTAAATCGCCAAAGTCACCCAGCCAGGAATCATGATGAACTAGAATTCAGTCTCCTGATTGCTATGTCAACATCTTCACCACCAAACCAAATGATCATACTTTAGAAAAAGATAACACAGAACTGTTTTTGAATACCTCAAAAAGGTAAAAGAGAACAAATGTCCTCCCCATCCCTTTCTATTCATTCTGCTTTAATTATCTATCATCAAGTCACTCATACATATTTTCATGAATAGGGCAAGTAATAGTAGAGTAAGCAATCTTGGAACATTCTTAAATCATAATGATTGCAACATTAAAATTGAACACATGTTAAACATTAAAATAGCTCTTCCTCACAGCAATGATAAGGATCACCATTAAAATTAAATTAAATTCCCCGTCCTCAAAAGAATAATTTCACTACAGAAATTAGCTGATTGCCATTTCTCTCTACATAGCAAGGTCCCTGCTTGCATAAAGAAAGTTCTGCCTTTGAAAAAGTAAAAATTCTCTAGCTTTTTTTTTTTAAATAACTAAAAATAACTAAAAAATGCGAAGACATAAAACAGCAAATTGGAAGTGTCGCATGTACTTTCCCCATTAAACATAAAGTAAGAAAATGTCATATAACTCATTGTCCTTTGGCAGAAGCGAAATGGATTGATGTAAAACTTCCTTCCAAAAGTTACATATTTAGTGGAAAACATATGATGGTCACCAGATGGTCACTGGTTTAATGAGAATGTTAAAGAAACAGACAACTTTATGGAAAATGTTGCAGTTTTCTAAGTGTCAGCAGAGCCAATGGAATTTTATCTTGCTGTTTTTGCAAAAAAAATATCTGAAAACATTAAATTAGATTACACCTGAAAGCATAGATTAATTAGGTTAGGTTAGGTTAGGTTTCAATTCCCATTTACCCCCATTAAGACAGTTCCCTCCATTCAATTCTTGATATCCAGGATTTAACTGAAATTTTCTGCAAACTATGATTCTAATGGGAACTAGTTTACATTGACTAAAACCTTCACAATGCAGGGGAAAAAAGGAGGGCAGATTTGTTCCTACAAATCCAAAGGTGGGTGGGGTAATGTTAAAAAAAAAGTGCAAATGAAAGCTTCATCCCCTACTAAAGGGCAGGGCTTTAGTTGTGTGGCACCATTGTGACCTTTTTTTTAACCTCCTTGCAGATGTCTCTGGAAGAGAAGGGATGAACCAAAAATTTCAGAAGCTTGACTTCATTTTGAACACTGTCTTGTATGATTTTGGAACTGGTTCCAATAATTTTCACAGTCAAAATAGCTATCATTTCATTTTTACAAATGGGAAATAGAATTTACAGCAAATTAATATTAAAACAAATCCTCCATTTCTTTTATTTAAAGATGAATCTATAGTGGGCCTACAAAGCCTATTGACAATGCCTTTTTCTTCTTTTCTTTTTTTACAGGCCCCTGAGGCAGTTATGTTCTCAGAAGCAGCTTTAGAGGCTATCTTTAATGATACACCTCAAGCAAGAGAATTTCAGACAGAAGAATAGAGGGAACCTGTATTAGTGCATTCCCTCGGGGGTTGTCAGAATGACTCCAAACTTCATAATAAAATTTAAATTGGAGCACAAATCCGCAGTGTCATTGTTCTGAGTTATATCAATGTTTATTTTCAACAGGTTGAAATAATGACTCTGATTTCAGATCATAAAGTCAGACTTAGCAGGTTTCTTAATAAGCAAACTCTATCATTCGCAATCTTGTTTTCTACTGAAATGCCTCTCTCTCTTTTTTAACAACTCCTGTAGTGGCTGACTTTATTTTATTGAGGGAGAAGGAAAAAGAAAGATGAATTCATAGAGCACTAATATTTTGCAATAATATAGTTTGATCATTTTAATACAAGAAATAACGATATCAGGTAGCAAGGCCCCGTTATGTGTTACTCACAAAATATATACATTCCAGCAGACTTTTGGGTAATAAAACATCCCTCTGTATAGGTTGGTATTCACCCTGTCAGGTTGTTGTTGTTGTTGTTTTTTGGTGCGTTATATTTCTTTCTTCTGGAGGTGTATAGTTATCTTTCTATTTTGTTGCTCTTTCTTTTTATCTGTATATGCTGCCCAAGGTTGGTTGGAGTTGAATGGCTTCTAAATTAAATAAGTAAAATTATTTTTAAAATCCAACCAATCCATAGTAAATAAGCAGCATTGTTCAACTGAACTTCTAGTTTATTTATTTGTATCCCACCTTTATTATTTTTACGAATAACTCAAGGCAGTCAATATGCTCTTTTTGGTCTATTAGTGCTTAAAGCAGGGGTCCCCAAACTTGGCAACTTTAAGGCTTGTAGACTTCAACTCCCAGTTGAATCTTCAATTCTGGGAGTTGAAGTCCAAAAGTGTTAAAGTTGCCAAATTTGGAGACCTCTGGCTTAAAGCATCAGGCTAGAAAGCTGGAGACTGTGAATTCAAGTCTCGCCTAAGCCAGGAAAGCCAACTGGATGACCTTGGGTCACTTTCTCAGTCCAATCCTTTCACAATATGTTGTGGGGGGGAAGAGGAGGAAAGTGCATTGGATATGTTAGCCACTTTGAGTCTTCTACCATTTCTTCAAATCTCCCAGGATAGTTAGGACTGCAGAAAAAAACAACTGCCTGCCTTCCATAGAAGACCATACATTGCAAAGGTCAGAAGAGGATGAAAAAATAACTACAGACTTCCTCACCTCCTGGACATAAACTGTTTCAATTCTTCCCCTTAGGATGATGCCACAGCGCATTGTGTACCAAACCAACCAGACACGGGGAGTGTTTTTTTACCCTTGCACCTTCACTGTTGAACACCTATTCTTCATAGTATTGTTTCATGCCTAAGCATATTTACCCATTTTGTATGGTTTTAATATCATTAATATTCTTCTCATCCTCTTTATAACCCTGCCATTTGGTATTTTGATGATAATAATTGATGATGATGTTTTGCATGTACACTGATAGCTTCTGCACCAAATTCTTTCTCTGTCTAATCACCCTTGGCCAAATAAAAGATAGACAGGCAGACAGACAACGAGGCAGGCAGACACTGTAGATGGTAGATGATAGATAGATAGATCGATAGATCGATAGATCGATAGATCGATAGAAGATAAGGTGATAGATAACTATACCTATATAGCCATATAGCTATAGGTAGATAGAAAATCTTTCTTCCTAAGTTCTAATCAGGGCAACCATGTTTAGCATTTGGAGCACAGCCAAGGTCAGGTAAATGCTTTTTTCCAGAAAAGAATACAGGTAGTCCTCAATTTTCAATCTTTTGTTTGATGACTGTTTGAAGTTAAAAATGGCACTGGAAAAAGTGACTTGTGACTGTTTTTCACACTTATGACCGTTGCAGCATCCCCATGGTCACATGGTCAAAATTCATACACTTGGCAACTCACTCCCAGTTTACAGGAATTGGGCTTGGCTAGTCTAGTGAAGAGAAGGACCAGGGAAGACATGAGAGAAATCTTCCAATATTTGAGGGGCTGCCACAGAGAGGAGTAGAGGGGTCAAGCTATTTTCTAAAGCACCTGAAGGCCAGACAAGGAATAATGGATGGAAACTGATCAAGGAGAGCTTCAACCTGGAAATAAGGAGAAACTTTCTGACAGTGAGAACAATCAACCCATGGAACAGAAGTTGCCTTCAGAAGTTATGGGAGCTTCATCACTGGAGGCTTTCAAGAAGATTGGACTGCCATCAGTCAGAAATGGTGTAGGGTCTTCTGCTTGGGCAGGAGGTTGGACTAGATGACCTACAAGGTCCCTTCCAACTCTGATTATCTGTTTATCATATTTATGACAGTTGCAGAGGTGGGAGTTAATGCGATCCCCTTGGGTGACCTTCTGACAAGCAAAATCAACTGGGAAGCCAGATTCACCTATCAACCATGTTGTTACTAATTTAACACACACAACGATTCACTTAACAACTGTGGCAAGAAAGGTCGATTTTAGAAGGCAAAGCTCACTTAACAAATGTTTCACTTAGCAACATAAGTGGGCTCAACTGTGGTCAGAACTCAAGGACTATCTTGTACTGTGTCCCGATCATCAGTTTCTCCCTGGTAATCCACTGGATCTTCCAGTCACCCCATGGAGGGCTTAAGCCCTCTAGATCCAGCCCCCCCCCCCAAGCCCGCCTTTAGGGCCGAATCCTTCCACGACGTGCGTCCCCCCTCGCTCTCTGGAAAAATCAGATTCCATCCCTGGAAATCACTCCAAGGAAATTCGGGGAGATTTTACTCCTGGGAAAACCTTCTCAGAGATCCCACTTCCATCGCAAAGGAAGCCCGCTGATCTCGGGAACTTCTCTCCACTTTCGCCCATCCGAGGAGGCCGTTGGTTCCGCCGTCCTGGCTGCCGAAACGCTGTGGGCGGGGATGGAGAGAAAAGGGCGCTCACTTCCCGCCCAGTTTCCTCGGCGGGGCTGCAGGAAAGTTTGTGAGGCGGCGGGGCTTGCAAAGGGGACAATGGCGGGCGCGGGGGGCGGCGGCGGCCGAGCTGGACTTTGTCCCCCGGGCGGCCTTGAGCAGGTGGAGCTGGGACAGCTCGGACAGCCTTCTGGCTCGCCCTCGCCGCCGCTTTCCACTTGCTCGAGGCAGGCCTGGAGCCGGGACAACCCGGTTTTTGAGCCCGAGGAGGAAGACCCGGCCAGGGTGGCGACGGCTGTAGCCGGGCCGGTGCTGAGGATGGACGTGGAGTGGGGCCGGGGCGAAGCGGCCTCGCCGACGTCCGGCGGGCCCGGCTCTCGAAGCGGAGACGCCGCGCAGGGGAGGCAACGGCGGCGCAGGCGGAGGGGCGAGGAAGAGGAGGATGAGGATGAAGACGAAGGGGAGCGGGGCCATCCTTTCCCCGCGGGCGCAGGAGCGAGAGACGCCCTGTCCGCGCGCTTCGCTCCCGAAGAGAGCAACGGCGAGGCCGCGGAGCCCCCGCCGCACCGGATCGCCTGGGCCAAAGGGCTGGCGAGCCGACTGCGAGGTGAGTGAGCGGCCGCCTGGCTCAGCCTCGCCTCCCCGCCCCTGGAAGACGCCCTTCCCGTGCCTTTCCTGGAAGGAAGGGAGGGCAGCCTTTGGCTGATGCATTTACCTGTGCATCTACCTGCCTTGGGCAACTTTCTTTCTTTATTTTTTTATTTATTTATTTGTCAAGGGAGTATTAGATAACAGGTATAAGTATAAACATGGTTGTGAATCCATGAAATGGATAAGTATAAGACAAAAGAAACAATAGGACAGAAACAATAACTCTCCCCATCCAACTCTCCCCAGGACAAAAGTTACTTAATATCTAAGTAACCATTACTTAAAATAGACTCCTTAAAGAAAGGATGCAAAAGGAAGGGACAAAAATTAAAATATTTCTTTTAATTGTTTTAAAGCTAAGGTCTTCAAACTTGGCAACTTTTAAGCCTTGTAGACTTTAAATTCCAGAATCCTGGGAATTGAAGTCCACAAGTCTTAAAGTTGCCAAGTTTGGGGATCCCTGATTTAAAGAATAAAATAGAATTGTTGCATTGTAAGTTTTCTCCCAGCAAATTTGCCTTGGTGAATTGTCCCCTTGCCGAGTTGGCTGTAACAGAAGGCAAGTTGGCCGAGGTGAGTTTTCCCATTCCATCTACCTGTGGACTGGGATCTGAGGGGGGCAGAACAAAGCTAAAAAAAAAAAGAAATGTGAAGCAGGATGAGAGGCCATCAGGAGAGCTCAGGGTTGTAGATTAGTTAGACTGATAATTCAAAAAGAAAGAAAGAAAGAAAGAAAGAAAGAAAGAAAGAAAGAAAGAAAGAAAGAAAGAAAGAAAGAAAGAAAGAAAAGATAAGATTCCAGAAGACAATGGCCAACAACTTCCATAATGTTTACCAAAACAACTGTACTGGCTTGAAAGGCACTGAATGGTAGTTACAAAGAGGAAGGGGTTACAGAGTATTTTTGGTACTTCCATGAACTTTAAGGTGCTTTTGTTTTCATTTATTAACTTGAAGTTTAATAATTGTTATCTGGATTTTATTCCTTTGATGAGTGGCTCAGCTTTTTCCAAAGTGATATCCTCCAGATGGATTTGATGTTGACTTTAAATTGCGGTCTGTGTGTGTTTTAATTTGAGAAAGAATAGTTGTGAATAAAAAGTTTGGAGCTTTCTTTATAGCCCCGAATATAATGTGCCTAGATGTTCTCATTTTGGATTTAAGAATTTCCAGATGGTCTCGTGACCAAAATTACAGTATCTATAGCCTTTAACTGGGTGAAATGCTGCATCATAAGACAAAACTTTTACAACCAAAATATCTTTAATGGGCTACTGGACAGAACACATCCAAAATCTGGAAGCCATGACTCCTGTGGAATTGAGATTTGGCAAATTTTATAAAGCACTGTATGGCATAAACATTGTTAACAAAGCTTTCATGATAATACAAAATATTATAAAACATTTCCTGTGGTCAGCTGCTAATGTTTAGCAGTAACACATTTACAGAGTAATGTGGGCTACTTTCAAGGCAGATTGATTTCTGAATATGTACTTGAATTTTTAAGAACTTCTCAAGTTCAGGGAATCCTTTACTTAATAACAGTTCGTTTGAACTGAATTGAATTCAATTCTTTATTGTCATTGTACGTATATTCGCAGTATACATACAACAAAATTCACATAACACCCAGAGACCAGACTCAACATGACACACACACACACATGACAATCCCCAAACACCTCCCCACCCACCAAAATTCCCCTGATCCTAAAAACACACAAGCATCCACACAACAGACCAAGTAATACTGTCCAACAGCTCAGTATTCATTGTTAAGTGCAATTATAGCTGTGGGATAAAAACTATTCAGAAAATGTGTGGTCCGAGTTTAGAGATGGTTTGAAGTTACCACAGCACTGAAAAAAGTGGCTCATGACCATTTTTCAAACTTATGACCACTGCAACATCCTGGTGGTCACATGATCAGATTTCAGATGCTTGGTAACTGACTCATATTTGCAGTACCCTGGGATCATGTGATCACTTTTTGTGACCTGACAAGCAAAGTCAATGGGGAAACCAGATTCAATTTAACAACCATGTTATTAACTTAACATCTGCAGTGATTCGTTTAAACAACTGTGGCAAGAAAGGTAAAATGAGGCAAAACTCATTTAATAAATGTCTCACAACTGCAGAAATTTTGGGCTCAATTGTGGTCATAAATTGAGGACCATCTGTCAAACTCGTGGCCTTTGGGCCGGATGTGTCACGTGCGCCCATGCCTGGTTTAGCAAAGGGGGGGAAAGTTGCGATATGTCACATGACGACGCGAGTTTGACATCCCTGACTTAAAAGCTCTGCCAGTGTTGAAAGCATTGAGAAACCTGGTAAGGAAATATCTCTGAAACAATACCCCAAGGATTCACTGATTGTCTAGTTTTACTAATTACAGTTAAAATATTCCTGAATACTAGCCCCATCTATCTCAATTTAAAAGACAGTGTGCAGTCAGGTATGTTTGCCTGCAGCTTGTATGCTGGCACAAATGGCTCTGCGTGCCACCTGTGACACGCGTGCCATATGTTCGCCATCACAGCTCTAGGCCATGGGTCTCAAACTTGCTGCATCATATTGCCGTCATGTGACGTTTTTCCCATTCACGGAGCTGGGGTAGGTGTGGCCTGCATGTTGACACATCCAGCCCGCGGGCTACCAGTTTGACACCCCTGTTGTAGGCCCTGAGCAAGGCAAAGTGAGGTAGCTATAGGAGCAAAAATGTTTGAAAAATTAAAAATCTTAAGGAAAAGTTTTAGCCCTTCAGTAAAGCTAGACTTTGTAACTGTCCTAGAAAAATATGAGGCTTCTATTTTGGGCATCACACAAAATGTATGGGCTCATTTTTTTAAGCCTGTCTAAGAGCTGTGCTTATTTTTTCCAGAAATAAAATACTTTTTTTTTTTTTGGCCAAGCATTGCAAACTCCAATCCACTCAGAGTGTATTTCAAACTTTCTGTTGCTCAGCCAACCAGCCTTTGCTCATTTGTTCCAGTTCAGGATAACCATCTAACTAGCTGCAAATTCCAGAAAAGTAGCCATATTAATCTGTAGAAGTAAAAAATACACATGTAATTGCAGCTACTTTCAGTTTATACTCTAAACAGGGTTTTTGTTTTTTTAACCCACTCCTTTTCACATATTATTTGTTTGTAACTTAGTTATGTGCAGGATAGTTCACAGAACAGAAAATAGAAAGATCTGCTACAAATATGGTAGCATATACTTCAAAAGTTAATTTAAAAAAAAAAAACCATAAGTGATAATTATTTGAAACAGATGTTAACAGCTAAAAAGAGCTAAGCTATATTCGCAAGCTTACTTATTGGGCATAATATATCTTAAGTTATACCCTTTTTCTTCCATTGCAATTCCTTCTATGGATAGCTCATGCTGCTATTTTTAGTAACATGCCTTTGGTATGATGAAATGAGCACATTTTGTACAATTACTGTTTTGATCTACAATTACTGTTTTGATCAAACTGATTTGATGCATATATCATTCAGTTCTTATTTTATGGTCCACTGTTACAGGGATTGATCTTCATTGTCTGTCTAATTCAGGGGTGTCAAACTCCATTTCATTGAGGGCCGCATCAGGGTTGTGTTTGACCTTTGGGGGCCAGGGTGGGTGTGGCCAGCTCTGCCAGCAAAATGGATTCCCATTCTCCATTTTCTGCTGGGACAGCCTCCTGCAACCCTCTGCCAGTGAAAACGGAGCTCAGGAGGGCTCTGTTTTTGCTGGCAGAAGCACTGCAGGCCTGTCCCTCACTGTTTCCAGGATGGCCCCATGGGTCAGATCTAAGTACTTCGCAATCCAGGTCCGGCCCCCAGGCCTTGAGTTTGACACCCCGGTCTAATTCAAAAGTGATATGGCTTAACATAGCTTGCTTTTTAAAAAGTGGGAAAGAGGACTTTCATTTGCACTATAACTTGAGACATCTGTTCAGATACTAAGAAATCCCTGATCCTTAAGAGTGAAGGTTGGCAATCTGATACTCTCTAGAAATTTTGGATTACAATCCTTCACCATTAGCCAGAATTGGTGGAAGTTGAGAGCAAAAATATCTTCACTGTCCTAACTTTTCTTCTATTATTCAAGTGGGCAGTACTATAATTAGTACTAAGTAATATAAACTTCTACAAAACTCTGTCAATTTATCTTTTGCAAGGCTCCCTGTTTCTCTGGCAAATGGGATGCAAAATAGCATGCAAATATGTAATTATGTACATACATACATACATACATACATACATACATACATACATACATATGGTATTCAGCTTTGTTCTGGTATTTTCCCACATCATTATAGTTGTGCTTTTAAAGTTGTAGCAACGTTTCAGCGGAATCTCATCTGCCATCATCAGGCTTCTGTATTGTGTTCGTCTGTCGGTCAGTCTTTTACAGTTGTTTCAGTTTTAAATTTGGGGCTAGCCTACTGCTGTGCCAGAATGTTTTTTTCTTCATCCTGATTGGTTGGAAGCCTTGTTCTGTGTTTATTGGTCTTGGAGTTTGCTGTGTTCTGCTTGATTGATGTTTCTAATATCTTCTGTCTGTTTTGTGGCTTTTTTTGTCTTGGTTGGCTGGCAACATTGTGTTTCCTGCATTGGAGGCTTTTAGTGTGGCTTAGCTCTGAGTAAACAGATGGCTATCATTTATTAGGAAGCTGGGTTTCATCTGGGTGCCTGGTTGGGGTGTGTTTGAGCTGGAGGTATCGGGGGATCTGTTTGTGCCCAGGTGTTTGCCTGGCTTGTGGTGTGGAGATTTTTTTGTTTGTGAGTGCAGGCTTCCAAATGATTGACAGTCTGGTGGAATCATCTCTTCTGTTCATGCTTTCAGGTCTTTTTTCAATCTCTCTTTTCTCAATCATTCATATAAATATAAATATAAATATAAATATAAATATAAATATAAATATAAAAGTATATGTATATATATATATATGCGTGTGTGTGTGTGTGTGTGTGTGTGTGTGTAAGTAATTACAATTTCTTGCTTTCTTCATCCTGGTGTCAGTTGAAAGAGGACTGCATTTTAATCAGCTTTGTAAAAAGTTTAATGAACTGATGGAGAAGAGCCAAGTTTCTGTGGACTTTCAACAATGTATAATTTTATAGTTCTTTTTGTTACTTTGCTGCTGTTACATGCATTTTGAGCCTTCTGGTCTGGCTGGCTTCCAAAAGAGGCTGAGTAACTCTTTTGGCCTATCTGGGGTGTTTAAAATCTTTAAATCCTTTTTGATGATTTCTTACAGAGCACGTCATAGAAGAACCTTTGCAATAAACTGCTTTAGTGGAGTAATGCTTTTTAAAACATTAGTTTAGCAATGTTTGTAAATAGTGCACCAACATTGCATGTATATGCTGCTACCATTGGTACTATGTGGACCTTGAAAAATTGTTAACTGCTAAGACAGAGATAAACTTACTTCCCTTTACCTAGAATCATGTGTGTTTCCACTAGATTTATATATGTGTTTCTCAGATTTTATTTTGCCTACAAAAGCTATTCCATATCTTCCAATAAAAATTGTACAAGGTGCATTTTGCTGGCCAAGGTTTGCCATTCTAACTTGGTTAGTCTTATCAGTGGTTACTGTACTTCTGCTTGAACGATCTTGCTAGTACTTACAACTGCAGTGATGTAATATTGGTGCAAATGATATATAAACTTGTAACCACATTGAGCCCCAAAGTGCCATTGCTAAGCAAGTCAATTGTTAAGTGAACCTTGGCCCATTTTACAACCTTTCTTGCCACAATTGTTAAGTAAATCCTGTAGTTGTTAAGTTAATTACATGGTTGTTAAATGAATCTGGCTTCCCCATTGACTTTGCTTGTCAGAAGGTTGCGAATGATCCCAGGATACTTCAACTGTCATAAATATGAACCAGTTGCCAAGCGTCCGAATTTTGGTCATGTGGTCACAGGGATGCTACAATGGTGGTAAATATGAAAAGTGGTCATAAGTTATTTTTTGAGCGCTGCTATAACTTCAAATAGTCACTAAACAAATGGTTGTAAGTTGAGAATTACCTGTAATCATGTTAACTATCACATGTTAGGTGGCAATCTTAAGAGCCGTGGTGGCGTAGTGGTTAGAATGCAGTACTGCAGGCTACTTCTGCTGATTGCCGTCTGCCTACAGTTTGGCAATTCAAATCTCACCAGGCTCAAGGTTGACTCAGCCTGCCATCCTTCCAAGCTGGGTAAAATGAGGACCCAGATTGTTGGAGGAAACAGCCTGACTCTATAAACCATTTAGAGTAGGCTGTAAAGCACTGTGAAGCAGTATATAAGTGTATTTCTATTGCTAATCTTTTATCCCTGTCTAATTCTTTTCCTTGTTGTTCTGGTTAGTAGGTATAACTTATTGAAATAATATATCATAAGTCTTGTATTAATCTTGTACGGTGGAAATAAATGTCCAAGCTTATACATCAGACTAAATAACAGCAAACCATTACTAGTTTATACAGATGTCTTTAATATATCAATACATCATATTTCTGATGGATTCCTGGTTATTCTTTTTAAGGTCTGTGGGGTACTCGGCTCATGGAAGAAAGTACAACTCGAGAGAAATACTTGAAAAGTGTTTTGCGTGAGCTAATAACATATTTGATTTTTCTTGTGGTCCTATCAATCTGTAAGTAGTCTTTGCTGATATTTTAATGTGATGGTAAAGTGATATTTAATGTATGATGAAGTAGATTCTGAAATATTCCTTCATTCAAGGCCATGATTATTGCTAATCCAGTCAAATTTGATATTCTGAAAACTGCTAATTCATATATGCTATAATAACGTCCAAAACCTGCTCGTATTGCTGTAGATTGATTCAAGAGCTAGGGGAAATAGTCTTAAGAAACAATTTTGATAGTTCTAAAAGTATATTACAATTTCAGTCTATAATTTAAAAACAAAAAGAATAAATGTATAGTCTGAAATTTTACAAAATCAGCTGCCATGAATACATCAATTCTATTATTATTTTTAAAAATGATTAATTTGCAGAACAATATCTTATAAATAAATGTAGAAATATAAAATAGTCAATACTACAAGTGCAACCTTTATTAACAATAAAGGAAGATTGTGGCCTTCTTTTCATCACAAAACCAACATGATGATGTTGTTGTTCAGTCTCTAAATTGTCCGACTTTTCATGACACCCCCCCCACGGACCATAGCATACCAGGCTCCCCTGTCCTCTGCTGTCCCCCAGAGTTTGCCCAAATTCATGACCACTGCATTGATGACACTATCTGTTCATCTCATCCCTTGCCCTCTCCTTCTCCTTTTGCCTTCCATCTTTCTGAACGCCAGGGTCTTTTCCAGTGAATCCTCTCTTCTCATTTGGTGGCCAAAGAATTTGAGCTTCATCTTCAACATCTATCCTTCCAAAGAACCGTCAGGGTTCATTTCCTTTAGGGTTGACTTATTTGATCTCCTTGCAGTCCAAGGGACTCCCAAGAGTCATTTCCAGCACTACAATTCAAAAGCATAATTTTCCCAGTTTAACATTTTTATTAGATTATAAGATAAAATGCAAAAGTAAATAGAAAGACACAGTTGGGAGGGGGAATAAGGGGGAGAAAAAAGTGAGCAGGAACTGGTGGAAAGAAAAGAAGAAACATTTACTTCCCTCCGTTGCAGTAAAAAAAAAAAGCATTACCATCAAACCACAACGTTTTGTTTTTCCATCATCCTATAAACTAGTCATTTCTATAAAAACTTATCAATCTAATCTGTAAAACCCAAAATCAAAGTTTCACCTTTTTTCTACTTCAAGTGCAAAGTTCAGAAGCAGTCTCGATGTGGAAACAAGAGTGCTTATATTCTTTCCTTTAACCAAACGGTCTATTTAGCCATTTCTGCCAACTCCACAAAGTTCAAAAGCATGATGAGTTGCATGCATTGATGATATTAAAAGAGCTATTTTCTCTTTAATTATGTGGGGTTTTTTTTGTCACTGAGTCAATATTGACTCTTGACAATTACATGCACAAATCCTTGGTAATGTTTTTAAAACTAATTTGCCATTTTGTTCTTCCAAGAGTTGAGAGGGAATAACTGATCCAAAATCCCCCAGCAAGCTTCATGCCTAAGGCAGAGTTAGAACTCACAGTCTTTCCATGTCTAGTTTGGTGGTTATAACAAGCACAACAAACTGGTTCTTAGAACATGTTTAGGATACATAAAATATTGGAAGAGGTCTGCTTTTGTCTGCAATGCAGTCTCCTGCAGAGTTTTATTTCTGCCAGAGAGTATAATTGGACAGGCAATTAACCAAATGTAGCTACAGTTAAGTGCTTCACTAAGTAAACTAATTTCACTGCTTTTCTGTATACCAAAACAAATAAATTAGAAATGCATGTGTCTTTCTTAAGTTTTTGCTTTTGCCTTTTTCAAGTACTGAATATAAACAAATAGGTTTAGTACCATGTTTCTCATAAAATAAGGCCGGGTCTTATATTTTTTTGAGCCCCGAAAAGACGGCTAGGCCGTCTTTTCAGGAGTGACTTAATTCCACCCTTTGCATCCTCATCTATAGTGCCCCATGGGCAGCCTCACCACCAGCTGCTGCTAATGGGTGATCATGGCGAAGCGCAGAGAGCTCCTTACTCCCACCAAACACCTTTGTTGCAGACCCAAGACCTTTGGCACCCCCTGCTGTTGCTTTCCCTTCTGCCCATTCCATCGCCACATTTGGAGCTACCGCTTCCGTGTTTGGAGTGCCGCTGGCATTTGGAGTGCCATCACCATTTGGAGCACCGCCATCACGTTTGGAGCTGCCATTTCTGTGTTTGGAGCTGCCGTCGTGTTTGGAGTGGTGGAGGCGCTCCAAATGGTGCTGCTGCTCCAAACGGCAGCAGTGCTCCAAACGCAGAAGCGGCAGCTCCAAACGCGGTGGCAGCTCCAAATGCAGAAGCGGCAGCTCCAAACGGCAGCTGTGCTCCAAACAGCAGTGGTGCTCCAAACATGGAAGTGGCAGCTCCAAATGCGGCGGCGGCATGGGCAGAAGGGAAATCAACAGCGGCAGGCGCTGAAGGTCTTGGGTCTACAGCAAAGGTGCTTGGCAGGAGTAGGCAGCTCTCCGCGCTCTGCCATGATCGCCCATTAGGAGCAGCTGGTGGTGAGGAATTGCTGCCCGCGGGGTGCTCCTAACGGCAAGTCCCCCCACCCTTCCCTCCATTTCGCATGTTTTAAAATAGGCCTAAATTTGGGGGGAGGGGCTTAATTTCATTTTATGCCTAGAAAACATGATGGGTTTTCCTATTGGGGGGAGGTCGTATTGTTGGAGAAACACAGTATTAGAAACTAGTCCAAGCCCTAATGATTGGATAAGAGGACTGCCTTCAGGGTACATTTTCTTCAGAAACTGAATCGGGATAATTTCAGTTTCAATCCAATTTTATTGCAGCATTTAACCAGCAAATAAAAAACAAAGTAAAAGAAAGAAGAAATTAAACAACAAATATATATATACATCAATCCATCTTATTATTTTAGAATGTTACAAGTTTCCCATTGTCCTGGCTTCTTTGAACACATGTGTTTCTGGGGGGAAAATGGATTTGATGAAAAGAATACAAAAAAACCCTTTATTTTTCAAATAAATACAAGGAAAATTCACATATAATATGTGGAGAAAAACCTACTTCTCATGCATTTAGCATTAAACATAGACAATCTCTAGCATCCAGGTTCATCCTAAAGAGCTCCATGTGAGATAATTCTTGATAATATAGCAAAGAAGAAAATATTACTTTACACCTACCTGTTACAAATGAAGATGATGATTCATAAATTCCTATCTGAAATACTTATTTCCAAATTCATGTCTACAGTATCTTATGGAATGGTGAATTCTAACATTTATTACTACACAAAAGTAATGTCCCAGCTCTTTCTCGACACACCAGTATCGAAGATGCAGAAGACCAATTTCAGATCTTTGTCCACAATGGAAGACTTCTGGAAGGTACTAATTGAAATGTGATTCCTGATATCTTTAAGCTATATGCACATCACACAGACTTAACATATTACCCCCCCCCCAAAAAAAGACAGTTCTAAGTAGTTACACATAGGTTTGCTTTGTGAACAGTTATATGGATAGACATGACCTGATTCATGGTATAACATAACATGGTTCAAATTCCACTTGTGCACAATAGTAGTGAAAAGGATTTGGATAAACATTGTTAGAGGTCATCTATAGTTTAATTTTAATAAATGTTTTATATTTTTTATATTGCTATATTATGAACAGAGGAAATTAATTGCTAGTATATAAAATAGGTAAAGTCTTTTCAGTTAACACTGTCACATGATTTGACACAATGAGAGCATCAATGAATATCTGTATGTATGGATAGATTGTGTGTGTGTGTGAGAGAGAGAGAGAGAGAGAGGTGTGTGTGTGTGTGTGTGAATGATAAAAGTGATATTTAAAAATTAAATTAAATGGCCAAATGGCAAGAAATCTTATGTGAGGAGACAATGATCCTCAAGGCAATTCATATTAGTTTAACATGAATTTAAAATAATTCATTTTTTAAAAAACATTTAATGGCTGGAATTCAGTAGAGTCCAGCAAGTCGTATCAGAGGCACTGCATCGCTGACCCTCAATCGAAAACATTTCACTTAATCTTTCAGTTCACTGAGGGTCCGTTGTTGGATGGACTGTACTGGGAGATGTGGTACAATAATAAAACAGTAGCAGAAAACAGAAGTTTTATCTACCACGAGAATCTGCTCTTAGGAGTGCCTCGTATCCGGCAGCTGAAAGTGAGGAATGCCTCATGTTCAATACCTGAAGATTTAAAAGATGAAATAAAAGACTGTTATGATGTTTACTCGGTGACTAATGAGGACAATGCTCCGTTTGGGCTCCGGAATGGCACAGCGTATGTATTTCTTCACATTCATATAGACCAGGCGTGGGTAACTATGGCAACTTTATGACCTGTGTACTTCAATTCCCAGAATTCCTGAGCCAGCCAGCCCCTGATATACAGAGATATCTTAATCTCACAGCTATTTAACCAGAATTTAAAGATTCTAAGGCAGAAGTATCAAACTTGATTTCATTGAGGGTCGCATCATGGTTGTGTTTGACTTCAGGGGCAGGGGGGGCATGGCCAGCTTGACGTGATTTGTGTCAAGGGCACCTGTGCTGGCCCAAGAGCTCTGCCAATGAAAATGGGCTCCTGAGCTTTATTTTGGGCTGTGACGGCCTCCTGCAACCACCAGCCAGTGAAAATTGAGCTTGGGAAGGCTCTCCCAAGCTCTGTTTTTGCTGGCAGAGGCACCATGGGCTGGTCCTTTGCTGTTTCCAGGGCAGCCTCATGGGCTAGATCTAAGCACCCGGTCGGCCAGATTTGGCCCCTGGGCCTTGAGTTTGATACCCCTTCTCTGAGGCTTTTAAACAACAACACAGTTCCATAACATCAGATAACAACTTCATTTATTTTTATTGATTGATTGATTCATTGATTCATTCATTTTATTATTCTTACATTCTAGAGCCCAAACCTCTATATGCTTACCAGATGAGCCAGCTATGAAACTTTATTGATCAACACTTCATAATGCTTTTCAATAAAATAGAGGAGGTATAGAGTACATTATCATCCCTTAAGTTACCCATACTATAGGTATGCTCTACCAATAGGGCAGTACTCCGTTTCTGATGTTGGACTACAATAATAGGGTATGCCACATGAGCAACTAATAATCCAATTTTATACCAAGGATGCTCATGCTTTTCAATGGTACTGAGAGAGCTAATAAACTATTCTGGAGACAGCCTCTGCAAATTACTATCCTATTGTTGTCACCCTACCTACTAGAGAAAATATTCAATGTATGGTACATACTCCAGATTCAAAGGATATTTGCCATCACGTTTTAATTCCAAAGAAAAAAATGCATAGAGATAATTTTGTTTCATAAGTGTTCAAGATTGCAATAATGGAGAATTATGGTTCTAGTAATACTCATGATTCTAATGTTGTGTTTCAGTTGGACGTACACCAATGAAAAAGACTTGAATGGGAGCAGCCACTGGGGTTTGATTGCCACGTACAGTGGGTCTGGCTATTACCAGGATCTCTCAAAAAACAAAGAAGACACTTCTGCCTTGATTGCTGGTCTTAAGAAAAACTTGTGGCTTGACAGAGGCACAAGGGTGGTATTTATTGACTTTTCAGTCTACAATGCAAATATCAACCTCTTTTGCATTGTCAGGTGAGCCTGGAATGTTTGACCATTAACTAACCATTAACTCTTGATTTGTAAGCCACAGTCTGGTGCATGTAGATGTCATCTCCATTGTATTCAACAGAAAGGCCACTCTACCCATAGTGTGTTTTTCTCTCGCAAGGCTACAATTAACATTGGAGATTTGGGGTATTTTTAATAAGAATAATTAGCATATAGGTAAAAGATTCATTACAGGCAGTCTGTGATGTAACAAAGTCACAAAAGTAGATAAATTCCCTTTAATACCTCCAACTTGACCCCCAATGTCCAGTTATCCTCAGCTGTAGATCAAACTCTTCCCAAAAACAGTCTACAAAGGGAAGAAATGCTGTCTGAACTCAAAGTACAGATAAATTAGAAATAAAAAAACCCAACACAAACTACACTGAAGTAATTAACACGACAGGCCAGGATAATAAATTGCAGACTTCCAAAAGATAATGAAGCACACACAGTTGGGAGGATGCCAAAACCCAGATAAGGCTGACAAAGATAATGCAAGCTTTGCTTCCAGCAAGATGCTGTGTGCAAATGCCCTTCTTATATCCTGTTCTCCTAGCTGCAACTAAGGAAAGGGATTAGGGCCCTTTTCTCTCCCATAAGCCACGTTGCTCCCTTCTTCATTCCTCCCTGCATGCCCTAGGATGAAGAGGCGGTGGCCCTGGGTCTTCCTCTGAATGCCCAGCCAAACTGTGCCCTTCTCCCGTGTCTTCTGCAGCCACTGGTGCCACACTCCCACTCCCTGTCAGCTGCTCAATCTCCCCTTCAGAATCAGACTCCAACAAGGGCATGATGCAGTCTTTGACTTATAACTGTTCCTTTAGCGACTGTTCAAAATTACAGTGACACTGAGAAAATGGACTTGTGACCAGTTTTCGCACTTAGGACCATTGCAGCATCCCCGTGGTCATGTGATTCACATTCCTGATGCTTGACAGCTGACTCATTTATGACAATTTATCACTGACATGTGATCAAAACTTGGGTGCTTGGCAACAGGCATGTACTTTCAATGGCTGCAACATCCTAGGTTATCTGCTTGCCATTTCCAACCGGAAGAAGCCAGGTGTGCTATGTGATTCACCTAACGGAAGTGATTCACTTAACAACCCTGGTAAAAATTAGGCATGACTCTCTTAACTTCAATTGCTCAACAATGGAAACTCTGGTCCCAATTTTGGTAGTAATTGGTCCCAATTTTGGTAGTAAGTCAAAGGCTTGTCAAAAGTATTGACCTAGTCAAAAGTATTGACCTAGGAAGTCTAAAGTTCAGCTCTTGAGAGGGCTAGAGTCAAACCACATTAACATTTAGCTTCCTACATCAGGCATGTTTATGGATATGCCTTAGGGAAGGGAAAGGTTTAATCAAGTTTTTTGGCCACAGCCATATTTCACATTTTTAAAAAGCCTAACCTGAAATAACTGCAATAGGCAGAGCTTTTTAAGCCGTTTCCCAATAATTTAGAGAAAAATTCAGCAGGCATATCTGCACTCTAGAAAATAATATATGAAGGTAATTTCTTCCCACTGAAATGAACTGCCACCACTCAAAGGTTTAAAAAGGTAAAGGTACCCCTCACACGTATGTGCTAGTTGTTCCCCACTTAGGGGGTGGTGCTCATCTCCGTTTCAAAGCCGAAAAGCCAGCGCTGTCCAAAGATGGTTCAGTGAGCATGTGGCTGGCATGACTAAACATCAAATCATATGGAACACTGTTACCTTCCCACCAAAGATGTTCCTTATTTTTCTACTTGCATTTTTTTTACATGCTTTCGAACTGCTAAGTTGGCAGAAGCTGGGACAAGTAATGGGAGCTCACCCTATTATGTGGCACTAGGGATTCAAACCGCTGACCTGCCGACCTTTCAATTGACAAGCTCAGCATCTTAGCCACTGAGCCACCGTGTCCCTGTATTCAAAGATTTAAATGGCCTTAATTCTATTGATGTTTTATAGAGCCACAAAGACCTGCTTTCCCCTCCTGAGCCGGACTAGGTGGTAGATGAGCCCATTTTGTGATGTGAATACATTGTATTATTGCCAGCCTCAATTATACATTGATTATATTGTGTTTTTTTTATTATGATATTACATATATTTCTTTTTCTTTTGGGAGTGCGGGAATCCCTTCAAGTGAGACTTGACTCTTTAGCAACTACATGAACAAGTCTTCCTGGCACCAGTTTTGGAAATGGTTTATTATTGCCTCCTTCCTAGGACTAAGACAAAGTGACTGGCCCAAGATCACCCAGCTGGCCTCATGCTTAACACAGGATTAAGATTCAGGGTCTCCCAGTTTGTAGTCTGAAGCCTTAACTCCCATACAAAACTAAGAGTCATTAAATAAATACCTTATATATTTTTTTCAAACATAGGTTAGTGGGCATAAGTGAAATTAGTTAATACTGGCAAATGATAAAAAAGAATATTTTGTAAGACATTAAAAATAATTTTAGTTAAAATATTTTAATAAAATAGTTAAAGCATAGGACTTCCATAGGTATTTTTACTTACAACTTTGGCATCTTAATTGTCCAGATACAGATCTTTAATATCAGCTGAGCAACAAAAGAATAATGTATAACTTTTATTTTTAAATGCAGGTTATTGGTGGAATTCCCACCCACTGGAGGCCTCCTGACATCCTGGCAATTTCAGCCAGTGAAGTTAATCCACTATATTTCCACTTTCGACTTCTTCTTGGCTGCTTGTGAAATCGTGTTTTGCCTCTTTGTTATTTATTATGTGGTGGAAGAAATCCTGGAAATTCACATTCACCGGTTGTTCTATTTTAGGAGTCTTTGGAACTGTCTCGATGTTCTCATTATCACGGTAAGTAAACCAGTGATGGGATTCAATTTTTTTTACTACCGGTTCTGTGGGTGTGGCTTGGTGGGCATGACTTGGTGGGCGGGGCAGGGGAAGGTTACTGCAAAATCCCCATTCCCTCCCCACCCCACTAACCTGATTTCCAGCTCCCTTCTCCTGTGCAGGGCAACAAAAGAAGACCCAGCCAATCAGCTGGGACTCGGGAGGCAGAGAATAGTTGGGGGCAGGGCCAGTCAGAGGTGTATTTGCCCATTTTCTGAACTACTCAAAATTTCTACTACCAGTTCTTCAGAACTGGTCAGAACCTGCTGAATACCACCTCTGAAGCTCATCCATTTAAATACTGACCAATTTGAAATATTCCTGAAACTTTGCAAGGAGTTGCCAGCTCCCAAGTATCTGATCAACAAAGAGATGCTTCCTTGTTTGGCCTTTCTATACCATAACTGTTAGAGATGCCTTCCTTCCTGATGCTGCTAGAAAAAAAAATCTATCTATCTTTCTTTATTATATATACAAAAACGGATGTGTGTGTGTATGTTCCAGCATAACTCTGGAACGCCTTGAGCAATTTTCAACCAAACTTGGTGCACAGATGACTTACCCTCTGGAAACAAATACTGGAGGGAGGGGAGCGGATAAGACACCTGTAACATCCCTGGGGGTGTGTGCCTTAAAACGGCTTCTGTTGCCATGGTAACAGCTTCATAGTACTCCACACGGGGGCTCCCTCTGACTTGCAATGCTGCACGAGAGAGCTACTACTTCTAGAACTTCAGAGGCGTCAGAGAGCTACTAAGTCTAGAACTTCAGAGACAGTACAAGAGCATGAGGCCTGACTGAAGAATAAGAGAGATAGAGCTACTACATCTACAGCTTCATAGACAGTACAACAGTATGAGTCCCAACTACAGAATTTTACTGTCTAATACAGGATTGGGATAAATAAATACCCGGAAAATGCCGAGTTATTGGCTAGTTTGAAATAAAGAGCATCCTTCTCATGTTTGATGAATCAGTAGCCATAGCAATGGAACAGGAAGACAGATGCTTATACTGCAAAGCACTTTATACTGTACTTATTTATCTACTTTCTTTATGTAGCTGCCCATTTGACTTCTATGTGATACTCGGAAGCTTACAATAAACAGATAAAAACACTTAAAACCAAATGTCTATGGAGGTTCTCCATCATGCAGGTCACGGTTGTCGAAAGACAACTGGACTTTCTGGTTTTTCTTTGAAGACGTTTCGCTTCTCATCCAAGAAACTTCTTCAGCACCTTTGGGACTTAAAACAAAAATAAATGTGAATCAGGCATCATCTTAATCCATCATACATACGATGGTTCTCTAAGATGGGTTCCAGGCATGAACATAAAGCTATGTTTTCAAGACATTATGAAAGGACCAGCGGGATGAGCCATACATTTCAGAATGGTATCCAACTGTGTGGACAATCTTTTTCAATCTCTTTTCAATAATGTTTCCTCAATACTCTCTATATCTTCTTAGAGTACTAAAGATACCCAAAATATTTTCTTCTGGTGGTACCATGTGTTAACTAGAAATTAGAAGAACAGTTGTCTACATTGACAGGATTACAATATTATGCAGGAACGGTAAAATTAGTCCACTAAATTTGGTGCTGTGTTTTTCCCCCTGTTTTTCTATTCTTAGCTATCATTGGCAGCTATTGGATTGAATATCTATCAAATATCTACTGTGGATAAGCTACTGAAGAAACTACTGGAAGATCAAAATAGCTTCCCCAATTTTGAACCTTTAGCGTACTGGCAAACCCAGTTCAACAATGTTGCAGCTGTTACTATGTTTTTTGTCTGGATAAAGGTAATTTGAATTTTACTGAGATAATTCAAGTAAAAAGGACACTTTATAAGAACATTGTTTTTTTTTCTTTTGAAAAACTAAATATTTATAATTTGGGAGTGGGGACATCCAATTAGTATTCTCTTTTGCTATTTTAAATGTGTATCTACTCTAAAAGTCAGGAACACAGAACATTTTAGAAGCCCCTCAATGTACTTCAATAAATAAAATCCTTGCAATTAAGGGTGTTTTTTTTACAGCTGCCTGACATGGCATATAAATATTATTTTAAAAGCTTTGGTTTACTAAAAAGAGTTTTTCCTAAAAAGGAGCAGAAAGCTCAATCCAATTTAGTTTTTGCCATAATTGTAGGATTAATAGTACAACTTAGTAATTAAGTGTGTGACAATTCATGCTATGAATGAGCATTGTGTTGTTGCATAGAGAATTAAAAAGCAGTTTCTAAAAATATTTCTGCCTAAAGAAATATTTTTGGCTCAGTTCACATGCTGTGATAAATCATGGTTTGTGAGGAAGAAAAAAAGTAAGCCCCCATCACAGTACACTTTCATCTTACACAGCAGAAATTTAATAATAAAATTTGCTGAAATTGAAAATGGCTTACAATTGATTTGCTTTGAGACATACTAAATCACATTCTTAGGTTTTATTTTGGTAAAAGCAAAATTAAAGGGCATTGAAGACCTTTTAGCCTTGAAAAAGAATAATAGGTAGGATAACTGTTTAAGTTCTAAAGCATTTCTCTTTCTTGTGCCATGCAAATCACATATATAGTAATGCAAAGCTTCCATCATCCTGATTCAGAGTTCAGAGTTACAATTCAATTATGGATATAAGTTGAGAACTACCTGTACTTTCAGTATTCATGACTTTGGCATCCATGTCTGATCTACCTCAAAAGGCTGAATTTTGCCTGTCTCCTAAAAAGAACTAAAAAGAGTAAAGTTTCAGACATAATCTCAAATTCCATTCCTACTTTAATCATTGCCAGGGCTGTAGCTCTTCCTCCTCCTCTTCTAGGTTATTCTCATGGCTCATTACATCATACAATCAAAGCCCCACCCCTGTTTTACATACCTTGTGCAACTTAATATGATATCAAATACAAAGTATTTCTGCTATAATTGATATTTACAATATATTCTGTCCCCAAGATTGAGTTTCTTTTTTGTTCTCTTCTAATAATATATTACTGAGATAGTACATTCAAAGTTTGAGGTGAAAACATCCAAGCATCAAGATAGACAAATGACCACCAAAAGTGAAAATAAGATCACCATTTAAACCTTTAATGTATTTATTTACTTTGTATATTTTTTGAGCTGCCAAAAAAGCAATCTTGACATAAAGGTTCTTAATATTTAAGATGTTGTTTTCATATAAATTATAATATATAAGATTAAAATATCCTACTAAACTATTTGGTATGGAATTTGTTCGCTGCAATTCTTTCTAGTCGATAGCCCAATTCTTTCAGCTACTGTTTGTTCCTTGTTTTAAACCATTTTCTCTTCTTTTATCAGCTTTTCAAATTTATCAGCTTCAACCGAACCATGAACCAGTTGTCAACAACCATGTCAAGATGTGCCAAAGATGTTCTTGGCTTTGCAATTATGTTTTTCATTATCTTCTTAGCCTATGCTCAGCTTGCTTATCTTGTCTTTGGGACACAAGTTAATGATTTCAGTACCTTACAGGATAGCGTGTAAGTAGAATGAAACTTTGTTTATTTGTATGTTATAATAGCTGTCCAACTCAACAATTAAGGTTGATGAATAAATTCAAAACACCATCATAGTTCATTAAACTGGAGAAAATAACATACAGGTAGCCCCCAACTTACCAAAGTTCATTTAGTGACTGTTCAAAGTTACAACAGCATTGAAAAAAGTGACCTATGACCATTTTTCACACTTACAACCATGGCAGTATCTCCATGGTCACGTGATGCTTGGTAACTGGCTCATATTTATGAGGGTTGCATTGTCCCAGGGTCATGTGATCCCCTTTTGCAACCTTCTGATCAGCAAAGTCAATGGGGAAGCCAGTTTCACTTAACAGCAGTGTTACTAATGTAATAACTGCAGTGATTCACTTAACAACCATGGCAAGAAATGGGGCAAATTCATTTAACAACTGCCTCACTCAGCAACAGAAATTTTGGGCTCAGTTGTGGTTGTAAATCAAGGACTACCTGTAATAAACTATATGTGTCCCAGAAGATAAGCACAGGACAGAAAAATCACCCTTCCTTGGCTCCATTACAAGGCATTACTTAAAAGATGGGACATAACGAATGCCCACTCTGTTTTGCGTTATGAGAAGGGCAGAAGTAATGGGTTCCTCAAATAACCAATCCTATGCCATAAGAGCTTAGTTGATGATAACCAGAAACCTGAATTATACCCTAAAGTCTGCTGATAACTGGCACAGTTCACACAGCAGACCTGGGCACCCTACAGCATGCTCCCAACTGCTTACACTGCTGCATTTGGAACCAACCATAGATTTTTTTTAAACAACATTATTTTTAATTTATAATATAAAATACAAAAGAAAATAGTGGGAAAATAAAAGAAGGAAAGGGGAAGGAAAAAGTGTAGGGCAGAGGGAAAAAAGAAAAAAAAAAGGTGTTGACTCCCTTTGGTGCAATACCATCAAACCTCAACTTTTTTACTTTTACAAAATAATATAGCCATTTCTATAACAACATATCTATCTAATCAGGAACACCCAAAATTAAAATTTCATTTTTTTTCCATCTCAAGCGCAAACTCCAGAAGCTGTTTTGAAGTAGGACCAACTGTGGCTTTTGAGAAATTTTCAAGGTCAACCAGATCTAGAGTGCATTACCCTAGTCCTCATTCAAGGGATTGAAATGTAAACTATTGTGATTCAAAAGCTGTTAGTGAATTAGTAAATGTCTTACAGACGGTTAACATTTTGTCTGATTAGCTTGGGGATTTTTCTTACATATATACATCCAAATCACATGACGTGTGAGCATCCCTCCTGAAGATGGCTTGAGTCGAGCCAAATGAGGATGGCTTTGCCAACAAATGGACCCTAGCGGGAATAATGCTAGGAAGAAGAAGTACACATCCTTTCCTTCCAAAGAAAACATCATACTGAGAAGTGGGAGGGGGGAAAGTAAGAAATATAGGTAGCTCTTGCCTTCCAACCACAATTAAGCCCAAAATTTCTGTTACTAAGTGAAACATTTGTTAAGAGAGTTTTGCCTCATTTTACGACCTTTCTTGTCACAATTGCTAAGTGAATCACTAAAGTTGTTAAGTTAGTAACATAATTGTTAAGTGAATCTGGCTTCCCCTATTTAGCTTTACTTGTCAGAAAGACAGAAAAGTTGATCACATGACTTTGGGACACTGCAACCGTCATAAATACAAACCAGTTGCCAAGCATCTGAATTTTGATCACCTGACCAAGGGAATACTGCAATGGCCGTAAATGTGGAAAAAACGGTCATAAGTCAGTTTTTTCAGTGCCATTGTAACTTTGAACAGTCACTAAATGAACTGTTGTAAGTCAAGGACTAGCTGTAGAAACCAGAGAAATTAAAAGACATGAGATATAAAAATGAAAATGACAGAATTGTATATTTGCAAATTATCTTTGTTTTCATTAAATACCTACAATATTTCAACCTTTGATCCTTAAACTATGTCTTCATCAGCATCTTATGGAATCCATCCAACAATAGCTTTCTTGCTTGGGCTTCCTATCCTTCTTAACCTTTTCACTGTTCCTTCATATATTCATTTTTCCAGTATAGTCCTCGTTTTCTGTGATCACACAAAATCTCAATGAATTTCCTCCATTCCAGACCATCGTGAATTCCATCCACTTTCACCCATTCATTCTTGAACCTGTTTGTTGGTTTTTAGCACACACTTCTTCAATACTCTCTTTCCATTGTATTCAGCTTACTTCAGCTTCTCAGCTACAGAATGCATTCAAACACCTGATTTTGCACTAGAAACAAACTAAAAGGTGAAAGTTAATTAACTGGTAAAGAAAATTCCAGTTCCACACAGTGGAACTGTTGGCTAAACTTTAGTGTGTTATTCTCTTCAAAGCTTTACTCAGTTCCGCATCCTGCTGGGAGATTTTGACTTTACAGAGGTTGAAGAAGCTAACAGGATCTTAGGACCCATTTATTTCACTTCATTTGTGTTCTTTATGCTCTTCATTCTTTTGGTATGTAACTTTTTTTGATCCTTGACATTTTTGTTGCTGGTCATCTTTTCAAATGTTTCAAAGTTTATTTTGCATTATTATTTTTCAGTATTACAGCTAATACTGGTTTTATGCTCTGTATCTGTGTACCAGAAGAACAAAAAAAAATATGACTAAATCTCACCAGAAGCATGCACCTTCCAAATCCTTACCCTGGCAATGGGAGAATCTCACTATTGCATTACTATAGTAAAAAGTGGGCAGGTTTCACATACGTCAAATCAAAAAGGTGTAGATTCCTCTGCTTCTCTGTCGGGACTAGGATAGCTTTCCATGTCCAACTTGCTGTGGCCAACTTGCCACAGCCATCTCACCACAGCCAACTTGCTGTGGCCAACTCACTGTGGCCAATTTGACATGGGACAGTTCGCCATGGAACAAGAATTACACTAATATCGAAGAAATGATAGAATAGAATCATTAAAGGCTGCCAAAGGAGGGATAAAATGAAGTGTGAATGACAAAAAGTAAAATATTTTTTTAATTATTTTAAATAATTAAATCGAATTGTTGAATTGTCCTGTGCCTAGTTGTCCCATGGTAAGTTGCCCACGGAGAGTTTTCCTTTGGTGAATTGTGGTTGTGGCAAGTTGGCTGTGGCGAGTTGTCCCATCTCGGTCTGATAACCTGCCAAGTGCTTGTCAAAATCAAAACTCATGGTTCACATCGGGCATACATGGAATGCCGGCAGGTGTCCTGTGCTAGCAAGTGATGAAGCTGTTTCATCTTCTGAAGATATGAATAGGCATTAATACAAGTGGCAATGTACTGTCTATTTTTCATATCAAAATGAATGAAACTTAAGGGTGTATGCCCTTCTATATTTCCTCCTGCATTGTCCACATGCCACTTAAATGGCTTATTTTTTATTTTTTTCCAGTGACCACTCTGGTAAACTATACAAAATCAACTTAAAAGGACCAAAAAAACATGGTTTAATATTTGCAGTTGCCAATCCTAATTGCTAGAAATATTGAAAAATTACTTTTTTTGTACTGGGATCTTTAAAAACAGGAACTCAGCATTTTTGTTTTTGTTTTTTAAAAAAAAACATTTCTAAAATGCTTTTCTTAAACAGAACATGTTTTTGGCCATAATCAACGACACATATTCAGACGTCAAAACTGATATGATACAACAGAAATCGGAAATGGAACTTTCAGATCTTATTAAGAAGGTAATCTCATCCTTGGATTGTTTAACACCGGATTTTCACAAATAATTTATTTATTTATTCATTTATTTATATCCCACTTTTATTATTTTCACAAATGACTCAAGGTGGCAAATGTATCCAACACATCTTCTTCCTTCTATTTTCCCACAACAACAATCCTGTGAGGTGACTTAGTGAGAGAGAGTGACTGGCCAAAATCACCCAGCTGGCTTTCATGGCTAAGGCTGGTCTAGAACTCACAGTCTCCTGGTGACTGGCCCAAGATCATGCAGCTGGCTTTCAGGGCTGAGGGTGGGACTCATTAGTGTTTAGTGTTGACTTTATTAAAACCAGGGCTTGTGATGTCTGGTGTCCATCATAGAACAGTTTATCTACTTGTTTGATCTGTTTTAACAAACTGATTACAATTCAGTTTTTGACAAAATTAGAGTAATGCCCTGATCAAGATAATTGGCCTAAGAAATTTAAATGAATAAGATGATAAGTGAGTTGTTTCTATCTGCTACTGAGATGTGGGGAGGAAAAATATTTATCTTTTTATTCAAATATTTTAAAATGAAAGAGCTTGGAATATCTTCCTGGCACAATCTGTTGTTACCAGAACCTCATCTGACAATCAGCTATCATATCTATATATAATAGAGTCTGGATATGATTTATAACAATGTTTTTCAAACTTGTCAACTTTAAGATGTGTGGAATTCAATTCCCAGAATTCCTTAGTTGGCTGGGAATTTAGGAATTTTAAGGATAAGTAAATCAGTTACTTGAACAAATACTAAATCAACAAACGCTATAGAAATGGATCCACTTCTATGTAAACATCTCACAGGATGAGTTATGAGGTAATACATTGTCTGAAAAGGGAGATTTAGTTTATCAAAGCAAAAACCACCCTTATGACTAGAAAATGAAAAAAAAAATCACCTCATTTACCTATGCAAGTCTGCAATTGGTAAGCCACTCACTTCTGTTGGAAACCTCAAGGCACTTCATTGCATTGCTTGCCTAACAATTATATCCACATAAGGAATATATCACTCTCCTTTTTCAGGGATACACCAAAGCCATGGTGAAATTAAAATTGAAAAAAACACCAGTCGATGACATTTCAGAGAGTCTGCGTCATTGTGGAGGCAAATTAAATTTTGATGAATTGCGGCAAAACCTAAAGGGGTAAGCTTTTGCACAGTTTCTTCTTCTTTTGTACAAAGACTAAATAACAAATATATTGTCACATAGTTGCTTTTAGAAGAACCACTGTTTTCCCTAGCCCCAAAATGGAGTAAAGAAATAATAAGCTAAGAAATTAGATAAGAAAAAAGAAAGTGCAGTTAAATCTACCATTGCATTTACTACACGTCCGTTTGCCGTTTCTCTCCATATCTTTCTGTCCTTGCAAATTAGTTTTCTTTGTATCATATCCATTGCCTTTTGTTTATTTTCTCACGTCTCCTTTTCAGTTTCTCGTCATTTCTGTCAAATCATGATTTTGTTGGTATTTCCCTTCCTCTCAACATATTCACCTCCCTTTATGTTTGTGATTGGATCCTTATTTACTCTTTCCATAAACGACTATCTCAATGAACTTCTTTGTATCTGTCAGGGTTCAAAGTAATACACCCATATCAAACAAAACTCCGAGGCAGGTAGATTCCTCAAAGAATAGTTTTATTGGATATATCATATTGGCAAAGTTCTGGTAAAAACCAACTTTGAAGGTTCCTGTGGTTTTCACCTAATTAAAAGTAAAAGTTTTTTTCCCTTTCCCAAACAATCAGTCACATGGTCCAATCAAGGTGCTGTTAGTTGCCTGTTAACGTCACTCCTTCTCTCTGACCAGGTGTGAGAATGTCCTTGGTTCCCCGGACAAAGTATTTTGTTTTGGCTACAAAACCCCAACTGTCTCTATTCCCCGCTCCCTATCCCTCAGCTCTAGTCTGGCAACACTGAAACTTCAAAATGGCTTCGGTCAGGTCAGCTTCAGGGTTGACAGTATCATTTGCATATGAAAACATATGTCCATTCTCCTAATCACAAGCATTTCTTATAGGTATCCATAATACATACTTTACTTCCATCATATAGCACTCTTTATCTCAATTAACTCAAGAAAGTGTCTGTCTCCCTGTATATTTACTGGCTGAATATAAAGGTATGATTACTCTACAATAATTATTTTTCAAGGCATACTTTTATAGAGTAACACTTCCAGTTGCATTTGGTGATCCTACTAATTCTATGACAGTTCTACAAAATATCAATATGATTAAATTGCTGGATATGGAATGCCTCTATGAAGGCCCCTTATTTATTCCTAGCACCAGAAAATATTTTTTACTGAAACGTTTAAAGGAATCATATTTAAAAACCTAAGCTTTACTTCCAGAAAGGGACGCACAGATGCTGAGATTGAAGCCATCTTTACAAAATATGACCAAGATGGAGATCAAGAATTGACTGAGTTGGAGCATCAGCAGATGAGAGATGATTTAGAGAAAGAGAGGGTGAGCTTTATATTGGATGGCAATGATCGTATTCTTGAAAAAAGGGCAAGGGATGGGGATGGGATTATTTGTTAGCCTGCACTGCAATTGTATCAGAAATAAATCTTTATGACTATGAATGCAGTACAGAATTCTGGAATTACATTTCTTTGGAAATTTGCTTTTTTATTTCTGAGAAGCATTTTTCCCCAGTTTGTACAATCTCATTTTATTGCTAGTAAAAATCTCTGGCTGCTGAGAATTGAATGACAAGGCAACAAAATAGTATACAGGTAGTCCTTGACTTACGACCACAATTGAGCTCAAAATTTCTGTTAAGTGAGTTTTGCACCATTTCACAGCCTTGCTTGCCACAAGTGTTAAGTGAATCACTACAATTGATAAGTTAGTAACCTGGTTGTTAAGTGAAACTGGCTTCCCCATTGACTTTGCTTTTCAGAAGGTTGCAAGATATGTCCTTGGGACACAGCCTTGGTTATAACTATGAACCATTTGCCAAACATCTGAATTTTGATCCCATGATCATGGGAATGCTTCAAAGGTCGTAACTGTGAAAAATGGTCATGTCACTTTTTTTCAATGCCATTGTAACTTTGAATGGTCACTAAATGAACTGTTGTGAGTCGAGGATACCTTTAATGGATTTGGATAGGAAATGTTTTGCTCATCCTGAATTGCAATAGGTTGTTTTGGGCAATCTACTATTTACCTTGAAAGAACCACAAAACTATTCTCAGTTGGTCAAGCAGGTTTCCATTGTCTGCAAATATGACACACTGATTGTAGGATTAAGAAAGAGTCAAATTCTAACAGTTGTGTTTGTTTTCACTAAGGAGGACTTAGAGCTGGACAGAAGTTCTCTAAACCGTCCACTCAGTGGCCGTAGCTTTCCACGAAGCCTCGATGATTCAGAAGAAGATGATGATGATGACAGTGGACACAGCTCTAGAAGAAGAGGCAGCAGCTCAAGTGGTGTCTCATATGAAGAGTTTCAAGTGTTCGTGTTACAGTTTTTTTCTGTCAAATCTCAAGAACTTGTGACACCTAACTCTGTTTCCATACATATCTGCTTTCCAATTGTACCTCATTGAAAGCAGCTCTCAAGAATAGATCTTCTCTCTGAAAGCCTACGCTCGTAGTCCTCAGTGAGGTGCTTCTGCTGAGCCTCCTTCTCAGTCAGATCCAATTTGAACTGAGCCGGCTGTTTTGTCAACTCTTTTCTCCTGGGGGCTATTTAGCTCCAACAACCTAAGGGACCCTTAGCTTCTGTTGGGACCCTAAGGAGCCTGGGATGGCAGGCAAGGAATGGTTGGGAAGGGGGGGCTGAGTAGAGGCCGGTGAGGCGCCCCTTGACGTGAGTGACATCAAGTTGGCCACGCCCACCCAGTCACATGACCACCTAGCCACATCCACCCAATCAGTCATTAGGCAGTCATATTAGTGGTCCACAGGATTTAAAATTATGAATTTAGTGGTCCCTGAGGTCCAAAAAGTTGGTGAAAACATGTTGTTCACATTGTTCTTGAAACCATAAGTGTATCAAAATGCATTTTGCTTTCAGTTTGGTCCGCAGAGTGGATCGCATGGAACATTCCATAGGCAGCATTGTATCCAAGATTGATGCTGTCATAGTCAAGCTGGAAACTATGGAGAGAGTTAAACTGAAGAGGAAAGAGGTCTTGGGCAGGCTGCTTGATGGAGTTGCAGAGGTAAATTTACTTACGCTGGCTAAATAGTCAGTATTTATTTTGCAAAAGTTGCTGTTTTATATTTAATTTCTTCAGGTGAAAGGACATTGCTAATAGATCATGTACCAAATAGCCATCGTCAGCTCTTAGTGAGCAACGTAGATAGATTTTTATCATGATAAACTGTCTCTAGCTTGCTCCTTCTAGTCCAACCCCTATACCATTTCAGACAAATGGTTATCCAATCTCTTCTTAACAGCCTCCAGTGTTATATTATATGTTGTACTATGAATTATAATAAATAATTCATAGCAAGTTATTTGATCAGAATTATACCATTCTGATTACAGATAGTTCTTTATTTACAACCATTGTTTAATGATGAAAGTTCAAATGACATTGAAAAAACTGACCTAGAACTGGTCCTCACACAATTGTTACAGCATCCTCAAGTCCCATGATCAAAATTTGGCACTGGCATGTATCTACAGCAGTCACAGCATCCTGGGGTCATATGATTGCCATTTGCAACCTTCCCAGGTGGCTTCTTGCAAGTAAAGTCAATGGGCAAAACTGGATTTGTTCAATGACTACATGATTCACTTAACAACTCTCTTGACCACCATGACCAAAAAGGATATATAATCTGGCACAATTCACTTAGCAGCCGCCATGCTTCGCAATGGAAATTCTGGTCCCAATTGTAAGTTGAGCACTAACTGTTATTATTTTAAAAAATGATTTAGAAATGTGTTTATTTCTTTGCGCTAAAATAGAGTTTAGCCATTGATCAGAAACTGTGGTATTTCTGCTTAGGATGAAAAGCTGGGTTGTGAGAATGATGCACACAGAGATCAGATGGAGAGACTTGTACGAGAAGAACTGGAACATTGGGAATCTGATGGTGCTGCTTCCCAAGTAAGCCAACGATTGAGAACACCGGTGGGATTCAACAGCCATGGACGGATCAGGAATCCGCGTCCTTCTTCCTCACAGTCCACAGAAGGCGTTGATGGAGGAAGGGGAGGAGGAAAGGAAGGGGCAGGAGGAGGGGGAGGAAATAGAGGGAGCAACATCCACATCTAGTAGCAGTTGTATTTGCTCAAAATATTTTCCACAAATCATGAGTTAACTAAATGACAACATGCCTTGGGACAGCGCTGTGATTTTATAGATACAGGAAACTTATCATGTTGCAATCTGGTCTGATTTTTAAAAACCAGAGCTTCTTGTTTAAATGCCCTTGGTTTCCTTTCCAACTGCTTTCATTAGAAAGATGCACATTTCTCTACTTGCTAGGAGAAAATAGATAAGCTGGTAAATTTACTTTCCAGTTCTAGAACTTAAGGCAACCATGCTTTGCACATTTACCTGGCAGTAATACATATTGGAACCTGAGACATACTTCTAAAAAAATGTGCATAAAATACACTATACTTTGCTGTTTTATATGGAATAATTAAGTCTATATGATTTTCTTCTGACACTTCCCTTTTTTAATTGAAACAGGTAGTCTATAATACAGTCTCTGCACAATAATACATGACAGTATTAAAAATACTGTCATATATTATTCTGTAAATAATATCAGTGTTTGGCTGCATGAATTAGCTTTCCGTCATTTCAATATGATAAATTTGTCTTTTAATCTTTAACATTCAACTTACCAAAAAGGAATTCCTATTTTGACAAAGCCTATTGTACATGATTGTTGGGAGGATAACCTTCATTATTCTCAAAGTCCTTTGAGAAAAAATGTACGAGATAATTTAGCAACTTTAATCATCTCACAGATGAAAATGCATGATTATAGGAAAATTTTCCCATAATAGCATATTGTTCTGAAAGGGCCACTTATAATTGTACTTGTGAAATTATGTACCGGAAAAAACATTATCTGAAACATAATTTTCATAAGACCATATAATAGGTCTGATTAAATATATTCTGAAATCATTTATTGAAATAATTTCACTAAAAAATAAATAAATGCACTGTTAAATGAGCTGTTCTAACAGAAAACTGGACAGCAAAACGAACAGTATTTAATGGGGAGCTTCTGCAAGGCTTATATTCTTGCATTTTACTGCATGTAAGTCAAAACCAGAGAGACTGATGGATGGTATAGAAAAATTGAGATCGAGATGTAGAAGAATTGTATGTAACATATTTCAAAATGTAACATGCATACTGTATATGACATCTGGCAACCGGATTGCTTTTGGCAGGGAAGACCAGATATGTTCTATACCAGCGGTCTCCAAATTTGGCAACCTTAAGGCTTCTGGACTTCAACTCCCAGAATTCTGGGAACTGGGAATTAAAGTCCACAAGCCTTAAAGTTGCTAACTTTGGAGACCCCTGTTCTATATCGTGGATGCTTTGTCTTATGTTGTTCTGATGTTCATGGCAGGAAAGGAAAGAGCACTCCTTGGGTTACTCAAAACAATGCCAAGCAAAGCTTCGTAAAACACTTGTATCTTTAACTTCTGAAATCACCCACGCTTTGGGTATTGAGGTAGAGTGGGAAACTGTTCACATGGTTTATTATGCTTGCTTTTAAGTTATATCTTTCTGTTCTTTTTAACAACCCTCACAATAATAGAATTTTATATAAATGAGTACCATGAAAACCAAAGGTTTGCATTCATATGGTAATAGCTTACATTTCTGTAACATGTTGTTACTTCATAACAAACTTCATTTTGAAGTGCATTAAGATTTCATGGGATAGCCATGCGTGTTGACAATGTACACATACATTTAAAGTATGACAGCAAAGAAACTTGAGTATCTGCTATTTTGCACACTGTATTTACATATATGTGCCAATAAATTGCTAAGTGCCAATATATTTCTAAGATAATGTTGCCTTAGAAAGGAATATAAATGTTAATGATAAAAATGTACCAATGAACAACTTCATGACCAATAAAGATTTTGTGTGTTTTGAAGTTGTGAATGGTTAGAAGAGGGGGAAGTGGGCTTTGCATCCATTTCAAAGGAAGGGATTTTTTTTTTACTCTGCTCTTAAGTGCCATCCAACTAATTGTTTGTGAAATAAATTAAAAGATTTATAGTCATGTATTATTATTTGCTTTAATATTTCTGCTTATGAGACTTTGCATTTCACTGTTTACAATCTAAATCATAAGGATAACTTTCTTTCTATGGTTGTATTGGGAAGTGACACAGAAAAATTAAATAAAAATGGATATTGCTAATGCTTTCTCTTTTAGATCCTTTAACCCATGAAAAGACAGTGAAGTTGGTTGTAAACAACATATGCACCAGATCAGCAGATTAAATATTATTTTTGTCTCCCATACTTGGTCACACAGACTTAAAATAAGGAAATTCCTTTTCTACTTCTGTCATATCAATTTAGTTATTTATAAAAAATATTAGCGACAAAGGATTGTATGCAGGTAGTCCTTGACTTACAACCATTCATTTAATGACAATTTAAAGTTGCAACAGCACTGAAAAATTTACTTATGACTGCTTTTCACACTGATGACTGTCACAGCATTGTTGAGGTCATGTGATCAAAATTCAGATGCTTAGTAACTGGCTTCTATTTATTGCAATTGCAGTGTCTTGGGGGGTTATGTAATTTAGCTTTTGTGACTTTCCGACAAGCAAAGTCAATGGGAAAGCCAGATTCATCTAACAGCCTTATTACTTACTTAACAATTCCAGTGATTCACTTAACAATTGTAGCAAGAAAGGTCGCAAGTGAGGCAAAACTCACTTAACAAATGTCTTGCTTAGCAGTGGGAATCTTGTTATGGCTCAATTTACAGCCTCAGTTATGGCTGTAAATTGAGGACTCTGTTAGGGATAACATTGTTTTACCCTAACTGGTTTAGGTAAATAATAATATGTAATCATATTTTGTATGTTAAAGTGTCTGCAACTTTAACTGTGGGATAGTAATTAAGGGAGTGGTTGTGAAAGCACTTTAAAAGAAGCAAGACGACAGCTTGCTATCTCTCTCTGGCTTTGATGATTCCTGATTACTGCAAGGACACAAGACTGCATTGCTCGAACGGGAGAGAAAACAAAGGACAGACTTGTAAGTGAATTGACATAGGGTATTCAACACGGACTTTGCTAACTGAATATCCCTGAATGGACTGACTAAATGATACATGACTATTGGACTGTTATTTTGACTATGCTATGAACTCATAATGGAATAAACTATATATTTGATAGCACAAGTGTATCTGTCATTTTTTACTGTATGTTAAACATACAAGCTTAGCTCACTCATTTATCTGTGTGCCTATCTGACTAACGCTGCACATTCTGTTTAGCTTGTCTCCCTAACCCTGGTTGGGGAAACCAGGCTTAACACTGGTTATGGGCCCAGAGGCTGCAAAGTCAGTTTAACTAGGATAAAACAGATTTATGTAAAAGTGAGAGTTTGTGTTGTTATACATTACAGTAAACAGACAGCTGTGTTTTATTAATTATAGTTTTATATCCATATAAGAAAACATGGCACAAGTCAATTTACAAAGTTTGTCCCTTATATCCAAGTTGGATGGAACAAACTATGTATCATGGTCTATGAAATGTAGTCTGCTTCTACAAAGAGAAGGTTTGTGGAACATAATTGAAAATCCACCAAACGTAGAAGAATGGGATCCAGAGGATGAGGAAGATAAACTAAAGATAGAAGAATTTATGCATAAAAATCAACAAGCTATTTGCATTATTGGGTTAACCTTAACTGATATGCAGCTTGTTTATATCCATGGAGAAAAAACAGCTGTTGGGTGTTGGCAGAAGCTGAAGAGGATTTATGTTCGAGATAATGTTGGTGCTCACATAAATTTAACACGGAAACTTTTCAGTACACATCTCCATAAGAATGGTGATATGCTGAGTCATTTGAAAACTATGCAAAGCATTTTTCAAGAACTGCACGAGAAAGAGCTTATTTTCTCTGAACTACATCAAGTCTATATAATTCTATCTTCCCTTGATGAGAGCTATGACAACTACGTAACTTCCCTTGAAATATTGCCAAAGGAAAGCCTAACTTTAACTGATATAACTGGCAGATTGATTGAAGAAGCCAGAAGAAGGTTTGAAAGAGACGAATTAAGGAGGCAGCAACCTCAAAAAGAAGATAATGAAAGTCCTACTGCATACGCAATTAAAAAGTGCTTTAATTGTGGAGGAAGAGGACATTTGGCAAGATTTTGTAAAAAAGCAAAGCGCCAGAACGCTGGCCAGAATACTAAAAGTCATCAAAAGATGAAGAAAAATTTAGAGTTAGCCATGTATACTAACGGAGCTGTAAAAAATAATTTATGGGTGGTTGACAGTGGAGCATCTCATTGTATAACTAATGATAACAAACATTTTATTAAAATGTGCAAGAGTACACAGCAGATATCGTTAGCCAATGGCTGGAAACTGAAAGCTAAAGGTCAAGGTATAGCATATTGTTCTTTTATAAAAGAGAATGTAAAAATGTTATATGTACCACAACTTAAGTTTAATTTAATTTCAGTTAGAATTTTGGTTAAACTAGGATATGTAGTTACATTTAGGGGAGATAACTGCATAATTGAGAAAGAAGATAAGAGAATTACTGCATCTTTAAGAGGTGAATTATATGTGTTAAATGATGATGGTTTAAAGGTGGCTAACACAGTTTGTGAAAATAAGAAACCTCATGATGAATGTATTCACTTGTTACATCGAAGGCTAGGGCATTTAAATTTTAAAATGCTTAAGAAAACTGTTGAATTATCTAAGGGAATAAGTTTGAAACCTTGTAATAAGTATTTGCAATGTAATATCTGCAATCAAAGCAAAGCCAGGGTCACACCTGCTAATAGAGTTGATGGATTTACTACCAAAGAGCCTTTAGAGGTAGTATTTGCAGATTTAATAGGTCCTAAAAAACCAAGTGTAGGAGGAGCTCGTTACATACTAAGTATAATGGACCACTATTCTAGATATGGGTTTTGCTATTTAATGAAGAGCAAAACTGAAACGTATCAAAATCTCTTTAATTGGATTAAATTTGCAGAAAGGAAAACTAAAAAGAAATTAGTAACTCTTATAACAGATAATGGTACAGAATTTACAAATAATAAATTCCAGAACAGACTAAGAATGTTAGGAATTCAACATAAAAAGTCTGCACCATATAGGCCACAACATAATGCCTTTATAGAGAGAAGAGGTCAAACATTACAATCAATGGCTCGAACTATGATGTCTGATTCAGGATTACCTGACAATTTATGGGGAGAAGCAATAATGTGTGGTAATCATATATTAAATAATGTTGTTAATTCAACAACAGGTGAATTACCATTCACACTGTGGCATGGTATAAAACCTGATCTAAGTTACATGCACACATTTGGAGCACCAGCATGGGTGCATATCCCTTCACAACTTAGACACAAAAGACAGCATAGAGCTAAAAGATTATATTTTGTAGGATATACATCTAATCATAGATCTTATAGATTCTGGGAAACAGGTACATCTAGAGTTTACACCAGTGCTAGTGCAAAATTTCTAGAACATGTAGGATGGAATAGATTAGAGCAAGATTTAAATAATGAAGTAATTATTGAACCCTACAAAAAGCAGAAAGATCAGACTAGTTATAAGAAGAGTCCAATTAAAGAAGAAGTCCATGAAGAGCAAATAGGACCAGAACAAGAGGAAACAGTTGATCAGGAAGAGTTAGATAATCAAGAAGAGTTAATTAATGAAAGTCCACCTGTAAGTCCTGTAATACCTAGACGTACTACACGTGTAACTAGACCACCTGATAGGTATCAAGCAAGTATAGTTTGCCAAGTAACTAAAGTTCCAACTAGTGTAGATGAACTTAAGATGTATCCTGCTAAGGATCAGGAGAATTGGCAAAAGGCAATGGAAAAGGAATTAAATTCATTAAAGGTAATGAAAGTTTATGAAGATGCTAAATTACCTCCAGGAGAAAAATCCATTGGGTGCAAATGGATATTTAAAGTAAAAACTGGAAATGATGGGACTGTTACCCATAAGGCTAGGTTAGTAGCTCAAGGATTTAATCAAACTGCATCTGATTACGATGAAGTTTTTGCACCAAGTCTTAAAGCAACATCTTTAAGAGCAGCTTTAGTGTGGGCAGCTAAGAAAAACTATGTCATTAACCATTTAGATGTAGAAACTGCTTATCTACATGCACCATTGCAGCACACTATATATTTAAGAAAACCAGTAGGTATAAAAGACAATAAAGTAAATAGTAATGATTGTTGGAAACTCAAAAAGAGTCTTTACGGGTTGAAACAATCTGGGTTTGAGTGGAACCAATATATTGTGAAAGAGTTAAACAATATAGGTTTTAAATCTGGTTTAGCAGATCCATGTGTGTTTAAAAGAGAAAATAATGGAACGGTGTCATTATTGTTATTATTTACAGATGATATTGCTTTGATAACTAAGACTAATAATGAAGCTAATGAAATTATATCATTATTAGCCAAAAAGATAAAATTAAAGCATTTAGGTGAAATTAAAAAGTATCTAGGATTGACAATTAACAAAACAAAAAATGGATTTAAGATATCTCAAGAAGATAAAATTTGCCAATTAATTAAAACGTTTAAAATGGAACTTTGTAAACCGGCAAAGACTCCAATGAGTCAGGAAGTTTGCCAAACTGATGATCAAAGTCCCAAATTTGATAAGTCCATATATCAATCTTTGATTGGTAGCTTATCATATATAAGCAATTGGTCTAGGCCAGATATAGCTTATAGTGTAAATCAGCTGGCACGTTTTAATTCAGATCCACAACAATGTCATTGGCAATCATTAAAGAGAATTTTAAGATATCTTAAAGGAACACTGAACCATGCATTGTATATAGAACCAAAGGGTGATTTGAGTCTTAGTGCCTATGCAGATGCAAGTTTTGCAACTGATATAAACACAAGAAAATCAACATCTGGGATGGCTATATTATTTGGTAAAACATTAATAGGGTGGAGGTCAATCAGACAACAGCATATCAGCTTGTCCACGATGGAAGCGGAATTTTCATGTCTGTCATTATTATGCACTGACTTGATTTTGTACAAACAGTTATTATTAGACATGGGTATAACTGTAAAAGATTCCATTATTGTGTACGAGGATAATCAAGCAGCTATAAAATTAGCTACTAGTATTGCTGTAAAAACTAGATCAAAGCATACTGATTTAAGATACTTAAATGTTAGAGAATCTGTAAAAAATGGGCTAATTAAATTGGAATACTGCATGACAGAAGAAAACATTGCAGACCAATTTACAAAAGCTCAAGGAGTAATTAAGTTTAAAGAGAGTTGTAACAAATATGATTTAAAGATGTAAATAGTTATATTATTATTTCCTAAAAGGGGAGAATGTTAGGGATAACATTGTTTTACCCTAACTGGTTTAGGTAAATAATAATATGTAATCATATTTTGTATGTTAAAGTGTCTGCAACTTTAACTGTGGGAGTGGTAATTAAGGGAGTGGTTGTGAAAGCACTTTAAAAGAAGCAAGACGACAGCTTGCTATCTCTCTCTGGCTTTGATGATTCCTGATTACTGCAAGGACACAAGACTGCATTGCTCGAACGGGAGAGAAAACAAAGGACAGACTTGTAAGTGAATTGACATAGGGTATTCAACACGGACTTTGCTAACTGAATATCCCTGAATGGACTGACTAAATGATACATGACTATTGGACTGTTATTTTGACTATGCTATGAACTCATAATGGAATAAACTATATATTTGATAGCACAAGCGTATCTGTCATTTTTTACTATATGTTAAACATACAAGCTTAGCTCACTCATTTATCTGTGTGCCTATCTGACTAACGCTGCACATTCTGTTTAGCTTGTCTCCCTAACCCTGGTTGGGGAAACCAGGCTTAACAGACTCTATATAGGAATGTATCCTAAATATAATCCAGCTGCCTACATGAAATAGTAAACATCTTGTATTTCAAGCTTGGAACAAAGCAAGTTCACCTGAAATATTCCTGTGTTTCAACATGGAAATGCCCTCCACAAAGACACAAGAGTGGCTTGAGTTTTCCTTATTTCATTGAAATAAAACTTAAATGTTTTGATCATCCCATACAGAATAGGGATGAAAACAAAATCTTACTCCTCTGGGAATTTTTTTGTCTAGTTTTCACTCAAGGTTATTAACACTCTTTTGGTTCATTAAATAAAGTGTTAAATAAAGTATTGAGCAAAGTACCATTATTCTCTTCTATCAGTACTCTTTCAATATGCATTTAACAGATTAGAATTTAACAGGATTTGTTTTACTTGGAAATTAGAGGTGGAAGAAGCAGACCAGACAGATGAACATAGGTCTCATGGGGAGGATGACTGTTGGAACTTCAAATCCAGTTTATAAGTACCCCATGGGTAGATCCATGAGAACTTTGAATGGTCACTAAGTAGTCAGTTGTAACTTGAAGACTATCTGTATAGTATTGACCCAAGTCTGGGTCTACCACAAGGAAGTAAAATGCTTTCTGGAGTTCATAGAACAGAAGCAGAGTTAAATTAAAATTAAATTACAATTTAAAACGTAAATTTAATCAGGAATTAAATCACAGCCAGAACTAAATTAACAGATTAAATGGAAACCAAGCTCTGCACAAGAAAAATAAAGAGCAAAATCTGCTCATTGAGCATTTAAAGCAACAGAGATTTTTTACTCTTCACATCATAAAAGGTACTCAAGACACACCAAAGCTTGAACACAAAAAGCTAAAACTCACCATCAACAAAATACAAATGAATGTAAAATGTTCTTTTTTTAAAAAAAAAAAAACATAGGTTTTTTTTTTCAAGCTCAAAACCCGGATCAAAACTTAAAATGGGTATTGCTTCAAGATCAGAATATTCTGCAAAATACTTTACACATCCCTAATTCAGTGAATGAAACAAGTCAGTTCTATTATAGGGCTTGTCTTCACATTCCATTTACCACTAAGTAATACCTTGACACCTGATTTTATGGGACAAACATCTTTATGACATCCTCTGTTGATGAGACAATCTACGGTATCTTCAGTTGTCTCACTGTTACATGGAATTTTTCCTTTCCCAATATAAATCTTGAATACGAAGAATCTATGCCTCATTAATTTATACCAACAATACAGTCAGGAGCCAGGTTCTGCCTTGCTCCTATTGGCTAATTAAGTCTGCTATGGGGATACCATCTTCCCATCCAGTTGTGAGGGTTGACTTCTATGTCCATTCTTTCTTGGACTGCAAGAGATCGGATATCCAGCTTGTGTAGTATAGATACCTCAGATAGAATTTTGAGGGGCTTCATGTTCTCTTTTATTTTTTACACAAAACAATATGCTTAAACTGGCCCTCAGTTTGAAGGCAATAGCTGTACAACAATTTCAATTCCATAATTATTACTAATATGAATCAGCAAGGTATTTCAAGAACTGAATACCGTATGTTACAAGAACTACCTGTTTATTATAAAAGTACAATGCTCTGTTAAATAAGGATAGTCTCTTGCTAAGTATACTTCTTCAGAAATTTCAATTTCAGATATGCAATTGTGAGAAAAATGATAGTCATACATGTAAGTGCAACGTGATTCTGCCACAAGTCCCAAGCAGTTGTGCCAATGCCTTGCATTTCCAAATAGTCTTCTCCAGTGCATCTAAAAACATGGATTAAAGAAGGTTGTATTAGGACAATGCAATTTTTAATTTACTTTTCTTATTTATTGCTGTAAATTCATAGTTAGTCTACTGCTTAAGCCATAATACAGCTAGCCCATGATTTTAGAACCTTTTTGGTGACAAGCAAATACTACAGTCATAAGGTGAATGCAACAGTCATTAAGAGAATTGTCGTTAAGCAAAATCATTGTTCGCTATGGATTGTTTTGGCTGAAAACTAGAAATGAATAGCATGTTTTGGGCAAAAATATATTTTTAAATTTTAAATTTTCATGAATAACAATGAAACATGCTAAGAATGCTTCCCCAGTTGTTTTCATGTGTACTTTCTTTGCTTTTCTGGAAGCACCAGTAGAAGTATGGTGCATATATACCTTCAGAGTCAACTATGAAAAACATCAGCCTCCACAAGGATGCAGCAACCTTAATACCTCAAGGAATGATGCTTCGCTCAATGTGTTTTAAAAGACACCCTTCCAAATGTTTTGCCCGTCAAGTTGGCAACTGTTCCATATCTTATTCACCAGCAAGCCCTGAATATTTTTATGTAAACATATCCCTTTTAAAAAAAACCCGTAAGTAATAATTAAAGAAACTTGGACATTGTTGGTTGTTTTAGTTTTCTAGATGGTGCAACAGTTTGTCATGTGACAGATGCTTACACTGTAAATGCAGTAGTAGAAACACATGTTACGTTGACCCCTTCTGGGGTTTCATTGCAAAATCTGAGTCCAGTAAATTCGTTGATTTGCAAAGCCTTTGAAAAACAGACAGATAATGGAATTACTTGCTTATATTATCTGAAAGGTTTCCTGTGCAGTTGGACCTAAAAGGCAACAAAATGACAGGAATGAGAGTGCTTTGCTAAAATTAAAGCAACATCAGAATTTTAATGTCTTAATAGATAGCGATATATTGATGACCTGTTATGTTGATGTTCTAATTAATTTATTCTGTTCTCCCATGCAGTATTCAGTTCAAATTTACAAGTTGACATTTTTTGGATGAGCTGTAGAAGTCAGAAGTAGAAAGGACCCACAATTTTAGCACTTCATTTATACCTACACAACACACTAGGCCATAAACTATGGTTTACAAGCCAGAATATTTCACACAGCCAACCTAGTCAAAGCCACACCAAATAACGCCAGATGTTTTAATGTGTGGTGTGAATCATGACATGGTGATACATGCCTCTTTCTGAACATCCTAAGAAGCATTGCAAATGGTAGATCCATTTAAATATTTAGTTGTAATCGCAGACACTGCCCATTCAAAATATATTGGAGCTGGAGCTGGAAGGATTCTTGGCACACCACAAAAGAATAGCTCTGTGTACAACAATAGAGGAGGGGAGCCGTGTTAGTTATAGTGGAGGGGTGGGATCAGAATCTGGAACCATCTTTTCCAATTACCAAACTGTATTAAACAACATAAACTTTTGTGAGCTACAGTTCACTTCATCAGATTCATACAGTGACTATACTTATAAGGTTTAAATTAGGGTAAAGTGATGGGAGGAAAGGTTGATTATGTAGATGCAGGTTACCCCTAAGACAGATTTCTGGTATCTGACATTTTTAATGTGTTATAAGTCCAGATTACTACTACTACTACTACTACTACTACTACTACTACTACTACTGCTGCTGCTGCTGCTGCTGCTGCTGCTGCTGTAGCTGTATTAATTATTATTATTATTATTATTATTATTATTATTATTATTATTATTCACTATGTAGGGGCTACTTATGTAGTTTCTTCTAAAGCAAAAATCACACAAAGTTCTCAAAGTAAACCACTAGATGTCAACATCAGATTAGAAATTATTCAGTTTGTAACTTCACTTTCTTGGACTTGGCTCTGGAGAAGAAGAATATTTGCTAGAGAGTTTCCATGAATGTAGTTTGCTCACCACTATAAGTACTTCATTTAACATTAGGTTGCTCAAATACACAGTTGGCTCACAGGAAACAATAGAAATTCACCAAAGGATGTCTGTCTGGACAATGTGCACAGGACATATCCTACAATCCCTCAAATGGTTCTATAGCAAATGTGCTACAATTATTTAGCAGGCAGAATAACAGAGAATAATAAAAGAATAAAAGCAGAATAACAGAAAGATTAACTATGTTTTCCCCAAAGGGGTCTTGTGCAAATGGGTCAAATGTGTAAAATGGTGGTGCCAGTGAATTGGATAAGCAATAATTACAATAGAAGAGGTGTGTGAACGATCTTCTAACACTTCTGCAAATAAATTTCTGAAAAGTGGGGCTTTGCTTCAAGTACTTCTCTTTTTAAAAAGGAACAGATCCTCCCCAGTCCTGCTTTAAACCAAATAGAGAATATCCTTCTAGCTCAGAGGTGGAGAATTATGGCTTTTTATGACTTGTGGACTTCAACTCTCAGAATTCCTGAGCTAGCATGGCCATAGTTTTCCCATCCCTGTTCCAGCATATAGAAAAGAGGCCATGTCTGTATGAAAAAGAGCAACCTTTGGAGGGAAAGCATTTGGAATTCAAACCCCAACATCTTTGGGGAAGGCAGAATTTCCATGAAGGGGAATGCTGAATGCTACTGACATCCTGGAAGAAGACAAGACAATGGCCTAATTCAGAATATTCCTAAACAGGAACATGTCCACATTAGTCCCAAGAGACCAAAGGAAGCCAAGGAACAGGTCATTCTCCAGTCAATTCTACCAATCTGAGAGTTCTGGGTGGTGAATTCTTTCACAAATAGCTAATAAATAACACTAGTGATATGGTAATAATATTATTTACATTGAGGCCATAGCGAGGGATACTGAAGTACTCCAGCCACGATAACGAAGGTGTAATGGTTGTGAGATTTACCAATATACCAGAAAAAACCTGCAAGAAAAAAAAAGGTGTTTTATGGCATAGAATTTTGTCCAGAGCTCCACAAAAGAATTTCGATTTATATACAGGATTCATTCCTTCATGGTTAGCAGTGTTGCTAATTTAACAACTGCAGTGATTCACTTTGCCAAGAAAAATTGTAAAATGGGGCAAACCCTCACTTAATAACTTTTCTCACTTGGCAACATAAATTTTGGGCTTAGTTGTGGTTGTAAGTTGAAGACTACCTGTATTTATATGAAACTTCACATTCGTGTCAGCATCTCTGATTTCATTGGACATGATCTGCTCCGCAATTCCCTATACACATCTCTTCCTTGCAGTAAACAGAATGTAGATATTAACTACTAAATTAGGACTGCAGCCTGTTTGAAATGTGCCCAATTGGTAAGGCTTGTAGAAAAAAATAATAATGGAAAGCTTCAAAGAGTATGATGGGTTTTATAGGTTCATGGAGATGGAGACAGAAGAAGAGAGAGAGATTGGAATGCATGTTGTGATTTCACATATCAGGCTGTAAATTCTAATGGAGATTAAATGTGAGACAAAATGCCTCGGAACTGCCATTCCCCTAATTTCCCTTCATCATAGCCAGGATGCCAGATGAGTGCCAATCTAGTCCCACAGGTATACAATACATGATAATACATTGTGTGGTACCTAAATAGTATATTTTAGACATGGTATAATCTCTTTTACTAAAAAAAAAAAAAAAAAAGGAGTCTCAGAGGATTTTATTCCACTAGTCACTTTATTCCACTAGTCATGGTGGTGCTCCTCTCCATTTCAAGGCCATTGAGCCAGCACTGTCCAAAGTCCTTTTGCGGTTGTGTGGCCCTCATGATGTCACAGAGCGCTGTTACCTTCTCAGTGAAGTGGTACCTATTTATCTACTCGCATTTGCATGCTTTTGAACTGCTAGGTTGGCAGGAGTTGGAGTGAGGATGGGAGCTTACCCTATCGCATGGAGCTGGAGTGTTGAACCTGGGCTGCTGGCTTTCCAGCCAACAAACCCAGCATCTTAACCTCTGTGCCACCATGCCACCTGTCTTATATCAAATAGCAATAATCTCCTATGATCTCCTGATAGCCTAATAAGGGAGAAGAGAAAGTGTGGAATGGCTCACCATGGGTCAACACTGCTTTTTCTCTTGCACTCCACAGTTCACATTTTTAGATGACTGATTTAGCTGGGATCACATCTGGGGCCAGTGAAGCAACTAATCTATTCCTAGGCTCTGAACGCAGTGATATTTTTCAGGTACCCTCTTTAAACGGGAATATTTTGAAATACTTTGAAATGTAGCAAGCCAGGCTTACGGTCTTCAGGAACCTCCTGGAATGAAGGGGCCAAGGATGACATCATTCCACAAATTTGTTCTTTGGCAGTGATGTCATGACACACAACATATCTAGTGAACCTGCTGGGCTTATTGTGGACATTGCTACCTCTGTCCTGATGAAAGGATTGCAAGGGATCCTTTTCTAAATTCCTTTCCTGACTACACCACTGATTGACCCAGCACTGGTAACCACCACCATTACAAATCAAGCACCCCTTGGAATGCATTGTTCCAATTCTGATTCTAATTCTGCACATAGTGGAGTTTGCCAGTATTTAGGCCAATGAACGGAATATCGAAACCTAGCTTTTTAAAGATAGGCAAGTTACATATAATAAGTAAATAGTAAAAGGCAACACTTACAATCATAAAAACAAAGCAAATATTAATGAGGAGGTTCGCAACTGATGTGATGTTTTGTCCTGCTGCAATTGCCAGAGCGAGAGAACTAGAGGCATATGCAATTAATATAATAGTAAACATCATGATAAAGAAGGATGCCAAAACTGGCTTGAAACCTGCAAGGAATTAATATATACAAATTTACATATGTCGGGTGTATACAAATCTACATACATACTTAATATAAACTTTAACAGAGATGTATGCAGGTGGTCCTCAACTTACAACTGTTGATTTAGTGGCCATTCAAAGTTATAACGGCACTGAAAAAACTGATTTCTGACCATTTTTCACACTTCATGACCATTGGAGCATTTCATGGTCATGTGATCAAAAAGGTGGTGCTTTGAGTACTTCGCAACTAGCACGTATTTATGACCGTTGCAATGTCCTGCTTTTGCAACCTTTTGTGGTGTGGAAGCCAGATTCACTTACCAACCAAGCTGCTAACTTAACAACTGCAGCAGCTCATTTAACAACTGGGGCAAGAAAGGTTGCAAGATGGGACAAAATTCACTTAATTGTCTTAACAGAAATTTTGGTCTCATTTATGGCCGTAAGTCGAGGACCACCTGTACTTTAGCCATGCAATCAACCTTCTGCATGTCCACTCAGAAGGAAGCACCCCTAAATGTGATTGATGCTTACTGCCATGCCATATATCAGAATTTGCTTTTATTTGCTAGGGTTCTGCGGCTTGTATTTTGTGTTGACAAGTTAGCTGAAAATAATTGTATTAAGGCTTCCATATCTGCATTTCAAAACATTCAGACAATCCTAAAAGGGCAGTAAGAGTTAGAATTTTCAATATCCTTTTTATACTCCGTAGTGGGTGGATTTTTTCAGCCCATATAAAGTAGCCCAAGTTTATGCCCCATAAGTCTTAAAAGCTTAGCAATTCCTGTAAGACTCATTTATCACAATCAAGCATTTTGCAAGTGGAACATCTATCCAATTTCTTTTCTGCACTGCGAGGCCCTTTGCAGGAGAGTTTCTACCTAGCCATGTCTTTCCTTCCAGGATGACATGAGCTACAAGGTAGTGTTCCTTAACCTTTTGGGCACCAATGACCAGTTTCATGGAAGACGATTTTTCCATGGACCAGGATGGGCGATGGCTTCGTGTGTTACCAGGATGAAGCTTTTCTCACCTGCATGGCCCAGTTCCTAATAGTCTGTGGACCGGTAGCAGTTGTACCCTGGGGGTTAAGGATTCCTGCTGTAAGTGGACAGAAGTAAACTATTTGATGTTGCATTTTTTTCCCTGTCATTCCCAAAATGACTGAACTTTCTTAGCAATCATAAAAAGCTGGTTTTGGTATTTTGGAGGAGGGAAGGGATTACTGTCTTTTTAAACTTTTCGTATTGCTTGACCAATGCTTGAGCACTCTTCCAAGTTTATTGACAACCAAATTCACTGTTTGAGAGGATGATAAAATGCCAACTGATATCCTGGTGTTTTTTCCATTTATTCTTATATTTCTATCTCACCAGTTTTATAATATTGCCTAAGGTGGCAATGATACTGTACCTTGTATTCCTGCCTTCCAGTTTTCCCACACCAACAACTCTGGTCTCCTGATTTTTAGGCCAGCACCCCATTACACAAAAGAGGCTCTCAGTGCCATGCTCTGAACCAGGGATGTCCAACCTTGTCAACTTTAAGATTTGTGGACTTCAACTCCCAGAATTCCTCAGCCAGCAAAGCTTAAACCAATTTCAGCCTCCTTATACTTCTTCTGAGAGAATAAATCATCCAATTGGTCAGTTGCTTGCATACAAGAATGATTATAACTAAAGAGAGCCAACTTGGGGCAATGTTTAAGGCACCAGGGTAGAAACCAAGAGACTGTGAGTTCTAATCTAGCCTTAGTCATGAAAGACAACCTGGGTGATTTGGGATTAGTTCCCCTCTATGGAGGAGGAAGGAATATTAGGTACATTTGCTGTATTGAGGTATTTAAAAAGTAACAAAGGCAGAATTTTAAAAATATAATAAATGAAACAGAAAGCAAACAGTATGTCTCATTTCTCTGTACCACAAAAAAGGGTGCCGGACTGAGTTCACTTGCCTATTGTGAAATAATTCAAGCTGGTGAGGATGATGCCTGGCAAAGTCCTCATGGGCATCATGTCAGCTATTAGTTTTGAGAAGAAATATGCGGACACTCTATAATAGCCACTTATATATTCATGTCTGCAAGAAAAAAGACACTTGTACACATATATGCATACACAAAACCTGAATGATCAAATAAATGCATATCGCAGGTTTTAGACTGGGGCCTAGGCCCATGTAGGAATTTAGTGAATTTTAATTGGTTATCTTAAATGCTCAGTTAAATATGGAATAGTCTTTTTAGCTTCATTTTGTATTCTCTGTTTACATCTATTCACCATCCTGGGTGGTGAGTAATACCATGGGGTTCTTTTGTGGTGCCTGGAGGCTGTTGGGGCCTGGATGAGGAACAACAAACTTCAAATAAATCTTGGCTGGATGGAGTAGCTATGGGTGGGCCCTTCTGCATCTAGGAGTTTAACATATTTGGTCTTGGGTGGGGTTGCACTACCCTAGACAGACCCAGTGATTAATCTGGGGATCCTCTGGGACTCACGGCTCCTGCTCGAACAGCAGATGGCAACCTTGGCTAAGAAGGGCTTTGTTCAATTTCATGTTGTGTGCCAGTTATACCCTTTCCCGGATAGGGAGGATCTCTGTTTGGTTAATTATGCCCTCGACATCTCCCATTTGGTCTATTGCAATGAGCTATATACATGGAGTTACCATTGAAATGTATCTGGAAACTTCAGCTTGTATAGAATGCAGCCATCTTGGGCACCCAAAGATGCAAGCTGCATTGGGTACCAGTTTGCATCCGAGTCCAAATCAAGGTATTGGATATGACTTTTAAATTCCTACACAACCACCGTCCAAAGCAGAGGTGGAAAAAGTTTTTCACTCAGTGGGATTATTTTTTTAAAATTTAGAACTCTGTATACTCATGTCACCACACTTGTGATAGAGAGGGATGTTCAGTCTTTGGAATTCTTAAGGCAAGATTCCTCATTATTATTTTGGGCTGAAGGTAACAAGGTCAAAAGGACATTTGAAATACAATCTTTCAGTCCTCACGAATTGAGGGGTCTAAGGCAACTCGCTGCGGGACACCTCACCCTGACCTCTGTGGGGAACAATTTACCATGAGACTGGGACTTCCACTCTGGTTTCCAAATTTGGCTTGGCTTAAGGGAGGCAAAAAGTCCCTGCCTTTCCCAAACCAGGAATCATTCTTCTGTGCAGACACACACACACACACACACACACACACACACACTGACAGACACACCATTCTGGGCTTGGAGACTTTTATCCACATCCAAGCTGGCAAGCTGCCAATGGTTCCTCGGCATGCGGAGAAGGACCTCTCCTTCGGTATGCTACTCTGGACCTAGATGGCTCCAGTGTGGTCGGGGACAGGAACTTTCGCCTCCTTTAAGCCAGACCTAAGCTCGTGGCGAGTTGTCCCACTGCAAGGTGGCTGCAGTGGGTTGTCTCATTCCACAAATAGAGATTTTACTCGCAAATCATATTTATTGATGTCTTTGTATTTATTTATTTATTTATTTATTAAATTTATATGCCTTCTATCTCACCATCCAAAGAGACCCTTGCCCATTGAGGATGAATTTATGAAAAATACTAAGCAAGAATCCAGGAAGAGGTTTGTTCAGCTTACTCTTCACATCTTCATTAAGACATAAAAACAATGCTTTTAAACTCAATTTGTCCCTAAAGCCTGACTTACTACAGGTTCCCAAATAAGATGGGAGCTTGCTGCCTTGAGAGAGTAGGAATAGCTTTTCCGGGGGGGGGGGGGGCACGGAGGGAGACACATGAATGGACACTGTGAATGAAACCAACAAATGATTAACTAAAGAATAAACAAATTATTAACTATAAGAAAAAACTTGATGTTCTATTACATGCAGATTTACCTACATAAATATCCTTTTTTCTGTGATAAAAAGTTCAACGGTTGTAATACTGTTCAAAACCTGATTCGTTGCCAAAAAGAACAATGCACCAACTCTACAAGAAAACCCAAGAATTTTCAAATTAGAAAAGGAGAACATATGGACTATAAATATGAAGCACTAATGACACAGAGCATGATAGGATCACAATGTAAGAAAATCAAGGGTGCCTCCAAATGAGGAGAATTTTACATGGGATACATATGTACAGTATATAAGTTGTAATTTACCCAATGACTACTAGACAGCAAAGAAATAGAGAAAGCTTAAGACTTTACTTCTGTCTAATGGTCATCTGGAACCCAAATATAGTGGCTGGTCATTGCATGATACAACATAGCCATCAGTATGTCCTGTCTTTCCTGCTGAAATGACAGATAGTGGGAACATAGAGATACTCTGTATATAGTGGCTTTTTTGCCAAACAAAAATAGATGCACTGTTAAGTATCCTGGAAACCAGAAGCATCAAAGGCTTGGTTACACAGCTTAGGTGATTAAACCTTTTACAGGTATGCATTATAAACCCATAAAAGAGCATAAAATAGCAATAGAAGAGAATATTAGTAGCTCAGGGGTCCTTGGTGAACTGATGACAATGGAAATTGCCTAATTTTCCAGAAAACAAAACAAAAACAAAACACAATACTTTAATCAAAGTAATATAAACTGGTGTGAAGTTATTTATCTAATTTCCTAGGAAATTATTCTTCCCTACTCTACAGGTAAAGGAGCATGCAAATAAAACAATATTAGAGATTGTAATGCTAACTTTTTTTTTTTAGTACAATTGTTCTACGCCCTGCTAATCTCAAAAATTAAAACTATTGAGAAAGGTGCATTTGGTTTAGAAGAATGTTTCTTACATTAACTAATTAATTAACTACATTAATTAACTAACCTATTTTGAATGCCAGTTGCATCGTTTTTAACGCCAGAAAAAACAGCTCCAGTAATTATTCCCATGACAGTGATAATAGCTATCTAGGAAGAAAGGGTATTTCAAAAGATCAATGTTAAAAGGAAACAGGGATGAAATGTTTTGACAAATTAATGAGCTTATGAAAAATATACCTGTTTTCTGTAGTTCTACAATTTAAATGATATGACAAATATTCCATTCCAATGACCAGGAAAGAGTAGGAAGAATAGGGATAGGAAAAACCTTGCTTTTACAACTGGGAGGGTGATCTAAGTTGCAAAAATCTAATCAACCACTAAATGGAAGCAAAGAGTTAAAGAAAACTCCCATTTTTTTCTACCCTAGATATGGTAGACTTGGCTGAGGAGACAGGCATCTTACACTATACTAACCAATGGTACATATCTCTTAGCCATAAATCACTGATACATTTGATTGGATTCCTATAACCCACTATTCCACAATCAAAGCATATTTTGCATATGTGTAAATCCAACCTTATCCAAGTTTTGAAAACATACTAAGTAGTGGGTTGGGTTCAGTTAAATTAGGTTGAGTTGAATTGGATTGGGTTTGGCCTAATCAACAAATCATTTGATCTAGAGTCTTTAGCTTCCATAATTTTAATCAGTATAGCCATTAGTTAAGAATTCTTGTCTGGGAACTCTATGGACCTCCAATGTCACTGTACAGCAGCAGTTTAGGGTAAAGGGAATTAAGAATAAAGTGAACTGTGCTTGAATGTGTAACTTCAATGTATGCTCAGAATTACCATTTGGTTAATGGGGACTACTCTTACATAAATATGCTTAGGATTGTGGCACCAATTATCATAATCAAATTGACAGATAGCTAAGATTTTTATTTTGAAGAATAAGCACACATAATTAAAATCTCAGCTAAGATGATGGTAACAGGCTGCTCAGAAGTGTTGAACAGGAAGGATTGCCTCAATCAACATGACAGGAAGCTCTTAAATGTGGTTCTGGGGCTCAAGAGAGGTGCCGAAAGATCCAAATGCCAGCACTTATTTTACCATTAAACAATTGGAATGGGAAACAAGGATCACAGCTAGACCCATTTAAGAGGATTAACAAAAGGGATTAATTCCATGAAATGTAAGGGCTTTTGGAAGAATGCCTTCAAAAATCCATCTATAATGAGGTGATGGAGATAGAAATGATTGTGAGAAAAAAAGTCAGAACTCTTAGCTGAGGGAAAAATTGTAAGCTCCTAAAATCATAATTCCTGTCACAAGGTCAAATTTTTACAAAGCAATTTATAAGATCCTCATAAGACTTGCATACACATAACAAAACTTTTTAACTTCATGGCCTCTTTGTGTAAAAAATAATAATTACTATTATTACATTAGCTATGATGTATTAATGCTTGAAGGTGGTTTCATTATCCAGAAGATGACTAGAAAAGGAAGCCATGGTTTGATTTTATTTTTCAATTTAATTCCCAGACTTCTTCAGAATTTATAATTACTCTAGTGGGTTAATGAAATGTCTACAAGCAAACAACTAAGCCCAGAGAGCATTTGTAAATAGGCCTAAAAATGCAGTAATTCTAGATCTGCCACAGATTAGCTATTTCAAACAAACACTTAAATGACATATACAGTTTATTTCATAATATATCAAGGAGCAGGAGGACACTTTGTTTACCTGGGCTGTGGAATTTTGTGGATTGCCTATCAAATTTTTAAATGTGCGCCTGGACAGCCACTTGAGTTGATGAAGAAAAGGAGTGGAATATGGAAGTCCTTTAATCATTGTTCCCAGTCTTTTCTGCTCCTTAGACATTACATCCAGTTCTTCAATCATTTTTTTGTAGAAATTGCATTTGGAAAACTGTACTGCTAATGTTAGAGCAATGGTCTCCTGTTCTCTTTCAGTTGGCTCAAGAACTGTTTGAGTGACAGTGAAAAGCCAAATTAGTGCATTCAAATAAAATGAGAGATACATACAGGTCAATTGATCCATAGCTTATGTTCTAGGTCATATCTGTTCTTTGCAAACAGCAGCTTTTCCACTGGTGAGCAGCTGCTGAGCTACACCATGATTCCAGATTGTTAAGTTTGAGCATGGGTGAGAAGGAATGGAGACAAGGCTCTGAACGGTGAACTTCAGCTCTTTATTTACATAGTGACTTCTCTCTAAAACAACAGTAAACCCCGCCTTATATAGGCAACCCTTGTAACGTTTTAACCAATAACAAGCTAGGAACGCTAGCTTTTATAACCAATAGGAACTCTCTGTTAAGGGCCAATTGGATTCCCCGGAACGGGCCAATCCGGTCCAGCCGCTTAACAGCCAATCAGAAGTGCAGGGCCAGAACCCTGCACTCACTCCAAGCTCACACTTTATTACTTATATACATACACAACACCCCTTCCCCCGGTTCCTTAGTTCAAGTCATAGTCCCTTAAATAGGACGGTTGTCTTTTCAGTCTCTTGGATTTCCTTTGTATTGGCTGGTTGCAATCCAGCTGAGGTAGATCGCCGCTTGGTGGTGGGGCTGCCTCTGGTTCAGAGTTCACTTCCACGTCATTGCCCACATTTTCCGCAATTCCCTGAGGTGCAAACGTTTCTCCCTCCGGCTCCGCTTCTTGAGTTACATTTAAATCGTCATTTCCTTCGAGCGGGTTCTCTAGGATTTCCACATCTTCCGTACCTCCCCCCCCTCAGTTTGGTCGTAGGGAAGTTGCGGACTGGCTGCTGCAAGTCGTGACTGTAATTGGTCGATATGCCGTTTCCAAAGTTTATCGTCAAGGCATTGCACAAGGTAGGATCTGGGGCCGGGTACACGTACTACTGTCGCTTCCACTCACAACGGGTCGCCCGATAGGTTCTTTGCATACACGAGGATTCCTACCTGGAAGGTGCGACAGCAGCCGCTGGATCCTAGTGGTTTCTCCGGTTCATAAGCAGGGTGCAACCGGTCGAGGTGGGAGCGGAGCCTTCGTCCCATAAGCAGTTCGGCGGGAGTTCTGCCAGTGACGCTATGTGGGGTGATGTGTTGCAAGAAGAGGATTTGATTGACCTTGTCATCAATGTTGTCGTAGTCTACTTTTTGCAAGGTTCTCTTCACAAATTGGACCATGCGTTCTGCTCGGCCATTGGTCGCAGGATGCACAGTCCAGGTGAGCACATGGCAGATGCCGCGGTCAGCGAGATACTGCTAGAACACTAGTGCAGTAAACTGTGGCCCGTTATCGGACACCAGGATGTCTGGTAGTCCGTGGGTTGCAAAGAGTCTGTTTAGAACCTTGATGACCTCCTCGGAGGTCGTAGTCGTCATGCGATGAATTTCAAGCCAATTTGAGTAAGCATCGACTGTAAGCAGAAAGGTATGGCCCTTGGTTGGTCCCGCGAAATCCAGGTGAATTCGGGACCAGGGTCCACGTGGTGTCTCCCATTCAGTAGGCATGGCCTTTGGTGGGGCGTTGCTGACTTCTTGGCACCGGGAGCAAGCTTTAACCCACTGTTCGATTTGCTTGTCAATGCCCGGCCACCATGCGTAGCTTCGTGCAAGTGCTTTCATTCGCATGATGCTGGGGTGGCCCTCGTGCAAAGTTCTCAGCAACGCTTTTCGGAGCCGCTCTGGAATAACGACTCTATCGCCCCAGATGATACAGCCCTTCTGGGAGAAGAGTTCAGTCTGCCTAGACTTGAACGGTGTGAAGTCATCTGATACTTGGTCCAATGGCCATCCGCGTTCTACCCAGCCTAGGACTCGTGCTAGGGTGTGGTCACGCTTGGTTTCTCTCGTGATGTCTCGAGCAGTCAGTGGCGGCAAGTTGAGTGCCTCAATTTGCAACGTGGTTACCATTGGTGCTGGATCGTCGAGAGTCTCTGGAAGCGGTGCTCGGCTTAATGCATCGGCGTGGGGAATGGCTTTCCCCGGCCGATATTGCAACCGATAATTATAAGCAGCTAAGATTTCTGACCATCGGGTCATCCTAGGGGATAATATGTAGGGAGTTGGCTTATCCCTGGCTATTATCCCTAGCAATGGTTTGTGGTCAGTCACAATGGTAAAAACCCTCCCATACATGTATTCGTGAAATCTTTTCACAGCTGAGACGATTGCGAGGGCTTCTTTATCAATTTGTCCATAGTTCCGCTCTGTTTTAGAAAGAGTCTTTGAAAAATATGCAACAGGGGCTTCGTTCCCATTAGGCAGCACGTGGCTCAAAATGGCGCCCACCCCAAAAGGTGATGCATCGCAGGTTATAACTAACGGCAAAGTCTCGTTATACTGCATGAGTACAGAGTCAGATGTGAGCAGTTTTTTTAACATTTCGGAATGCCTGTTCTTTCCGGTGACCCCATAACCACATTGCTTTTTTATCTAACAATCAGTGTGACGGTTCAGCGACGGTTGCTTTGTGCAGTAAAAATACATTATAGAAATTGATGAGGCCTAGGAATGCCTGGAGATCGGTCTTGCTTCATGGCCTGGGAGCGTTTTTGATCGCCTTTAATTTACTCTCGGTAGGGTGAATGCCCTGGCTATCAATCAGGTACCCCAGAAACTCAACACTGTCAGTACACAATTTACATTTTTTTTTTAACCCTAAGACCGGCTTCTTGGAATTTTTTTAGGACTAATTTTAACCGGTCTTGTAAAAAATTTTTTGTAGGGGCTGCAATTAATACATCGTCAAAATAGGGGACCACGCCCTTAATTCCTTGCAATAACCTTTCCATAAGGCTCTGGAAGATCCCCGGGGCTACACTAACTCCGAATTGCAGCCGGGTACATTTAGAGGCACCTCGGTGCGTCACAATAGTTTGGGCCTGTGCCGTTTTTTCATCTCCTGGTAATTGCTGATATGCTTGAGCTAAATCCAATTTAGCAAAAACTTTCCCGCCCCCCAGGGAATGGAGGAGGTGCTGCACCACCGGAACTGGATACGCGTTCTGCTGCAGGGCGTGGTTCAAGGTGGCCCAGTAGTCCCCACAAATTCGGATTGACCCGTCTGGCTTGATGGGTATTACAATAGGGGTTTCCCAAGGGGAGTGATCGATGGGCTTCAACACCCCCTGAGCTATCAGTTTGTTGAGTTGTTCGTTGATTTTCAGTTTTAAGGCGAACGGAACTCGACGGGGCTTCAAACGAATGGGAGCTATTTTTGGATCTAGGCTAAATGAGATCGGGGTCCCCTTGTACTCACCTAAGCTGTCCGCGAAGACGTTGCTGAACTCAGAGATAAGGTCTTCCTCCCAGTCACAGCCACCGACTCGGTTTACACCCGCCACTTCAATGCCGAGTGGCGCGAACCATTGGAGACCCAGTAGGCTAGGCCTATCTCTGTCGATGACTGTTAAAGGTAAGTATGCTGTGTGTTTCTTGAAGGAGACTCGGACTCGGCAGGACCCGACGACGGGGATTCGATTCCCCTGGTAGTCCTTGAGGATGAGGCGTTGGAAATGGAGATCTTGGCATTGAATTGTGGGGATAAGTTGCTTGAGTATCTTCCAAGACACCATCGAGAGGGACGATCCCGAGTCGACCTCCATGTGGCAAGGCTGGTTCTCGATGGCTACTGTGACTCGGATTTTCTTAGTGTCCAAGGCTGAGGTGTGACCGATAATGATAGTATGGTGAGCCTCTTCTCTCTGCAAAGCTCGATTTCTGTAGGAGTGGTTTACTGGCTCTCGCCTTACAGGATGGTTTCCTGTCGATTGGCGATAGTTAGCCCCCTTTGAGGCATGGCTGGGTCTTGGCAAGCTGCGGCAGACCCATCCGATGTGGCCTCGTTTCCCGCACTCATGGCAGAGTGCGTCGCGGAATTTGCATTCGGACCTGGCATGGTTGGCTCCACAACCAGCGCAAGGGCGTAAGGGCTTTGGGTGAGGGTCCCAGTCGGACCGCAGTCGATGGACCCCTTCTTCATCACTGTCTGACGACGAAGAGAGGTCCTCGTGGTGCGTTGTCGCCAGCTGCCCTTCTGAACTAGGTGAGATTTCGCTGGCCAGTGGTGGTACCGGAGTGCGGTTCCGACATAGTTGTGCAGCCGACTTCTTGGTCGCCTCTGCAGCCGTGGCTTCGGCGATGGCGTCGGCAAGGCTGATGTCGCCTTTTGCCATCAGCTTGCTTTGCACGCCTGGTGCATCTAATCCCAGGACTAAGCGATCTCTTTGTGCTTCTTCTAAGTCAGCGAATTCGCAGAGGCCTCCCAAATTTCGGAGGTCTGCTATGAAGTCGCCTATGCTTTCTCCCTTTCGCTGGCTCCTCTGGTAAAACTCGTGCCATCTCACCAGCGTAGGCACAGTCGGGGTGTAGTGACCTCGCAGGAGAGGTTCGAGGTCGTTCCAATCCATCGCCTTTGCTTCTCGGGGTTTGGCTAGTGCTTTAGCCATCTTAAATACGGTTGGACCGCAATGCGTTAGGAACACCGCCCATTTCTTTCCTGGTGTGGCGTCCTTCAAATTGTTTGTCTCTAGGAACATTTGGAAGCGATCCATGTAGGACTCCCAGTCCTCTTGTGTTGGATCGAATGGAGCGGGTGGTACGATGCCGCCGGACATGGTTCCGTTGTTGGCGTCGTCTGTCACGTGCTCAGTGTTCTTCGAAGTTTCGTTGGTTTAGATGTCTCCAAATCCCATCCTCGTCGCCAGTGTTAAGTTTGAGCATGGGTGAGAAGGAATGGAGACAAGGCTCTGAACGGTGAACTTCAGCTCTTTAGTTACATAGTGACTTCTCTCTAAACAACAGTAAACCCCGCCTTATATAGGCAACCCTTGTAACGTTTTAACCAATAACAAGCTAGGAACGCTAGCTTTTATAACCAATAGGAACTCTCTGTTAAGGGCCAATTGGATTCCCCGGAACGGGCCAATCCGGTCCGGCCGCTTAACAGCCAATCAGAAGTGCAGGGCCAGAACCCTGCACTCACTCCAAGCTCACACTTTATTACTTATATACATACACAACACAGATCAATGTGATTTTGCAGTGTTTCATTGCTTTTCAACTAGCCCTGTTTGATTCTTAAAACAGCCTATTAGGGAAGACAGCAAAAAACATGCCTTGTGTGTTTTCAGACACATTTTCTTCAGTATCCAAGTCAGTGTCTCCTCAGACTGGAATTCCAAATAAGTCTCTCTGTGTGTCTCTCTGTACAGTACTGCATATCTGTGTGGGTATGTACATACATACATACATACATACATGCATACATACATGTTCAAACTCTCTAGAAAGTTTTTTTATTGAAAGACTTGTGTTTTTCAAACGTGTCAATTTTAAGATATATGGACTTCAACTTTCAGAATTCCCCAATTAGCATAAAAGTCCACACATCTTAAAATTCCAAAGTTTGAAAACCCCTGAAATAAATGATAGGAATGCAAAACAAGTTAAACAACAATTGGATGATAACCAGGAATTAATCAATCGATCGATCAGTGTGTGTGTCTGTGTGTGTGTACAGGTAGACTTGATGTACAATTGTAATTGAACCTGAAATTACAGTCATAAGTCAAGCCAGTTAAACAAATCATCACACAACTGACCTGATTTTATGACTTATTTTTGCAGTGGTCATTAAGCAAACATGGTGGTCGTAAAGGAATTGACTGCAATGGGTGCTTTTTGCTGTAAACCATAAGTAAATGCCACTTTCTGGCAACAAAGCAAAAAATATTGTGAATTACAGTGACAAGACCATGGCTTGCTACAAATAGCCATCATTGCAAACTAGTTGCCAAGCATCCAAAATGCAATCATGTGACTGTGGGGGAGGATGGCCTAGCCGGCCCCTCAGACCTTCCAATCCACATTGTAAGTACCTTTGTGGGGCATCCGTCATAATTTCAAATGGTTGCTAAGCAGCCAGTCATGAAACAAAGATTGCTTGCATCCTTACAAATGAATTTTATCAATACGTTTTATTTAGAATGCCTTCATTCCCTCCTTGCCTTTCATCACCATGCTGGGGTTAGGGTTAGCCCACACCATTCTTTTTTTATTTTGGAGCTGGAGTACAGGAAAGAGAGAACGCTCTTTGGAGCAGAGTCTCCCTCCCACCTCCCGTTGGGAGGGCTAATGAGTTAATTCCTTTTCCTGGAACAACTCCCCCCCCCCGTGTCAGGGGCTCAGGGCCAACGCACAGACGCCCTGATTTTTTCCGCAGAATATCTGAAAAAGTTGGTCATTTATACCTGCACTGTGAATTGCCATTTTACTTGTTGCAACCGCCGAGGAATCGCCATTGATGATATCCAGAAAAAAATCAGCAGGGTTGTTATATGGTTCACACACAAAACCTGTAAGGAATATTTTTTTAAAAAATTGTTACCATCGCAGTCTTAATGAAAACTCATAAAGCAATTACAGCTCAAAGTGTTTTTTAGTTATATTCCATTTGGCTACTTCATCATAGCCAAAAAGAGTACTGACAAATCATTTTTTTTAAAATTGCGCAATACAAACCATAATGGTTTTCTAACTGATGAAATTGTTTTCAGAGGAACCAGAGTTTTAGTATATTTAGATCCTAATACTACCCATCCAACCAAAGGAGCTATATAGGTAGTCCCCGAGTTATGACTGCAATTGAGCGCAAAATTTCTGTTGCTAAGTGAAACATTTGTTAACTGAATTTTGCCTCATTTTACGACCTTTCTCGCTGCAGTTGTTAAGCAAATTGTTGTTGGTAAGATGATTGTTAAGTGAATCTGGTTTCCCCATTAACTTTGTTTGTCAGAAGTTTGCACAATGTAATCACATGACCTTGGGACACTGCAACTTTTATAAATATGAGTGAGTTGCCAACTCCCCGAATTTTGACTAGGGGGATACAACAAGGGTCGTAAGTGTGGAAAATGGTAATAAGTCACTTTTTTCCAGTGTTGTTGCAACTTTGAATGGTCACTAAGTTGAGAACTAGCTGTATGTCTATATTCTTAAATTGCCCAAATAGGAAAATTATCTCCAATTATTTGCTTCTTGATATATAAGCATGTGAAAGAGGGGTGGTCTACAAATACAAAATATAAATAAATACAAGCCAATAAATAATAAAATAAATAAATGATGATGTAACTCCAGATTTGGAAAAGCGAATCCTCCCTCCCTCATTAATTGGCAATTAATTGTTTATTTATTTTCCAGATATGTAAATAGGAAAACATCTCAGAATAGAAATAGAAATCTAAGGATAATTTTCATTTTGAGAGCACTGACTGACCTTTCTCCAGACAGTGAGGTTTAATATATCTGGAATATATTAAACCCAGGCCTAAAGGCTGCACCAGAGGCCAATATATTTGCCAAGTCCTAACAGTTTTTTTCTATTCTATATGAACTGTTTAACATTGAGTTGCTCTGGGCTTTCTGAAGTCCTTTTTCAGGTAGTAATATGTCGCTGTTTGTGAAACTATGCTTAATACCACAAGGAGGCAGAGGAGTTAAGGATTTTATTTTGAATTTCCTCTGCAGGGATTGCTAACCCCAACCGAAAAGCAATTTTTCATTCAATAATTCAACCATGCAACAAAGTAATTTATGACCACTAATAACCAAAATTGACCATAATTGTTCAACTTCAACAAATCTTACTATCCAAAATTAGTATGTCCTAAAAATAGGCATACTCTTGTTATCTAATGAATTAATAAAAAGGCATGTACATTTCATTAATATTTAGATAAGATATTTAGATATGATTTAGATATTTGAGCATAATTGGTTTCCATTTTAATGCATGATCTATGTCTAGAGTAGTGTATTTTGGTTTGGTTTTATTTTTATTTTTTTTTGCATTTAAACATTCATTCATTCATTCAGAAAAGGGATCTGCATGTTTTAACAGACTCTCAAGGGGGCCATGGCATAAACAAGCTAGGAATCCCTGCTCCAAGTGATTTTTAATCTCGGATTATTTCCTTCTGCTTTCATTCCCAGGCACAAATATATGAACCATTTTTTTTTATGTTTTCTTACAACTTATTTCATCCAATTTAGAAGCTATCCCTATGTCTACCACAATTCTAGCCAGTTTAAAAGTAGAAGGGTTAACATAAAACAGCAACTGAAAAAGTTAAATATATATACAATAGTGACATTTGCAAATTTCCATTCTGGGGAGAAGGCTGTTATGAAAACAATCAGAACATCAAGGAGCTACATTAAGCCAACCTTCCCCATCTTATCTAACTACATACCTACCACACACACTCACACATACCCACAAACGCAACCACCCCATCCAAGCCTGCTGAAAAAACAAGAATACAAGAATAAAAATACAATGATAGGCACGTTAGTGCATTTATGCAAAGCTCAATTTTCTTAGATTTCCCTCCAGATTGAACATAGATATTTTATTTATTTATTTATTGGAATTTGTCAAACAAGAATGAGAACAAGAATAAGAGAATAAAAATACAATGATAGGGACGATAGGCACGTTAGTGCACTTATGCACGCCCCCTCTACTGACCACTTAAGTATGACAGATAACTTGGTGCGAGGCTTTGCTTACCTCTGCAGTGTATTTCCTTAAATAAATCTTTTTTCCCTAATCATGGCTCAAGATATATCTCTTGCTGTCCAAAATATTCACAGGCACATCCATAATTTGTACCTGTAACAGGTCCCAAGGAATGGGAATCCATTGCCTTGTGTTCAGATCCACTTTCTCTGCTTTTAGGAAAGATCAAATTCTTCCTTTTCAGCCAGGCCTTTTTCACTTGGAGTTTGTACTCCACTGATTTTAACTGTTGTTGTTTTTTTAAAATTACAATGATATCTTTTCCATGTTTTACTGGAAGGTTAACTTCCCCAAATCGAAAGGCAGAGGGCTAATGAAATTGGATAAGAATGGGCGCACCCCATAAAAACTTACCAAGACTTTTGAAATAGGGAAGCGCATTGTCAGCTGGCCCGTGATACAATAGCCTTCCAGCAGCAAGTAATGTCAGGCTGTCAAACAACTTGAAAATAGAGTACCGGGGCTGATGGATTGAAAAAATAATTGTCTTTCCTTGTAGTGACATCCTGGGTGCAACACAGGGAAGACCATTACCTGGTGTAAGAACTCTTTGTTTTTAATTGCTCTGCATCAAAGTACAATACGTACAGCTTGAAATGAGAAAATGGATCAATCTTGAATGAAGCTACCACAGTCAAACATTCCTGACAGTCCTATAGCCATACCCCTGCTCAGTTAAAACCAACTGTTTCAGCCCAGTTTTAGCCCAGTTCTGTCTTAGCAATAGCCAATCAGTCAATCAGAACAGAGCTGGAAGGGACTTTGGAGGTCTTCTAGTCCAACCCTCTACTCAAGCAGGAGATCCTATACCATTTCAGACAAGTGACTGTCCAGTCTCTTCTTAAAAACCTCCAGTGATGAATCACCCACCACTTCTAGAGGCTAGCTGTTCCACTGGTTATTTGTTCTGTTAGGAAGTGTCTCTTTAATTCCAGCTTGCTTCTCTCCTTGATTAGTTTTCATCCCTTGTTTCTTATCCTACCTAAAGGTGCTTTAGTAGATAAGATGACCTCCCACTCTTCTTTGTGGCAACCTCTCAAATGCTGGGATAGTGGTATCATGTCCCCCCTAGTCCTTCTTTTCTCTGGACTAGCCAAACCCAAATCCTGCATTAAGTGCATTATGCATTATGTATATTAGTGCACTATGACACTACACACATTTATTTTAGTAAAATGTACAAAAACATATTGGACATTTATTTTTATTTTGGAAGAGAAAATCTAAAATGAAACATGTTCCTTCATTAAACTGCTAAATTTACAACATGTAGTGATCATGGCAAATTGAGTTTTCCAAACATAGCCATAGCACTTAGATCTATATACTGCCCCATAGGGCTTTACAACACTCTCTGAGCCAGGGGTCTCCAACCTTGGCCCCTGGAAGCCTGGCGGACTTCAACTCCCAGAATTCCACAGCCAGCTTTGCTGGCTGTGGAACTCTGGGAGTTGAAGTCCGCCAGGCTTCCAGGAGCCAAGGTTGGAGACCCCTGCTCTGAGCAGTTTACAAATATCAGCATACTGTCCCCAATAATCTGGATCCTTATTTTACCCACCTCAGAAAGATGGAAGGACAAGTCAACCTTGACCCCTTAAGGATTGAACTTATTAAGATGAATATTTTATCAAGCTGCAAGTCTGATGTGGGTCAAGGAATGGATAACATTAAGAAAAACTAGATTGTTGACACTAGAAGGGCATGATTTGCCGTTGGGTTGGCATGCTTTTTTATGGTATAAGGGAACTAAAACACAGGGTTATTTTAGAAGACATTATATACGGGAGTCTTTGTGGTTAAACTGGGAGAAGATAAAAAGACAATGTTATTTGAAAATTCCAGTTTGGTTATCGACTATTGAAGCATTTTCCTATCCTATAATTTATAAGAAGGAACAAACAGTTAGATATGGGGAATTATTGGATGAAAAGGGTGAACTTAAATCGATTCAAAACTTAGAGGAACAAGGTATAAAGATAAATTGGTTTTCATATGCGCAAATACATGCAAGGTATGATGAAGATTCTAAAACGGAGAGATTCTATGATAAACAGACTGATCTAGATAAGATCTTGATAGGTACTGATGAGAAGGTGATTAAAAAATTATATGGTTATTTACTGGGAATTAAATTAGAGGAAGAACAAGTTAAAGAAACTATGATTGTTTGGGGGAAGAATTTTGGATATGGGATTGATCTAGAGAAATGGCAAAAATTGTGGTCTCAAAATTATAAAATGACAATGTCAACAGCATATAAAGAAAATTTGTATAAGATGTTTTACAGGTGGCACTTTCCTCCGACAAGAATAGCAAGAATGTTTAAGAACAAATCTGAAAAATGCTGGAAATGTCATCAGATACCTGGGTCATATTACCATATGTGGTGGACCTGTGAGGATGCTAAAAAATATTGGACTAAAATTCGCATGTGGTTGGAAAAAATGACAAAGAAACGTATAGATTTGAAACCAGAGTTCTTTTTATTGGGAATCTTACCAGATACATACAGTAAAGACTTGAAATATCTGATTGTAAATGTATTAACAGCGGCTAGGATTGTATTTGCTAAAAATTGGAAGAGTGAGAAAATACCATCAGAGGAAGAAATTATTAAGAAAATATTGGAATGTGCTGAGATGAGTAGATTGACATTTGAAATTAGAGAGCAAGAGGATAAACAATTTTATGAAATTTGGGGTCTTTTTTATCAATGGCTAGATGACAAAATATGATAATAGAATATTTAGAATGTTAGACAGCAAGGAATATCTTTATTTTTTCTTTCGCCTTTGTTATTTGACATTATATTTATAAAGTGTTTTTAGGATAGATTTGGTATGATTATATGATTTGTTATAGAATAAACTATTTAAAGTATTGTTATCTCAAAAAGCATGAATGATTAAAAGTATAGTCAAATGATTTTTTAATAGCGATATTAGGATATATAAGTTTGGATTGACAATATGAGTTGTTATGTAACATAACTGTAATTGAGACTACAAAATGAATGCACAAAACTGATGAACCAACCAACACACTGTATGTACATAAGAGAGTTGATGTTTTAATGTTTTGTTTGTCTTGTTTGTTTGTAGAAAATCAATAAAATTCTTTTCAAAAAAAAAAAAGAATCGAACTCTAGGCTGTAGGCAGAGTTTGCCTGCAATTCTACATTCTAACCACTTTGTCTCCAGGGTTGTAAAAGACATATGAAACAAATTAAGGACACATAATGAAGACAGTTCTCTTGGCCACCAGGAACGACCCAAGTACAGATGGTTTTCAACCTAACGAACACAATTGAGCCTGACATTTCTGTTGGTAAGCCAAGCAATTGTTTAAATGAGTTGCACCCTACTTTACAAACTTTTTTTTGCCACGACGATTAAGCAAGTGTCTGCGGTGGTTGTAAGGGCAAGGACTGACTGTAAGTCACTTTTCCCAGGGCTGTTGTAACTTCAAAAAGTCACTACACGAATGGCCGTAAGTCGAGCACTACCTGTGGCAGAGATTACCTTTTTAAGAGCAGCAGGACAGCATTGGCTGTGCTAGCATCCAATCCTGTTGTTGGTTCATCTAAGAATAACACTTTGGGATTAGTAATGAGTTCTAATCCAATGCTGGTCCTTTTCCTTTCCCCCCCTGAAACTCCACGAGAAAAATAGGTGCCAACCTGGTGCAGCAAAGGAAATGGCAAAATGAACATCTTGGAAATGTAACGTTTCATGAACAGTATGTAAAAAAAAAAAAAATCATTTCAGCATAAAATACTTTAATAATGACCACTCCTGGTAACAACCGAGTTTATCAAATGGGACATCACTGAAAAAATATGGGAAACTGGAAAGGCAGCAATACATTAAGGTAGACCTGAGTATTTTATGCCCACCCCAGCTAATCCAGCTTTTTGACCGTCCTTGTCAGGCTCACGTGAGATCAATCAGAAATTAGAAATCAAATGTAAATAAGTGCCCTCCATGAGTGCAATACAATTGCATAATTGCTTTTATTTTGAAGGTGACTGCTTCCCGCCCCACAATTTATGTATGTGTGTGGATGGGTGGGTAGGTGTGTGTGCTTATGCATCTTCAAAACCCTATTGGTTTGGTCCTCCATAACAGCCCCAGTTTCTCACATGGGAAGATTAATTGGCCACCCCTGCATTAAGGGGTCTCAGATGGTCCTCATGCACTGGTGAAAGAATGCACATTTAACAGAACAGAATAACAGAGTTAAAAGGGACCTTGGAGGTCTTCTAGTCCAACCCCCTGCTTAGGCAGGAAACCCTATACCATTTCAGACAAATGGATGTCAATTTAGATGGAGTTCACTTGATCCTTTGTTGCCAGAAAGATTTATGAGAACCCTGCAAGATTAGACCCAGTGGTGGGATTCAGCCAGTTTGCACCAGTTCGGGAGAACCAGTTGTTAACTTTCTGAGCTATTTGGTGAACTTATTGTTGGAAGAAATCATTAGGGCAGAGAACTGGTTTCAACTGGTTGTTGAATTATTTGAATCCCACCACTGCTAAGACCTCACACAATGATACCAGTAGCAATAGCACTTAGACTTGTATACTGCTTCACAGTGCTTTACAGCCCTCTCTAAGCAGTTTGCAGAGTCAGTGTATTGCCCCCCAACAATCTGGGTCCTCATTTTACCAGTCTCGGAAGGATGGAAGGCTGAGTCAACCTTGAGCCAGTGAGGATTGAACCCCTGGCCATCAGCAGAATTAACCTGCAATCCTGCATTCTAACCCCTGCACCACCACGGTTCTTTTAAGATAGGCAAAATCTTTGGACCACTGCAGTTTTGAGAACATGCATGTCCTTGAGGCACTCACAAAATGGCCACCTTGAGCAAATCTTCCCTCACAGATTAGGATCTACGATGAGAGTGTCCAGTCTCAAAGTACGCCTTTGCAAAAAAGGGAGACTTACAAAGTTGCTTCTCTCTCTTCCCCTGATGCTCATCTACACATGTGGTTACTTCCCTGCCTTTCTTCTCTTTCTTCTCTCCAGCCCAGATCAGCAGCCTGGTCTCTGTGCAACCCCATTTCTGTTGTTCTGACCCCTCCTTGCTCCTTCTCTTTCACACCCTTTTCCCTCAGATCACCAGAGATCTCTCCAACAAAGGGTTCATTTGCATCCCACCCCATAATGCCGTGCCCTCCTGCATTCTCACTTAACATTATTTTCTTGGTTTTTAACTAGTTACATCCAGTTTTGCCACCAAACACAGTCAGCCTGTGCTGTTTTCACATGGATCCAAGAAGGGAAGCAATGCAGATGAGATGATCCACAATTCCTCATTTTTGCAGGGCCTTCAGCTGCTACATTATGTTAAACTAAGAGTAATACAGCAGCTGCAGACCGGATGCTTTCTACAAATTCAGCACAGCCCCAGCTGCAATTCCTATAACATTCAGGGATCACTGTTCATGCAAAGTAGAGTAATACTAATGGACAAAAAAATATCTCATGTTCTGATTAGGTCGAAGCTGGGCAAACATTAAGCTGCAAATTGCATGCAACCCCATACATATTTTTTCTGGATTCCAAAAACAAAATCACCCTTTGTAGATGGTGGCTTTGTACCATTCTTGAAAGGCATAAATATTTACAACACTAAATGCTGGTACCTCATTTGGAATTAAAAACAGTGCTAATGTACGTACCTTAGTATCTGCAACTTTAATCAAATCCAGTTCCTTGAGAACCTGTTCAACCCTTTGATTCTTTTCATATTTGCTCGTAGATAAAGGTAGTCGAAGGGCTGCTGAAAACATTAAATTTTCTCTGACTGTCAAGGTCCCCATCACTATGTCATCCTTGGAGATTAAAAAACAACAACTGGACATTTTCATCTGGACAGTAGACTTGCTTAGATTGCTATTGTACAATCATTATTAGACACTTAAGAGGGTACTTAAGAGGGACGTGGTGGCTCAGTGGTTAAGACACTGAGCTTGTCGATCAGAAAGGTCAGCAGTTTGGCGGTTCGAATCCCTAGCACTGCATAACGGAGTGAACTCCCGCTACTTATCCCAGCTTCTGCCAACCTAGCAGTTTGAAAGTGTGTAAAAATGCAAATTGAAAAATAGGGACCACCTTTGGTGGGAAGGGAACAGCGTTCCGTGCGCCTTTGGCATTTAGTCATGCCGGCCATATGACCACGGAGACGTCTTCGGACAGTGCTGGCTGTTTGGCTTTGTAACGGAGATGAGTACCATCCCCCTAGAGCCAGAAACGACTAGCACGTATATGCAAGGGGAACCTTTACCTTAACCTTTAAGAGGGTATTGAGCATTCACAGAACTGTACATAGGGTCTGCATTCCTTCAAAAACTTCTCAAAGCAGAGATAGATTTTATACTATGACATACTCCCGTATGCATAGGATTTTCCAAGACTTCCATCCCCCACCCCTGGTGTACAGGTAGCCCTCAACTTACAACTGAAATTGAGCCCAACATTTCTGTTGATAAGCAAGACAGCTGTTAAATTAATTTTGCCCCACTTGCTTGCCACAGTTGTTAAATGAATCACTGCAAGTTCTGTACTTAGTAACAACTGTTGTTAAATGAATCTGGTTGCCCTACTAACCTTGCTTGTCAGAAGATGGCAAAAGATACTGAAGTGACCCTGGAACATTGCAACTGTCATAAATATGAGTCAGTTGCTAAGTTTGTGAATTGTATCATGTGGCCATGGGGATGCTGCAACGGTTGTAAGAGTGAAAACTGTCATAAATATGAGTCAGTTGCTAAGTGTGTGAATTGTATCATGTGGCCATGGGGATGCTGCAACGGTCGTAAGAGTGAAAACTGTCATAAATATGAGTCAGTTGCTAAGTGTGTGAATTGTATCATGTGGCCATGGGGATGCTGCAACTGTCGTAAGAGTGAAAAAAAATGGTCATGTCATTTTTTTTTCATTGCCTTTGTAACTTGGGACAGTCACTAAATGAACTGTTGTAAGTTGACTGTTGTAAGTCGAGGACTACTTCATTTCTAATTTACAACTCCCTGAACATTCTTTTAGATTTACGGTAATTTCCTCTCCCTGTTTAAATGTTCAGCATCTGTATATATTTTTTAAACAATATTCTATGTTAGATTCTGCAATATAAGCACAGAGGATATTGGAATGTATTCCTGAAGCAAATTATTTTATTTGGCCAATTTATAATAAATAAATGGTAGTGATTGAGAAATGAAAGGGGGTTCTATGTTGCAGGCTGCTGGGAAATAAAATATGTGGATTATGCACAGCAACAAAAGGCTTACCTGTACTACATATCCAGACATACATTTAAAGTGTGTTGGCAAGCCCATGCCATCCAACAAAATATCCCCAGAAAGCCCCTGGGGATCTTTCCTTGTAGATAAAATGTCCAATAGCCTAAAAGAAAAATAAAACCCATTTCAATTAAAATAATTGAGACCTACATTTCAGGAACATATCAATTACGGCTTTGCAATCCTTCAAAATCATAATTTATCTGTGCATGCACATACAACAGAAACAGGAGCTTTCGAAACAGCTACATAAACATAAGCCAGAGAAATATGGAGTTGTATTAACTGTTCAAGAATCCAATTGTTCAAAAGTCCTGTAAATTTCTAGCTTGGATTGAAACTCTAAAACCCATGAAGAACTGTTTCAGGAATTGGGTATGTCTATTTGATGAAAAAAAGTACTAGGGGTGACAGCATAGCAGTATTCAATGTTTGAGGGGCTGCCACAAAGAAGAGGGGCTCAAATTATTCTCCAAAGTACCTGAAGGCAGGACAAGAAGTAACAGATGGAAACTAATCAAGGGGAAAAGCAACCCAGAATTAAGGAGAATTTTTGTGACATTTAGGACAATTAATCAGTGGAACAACTTCCCTCCAGAAGCTGTGAATGCTCCAACTCTGACAGTTTTTAAGAAGAGATTGTTGCTCTTGGATTTTAGGTGCTCACTAAGAAAGGATTTTTTGAAATGATCATCAGAGCATTAGTATTCCATATATTATTGTTGTTGTTGTTGTTGTTGTTATTAACATGCTCTGATGTTAAGAAGTTCTAGTCCCCCTCCCCACCTAAAATGAAATCTGTCCCAAATGCAAAACACAAGCAGAGGAGAGGAGTTTCAATTTTAGTTTCACAGCAGCAACCAGCTTTAGTACAGAATAGATGAGCTAAGCCACACCCAGGCTCCTTGCTATCTCCTTCTTGCTTACACAGCAAATACTGTTTCGGTTTCCATGTTTCAGTTTCCAAACAGCCCTCAACTGTCTCATACACTGACAGGACACTAGCCAGATGAATACCAATGGATGCTGGTAGGCAGAGGCACTTCCCCCCACCCTTTATTTTCCTCCCCCAAAACTAAGCCCAATCACATAGTTTCTTAGCAAAGCACTGGTATAGAGCTATTGGATCATAAAATAGGGGTTTTGTTCCATTATTTTAACACTTACGAAGATTTGCCACAGCCAGTGGGTCCCAGAATTGCATTAAGACCAGGTTTCATGACACCACTGTAAAATAAAATTAGTCTGTTACTCTGGAGATTTTTACTGTATATATATATATATATATTGATTGATTGAATTCTTTATTGTCATAGTATGTATATACACAGTATACATACAATCAAATTCACATAACACCCAGAGACCAGACTCAACGTGCACACACATATGACAATCCCCAAACACCTCCCCACCCACCAAAATTCCCCGCCTCCTAAAAACACACAAGCATCCACACAACAGACCAAGTAACACTGTCCAACAGCTCACTGATGTAGTCCTTAAGTTCATTATTAAGTGCAGTTATAGCTTTGGGATAAAAACTATTTAGAAAACGTGTGGTCCGAGTTTTAATTGTTCTGTATCTTCTGCCAGAAGGCAACAGTTCCTAAAGATTATAAGCAGGATGGGAAGAGTCTCTGAGAATGTTGTGCAACTTCTGCAAACAGCGAGATGCGAAGATGTCATCCAGGGCTGGGAGCTGGAGTCCAATGATGTTCTGGGCAGTTTTAATGATTCTCTGTAGAGCGTTTTTGTCCACTGCAGAGCTGCTCCCATACCATACAAATATGCCACATATTAGGACACTCTGCAATGGTGCTGTGGTAGTAAGACAGAAGTAGATACTGAGATAGATTTATCTTCCTGTACAATGTACATCTCTCTTCCTCCTGAAGTCAATTATAAACTCTTTAGTTTTTTGGGTGTTAAGTGTAAGATTATTTTCTTTACACCACACTGTCAGCCCTTGTACTTCCTTTCTATAAGCAGACTCATTGTTCTTACTAATGAGCCCCACCCCTGTTGTGTTATCCGCAAATTTAATAATTGCGTTGGTATTATACAATATATATCTTACAAACAACACATTTTGCTTTGTTATGTGAGATTCACAGGCAGATAACATTATGTGATTATAAGCTATAGGTTTCTCATCATTTGAGTTGTTTACCTTCATCCGTTTCAAAGCTGCTTCTAAGTACCTACTGAGTGGTCCTTCAGTAATGGCACTAAATCACTAAAGGCAGGATAAGAAACAATGGGTGGAAACTAATCAAGGAGAGAAGCAACCTAGAACTAAGGAGAAATTTCCTCACAGTTGAAACAATTAATCAGTGGAACAACATGCCTCCAGAAGTTGTAGAAGCTCCAACACTGGAAGTTTTAAAGAAGAGATTGGATAACCATTTGGCTGACATGGTATAGGGCAGGAGTGTCAAACTTGTGTCGCCATGGCAACGTCATATGACATATCAGGACTTTTTCCTCCTTCGCTAAACTGGGCAGGTGAGGGAGCAGCACATGATGCATCCAACCTGCAGGCCTTGAGTTTGACACCCATGGTATAGGATTTCCTGCCTGAGCAGGAGGTTGGACTAGCACAGAGGTCTCCAACCTTTTGGACCTCAGGGACCACCAAACTCATAATTTTAAATCCTGTGGACCATTAGTGTGAATTTTGACTGATGGTGGCTTGCTGACGTTTTCCCATGGTCTCTGCAGAAAGCAGTAGAGACCCTGGGAATATCCCAAACAATGTCTGCAGGAAGATTCCCCACCCCGTTTTCCAACCGATCGATCATTCTTTATTTGGGATTGCAGTATACCATCTCCAGATCCATTCTCAAGGGGAGACAGAGAAAGAGAGACTTTTGGCTTTATGCAAGGAAAGCAGCAGAAGCAGCAGAAATCTTTCTTTCTTTCTCTCCCCCAGAAGTCTTTCTTTCTCTCTCCTCCACCAGAAATGAGTCTTTGTGAGACTTGTTGTGCTGGCGCAGCCTCTTGGAGCAGGATGCCATGCAAGGTCCCAAAGACTCATTTCTGGCAGAGTTTGGGGGAGAAAAAGAAAGACTTTTGCTGCTTTCCTTGCATGCAGCCAAAAGCAGAAGAAAGAAGAGGAAAGAAACAGCCCAGTGGCCAGGCGAGGCATGTGGGGTCCCCCCCTCCACCCTTTCCCCCCTTCCCTCACTACCTCGTGTTGTTCGCAATGCAAGCCTTGTGTTCCCACGGGCCATGTGGACAGCGCAACCTTGTGTTCCTGCGCAGCCTGGATTAATTGCTTTGGGGAGGTGCTTTGGGGGTGACATTTCTCTGCGGACCACCAAAATTTTCTCACAGACCACCAGTGATCCCTGGCCCACTGGTTGGCAACCACTGGACTAGAATACCTGCAAGGCCCCTTCCAACCGTGTTATTCTGTGATCCATGTATGGAGATGACACAGCACCCTAAAGTTCAAACAACTCTTAAACTACCTAGGCACTTGCTGGTTTCAATTGGATGTTAAAAGCCTAGATCAGCAGTTTTGTTTGTATTCAGATAATAAAGATGGAATTGTGCACCACCTTCATAGCCTTCAAAGGTTCAAGCAAAACAATCCTGTCAAGCTTTTTAGGATATTATAGAACTCTTTCCCTTATTTTTAAGAGAAAAGTGAAACAGATAGGAAGCCTCAGAAAATACCTCTGCACATGTAAAGTGCCTAGCATTGCAGGTCTAAGAAGACATGGTATTGGGAAGCATGTGGAAATTTTAAATGAAGCAAACTGGGTCCTTCACTTTACTACAGGGCTGTCAAACTCCCGGCCTGCAGGTAGAATGCATCACGTGCTGGCCATGCCCATGCCTGGTCTAGCAAAGGGGCAGGGGGGGGAAGTCCCATAACACTGCCATGACGCCATGAGTTTGACACCCCTGCTTTGCTACAAGGGGCCATGTACTGAAGCAATTTCATGGGGATTTTCCATTCAGAGATATCAATTGCCAGTGTCAGAAATTATAAAGAGGATTTAGCATTGCTTCATGGAATGCCTCACTGCGGTGGCACCCAGCCACATTGCATAATCTATCCCACAAGTGAAGACTATATCCTACAATGTCAGGTGACAAGGAATTACCTTAAATAAGTGTCCTGGAAACCCAGTCTAGTTCTAGATCAGGAGTCTCCAATGGTGGTGGGATTAAAAAAAATGTTACTACCGGTTCTGTCGGAGTGCCTTGGTGGGCATGGCTGGGGAAGGATACTGCAAAATCCCCATTCCCTCCCCACCCCACTAACCTGCTTTCCAGCTCCGTTCTCCTGTGCAGGGCAACAAAAGGAGACTCAACTGGGACTCGGGAGGCAGAGAATAGATGGGGGCAGGGCCAGTCAGAGGTGGTATTTGCCTGTTCTCCGAACTGCTCAAAATTTCCACTACCGGTTCTCCAGAACTGGCCAGAACCTGCTGAATCTCCAACTGCTCAGAACCCTATGGTCTCCAACCTTGGCAACTTTAAGCCTGGAGGACTTCAACTCCCAGAATTCCCAACTGGCTGGGGAATTCTGGGAGTTGAAATCCTCCAGGCTTAAAGTTGCCAAGGTTGGAGATCCCTGTTCTAGACGAATGAGAAAAGTGCCGTGAGATTGTCATGAATCTGAAAGATACTGAGAAATTAAAAGGACTAATAGAGCTACAGTAAGTGTACTCTTTCTCAAACTCCTTTTGTGTGAGTGCACATAAACACACAGATACACACAGCCCTGGGGATAAAGTATGACAAAATGACACTCTTTTCTATAGATCAGATAATATGACAGATTAAAAAGCTGTATGAAAATATGTCCAACCAATTTAAATTTGGCAAGGCTAATCCTTTATCAAAATTCAGATGCATAAAGGAATAAACTAGGTCTGCATTCTGGCTCGTCTTTTAACCATTCTTTGTAGTCTATAGTTTCAAGTTTGATTAAAAGTGCGTTACAAGGCAACAGATCAACAGTTCCATTGTGTCTGTGACATTAAAAATGCTGGACAAATAATAAACATTCCAAATATTCAAGAAGAGGAAGAGGAAGAGGAAGAGGAAGAAGAGGAGGAGGAGGAAGTTGTTCTGTCTCAAATAGTACATTTTGGGGAGGAGGCAGTGTTACAGCAATGGCTGGCCATTGTTTATCGCTGGAATGTCTTTCAAATACCCAGGGAAGCTTATAGCCAGGTGTGTCTGCAGGATGTGCTCAAAACTGTCAAGATGGCAGCCACAATGGTACGATGTGATGGAAGCTCTGCCCCAATAAAGCAGGCAGAGCTTCCATTGTACTGTCGTAGCTGCCATTTTGGAATTTCCTGTATTCCACATCCAAATCCTAACCAAGCCTGGCCCTGCTTAGCTTCTCAGTCCAGACAAATTTAACCCACTGCACTCCACTAAACCCCCTCCTCAGTTAAAACTTACCTGACATTGAACAAAATGTTTTTCTTAATTTCTTTTCGAAAGCCAAGGTAACCTGTCCTGAATTTCACAAAATAGGAAACATTGTAAAAGGTCACGATACTTCCTTCTCCTAAATTCATCTTGCTTGAGAAAGTAACTTTTCTCTTTGATATGTCCAGCATACTTTTGTCAGTATCTTGAAAAAAGAAAAACATAAGAAATGATTGGAAACATCATGGAAGAGCTGAAGAGAGCAAGCTGGCAGAAATAATAATTGGCTACCGGATATACACTATGGAATAATACACATCTCGTGCTAAAATAAGGTTGAATGAACCATGGTTTACCATCATATTCTAAAAAGGGTTAGATTTTTGTACCGTGGTAACATATTGTCTTGGACAAATAGCCTCCAATGAAACTCTTAATGCAATATTTTACATTTTTTAAAAAGAAAATATAATATTTGCTCAAAATTGGAAAAGTTAAAAGATTCCAATAGAAGAGGATGTGATCAGGAAAATATTAGAGTGTGCAGAAATGAACAGATTAACATTGGCAATCAAAGAAAAAAAGCAAACTATTATATGATACATAATATTTTATCAATGGCTGGAAAATAAAAATGGAACCTAGAAATTAAATATAAGAATGCAGAGAAGGAACTAAAAAGAGGGTGGTTATAAGGATAAGATGTGTTAGCAGGCTAAAATAAGAATGTAATTATTGTTGTTATGGTAAGGAATTTGTATTAATTAGAAATATTGCTGCACATCATAATACACATTCTAACATATAATATCAGAGATAAATACAATTGAGCAAGTCCAGACGTATTTTACCAGAAGAAAACTACATTCCTCTGTTCACAACAGAATACCCTACACCAGCAGACTTGAGATTCTAGGCTTAAACAACCTTGAACTACGCTGACTAAAATTGGACTTAAGCATAGTACATAAAATCATATGTTACAACGTCTTAGCAGTAAATGAATATTTCAGCTTGAACCACTACAACACAAGAGCATACAACAGATATAAACTAAATGTAAACCACTCCAAACTTGATTGCAGGAAGCACGATTTCGGCAACAGAGTGGTCAATGTCTGGAACTCACTACGATTCTGTTGTCACCTGCTCAAACCCTCCACTCCTTTACCCTCAAACTAACCTCTGTTGACCTCACCCTATTCCTAAGAGGTCTGTAAGGGGCGTGCATAAGTGCACAATGGTGCCTACCGTCCCTGTCCTATTGTCCCCAATTATTGGTTTCTATTTCAACTTTTTTCCTATTTCAACTTATGTTTATTTTTGTTTCTGTTGTATTGTAAGCTTTTGACAAATAAATACATAAATAAATAAATAATAAAATAAATAATAGTTGCAAGAATAACTTATGCTCAAAGTTGGAAATTAGATAGCATTCCCACAGACAGTATGATCATAAAGAAAATTATGGATTGTACAGAAATGGTAAAATTCACGTTGGAATTATAAGAGAGGGAAGAGAAGGGATATTATACAATCTGGAAAAAATGGTATAATTGGTTGGATGATAGGATACTAAGAACAAAAAAGTAATATAAACAAATAAATTTAGATAGATAGATAGATAGACAGACAGACAGACAGACAGACAGACAGACAGACAGACAGACAGACAGATAGATAGATAATAGATAGATGAGAGAGAGAGAGACAGACAGACAGAGATGGATGAAGAGAGAGAGAGAGAACAAACACTGGGAAAGTTGATGTCACAACATTTGTATTGTATTGTATTGTGTTGTTTTTAATTGTGTAAAATTCAATAAAAATTTATTTTTTAAAAAAAGAAATATTGTTGCATAAGATATTTATACCCAGATGACACACTGTTTAAATGAAAGACCGAATGTTTGTAAAATAAAAAAAAAAAATTGAACAATAATAAAAAAAGAAAATATAATAAAAGTGCTTGTGGGAGGCTGTATGTGGCTAACAGTCCATCCATACCATAAAAACAAACAAACCATAATTTGTAAACCACTGCACATCAAATCAAACCTTTATGGGTCATTTCAGTTCCGAATGACATCCTTATGTTTTCAAGAACTTGGATACTTCTTTTATAATTCCGTAGCACCTCAACTTATGCAAGGGTGACATGGGAGTGGCCAGGGAATTAGATGATCAAGAACAAGCACAACAGGAGTTTTCAAATATTCAGGAAGCCTTTGTAGACTTACCAAATATTTATTTATATTTCTGTACAGGCAGTCCTTAACTTACAACCGTTCATTTAATGATCGTTCGAAGTTTCAATGGCTCTGGAAAAAGTATCTTATGATCATTTTTTACACTTATTACTGTTGTAGGAGTCCCATGGTCACGTGATCAAAATTCAGGCTTTTGGCAACTGACTCATATTTATGACAGTTGCAGTGTGCCGGGGTCTATAATTCCCTTTTGCGGCCTTTTGACAAGCCAAGTCAGTGGAGAAGGTAGATTTGCTAAATGACCACATGATTCAACTTAACAACTGCAGTGGTTCTTCTTAAGAACCATGGCAAGAAAGGTCATAAAATGGGGCAAAGCTCACTTAACAAGTGTCTCACTTAGTGTCAGAAATTTTGGGCTCAATTGTGGTTGTAACTTGAGGACTAACTATACCATTTTGAAACACAGAGGCTTGTAACCATTAGCTAACAAGCAAAAAGAAACAAAATATTCACACTCCTGTTAAAGAATGGCTCTTCCTGAAGGTGAGCTCATTACTAAAATATCACACCTTTTGCCCTCCTGTCCCTAACTGATAAGGCTGGTAATTAAGTATGCAGAATTGTCTAGCTAATTAATCTGCAAACAGAAAAGGGGAGGAAACCCTGACTCAACTCCTGGCCTGATAGAGTTCCTTGATAAGACTATCATGTAGCCTTCCAGGAATTTTAGCTCAAGGATGTGAAGCTCAAGAATGAGAGGCCCAAAGAGAGAACATCTAAGAACAGATGTTTCAACTCCTACTCTCAAAACAACACTACAGAGCACTGCACACCAGAACAACTAGACATAAAAACAGTTTTTTTACCAAATGCCATCACTCTGCTAAACAAATAATTCCCTCAACATTGTCCAACTATTTACAAAGTCTGCACTACTATTACTGTTAATCTTGTCATCACTCCTTATCACCCATCCCCTCCCACTTGCAACTGTATGACAGTAACTTTGTCGCTTGCATCCTTATGATTTATATTGACTGTTTCCTAGTATGATTTAATTGCTTATTGTATCCTATGACTATTATTAAATATTGGACCTTACGATTCTTGACAAATGTATCTTTTCTTCTATGTACACTGAGAGCATTTGCACCAAGACAAATTCTATTCCAATCACACTTGGCCAATAAAGAATTCTCTCTCTCTCTCTCTCTCTCTCTCTCTCTCTCTCTCTCTCTCTCTCTCTCTCTCTCTCTCTCGATCACATGGGGATGCTGCAATGGTCAAAGTGTGAAAAATGGTCCTAAGACACTTTTTTCAATGCCTTTGTAACTTTTAGAGCAGGGGTCTCTCCAACCTTAGCAACTCTTAAGTCTGGCGGGACTTCAACTCCCAGATTTCCCCAGTCACCCAAGCTCAAATGAACTTGTAGAGAGCATGGCTCTCCAACCTTGTCAACTTTTGAAGCTGGGTGGATTTCAACTCCCAGCATGGGAATTCTGGGGAGTCGAAGTCCACCCAGCTTCAAAGTTGAGAAAATGGGGCTCTTGAGAGAAGCAGTAAAGCAGGGGTCTTCAAACTTGAGAGCTTGAAGACTTGTGGACTTCAACTCCCAGAATTCCTCCTCCGGTTATGTTAGCTCAGGAATTCTGGGAGTTGAAGTCCACAAGTCTTCAACTTGCCAAGTATGAAAACCCTTGGCAGTAAAGAGATACAGACAAACGGCGACTTGGGGAAAGCGCGATCGGCGTACAGGCAGCCTGTTTCTCCATCTCGTTCCTATCATCTGGCTGCCGTCCGGATGAAAGCAGAGCGGCCAGGCGCCAGACTGCAGAAGGCTGGGCTCATCTGGCAGGCATTTGGTCAGCAATCCACAACCGATCGGTCCTTGCCCTTCGCCTCCTGCGGTCAAGCAAGCAAGCTTCCTGGCCGCCTTTCCCTCTTGGTTTACCCCGAGACGTTAAGAAGCGATGGGCGAGAGGCTGCGGAGAAGTGCTCCGAGCGAGGGCGGGCCGCAGAACCGAGCCCCCGGCGAGCCTGGCCGGTGAAGGCGGGAGATGCAGCTACCTGGTGCTAGCTTGGCTCGGTAACGGTTGTATCCGTGGCCGCGTTCCAGCGGCGGCCCCTCCCTCCGTGCAGCCTTCCTCCGAAGGCTAGGCGAAGCCGGGCACCGGAATGCTGCAGCGATAATGTTATTGAATCGTTAATCTTGATTAACCATCAATGTTAATGCAGCCCAGGATTGGAGTTGGCGTTTTTTTGTTTTTTTTTGGGGGGGGGGGCAGCAGCATTGTGCTATAGCTGCCCCCCCTCCAAAAAAAAACGACCAATGCGATCCTAGTCTGCGTCAATGCTTTGTTTATAGCAAAGCCGGAGTTGTTTATTTTTTATTTATTTATTTTTTATTTGTCAATTGCTTACAAGATAATAGGTATAAGTAAAAACATAGTTATGAATACATGGATACATATAAGAAAAATGAAAGAAACAATAGGACAGGGACGGTAGGCACATTGGTGCGCTTATACACTCCCCTTACAGACCTCTTAGGAAAGGGGTGAGGTCAATAGTAGAAAGTCTAAGGTTGAAGTTTTTGGGGTTTGGGGAAGAAACCACAGAGTCAGGTAGAGTATTCCAGACATTGACCACTCTGTTGCTGAAGTCGTATTTCCTCCAATCAAGTTTGGTGCGATTAACCTTGAGTTTGTATCTATTGTTTGCTCTTGTGTTGTTATGGTTGAAGCTGAAGTATTCATTGACAGGTAGGACATTGCAATGTATGATTTTATATACTGTACTTAGGACCGAAGGTGGCAAAGTTGTAGGTTTTCTAGGTCTAGAATTTCAAGTCTGGTGGCATAAGGTATTCTGCAAGGAGTAGAGGAGTGGAGAACTCTTCTTGTGAAATATTTATAATTTTGTTATAAAGCAACAACTAAGACCGCCCTTGGAGTAGTGCATCCAGTTTTAAGCATTGCAAGATGAAAAAAAAGATGTTGAGAAACGCTGGAAAGAGTGGAGAGAACAGCAACAAAGATGAGTGTGTGTGTGTGTGTGTGTGTGTGTGCTGAAGGCTAAAATATATGAAGAAGGGTTGCATGGATTGGGTATGTCTAGTCTAGTAAAAAGTCAGTTCAATTCAATTCAAACCTTCATTGTCAGAGTACAGCACGTGTACAATGAGATTGGCTGAGCTTCCCTTTGTGCACACACAGTCCCCCAACACAATAGAACTCACAGTGAAGATAGAAAATCCGTAAGTCAGTGTATCCTACTAACAAACACACAATCCTATTGCACCATGGGAACTGATTGCACACTGTGCCGGCCTCGCAAGTCACTTGTACTATGTTGTTATAAGGTTATTTTACTGACAAATAAGTGTGAGGTGGTAAGAACAACTAAAGGTGGCATGAAAGCGGTGTTCCAATATTTGAGGGGCTGCCACAAGGAAGGAACGGGGAGTGTCGACCTGTTTCCCAAAGCGCCAGAAGCAACCTGAAATGGAGAAATTTCCTGACAGTGAGAACAATCAACCAGTGGAACAGCTTGTCTTCAGAAATTATGGATGCTCCAACACTAGAGGCTTTTAAGAAGAGACCAGACAGTCATTCTTCTGAAATGGTATGGGGTCTCCTGTTAAAATGGGGTTGGACTAGATGACCTCCGAGGTCCCTTCCAACTTTGTTATTCCATTGTGGCAGTGCCAACTGTCTGCAGAAGGTGTGCAGCAATGGGGAAAGATTACTTAGGGTGTGCAGAGCTCTGAATGTTAATGTGTGTGGGATGCCCAGAAGCAGGGGGATTAAACCCTCCTCCCCACAACATTAGACCTTGATGACATGGAAATCAGTGGTGGGATTCAAAAAATTTTTTACGACTGGTTCTGTGGGCGTGGCTTGGTGGGCATGGCAGGGAAAGGATACTGTTAAATCTCCATTCCCTCCCCACCTCACTAACCTGCTTTCCAGGTCCATTCTCCTGTGCAGGGCGACCAAAGAAGACCCAGCCGATCAGCTGGAACTCGAAAGGCAGAGAATAGATGGGGGTGGGGCCAGTCAGAGGTGGGATTTGCCAGTTCTCCAAACTACTCAAAATTTCCGCTACCGGTTCTCCAGAACTGGTCAGAACCTGCTAAATACCATCTCTGCATGGAATATCAGTGAGTTTTTTTTTTCATCAGGTCAAGCAAAAATGAGTTAAAGGCAGAGCGAATGCAACCATCAATCCAGGACTGTAAATACTCCAATCTTCTTCTTCAATGAATCCAGTGTCCAATGTTGTTCAATGGATGTTCTGTGAATCCAGTGCTCTTCATCTACCAATAAGCTCCAAATATTTGGTATGAAAAGCCACATCGCATTAATATCTTTAAATCATTTTTTTTTAAATAAAATGTTTTGTTTTTTTCCAAGGTAACAGAAAAAGAAGAAAAGACACAAAGATATATACAACGCATAACAAGTGCTTAAAAATATGTAAAAAAAATACAACAGAAAAAAAATTAAAATACAGAATATATTAGTAGTCTTGACTTGCTAACTAGCCCTTTGTACTGTTTAAAATTACGACAGACTAAAAAAAAGAGCCATCCTGGAGGTTTTCACTGCAGCCATTCTTCACTTGATTGCATTTCAAGTGGTTGCATTTCATTTACAATCAGTTGCAGCATCCTCTGGCTACATGATAACGATTTGTGAAGGGGTTTTTTTGGTTGTTGGTTTCCAGCAAAAATTGTCTATTGGATAAATAGGATTCATTTAAGAACCACATGATTCACTTAGCAATTGTGTCATTCGCTACATAACCATGGTAACTTGCTTTACAACCATGGGAAACGTGGCTGTAAAAAAAAATCTAGTCCCATCACAGAGTACATTGACTAACGATCCACAATAACTTACAAGTGAAATTCCAGACTCGTTTGTGGTTTTAAGATGAGGATTACCTGTAATCGGGTGGACTGCTGGGGATTCGCAAAGGTTCGGGAGATCCCCTAGCTAAGATTCTGCACAGTTTGGAGAATGCCCCCCAATCCCATTCCTGACTGGTCCTGCCCACCCCACCCCTCCCAGAAGTCCCCACATGGCCCGTTTTTGGATGCAGGTAATTGCAGGGCATGTGTGGAGGCTTGGGGAGGGTGAAAACGGCCTCCCGGAACTTCGGGAAGGCCAAAAATGGGCCCATTTCCAGTTTACAAAGAGCCTCCGGAGCCCGGGAAAGCCATTTTCACCCTCCCAGAGGCTCGAAGAAAGCCTTTGGAGCCTGGGGAGGTTAAAAATGCCTCCCCCGGCCATGGTGCAGAAGGCCGATTAGGCCACGCCCACCATGGCCACACCCACCACCCAGCAATAGGGCAGAGAACCTGTTGCTAAAATTTTGGAAGCCAGAGAACCTGTTGCTAAAATTTTGGAAGCCCACCACTGCCTGTAATATGTTGTTACAAAAGTAAACCTGAATAAACTTGCTATTTACGAGTGGATTGCCTATAAACATAGACTTTGCATGAATAACTATAATGAATAGTACTGACCTCAACTTACAGCCACAATTGAGCCCGAACTTTCCATTATAAAGCAAGCTTATTATTTTAAAAGTTTAGTTCCATTTTATGACCTGTTCTGCCACAGCTGTTAAGCAAACAAATGCAGTGAATTGCTTAACAGCTGATTAAGTGAATCATGCAGTCATTACGTACAGGAACCTGGTTTTTCCCCCATTGACTGCTTGACAAAAGGTTGAAGAAGGAGATCACATTATCCCTGGATACTGCAACAGGTGCCCAAATTTTGATCATGTGACAAAGGGGATGCTGCAATGCTCATAAGTGTGAAAACCAGTCATAAGTCACTTTTTTCAGTGCTGTTGGAACTTTGAATGGTCACTAAACGAATGGTTGTAAGTTGAGGTCTACCTGTATGGAATTTATTTATACAAAATACAATAGGTTAAAAAAAACATGTTGGTTACACACACACTTGCATAATGATTGCATTAGACCAGGGCTGTCAAACTCCCAGCCTGCGGGCCATATGCATCACACGCAGGCCACGCCCACTCCCGGTTTAGCGAAGGGGAAAAAAGTCCTGATACATCACATGACAACGTGACAATGTGGGTTTGACACCCCCTGCATTAGACACTTATATATAGAATTGTAACTTTGCTATTGTAACAACATATTCAGGGATCTTCAAACTTGATAGCTTTAAGATTTGTGGACTTCAACTCCCAGAATCCCTCCTGTAGTTATGTTAGCTCAGGAATACTGGGAGTTGAAGTCCACAAGTTTTAAATTTGTCAAGTTTGAAGACCCTTGTAATATACATTAATATCTTTAAATCTTATTACTCTAATACCTTGTAACAAATTTTATAACATTAAACTATATCAGGACAACAATGGCATAAACTTTTGTCAATTCATACTTCTAGCCAAATGGAGTTGCTGGCCAACTTTTTCTACATCTTTTCTTCTGTATCCAATAAACATTAAAAATCATATTATAATAACAAGGAACCTGGTTAATAATATAAGACAATTAACTATTGATTATTAATATAGAATGTTCCATTTCTTCTTTGCAGAATTTTTACAAACAACCAATATCAATCATAATAATATACTTTAATTGTCTAAAGAACGATAGATTTGGAATTGTAAAGTATATTTTTCAAAAATAATAATAATTCAAGAGTTGTAGACCTGGCAACAAATCCAGAGCAGACTATGAAATAAAAAAAAAAATTAATCAAATCTATTGCCTTTCTGTAATTTTAGACAATCCAAATGCTTTTTGCAATAATAAACCCAGATGGCTTAAAAGTTTGGTTGACAATAAATTGAACAAAAGTGCAATGTTATTAATCCATGAACTTTTATACATACATAGATACATGAGTTTATAAAGTAACCTAAAGTTATAAAATTCATGAAATAAGAATCAACAACATATTTCTTTATAGGCCTAGCTACCTACAGTGTTGGAAATATAAATGAATTTTGTCCAGAAGAACAAAAGTATTGCCAAAGTATTAAAAAGTTAACATAGGCATATCATTTTCATTTCCTCAGTTTTAAATTCCAAAAAGAAAATAGAAGATGAAACATATGCTTAGTGATAAAACTGAAGATTAAGGAAGTTAAAATTTCCATGATCATGTAAAATCCATCAATGGCACAATTAGGTTTGTCCTTTCCAAATGCTAAAAATCCATTAAAGGTTTCAATATATATCTCAATCTTAAAGCATATTCAATCACATTTATTTTTACCTACCCATGAAGTCATTTTTAATAATCATTTTATATCAGTGTTAATATGAGGCAGGGGCATATGTCAGGGCTGTCAATAATGTCAGAATGTGATTTATTTCATGCATCACAAAAGCCAGTTTGGTGTAGTGGTTAAGGCATCAGGTTAGAAATGTGAGGGACCATGAGTTCTAGTGTCGCGCTGAACACCAAGCCAGCTGGGTGACTTTGGGCTAGTCACTTTCTCTCAACCCCGGGAAGAAGACAATAGCAAATCACTTCTGAAAAAAATCTTGCCAAGAAAATTGTTGACTTTTCTAGGCAATCTCAGAATTGGACAAGATTGAGCAAAAGAAAAAAAATGCATCTTATACATGTTAAAAAGGGGGACAGCTTATTTGTACCTGTTATATTTACATCAATGTTGGGCACCCTTCATATACTTTGATATAAAGCTGATATTTCTTAATTTGTTGTTACCAAAATGTTCACATGCAGTGCTTTTATATTCATAGGAAGTCCCAACACCCAGCTATCACTGTTTTAAGTTTAAGGTATGGTAATTCAATCACTGGCTTCCAAAAAAAGTCATGGAAAAAAATACTCCATGAAAAAGGCTTAAATGCATAGTGCACTGGAATAAAACGTTTATGCTCTACCTATAGATAATATGATAATATGAATTGGAAGCCACCTGACTATTATCCCAACATACTATGTACATTTTTATATCAATGTTTTCCCATATATTCACAAGTTTTCAGTGTATAGAAGGGTAATTCTCATTCTATGCATTGCACACAAAGTACAATCCATAACAAAGAATTGAAATGTTTTGCAGCCTGTAAATAACAAACAAAAATATCATCTTTCCATACTTGTGTGGCAACTAATAACATTTGTAGAAAATTTGATAGCAAAATAATGCTAGCATGTTTGTAATTCTTGTTACCTTTTGAGCCTTATTTTTTTTTATATGTTCTACTTTGTGGGTTGTATCCTCTAGGTTTTATTTAGTAAGACTGACTTGATCTGGATCACTGATCTGTAATAAAGAATTGGATTGGATAGGTTTGAATTGGACTGGATATTTAAGTAACTTTTTGTGCAATTGTAGAGCAGTATGGAGTTAGCACTGAAGAAAATATATGGCAGTCATTAGGAAAACATGAAAACAGGAAGGTATAAGAAAGATTGCCTTGCCTAGAGTCTCTTTGATGAAAGAGAGAACAAAAAAAATGCTGTCTAGATTTCAGGTTTGCTATAGTCTAAATCTAGCTACATCTTATCTGTACATTGCCCAAAGTCAATGAGGGAGATGGGCAATTTAAAAATATGATAAATAAAAATAATAATAAACATTATCAATAAAGTATAGAGTTTTGATATTTCTTGCGGTATCTGTCACCAGTCCTGGTTTATCTCCAATGGCTTGGTTACACTTCATGATTATATTTCAGACTATGAATTGCTTACTATCCTGTTTGTTGAGAAATATGATTAATCTGGAATTAAGCATTTCAAACCATTTAGTATCTGGGGAAGAATTAAACGCATTCAGTGGTACCTTGGTACTCAACTGCTTTGAAACTCATACCAAATTTGGTTCTCAACGCATTTTGACATGAAAATTTTGTCCTGGTACTCAGTGTTTGTTTGGTACTCAACACACAAGCTAAAAATTGTTGGTGTCAGCTGCCTTGTGGGAAAAAATTGTTTGGTACTCATAATTTTTGATACTCATCACGTCTCCTGAAGCCAATTAACAATGAGTACCAAGGTACCACTGTATTAAATTATTTGAAAAATAACCTGAAATCTTTAAATGGTAGCATTTCTTTCTAGGTTTATTTATCTTTGTATCAAGGATTAATTTGGTTTGTGATACGATTGATTTTATTGCTATTTATTGATGGGTCCATTCATTTAAATATTGTTTTATTATCATTTAATGTTGTGAATTAGCATGGGTTATGTCAGGAGTATGCAGAAACAAATAAAATATAAATAAAATAAATGCCACCGGTATCAAAGGAAGTCTTCAGACTTGTAAGCAGGAAATAACTGCCATTTGATTTTTCAGACTTTTTGACACACAACCAAGTAATATCTGAGGGTATTATCAAGGCAAACATCTTGATTGAAGGCTGAGGCTTTTCTTGAAAGCTTGTGAGATGGTTAATCAGGAAGAAAAGTTCAAAAGAATACAGTTAGGAGAGCTATAGTCTTTTTTTCCTCATTCTTCTCTTTACATTATTCTGGATTGGACACTTGACAACTTCACTGACTTAAGAGAACTTTTTCATGAAATGTAGCTTCAAGTAAGAAATAGTGAGGAAAATGATAGTCATGCAAGCCAATGCCACGTGGTTCTGCCATAACCCCCAATTAGTTGCATCAATCCCTTGGCTTTCTAGATATTGTTTTCCAGTGCACCTAGAAAGAAATACAAGCAGAGATTTTTAATCATCAGAAACTCCACCACAGATGTGACAATCTTGTGTGGTACCAATAGAAAAGAATATTTGTAGTTTAGCATTGAAATGAGGGGGTCCTTGGTGCTCTCTGAATTTGGTGGTTTTCTTGCAGACATTTCATAACCCAAACTAGGTAGAGTCATCATCAGTATATCTGAATGAATGAAACATCTGCAAGAAAACAACCAAGCTCAGAGACCACCAAAGGAACTTTTGTCTTGTGTAGACCAAGGACTGCAGCCACATCATATCCATGGATGTGGATTGGATTGAGGGTGGCCTTAAAACCATCACATATCCTGTTTCCCTGAAAATATGACCTACCCTGAAAGTAAGTCTTAGCTTGATGTGTGCCCAATATAAGCCCTAGGCCCGCCCAAAATAAGTCCTAATTAAGATCCCACTCACTCCAGAGTGGATGGGTAAAAATTATGCTAGGGTGGGGATGGGGGAGTGGAGCTGCCCTACTGCTTACCTTTGGACAGCTATAGCCAGGCCTTGCACACCCCGACACCTGCCTTGCCGGCCTATTTCTTCTGCAGACGGCAAGGCTTTCTTGAAGGCCTCTGTAGCTGATAACAAAGCTCCGGATCGATCCAGAGCTCTGTTATCGGCTGCAGAGGCTCTCAGGAAAGCCTTGCCGGTTGCAAAAGAAGTAGTTCATGAAGGCTTCTGACAGCGAAAAGGAGGCTGGGCAGGGGGGCACATGTGAGGTTAGTCAGTGGATGACATCTCACCAAAATAAGACCTGGTGCCTTTTTGGTGGCAAAAATATAAGACAAGGTCTTATTTTCGGAAAACATGGTAGCAATATTGTCATATCAGGCTAGTCATGTGATGAGCCACTTAATGACTGGCATGATTTACAATTATAATTCCAAACTCAATTATGGTTTTAAGTTGTTGGTATTATCAGTGCAAAATCTTTAGAAAGAAAAATGTATTCTGGGGGACCCACCTGATCATACTTAGGTGCTTTCTCCTCCTGATTCCCACTTTAAAGGATTCAAGACTTCATTAACAATAATATTAAAAAGGATAAGATGTCATTGTTAGGGATAACATTGTTTACCCTAACTGGTTAGGTAAAATAATAAATATGTAATCATGATTTGTTAGTTAAAGTGTCTGCAACTTTAACTGTAGGAATGTAATTAAGGGAGTGGTTGTAAAAAGCACCATAAAAGAAGCAAGGTACCACAGCTTGCTCTCTCTGGCTTGATGATCCCTAATTACTGGATGAAGACTGCGTTTTTCCCTACTGTAATGGGAGAGAGATAAAAGACTGATTTATTGTAAGTGAACTGACATTGGATATTCTACACGGAATTTGCTAATTGAATATCCTTGAATGGACTGACTAAATGATACATGACTAATGGACTGTTATTTTGACTATGCTATAAACTCTAAATGGAATAAACTATATTTTGATAGCACAAGCGTATCTGTTATTTTTACTGTATGTTAACAAACATACAAACTTATCTCACTCATTTATCTGTATGCCTATCTAACTAACGCTGCACATTCTGTTTAGCTTGTCTCCTTAACCCTGGTTGGGGAACACAGGCTTAACAGTCATTTCTTTCCCTTATAATATCTCATACTAGGATTGCCTCAAGTCTTCAGTACTAGGTAGAGCTGAGAAAAACTGATCGTACTTACAACTGAATTGTGCTAACTTCTGTGCAATTGGAGGTGATCCAGTTTTCATTTGTATGGGAATTGCAGAAGTCAAGGTCCACAAATTCATTAATCTGCAATGCCTTTGAAGATGAGGAAACAATAGTGTTTTTGAAAGCATACCCAAAACAATGCATTCAGAAGTATTACATATTATGTGCGTTAGACTTACAATATACCCATTGCTGTTAAAATTGCCCCCTTAGTTATATGTTTAGCTGCACTGGGGCCATAACCCATAAAGATGAATCAATATTCTCTCCTTCTATTATTAAACTCATAAAATCACAGAACAGAGATTATGAGGTCTTGAAAGGATTGGATTTGTTTGCTATTCAGCAATGTAATTTTGGGCTATAAAATGTTTGTGGATGGATGGATGGACGGACAGATGGATGGAAAGATACATATTGATCAATTCTTCTTTTCAAGATGATGTAGCACTTACTGTCATGCCATATCGAGGGATGCTGAAGTATTGGAGCCAAGAAAGCCATGACACAATACTGGTCAGATTTACCAACAACCCAGAGAAAATCTGCAGATAAAATCGAAGACGCAACATTCATTAAAAAATGGAATGTAATTTTTGAAACTATAATCAAGAAATGATCAAACATTTCCAGGAATGTTAAAAGCTTTTTTTATTTTCTCAACTAAATCCATTTGCTTCCTTTGCGTGTCATATCTTCTGTATCCCATCTCCCAGCTGGCTTGGTGGTAAGAGAAATGCCCATATTTGGGCAAGCTGGCTGATGTTGATGTATAACAGAACAGAACAGCATTATGTGGTGTACAGATGACAGTGGTGGGATTCAAATTTTTTTACTACCGGTTCTGTGGGTGTGGTTTGATGTGTGTGGTCTGGCTTGGTGGGCGTGGCAGGAGAAGGATACTGCAAAATCCCTATTCCCTCCCCACTCCTGGGGGAAAGTTACTACAAAATCCCATTTCCACTCTACCCCACTAATCTGCTTTCCAGCTCCGTTCTCCTGGGCAGGGCAACAAAAGCTCGGACTCGGGAAGCAGAGAATAGATGGGGCAGGGCCAGTCAGAGGTGGCATTTACCGGTTCTCCGAACTACTCAAAATTTCCTCTACCGGTTCTCCAGAACTGATCAGAACCTGCTGAATACCACCTCTGATGGATGATAACAGGGAGAGAGACAAGCAAATAGTTAGGGTTAGTCAATAAGGAAGTCACACTCATGCAATGGAAACACCATCTTCTAATGTGTGTTGTAGCAACAAATTCCAAAGAAAGGGCTTTGGTTCCATGGTTGGTAGTTGACAATTTTTTTGACCCCTTGGCTACCTCTGAAGTTGGACAAAGTAGCCTTAATGAGACATACTTACAATCATAAAAACTTACAATCATAAAAACAAAGCTGATAGTCATCAGAAGATTGGCAACAGCCACCACATTTTGTCCTGTAGCAAAAGCAAGGGCCATAGAGGTTGCAGTGTATGACACCATCATCAGAGTGAACATCATTATAAAGAAAGCCTCTACAGTGGGCTTCAGGCCTTGAAAACAAGAAAAGCAGGATTGGAATGTCAATCCTATTATATTGTCAAACATTATTTTACCCTGAGGATTAGATTATTTTTGTTACATAATCCATTCTAATTTGCATAAAGGTGCTTTTTAGTTTTTATAATGTCTATAGTTTTACAGTTTAATTTGGTAACATCTATACACCAAACATTTGTGTGCAGATATATTTTTCCAGATAGATAAAGGTGATAAACTTACCTAGCATGAAATAAACTATGCAGGTGAAAATTATGCTGGGTAGAGTCCTCATGGGTATTAAATCAGCCATTAGTTTTGAGAAGAAGTATGCAGAAATTCGATAGTATCCACTGATATATTCATGTCTATAAAAAAACAGCCCCCCCCAAAAAAATCAGATACTCAATTAACTTTTACTCATTAAAAATATAGATGTGTCATTTGTGAATTGCAGCATAATGACCATTCCTTGGAAATTATCCTGACTGGAATAATTGCATTTGCAAAAGATCTACAGGTTTTAGTTTGACTTACAACCAGTGTACACAGTATACCGAATAATAATGTAACTACTGTTTATGGAATAAATTACAAGCTGTATTTACACCCTATACCCATGATGGCGAATCTATGGCATGTGTGCCAGAAGTGGCCCGCAGAGCCATTTCTGCCGGCATGAGAAAGGTTGCCCGGAAGAGTCTCACTGCGCATGCACGCTCGCTACCCGCCCAACACTGATTGTCAGGTATCTGGCATGATGCGCAGGGGGCAGGGGGTGTATGGGAGATGTGTGCGCATGTGCAGAGATGCAAAGGTTGCATGGGGGGGCTCGTGCACATGCGCAGGGGGTGTGAGGGGCACGCACATAGCCTTCTGGGTGGCTGGCATGCGAGCATGTGTGTGTGTGCGAGCACAATTTTCAGCATGGGAGCCCAAAAAGATTAGCCGCCACTGCTCTATACATAAAACCTGTCTCAGCATTTCAGGCCTCTATGGCTGAGTTCACACACTAGATAGATAAATAAATCAATAAAACATTAACAAAATAAATCAGGAGTGGGATTCTACCGGTTCATACCTATTCGCTAGGACCGGTTGTTAGAAGAAATTACTGGGATAATCCTGTAAGGAAGGCAGGAAGGAAACATTCTGGTGTTGCTTACAGAAACGGCCTCTCCGTTAACCCTTATTACATTCTTGGCAGGACTAGACTTTCTGTCTCAGGAACTTCTATGGAGTTCCCCCCCCCCCATTTGCTGGTATTTTGCTTGTGTGGAATGACCATTTAAAGTTACAATGGCACTGAAAAAAGTGACTTATCACCATTTTTCACACTTATGACTATTGCAGCATCCCCACAGTCATCAGAGTCAAGACAAGGAGACGGTGCCTCGATGTGAGTGATATTGAGTTGGCTGCGCCCAGCCAATAACATGACCACCAAGCCATGTCCACCCAGTCACATGACCACCAAGCCACACCCACCAACTAAGCCACACCCACAGAACCGGTTGTTAAAAAAATTGAATCCCACCCCTGAAATAAATATCACATTTTGATATATCTTGATAACAATATGTATCCTAATCACAAACTCCCATTCTTAGAATATATTTTGCAGAATATTTCTGCAAAAACGGTGATTCCTTATAATTTAAGCCATTTCATATTTGGCCCTGTATATTTTAAAAATTACAGATTAAAGCCGGCATTCCAAACTTTAAATAAGACCTTTTGTTTCAGGAAGACTTTGTATGTTTTTTTAATCTCTTCTATATCAGTTGTGCTTGCCAATTTGTTTTGAATGAATGTTTTGAATGTTCTTTTGTCTACCGCTGGAGCCGTAGTGGCACCATGATTAGAATGCAGTATTGCAGGCTAATTCTGCCAACTGCCAATAGTTTGATCCTGCCAGCAGTTCAATCCTGACTGGCACAAGGTCATTCAGCCTTCCAGTGTTCCAAGGTCAGTAAAATGAGGACCCAAATTGTTGGGGGCAATAGGCTGACTCTATAAACCTCTTAGAGAGGGCTGTAAATCACTGTGGAGATGTATATAAGTCTAAGTGCCATTGCTTGTACTACCCAGAATCATGGAGTAGGTGGCATTCTTAATAATTATCACAGATTAAAGTTACAAATAGTCATACAAACATAAGCCTATGTAACTGGTACATTGTGACCACTATCCTGAGTTTTTGGATTGCCCCATAGACATACACACAAACACCACAATGAAAGTCAAACTTGCACACGCCTTGAGGCCTTCTCAACTCCAAGGAGACTGCAAATGAAGAGCTAATAGATTAAAATATTTATCATCAAGTTCTTTTAAATGTTTGTCACCTATTATTATAATTTTTTTCCTATTTTGTCTAGGAATGCTTACTTACATAAATATTTTCTTCTCTACCACAAAGAGTTCAATTGCTGAGATGCTGCTGAAACACTGATTAGTAGTCATAAAGAACATGGCACCAATTCTAGGAAAAACATAGATTGTCAATGTGAGAAACTAGTTTTTTAAACAGCTTTTTTAAAAGAATAAAATAAAATAAAATAATTGAGCCTGGGTTTTATTTTCTTAGCAAAAAATGTTCTATCACTTGTGTTCTAGAAAGTGAACAGCAGATCAAAGAGAATGATTTAGAAAAGGAAGTTTCACTGGTTTTAAAATTTAAAAATTTATTTTAAAATTTAAAATAAATGATAAGCCTGGCTATTTTTTTCCTAAGAAGTTTTCAGAAAAGGAACAATTATCTTGCTTTAACTTGGATCAAAAATGTTTTATCAAAATTAAAACAAGAAAAGTTATTACTTCTGGCAACCTTTTATGTCAATTTTGTGTGGGCCGTGTTTTTTGGCTTTATAAGCAACATATCTTGTTATTAAACAGTGAAGATGGCAGAAGTAAGGATGTCACTCTCTTTTATGAAAAGCACACCCTATTTCAATATTTCTAGCCTATGTTTTCATGGCAGAATTGAAGTGCTATCTCCAAAATATAATTTATTTATTGATGCCATTATGCAAAAACAATACATAGTGATAAATATCGGACAAAATAGTGGAAGTCTCTACACTTCCCCATACATTCTTGTGTAATGAACACTTTCAATCTATTAAAATAAGGCTTCACTTTATTTTAAGCTATCATTGTTGGAATTCGTACTCAAAGCAAATATCACTTATTTGATCACCTTATTATCCCAAAAGGACTCACCTATTTTGCAAACCTTTGCTATCGTTTGTTACACCAAAGAATATGGCACCCACAACTAATCCCAGGAAAATCGTAACCAATAACTGAAATATAAATATATTATGTTCAGTTGTTTGTTTATACATCGTCATGGTGCACAAATTGACATCACCAAAACCAAAGACAATTTTTGCTTATTTTTCTTTCCCAAATGGCCTTCATTCATTCTTTTAAAAATTGAAGCCATCATGCTATAAAAAAACAAATTTTCCAGTCATCACTACCAACCAGTGTTCATTTTAAGATAAGATGAGAAGAGATGAGAAGAGATGAGAAGAAGGTGAGGTGAGGTGAGATGAGGTGAAATGAGATAACCTTTATTGTTGACTCAGCCTTCCATCCTCCTGAGATCCGTAAAATGAGGACCCTGATTGTTGGGAGAAATAGGCTGACTCTGTAAACTGCTTAGAAAGGCTGTAAAGCACTGTAAAGCGGTATATAAGTCTACATGCTATTGTCATTTTTTACCATGAGCATGCTGGTATATGTTAAAAATGAAATTCTTGCCTGTTCTCATTGTCCATTTTGAATACATAGCAGAAATAAGAAATTTGAGAGTTCATAAGGTGGATGCTATATTTGATTTATATTAAATATGAATGGCTAGTTTTAGCACTAATCGTTAATTTCAGGATAAGTTTGAAATTGTGTTAGTAGTTTCACAACTTGGAACAATTTGTTTCATCTATAGACTAACATAAAAATATTGGAACAAACTTGTTCTATTGTAATCTGCTGACTTTATGCAACCATCTCAAGCTGCCAATAAAGGAAAATATTTATTGAAATGAGGAGTCCTTGGTACTCTCTGAGCTTGGTTGTTTTCTTGCAAATGTTTCATGACCCTAACTAGGTGATATCATCAGTGCTAGTCATCAGTGCTAACACTAGCCTTAGCACCAGAGGTGGCATTCAGCAGGTTCTGACCAGTTCTGGAGAACTGGTAGCAGAAATTTTGAGTAGTTCAGAGAACTGGCAAATACCACCTCTGACTAGAGATTTTACAGTATCTTTCCCCTGCCATGCCCACCAAGCCATTCCCACAGAACTGGTGGTAAAAAAAAATTTGAATCCCACCACTGCCTAGCAACGATGATTAGTTAGGATAATGAAACGTTTGCAAGAAAATAACCAAGTTCAGAGAGCACCAAGGACCTGTCTTCTCAAACTGCATCACCATGGGATAAGACAGATATGGTGTGAATTTCTCATTCTTCATAAAATGTGGTTTCATCTCTTAGAATGTTCAGTAAAGTCTATGTGTCAACTCGGAAAGCATCCCTGAACTGCTCTTGAGCTTCTATGGGAAAGGGGGATGGGAGAGTGAACTTCACTGCTGCATCAAGCAACTGGTATCTCAGTCAAAACAAGGCCCGTTCCAACCAATACGTCAAGGTCATCTCCACAGGAACCCACGGTAGCCAGAGGGAGGGACTTTTACAACCCACAAAATTGCTTCATTGGGGAATGTGACTGATGACACATATTGGGGGGCGGGGGAAACAGGATCAGAGACAAACTGCAAATTAACTGAGGTCAGAGTTGGCTCTACCTAGTCTGTGCCGGCTTGAAGCTCCTAATAAAAAGCTGGATTTCTTTTGAAACTTGGCCTGAGGGTCATGATTTAATTAGGGCATCTGTCATTGAAATAGTTGACCTCCAAAAACTACACAGCATTGTTTAAAATTGCAGCCAAGGTAATGGTGTCAGGCCATTGAGAGTTGATCTTGAAAAAATTCCAAAAACTGCCAAAAAGATCTAGTGTCGAAAATCATGCAACTCAGCCAATTGTATTAGAGAGCATATAAGACCAGTCTGAGAAGATTAACCCAGAGGTTTAAAGAAATACCTTGGAGCATTTACAGATTTCATTTCAAAACCATTCCTAAGGAGGTTAGGAAGATCAAAACAATCGTAAGGGTTAGGAAGTTAGGACTCTCACCCTCTGGAGATCATAAGGCTCTTAAAGGGCATAATTCTCGTCACAAGGTCAAGCTTTTACAATGCAATTAAAAGGGATTTTCATAACATCAATGTACCACATCAAAGGCTGTTGTGATGAGGCGATTATTGCCCGGTGGAGAGCAAAGGTTTAACATGAAATCAGACTGATCTAATCATTTCATTAAGCGCCACTTCTAAATTTACCCAATACCACTAAAACTCTAAGAAATGATGGTTAAAGGGGACAGATTTTATCTGCTGCTATTTCCCCCTGACAATTACCTTTAAAACATAACTATTACACTATCAGGGACCCAAAATCAGTCTTCGTTTATTGAACCTTAGAGAACTTTGACACAGTCACTGGATTCACCTATCAAATCTTTCCCAGCAAATTCAAGTTGTCAAGCTAGTGTCCATCATTATTGAGCTCCTACAGCTGGCTAATGGAAGGATACAAAAATGACAGCTAGTTTATCCTCGCCCTCTTTCTTCCTTTCTCATGTTTGCTTTTATAGCCAGACAGAAAAAAAATGTGGAGAATCAGGAAATTACTGTGTGGGACAAGCAGGAAATTAAGACCACGGGGTGTCTCGGCTGCAGGAAAGTCGTGAAAAATGCTAGAGCAGGGTACTTAGATCTGGCCCATGGCTGCGGGGCTACCCTGGAAACAGCAAGGGACCGGCCCACGGTGCCTCTACCATGAAAACGGAGCTCAGGAGGACCACATGGAGCCCACCTGAGCTCCGTTTTTACTGTCAGAAGGTTGCAGGAGGCCGTCACAGCCAAAAATGGAGCTTGGGAGCCTGTTTTTGCTGGCAGAGTGCTTGGGCCAGCACAGGCACCCCGATACAAGTGACCTCAAGCTGGCCATGCCCACCCTGGTCCCTCGAGGTCAAACACAATCCTGATGTGGACCTCAATGAAATCAAGCTTGACACCCCTCAAAATATCTATAGAGCAGGAATTTCCAACCTTGGCAACTTTAAGACTTAAAGACTTCAACTCCCAGAATACCTCAGCCAGCATGACTCACTGAGGAATTCTGGGAGTTGAAGTCCACAAGTCTTAAAGTTGCCAAGGTTGGAGACTCCTGTGAGGACTAGAAGTTCTAGGAGGTCCAAGAGCAGAAGTCCCAGCCAACAAGAAATTTACAGCTCCATCAGAAACTATGAATCCTTTGGATCAGGAAATGGAGTGATCATCAGGTTAGTTAGTTTCCTAGAGAGGCAGCATTCAAACTGGTGCTATCTCTGAGAATGAGAAGAGTCTCAGAGAAGATTAGCTTTTTCTCCAGCTGATCTTCTCTGAGACCCCTTCCATCGTCAAGGGAATGTCAAGAGAGAATTCCCAGCTAGGATTTCTCAAATTGGTGGGTGGTCAGAGATGTGTTAGAGTGATGATGGAAAGACTTGTTAACAGAAACAGAAATAGGCCTCCGCAGTTTTCAACAGTATTGTAAAGATTTATCTAAGAAGAAAAGTAAAAGAAATTAAGGACTTGAAAATAAATTAGCATTGACAATTAAGTCCCAAGCAATACCTCACCAGCTTCACCAGCAATATCAATAGCACTTAAGAGTTATATACCGCTTCACAGTGCTTTTACAGCTATGTCTAAGCGGTTTATAGAGCCACCATATTACCCCCAACAATCTGAGTCTTTATTTTATCAATCTCAGAAGGTTGAGTCAACCTTGAGCCGGTGAGAATCAAACTGCTGGCAGTCGGCAGAATTAGCCTGCAATACTGCATTCGAACCACTGCGCTGCCACCACAGCTCATCTACATTTAGAGTAAATGTAAGACTGGAAAGTCAACAGATAGGACGCTTAAAACTTTTAAAATTACCTGTGCTATGGAGGCTTGAGGATTACCTATCAAATTTTTGAACATCCGTTTGGAGACCCACTTCATCTGGTGAAAGAAGGAAGTGGAATAAGTGATTTTGGGGAAAATTTTCTCTTTGGTTTCGCCCTTTGAAGACAACTTTTCCAGTTCTGTTTTGGTTTCTTGATTGTAAGAAGAACCACAATACTTCTCTACCAATTTCTCTATCAGTGTCTGATCTTGAGTACCATCTTTAAAGAGATAAGAGGAAAATTAATTACATTGAATATGGTTTTGAATTATCTGGGTGGGACGGCAATTTGGCTTGATCATTGTGAGACTATTATTGCTTAAATACAGGTGGTCCTCAACTTACGACCACTGTTGAGCTCCACATTTCTGTTGTTAAGCGAGGCATTTGTTAAGTGAGTTTTGCCCCTTTTTTTAACCTTTCTTGCCACCGTGGTTAAATGAATCACTGCAATTGTTAAACTAGTAACAAGGTTGTTAAGTCTGACTTCCACATTAACTCTGCTTGCTAGAAGTTCGCAAACAGTGATCATGTGACCCAGGACGCTACGACCGTCATAAATATGAATCAGTTGCCAAGGATCCGAATTTTGATCATGTGACCAGGGGGAAGCTGCAACCATGTGAAAAATGGTCATAAGTCACTTTTTCGGTGCTGATATAACTTTGAAGGGTCACTAAATGAACTGTTGTAAGTTGAGGACTACCTGTATTTTGGCTAATGATGAAGACAGAAAACTGTACAAACTATAGACCTCATCAAAGCCAATTCAGAACTGTTTGTTTGTTTGATCCATATCTGCTTTTCTTTAAGGAACTTGAGGTAGCATACTGATATCTCTTTCTTTTAATTTTCCCCATAACTATCTTGGGAGGGAAGTTAAACTACTGACTCAAAGTCACCCCAGTGAATTTCTTTGTAGCTGAGTTCAAACTTTGACTTGCATCTCATTAATCATGATCCATCCCACAAATTGGTGGGAGTGTATGTATCCTTTTATTTATTTTTGATTTTTTTTAACCACATGTTTACATCCAAAGGTGGCTTAAAGTGGAGCATACCAAAATCTAAGATGAAATACCAACAATACCAACATTAAAAGGTTGGAAAAAAGACAGAAATCTGGTAGTATCTTACCAGAAGGCAAAACAAGAAAAGTAACCTCGAACTAAGGAGAAATTTCCTAACAGTGATATCAGTTAGGAGAACGGCTTACCTCCAGAAGTTGAGTGTGTTCCATCACTGGAGGTTTTTAAGGGTTTCCTGCTTGAGCAGGGGGTTGGACTAGATGACCTCCAAGATCCTATCCAACTTTGTTATTCTGTTATTCTTTTTTGGCTAAAACTGTATCAACATTTGTGGATTGTAGCTCACTTCATCAGATACATAGCATAGCTAGAGGTTTGATAAGGCTATGATTTAATGCAGTCCCATTAATCCTCTGGAACGCATCAATTTGTCAGAGCTGGTATTAAAATATGATCCATGTAATGATGGATGCAGCTTTTCCTACTTTCTGTGACTCCATGATTAGTGGAAAGCTATGCAGAATTTGGGAATAGTGACATACAAATGAATCTAATGTTCTTGGATATGTATTTCTTGCTGTGCCATTTGACTCTTCAGATCCTAAGGGAGCTCAATGACAGAATTGACAGTGCAAAAAAAACTTGATTGCCTCTCCATGTAACATACAAGATTGCGAATAATGTTTTGCACACTATACCTTTGTCAGTTTCATTATGAGAAGCCACAGCTGTCGAGTCTCCATTAATGATATCCAGGAAAAAGTCAGCAGGGTTATTGTATGGTTCACACTCATAACCTCAAAAAGAAAGAAAAGAAACAAAATGTTTTTGCATCACTTCAATGGTGAAAATATAGGGCAAAGCTTTTCTGAGAATACCACAAACATCTACATTGCTGTTGGCTAGAGCTGGCCCAAACAGGCTTCCTAGATTCTTTATTTTATTTATTTATTTGTTAAGCATGTATTAGATAACAGATATAATTATAACGTGATTATGTTTACATGAAATGGGTACGGATAAAAGGGGACATTAGGACAGGGACAGTAGGCATGTTGGTGATCTTATGCATGTCCCTTACAGACCTCTTAGGAATGGGGTGAGGTCAACAGTCTAAGGTTAAAATTGGGGGGGCTTGGGGAAGAGACCACAGAGTCAAATGGTGCATTCCAGGCATTGACCACTCTATTGCTGAAGTCGTATTTTCTGCAGTCGAATTTGAAGCTTTAAGTTTGTATCTATTGAGTGCTCATGTATTGTTGTTGTTGAAGCTGAAGTAGTCATTGACAGGGAGGACATTGTAGCAGATAATTTTATGTACTACGCTTAAATCGGACCGAAGGCGGCGTAGTTCTAAATTGTCTAAGCCCAAAATTTCAAGTCTGGTGGCATAAGGTATTCTGTTGCGAGCAGAAGAGTGGAGGACTCTTCTCGTGAAATATCTCTGGACTCTCTCGATTGTTTTAATGTCCAATATGCAGTGCAGGTTCCAGACAGATGAACTGTATTCGAGAATTGGTCTAGCAAATGTTTTGTATGCTCTAGTTAGCAGTACAATATTACCAGAGATGAATTTTATTCTTTAATAAAATTGAGAATTTTATTATTTTATAATTGGGTTAGACATCTTTTCTGAATTTTTCCAGGAGAAGCAAAACCTATCCACCAATTTCAAAAATGCAAGACTCCACCTTAGCAAAGATAATAGCACAGCTGTCTTCCTTTGGGATTTAATGCTAGTGACTGGTACCAGAGGGACCACAAGTCAATGGAGAGTTGATTGTTTATAGCAGGAGTCCTCAACTCCCAATCGGCACTGGTCTGGAGCATACCAGAAACCAGGCTGCACAAACAAGTGAAGTCCCATCCCCGAGATGCAGGCAGCACATGAAACCACAACCCCCTCTGGTCCACGGAAAAACGTCTCATGGAACCACTCCCTGGTGCCTAAAAGTGGGGGGCCACTGTTTTAGAGGAGGACAGGACATCTCCATATATATCTCCCATGGCTACTTCTTAATAAATGTTTCCCCAAAATTATTTCATAACAGCACATTGCTGGACTCTAAAGTTTCCAAAATACATATATGGTATTTGGTACACCTTATTTATTGTGTAATAGAACTGAGGAAAGCCTTTGGAGAGTGGCTTCTGAAGGCCACATTTCTCCAAGGCTCATTGTGGCAGGTTCAGACTTTTTCCTCAGGTTTTGGCACATAAATACACACACAAAGAAGAGATACTAAGAAAACTGAGGAAAGACCTCAAAATATGATGAGTGTCTGAAGACCAAGACCATCTGTGGTTACTTTATGCAAAGCCTCTCCAAGATCTAATACATAGGTTTAAATTAAGCAAGGTGATTTATAATTTTATTTATATTGATACTTCATGAGCAATCCTGCCTTTTACTGTTGTCTTTGAACTAAGAATCATATTGGATCTTTGGCAGATTAACCTCAGAGGTAAATACTTCTCCATCAACATTATGGTTCCAAATTTAACTAGAACCCAGATCTGGGGTTTTATTTTTTGTTTTAAAGAAAAAGTGATATTCAGCCATTCAATAAATAGCCTTCTGGTCACCTACCAATGATCTTGAAGTATTCTAAGGCATTCTGAGCAGGTCCATGATACAAAAGTCTTCCTTCAGCCAACAAGGTCAGCTTATCAAACAGCCTGAAGATGGAGTAGCGTGGTTGATGGATGGAAAAAATAATGGTTTTCCCTTGCTTGCACATCCTGCACAGAGTAGAAATATGTTAAAGACCTAAAGTTAAGTCCTGAAGATAAAAGTTACTATTGATCACTCAAATCCTAGGTTTTGTTTTTGGGGGAGTAAATGAATTAGTAATAGCAATAGCACTTAGACATATACCACTTTACAATGCTGTATAGCTCTCTAAGCAGTTTACAGAATTAGCGTATTAAACATCCACCTATCCACCCATCCATTTATCCATCTATCATTTTGTTTGGCTGTGCAAAATGTCAACATTTTAACTGGTCTTTTTCTTTTCATTATTCTCTTTTCTTTTCAGGGAGTGGCTGGAGCTGTTAAGAAAGCTGCTTCTGAATTATATCTCGATCCTCTGATCAAGGTGATGATGTTATAGAAAATGGCCTTTTAATCTATGTGTGGTCCTTGTTCTGTCTCAAACCTCCTAGTCACCTCCTCCTTTTATTCTATGTGTGGTGCTTGTTCAGGCTCAAACCTCCTAGTCACAACAGTTCTTGTGCATAAATCCTGTAGCATCATTTCCTTTTACAGAATCATGGGATCAAAGAGCTGACATGGATCTCGGAGATCTTCTAGTCCAACCCTTGGCTCAAGGCAAGAGTCTTATACATCACAGCCAAATGGTTGTCCAGTCTCTTTTTGAAAACCTTGAGTTATTTTATGTGTAGTTTCTGCATGGAGCATTTCGTCTACGTCTAGCAATTACCTTTTCAAGAGCAGCAAAACAGCATTGGCAGTGCTGGCATCAAGACCAGTGGTTGGCTCATCTAAGAACAAAATGGCTGGGTCAGTAATGAGCTCCATTCCAATATTGGTCCTTTTCCTCTCTCCTCCTGATATACCACGAATGAACTGAGTTCCAACCTAATGGAAAAACCGGAATATCTATGATACCATCTTCTTGAAAACATTTTCGGGCAGAGATTTATTTAGCACCCAACAATACAAGGCTCATATTTGAATTTGATAAAAAAAACAAAACAAAGGGGAATATTTGTAACTCAGGATTGAAACGAAGGGCCCTTGGTGCTCTCTGAGCTTGGTTGTTTTCTTGCAGATATTTCATAACATCATGACGGTGTTACCTAATTTGGGTAATGACATGTCTAGAAGAAAACAATCAAGCTCAGAGACTACCAAGGACCCTTCCAAATTGGAATATGTATTCATTATCAGTGGTACATTAGCACAGACACAATGTCACTTTGGGGCACCCTTTGCTGAAACCTAGTTCAAGGTTGATAAGAACAAGACATAGCAATATCATCATCTTTTAATGACCCCATAATCCCTTGCAGGAAGGAGTCTGGGCAACTGAATGGATTTGGGTGATTACTTGCTGGATGCCCTTCCTGTCACCGATGCAGAGTTATATTCAGCAGATATATTCTCAGCATGTCCAAAGAGAGAAATATCTGCCTCTACCTAGGATCGAACTCACCATAGCGATATCTGGTTTAAGAATACACTCTGTACTTCACTTCCATTTATATGTCTAATCTCTTAACCTGGTTCATATTTACATCTGCATTGTTAATCAGAAAGCTAATAAGACATTGCTTTCATCTCATTACGACCAATTTCTCTCAGTGTGATAGTTTAGTAGCCAGAATTTTGTATTCTTCATCTTTAACTTTTATTTAATGTAACAATCTGGTACCACATAAACTCTTTTGTTCTTCACTTCTCCCAAAGATTGATATTGTATAGTAGTTAGGCTATTCAGGAGTGTTATAGGTCACAGGTCTCACTATTAATGCCACAAAGAGTCCAGCCAAATTGCATTTGACTTAAAAAAAAAATGAAAAGAGGAATATTCCCCATATTCTGGGGGATATGTATATAGGTATAAAGGTGTCATGCCCCTGTCAGTGGATATATATTTTCATTAGGTGACTCTGGAATATTTGTCAGCAATATATCTTGATTTTCTAGATACCCTGTATTCAGAATTTTGCCCATAATATACTTATGCAGGTGGTCCTCGACTTACAGCAGTTGATTTAGTGACCGTTCAAAATTACAACAGCAAAAAACCAGCACTGACTTATGACCATTTTTTTACACTTACAACCTTTCCAGCATCCCCATCAAAATTCAGATGCTTGGCAACTGGTTCATGATGATTGCAATGTCCCGGGGTCGTGGGATCCCCTTTTGCAACCCACTGACAAGCAAAGTCAACGGGGAAGCCAGATTCATTTAACAACTGGGTTATTAACTTATTAAATGCAGTGATTCACTTAGCAACTGTGGCAAGAATGGTCGTAAAATAGGGCAAAACTCACTTGACAAATGTCTCACTTAACAACAGAAATTTTGGGCTCAATTGTGGTCGTAAGTATAGAACCCTCTCTGAGCCTTGATGCCATTCAGGGTGCCAGGGTGAAGTTAGGGGTGTGAGATTAGGCAATGGATCTGGCTTGAATATTTTCATCTGTTTTATTATTCAGAAACTCCCCTGAATTATGAGCTCTGAAATTCTGGCAAAAGCATCACTTAACCATCACCACGTAAGTGAAGGCTGGTCCATATCTAGTGCTCCCTTTATGGAGCTCGGTCCTCCAGGAGAATTAATTTGATTACCTTTGAATCTGCCACTTTTGTCAATCCCAGCTCCTTGATGATCTGGTTGATTCTCTCCTCTTTTTCATGAGCTGTTACTGTTTTTGGCAGTCTGAGTGCAGCTGAGAACTGGAGGTTTTCCCTCACAGTCAAAGTCCCCATCACAACATCATCCTGGAAATACAAAGGAAACAATTCGCTTATTTCCATTTATTTGCTTTGAACCAGAAATTAATGATGTATTTATTTGTCAAATTTCTACACTGCTCATTTCACCTGAGTGACTCCGAGTACTTTACAAATAAAAATGCACCATGGTATAAAAACAGAGTGGAAAAATACAATTAAAAATAAAGTTTAAAACATTTTTAAAAAATTAAAACACTATTGAAAGCAAAGTTAAAAATTAAAAGTGACACTGGGTACTTTACAAATAGAAATACACAGTGGTGTAAAAAGATAATTGAAAACAGAGTTTAAAATAAAATTAAAAATAGAGAAAACATTTTTTAAAAAAATTAGAACATAATTGAAAGCAAAGTTAAAAATTAAGAGGGTAAAAAAGTTAAAGAGGCAGAGACAATGCCTTCAAGCCATCGACTCCTGGGCTTACACATCACTCTTAGACCTGCATGCCAATTGGCAAAGCCAGTCTTGATATTCTTCCTGAAGGCCAGGAAAGCAGGGCCCCCACATCACCTCTGGAGGTGAGATGTTCCAAAGGGCAGGAGCAATGACAAAGAAAGTTCTCCTCTTAGATCCCACCAGTCATTGGGATAAGATAGTTTCTTCAGATAACCTGGTCCCATGCTATGAAGGGCTTAATTTAAAGTAATACTCAACAACTTGAATTGGACCAGGATGCAAATTAGCACCCAATGCAGCTTGGGTAGCAGTGGTGTTATGTGAGTAATCCTAGGGGTATCCCTAGGGGTATCCCAAACCACTTATGCTGCCATATTCTGCACCAGTTACAGGTTCCAGATACTCTTCAAGGATAGCCCCATATGGAGCGCGTTGCAGTAGTCCATATGGGAAGTGACCAGGGCATGAGTGACTGAAAGATGAGTTTCTCAATCAGGAAAGGATGAAATTAGTACCGAGCAACCTCCTTGCCTCAGCTGTTGGAAGCTGTCTTGGGGTTAGCTTGGAGTTCACCAGGCATATGGTCTTGGAGGATTTCAATCTGATATCCCTAAATAACAGGGGAGCTTCCTACTCACAGCCACTCCACTTATTGCTCCCCATCCAGAATCCCTCCCCCAACCTCCAAGCATCACAATGGGGCATCCACAGCATCACATACTTCCTTCAGGATGAATATTTATACCTGAATGTGATCAGAAAACTGTTGATGCCTCATCCTGTGCTGATCCCACCCAGCGGCTTCATTTAGATAATTAAAAAGACCAGAGCACTGACCACACCAATGGGGAATGGTCCAGAGGAAGGAGGTGAACCAGTCTAAACTTGTGGCCCCCCCACCCCTAGCTCCCAAAACAAACCCAAAATAAAACCATAGCTCATGGTATTGAAAGTCATCATTTCCCCCATCCAGCTGCTGCCAGGGCTCATCCAAAATATGGTGGCCATCAACTTCTGATGCAGCCGGTAAAGGCCATGAACTCCCGAGCTGCTTCCAATGGTCAATCCCAGGCAGTGGTGGGATTCAGCCGGTTTGCACCAATTCAAGCGAACTTGTTGTTAAATGACATACATACTTGGCTGTCAAAGTGGATTCTGGGCGCTGTGCTGCAATGAAGAAATGGGCAACAGAGCAGCCGGTGTGAAGAAAGGAGAAGGATGTTTTTCCTCTTTCTTCTCCCTGCTCCTCTTCCTTCCCTTGTGCCAGCCACTTCATTTCCCATCTCTCCATGGCAGTACAGTGCTCAGGATCCACTTTGATAGCGGGGAGGGATGGTAATTTAACAACTGGTTCGCCCAAGGTCAAATTGGCCATCGTGGGAAGATCATCCCGCATGTGCAGCGGAGCTGGAAGATGGGAATGAGCCATGTCTCCCGACGACAGCCAACTTGACCCTGGGTGAACCTGTTGTTACATTATTTAAATTCCACTACTGATCCCAGGGTAGCAAATGGAAGCCTTCACAGACCATAAGCCTGGTGAACTCCATAGCCAATTCATAGCCTGGAGGTTGCGATGCAGCAGGGAGACTGGTACAGTAGCAACAATCCCAACTGATCCCACTGCCTATTTCATGCGAAACAGGATCTCACAACTAGCAACTTGTGGAGCAACACCTCTGAAGGCCAACACATAGTCCCGGATGACACCTGTTTGACCCAGTTCCCATGACCTGCATGTCTAAGAAGTGCCATACCTCAACTCCTACCAGGTACAGTTCAGAACTCCCTGCTTTCAAACCCAGGCATGTCTAGGCATTGCTTGCCAGCAGAGGTGGTATTCAGCAGGTTCTGACCAGTTCTGCAGAACTGGTAGAGGAAATTTTGAGTAGTTCCGAGAACTGTCAAATACCAGCTCTGACTGGCCCTGCCCCCATTTATTCTCTGCCTCCCAAGTCTCAGCTGATTGGCTGGGTCTTCTTTTGTTGCCCTGCACAGGAGAACAGAGCTGGAAAACCGGTTAATGGGGTGGGAAGACCCAGCCAATCAGCTGAGACTTGGGAGGCAGAGAATAAATGGGATTTTGCAATATCCTTTCCCTGCCGTGACCACCAAGCCGCACCCACAGAATCAGTAGTAAAAAAAAAATTGAATCCACCACTGCTTGCCAGGTTGACATACTACTCTCTAATAAAGTCAGAAATGAGGTTCCTTATTAACATAGGAATATAACACAGCATTCAACAGCAACAGCAGCTGAAAACCAGGTCCTCTGTCAAATTTCAAACAACACATATAACTTTTGCCCCCAGATTTTTGTTGTGCCCCCCCAAAAAAGAACAAGAGAAAACATAGTCCACTCTGTACATATCCAGATTTCTTTTGCATAGAAGAAATGTACATGTAACAGTTCTGATTTTTCACTGTATTTGATGAACAGTAAGGTGGGAGGAAAAAGGATAACCAATTTACCTGTACAACATAACCAGAAATGCATTTAAAATTGGCAGGCTGGGGGGCACCATTGATGAAAACATCTCCAGTTAAGCCACAAGGATCCTTCCGTGCTGCTAAAATATCCAGTAATCTATAAGAGAAATCAGGACTGCATTGTGTATGCCACACTTTGCTAAACTGAAAAGCACACAAATGCAATTACCACATTTGCATGGTTTCGGTTATAAAAAAAAACTGCAGCTATGGGGAAACCCTCAGTGAAATTCAATAGAGAGGTTAGATAGACAGATAGAGAGTTTGGCAGAGATAATCAAAATCCATCTGGCTCATTTCTCACAGTTTAATTTTGCAGCATTAAAGCATATTAAAGCATATAAATCAGTTTTTCTCAACCTTGGCAACTTTAAGATGTTCAACTCCCAGAATTTCTCACCCGGGATTATACCATCCTCTCCACAGTTATGAACTGATCTCATGTTGCAAGATTGGAGCTAGTTAAGATCTCAAAGGAAGCAGGACACCATTGAACTATCAAATTATGATTGCATCAAAGTAATTCATATTACTTTATTAGCAAAGGATTATAGAAAACCATATGTAATATGGTGGCTCTTCTGCTTAGGAGGCTAGGTTGGAAGTTACCAAGCCCATACTCGAGACTCAAGTGCTGCCTTGGGGGAGTGGGGGGAAGGTGTAAGTACCCATCCTTTGCTCCAGCTCCTGCTGGAGACATAAAAGGAGCCCCCCTCAAGTGGCAATTGTGTTGTCACTGGTAATCCATTCAACCTAGAAGCACCTCAGTGCTTCTGACATGAGTATGCATATATATAACCACATATGTCCAGTGCTGTAAAACTTACGAAGATTTGCCACTGCCTGTTGGTCCCAGAATTGCATTCAGTCCTGGTGTCATTATGCCACTGAAAAACAAACCAACAAAATAAATGTCCCTTTCTAAGCCAGTAGAAACAAGTATCTTAGCTCAGAAATGTGTCTTGGAAAACTCTGGTATGGGATACCCCAACAGCCTGTACACTGAAGCAGAAATAGCATTCAGCCAGTTCTGACAGGTTTGGAGAACCGGTAGCAGAAATTTTGAGTAGTTCGGAGAACCGCCAAATACCACCTCTGACTGGCCCCGCCCCCATCTATTCTCTGCCTCCTGAGTCCCAGCTGATTGGCTGGGTCTTCTTTGGCTGCTCTACACAGGAGAATGGAACTGGAAAGCAGGTTAGTGAGGTGGGGCTGGGGAGGAAATGGAGGAGATTTTACAGTATTCTTCCCCTGCCACGCCCACCAAGCCATGCCCACCAAGCCACACCCACAGAACCGGTAGTAAAAAAAAAAATTGAATACTTCCACTGCACTAAAGGCAAGCAGTAATTCAAAGAAGCTTTTTTGCCACTGCTCAACTTCTTGAAAAAAGAATTTAGTAGGAAACTATTTTACCACAAAAAAATGTTGCCCCAAAATACTGCTTGGACTAGTCCAGATGTTGCCAGGCATAATTATGAACTTGAAGACACACGAAGAATAGCCAGTGTGGCCGCTAATGGTTCTTGTGGCAAATACTTCCTTACTGACTCACTTAATTTCTATATTTTGTATTATGCGAAGAGCAAATCTTGCCCACACTTTCCGTACAATCTATGATTTTTTTCTTAATATCCAAGGTATCCTCTGCCTTAGTTGCTTTTTCTTCTTGCTAACCTATAAAAGGAAATCCATTCTGCCTTTCCTTGTAAAAATTGTCCATTGTTAAGTTGGAAGAAAAATCCATCTGGTTTAGTTCCAAGCTGGGAGAAAGACACTGGAAACATGGAGGCTGATTGGAAAGATGGTTTAATGATGAAACAGAATCACATGGGTTTGTGGTTCTGGTGCAGCTGACCAATTGGTTTGATGAGTACATGGATTTTTGTAAGTTTCAGAGATGCTGCTAGGGGCAGGGGGCTGTGCAATGTCTGAAATGCCCTTAGGAGATTGTGCAATGTAGTGAGCTCTATGTCTTCTGCTAAATGGTAGTGGGTTAATCCTATTATGTCATGAAGGATCATGTCCTGTTCTTCTTAATCCCATCATCCTGGAGCTGAAGGTCTTTTGCGTTTTGTAGATAGGTGGCCCAGTCTTTCTTAATGGGGACAAAATATCTGCTGGGGGGGGGGGGTGCTATTAAGAAAGATTAGTCTGCTTCCTGCCTTTAAAAAACATGTTTCTCCACTTCTCATTTAGGAAAATATAATATTCTGTCTTTTTAATATTTCATTCTTTCAGGGAAGTGGGCTTCCCACCGTTGCTTTTCTCTGCATCTTTTCAAACACAGTTTAAAAGCTAGATGAGTAAATGAATTGAAATACTGAAGAACTGAAGAAGCTTTTTGGATGGGAAGCAAAACGACTTCAAGGAAAAACAAAGGAAGTCCAATTCCCTTTTGAAAAAGCACTTTTGGGATAACCACGACCAGGATGAATGAGAATCTCCATAGACACCTAGATACCAACAGTCCTTAGCTTACAACAGTTCGTTTTGTGACTGTTATAAGTTACAAGGGCACTAAAACAAGTGACTTGTGACCATTTTTCTGACTTATGAACATTGCAGCATCTCCATAGTTATGTGATTTACATTCAGATGCTGGATAACTGGTTCATATTTGTCATGGTTGCAATGTCCCAGGGTCATGTGATCACCTTTTGTGACCTTCTGACAAGCAAAGTCAATGGGGAAGCCAGATTCAGACAAATGGCTGTCCAATCTTTTTTTAAAAACTTCCAGTGTTGGAGCATTTACAACTTCTGGAGGCAAGTTGTTCCACTGATTAATTGTTCTAACTGTCAGGAAATTTCTCCTTCTAAGTTCTAAGTTGCTTCTCTCCTTGATTCGTTTCCATCCGTTGCTTCTTTTCACTTGACAACTAGGTTACTAACTTAACAACTGCAACGTTTCACTAAACAAATGTGGCAAAAAAAGATCATAAAAGGGGCAAAACTCACTTAACAAATTTCTCACTTAGGAACATAAATTTTGGGTTCAATTGTGCCCATAAATTGAGGACTGCCATTAATAATAAATTGAAATCCATTGATCCAAATACGCAGAGACTTGAATTCATTTTCAGGAGTTTTTGTGTGAAAAATAATAATTTTGACTTCAAAATATAACCATGACCTCAGATATACTCTCTGAGATTATGGTGTAATTAAGTTTGATTACTTCATGAAACATTGTTTGGATATTCTGCAGGGAGTAACCCTTTTACTTTTCACACACAGAGAGTAATATAATTCAGTTAATTATTTATAGCATCACACACGGATCCCATGTCATAATGAACTTCTGGGTCCACAAAGGTCAAAACGATGATGGAAACTTAACATTTAAAGGAAGATCCAAACCTTCAAAGACATGAGACAACTGGTCCTGATGTTTGAACCTGAGTTAGAATAGAATAACAGAGTTGGAAGGGACCTTGGAGGTCTTCTAGTCCAACTACCTGCTGAGGCAGGAAAACCTCCACCACTTCAGACGAATAGTTATCCAATCTCTTCTTAAAAACTTCCAGAGTTGGAGCATTTACAACTTCTGGAGGCAAGTTGTTCCACTGATTAATTGTTCTAACTGTCAGGAAATTTCTCCTTAGTTCTAAGTTACTTCTCTCCTTGATTAGTTTCCACCCATTGCTTCTTATCCTGCCCTCAGATGCTTTGGAGAATAGCTTGACTCCCTCTTCTTTGTGGCAGTCCCTGAGATATTGGAAGACTGCTATCATGTCTCCCATAGTCCTTCTTTTCATCAGTTCCTGCAACCGTTCTTCATATGTTTTAGCCTTCAGTCCCCTACTCATCTTTGTTGCTTTTTTCTGCACTCTTTCTAGAGTCTCAACTATACTTTGTGTTTGCGTAATACTTTCCAAGCTGTTGGAAAGTCAACCCACTGTTAGATCTAGAGAACATCTTATTTCTCATATCTTTTCCTGTGCTATCTGTTGGTTACACTCCATGCCCATGGGATTTTGTAGATTCATCTCACATTTTGTTCTCTTCTAGCTGATTCTGGGGATAAGATATTTTGAGGATGCAATCTGAGTCGGTCAGATGGACTAGAGGTTTAGTCTTCTGAACTTTCGGACTCGTGGTGAAGCCACGAGGGAACTTCTTTCTACTGGGCATTCTGATGAGAGAGAAGTTTCCTGAAGATGAGCTCCAGCATGAATCTGAAAACTCAAAAGATTAAACATCTGGTCCCAGTGAACAACCCAGATTGGATCAATCCTACAACATTATCTTGGGACATGCCTATTTCTTTTCATTTGTAATTTAAAAAAAAAAAATAAGTATAGAAGAATATGGAAAATAAGCCTAAAAGATTGTAGTACACCTCAAAAAAAAGAGCACTTTTTTCACTTTCTACTTAAATTCCACTGAATTCAATCTACTGAAATTTAACAATGGCCATCATATTAATTATCCTTAATAGAAAGATTAAGTCAATAAACACAGACCAAGACTCCCAACCAATCAGGATGAAGAAAAAACCATTCTGGCACAGCAATAGGCTGCCCCAAATTTAAATCTGAAACCACTGTAAAAGTCTGACTCACAGATGAACACTATACAGAAGCCTGATGATGGCAGATGCACAACTACTATGACGTGGGAAAATACCCGAACTAAGTTGAATGCCATACATGTAAGTACCCACGAAAACTTAAGAAAACATATGTTTTCTTAAGTTTTCGCGGGTACTTACATGTATGGCATTCAGCTTAGTTCAGGTATTTTCCCACGTCATAATAGTTGTGCTTTTAAAGTTGTAGCAACGTTTCAGCAGAATCTCATCTGCCATCATCAGGCTTCTGTATAGTGTTCATCTGTGAGTTAGACTTTTACAGTGGTTTCAGATTTAAATTTGGAGCAGCCTATTGCTGTGCCAGAATGTTTTTTTCTTCCTCCTGATTGGTTGCGAGTCTTGGTCTGTGTTTTTTGGTCTTGGAGTTTGCTGTGTTCTGCTTGATTGGTGTTTCTGATATCTTCTGTTTGTTTTTTGGATCTTTTTGAATCTTCATTGGCTGGCAGCATTGTGTTACTTTATTGAAGGCCTTTAGTGCAGCTTGGCTTCAGATAAATGGATGGCTATCATTAGTTAGGAAGCTGGGTTTCATCTGGGTGCCTGGTTGGGCTGTGTTTGAGCTGGAGGTATTAGGGAGGATCTGTTTGTGCCCAGGTGTTTGCCTGGCTTGTGGTGTGGAGATTTTTTTGTTTGTGAGTGCAGGCTTCCAAATGATTGACAGCCTGGTGGAATCATTTCTTCTGTTCATGCTTTCTGGTCTTTTTTCAATCTCTATGGCTTCTCTGATGATTCTGTGGCTAGGGTTTTCTATAGTGGCTAGGGTTTTGGTGCCATTGAAGTTGATGCTA